>CM069922.1:10106733-11582483 GCA_036172225.1 Cryptocoryne crispatula var. balansae | reverse complement strand
CTGAGCATGGTTCAGATTTATGATATTTTTTTTGGGATTAAGGATCTGAGGATTTGCAGATTTCTGAGTTACTGATTTGCTGAATTTTAAGTATTTGGTGTTTTTCTTTCGGGTTTGCATTCATCCAAGCTCATGAGGCTATCTTCATTCCCCTCACATCAGCAGTAACAGTGGGCATCGGATTTTTCACATTGCTTGCGTAATTTGAGTGTACAGGTACATTGAGGGAGGCATGAGTGCCATAGTCCCTTGATAGAATTAGAATAGAATTTTCTTATCCTGTGATAGGCATTTGGGCATTCTTCTCATTGTTTTTACTTCGTCATTCTCTGGTTGGGCATGTTAGCATATGTATATGCAATAGCCATCTTATGGTATAATGGGTTTGATTATCTTTTTACTCAGATCAATTATATGCTATCGGGAAAATGACATGATATTAGGGTCTTGTCCCTTTTTGGGATTAACCTTTGCATGCCATTTTTAAATTTAGTTTTCATTCTTCTAAGTTTTGCCAGAGTGTAGGACTCACAATTTGTAGGATCGGCCTCCCAATTAACTTCGATTGTTTGTTTATTTGATGTATCTTTTACATAAATTTAACTAAGACAAAATGTCCAAGTTTAAAGTTACTCCTGCACACAGTCCTAGTTAGGTTTATTGTTGATTTTGTAAGTTTAACTAAGACAAAATGACCTAGCTTATAGCTACTTCCACACACAATCTTAGTTATGTTTATTGTTGGTTTTATTCTATGAAGATAGCCGGTTAAGGCCTCTGTTCTTGCTGCTGTCATCAATCAGTTCCTAACTGTTGGCTGTGTCAAGTTCTTTTCATTTGGAGCATCTTCGGCCTCTGCAACATCCTGCCATCCATCCAAGAGTGAAAATTGCTGAACTTGACATCCGGGCACAGGTTTGATTGGCTAGATGCCTGGGTTGGGAGATGATCAGTTGGTTATGTCTATGTGAGGGTGCTAGTTCAGGTAGCAATGAAAATGGTTTCAGCTTTGGTTTTATATGGATATCTACTGATTTGATGAGGAGTAGTGGCAAGTATGAAACTGAATGAAAATGCCTTTCATTCAGACCTATCACAAGACTGATTTGGAACATCTGTGGTATGAAGAATGTCAAATTTCGATATATTACTATATAAGCTGGTGCTGGACAGGGGCATGATGAGAGTGGCTTGGTGTGCATGAGGGGGCCCTGCAAAGAGACTAGGGACCTCGGGGTACTGAGGTTAGCAGGTTGCTCAATAGGGGGTGCTTGGCCGATAGGCTATGGCTCATTTCGTTGGGTTTTTTGGATGAAGAAAATATGATTGGGATAGAGAGATGGACAGGGTAGGGATGACACCGTAATATGCTTCTTTTCTTTACTTTTCTCTTCTTCTTTGGTTGTAGAGGATGCAATCAACTTCAAAGGTAGCTTTAGTAGAGGTTGAATTCGACCTCAAGGTCAGCTCCTTTGATGCACTTCTTCTCTTGCTACTGCTACTCCTTCTGCCAAACACCTCTTCTTGTGTAGATGCCCATGGCCTCGAACAGATGGCCGTGTTGGGGAGTTGCAAGCTTCTTTAGTGCTCTCCTTTTTGCACAGCCACCCTAGAACCCCATAACAGATGGCCGCTGGTGCTGCTTTATAGAGAGAAATGGGAGATGAAGGGGCAGGGTCTGAATAGGTGGCCAGCCGCTATCTTTAAGAGGGGATTAATGAGGGTCTATTGCAGTCCCAATGTGCTTTTTCAATCTCCAAAGGTTGTTGCCTTTAAGATTGGATTAATGATGGTCTATTGCAGTCCCAATGTGCCTTCTTATTCTTCCAAAGCCTGCAAGAAATGTTTAATGACCCCCTGGCCAACTAATGCAAGGCTGCAGCTCTCTTAACGGGGGGAAGGTTTTAGAGTTGCCGGATGTGGCAGGTTCAGATGGGCTGTTATTAGAATTGAATGGATCTGTTTTGAAGTTGGATCTTAGCCCAATAAATGCCTAAATGCCAAGATGGTGGGCCATGCCAGTGACCCAAGAACAAGGCTGATATGCCATTTAAATGGGCCTGGTTTGTTCTTTAATTCCAGCCCAATTGACATCAAAATGGGACTGATTTGTTATTGAATTGGGATCAAGATGGGCTTGATTTCAAGGCAAGAATACAGCCCATGAAGCATATGAGAAGTGGGCTGCGAAATTGGCATTACCTTGGGATATTCTTAGTGGATAAAAACTGAGGTGGGCTTCAATAATTGAGATAGATCCATCTAAATTATCTTATATACTATCTAGCCTCTTCCTATGTTGAAATTGGCATGGGAACACCTTTCTCATCTCCTTTTCTTCTCTCATTTTTTGGGTGCCAACGCCATGACAGGAATCTGCAATGGAAATTGGCCTGTGCTGATCCAGATACAGATTGGCCAATCTAGACCTGGAAACAGCCGAAAAATCAGCCAAATAGGATGGTGATTTCAATCCGATTGGCATATTTTAGGTACTGTTCTCGACTGCACTGTCCACACTTTTTTAGTTGAGCAGGCATAGTTGGTCAGCATCTATCCTAACTGATTTTATTTGCAGGTTTCAACTGAGTCAGGACCTATCCTGATTCCTGACTGATTTTATCTTTTGATGTATTTCCGTAGCTGTGTAGCAGAATCAGATTGGTCAGTTTTTCAAAATTTTTGCTAGTTCTTCTACAACGTTTCCACTTTTGATGAGTCAAGTTAGTCAAATAATACCATGAGAGTTTTCAAGAATTCTCTAAAATGTATTTTTTCTTATTTTATGTTTTGTTATTATTGCCTGCTATTTGGTTATATATATTTTCAAGTAATAGTGCTACGTATGGTTATTGGTTGCTATCTTTAATAAAGTATTGAGATTTCTTTCAAGTTATTTTTTTAAATATCTGCTACTACATCAGATGCATATAGAATTACTGTTATTACTTGTCCAGCATGAGAATGCACAATTATGGTATTCATCATATGATATGTTTTCGTTGATAGCAAAGAATCAGAATCCTTTAATGCTGACATGAGATGCTTGTGTTATGGTCAATAGTTGTATCAGTTGATGGAAAAATTGACTCAGAAAGATGAAGGCAAAATTCAATTTGCTGTAAGTTGTTTGCGTGACAGATATCTACTTGGCCTTCTTTTGTTTTGAGTAATGCTATTATTTTAATTTTTAAATTTAGGGAGTGAGTATTGTTCACGGCAGATGGTGCATTAGGTCAAATATAGATCATTCTTCGACATTTGATGGGTTGCTTCTGTCCAGGTGGGGATTACGCTTCTGTTTAACTCTTTACTGCTGCATGGATTTACTTGAAGAATTTGACAATACAACATTACAGCTACTTACTGGCTTTGATAGTTTGATTGTGTTTGATAGCCTTAATGCTAAATGCCAAATACGGAATGTCACATCCTATGAATATGTTCTTTAGGGGCTTTGATGGGGAAGCATACACATGAATGAGAAAATGGTAAGCATGTATGAGGGAAAATGGAAAACATACACGAGAATGAGAAAATTTTAAGGAGATGGGGAAGCATACACGTCAATGGGGAAATGGTACACTGGAAGACAACTTGTCATGTACAAGGGTCACATATATACATATAACATGAATGATTCATAAGTTGGACCTACATCTTTCATTTGGAACATACACATGCTCATATCCATGCATGAATCTCGGGTCTACATGCTCACCATCCATGTGAGTATGTGACATGAATTGTATTGAGAATGTTGCATAACCTGAACATAAAAATGTTTGATGCCATGTTCAAGAATGAAACATAAAGTCCACAAGTCACAAGTCCATCTATGCATGAACATGTAAAAAAATCTCAAGAAGGAACAACCTATACATCATGTCCAACAAATCTGACCTACTGGACGGCAAGCTATACATGTGCAATTCAATGTAGATCTCTCCTATCATCTGCATGTAATCTAAAAACAATGTTTCAATGTATAGAGTTGGCAGTCAAGCTTGATCCTTGTATCTTATGTCATCATTTGGTTGTTTGGGGGGGGCATTTAGAATTGAGTATTTTAAAATACTTTGTCAGTGCTCCTATTAAGGGTGGAAACGAGCCCAGGCAAGCTGAGCACTATGTTGCTTAAGTTTGGATCATTTATCTATGTTTTATCTTGAGCTGGAAGGGCAGGTTTGATCCTTGTTTGATCTGGGCTTGGTAAGAGCTCAATATATTTGGGTCTGTCTCATTGAGCTGCTCATTTGCATGATCGATCTGAGTTCAAGGTTGAACTTGAATGGGAGCTTGGTCCAAGTTCGAGTTTGAAGTCGCTAATGAAGCTTGATCCGAGATTTGAAGCTCAATTTCAACTTATTTAATTTATTTTATTAATACAATATAACTAAAGTACTCTTATTATATATTTTTAAATAAACATTTTGTCAAGTTGTTAATTGAGTACATAAACAAACTGCTTGTGAGTTTTATTGAGTCACTCAAGGGCTTGCTCAAGCTTGGCTTGTTAACAAGTCAAGCTTTTTATTTTTTTTTAAATTTCAAACATATTCATTTAATTTAAGGAATGAGCCAAGTTGAGTCTTTATTGAGCATAGTCTCGAGCTACTTGTCTTGTGTATCAACTTGTTTGCATTTGTAGCTCCTATGATGTAAGCATTTTGATATTTATATATTATAAAGGAAAGCTTGAATTTTATACTAATCTACTTGCATATTATCTTGAACATAAAACATAATGGAGGTATCAAATCAATCATGGAACAAAAATTGACATGACTTGTACTTGGACATGCATGCTTGTCGATTTAACCGGAGACTTATGGACCTAGTCATGGTATGACTTGATCAAGTGGTGGGATGTCGTTGATTGTCACTAGGCTTGGACATTGCATCATCCCACTACATGTTGTACTTGTATGTAGTTATTCTTAATTTTTAATTTCTTGTGTAGGGTATTTTTTCAATTCAAGATATACATACAATGAATCATTTAACACATCAACTAACATATTGAAAGTAATGAAAATAGTTATTCGTCGGACGATAGAAGATGTTGATCAATTGATCATAGCATGCAACAAATTTTATGACTATAAACTAGGGTCCATGCATTCTGGGATATCCAGAACACAAATAATAATGCTGAGAGACCCAATATGTAATATGTAATCTATATTTCTCAATCTTTTCCTTTAATATTACTTAGTGTCCAAGAGGCAACATATATTGTAATATGCGGTTAATAAGTTGATGGATCATGGAAAAGCTACAAGCTGTGAAGATTTGGCCTGGACTATTGTAGAGTTTTTTAGTCAAAAACTATCAGCTTTTGAATGTGAGCTTAATTAATCTACATTCAATTTGATTTGTATAAGGTAAAGGAACAAGTTAACTTCAAAGATGCTGAAGCAATTGGTGTTTTGTCACTATAACGTGTTATAATTAAAAAACTTCTAGAGATTGAAAGACTCACAATGAGAGGAGCAATGTTTGAGAGATGAAGTGAGTGGTTAGCCACATAAATTAACAACCATTGCTGAAGAGTGAAGCAAGGAAGGATGGATCTTGGGTTGCGATCCGGCCTGACTCTATTTTTTAATTAATTTTTTAAAAAATTTAAAAATAAAAAATGGCAGAAAAATTTTAAAATTTTTTGAAAATAAAACATATGCAATAAAAATATTTTCATTAATTTAATACAAACTTGACTTGGTCTACATTTTCTATACAAGTTTTGTACTTGTCCCATGTCATTGTAGTATATACAATTTGTCACACATGCTAATGAATATTATACTTGGGAGTCCCTTGTATAATTATCCTAATGTCTCTATTGGGTCCTAAAAAGCTACCAAAATAATTATCATATGGTGATTGAATCAGGGTGTCCAATGATGATCTGTAATTCATCCCACTCCACTCTTGGTCATATGTAAAGAACCAAGAGTCTTGAGATTATTCATAACTATAAGTCGACTATTCATGACCATAGTATTGATCTTTGTTGTGCAGCTTGTGCTAGATATGTTGTGCTCCTCCACCTTGTGACCTCGCACCACGGTCCATATCTTGGGTTGCGTGGGTATACTCCTATTCTCCGGTGAAACATTCTGCCGTTGTTGGAGCTCTCCCCGTATCCGTGGACCTTTGTCTGCTTGAAGCGGTGCCTTCTTGTCCCTGGTGTCTCACTCATTCACCACTGTTGCTTTCGAAGAAGAATCCTTTGAAATTTGATATTTCACTCGGATGTCGGGCTTCGTAGTGTCTTCTCGATTCTCGTCAAGCGTCTCCACATCTACTATGTCAAGAGGATCAATTAAAATCTGCTTACCTTTTCTCTTACTTTGTGTACCCCTGCTAGATCCTTCGCCAGTCTTCCAACTTTTCGCCATGGAGGATGTAATCTGAAATTCTTAGGTGAGAGAGACGTCGTCGAGTACTCTTTCAACCCATTATTGGTATTCGGGGTTGAACTTAGGCTCGCCCATACTTTCTTGGTCGTTCACCCATGCTCCTAATGGATATCTCATCGATAATTTGATCCAAGTCGATGTTTTCCTCTTGGAGCATTGGTTCGTCAACTTGGCCTCCTGAAGTGGCTGTTCTCCACCGTTGTTCTTCCCTTCGATTCTGCTTGATTTTTTGTAAAATTTTTCAACTTAAGTCTCATGTTGTAGTAGCAATACACAAGGTGTTTGAGTCTTTTTGATGTTAGCATGTGTTTTTGCTTTGTGTGGATCAAGCTAAATGTCGACTATTTCTTCTCACAGTTAGATGCTGAAGTCATTTGGCTAAGCACTCTGATAGCCATATTTGCCATAGCTTCATTACTTATGCTTTGCCATGGTCCATCCACCAACCAAATACAACAATAGAAGAAAGTCAAGGTCCTATGAGATAATTATGTTTAAGGATCAATAATTAATTCTCATAATAGAAGTTCATAGATATGTACTCGGACTTAAGAGCATAATAGCTCGCTCTACTCTTGTTGTACTAAAATGCTTAGACCGCATCCTGTAGTGATATATCTTGTTGCAAGCAATTATTGACTGGTCATTATCACTGAACATCCTTGTGATGATGCGTTTGACATCATTAAGTAATTTATTTATTGCCTTGAACTCTTGACCGTAGCAATAACAGGGGTTGAAGAACTAACCTAACAAGGTACACATATTAGTAATCAATCAAAACATATATTTGAAATACAAATGAATGCAGTAAAAGACTAATTAAATATACCTGCTATATGTATTAGCTGATATAACATTCGCTTCCACCGACAGTCAATAACGTCTCACCATTTAGCGAAGTCAGGCACGGTTTTTGCAATCTCGTTCTTTGCTCTGTCAATTACATCGTATAGATAGCCCATTGATGTAACCTCAAAATCTCAAAAGATTTGTTCTTTTGTTTGTTTTGGAAATTCGTTTTCCTTTTGGATTTGAATTAGATTTGATTAGACCTTAGCATTGATTTCTTAGGAAAATAGATGGTATTCCATAAAAATACTAGCTAGGGTCAAAATTATATGTAGAGGTTGTTAGGTTCTTTGAAATTTGTTTTGACCTCTCCCCGTCGGATGGTGCGAAGATCCGACGTTAATTACATCGAGATAACTCGAATACCCTTGATTATCGTCATAGCAATCCATTGAAGTAGAAGACATGCATCCACAAAAACATTCACACAAATATAGGAGAAAATAACCCCATGAATTTGATGGAAGGCAAGCACTTAATTTTAGTTTGAATTTGATTTGAATTGCATTTTTGATCTAAGTTGAATTGAATTGATTAATTCTGAATTGATTGATTTTAGTTTGAATTGAAGTTGATTAAAATTGATTTGAGTTGAATTGGTTTGATTAAATTTGTTGGTTTGATTTTTGATTGAGTTGGTTAATTTGGATATGTTTGAATTTAGTTTGAATTGAATTTAATTTGAATTTTGATTGATTAAGTTTGACTTGGATTTGATTTGGAAAGTTTGATTTTAGTTTGAATTTGAGTTTGTTTAAATTGGTTGGAATTTGGATTTGGTGTGAGTTTTAATTTGATTTGATTTGATTTAATTTGAGTTGATTAATTGATTTAAGTTTGTTTGGAATGAATTGTTTGGAATTTAAATTTTGGCTTGTTTGATCAATTTGGATTTTTTTATTAAGTTTGAGTTGGATTTATTTAGGAGTTGATTAATTGATTTAAGTTTGTTTGGATTTGGGGGATTTGAATCTGTTGTGGTGTTTAACTGATTGTTTTATCTTTGGATTTTATGAATTGATTACAATTTGTTGTTTATTCATTAACTTGGATTTTTCAGATTGTATGGATTGATTTAGGTTTGATTGAGTTGAGGAAGACTTGATTTGAACGTTTGTTGTCAGAATCAGTTTTGATTTGATCTTTTATGTGTTGATTGTGATTTAAATGTGTTCTTTTAAATAGGTTTGATTTATTCGGAAGTCTCTTTTTTTTTTTAGGATCATGTTTCATTTAATTTAAACCAACTTGGGCTTCTGTTGCAGATTTAACCGAACCTAAAATGTATTGATTTTTGTACAGATCTCATATTTTCAGCTTTCGGACCTTACAGATTCTGTTCTGAACATGAGTTTTCTGAGTTAGGTAGCAGTTTCGGATTTATGTGATTTGACTTCGAATTTCAGGCTTAACAGGTTTTAGGTTTTCTGATCTTTCAGACTTCAGTTTTCTTGCAGATTCTGCAGTTTCAAAGGTTTTCGGACTGCAGGTCCTGATTTCTGATTTTTAGAATTCAGATTTTGGTTATGGATTTAATTGAGTTTGTGATTTGTTGGGAATTGTTTGATTTGGACATTATGTGAAGATTTAGATTTCAGATCCTGGGTTTTCAGATTTTCAAGTTTTACAGATTTTTATGGATTACAAGTTCAGATTTTTTACTATTTCAGATTTTTTTTTTCAGACTTTGTTTTATGTCAATTTTTGTTGTCTTGCCCTCCAATGTAGCTCATGTAGCTGTCCTCTCCTAGTGGCATCAGTCTGTGCACCGAGTATCAATTTTCATTTATTTCTTCTCAAACATGAGACATGATTCTTACAGTTTGAATGACCTGAAATCAGGCCCTCATTGAGTCGTTGATGAACATGGAGCCTGTTTGATGAGATGGAAAATACCCGGTCTTTGATAGACTTGTGGGCATACCTCTCACTGATTTGAGATTGAATGCACCCAGCTTTTGATAAGCTTGTGGGCAATTGACTTACTGATTTGAGATTGAGCACACCCGGCTTTTGATAAGCTTGTGGGGTCTCATCTCACACCTTATGAACCTCATTAGCTCATAGTTTGGCATATCGGCATGTTGATCATGCACAGCCTTCCCATGGCATAATGGGTAAGTAACTCCCTCTTGGGGCATGGTAAGACATTGGGGTCTTTTCAATGACCTTTGTATGTCCACCTTAAAGGGTCAAGGGGCGTGCTTAAAGCCGGCCCATTGCTTTCCCTCTTTGTTTTGAATTCTTTTAAATTAAGCCAAGACCATGAGGCGGGTTTTTAGCCGGCCGGATGCTCGTTTTGGTTTGTTGATTAATTTAAGTAGATTGTTATTTAATTTATGTTTATTGTTTATTTTATTTTGATTTTTGAATTATGGGTCAATAGACGTGCTTAAAGCCGGCCTATTGTTTGCCCATTTATTTTGATTCTTTTAAGTTATGCCGAGACCATGAGGCGGGTTTTTAGCCGGCCGGATGCTCGCCTCGGTTTGTTTAATTAATTAGGTGCATTTTTATTTAAGTTTGAACTTGATTGTTCCTTTTAAAATCCTTTTTTTTTTTGGCACTGGTCACCGAGGGATATTGGGCCGTAGCCCATCTTCTTCTTCCCCTTCTTTTTTTTTTTTTTAACTTCTTCAATGGTGGGCCCCACCATAAGGTTGACCTGCGGGTCAACCCTCTCCTTCCCCTGCGAGCTCCCGCGCGCGCGGCGCCTGGCCGCGGCCGCGGAGGGTTTTTTCTTTTGTTTTCTTTTTTCTGGGTGGGCCCCACCCCAATTTTGACCCGGGTCAAAATTGGCTCCCGACACCGCCCGCGCACCTCCTCCCTTTCTTATACATGCCAGGTGGACTAAAGATGAGAAAAATAAGTCCGGCGGCCTTCTTCTCTTCCCCCTGACTAGGCGACCGCAGCGGCGGCTTCGACGGAGCTTCGGCAGCACCCGACGGCGGAAGCGGCCTTGGCAGGAGGTGCTCCGGATTTCTCCGGCGGCGGCAGAGGGTTCTCCTTACCAGTTTGGGCTGGCTTGCGACGGGAGGCTCCGGAAGAGCAGCTTCCGGCGAGGGCTCCTTGCGGCAGGAACCTGTTGCGACGAAGGGCTTCCGGCGAGGGCTTCTTGCGGCAGGGACTTCCGCGACTAGAGCCTCCGGAAGGGCCTGCGGGTTTGGAGGCTTCCGGGCAAGGATCGCGGGATCGGAATCGGAATCGGGATCGGTGGGTACCGATCCGATCCGGATCGGATCGGATCGGACCGATTCCGACCGATCCAATGGAAGAAAATCGATCCAGAATCGGTAAGAAAAAAAAGAAAAAAAAACGATCCAATTCAGATTCCGATCCGATTTCGGACCGATTCCACCCGATTCGGACCGATTCCGCCCGATTCGGACCGATTCTGGCCAATCCTGGTCGATCCGACTGGAATAATAAAAAAAGAAAAAAACGATCCGATTCCGATTCTTATTCCGATCCCGACCGATTCGGCCGATCCGATTCAAATTCCAATCCGATTCTGATCCGATTCCGACCAATCCGGCCGATCCCGACCGATCCTGCCGGAACTTTTTTCCGGATCGGTCCTTCAGCCAAGAATCGGATCGGCAATGGCCGATCCGATCCAGGAATCGGCCGATTCCGATCCGGATCGGCCGATTCCGCGATCTATGCTTCCGGGCAGACAATCAAAGGGGCTTCGAGCAACGGCGCAAGGGGACGACTCCGGTAAGCCTTCTGGCACCTCCCTCTCTCGGTCTCCCAACAGCTCTCCTTCGGGGGGGGTGTTCACGCGCAATTTTTTCTGCCCCCTTCCCTCTCCTCCAACCGGGTTCTTATAGGCCTCCGCCGTGTCCTTCTTCCGTCGGAAACCTCCCAAAGTTGGGGTTGCGGCTCCGAGTAGGACTCAGAGCAATCCCGGATTTCATGGGATCGACACCCCCCCTTCCTTTCTTATCCTCCCATGCCTTCTTACGGCAGTCCCTTGCCATCTCTAGCATTGGCTCCAGGGGAGAATCCTACGAGGAGTTGATTTCCTTCTCTATTCCGACGGATCCTCCTCATTTTATTCCCTCTCTTCTTTCTTTTTTTTTTTGCATGGGCCTGTCGCATAGATGGGCTAGCATTGGGTTATGTCCGTGGATGGCTAGCTTCATTGGGCCATCATGGTTGCGACTACCCAGCTCCCCTAGAATTTAGCCCATTAGGTACTTTAATTGCTGACTGTACGAGGGTACCCATCTGGACCCTTCTGATTGAATTAAAATTGAGGTGGGCTTCAATTATTGTGAAAATTTTGGGTGTCAACACCCATGTCCGCTTTTCTATCACCGTCCATTATCCTTAGCACCTTCACTATAGGATCTATAATGCTCAACGTTTTCTTCGCAACTTTTCAAAAATCTCTGTTTTTTTTTACTTCCTCAACCGTCCTTCCTTTCCGCTTATCAAAGAGGTTATATCTAGCTAACCAAGTACCCCACCCCGATGAGATGACCATGTGACATATAGCTCTCCTATGAGTCATTAGACTTTCTAAGGAGATATAATGAGAGGCAAAGCAGATGACACCAAGTCGAAGAAACTCTCTCCCCTTGGTATGTTCCCTCGTTAGGTTAAGAATGATGTTGTGGTTGTAGATGAATTGAACTAACTTCATAACCCGGTCTGGATTCTTGTAGATATCCTCTAACAATAAATTTAATGAATTCACAGAACATGGTGTCCAATACAACTTCGGTTTCTTGACCATCAACATTTGACTGACTGCTTTGTATGTGACCACGTTGCCTATGACTACTTGGACAACCTAGTCCTTCCCTGTCTCCTCGACAACTCTTTCTATCAAATCAAGAAGATATTCAGAGTTCTTTACTTTCTCTGATACATCAACTGGCTTCTGATACAAATTAAACATCTCTAGTCTGTCAATAATTTACTTGTCCCATGTCATCGTCTTTTTAGTTATATTTGTTAAGAAGAATATGAATGAATAAGGTATAACTTATAACAAATTAAGTAAGATACTGTATAGTGAGTTTACTGGTCTAACCATTAGTTATTAACGTATAATCTCTTTCGTCCCAAATTCTTTCAAAAGACTTAGACGTACTTTCATGTATCTTTTAGCTCCATGGGAAGATATACATTTTATCTCTCTTTTGGGTTAGGTCTGTGCTTTCCTCTTCCGCTGATGATGTTGATCATGTTCTCATAGTATAGTTCCTTCGCAACATTCACCAGTTTGTTATGATGGAAGAATCACCTTGATGTTGTCTATCCGATTTTCTCCTTGCATATTTTCAAATTCTTCATCATCATCGTTATTGATGTTTGACGTTGTTGTGGTCAGATGACAATAGGATCAATAGGACCCACTCTCGGGTCGTCATCTTGAGTGAGATCACGAATCTCGTCCTCCACTGATGGGTTTGATCTTCTTCCACTTCCAGATCCTTGACCAATTGATTGACTAGTGCGGCACAAAAAGTCTTCGTTGGTGAATGACTTCTGACTTGCCACCGTGGCCTGGTAGAGATCTTCTATTTTTCAAACATAGTAAGTAAAAAAAGGTAATAAAGTACTTTTAAGAGTAAGCGATACATAATGCATACCATCTTCGAGGCCTACATCACGATGAATGTTCGAATGTTGTTATCCGGTCTCGTATATATGTACGGAATGTCTTACTGGTTTAACAATTTCTTCCCGAACTGTATCCTTATGCTACTTTGAAGTTTTTTACATCACTTCCAATTCTTATAGATGCCGTCGGAATTGTGCTTTTATCTCTGACGGAGTACGAGAGAACGGGAACACATTGTCCTTCATTTTGGCAAGGTGGTGCTTTAATTTAAAAATACCACCATGCATAACTTTATCAAAGTATTTGCATTACACTTTCCTGACCTTCATAAAGAGCAAAGTGCAATGTGCCCAAGCCAGATCCTTCCAAGTTAGACTCAATAATTTCAATGTCACTACTTGCACTTAATCAAAGTAATCAACAATTAAATAAACAACTAAGGATTAAAGAATTCAAAAACAACAACTAATGAACTAAATAAACTTAGGGTCTTAGATGGGTGGAAATAAGCCTTACACTCTAAGACTTGGAGCTAGAGAGGTGGGATTGAAGGGGGGAGGGGTGGGATTGTAGGGTCTCCCTTTAGGCCTTATATAGGATCTCCCTTGCTTGCCCCCCACGGGAAGCAATTTTTTGCTTCCTGTTGGGGGCGGGGGAGTGATCCCCCTTACGACCCGAGGGATCCCACCTTCGGGTTGGTCCAACCGGATTTCGATCGGGTCGGTCAGCCCTTTCTCCGACAGGGATGGGCCTGGGTCGCAACATTCCATGGAGTGAAGACTCCAATTGATTTGGATGAAATTTTTGATTAACAAAATACATTGCAAACTTGCTTACTTGACCAACAAGGAGTTAATGAACCATAATTTAATTTTTCAACCCAAATGACCTAGCTTGGGTTGAGAGAGAATTGAATAATGTACCATTACCATAGAATTTCAAATTCTTCTCAACATTAAAGATACGGGAGGTTGGCACATGTTGGCACACAAATTTGACATACAAAAAATGGAAGTAAGAGTCCTTACGTCACAAAAAAAAGAAAAAAAAAGAGGGGGGAGCCAAGTACAAAGCAGAATTGAATCTAATGGCATTGTCGCAGCCCTCTTTTGGTCCATTAAAGAGTCAATTTTGGCCCTACCCAATGGCCAATTTATGACTCTTTTCTTTGATAGTTAATAGGCTATTTATCTGTTTTGCCATGGGCCCATCGGAGACGTAGCCCATGAAGGCTGGCAACGTCATCCATTCTATCCAAGTGGGTTTGAACCGGCGGGAGATGAACCAGGCAATTCCGGTTGAGTCAAAGAGGGGCTGAAGAAGACCTTTTGTCCAACGGGGATTGAGGCAGGCACCTTCGCCAAATTGGAATGGGAGACGGAGACTTCCTACGACAAGGAGATTTTTTCTCCCAATCAAACTCTACCCCCAATCGGACTTCTCCCGATGGGTAGCTTTCCCGGAAGCCCCGCACGCTCGAGAGGAATATCCGGCTGTATCCCGGATATTGTGGAGCTTCCGCGGTGAAGAAATTGACCCCCAGGAGGACTCCTCGAGGGCTAGCAAGTTGCGGAAGGTCCTCCTAAATTCAGAAAAGGATTCCCAATTCCGGTTGAGACCCGGACCTTCCTCCGAGAGTTTCCAAGATCGTCGAGGCCTCTCGGCCTATAAAAAGGGGGACTCGCGGCACCCGCTAGGGGGGGGAGGGGGATGGAGAGATGGAGCAAGGAGGGAGGTTGTGGAAGGCAGGATAGCAGAGATAGGAGAGGGAGGGGGAAGCTTACCGATCTCCTGGAGTCCCGTTGAAGCCGTACGAAGCTCCTCCTCTTCTTCTTCTTCTTCTTCCGGACGCCGCAGGTCTTCCGCAAGCCGCCGCGACCGCCGTAGACGCCGGGAGACTCCCCTATTGCTGCCGGTGAGGGTTTTCCCCTCTTCCCCTAGGGCCGTCGGCCTCTTCTCCTTCTTCCTCCGGAGCTGCCGCTGTCGAACAGCGCCGGAAGCCGCCGCACAAGCCACCGCAATGCCGTCGGGTGCCGAGGAGGAGGCCGCGCGGGCACTGTAGCAGCAGAAATCATATCTCCCAAACTATATGCCACCGTGGAAAACAGTGGGGCCCACCGATGGAGAAAAGCGCAAAAAAAAGAAGGAAAAGGAGGCGCAGCCGGCCGGCCCCCCCTCTGCTGATGGCTGCCGGTCCGGAACAGTGTCCGACCCGGTCCAAACAGTGCTGAAGCCCTCCCCCTTCGCCAGAACAGTGCGCTGTGTGCGCAGAGGGCCCCCCTCTTCAACAAAAGAGAAAGAGATGTTTTAAAATAAACAAAACAGTGAAAAATAAATAAAAAATATATTTAATTCAACAAACCGGACTAGTTGGGGGGTCGACTAACCATCCGCCCCTACGTCTCGACTTAACTTAAAAGAATTCAAAATTCGGACTAGTTGGGGGGTCGACTAACCATCCGCCCCTATGTCCTTAAGGTAGACATACAAAGGTCTATACAAGACCCCAATGTCTTATCATTTTTTTAGCTATGCAAGACTAGAGCATAATCAATATGCCGTCATGCCGGTCATATGCTAATGAAATCATCAAACCAGTGGGGGATGCCCATAAGTCTATCAAGACCGGGTACATGCCGCCCATGAATTGACAAGTTCATCAACTCATGAAGGATCCATGAAGATAGATATGAGCTAATTTCCCACAAGTCTATCAAAGACCGGGATGCTCAATCTCAAGACAAGGAGATGAGTCCCCACGAGCTTACCAAAAGCCGGGTGTGCTCAATCTCAAATCAGTGAGTTGATTGCCCATAAGCTTATCAAAAGCCGGGCGTATTCAATCTCCAATCAGTGAGATGAGTCCCCACAAGTCTATCAAAGACCGGGTGCTTTTTCATCTCAAATTGATCAAGCAAGTTTCAAGTTCATCAAGAACTCAAGAGACCGGACTGTTGGTCATGATTGTAAATCATGTCTCATGTTGAGAGAAAATAAATGAGAATTTATTCTCGGTGCACAGATTTATGTTACAAGGAGAGACAATCACATGAAACTCCTGGAAGGCAAGACAAAAGAAAATGTGAATACTGTGAAATCTGAAACCGAACTTAAAAATCTCTGAAATTAAAACACATAAAATCTGCAACATGCACAAAAATCCAGAAGCTATAAACTCTGAAAGTCCATAAATTGTCATCCATAAAACCTGCAACAAAATTTCGAAAGCTCCCCATCTGAAAATCATGCTGAGGACCTGCCTGGCTCAAAACAAATCAGAACCGATTAATCAGAGCAAACCCAAGTTAAATCTGAAAATTCTGAACCTGAACTAAATCTGAAATCTGTCAATCTGTAAAATCACAAACCGAAAATCAGACTTGAAACTGAATTTTCTGAAATCTGAAATCACCTCTAAAATCCAGAGATTAAAAATCTGAATCTGAACTTAACCCATTTAAGAATCTGAAATCTGCAGGGAATCTGAACAAAAGAAATCTGTAATTGAAATCCTGAAAGTTGAAAATCTGAGAATCTGTTTTGGTGCAGAAACCCGTTTAAAAAAACATGCAATCTGGAAACCTGAAATTTAAAATCAGCAATCTGAAGCCTATAAATAAAAGAAATCTGGAAGTTTGAGGCTCCTGTAGCCAAAAATCAGAAATTTCTAGCCCGAGGAGTGTGAGATGCCTTGCATATGCAAGTTTTAATGTGAGCATCGGATTTATTCCTAGCCCGAGGGATATCTTGGAGTTGTGCCACTAACTGAACAGTTTGGGCCATGAGACAAGTGTGAGATTAGTTCCCGACCTGGAGAGGAGTATGAGAAGACTGAACTGCTAGTCAATCAAGTTTGGTTGAGATTGTGAGTTGAGGGTTGGTCCCTCACCCTAGCAGCAACATGTTGGGCCATTGCTTGGCCCAAGTTGTCAATTTTCAGATTAGAGGGCTGATCCCTCACAGAACTTTGATGTTGTTCTTGTTTGTCAGCTGGGCAGCCACAATGCATAGCATCTCAGGATTAAGCCCATGATTGATAGCCCTCGCATTTCAAGAGCAGGAGATTGACTCCCCTACTTGGTTAGCCAGCCCTAAATACTTCATGTCATCGAGTGAGGATTGATTCCTCATGGAAATGACATTCATGTGGCATATGCCGTTGTCAGGTTCCCCATTGCATGTTGAGGACGAAGGCCCCTAATGACAGCATTGTGGATTGAGGGTTGAGGGTTGTTCCCTTCTTGAAGCAATTTTGGCATGGGCCACTAACCAAGAACCACGATAATCCCCTGGATTTGAGGGTTAATCCCTCCTTGAACAACTTTGGCATATGCCGTTGACTGGGCAGCCATGCTTTGATGATTTTTGTTTTCTCGGGCATAAGATTTATTCTTTACCCAAAGTGGCATTTGAGGCTGAAATGAAGCCACATTATTTTTCCCGAGTCAAGGGTTAATCCCTTACCCAGTTGAAATACCTCATGATTTGAGCCCTCAATTTAACCAGCCATGGTAACATGGTGAATTGAGAGACGACACCTCGATGGAATGCGGGCCACCAACCAGTCTTAACATCTTTCTCCCAGGTGATGGATTTGTTCCTTACCCAAGTAGCATTTGTTTGGAGCCAAACTGATATTCGGTTGGCCCAAGTGTGTTTCTAGTTCGGAAATACAGGATTGATTCCTTGTCCCTGAATATGCTGAGCCTTTGGTAGGTCAGCCATGGTAGGTTCATGCATTGAGAACTGATTCCTTCTTGATTTGTTATTTGGCATGGTCATTGCTTGACCAGATATAACTTTTGGGCGAAGGATTTGTTCCTTGCTCCCATTTGGTTGACGGAGTTCATCCGGGTTTAGGGATTTATTCCCTGCCGAATGACGACATCACCAGCTTGAGTGTGAGAGATTTCTTTGCCAATTGGCCAGCAATGATGATCTCGCGAATTGAGAATATGTCTTTGGCATGACCATTGCTTGACCAGATATGACTTTTGGGTGAAGAATTTGTTCCTTGCCCCCATTTGGTTGATAAAGTTCTTTTGGACCAAGGGATTTGTTCCCTGCTGAACGACATCTTGCCAGCTTGAGTCCGAGAGCTTTCTCTGTCGGTTGGCCAGCAGCCCATTCTTTATTTGTGGTCAACCTTCTCTTGTTGTAGTTGCCCCGTGCCATGCACTTGTTGGAGATGGAGGACTTGGACTTTGCCTTGGCATCGTCCTCCTTTTGTCTCGGTCGGTTATGCAAGACCGACCTTGGTATATAATTGCATGGGTCTTGAGATGGCATGCTTGATGCCTCTTTGACTTCTTTGAGGGTTGGCGGTAACAGAATCCATAACCGCATACCCCCGGAGTTGTTTGTTGGGGAGCTTCCGTGGTAAGCTCTTTGAAAATAGGGTCAAGTTGTTTGACCCTATAAATATTCTCGGTGTTGAATGAACTCCGAGAACGGCTTCTTGAGATGCCTGCAACTTCAGGATGAAGTCTTCATGGCGAGGTAATTGGACCCCACCGGGTCTCATCCTTTGACATTTTTCGCCTCCTCCTCGCACAAAAAGGAAAGAAGCATGTGTTCGATATATATGGGATTTGGAATGTATGTCTTCTTGGATTGCTATGACGGAGAGATGAAGGGAAGGAGAAGTCCCACCGGGCGTGCCAATTGATGTAACCTCAAAATCTAACAAAAAGATTTTATTCTCTTTTGTTATTTTGGAAATTCATTTTCCTCTTGAATTTGAATTAGGTTTGACCTTAGCATTGACTTTGTAAGAAAATAGATGATATTTCATAAAAGTACTAACTAGGGTCAAAATTATGTGTTGAGGTTGTTAGGTTCTTTGAAATTAATTTTGACCTCTCCCCGTCGGATGGTGCGAAGATCCGACGTTAATTACATCGAGATTTCTCGAATACCCTTGATTAAACGTCATAGCAATCCGTTGGAACAGAAAACATACATCCGCAAAATAAGCATTCACACACACACATAGGAGAAAACAGTCCCATGAATTTGACGGAAGGCAAGCATTTGATTTGTTTGAATTTTGTTTGAATTGAATTGGTTAAAATTGATTTGAGTTGAATTGGTTTGATTAAGTTTAAGTTGAATTGAATTGATTTGAATTTCAGTTTGAATTGATTTGAATTGAGTTGGTTGAATCGAGTTTTGTTGGTTTGAATTTTGATTGAGTTGAATTGAATTTAATTGGTTGAGTTTCTTTTAGTTTGGATTGGAGTTTGATTTTTAATGGATGTTTTGACTTCTGATTTCTGTTTCTGGGTTCTGCAGGTCGGCAGATTTCACATTTTTGTTTTCAGATTAAGAATTCAAGTCATGTTTCAGATTCTGGATCCGGCAGGCTTTAGATTTCAGATTTACAAGCTTTAGATTTTCAAGCTCAGATTCTGCTCTTCAAATTTCGGATCTAATCTGAATTTACAAATTCTGCACATAGCATATCTCTGATTTTTCGGCCGCAGGTTTATGTGCTTTAGACTTTCAGATTTCTTCCACTTACAGACCTCATATTTCAGACTTCAGATTTTGGATCTTATATTCTGCACATTTCACAGCCCTCGGCTCCTTGCAAAGTTCAGATTTTTCTTGATTTCGGATTCTGCATTTTTCAGACTGGTTTCTGCACCAAAACAGATTTTCAGATTTTGAACTATCAGGATTTTTTAATTACAGTTTTTTTTTAGTCCAGTTTCCCTGCAGATTTCAGATTCTGCTGCGGATTCTGCACCTTGCATCTCCAGATTTCAAATTTTTAAAGGGGTTGAGTTCAGATTCAGATTTTAATCTCTGGATTTAGAGGTGATTTCAGATTTCAGAAAATTCAGCTCTGATTAACCGGTTCTGATTTGAGCCAGGCAGGTCCTCAGCATGATTTTCAGATTTCTTAAATGTCTTGTTTTCTTATTGAAATTTCAGATTTAAGTTCAGTTTTAATGTGCTTGTATTCATTCATTCCGGCAGGTACTGTTTTCTCCTTGTGACATAAGTCCGTTGCACCGAACATGAAATTTCTTTTCTTTTTTTACTTGTTCTCTCAAAATGAGACATGATTTACATCTTGACCAGAAATTCGGTCCTTTGAGTTCTTGATGAACCTGTTAATCCATGGGCGGCATGTACCCGGTCTTGAGTGTAGTCTCCAGCCTTTGATAGGCATATGGAAATCCTGCCTTGTCTTTTCAGAAATTTGAGCATGGTCCTGCCTTTGATAGGCACATGCAGTCTTCTCCCAACCGGTTCAAGGTTGAGCATACCCGGCTTTTGAAAAGCTTGCGGGCACTCATCCCATGGTTGGTCTACCTCATTAGCCTATGATTTGGGCATATTGGCATGTTGATCATGCATAGCCTCCCCATGGCATAATGGGCAAAACAACTCCCTCTTGGGGCATGGTAAGACATTGGGGTCTTTAACCAGACCTTTGTATGTCCACCTTAAAGGGTCAAGGGGCGTGCTTAAAGCCGGCCCATTGCTTTCCCTCTTGTTTTGAATTCTTTTAAATTAAGCCAAGACCATGAGGCGGGTTTTTAGCCGGCCGGATGCTCGTCTCGGTTTGTTGATTAATTAAGTAGATTGTTATTTAATTTCTGTTTATTGTTTATTTTATTTTATTTTTGAACTATGGGTCAATAGACGTGCTTAAAGCCGGCCTATTGCTTGCCCATTTATTTTGATTCTTTTAGGTTATGCCGAGACCATGAGGCGGGTTTTTAGCCGGCCGGATGCTCGCCTCGGTTTGTTTAATTAATTAGGTGCATTTTTATTTAATTTTTCACTTGATTGTGTCTTTTAAAATCTTTTATTTTATTTTTTCTGCCACAGGTCACCGAGGGATATTGGGCCTTCAGCCCTCGGACGCAGCCCATCTTCTTTTTCCCCTTCTTTTCTTTTTTCTTTTTTTTTAAACCCCTTCATAAGGTGGGCCCCACACCATAAGTTTCTTCCCCGCGGCTCACGTGCGCGCGCGCGCGGCTCCTGGCCACGGCCGCGTGCTATTTCTTTTTTTTTTGCTTCTTTTTCTCTGGTGGGCCCCACTATTATCCACGCTGGACATAAGTAGGGGAGACATATTTCTTTCCTCTCCCCCCCTGCAGTCCCGCGCGGAGCTCTTCCGGTCCCAACGGCAGCGCGGCGTGCTCCGGCGACGTTTGCGGTGGCTTCCGGCGGCAGCGCCGGCCTTGCTCGACTACAGCAGCACTGAAGGGAGAAGGAGAAGGGGTCGACGACGGCTGGCTTCGGAGCTTCACGGCTTCCTTCTCCTCCCGGCGACGGCTTCTGGCTCCCGACGGGCTTCTCTGGTGATTGGATGCTCCGCACAGCGATGGCATTGGCCTCAGGAGGTCGCGACGGCGCTGCTTGGAGGAAGGTTTGAGCTTGACGGCATTATTTGGAGGAGGGCTTGAGCTTGACGGCGCCGCGGGGAGGAGACGGCATCTGCGGCGCGATCGGAAGAGGGAGCACGACTTGCTGGACTTATGGGGAAGGTGAGATCAACTCGACGTTACTGCCGGCTCCTCCTTCTCTCTCTGGTCTCCTCTCTCTCTCCCGCCGCACAGCGGCTTGCGGCTCTCCTTTTATAAGCATTGCGGGCGCTCCCGTCCCCTATCAGAAGTTGGTTCCGGGATCAGGAGGGACTCCGAACCTCCTGATTGATCCGCCTGCCATCTCGGGAGGATATGGGACTCCCTATAGAGTCCTTTTCCGCGGCGGAGTCCCATTCTCAGAAGGACTCGGAACCGTCCATAACAGGGCGTTCCTGTTCCGAGAGGGACTCAAACCGGTCCTGTTTTGATCACGATAATCCTCCTCCCCCCCTTTTTTGTAACTCCTTTTTATTCTTCTCCTTGAACAACCGATCTCTTGTCTCGATCAAACAGAAATTTCCCTTTTTTATTTTCTGCTGAGCCCATCTTTGAGCAGACCCGCGGGCAGCCTCCTCAGCCCATTTAGGAGACTGTCCGCCCCTCTTTTGAGCAGGCCCGTGGGCTATGCTGCAGTATGGATGGCGATGACTTGTTTTGATCTGTTTACAGTGCCTGCACAAGCTGTATACAGACCAGGTTTGGGGAGGGCCGGTCATGCCATTTTTTTTTTAATTGGCCTCATTTTTTCAAAAATTTCGGTGTCAACAGGTAACCACGGGCATTAGAAGAATAACATCCTAGGACTTTGTCTATGTGCTTCACCGGTGAAGATTACTATACATGCAATATAAGATACCGATCGTGATATCTGAAGCCATCATATGTAAAACACTCAAGAAGGCCACAGTAAAGAACATCATAATTAAGATTTAGATCAATTAACATCATCTCAAGACCCTTGATATCATCAAGACAACTGTTGGCATTAGAGGAATAACATCTTTGATATTTGCCTATGCTCTTCATCTTTAAAGAGTACTACGTACATGCCATATAAGATACTGATCATGATATCCGAAGCTAGCATATGCAAGACACGCACGAAGGCCATCATGAAGAACATCATAATTAGGAGTTAGACCAATTAGCATCGTTTCAAGACTCTTAGTACCTTTCCAACATGAATCATCCTTATATTTCCAATAACTATATATCACTTCATTTATGTTTGCCGCCTATGGCTATAATCCTTGATCAAGTAGATTTTTACTCAACTTATAGGATAGTTATGCAAGGGAGTGAGGATTACCATAAACATGTATTGTCATACAATACCATGTGCCCAAACATGATTTTGGCCATAGCTTATTGTTTTCTTTAAATGGCATGGACAATAATCTTGACTATAAACAATCCAGGATAACCACAACTTTTTATGATTGACTGTATAAGGACTTGAAGTTAGTTGATTTTTCTTCCTTACACACTTTGATCACCTATAATTCAAAAACATGCCTAGTTTTTTTGGATTAATCAATTTAAATTTATTTTATTATCTTTTATTGATTGAACTTGTATATTTTATGGTGGATGACATATACCATGGGAAATTGCTCTAGTGATCCAGGTGAGCAGTGCTTCATAGAACCTGTCTCTGCTGTTCCCCTGAATGACAAGTTACAACAGGTGAAGATGCTAGTTGCAAAAGCTGAAGAAGAGGTGCTTTCAAGGTTAACTGATAAGGTGTAATTCTTGTCACTTGTTACAAGTTGTAAATGCTCATTCTGAGGGTTGATGCTGTTGTTTGTTAACCTTTTTAAGTTTTTCAATTTGCAGATGGTGGCAGAACTTGATGATATGCAGCATCTACTGAATGTCACAATACAACTTGATGCGGTACATAACATTATGATATAGCAGCTCTATGTCGATGTTGCATTTAGATTTTCTATTACTTAACAGACCTTTCATTTTTAGATTGACTAGGTATTAAACTAGAAAATGCTGTTTTTAATGTAAAATCTCTTGAAATGTAGTATAATTTCAACAATTGTGTAGGTTGAAGCTGACATTACTTAAATTTTATTCCAGTTAGTTTGAAGAAACAAAAACAACAACATTGGACAATATCGACACACCATCAATGCTTCAAAGACGTTCAAACATAAAATATTTTGACATTTAAGCATAAAAAATGTATAAGAAGAAAGTATGTAATACATAGTTGCTAAAATATGATTGAGGAAACAAAAGCAACAAGATCGAAAATTATTGACAGACTAGAGACGTTTAATCTTACAATACAATATCTTCAACATTTAAGTATAGAAGATGTAGAAGAAGATTGAAAACATTCTAATAGATGTTATAATGTTAAACTTGAAGTAAGAAATGAGAAGATATTGATGGAAAAATAAAGACATGAAAAACCCAAGTGTTTACCAAATGAGTAGGACACCGGGAGACAACACTGAAGAAGATGCCACCAAGAACTATTGCATTGATGCGTGGCGGCGGTGGCAGCTTTTGCGATTAAAGGTAGCCCTGGCGATGACGATGGTTGCAGTGTGTGGCATCATTCAGCATTTGTATGCGTGATGCTGCGAATGGGAGTGTGTTTCAGCTTCGGGTGGGCGTTGGGCTGGCCGGTTGGCCTCATTAAGCTAAAACAGACTGGCTGATTCAAAATAGTGTAGATCGGTCGATTTGAAGAAAAAAGGGGCCCAGCCTTGTGGTCGGGTGAGTAGGCGGTGCGAGACATACACCTTGGTTGCCTAGGCGGTCAAGGCATATGCCTTGTTTGGGTTAAGCTAGGTGCTCAACCTAGGCGGCCTTGGAGGGCCGCCTTTGCACCTAAGCGGCGCCTAGCAGCTCGCCTTGACATCTATGATTATAATGTTCATCATTGGCTCATAATACGGTCCCTTTATGGTATTTGTCGGTATGCTAGTATGAAAGAACCATCTTGATGTTCCCTGCCTAATCTTTTTCTTGCATATTTGCGAATTCTTTGTTGTTGTCATGATAAACATATGTCTTTGTTGTAGACGTGTGATGACGTAATCCACGAGACCTATTGTTGGGTCATCATCTCGTGTGACATTGTGAATTTTATCTTTTTCTTATGTGTTCAACACTTTTGTGTCCGCTCCCACTTTTTGAACCTTATCCTATGAATCAGCTAGTACGTCGATATAGGTCTTAATTCACAAATGACTTATGGCTTACTTTCATCGTCCACATTAAGTCATCTATTTGTAATAGTAATAATTAAATATTAAAGGTTACATAGATACATTGATATGATTTAGTAATCTTTCATGACAATGTACCATCATTGAACCTTTTGTCTCGAGGAATTTTCTAATGCTGTTGTTTAGTCTCGTAAATGTGGACCAAATTGATGCATTGCGAGTTCGGAAATTTCTTACCAGATGGTGTCTTTATGCTGCTTTAAAGCTCCCTTTGTTTGTTTTAACTTTTGTAAATGCTTACGACATTGAACTTTTACCTTGAGTGGAATCCATGTCAACAGTGCAATGTTGCCCTTCATCTCGTCGAGGTGATGCTTCAACCGTTAATTGTTTCGCAATATTACGTTAATTTTTTTTTATCATGGATATTAAGGCTATATCTTTTCTGTGACATGAATACTTTCGCAATATTACTTTTTATTTGGCTCTAAGTATCCAATTTCTTTGGGATTCTTATATTCCCAATTCTCAGGTTTTCTCATTTTTTCAGATTTTTTGAAATCTTTGCAGACTTCCATATTTTTAGTTGCTTTGATTTCCAGAAATTCTATGATTTTGGATTTCATTGACTTGATTCAGATGCTGTTATGTTCTCAGACTTTCATATTTCTAGGATTTTTTTAATCTCTGTACAAGTTTCAGACTTACGTGCTTTTTGAGAATTCTGTACTTTTCGTGATGACTAGATTTCAGACTTTTCTGGTTACTCAGGTATAGGGCAATTTCCAGATTTTCTAAGGTTCTCGGAATCCCCAGATTTCAAATTTTGAGGATCTTCAGATTGGGTTGATTCTTCATAGTTCAGCATTCCGGATTTACTGATTTTCTTTTTTTAAGAATCCCTAATTTTTGCATATTTAAAGAATTTTTTTGGTCCTCAATTGGCAGAAACTTTTGGATTTCTGGTTTTTTGACTTCTAGATTTCAGTGGATTTTAGATTTCTTTTGGGTTTCTGAAATTTCAGACTTATGTCAATTCCGAGACTTGCAGATGTTCAGATTTCTTTCAGATATTCAGATGTTCAAATTCTCTGATTTTCAGGTTTGCAGTGTTCTCAGATTTGGTAGATTCTGAACATTTTCAGATTTCTGGACTTCTTAGAATTTTTAGATTCCAATTTCAAAATTGTTGGTTTACTGGTTTCTGATTTCTTCTGATTTGCAGATTTGCTGAATTTCAGAATTTCAGAATTTTTTTGTTTGCATTTCTTTTATGGGGCTGTTAAGGGGATCACTCTCACATCAACAATGCACCAAACAAGGAATTTTTTATTGAGGCTTTTGGTATAAATAGACGGGGGGAGGCATGAAAAGTCATGATTTTGGTTTAAGTAGACATGTGGGATGAAAAGTCATAGTCCCATTAGATGATTTTAGAATAGAGTCCTATTGGCCTTTGACAGTTGTTAGGGATCTCTTCTCATATAATTGACCTCATTAGCGTAAGGTTTGGCATGTTAGCATGTAAATATGCATGGTCTTCTCTTAGCTTAATTGGCTGATCTTCTCTTGATCATAGAGTTTTATACTCCATGCGTCGGGGGCTAGGAAGAGCATGATGAGGGTTTGTTTTTGGACAGGGGTACCCCATATCAAGGAAAAGGGGGTCGGGGGTTGCGACTGGGTCGGTCGGCCCCCTGGCTGACCCGATCCGACTGGGTCGCGACCCCTAATTTTTAATTTTTTTTGAAAATTAAAAATTAAGAAAAATGTAATTTTTTTTTAAAATATAGAAAAATGAGAAAAATGACATGATTTAAATAAATAATTCATGAACTTCATTCCAATATGGCATGTTCTACATTTTGTAGGTAGTTTATATACTTTATGTCATTTGGGTTGAGTACAAAGCTTGATACATGTATACATAACGTTCATATTCGTATGTCAGTCCCATGGGAAACCATTCTAAGACTTGTTCCAAAGGAGTCACCATAGCTATCGTAGCCATAGGTCGATTGGATCGAAGTGTCTGATGACTCCACATAATTCATTCCATAATGCTCTTGGCTATATGTGGGGAATCAAGAGCCCTAGGATGAATCATATGCATAGTTGGAGTCATCGTAGTATTGTCTTCTAGCACCATGGGTATTATGAGCTTCTCCACGTTGCGGCTTTGTACCATGATCGGCGTCTTGGGTCGCATGAGTGTATTGCTCCTTGTCGGTAAAGCGTAGAGACGTTGTAGGAGGTATATGAGGATCTGGGGTCCCTTGTATTTGTGAAGCGATAGCGCCCTCATATTCCGCTCCACTGTCGCTGCTACTCTTTGACGAAGAATCTTGAGAAGTTTGATACTGTACTCAGATGTTTGGCTCCGACATGTCTTCTCGATCGTCTTCAACTGTATAAACATCTGCAATATCAAGAGGACTAGTCATAACTTGTTTACCTTTTCTTTTACTTTGCGTACCTTGACTAGTTCTTTCTCCTGTCCTTTGTCACTTTGCTAGGGAGGGAGGGAGGGATCTGAAATTCTTCGGCCAAAGGGACATTTTTAAGTAACAAAATAAGTAATTAATTAATATTAATTAAGTATCTAATTAAGTAACTAATGAAGCAATTAAGTAAGTAATGAACTATTGAGTGAACTACTTAAATATCTAATTAACTTGACTAAATAACTATTAACTACTTAAAACTAAAATAATAATGAAATGACTAATTAAGTTACTAATTAAGTAATTAGCAACTTAATGATGCAAAATGATGAACTAGTTAATAAACTAGGTGATTATCTAATTAAATAAGTAAGTACTAACTAACTATTAACTAATATGCTAAGTAACTTAAACAAATAAAAGAATCAAATATTTAATGAACTAATAAAGTAATTAAAGAAGGAAGAGAGCAAAAAACTTGAGATCAAAGAGTATTTAGTAAGCAAGAGTGAGGTTAGCAAGTGTGGGGAGGAAGAGAGTCCCTTTGGGGGGGGGGCGACTCCACGACCCGGCCAATGGGTCGGGCCGACTGGGCGACCAAAACCGACCGGGTCGGGACCAGGTCCCGACCCGGTTTTCCATGCCCCATATTGTGCTCCCTTTTGATTCCCTCTCTTGTAGTATGGAATGACATGAGGTATCTCCTTTTTTGATTGACTTTTTTTGTTGCCATTACAAGGCATAGAGCTAGTCTTGGACCCAAGGAGGGTTGGGTCGGGGGTCGCGACCGGGTCGCGGGACCCCCAGGCCGACCCGGTCGCGACCCTAATATTTAATTAATTTTTTTTTGAAAAATTCAAAAAAATAAGAAAAATGCGAAAAAAATCTGAAAAAATACAGAAAAATTGGAAAAATTAAATGACATGATTTAAATAAATAATGCATCAATTTTATTCCAACATGATGTGTTGTACACTTTGTAGGTAGTTGATGTACTCTCCCCATGTCATTTGGGTTGAGTACGAAACGATACGTGTACACGTGACGATCGTATTCGTACGTCATAAAACTTATCCTAAGACTTGATCGAAACGAGTCACATAACTATAGGTCGATTGATCGAAGTATCCGATGACTCGCGTAATTCATTCGCGGTATCTTGATCGTATGTAGGGAACAGAAACCTTGGGATGAATCGTTCACATAGTCGGAGGCATCGTGGTGATACACCAACTCATGGCTACGATGACCTCCTACCTTGTGGCGGCCTTCTACTGTGATCGGTATCTTGGGTCGCGTGAGTATATTGCTCTCGCGGAGGTAAACGTAGCGACGTGGTAGGAGATATGGGAGGATGCGAGGTCCTTGTACTTGTAAAGTGTACGTGCCCCGGCATCGAGCACCGTCATCGGCTTGCTACTCTTTGACGACGAATCCTCGGACGTACGATGCACTCGGATGTTCGGCTCCGGCGTATCTTCTCGATCGTCTTCGGCAAGTGTCGACGCTCTATGATATCGAAAGGATCGGTCATAACTTGTTTACCTTTTCACACTTTGCGTACCTTGGCTAGTTCCTTCTCGGTCCTACGGCGCTTTCTAGTGAGGAGGGATACGGAATTCTTCGGTAAAGGGACATCGTCGAGCACTCCTTCGGCCCATTGTCGGTCTTGGGGTTGAACTCGGTTCTCCCAACCCTTCTCGGTCGTTTACCAGCTTCTGAGTTCTTCTCGTAGAATATTTGATCGAAATCGATATCCTCCTCTTGATTGGCGGCTTCGTCGACCGAACGTCCCATTGCGTGTGCTATCTAACTCTTTTGTTCCATACGGTTACGCTTCATTCTATCCAAATTCCTCGAGCTTTAACCTCGTATTTGTAGTGACGATACACGAGGTCTTGAGCCTCGATGTCCAACTGTTTCTGCTTTGTGTGAATCGAAGTTGAATGTAGACCGATTTCGCTCGCGGCCAAGCGGATGTGGTTTGACTTAGGACCACGATGGCTACGTCCGCGAGTCCTCGTACACAGTACTTTACCGTATTAGTCCGTCGCAATTTGCATAAATTGAATGTCGTAAATGCATTATTATCTGAAATTAAGCTTTGATTAATTAAGTGATGAAAAACATCTCTACGTACCCGGACTTAGTATCATCACGGACTCGTTCAACTCTGCTCGTTAAAGTGAAAACTCCGCATTACGTAATCGTATATCTTGTTGCGAGCGATAATAGCCGGTCGTCGTCACGAAGCAACCGTCGGATGACGCTCTTAGCGTCGTTTAATAGCTCGTTCGTCGCCTTGAAATGTGGACTATAGCGATATCTTGGGTTGAAAAAGTAACCTACGAAACAAATAGTATTAGTAAACAAGTTATACGCAACTTTGATTAATAAAAAGATTAGTAAATGTTTAAGAAAATATACTGTTAACGTATGTATGGGTTGATGTAATGTACGCTCGACGACGATCTATAATATCCCACGCACTTGGCGAAGTCGGACACGCAGTCTTGGAGATTTCTTCTTTGCTCTCTCAATCGCATCGTATAAATACCCCGTATCTACTTTTCTATCTCCGTCGACTATCCTAGTACCTTCATTATGGGTTGGACGATGTCTAACGTCTTCTTTACACAGCTTTCCAAAATCTCCACTCTCTATTGTCTCTTCTACTTTTCTCCCCTTTCTCTTATCCGATGGGTTACATCTAGCCCATCCCGACTACCCCGACCCGGTGAAATGACCATTTGAGTTAGAGCTCTCATTTGACTCGATAAACTTTCCAAGGAAATATAGTGGGAGGCGAACCGGGTTGCCGGGCCGTAACGACTCTCGCCACTTGGTGTGTTCCCTCGTAAGTGCGGGACAAAGTTGTGGTTATAAATAAATGAAGAAATAAAGCTGGACTAGCTTAACTACCACATGCATTTGAGGATCCTTGCATATATCCTCCAACATCGAAATCAAGAGTGGGTGGAACGGGGTGTCGATACAACTTTGGTCTTTTGACCGACCGTAAGCGTACGATCGGCCGCTTTGTATGCCGCCGCATTGTCTGTGACTACTACCGGCTCTCTCCTATTTCTTATCACTCCATCCATTATCGGTGGTAAAGATGCTACTGCATTCTTTACTGTCTGATGCGTCGACCGACTTCCGAAAAGACCGTGCCGGCTTGGTTGTACACTAGGAAATTGATCGTAGTCTTCCTAGTAATACTGTTAAGTATAAGATGTTAACTAAGTTATACCAAAAAGAATGTTAATACATATAATATGAACAAGTAAAAGAAAATTTAATTAGGTCCATCCGTCGGTCGTTAACGTGCAACCTCGTTCCTCCCGAGATGCGTTCGAATAATTGCGCGTACTTCTTTGTTTCTTGCACCTCCGTAGGAAGATATACATTGTATATCTCCTTTGGGTTTGGACCGAGCACTCCCCTCCCGACGTACGCGATCGTGTCGATCGTGTTCTCGTAGTATGGTCCCTTCGCGGCATTTGCGGAATGCGTGGTGAAAGAACCACGCCGCGTTGCCCGACGATCCTATCCTTACGTAATTTGAGGTTCTTCATCGCCGTCGTGATTGTTGTTTGACGTTGTCGTGGTCTGGTGATTACGGGATCCACGGGACCTCTCTTAGGGTCGTCGTCTTGTGTGAGATCGTGAACCCGATCTTGCGGTTGGTTGTTGGATCCTCTCCCGCTACCTCGACCACTCCCGCTTCCAGGACCACTTGACCCGTCATTCGGCCGGTATGTCTATAGAACTCTTCCTCGGCGAATGATCTTCGACTTGCTTCCATCTGTGAGAGTTCATCTTTTTAAAAAACATTTAAGTATCAAGGCTACTTAATTATCCTTTAAAATAGAATAATGAACAACGTTTATGAGTAACACCTCCCGTACCTTCGTACTCTTCGTCTCAAAAATATCCGGCCTCTCTTGTCCCGGTTCGTAAATGTGTACGGATCGTCTCCCCGATTGTTGCATTTCTTCTCGGACGGTCTCTTTATGTCTTTTGCTAGTTCCCTTCGTTTGCTCCATCGCTTGTAGGTGCCTACGAAATTGAGATCGACCTCCGGCGGAGTCGGTGTGCGGGAAGAACATATTTCCGCCGTACTGCACAGATGAAATTTTAAACGATAAATACCACCGAATATTACTTTGTCGCAAATATTTACATTGCACTTTTCTCTCCGCCATGGAGATCAAATTACTGCAATGCAACCAAAACGGATCACTCCGGGTCGACCCGGTAGTTTGGGTTGTTTGGCTTGGAGAAGACATTTTTTAAGTAAATAATTACTTAAGTAAGTAATTAATTATTTAAATAGCTAATAACCTTAATTAGTGACTACTAATGTAAGTATATTTTTATTTATATAAATTGAATGATTAACTAAATATAGGATTAAGTAAGTAATTAATATTCCTTCAAATTAATGATGTGTTAAGTAACTACTAAATTAAATATCTAACTAATCTTCTAGCTAACTAACTATGCAAGTAAGCAAATAAGTATTAAAAAGAATAAACTACTTAACCCACTAATCAATGGAACTAATATTAAATAAATATACTAAATGAACTAATGAAATGCTTGATGAAATAATTAAGTAAATGAGAAAAAAAATTTGAGCAATGAGAGCAATGAGAGCACAAAATGAGAGGTTGAGAGTGAGTGGGGGGGGGGTGGGAGTAAGGAGAGCCCCGCCCAGGGGCTTTAAATAGCCCCCGAGGGGCTGAATGGGGGGGCTGCGCCCCCGAACCGTTGGCAACGCGGTCTTGAGACCGGTGCCAACGCGGTCTTGAGACCGTTGCCAACGGTCCGGCTGATCGTGACCGTTGCCGGACCGAATCGCGCGACTCGCGCGACCCGGCCACGACTCCGCGACCCGGCCGGGGGAGTCGCCCCGACCGGGTCGCGACCGAGCCGGTCGGGTCTAAACCCGACCGGGTCGGGGCCGGGTCGCGACCCGGGTCGCTACCCGGCATTCCATGCTTGGACCAACCCTAATGAACCTTTTATTTTTTATTTTATGTTTCGCTTTCGCCAAAGCATAGAGCCCGTCTATGACCATCCCTTAATTAGTTTTAATTGTTGATTTATTTCAATGATGTGGAGCCAATTTAGGACCAACCCCCTTTTAGTTCAATGACGTAGAGATCTGAAATTGTCTTAAAATCATGAAGATTAAAACCAAGTGAAAACTAAACCTAAAACTTAACAGGGAACTCTCAATCCCAAAATTCCCCAATATGAAAAATAGAAATCTGAAAACTCAAACCTGAAATTTAATAAAGAAGTTTCAAATAGAAAACCTACAGATCCAGAAACTGAATCGAAAAGAAGAAACTAAATCTGAAACTTAATACAATCCTAAAGCCAATAACTTTTAAACCAGAACTGAAATTTATAAGCATCAATCTCAAATCTGAAATTCAGAATCTAAACTCTCAAAAGAAAAACCCTAAATCTATAAAATGTATAATTCCTAAAATGGAAACAAACATGAGTCACATATGAGACTTCAAATCTATAATTCCTAAAACCTAAACCAAAATAAAACAAAAAGAATAAAATTTGAAACTTGAAGTAAAAAAATGCTCAGGTCTTGAACTTGAATCCTGAAAGTTCAGATCTGAAAATTAAAATAAGAAATTCCGAATCCCTTAACTTTATTAAGTACTAAATCTGAATACCTTCAAATCAATGCTGGAGTCAAAATCATCAGATTTCAGAACAGATGAAATTCCAAATCACAGACCCTCAAAGCTGAAATCCGGATTCAAAATCCCAAATCTAAAAAGGTTAAAAACCCAAAATCTAAAGTTGAATAAATTAAAACCCCAATTCTAAAAAGCTTTCAAACAGATGAAATTTCAAATCACGGATCCTCAAATCTCAAATCCAGATTCAAAATCCCAAATCTAAAATGGTAAAAAACTCAAAATCTAAAGTTGAATAAATTAAAACCCCAATCCCAAAAAGCTTCCAAAATATGAAACTTAAAAAAAAGAATAAGCATCTTATCCAAAACCGAAATACGAAACCTAGAACTGAAATAAAAAATCAAATCTAAAACTGCGCAAATCAGGTCATGGTAAAACCAGAAAGCTGCAGAAAATTGTAAAACTAAAAAAACTCAGAAATTTGAAAAATCCTAAAATCTGAAAATCCGAAAAGTCTGTAAGACTGAAAAAGTCAGGAAAGCAAACCGGAAACTCTAGAAAACTGTTCATATTATAAAATGAAAAAATGTGAAATATGAAATATTCAGGAAACTGATAATTCTAAGGTGCAAATCACAAACTTTTAAATTCTGAAACTGAAACAAAAAAAATCAGAAACTAAATTTGAAACTTCAACAAAAAAGAAAACTGAAATCTTAAAATCAACTCAGGAATTGAGAACTAAAAACTTGAATCCCAAAAGTCCCCAAAGGTGAAATTACAATTTAAACACCAAACTCAAAACCCCAGGTCCCCAAATCTATATCTTAAAAGAATAAAATCCTAAAGACAGTAAAGTTAAAATGGACCAAAACTTAACCAATACAATGTGGAAACCAAACACAAATCCCAAAAGTCCATAGTAGATCCAAAATTTGAAACTTCACTAATTCTCAAACCCAAATTAACTCCCCTCCTAAATAGACATCAAATTTTAAAGCAACAAGAATAAGTCTAACAAAAATTAAAGCTAAAATATCTCAAACTGGAAAGGCATTAAGCCTAACAAAAATAAAAATTCATTCAAACCAAAATAAACCCCAAATCTGAAAAGACACCAAGTCTTGACAAAAAGCCCTCAATGAAAAGAATCCAAATCTCAAACGGAACCCAAACCAAATGAAGCCAAATTAAAAAACACATTAAGTTTGCATTTCATTGATTCTTTGGGGCTAAATCTTCTATGCATTTATTTTGTGGATGTTTGGCTTCTATGCACGGATTGATATGATGACTAATTAAGAGTATTTAAGCAGTTGTTTGATATAATTAACATTGAAATTCCTATGTGGAGAGGTCAAATTTTTGAAAGAAATCAAAACAACATCAAATAATTAAAAAATATGGTTTAGATGGTTTAGGTGATTGGGTAATCTCTATGTCAACACTTAAAATACATGTGGAATGTCAACACTTAAAATACATGTGGAACCTGCATTGTGAGATCCTATATAGATACCATGCCAACTTAGCTAATACTTGTATGGAATATCATCTATTTTCATAGTTATCAACATGGTTCGCCGGGTCGCGACCCGGGTCGCGACCCGGACCCGACCGGGTCGGTTTTGGGGCCGACCGACCCGGTCGCGACCCCAAGACCCCGACCCCATTTTGATTTTTTTTTTATTATTTTTTGCGACCCGGGCCGACCCCGTCCCGACCTGGGTCGCGACCCCGGCCGACCCGGGTCGGTTTGGCCCCAAACCGACCCGGTCCCGACTCCCGACAGGTAATCATTTTAAGTGTATGGAATATCATTTGATAACAGCTAAACCAAAAGAAAAAAATATTTCCAAAAAGGTAATCATTTTTTTTATGTCTGATTATATAGAAATTTGGCAGCATGTTTGGTGTCACATTCTCCTGGTTAACATGAATCCTGATGTTAGTAGTTGGTCTATGCACGTTGTTGCTTTTACTGAAGTTAGTTTCTAGTAATTTTAGTTTATAGTAACTTTTTCTCTGTTAGTTGATCTACCATTATATTTTTATAAAAGCACATCTAGATGGCATGATCTGGAGATTGCCTTATGGACTTTAAATGTTGTTTTATTTCGCTTCTACTTTCTCTTTTTTTGTTAACCTTGTCGCAAGGACCATGCTGTTGATATGCAGGTGTTTGCTAGAGCAAAATATAGTCTTACATTTGGAGGGAATTATCCAGAGTTGTCCGGCCCAGTGAGTGAAGGCATGTGCATCAGGACTGTTGGGGATATAGAAGGGGAAAAATCAAACAGAAAATTGCTTTCCTATTCTGATCATAAGATGTGGAAACTATATCTAAGGAAAGCTTACCATCCCCTTTTGCTTAAGCAGCATCATGAAAACCTGCAGAAAGCTCGCAGAGATCTCACACATGCCACTGCAGTAAGAAAATTTATTTGTACTAATATTTAATATGCTGTCAAAAGGAATATGGCATAAACACGAGGAAATGCAACTGTGTTCTGTTATTAGTGAAATATACTTAACTGTATGATCTTTATTTATTAACTCAAATCCACTTTTTCTCATAGTTAATTGATTCATAATTTTTTCTGACGACCACAGGAAATCAGGAGAGCGAGAGTTCAGGGATACAGTCCGGCACCAGAAGGTAGTGTGGGGTTGCATCTTGAGACATTGAAAATCAGGGTATCTACCAAAGTCTGATCATGTATCTTAACATTAAGTATATTTTTTATATATGTTCCAAAGTTCTTAATCTTGTTTATTGTAAAAGGTTGTGGAAATTGAGAAAAACCATCCAGTAGCAGTTGATTTTCTGGTGTCCACGAAAACAAATGTGCTAGTTATAACTGGCCCCAACACAGGTGGTAAAACCATTGGTTTAAAAACAATCGGCCTGGCATCCATGATGGCCAAATCAGGTTCCATTTTTCTCTTGAGACCTTTTGCCTTTTCTTATCATTCTGTTTTTGCAGATATGTTAATTTATATTCTTGTCTAAAGCACTATATTTGATCAAACATCGTGTATTCATTTAGGAACATATATGGTTAACTCAAGTGAAGTTAAATTGTAAACTGAGCCAAGATATATTTTTTTACAGTCTGGCTGGTGTGCACATCTTTTGCAAGACAAGCTTATCTGGTTCAGAATCATTCATGGGTGATCTGATCATAGTGACAAAATTAATCAAAAATTAAGAATTAATGATAATCAGATGGGTAGGTTTTGATCTGTGAATTCAACCAATCTTTATGAACCAATTCTAAAACGAAAACAAAATCTAGTATGATCCGTCCTGACTCACTTCAAATTGGGCCAGTTTGACCAAAATCAATGTTTATAAAGTCTTGAGTGGTCTTGAGGTGTTTTGTCAAAGCCTCGGGAGGCACAAGTCTCAATTTAGGAACAAAATATATTATTTATGATCATTTAAATAAATAATCATGCAATTTCCGAGCTTTCTAAAAGTCCTCATCAAAACAAAATATAATCAATTATTCATTGTTTAAACTTCTAAATTGTATGAACAAACAAAAATTGTTTAACACTTAAGAGTATAAAAAGAGCAAAAATTTGTTTCAATAACATAAGTTTAAATAATGCATTAAATACTTGTACTTTTATACACCTGACATTTTGTGTTTGTATAAACGTATGACATTGAAATCAAATTTATAGATTTAGCAAAAGTACTTCAAAAAAAAAAAGTTAGTGTGTCTTTTCGGAGGAGGAATTGCATTATGGGAAATGAAACAGTTTTTCTCTTTTTGCATATGTGGATGGTTCATAACTTTATCTTTTTTATTTTTTTATTAAAATGTCTTAAACCTTGAAGCTTATGCCTTGTCACCGCCTCACAGGGCCTCACGGCCCTAACCAAGACAAAGGTGTAGGTTTCATGTTTTGCCAACAAGGCAGGAGCCTCACCAAGGAGGTGTGGCATCTCGCCTTGAGATGTTAATTTCTCCACCTCGAGACAGTGTCTTTTTAAACAATGACCAAAATTATACAGAAATTGTGTGACTATGACTGATCCTGTCTGATTCTACTGAGTAGAGATTCTTCTCTTTTTAAAAGACAATTTGGTTTTTCATCTAGCTGCTGCTGCCACTGTCACAATGAAGAAGAGTTGCTGCTGTTGCCGTCCTTGCGGTGAAGAGTTGTTATGGCTGCCATTCTCACGGTGAACTGCCACTGCAGCCAACATCACAGTGGAAGAAGATGAATGTGCACCATCCCCTTAACGGAAGACGATGCAAGGAACTGCCAAAGTGCCACGGAAGAATGGGGGTCATCAGAATGAATCGGTTGGATTAGCCAATCCAAACCGGGGGTGGTTGTTGGCTTTAAAGTTTTACGTACTTTGAAGATGACAATATGTTTCTATCAATTTTGAGGGAACTTAAATTTCAGATTTTATACACCTTGAAATGGGGCTCCCACACTAGCCCCTAAATCACCCAATGGTCCCACAAGGTGGAAAAAGAAGGGAGTGTGGCCCTATCTTTTTAAAAAAATATTCATATGTTTTTAGTATGCAGAAATTGAAGAGGATGGAGAAGGGAGAAGGCATCTGCACATGCCCCATTGCTTCGCCGTCACACTTTACAAAAAAAACTTCAAAAAAAAGGGGATGTGATCTTATTTTTTTAAGGAACTTTGTTCTTGTTAAGTTAGTGATTGCCCCAAAGCCTCCATGGCTTTTGCCCTATCCATGGATGTCCAAGGAAGAGACGATGGGGTGCTGCCACAGCCCTCCTAACCTTCTATCATAGTTGTCAAGGCGACAAGGCGCCCAAGACGTTGGAGGGTGCGAAATAAGCTTAGGCGACTAGGCGGCCACTTAGGCGTCGCCTAACCGGTCAAGACAGTAGGATTATGTGTTTATACATATGTAATTATGTATATACATAATTACATATATATATGTGTATATATTATCTACTCTAAATGTGGGTGGAAAAAAACATTCATAGAACTAACAATCATACAACAATTTAAAGACTTATAAGAACAAATAAAATTGATATATAACAAGAATACAATTTTTATGAAAATTGTATCCTTGCATTACCAAATGATACGTAGTTGTAGTCTTTGAATTTCTTGTTCTAAAAATATGCAAAATAAAGTTGACAACACATGGTTCCAATCACAACATAACAAAAAGATAAAAATATGAAAATACTCAAAGCATGAAGATCAAGAACAAAGGCAAAGTAATCAACTAAAGTGGTTAAAAAAATAAATAAGTACTCAAGAGTTTTAAACCACCACACCACATTCACTCACAACACGATGCTATATCAAATCCTAAAACTAAAAATAGCATTCTTTAAAGCCAAGTCTCGTGCATTAGCATCCTCATTTGCATCGCCACCGTCTTCATCTTTTGTCTCCTCCCTTGGTGCATCTTCATCTTCATCATTATCATCTACGTCATCATCATCTCTATGTTTATCACTATCGTTATCTTCATCTTTTGCCATCATAGATTGACCACTTGATTCTCCAACAACTCTTTGTGCTATTCTCTCAGAAGCTCTCATGGCATTTTTAACATTGTTCCATGTAAGGTCTTCACCTTCATGAACCAAATTATCACTTTCCTTTACCGTCCACTCATTTCCCCAATCTAAATTTTCCAAAGAGAGGATCATATCTTTCTAGATTTTTTTTCATTTTTAAGAACTTTTCACGAAGGTAGCGATTGTATTACACATAAACTAAGTCATTCAACCTTTTATGCTCTAATTGATTTCTCTTCTTAGTATGAAATTGAAAGACAATAAAAATAAAATATACAAATACAAAGGTAAGTAAAAATTAAACATAACAAATTAAGATATCATGTATCAAAATTTATAATTATAAATACTTACAAATTCAAATGTGCTCCATTTCCATTCACAACTGGATCAACTACAACATAGACCGAGCATTCTCATTGCAAGCATCTTTAGTTTAGGTGTTTCTCTATCATATAGCATTCACCAATGCATTATATAGACAAGAAAACATATGCTATAAATGTGCCGTCTGAAGTAATGTACTTTTCAACTTGTCCATCGATTTTATCTTGCATATTTTTATTTGGCACCATCCTTTCTACATATATATAAAATGTAGTTTCATACTTTCTAGTTGAAGAGGAATCTTTTGATTGAGCATCGAAATAGAATTTAGGATTCAAAAAGAAGCCAGCTAAATGTAAAGGACATTATATTTGTATCTCTCATCGACGATCCACAATCTTTAAGATAGGAGCATACTTTGATTCTTTTCCTACAAAGTTTTCAATAATTTTTTTTGTAAGTTCCATTACGCCATACAAATAACTCAGCCAGTTTCTCATCCCCATCAATTAGTCTTAAAACTTGCAAGATTGGTTAACATGCTCTTAAATCTCTTTAATTACATACCAAAACTTTACTTGAAAAACAATAGAAGACGCATGTTTTCCCCTGTTTGTCTTTGACCATACACTCTTATGTAAATTATCTAATGTAGACAATCTTCTTAATCTTCTTTTGATCACATTATCATGTAATCTTTCCAAAGTAAGGAAAAATGTAGCAAATCTTTTTACTTCACATCTTATTGGGTCCTTTCCTTTTGTTTCTTTTCTCATGAAATGTAGTAAACGTGAATGATTATACATGTATGTAGTCAATTTCTTGGCTTTAGAAATGGTATTAGAATAAACTTTTATCTTACCAATGTCTTTTAATATTAAATCAAGACAATGAGTTGCACAAGGTGTCCAAAATAATTGTTTTCTTTTCTCCATCAACAATCTCTCTGTTGAAACATTGTAGGATGCATTATCTGTAACAATTTGTACCACATTTTGTTCACCAAATTTATCAACTACTTTGTCAAAAAGTTCATACATAAAGATGACATCTTTCTTACGGTCAGAAACATCAAGAGACTCCATAAAGTAAGTCCCTTCTGGACAATTTACTAAAAAGTTCACTAACTTCCTCCATCTTTTATTGTTTCATCCATCACACATGATACTACAACCATAAAGTTTCCAATATTTTTCGTATGTAGAATGCAACTCTTTTGTGCGTTCAACCAATTTTTTCAACAAAGGTATCCTCAATATGCGATGGGTCAGAGGTGTCACATCAGATCCAACCCTCGTTGTTTGTTCACACATGATATGAAAACTTCTCAATTTTGTAACATTAAATGAGATACCTACTTCACAAAACCAAGTGGTCACATCAAGTTAAAATTTTAATTGTTCTTCTTTGTTGAATTTACTTTATATAGTACTTTAATATTGCTTGTCACTTCTTCTTGTATTTACAAAATCTTCTACAGATAATTTTGTAAATATATCCAATGGTCCTTTCTTCTTGCTTTTATCAACAATTAGTTCTTTCACGTTTTTCTTCATTAAAGAATAAATTTTCATTGATACATTTTGATTTTGCGCATCTTCTTCGTCACCTTCTTCATCGGAGTATTCAACAACCAAATCTGTATCAGAAGCAGACATCTTTCTCTTCTTGTTTTTGTTTAGCCATGTTAGCATTTCATTGGCAATTTCTTTAGTAGTGTTTGTACCTTTTTTATGTCACTAAACCCACCAATCAAATGCTCCGTCTATCTTTTTATTCCGCCATTCGTAACCAATCCACAAAGTTCACATTTGATTTTATTTTTGTCATGCTAGTCTGGCAATTAATATATTTCCACCCTAAATCACTAGATTTAGCTTTATTCTTTATCTCCATTTGATTAACCAAATCACTAGCCGAGCCGGAGGCCTTTTCCACAACAATCACAAATCACACAACAAATGATAACAAACAATCAAAAGGGTACGCGATACGTACTCAAAGAATGATAATCAAATTCAAACGACATCTTTATGTAGTAGTTAAAAAATGTTCAAAGAAACAAAAACAACAACATTGGAAACCATCGACACGTTGGAGACATTCAAACATGCATTGTCTTCGACATTTAAGCATGGGAAATGGCTATGCAGATTCAAAACATCTTAGTAAATGTTTAAACGATGATCTAAATTGAAGAAATGAGAAGAAGAATAAAAAAATCAAGTACAAGATTTTTGCCGGTGAGAGAGGTCAGTTTGGGACTTGGGAGATGTTAGGGCTTCTTTCGGAGAAGGGGGAAGCTGCCACTGGAGGAGGAAGACAGCAACGTAGGGAGGTTCGGCGAAGGTGTCGCCGTCGGCAATAGTGGAGATTGTCGGCGGCAGTTCTGTGAGCATCGGGCATCTGAGCGTCGTCTTAACGTTTGAGCACCTAGGGGTTCGGTGTTGCTAGATCGGGAGCCAGTCATCGAAGGAGCCCCGATTCTTTTAAGAGACTCAGACTGGTTTTTTTTGAAGCCGGTTTATTTTGAAACTCTATCGCCGGACCAGCTGGTCCAGGCGGCTAGGCGCCCGCTGAGGCGTACGCCTTTTAAGGGGGAACATGGCAATGGGGCAAGGTGGGCTATGGGGACCATCTCGTCGCCTAAGCGGCGTTTAGGTGACCGCCTTGACAACTATGCCTTCTATACGCCAGAAAATGACTAGTAGACAAAAAAAGGTGTTGCCCCAATTTCGATGCTGCTTGTCCTCACCTACCTTGTGGGCTGAGAGAAGAACAAAAAAGTTGAAGAAACAAACTCTTCTCCTTGCCATCAGGCAGATGCAAGAGAAGGAAAGGAGGACCTAGAGAAGAAAAAGAAAAAGTAAACATTACTCTCCCCTTTTTTGGCTGTATTGCAGAAGCTCCCCCTGTTTTTCTGTTCTGCAGAATCCGGGAGGAAAGAACAAGAAAACAACATACCAAATATCCTATTTTTTGCAGAACCAAAATCAAGGAGGAGGAAGAAACAACATACCCGTTGCTGTCTGACAGATCTAAGAAAAGGAGAACAGAAAAAGGCAGCAAACTCTTTCTTTGTTGTTTGCCGAACTGAAAGAAAGATAGAGGAAGAACCTAAAAAAACAGTATACCCTTTTTCTATTTTACAGATTCGAGGAGAGGAAGGGAACTGGAAGAGCAAGAAGGAAAAAAGACTGTTGCTGTTCTGCATATCCGAGAAAGGGTGTTGAATAGCAAGAGGAAGAAGAAAAAAGAAACAAAAAAAAAGTTCTGCTGTCATGCTGATCTGAGAGAAGAAGGAAAGGAGGGAAAAGAAAAACAACAAATCTTTTGCTGTTTTGGAGATCCGAGAAAGGAAGAAGAAGAAAAGACTCTTCTATTATTTTTAGATAATTGAGAGAGAGAGAGAGAGAGAGACATCTTTGGCACAGTGGCACTTGATTGTCCCCCATCATTGTATAGTTCCTGAAAATTCAAAATTTCAATGTCATTTTCCTTTTTACGGAAGCTAATTGCACCAGCAGCAGCAAGTGACCCTGAGACAACTCGGCAAAACCTGGTGACAAGTACTTGTATGCCCTTTTCAATATCCTTGGGGATGTAAAAACTGGGATAGATGGGCCAGGCACTTCTGTATGCTACGTAAGGTGGTATTGCTGATTGACAAGCTGGCAAATATTCTGAAATTGTCTGGAGATATGTGATTGATTGCCTGAAACTCTCAAATTCTCAATTGCCTGAGGGCAGTGGTTGCCATGAACATGAGGTCACACTTGAGAAAGTATGATGGTGGGGGATGCATGATTCCCTATTTCTGCACATTTCTTCTAACACAAACATAATAAGTGTGAACCATATCAATTGTTTGTGTATGTTTAATGCACTCTTTGGTCGTGTCAACACTTTGTTTCAGCTTGCAATTGCTAATGTGTGATTAAGATATGAAACCAGTTCATCAGGTCCATTAGGGTATCTATCTGCATTCTTGCAGTTGCTATTTCTCTTTCATGTCCATATACATGACCTGAGACACATTATAGTGGCTTGGAGAAGCTTCAAGTGGGAGATTGGAGTTTGCCAGGTCGGAGGCACCAACATGTAGCTATTCGCAGTGTTTGGTTGCATCTGTTGGTACATGCTGGTGGCAGAAGCATAAGATGGTGTCATTGCTTAGTTCAGGGCTTCATCAGTTTTTTTAATTTAACCAGCTGAAAATGGGTCTCATCAGTCTATTTTTTATTGACAGCTTTTCTTCATTTGTCACATAAGAAAAAGTGGTGAATTATGGTCCAGCCTGCTTAGTCTGCTGAGTTGGGTTTGACTAAGTTTGGCCCATTTTGCCTACCTTACCTGTCATGCCCGCCATTGCCACCATTCAATATGACTCCCAAAGTTGACTGCCGCAACCCAAGTATACTTCATTTTTATGGAAGATTGTGAAAAGAGGAAATAAACTTTTCATAATGATCCTTAGCATATTTTTATCAAATGATGTTTAGTCTGATATCTGGAATGTGCATGCCATATAATGTGTACATTGTGTACATCCTGCAACTTAATAGATAGGCAATACCATGCACATCATGAAGGATTTTTTTTTGTGCCTAAAAAACATCATGGAGGAAATGGATGCACCAAGACAAAATGTGTCAAGGACCTATCCAAGTAAATAACTAAATAAGAATAGAGTTACCTGAGTAAATAACTTAATCAGTGGCCTGTGATTAATTGTGCTAACAATGGGCTTAGATTAGAGACCATGGTACATCAATATGATCCAAGCACATGAAACAAGAAGAAGCTGTAGATAATGTTGTCTCTGAGTCTCTGTCTTGATAAGTATTATTGATAGGCAACTATTTCAGGTTACCTTTCATCAAACTCAACTTAACTCAACTCAACTAAGGCCTTTATCCCAAATTACTTGAGATCAGCCATATGGATTCTCTTTCTCCACTCATGTCGATTTTGTGTTATTTCTTTAGAGATATTTAAACCATCTAAATCATATTGAATTACCCTCCTCTAAGTTAACTTAGGTCTACCACGACCCTTTTTTGTTTCTGTCATTTTAATATTTTCTATCTTTCTAATTGGAGTCTCTTTTGGTCTACGTTTAATATGTCCAAACCATCTCAATCTCCCTTCTTTCAATTTGTTTACAATTCTCGTTACTCCTACATTTTCTCTAATATATTCATTCTTTATTTTATCTAATATAGTGTGACCACTCATCCATCTTAACATTCTCATTTCGTCAACACTTATTTTAGAAGTATGTTTCTCTTTTATTGTCCAACATTCACTACTATACAACATTGCGGGTCTTATACTTGTATGATAAAATTTTCCTTTCAACTTTAATGGAATTTTACGATCACATAGAACCCCTGAAGCTAATCTCCACTTCATCCAACCTACTTTAATTTTATGATTAACGTCTTTATCACATTCTCCATCTTTTTGAATAATTGATCCAAGATACATGTACTGAGTTTTTTGAGATAATATTATCCCATCTTAACTGACGCCCTCACCTACTTCTCTTTGGTTTTCATTAAATTTACAATGCATATATTCTGTTTTAGTTCTACTTATCTTGAAACCTTTAGTCTCCAAACTATTTCTCCACATTTCTAACTTTCTATTCACTCTTTCTTGTGTTTCATCTATCAATACGATATCGTCTGCAAATATCATACACCAAGGTATATCATCTTGTATAGTTTTCATTAGTTCATCTATAACTAGAACAAAAAGATAAGGACTTATTACAGACTCTTGATGTAAGCCAATTGAAATAGGAAAATCTCTTGTTTCTCCACCAATTGTGCATACGCTAGTAGTTGCATCATCATACATATCTTTTATCATTTGTATATACTTAACATGTGTCATCTTTCGTTTTAACACCCACTATAGAACATCTCTTAATACTCTATCATAAGTCTTTTTTAAATCAATGAACACCATATGTAAATCTTTCTTCATATCTCGATATTTTTCAATCAAACTTCTAATAAGAAAAATAGTTTCGGTTGTATATTGACCAAGCATAAATCCAAATTGATTAGCTGAAATATGTGTACAACTTCGTAATTGTTGCTCAATAACTCTTTCCCATAATTTCATAGTATAACTCATGAGTTTGATCCCTCTATAATTTGCACAATCTTATATATCTCCTTTTTTTAAAAAAAATAGGTATAATGATGCTCTTTCTCCATTCATTCGGCATTCTTTTCGATATTAGGATTTTGTTAAAAAGTCGAGTTAACCATTCCACTCCTAAATCTTCCGAACACTTCCACACTTCAATAGGAATATTATCCGGACCACATGTTTTACTTGTTTTCATCATTTTCAATGTTTCTTTAACTTTTGAAAGTTGAAATTTTCTAATATAATGTAAATTAAAGTTTCTCACATTCTCTATGTCATCTATGTTTTTAGCAAAGTCGTCATTAAAAAGAGTATCAAAATTTTTTTTTCATCTTTCTTTGATATCATCATCTTTAATTAAAATTTTTTCTTCTTTATCCTTTATGCATCTAATTCATTGATTGCAGAATCGCCGGAATCGGATCGAAATCGGCTAATTCCCGAATCGGATCGGTGGATTCCAATCCTATTTCATGCAGAAGGGCCGATTCTAGCAGGAATTCCGTGGAATTGGTCGGAATCGGTTAGAATCGGTCCGATTTCGGCGATTCTGTCTAGACTCGGTCGATCCTGACCGATTCCATGGTAGATCGATCTGGCCGGTCCGGTTCGATTCCCGGTTCAATTTCGGACCGGGAATCAAACTGATTCCGGTCCTTTTAGGGCCGGAATCGACTGCTGCGGTCGATTTCAGCGATCCAGCAGCGCGGTGAGGTTCTTTCCGGCGATTCTGGGCGATTTCAACCCTCGGAATCGAGGATTCCTGCGATTTCGAGGTCGATCCCAGCTCCCTACGCCGATTACGGTGCAATTCCAGCGATTCCAGCAGCGATTCCGATGATTCTGACGGCGATTCCAGCGATTCTAGCCGATTTCTTCAAGGGATTCCGTCGATCCATGCTTTGATTGGCCTCGATTCAACCTCTTCTTCGATCCTTAGAAGATTATTAGTAAGATTTCCTCGCCGAAAACTTCGTACGCCCATTATTACGCGTTTCCGACGACTCTAAGCGTAGTTAAACTCGGTGATTTTTGACCGAACAACTCTTGTTAAATTCTAAACTAATCGATTGGATGTTCTTTGCACAGGAAAAATTTCAGATATCCCGTACGCCTATTTTTACGCGTTTTCGACGACTCCGAGCATGGTTAAACTTGGTGATTTTTGATCGAACAACTCCATTCAAGTTGTAAGAACATCGATTGAATGCTCTTTGTACGGGAAAAATTTTGGATACCCCGTACGTCGATTTACAACCATTTTTGACAAATACGTAACCCTTTAAACATACCGAATAGTGTGTTTGACGGGCTGTCTACTTCCCGAATAGCGCCTAAAGCAATTTTTATGTTGCCTAATAATTTTTAATGCATTGTTTACAATTTTTGTAGGTCTAAGCAATGGCCAATCAAGGTGATGCAGCACCAGCACGTCCTTCTGACGTGGGTTGGGAACACGGGCATATGGTAGACCCGGTCTGAAAGAGAGTGCAATGCAAATAGTGTGGGAAGGAGATGAACGGGGTGTTCCAGCTGAAATAGGTGAAATAGCTGAAATAGGTGCTGGAATAGGTGAAAATGTAAAAAAGTGTGATAAGGTGCCGAGGGAGCAGAGTGAGGAGATGAGAGACTATATGACAGATAGAGCGTCTCAACGGGCTATTAGGATTGAGCAGATTGAGGAGTTGCATAGCGAGCTACTCTAGAGGAGGAGGGATCGAGATTTGCCTACCTAGAAAGGGAAAGGCAAGGGGAAGGCACCAGCCGAGCGGGAGCCAGAGAGCGAGGAGGACTCCACGAACTCCGAGCTTAGACATGTTATGCACGTTAGCAAGTGTGCATTTGCTGAGGACGAGGATAGGAGGAGAGGAGCATGAGGGTTAGGGTCCAGAGTTGACCCAACTCTTGGCCGATCAGCATCGGCTCACCCTACTCGGGACCGTGAGATGGAGGGATGTAGACAAGAGCCACTCCGCCATTCTGCCAGTTCTCGGTTTACGCCAAGTGATGAGTATTTATTTAGGAAACAGAGTGCTGGGTAGATGGGGATTAAACAAGCTATGAAAGGGGTGAAGGCAACAGGGATGGCTGCAAAGAGAGCTGTTCGTCACACTGTGAAGTGGTTTTTGCATGCATGTATCATTTTTAAAATTGCATTTATGTGTGTTTTATTTACTTAAACTTAATTTTTGCCTGATCCAAATTTTTTTTAACTTGATGTAGGCATCCCAGCACATGCAGCTATCAGTCCCTACTTTCAGACGATGGTGGATGTCGTGGGTGAGGCTGGACCGGGTCTGCAAGCCCCGGGCAGCAGGCATATATACGGCATTGGGCTGGATGAGGAGGTGCAGGAGTTGAGGGAGTGGTTGGATGGATTCAAATTGGTGTGGAAGGAGAGGGGTTGCACCATTATGTGTGACGGGTGTACAGGTATCACCAAGAGGAGTATGATAAACTTCTTGGTGTATTGTTCTGAGGGGACTACGTTCTTGAAGTCGGTGGACACTTCTGGGAAGATTAAAAATGTCGACTTCATTTTTTCTTCGATGGATGCGGTGGTGGAGGAGATCGGGGAGGATAATGTGGTTCAGGTTGTCACTAACAACGAACCTTCATATAAGGCAGCTGAGAAAAAGTTGATGGAGAAGAGGAAGCACATGTTCTGTGTGCCTTGTGCGGCACATTGTATTGATCTCATATTAGAGGATATAGGCAAGGAGGAGAGTGTATCCACCTTTGTCAGGTAGGCACAGACGATCACGCCATTTATTTATTCGCATCCCCGTCTGCTACCTATTACGATATCACACACAGGAGGGCATGATCTTGTTAGGCCTAGTCCGACTCGTTTCGCCACGAATTTCATTGCATCGGAGAGTTTACACTGGCAACATTGGTTAGGTTCACACAGTCTGAGGAACATTATAATTATTTGGTGGACCACCTGCACAACAAGCAAGATCAGCTGAAAATTCTTGTCAGGTCTGAGAAGCAGATCACTAACAAGAGATTTTGGGAGAGGATTGTCTACTACTTGGCAATCATTGAACTATTGGTAGTTGTCTTGAGGTTGGTAGACTCAGATGATAGGAACCAGATGGGCACGCTGTACGATGCCATTGACTGGGCAAAATTGAAAATAAAAGAGAAGAATTCCAGAGGTTATAAAAAGTGGTGAAAGATCATAGATAACCGATGGGACAAGACTTTGCACCACGATGTCCATGCTGCTGTAGGTTAGTAGGTTCAAAAATATTTGTGCTTACCTACTTTAAGTTTATTTAATAATTGTCTTATTCATAATGTTAACTATTAAATTCTTGCAGGATATTTTTTGAACCCCCGCATCCAATATGGAGGACAGATGGTGAACGACAACGAGGTGATGCGGGGTACACTAACTGTTATTCAGCATCTCTGCCGATCTCAGCAAGACAGGATAGAGGCTGAGATAGAAGTAAGTTAGAGTTTATTCAATACTTTGGAGTAGCTAATTATTAGACAACTAATAAAAATTTTTTAAAATATTTTCAGATGCATAAGTAGAAGATGAGGGTCAGCGTATACTCAGATGCTGATCTGAGATATTCGTGCGACAAAGTGTCACCTGGTATACTATTTTATCATGAAGATTTTATTTTCTTTTCATATAAGTTATTGGAGATGGTGGGCTAATTGTTTACCTTTTTTTTTTGAGCTGAGTGGTGAGTTCATGTGAACACTAAGAGTGGATAGAATCCACTTGCTGCCATCGATATCAGGATACTCAGTCAGAGCACCAGTTCTTCTCATTATGAGAGGAATTGGAGTACATTCAACTTGATACATACAAAAAGGAGGAATAGGTTGACCTCAGACCGGCTGAAGAGGCTGGTCTTCTGTCATTACAATATGAGGCTACGCATCAAGAATATCAAGGATCGACAGAAGATCAGTGAGGAGCAATTTGCACGGTTCGCAGGTGATCGATACGAGTAAAGGCATACCTCCGCCACACCACCACCTGAGGAGGTGGACATGGATCAGATATTTTAGGAGGAGCATGCACTTACCTCCTGGATAGAGGAGAGGGCAGCCAGAGATCATCCAGCTGAGTTTGATCCCGATGGTCGTGCATGGGCTGAAAGAGAGTTGGATGGTGTTGAAGCCGAGGAGGATGCTCCAGCTCCAGCTCCACCTACTTCTCAGGCTTAGGCAGGGCCTTCTTTTGCCCCAGTAGTTATGGAGCAACCATCTCCAACTTTAGCACCAGCTCCAGCCCCAGCCGTCGCTACTCAGCCCATTCCTAGTCCAGGGAAAATGAAAACAAAAGCGACTGCACAAAAAATGGGCGGATTTGTAAAGCTAAAATTTTTTTGGGTTCTGGTACTTCAGAGATGACTTAAGAGGTGAAGAGATGGAAGCTGGAGATCAGGCATCCTGTAAGCCCAGATGACAGCACGCAAGCTCTTTCTCACTCCTCAATTGATGATGACGAGGAGTGCTTACCAGCGACGCAGCCATGAGCAGCCCAGTCACCTAATTCACGGCTGCCAAAGTCCGTATTTCACGTTGGATGAGCAAACACCACAACAACATTATATGGAGCCAGAATATTTAGCGTTTTACGATCCTCAGCACCCGTGGATTCCTGCACTTGAGTCTACTTACGCCCCACAATCCGATCCCTACGACTTTGATAGCATAGCATCATCATTATTTTCGTATGGATATGGTCTCGCAATTAATAGAAGAGTGGGCACAACTGAGGAACATCGAAAGCAGTAGGAAGAGAAGGAAGGCCAATATCGATATTGGTGAAGATTGATAACATGTATATTTATATTTTTTATGTTTTCATGTGATACAGTTAAAATTTATTATACTTTTTGCATCTCAACGTGTACTTAACATCTCTTCATGTTTATTTGTAATTTTTTCTTGCGGATGCATGCTAATCTTATTTTTAGAATTTTTTCTAAACCATTTCCTATTTTTATGATTTTTTATTATTTTTTATGATGAAAAAAAAAAAAAAAGATCCTGGCCAATTCCTGGATCTCGGATCGGTCCCCACCGATCCGATTCTGATTCCGATTTCGGAATCCTTAATCTAATTTGATTAAGATCTTGAGACCGTCTCTCTCTCTCTCTCATTCTTGCTAGTTTATAAATATCTTTTTTCATCTTCTTTAGTTCCAAGTTTCTCATACATATGTTTAAAAACATCATCTTTTGCTCTTTTAATAACCTTTTTTGCTTCTTTTTTTTGCTATCTTGTATTGTTCATAAGTTTCATTGTTATCACATTTCGACAATCTCTTATAACGATCTCTCTTATTCATTATCGCCTTATGCATTTCTTCATTCTAGGTGGACCATATCTTTTAGACTCTCCAAGTACTTTTTTAGCTCTCTCTCTAATTTTTGTGGTCATATTCATCCACATAGCATTAACGTTTATGTCTAACTTCCAATCATTTATCTTTAAAAGTTCGGTCTTAAATATTTGTTGTTTCATTCTTTTTAACTCCCACCATTTTATTTTAAAAGAAGGCTTTTTTTATATGTGTTTGTTTGTGTTTTAATCTTAATATTTAAAATCACTAACCTATGTTGGCTTGCTAAAGTTTCCCTCGAAATTAGTTTACAATCTTTGCAAATAGCACGATTGGATTTTCTAGTGAGAATGAAATCAATTTGACTTTTATTTTGTCCACTTTTAAATGTTATTAGATGAGATTCTCTTTTAATAAAATGAGTATTTGTGGGGATAAGATCATAAGCTATAGTAAAATCTAAAATATTCTTTCTCTCTTCATTAAAATTTTTATATCCAAAATCTCCATGAACATTTCCATATTCATGACATTTGTTTCCAACATGTCTATTGAAATCTCCTCCAATAAATATATTTTCTTCATTTGGTATATTCCGCATAAGATCGTCCATATCCTCCAAAAATTTTCTTTAATCTTGTTACTTAATCTAATTTGTGGAGCATATGCACTAATTACATTAATTATTTATTTTTCTATAATCATTTTTACCATAATAATCCTATCTCCTACTCTTTGTATTAAAACTATTGCATCCTTTAATATTTTATCAACAATGATATCTATCTCATTTTTATTTCTCTCTTTTGCTATATACCATAGTTTATATCCTGTATTTCTTACTTCTTTACCTTTTTTTCTATCCATTTAGTTTCTTGGATACACATAATATTAATCCTTCTTCTCTCCATATTATCAACTAGTTCCATAAATTTTCCTGTAAGAGATCAAATATTCCAAGTGCCTATTCTTATCTTTCTTTCAATATTTTCTTTCTTACATTTCTTTTTATAATAATGTCTATTTGCATTAGGTTTATTTTAGAACTCATATCTTGCTCTTTATTATGGACTAACTTCTTTACCCACATCCGTCCTTGATGTGGGAACCCTTGCTTATTTAACATCACAATAGGGCGCTTATGTGGCGCGTCGCATATAGGGAACGCCCGCACCCTTGCTGTATTTTTCGCCACACCCGGGCTCCAGTGTAACGCGTCGTTTGATGGGTACACCTCAACGTTTATATCATTTGAATCCATATCATGAGATGTGACTTCATTTTTACGCTGGTTGTCACCTACCACAACCCTCCTCTTTTCTCATCCGGGCTTGGGACCGGCCATGGCGGAGTTAGGTTACCTTCCATCAAAAAATGCTAAATATTTGTATGCATGCTGAGCAGAAGGATAGAGGCCTAGGAATACGAAAATAGGCAAAGTTAGTTGTTGCTTTGCTTAACTAGGGTTTAAGTTAAATTAATCATAGGACAATTGTGGTAGGTTATGGAATTTAAAAGTCTTAAATTGTTGAATGTATGACCTGACAGCTTTTATCTCTTAGGGATGTAACCGCAACATTGTATTGGTTATATGGGGTGCACGTTAATGTGTATATGAGGGCTATGCATGCAGTTATGCCATTTGTAAAGGTAAGAATGCAAAGCATACCTGCTAATGATGTCAACTTTTGTGCATGAATCCCTGGGCTTGTTTTATCTGGTGCATGGTTAAAAGGCTTGTAGTTGTTGTCATGCTTGATAACTGAATATTTAAGGCAATCAAGGATGTCAAAGTTAGTTAATGCTGGTGTTCACAATTTTTTTTGGTCTGTACGTGCTAGCTAGCTTATGAAACTGACATGGTAGAAATAGAATTTTTTTTTTGTGTGGAAATATCTATGTTTGATGCATGCTTGAGGGGGAAAGCATTGTGCAACTGATCACCAATAAGTGATGGGGGACAGGATCTAGGAATTAACAGGAAAACAATGCACAATTAGAGATTAGCTAACCTTTAATTTAGAAAATTATAAGAATTCACAAGCAAGATAATGAAACAGTTATCACTAGAAATTGGACCAGGAAGGACAATCACAATTAAAGAAAATTCAAGAAAATTGGCAATATGCAAATGCTATTAAAATAAACCACACTAACTGATAAGGTCCAATCAATTAACAAACAGACTGTGAAGCAAACAAGATGGCTACTCTGTAACAGTGTTATATGCCAACAACATGTATATTAAGTAGCTAGAAGTCCTATCACTCATGAGCATGGCATGGCTGATTTGGTATAATAGAAAAACAAGCCAAGTAAGCAGGTGAAGGACAGATTCAGGAAGTACCTTGTCACCTTAAGAATAGAAACTTTAGCAATAAACTCTCAAATTTTAATATCCAAAATGTGCAAACTTGTATCACCTGTCCGAATCGAATAGAAAACAGGTATACTGCAACCAAGGAAAACCAGCACAAGAACCAGACAATCTTGCTATTATATAAAGTTCAATTAGGCACAAGGCCTTGAATCAGACGTTCCCTTGGTTCTCTTCAAGTATTGTCAGTTGAATGCTCAACAACAGAGAACTTTAAAGTAAATAGGTTCCGGCATCTTGTACATTAAAGACAAGTCACCAAGATAACCTGGAGGGAAGTTTGTCATCATATTCTTTTAAATCAACCGATTTCTAACACTATTCAGATGGAATCAGTTCTGTTGTAATCACAGATAGAGCTAAGTCTATCTCATGTAGCTCTGTCCACAGTTTCTCAGGAGGTGGTAAAACCATCGTACACATTCATATTTTATACTGAATCATTCTGATTTTGACATAAACCAACAATCAGCAACATCCATAGAAGCAGTCAAAACCGATCAGCATACCAATTGACAATAGGCAAGCAGAAGACCAGAAAATCCGAACAGATCTCAATGAGTTGAGCTCATTTTAAACCGAAGTGACCAAGTAGACTGGAGACCGGACCAGTCCATATCTCAAACAGATTATTCATCATAATGCTTGTTATCGGAACAGGAGGACTGAAACCACGGGCTATTCATATAATCGGACCAAGGATTGGAGAGGGACCAGTCATCAGGGTTGTACCGTCTTGAGGACGGATCTCTATATAAGCTCTTTCAAACAGTAAGCCAAAATAGGCCGGAATTGGAAAATGAACTTCAGAGGCTACCTTTGGAACCAATCCGGGCAACTCTCTTTATAAGCTATAAGACGTCAACCAACGGTCGAGAATGACTAGCTAACAGTAGCCAAAACTCTTCAAATCAACTCATATTCCCACCGCTCTACTGTTAGGAGACCGAACATAGCATTTGAAGGTTAGGGTTTACCACTTTGAAGTCGGAAAATGATCAAACCGGTAGAATAAACCTTCACAGGAACAGATCGGAGAACTTTTTGAACAGATACAGCACTGACAACGTCAAGGATGAAGTTCTCCTTCAGATCGCTGGCCATGGAGGATGTTTCCGGAACCAGCACCTTGTAATGTAAGGATTTCCGCCATGGAAACAAACTTCAGCTAGGGCTGAACTGAAGAGGAGGAAGATCCAGCGCAGAGGACGCGCTAACAGCAACTTTGGTTGCTTGTAATTTCCCTAAAACTTGCTCGAACAGAAGTTTAGTAGAGGGGAATGATAGATCAGGAGGAGAGGATCACTTTTCTCCAAAGGAGCCACCGGAGAAAACCACCGCAGAGGGAGATCGGGAGGAAAAACAGGGAGCTAGGGTTTCGCCATCGTCGGAGGGTGAAAGAGCTCCGCATAGACTATCGGGATCGAATGGAGGAGAGAGAAAGATAATGCCTCGTTAAGTCACGCAGACCGCGGGGCATTTCCGGAAACCGGGAACACTCTAGAACCCTCACAAATGAGCGAACAGGGGCAAAAAGGGAAATCAACGCCTCAAATTTTAATTTCATTCCATCATCTGCCTCCAATGTACAATGGGGTTCCTATTTATAGGAGAAAAAAGACCTAAAGGGCGGTAAATGCCCATAAAATGGAAAAGGCACCACAAAATACCGTAAAATGCCAAAATACAGAATTTTTCTCAGATAATTAAAGAAAAAATACCAAGACATCAGTAATTACTAAAAAAATTTACTAAAGCTCCAAAATTCCAGAAAATTTGCAGAATACTTCTGAAAATTATTGTGAACATCATATGGTCTCAGAAAATTATTCTCCCAGCCAAATGGACTCCAGTCAATGTCGTCTACGTCGATAAGTCTTTTCAAATCGGTCTTTATTTCTGGTGTCCTCACCAATAAGGCTGTTCTGTTATAAAAAAGAACTTTGCAAAGATATGGATAATGCTTGGTCAGAGTTCATGTTGATAACGGATGATTCTGGCATATCTGTCACATTTTTTATTGGGGACATTTTTTTATTAGATATTTGGGCCTTCTATTATTTCATGGTCTTTTTAGACATACAGACTGATCTACAACTAAGACAAGAATGGAAAACATGCTTCAAAGTTTTAAGGGTAAGATTTTATGTGCTGGAGTCAACTATTGATATATTGGAATAAGAGACTGGATCAACTAATGTTAATTCCAATCATCTTGATTGCATTGGCAGAATCGACCTATTTGAAGGGAGAAAAATTGATCCAGAATTTGTCTGGATCAGTTCTTAAAAAACCAGAAAAAACATAAAAAAACTTAGCAGATGGATCCCGGTTCAATCCAACCCTTTTGGGGCGTGACATAGGAATCTGGTGCCAAGGTGCTGAGATGGTGGCCAATTCTGACAGGAGTCACCAGAATCTGCACCAAATCAGTCCAGATTCAAGCCAATTAGGTGGGAATTTGGAGGTGGACGAGTCCCCCCTGAGCCCCCTCCTTTAAATCTGGTTGGCCCATGCCGACTCCAATCCGTAAGCATCCATTAGAAAAGAGGATTCTTAAACTGTGCTTTCTGTTATAGCAGCCTGTCACCTCAAAGTACCCAGTGCTTCTATCAAGAAAAGAGAGGAAGCACTGTAAGCAGAATTTAGTTGGAATTGTGAGCATCTAGGATATTAAGGTGTCTGTATCATAAAATGATAATTGTAGATATGTTGTAGATTAGAGAAGTAGGTGGCAGTTAGGTTTCGTTCATTTGGGAATAAAATTAAAGATCATTTTAAATAGCTGAGAAGGTTGAATGCGGAGTGATGCCATATTGGTGCCCATAGAAAAATGCAAAATTTTTGATATTGATGCTCTTTGAATGGAGAATTGTTTTTATGGTACTCCTTCGATGACCATGTGGAGAGGCATTTTGTTACCGAATCCATTGTTAACAGTGCTAGTCAACTGTCAATGGAAGGATAACTCTTATTGTTCCCTATGTTGAGATGCATTCTGTTTCTACCCACAGAGATGCTTGCTTATGGAATTCCTCAAGAAGTATTGTTATTTGGGATCTACTCTTCAGCATAAATTTACAAGATTTGAAATAGCCAAGGTATCGGTGCCCCTAGAAATTTTAAAGAAGGCTAGACCTGAAAAAAATAAGTTAGGCAGGTTGTTGCACATTATTGGCAGATTTTAAATCAATTCAGCATTAAAAGTGTTGGATTTAGACGGGGTGAGGGTCCATTGGCTTCTACTTCTTCTCTTAAAACTTGCATGGGGGGAAGCTGCCAGTCGTGGTATTCTTACTTGGCTGCATACTTAATGGAGAAGGTGCTTCTTTTATGTCTTCTTTTTTGAGGAAAAAAATTGCTCTTCGTGCAGTGCAGAATGTTCAATGTTTAGACTGCATTTATCAGAACTCAGATAAAGGCTACAATTTCCAGGGTATTAAAGATGATGTGGAAAACCGCTTTACTCATGGGACTAGTAGCAGCTATGCATGCTTAATTTTGGAGTTCTTGTCAAGTTAACTTGTGAAATTGTCTAGTTGAAGTTATTAGCAGTCCATTCATTTAATCTTTTAATCTTATATCGGGGTGTTACATTCTTCCCACTCAAGGTTTGATGCCATCGTCAAAATCATCCATACATCACATAGCAAGCATTCAGGCAACCAAGGCTTTCTACCTAGGTCATGGTTCTGATACCATATATAATGACTAAGTCAGCCATCTTATATAACAATTATGCCAATTTGTACTTATCCAAGAAGTCACCCATCTTGGGACTACTTTCATCTAGATGTGCTTAACTTTGGAGCTCTTTTCAGTTTCTGGAAATTGGCTAGCTAGAGTTGTTAGTAGACTATTGATTTAATCTCTTAATGTATTCTTATATTGGGGTGCTATAGTAAATATCTAGTTAGGAAGAAACAAAATGACTATGAAGAAAAACTTAAGCTTATTAATGATGTTTAAGATGTGCTTTGGGGTTTTTTTAGGGACCAGCTCATGTTTGTAGGATCGGTTGATGAGATCCTAGAGGGAGGGGGACCAATCTTGGAAGGATTTTTCGCCAGGACCAGGCTCTAAGGTACTGTAATTGGCCGATATTCTAGTATGTTTATTTTTCACAGTTTTTTTTCTGTTTTTAGAAGAGCCAATCCTGGATTGACTTTTCTCTCCTTGGATTCACCGATCCAGTGCATTCTGATTCGAAACTGCTTGGACCTGCTTGTTGCTCAGAAATGACAGTTTCTTGTTGTTTGCTCTTTTTATAAACTAAACAGTTACTTTTTCTTGGTTAATCTCTACTTTCTTTTTGTGCTTTGCTTCTAGGCATGCTCTTGGATGGTCTTTTTTGCTGTTACCTTTTGTCATGCTTTTTGGTTTAATTTTTTGTCTTCTTGAAGAAAAAAAGGATTTAAGAAGGCTACGTAAGATCTTGGGATCATCATAAGGTTCTGATCTCCAATGTAAGACCATAGAGAACAGGGGACTTAATCTTGGTCAATAAATAGAAGAGAACCAACAACCAAGAATTGTCGTCTCGGATCTCGGCTTCGTCTCGCGGGGGGGGGGGTGAAAGAGAAGAGATCTCGGAGAGATCTCGAAAAAATCTCGCAAGATCGGATCTTGGTTTCTCGGATCAAAATGTATATATGTATGAAACATAACATAATATCTTATAAAAATAGGAGTACATCAATGAATTTATATGAAAATATATAACACATTTATACATCAACTGTGTGAATGAACAATTACAAAGCACTCTCAATACCAAAAAGATGATTTTTATGTTTCTAAAAAATTAAAACTTGTATACAATATTATTTAAATACTAATATGGTATTAAATTTGTAGCATATTTTTATGTGATAATATAAGTGATAGTGAGATATATTAATATGTTTACACTATCATAAACGGGGAGTGCATACTGCATAGTAGTCGTGGGGGTCAAGCGGGCAGCGCCCCTTGTGGGGGGGGGGTATTAGGGGGGTAAAGCCTCTCAAAGAAAATTTATTTTCGGACCAGACTACATGGGGTGAGATCTTGGCGATCTCGTTTCTCAGCCCCTTGGCGAGACCGAGATCTCGGCGAGATGGCATTCCATGCCAACAAATAAGTGTGAGTTAGAATGAGTTATTGAGTGAAAATTGGGAGGTTCCTTTCTTTTTTTTCTGGACAACGTCAGATTTCATGTATGCCTTGAAATTCTTTGTTTCTTATTTTTTTATTTGTTCCGTCTATGGGCATACACTATATTTTAGGAGAAAAGCTATTATCTCTTATTTTTATTCTAGTAACTATTATGATAATTTTTTATTTAAGCTCACTAACATCAATTCACATCAAGCTAGTGCATATCCTGATTGAGACCTGGCTTGGGGACGACGCTTTTGTGCAAAGCTAATGCAGTTTCTATTTTCAGTTTATTCTTGGAGTGGATCTTAGTATTCCTGGCTCTTTATTTAGCTATTGTTTTTATCATATTGAATCCCTTTTATCAAACACCTTATTTAGGTATTATTACACAGTCAAGCATGCATATTTCTGTGAAGATACACATGTAACATACCTCATTGACCAGTAGGACTGTAGTCACAAGCCCAAGTATTGTTGATGTAAGAAAGTTATTTTTAATGATATCATTCTTTTACATTTTAGGCTTATATGTTCTTGCTTCCGAACCTGTGCAAATCCCATGGTTTGATGCAATTTTTGTTGATATCGGTGATGAGCAGTCACTTGCTCAATCGTTGTCCACGTTTTCTGGTCATCTGAGACAGATCAGTGTAAGGTCCTAAGCGCTCTGGTTTTGGCTTTCCATATGCATTTTTTTAAACAATGAACGTCTGCAATTTACTGCCAATCATCCCCCTATTATCACCTTATCTTCATGCTTCATTTCCCATTTTTATTTGAGCAGAAAACTGAAAATTGAAGTACCTGTATGGTGCTTGTGCATTCTTGTCATCTTCAATCATATTTAGAGAACCAACTAAAGAATGGTGATATCTTTCTAGTTTGTCTAGACACATCTAAAGTTTGACATTTTTCATTATTAGGATTTTGTGAAATTCTTCTCATTTGTTCTTCTTTTACTGTATTATCAGGCTATTCGGTCACAATCGACAGATCAATCCTTGGTTCTCCTAGATGAGGTAAATGTGATTTTTATTGTACATATTGCATTTTTATTCTTCACTGGGATTAGGGGTGCAAACGAGCCGAGCCGAGCCGAGCCGAGCCGAGTAGTATGATGTTAAAGCTCGGCTCGTTTATTTTACACGAGTTCGAGTTTGAGTTTGAGTTTTAACAAGTATGTTGAACCCTTGTTCAAACTTGGTTCGTTTATTAATCGAGCCGAGTCGAACTCGAACTCGAGTAGTAGCTAGACTAAAATTCAATTCACATTTAACCTTAAGCTATATACAAACTCGTTTATAAAATTCAAAATCATTGAAAAGTCATTTGTAAAATTCTAGATTTAACTCATTTATGAAACTCAATTTAAGTTTAAACTCAAATTTTGAATTTTTTAATGTATTTAAGTGATGATATATAATTATAAATACTCATAATTTAATTTTTAAAAATAAATATACAATATAATATTTAATCGAGTGACTCGCGAGCTTATTGAGCCGAGCAGGAGTTTGTTCAAGCTCGGCTCGTTTAATGAGTCGAGTTTTATGTTTTGATCAAACTTGTTCATTTAACATAATAAACGAGTCGAATCGAGTTTTTATTGAGCCGAGCTTCGAGCTACTTGTCGAGTGTATTGGTTCATTTGCACCCATAACTGGGATCTCTGGTTGTAGTGTAAGACTTAAATGAAGGGATTCCTGGTTCAGTTTTACAAAGTGTGTTTTTTCTAATGATTACATTGTGCAGAACATTTACTCTCTCTACAGTGTATCTTAGGAGAGTGATTTATGAAGCAGTTTGAGGTGATTTCCAATGTTTTAGGAAGGAGTTCAGTTTTCATTACTCTATTAAAAAATAAATACTGTTCACTTGGGTTTTTTGTTTTCCAAGGATCTCTCTCTCTCTCTCTCTCACATATACATGTGCATCCCTCCCTCTTTCTTTTATTATTTCTTCTTTTGTCTCTCTCTAGAATTTTTTTTTCTCCAATGTCTTTTTACATGTTTCTATTTTTATCTTTTGTAATATAAGACTCTATTTGGTTAGAGTATTAAAATGGTACTATATTAGTTTTGATTTTGATATTTCTAGAGGATAGAGTTTCAAATGGATACCTTCATCGCAATTCATGTCCTGTTTTTACTACTTAACCAACTCAAGCCTTAATCCCAATTATTTAAGGTTGGCTATATGGAGCCTTTCTCCACTCACATCGTTTTTGAGTTTCTTCTTTAGAAATATTTAAATACTCTAAATTATATTGGATTACCCTCTTCCAAGTTAACTTAGGTCTATCTCATGATATTTTTTACTTTTCTAATAGGAGCTTCCTTAAGTCTACATGTAACATGCCTGAACCATCTCAATCTGATTTAATATAGTCACTCATTTATCTTAATATTCTTATTTTAGTAACACTTATTTAATAAACATGCTCTTTTCTTATTACTTAACATTCACTACTATACAACATTGTAAATCTTATAGTTATATAATAACATTTTCTTTTCAACTTTAGGGAATCTTATATTCACGTAGAATCCTTGTAGCCAATCTTTTTTTCATTTTCATTCTTCTTCACAAGTTTTGCATCTTTTTGAATAATTAATCAAAGATATGTGAACTTAGTATTTTGAGACTATCATCCAATCCAAACTAACTCACTCATCTTCTTTTCTTTGATGTTCATTAAATTTAAATACATATATTTTGTCTTAGTTTAGTTTGACTTCTCTTGAAATCTTTAAATCTCTAAGTGTTTCTCTACACTTCAAGCTTCTTATTCATTTTTTGTGTCCCTTCTATCAATGCGATATTATCTTCTAATATAATATACTATAGTATATCATCTTGTATAGCCTTTATTAATTCATCCATGACTAATGCATAAGGGTATGGACTTACTTCAAACCCTTGATATAAGCCAATTGAAATAAAAAGATATTTTGTCTTCTTTAATTGTATATACAATAGTGGTTGTTTCATTGTACATATATTTCATCACTTGTATAGACTTAACAAGCGCCTTCTTTCACTACAATATTTACCATAAAACATCTTTTAGAATTCTGTTATAAGTCTTTTCTATGTCAATAAACACCATATATATATCTTTTTTGTCTCTCAATATTTTTTATCAAACTTCTAATAAGAAAAATAGCTACTGTTGTAGCACGACTAAGCATAAATTCAAATTAGATAGCTAAAATATTTATACCTTTCATAACTATTGCTCAATTACTTTTTCACACAATTTCATAGTATGACTTATAAGTTTGATCCCTCTATAATTTGATATTTCATTTTTTAAATATGTATGATGATACTTTTTCTTCCTTCATTCAACATCTTCTTAGAGATTAAATTTTTTTAAAAAAGTTAAATTGATCGTTCAACTTTAAAGTTTTCAAATACTTTTATGAGTAAAAAGGGATGCTACCAAGGTCACATGCCTTGCTTGTTTCATTCTTTTCATTTAGGATAATGCATGTTAAGTTTTGTTACATTATCTGTCTTCTATGTTTCTTGCAAAGTTGTTGTTGAAAAGAGCATCAAATTAACTTTTTCACTTTTCTTTAATGTCATCATTTTTTATCAAAACCTCCTGTTATTTATTTTTGACACAACTGACTTCGTTATGATCTTTAAATCTTATCTCTCATCATTGTTAAGTTATAAATATCTTTTTTGCTTTTTTTAGTTTACGTGTTCCATACATCTACTTAGAAATCTCATTTCTTACTCATCTAATAGTCTTTTTTTTTCTTTTTCTTTATCTTGTATTGTTCATACACTTAATTGTTATCATATTTAGACAAATTTTTTTTCTAATCTTTTTTATTTTATCATTTTTTGCATTTTTTTTTCATTCCCCCACCAAGTCTTTTTTTAAGTAGAATGTGTCATGTAAACTCTTCAAGTGTTTTTTTAGCGATCTCTTTAATTTTTTTAACTATGTTCATCTATGAAGTATTAATGTCTACATCCGAGTTCCAATCATTTATCTTAAGAAGTTCATTCTTAAATATTTATTGTTTCATCTTTTTTAATTTTTGCTGTTTTATTATAAGAGATATCTTTCTTTTTAATAGGTTTGTTTGCTTTTGAATCTTAACATCTAAAATCACCAACTTATGTTGGCTTGTTAAAACTGTACTAGGATTAATTTTACAATTGTTGCAAAGTGTACAATTAGACTGTTTTGTGAGAGTGAAGTCAATTTGGCTTTTATTTTGTCTAGTTTTAAATATTATTAAATGATATTTTATTTTGATAAAATGAGTATTTGTTAGCATAAGCTATAGCATAAATTAGGATACCTTTTCCCTTTTCATTTAAATTTTTATATTTGTAATGTTCATGGACTCTCATATTCAAGGCATTTGTTATCAATATGTCCATTGTGATACCCTCCAGTAAATATATTCTCTTCATTTGTCATACTTTGCATATGGTGATTCATATTCCTCTAACATTTTTCTTGATCATACTTCTTAATTTTATTTGTGGAATATATGCAATAACTATATTAATTATCTTTTTTCATAATCATTTTTACTATAATAATCTTATATTTTATTCTTTTCACTGACACTATATTTTATCAATAGTGATGTCTGTTTCATTTTTTCTTTCATTTTTAGTATACTATAGTTTATAGTTGTATTTGTTGCTACTTTACATTTCTCTTCTATATATTTGGTTATTTGGATACAAGCAATATCAATCTTTCTTCTTTTCATACTAGAAGCTAGTTCCGTATGTTTTTATATAGGAGATTTAATATCCAAGTATATATTATTATTATTCTTTTAATCTTTTCTTTTAGATTTTTTATAATAATGTATATTTGTTTTTAAATTTGTTCTAAAACTTATATTTTGCTTCCCACTATAAATAATTTTTTTACTCACACTGTTCTTGATGTGAGAACCCTTACTTATTTAACACCATAGTAAGGCACTTATGTGGTGCATCATATGCAGATAACATCTTCATCCTTATTGTATTTTTCACTACACGGACTCCAATCTAGCACGTCATAGGTAGAGAATACCCTAATGTTTTTATCATTCAAGTACATTTCATGAGATATGATGATATTTTTGCATTGATTGCCACCTAACTCAACCCTGGTTTCTCATTCAGACTTGGGGCTGGCCATGGTGAAGTTTTTTATTTGTACTACAAATTCCAAAATTGATATTAATAGTCAAACACTTTGTGATGATTTATATTAATATCAATTTCAAAATTAATAGTGATATCGGTGTTTAATACACTTACAATCAGGCTGTAAGCCATTGAATGTCGTTTTTTATTTGTACTACAAATTCCAAACTTAATATTAACAGTCAAACACTTTGTGATGATTTATATTAATATCAATTTCAAAATTAATAGTGACATAGGTGCTTAATACACTTACAAACAGGCTGTAAGCCATTGAATGTCACCAAAATTATGGGATTTTGTCTTTTTGGCTCTCTCCAAACATTATTTGTAGCATTCATGATGAAATCAGAAAGAAGATTAAGGCAAAATAAAATCTATGTAAAAGTGTTCTCTAAAAGAATGCCCAAACAAACCTACGGATAAGTCTGGGGATGGGGTCATTTATGTCATAACCTTGACTATTAGGAGATGATCTATCCAGTTTTTGGAAAGGTTTCCTTCTAATAACATGATTTACTTGTGAAACTGATTCACTCATGTAAGGGCAAATATTGTATCATGGATCAGTGACAAAGATAAACCATTCACATTTTTATATTGTGCATTGGCCTTTTGTTGTTTCTTAATCCTACGGCTTGTTGAATAAATGCAGATCCACCAAACAGATTTCTTTTTTTCTTTTTCAACTATGTTTTTGCAGATACAAGATTTTTCAGGCTTTTGTCTGTATTGATTGGTGATGGTAGCCAGGTCATCAATTTTATCAGTTATCAATATTGCAATTTGTTTTACCATTGAACATGGTAACATAAGGTTGAATACCACATTCATATTAATCAGAATATGCAATTTTTTTGTCAAACTGAGTAGAATTGCTCATTTTTATGTTAATTTGAACTTTTGTTAGCCTGGGATGGAGACAGGCTATATATCTCAGAAAAGTCTGGCTCCTCATATGCTGTTTTCGAACTTCAAATGTTTTTTTTTACTTTAGTAGTAATACTTTCTATTTATAATTGAAACTTATTCTTCAAAAAACTGATCACCATAAGTTGCATTGCTGTGGCTTTTTTTAGGTTGGTGCAGGAACCAATCCTCTTGAAGGAGCTGCATTAGGGATGTCGCTTTTGGAATCTTTTTCTGAGATGGGGGCCTTGTTAACTATTGCTACTACTCATCATGGAGAGCTTAAAACGCTCAAGTATAGGTATACAAAATTGGTTCCCGCAAGACTTATTCCCTTTATTTCTCATTGCAAGTTGCTATTCTTGTAGCATATAAAAGCTGCGTACATTTGCCATGCTATGTGGGAATCCATCCCTAAAATTATGTTATATTCTTTTGCATGAGCTCCCAAGCCCACCTGGTACCATTCTAAAAATCTCCTTCAAGGAAAAAAAATATGATGAACAAGGGAAATACGGAAGCAAATGAAATGAGGAAGTAGCATGGATTGTAGAATCGATCGGATTAGGTTAATTCCAGAATCAGATTGGTTTATTTCGATCCGATTCCCATCGGAAGATCTGATTTCTGACTTGAATTCTGCTAAAGTCGGTCTAAATTGGTCAAATCGGTTTTGAATTGGTTGAATTGGAAGGTAATCAGAATTGGAATTAGAATCCTGTTTTTCTTAGATTTTTTTTAAAAGAAGATTTAAATAGATAAATAAAGGGCCCTTCTTCTCCCCTCTTTGCAGACCCGACAAGTTAGAATCCCCAATAAACAAATAAAGGGCCGCCGGAGCTGTAGAAGCAACCACACTTCCACTGCCAAAATCCAATTCTCTCTCTCTCTCTCTCTCTAGTTCACCTTCTCTCACCGTCTCTGGAGTTCTCCGCTTGTAGTTATAAATTTGAGACTTTTGCTTCAGAGGTCAGGAACTGTGCCGAGAGTTTCCTTCACCACTATCGAATTTGGCATCTGATCAGTTTAATCAGAGATAATACTTTGCATCAAGTGCCGTATCCGTAAGCACTCTTGTTTGGTCGGGTGACCTAGCAGGGTTTGTAAAGGGCGTCCGCCGCACGGTCGAAGGAGAAAACCCTAAGAAGAGTGGCTGGTTCTTCTGCTCCAATGTAGTGTCATGTTGTCCTTCATTTTCTACAATGGGAAAAGAATGGGGCAGAGAAAACAAAGGAGAGATTGTCGAATAAACGGAAAGTAAGGCGGTGGAGCAAAAGCACCTCGCTCCTTCTCCATTTTTCCAGCGCTACACTCTTGTTTAGTCTACCCGTCAAACTGCTAAGGCTATTGGCCATTGGACCCATCTGGTGACCCTTCACCTTGGCAATTTTAGGTTACCATTGGGACTCTTCGACTGAGAAGAAACTCTACCCGTTGTCTCCTTCTGTCAATGCCTTTGCGACTCCCCGGTGAGATCCATCCATTTTATATGTAAAGTTTCTATTTCTCTGCTAAGTTGCATGCATATCTGTATGTAGTTTAGTAATAATTAAGCTTATTTTTTTATATCCATATAGAATTATAGATGTATGCATCAAATTCAAACTCAAACTCAAACTCAAAGTCTTAATCCCAAATAATTGAAGTCGGCTACATGGATTCGTCTTTTCCATTCTACATAGTCATGCGCTAATTCCTCTCTTATACCCAAATCATCCAAGTCATATTAGAGGTGCATGCATACTTCAATAAAATTATTGTTGTATCTATTTTATGTTAATTAAGTTCTTAGTTGATTGATTGTACCCTTAATCATTTGATTAACTACTTTTTCATGCTTATTTTTTAAATTTAATAATTGAGCATACGTAATTGATCAAATTGTATAAAATTATTATCTTCTTTTATTGTTTAATTAAAGTGTTGCATATTGCTCGTGTTTTACTTTTAGCTTGACTTAGTTCAAATTATATATTTATTTATTGTTTGTTTTTTAGTTCCACCATTGTCAGAACCTAGCCCGGATGAGAAAAGGAGAGGTTTGTGGTAGGTGATGACCAGCGTAAAAGATTCATATTTATTTTTATGGCAGATTAGGTTGGAACTCGAGACTTAGGGGTACCTTGGGTTAGGGCGATACCCCACCACCTAGGGTCGCAGAGTTGGGTGTTTAATGGGAGCAGGCTTTAAAGGTAGAGAGAGTATTGATTTAGGAGGTGTGGGGTAGATATACCCTCCCATAATTGTTAGAGCAGGAGAATATGCATGCTCATCCCTAGTGGGGCAAAGTTGGAGACAAGATTACTTATTGGTACTTAGAATATAGGAACCCTTACAGGTAAATTTACGGAACCGATAGACACAATGAATAGATGTAAGGTTAATGTCGCCTGCATTCAAGAAATCAAATACCAATGGGATAATGGGAGAAAGCCAAATAAGTGGGAAGGTTGAACTTCAAACTAAGACGTAAAATCAATATTGCCTACATGTCGGAAATCAAATGTAAATGGGAGAAAGCTAAATAAGGTGGAAGGTCGGGTTTCAAACTATGGTACACAGGGTAGACATCTAATAGGAATGGAGTTGGAATCATTTTTGAATAGTACTCTTAAGGACAACGCGGTGTCTGTGGTCTGGGTGGAGGATACGATTATCCTAGTTAAGGTGATTACTCATCTAGAGGTAGTCAATATATTTAGTGTTTATACCCCTCAAGGAGGGGCTAGTAGTGAGCTGAAAGTTCAATTTTGGGAGGATATAGATAGTATCATGTAAGGGATACTGAATGATCAATTTGAATTCATATCAAGTGGATTGATTACAGAGGTCATCTTTCTAATTTTTTAACTAGATCATTAGTAGAGAGATATAGAAACTTGAAAATAGATCTTCTTATGGTTTTCTTCAATTTAGATAGTGACTATGACCATGATCATGTTCCAAGAGGTTCTTTGATGAGTGTTAAGAAAGAAGATAGTACATAGTGGATTCATTAGTATCATTAGGAACATGTATGAGGGTGAGACCATCTATGTTTCCTTTCCAAAAGGGGAGTCAAGACCCTTCCTAGAATCCCAATGTCAATCGGGTTACACCAAAGATCTGCTTTAAGCCTATATCTTTTTATTATAGTCATAGACGAAATAACTAAGTTATATAAGAGAGTTTACCTTGGTGTATGACATTCGCAGATGATATTGTTCTTATTGATGAGACTCGAAAATGTATTAACCGAAAGTTTTATATTTAAGGGATTCAAAATTAGTAGGACGAAAACGGAATGTATGCACTTCAGATTTAGCGAAACTCCATGAGTTGAAGAAGTCAAATTAACCTTAGACAGAAAAGTCCTCGCATCAGGTTCCTAATTTAATTGTTTGGGTTCAATTTTACGTATGGACGGGGAATGTGACGAAAATGTTAGCCATAAGATTAAAGTGGAATAGCTGAAATGGAGACATGCGACAGGGATTTTATACCACCATGAAATCTTTCTAAAATTGAAAGAAAAATTATATTGTATGACTATAAGACCCACCATACTCTACGGTGTTAGTATTATGTAACTAAGAAGAAACATACTACCAAATTGAGTGTAGTTGAAATACAGATGTTACAGTAGATGTGTGGCTATACACAGGTGGATAGAATCTGCAATGAGAAAGTTGTGAGAATCAAAGATATGGTAAAGGACGGAAGACGATTGGTTTGGACATATCAGGCGGCACCCTTTTGAGGTGCTTGTCAGACATGCTGAGACTTTGATGTTGTTAATGCAGAAGAAGCGAAGAGGTAGGCACAAGTTAACTTGGCGTAGGCATATCCAATACGACTTGAATGAATTAGGCATATGGGAGGAGTTAGCGGAAGACCATGGATAATGAAAAAGATGAATCTATGTAACTGACCCTAATCATTTGGGATTAAGACTTCGAGATTGAGTTTTTAAAATAGATTGAGGCCGAATCAGCCGGAATTAGATTGAATCAATTCGAATCGGATCAGAACCCCCCCCCCCACCGATTCCAATTCAAAAGTCTGGGAAGTAAACACAAAAACAGATGGAAAGGAAGAAAGAGATAATTTGGGATAGAAAAAGGGAGAGTGGTTGCAGTGAATTAGGGGGAGTGATGGCAAAATTGATCATTAAAATTTTTGGTTCCAGCAGAATCCACCTGTTCCTATCAGATGGCCCTGATCGGCTTTTCTTCATTGCTTGAAGAGGAAATGTTGGATACATGTTATGCAATAACTCCTATAAGCAAGGAAGGCGAAGTTGTGATTGGACCCTAGATCAGCCTGGACCAATCCTGATCCTGATTGGATCAGATTGGCTGATCCAGTGAGGCCAAGAATCAGTCCTGACTTAGGCCAGAATAAGCCAATCCTAACAGATCTCGGCCCAGAAAGGTGATGCTATATCAGGATTGGCACCCCAATTCAATTTGGGGGGGGGGGTTGCAATTCTGATCTGATCTTCTGCAGGAATTGGCCTGTATCTGCCAATTTGGCACTGGGATCGGTCAAGTTGGCTGATCTCATTGATCCCAGATTCTCCCTAGAGGAGGTGAGGGCAGAGGGGTGTTGCCCGCCTGCTGGTGTTGATCCCAGCTTCTGGGATCCACTGTCATGTAACCTACCCGTCCCATTTTGGGCAGAAGATGAAGGCTCCATGGGTCACTTATTTGGGTCCCAAGCAACTTAAAAACACTGTTGGGTCTGTAGGATTCAACAAACAAGACCCATGGACCTACCTTTCCTGCCTGAAAAGGGGTGGGGAAGTTGCAGGGTGGCAGCTTCTGGAAGCACACCACTAAGGGTTTCTGCCAGAATCCGTCTGCAAACCAGTCTGATCCCTACCATTTATCATCCCAACCTGCATTAGAGCCAATGGATTGGTCGTTCTTTGGGCTTCTGGCAGATCAGCTGATCCACTGATAGCCTGATATACAAATCCGGATTGGGATCAACTGCTGATCCCAACCCAAAAATCCTTGCAATCTGGCAAACCAGGCTACAAGATGATTTTGATCACTAGTATCCTGATGACTAGCCAAATGCCCTAGTTGGACCCTGTAAATTACCCTTAATAAGCCTGCAGTCTATTTGATTCAGCAGTATGATGTGGGATGAAGGAAAACTGGCTATGTTTTAGTTATTCTCTGACTGGGTTATCTCAAGCACTTTATCCCTAACAAGTTATCAAGCAAATGTCAAGAAGGTACCAAAACACTAATGGGACCATCATGTTTAATTTCCAATATCAAGATTTTAGGCCATACAGGCTGGTATCAGGTATTGGACTAGAAGCTTACCAGTCAGAGCAGTCCGATGATTACCAGATGCACACGCAAACTGTTGCCAACCAATCTGCAAAATGGCTGCTCACATTAGGTAGGAAAACAATAGGATGGAGCAGGGAACACTAGTGACAAGCCAATCCACAACTGATGGTATGGACTGCACCTTGGATGGAAGGGTGTGCTCCGTGGTCGAAGTTGACCTCCTGATGCTGAGAGAGGAGCACTGGCAGCAGCTATGACAGGCTGCAGCCAGAGAAGGCACCAGCACAATGAGAGGAACCAAATATGGTTTAAAGGAGTCCATGATATCCTGTAGACATGGGCATTTGGATGCAACTGGCAGAGAAATTGGCATGGTGGAGGGAACAGCCACAAGCTGCTTGGATTTTTATTTGGTTCAGTTTGGTCTACAGGTTGGGCCTATTTGCTGTTTAGTCCAAGTTTTCTTAACCTTAAAATGTACCCGAAGAGATGCATAAGATTTATACTCACCTCAATTCAACTTGAGTCCTAGTCCCAAATTACTTGGGGTTGGCCATATGGATTCCCTTTCTCTACACATGTTGATTTTGAGCTACTTTTTTAGAGATATTTAAATCATCTAAATCATATTGGATTACCCACCTCCAAGTTAACTTAGGTTTACCGCATCCTTTTTTGTTTTTATTATTTTAATATTTTATACTTTTCTGAATGGAGTCTCCCTAGGTCTACATTTAATATGTCCAAACTATCTCAATCTTTCTTCTTTCAATTTATCTACAATTGTCGTTACTTCTGTATTTTATTTAATATATTTATTTTGTAGAATATAAATTTGTGTGCAGAAGGTATAAAAACTACTTTTATAAAAAACGTATTTTTTCATTTATTTACATAAATTTAAATTCAAATATATCTGACTTGCATAAAAACATAATAAGTAAGAACATAGAAATAGCAGTAAACCTGATCATGTAAATCTACCCACACATTTTGTATGAATCATTAATATATAAATTTTTTTATATATTCTTCAATGTCCGCTTTAAAGGAGTGTCTAAATACCTGTCTTTTGGATCATTTTGCTAACCTGACCATATTTTACTAACTTCCATTCATATTTTACTAATGCCTCTCCATATTTGGCTAAATTTTTAATAGTTTACTAACGCCTCTTATATGTTACTAAAATTGTCTATATTTTACTAATCCTGTTATTTTCTTATAAATATTGTTTATATTTACTAACCATGTCTGCAATTTAATACCGTTATTTTTTTATAAATATTGTTTATATTTTACTAACCATGTTTACAGTTAATTGAACTTGTTAGTTTCTTACACTTTTTTTCATATTTTATTAACCTTGTTTATATTTTGCTTGAAAAGGGATATTGGTATAAAAGATTACTTAAGTGTGTTAACAATGAAACTTATGGATAATATAAGGTAGTGGAAAGTGAAACAAAAATGACTATTAGATGGGTAAGTGATGATGCTTTTAAATAAATCTATGAGAAAGTTGGAAATAAAGAAGGCAAAAAAGATATTTATAGATTTACAAAGAAGAGAGCTAAAAAATCTTAAGATCTTAACCATGTCAAATAGATCTAAGATAATTAAGGAAAAGTTTTGTCAAAGATGACATTACTAGAAATAGAAGATAAAGAGAATATGGCAAAGATTAATACAAATTTTACTTAAAGAATTAAATATAGGTGGCATTGTAGATAATTAAAACAAGTAAGACATGTGGCTTTGATACTGTTTCTAATGAAGGATGGAAATGTTAGAACGATTTAGGGATAAAATGGTTAGCTTGACCTTTTTAGGAATTTTAATACATAAAAAATGTTAAATGAACAGAGAAAGGGCATTATCATACTCATTTTAAGATAATAGAAGTTATATAAGATTGCTCTAATCATAGAGGGATCAAGTTTATAGTCATACTTTGAAATTATAAGATAAAGTAACGGAGCGGTGGTTACAGGATAGTATAAATATTTTAGCCTATCATTTTAGATTTATACTTGGATGGTCTAGTATATAACATAGTTTGCACGATCAATCGATTCAGATCATGATCAACATGGCTGATCCGATCCAAGGGAAAGTATGATCCAACCTTGGACTTCCCCTCTAATTGGCCAATGATTTTATCGAAATTGGCTGATTTTGCATCCTTTGTACAAAAAATTGCATTTATTTTGGTTTTTGGAAGAGTAGATCCGGGCTATTCCTAGAACATTTTTTTTTCGTTGGATCAACTAATCTTGATCAAGATTCGGATCAACCTTGATTGATTTGGATCATAGTCTAATCTCCAAGCAATTTCTCTTATTTGAAGTATGATGGGGAATTATCTAGATATGAAGAAAATTTTTAATATGATGTTTATTGACTTAAAAAACACTTATGATAGAGTTTTAATAGATGTTTTATTGGTGTTAAAGCAAAATATTGTGCTTGTTAGGTATTTGCACGTGATAAAAAACATACATGATGAAATAATCATTAGTGGATGCAAAATTGGAGGTAAAACAAGAGATTTTTATGTTTCAATCAACTTTCGTCAAAAGTTGGTGATAAGTCATTATCTTTTTATTTTAGTTATGGATGAATTAACAAAAATAGACAAGGTGACAAGTATTGATAGATGAAACATAAGAATGAATTAATAAAAAGTTAGAATTTTGTAGGGATATTTTAAATTATAAGGGTTTCATGATAAGTATAATTAAGACCGAAAATATGTATTGTAAATTTAATAAAAACTAAAGAGAAAAAAATATATAAGAGTTAATTTGGATAGAGTAATATTGTTTCAAAATACTTAGTATAAATGATAAATGTTTTGGTTTAATTATTCAAAAGGATGAAAATATGATAAGAATATTAACTATATCATTAAAGTATAAAGTAGAGATTGACTACCGAGATTCTACATGATTGTAAGATTTTACTAAGTTGATAGAACAAAAAATGTATCATGTAACTAGACCTAAAATATAATATGATAATAAATGTTTGAATAATAAAGGAAAACATATTTCAAAATCAAGTATTGCGAGGATGAGAATGTTATGATGGATGTGTAGTCACACTAGGTTAGATGGAATATGTAGTGAATTTATTAGAGAATATGTGAGAGTAGCAACAAATGTAGAAAATTAAATAAAAAGGAAATTGAGATAGTTTGCACATAACTTGTTAAAAAATTTAAAATATTTAAAGAATAGAAAACATGTGGTAAATCTAAGTTAACTTGGAGGAAGATAATTCAGTATGATTTGGATGTTTAAAATATCTTTGAAGATATAATTTAAAATCAACATGAATGAAAAAAGAGATATGATATTACTGACCCAATTAATTTATGATTAAAACTTGAGTTGAGTGGAGTTATCTATATTTTATTAATCCCATCAGTTTCTTATAAAACTTGTTAATATTTACTAATCCTTCTATATTTTATTAACCTTTGTTATATTTTACCAACTTTGTTTTACAAACCTTACTTATATTTACTAACTTTTTCCATATTTGACTAACATTGCATATATTTTACCAACCAATTTTTACAAACCGTGCTCATGTTTTACTAATTTCTTTTAAATGAATGGAGGTTGGTAAAAAAAGAGAAAATGTTACTAAAATAGAGATGCAATTGGTAAGATCTGTACACTTTATTAAATTATTTATTAAGATTAATAAAATACAAACAAAGTTACTAAAATATGGATATAGTTAGTAAAATATAGTCATTACCAGGGAAGAAAGAGTCGAGGGTCGGCCCCGGGTCGGCCGGCCCCCAACCCAGCCCGGTCGGGCCGGGTTGCCGACCCGGTCGCGACCGGGTCGGTTTTTTTAGTTTTTTGAAAAAAATGAAAAACATCCGAAAAAAATACCCAAAAATTAAAGAAAAATAACATATATGATTCAACATGATTCATTCGACATTCATTCAAAAGTGACATTATATTGTTCTTCTATATAATGTATGTACTCTGTCCATGACATTGAGGAAGAGTACGACGCATTAAACATATAGACAAACTGATTATACTCATCAGTGTTTCGTACAATCATCTTACGATAAGACAAAAATGAACCACCGTAACTATCATATGAATACGTACTAGAACTATCAAATGAAGGCTTCATCTTCCCATAACCCTGCCCTTGATATGATAGACACCAAGAACCCTGTGTTGTGTCCTGTGATGGTTCTAACTCTGCACCATACCCATGTTGTCTTGCTCCGTGGTCAGCATCCTGTGTTGCGTGGGTATAGTGCTCCTCTTCCGTAAAGTGCGGCTGTTGTTGTGGAGGGGGTGTCTCTGGATTGGTTCTCCCTTGACCAGAAGTGGTGCCGGTGGTGTTTTCTCTGTCTCTGCCGTACATATTGTCATCTCCGTCGCTACTACTCTTTGAAGAAGAATCATCCGACGTCTGATATTGTAATCGGATGTTGGGTTCCGGTGTATCTTTTCTTGTCTCGTCAATTGTGTCGAGATCAACAATATCAAGAGGGTCAGTTGCAACCTGTTTACCTTTGCCCTTTCATTGCCTACTTTGACAAGAAGATTGTCCAGTTTTTTGCCTTTTCGCCACAGAAGGAGGGATCCGAAATTCCTCGGAGAGAGGAATATTGTCAAGTTCCCCTTGAGCCCATTCCTAATCATCGGGGTTGAACTTTGGTTCGCCCAACCCCTCACGTTCGTTGACTCAGGCTTCCAGAGGATTTTTCTATTGAAATATCTCCTTTAAGTCAATCTCCAGTTCTTGTACAGTGGACACCTCAATTCGTTTTCCACTTACTTGTTGTACCCACCTTTGCTCCTCCCTCTGGTTCTCTCTTATCTTCTTCAAATTTTTTAGCTTCAACCTCGTGTTATAGTGACAGTAGACTAGCTACTCAAGTCTCTGTGATGTTAGCATATTCTTTTGTTTCGTATAAATAAGGCTAAACGTTGACCAATTTCTTTCGCAGTCGGAAGTGGACGTGGTTTGGCTTAGTACTCGGATTGCAACACTAGCCAATTCTTCACATCCCGGTGCCTTTCCATGATCCATCCACCAGTCAACTACATATTATCATTATGTCTTAATACATAATGATATTAATAAGTTAATTATGTAAATATAAAGTTGACTTTAACTATACATACCTGGACTAAGAAGCATAACTGCTCGTTGTATCTTTGCTGTCCCGAAATGAAATAACTCATCCTATAATCATGCATCTTATTTGTTGTAATAATTGAACGGTCATCGTCTCCAAGTATTCTCCTAATGACTAACTTTACGCTGTCAAATAGTTCATCGATTGGCTTGAAGATTGGACTGTAGCAATATCTTGGGTTGAAAAAATGACCTGGTAATTGACCATGGAAAAGTTCATTGTCAGCATCGACCAAAAAGCTAACAATTTAATTAAGAAATTTTATTTGACTAAATTGTAAAGAACATACCAGCTGCATGTATAGGATAGTACAACGTTCTCTCCCTTCGACGGTCAATGATGTCCCACCACTTGTAAAATCTGATACCTTTTTCGAAATATCTTCTTTTACCCGCTCAAGTGCTTCATAAAGGTACCCCATGTCCGCCTTCTTATCTCCATCGACTATTCGGAGGACGTTGACAAATGGACCGACAATAGCCAGTGTATTCTTTACGATCCGCCAAAAGTCTCCACTCTCCAATGTCTGTTCCTCATTCCTTCCTTTTCGTTTGTCTTATGGATTAGCTCTAGCAATCCAGTTAGCCCATCCCGAAGAAAGTATCATTTAGGTTAGACAACGCCTATATTCAAATAAGCTCTTCAAAGATATGTAGTGTGATGCAAACCGTGTAGCCCCGGGTCATAGGAGTTCTCAACCTTTTGTGTGCTTCTTCATCAGGGTCAAGATGAAATTATGATTGTAGATGAATGATGCAATATATTGGGCGGCCTTGACAACCCAATCAATTTAGGGATCTTTACAAATATTCTCTAGCATTAAATCTATGGAATGGGCGGAGCATGGTGCCCAATATAACTTCCGTCTCTTGGCTATCAACATTTGGCCGGCAGCTGCGTTGTCCGCCACTACTTGGACAACTCGATCCTCACCGATCTCCTCGACAACACCATCAATTAAATCAAACAGGTAAGTTGCATTCTTTACCTGTCCAGATGCATCCACCAACTTCCGAAAGATGGTCCCAGCTTGACAGTAAACGAGAAAGTTGATCATTGTCTTCTTAGTAATACCTATTAAGAGGATAAAATGTTATATCTAAACTTAAAATTCATAAAGATTTGTATCACAATGTTATGCTCAAAAAGACTAACCTGTCCAACCTTCGGTCATCAGTGTGCATCCACGTTCGTCTTGACATATTCTTTAATGTCAGCTATCTCTAATGGAAGATATGTGTTGTAGATCTCCCTTGGAGTTGGTCTCGGCACCCCCCGACCGACGTCTGCTATTGTGTCAATCATGGACTCATAGTAAGGCCCCTTTGCAGTGTTAGCTGGTATACTACTATGAAAGAACCATCTAGAAGTTGCCCACCCGATTTTCTCCTTGTACAACTTCAAGTTCTTTAATACTGTGTTGATGGTGGTTTGCTTTTGACGCGGTCGTGTGATGACCGGATCTACAGGACCAACTGCCGGGTCGTCATCTCGAGTGAGATCGTGGATATATTGTTCAGGGTCAGGATTTGATCCTCTCCCACTTTCGCTTCCACGTCCGCTCCCACTGCCAGAACCTTGACCCATAAACCGCCTGGTACGTTGATACATGTCTTCGTCGACGAATGACCTTCGGCTTGCCTCCATGACTCTGGTTAAGTCATCTGTTTGCTATGTTAAATACGTATATTATTGTAACATAACAAATATTAATTATTACATACCTTCATCAAATTCTTGGTATTGACTTCTTTCCGGTGGCTCTTGTCCAGTGCCGTATATGTGTAACGAATGTCTTGCGGGTTCCGCAATTTCTTCACGCACGGTGTCTTGATGCCTCTTTGAAGCTCCTTTAGATCTTTCCAAGACTTGAAGATGTTGTCTAAACTGGGCTATTACCTCAGGTGGAGTCCGTGTGCACCAAGGATACCGGAATCGGAATCGGAATCGGTTTCCGATTCTAGGAATTGGCCGGAATCCTGGGAAGAGAATCGATTCCGGATCGGTCCGGAATCGGTTTTTTTTTTGGATTTTTTTTTTTCGTCAAAAAATTCAAAAAAAATCTAAAAAAATAGGAAATGTGTTAGAAATTTTTTTAAAAATAACCAATGCATTCATCCACAGGACCACATCGAATAAATACTAATGAACTCCAAATGAAAACTTGAGTAGTACATATTCCAATTCCATTGATTCAAAAATCAAAGAGATGATACATCATGAAAAAAAAATTTACATCATATCAATCTACTACCAAGATCTAGGATATAAATATGGGTCTTCCTCCTCTCCTCGTCGCTTCACGCTCCTCTCGCGCTCGCCTTTCGTATACCGTCCGGACCATATCCATATGAAAATAATGCCGGGTTGCCATGCCATCAAGGTCGTATGGATCGGACCGGCGGGACGACCGGACGGACGCAGGGACGGTGAGCTGGTGTAATCCACCGCCGGTCAACTCGGCCAAATGGCCGCATATCGTGGCTCCCGTATATAAGAATCATGTGTATCCGAATCCGTGTAATACGGCTCAGAAGCCGCGAATCAGAGACCCGCCGTCGATGGCCGCGTCGGCCGGCCATGCACTCTCGTCATCATCACCCGAGGAGTGAGAAGGAGCTCGCGCGCTCGTCATCCGCCGACAGGACGCCCGACCTCAGCCTTCTTTCTTCACCTCTTCGCCTATCTCCGAAGTACCAGTGCTGTCCCAACCCAAAGTTTTTTTTCAACTTTGCAAATCCTCCCATTTTCTCGCGTACCACTTTCGCTTTCGTTTTCCCGATTACGAAATGGGGCCGTGTGGCCGGGATCGGAGTCGAGTCGAAGCTAAAGTCGGCAGTGGTCGCTCCATAACCGCCGGCGAAGAAGGCCCCGCCCGAGCCTCGAGAAGTAGATGAAGGTGAGCCGGGAGCATTCTCTCGCTCAACACCATCCAACTCTCCTTCAGCCCATGCACGGTCATCGGGATCAAACTCAGCTGCATGATCCCTGGCTTCCCTCTCCTCTATCCAGGAGGCAAGGTGCATGCTCCTCCCCGGAATATTCGATCCTACGTCCACCTCCTCGGTGGTGGTGTGGCGGAGGAATGCCTCTCGCTCGTACGACCACACCGCTAATCGCGCAAATCATGCCTCGCGTCGATCTTCTCGTCAATCCTCGATGTTCTTTACCAGCCTCACGTTGTAACGACAGAAGACTCGCTCCAGCTCGGGTCCGAGGTCAACCCGTTCCTCCTTTTCGTACGTATCGGAGTTGAATGTACTCAGCTTCCTCTCTACGGCCGATCCACGTTTGTTTCCACCGGAACACCCCCGTTCATCTCCTTCCTACACCATTTCGCACTGCACTCTTTCCCCGACCGGGTCTACCATCCGTCCGTGTTCCCAACCCACGCTAAGCACGCGCCGGTGCCGCATCACCTTGATCGGCCATTGCTTATATCTGCAAAAATTGTAAACAATGCACTAAAAATGATTAGATAACATAAAAATTGATTTAAAGTCGTTTCAAGCAGATAACCCAAGTAACACACCATTAAAGCATGTTTAAAGGGTTACGTATTTGCCGAAATGGTCGTAAATTAACGTACGGGATATCCGGAATTTTTCCCGTGCAAAATGGACTTAAACGGATAGTTCAAAACTTGGACGGACTTGTTCGGTCGGAAATCACAACGTTTAACGACGCTCGGACTCGGCTTAAACGTGTAAGAATGGACGTACGAAGTTTTCGGCGAAGAAATCTTACCAAAACCTTACAAAGATCGAATAAGAGGTTGATTCGAGGCCGGTCCGAGCTCGAATCGGCGGAATCCTTGAAGACGTTGCTTCTGGAATCGTCGGAATCGCGCCGGAATCGCCGAATCGGTGGAATCAGAGCCGAATCGACGCCGGCACCGGGATCGAGGCCGAAATCGCCGGAATCGCGCCGGAATCGCCGGATCCAGCTTCTACCGCCGCGGGATCGACAGAATCGACCCCCGCGGGTCGATTCTCGGTCCAGAATCGAACCGGGAATCGAACCGGGCCGGTTGACCCGGTCTTCCGATCGACCGATTCCACAAGATCGATTCCGACCGATTCCAGGCGATTCCTACCGATTCCGCGGAATTCTTCCCGGAATCGGTCCTTCCGCCAGGAATCCTCCGATCCGATTCCAGAATCGGTCGGAATCGGACCGATTCCGCCGATTCTGCAATCCATGGTGTGCACGGTGCAACATCTCCCTTGATACCGGCAAGATGATGCTTTAACCGGTAAGTTCCATTGTATAGAACTTTGTCACAACTCACAATACTTGCATTATACTTTTCTTTGCTCCATTGACACGACCGTGCAATGGAACCAAGCTGGGTCATTCCGGGTGGAGCGAGAAGTCTCACAACTTGGAGAAGACATGTTAGAAAAGTAATCCACAATATAAATAACACGAAGTAAAATTGAGAATGACAAAGACACCGCTTTGAGTGTGTCAAAAACAATGCTTTGAGAGTGTAAACGACACCAAGTGGAGCGGAAAGTATCCGAGTGCAGCGGGAAGTATCACAGCTTTTAGAGTGTCAAACATACTACTGGAAAAAACAATTCGAAGTTCGTAGAGGGGTGAGCCGTTGAGGGGTGAGAATTGGGTGGAGGGACGAGCCGTTGACCGGTGAGCACCGAAAGAGTGATCAGTGGGGGGGGGAGACCGAAGAGTGATCAATGGAGGGAATGGAGGGGGGGGGAGATGCTCCACGTTTGGTGTTGAGTAGAAGCCTCCCCTTGGGGAGGGCAATTTAGTAATTTAGGGGGGTGGGTGAGTGGGGCTTAGTGGGGGGTGGCGGCCTTTTGGCCATCAGCGACCCAGTTAGCCGGGTCGCGCGACCCGAAGCTGGGCCATCTTGTAGTCGGCCCGGCTGGGCCGTTTCCAGGCCAGTCGGCCCGGAAACCGACCGGGTCGGGCAACTCGGCCGACTAGGTCGCCGACCCGGTATTCCATGGTCATTACTAGTAAAATATGGACAACACTAGTAAATTACAAACATGTGTTAATAAAATATAGAGTGTTAGATAAAGATAGTCAAAGTTTGTAAAATATGGATGAAGTTAGTAAGAGTTAGACAGGTTAATAAAATATGGATGGAGATTGGTAAAATAGCAATATGTTAGTAAAATATAAATTTGATTAGTAAGATATAGGCATGGTAGTAAAACACGGATGGAATTAGTAAGGTATGGATAAGTTAGTAAATTAGGGTTGAAGATTAGTAAAATAAGGGCAAATAAGTAAAATATAGATGCCACTAGTGAGATATGAATATGTTAATAAAATAGGGATGAAAATAGACATCTTAGTAAAATATATACAAGCTTTGGTAAAATATGTGGGGTTAGTAAAATATAGAAAAGTTATTAAAGTATCAATAGGCTTAATAAAACAGGGACTTCATTAGTAAAATCTGATAAGGTTAATAATGTAGTGTTGATTTAGTAACATATGGACATATTAGTAAAATGATTCAAACACACAGTATGTGACATGACAGACATTTGCATTGACGTCATTGTTTTATGTTGCCGTTTGTGCCAAACACCTAAACCCTTTATTGTTTACATCCTATGTGATCATAAATGTGCTGCCTATGAAGCATTGAATTAAATTTGGGCTGTCAAAGCAAACATAACTTTGTGGGTTCTTATTCGAGATTGAGGGAGTTTCTGCCACCGCCTGATTGAGGACACTGAAAGACTGTGCCACGAGAGGACCTTGTGCCATTGCACCAACATGAGGAAGAAAGTTGTTGCCGAAAGAGGTCTTGTGTCATTATGCTGGTGTGTGCAAACAATGGCAAGGTGCAGCAAAGAAGATGGATGGAGGAGGAGGAAGGTTGCGACGTGAGCGACAAGCGCTAGAGACACTCAACCTTGACCCTTGAATGTGACAAGGTGAAACTAGAAGGACCGAAGGAAGACTTGTAAATGCACCCTAGAAAGTTTTTCCACTTTCTCATTTTATTCTCTATTTCACATATACATTACATAAATAAAACCATACTATGAACAATCGGTTTAGTCCATTTTGGGTTTATTTTACATTTTCATCTTTAAAGGACTTGTTTGTAAGTATTTGAAGTCATTTTGAATCTTTTTCTTACTTTTATGTTCTTGAGGACATGCTTATAAATAGTTAATTTTGAAAGTCTCATTTGTAATTTGACATCTTTGTATAAGAGGGAAGCAAGTGAAGAATTTTTGAAAATTGGCCTTTTTACCTTGGTTCATCCGGTTGGGGCTTGGCCCTTAGGCTTCTCCACCCAGTCTTTTGGGAGGCTTGCTTCTTCATCACTGGCACGAGGCTGGCAACCCATCCACCCCTAGTAGGAGGCTAGCTTTCGATCCACCCTTGGCAGGAGGCTGCCTTCCGACGTCTCCCTCCTTTTTCTCCTACAACTTCTGTGCCATGCTTCTCCCTTTCACCCTTCCCAATTATGGCAGCTCCCTATCGGCTTCATCATCTCCTCGCCTCTGTCCGTGCATAGGATTATAGCATCAACACTCCTTCAGTTGTTCCATCAGCCCACTTATTTGTCCAACAATCCTTGGATAGACCTACTGGGATTACGGATTATCAACACCTCTTGATAGGGATGGCCACACGCTACGCATCAAACACTGTCCAACGAAGTTGTCAGCTCCATCAACATCACTGGCACCTGAGCGCGTGGATCTGATGATCCCTGGACCTGCATGTCTATCACTTCAGCTGGTGCCAACCAGATGTGCATGCTTCACCGAGTGACCATGTTGCACCTCTTTCAGCACCACAGAGGGCCACTTCTATGACTACCCCAGTGAAATAGTCGATTCTTTTCTCACCCCTGCAGGGCCTCCCAACGCCTACATAGCCTTCCCGGGTTCACGAAGCCCTGACAGCCCTTTGCTCGCCTTGTCATCATGGGCCTCGTTGACGTGAGAGGCTCGCATCACTTCCACCCTCTGGATCTGCCGGAGGTCCCCGACCAATCTCCCCAAGCTACGTTGTCATCGTCATCATCTTCCGCCCATCCCTATATTCTTGCTTCACTCCGACCAGGCACAGACAAAGGATGAGACGAAGAAGAAAGAGGAGACAAAGAAGATGATGTCGGAGGCCACAATTGGCTTCCCTTCCTCCCGACCACCTCCATCCAAAGGCAAAGTTACCACTGCCCCCTACGCCTCTACACCCTGTGGTGCTTTGTTGTCTGGACGAGACAACGATGGTGGACGCGAGAAGATGAAGCTGCCCTTCAACCTACTGATTGTTCTTGACATGCACATGAGCATTGGGATAGTGCTATGAACCTTGAGATCTTGCCGTGTTCGGCTGGTCTCACTTCCTTCACACACGCATCTAACGCATTCGCTTGTGATGTCTCCATGACCCCCGCCTTGGTGGTTCTTCCTCAACTGTCATCTTGCGCCCTCCAATCTGCACCATGCACCCACTCAAGATCCAGTGGCCCGCAGCATTCCCACAATCCCCCATCGGGGTCTGCTTGTTTCACACTGGTGGGAGCCTCCTAGCACAACCATTACACTCTGTAGGGCTGTCGCCTTTGCGCTCGTGCAGGTTTGTGGCTGCCTCGCCCACGTCACAACCCCCGCAGCCCAAGCACAACGTGGGCTTGCCACGATTTCCTTCGGGGTTCAGGTTGGGCTGATTCATCTAGAAAATTGTTCTATACGGGTCCATACTCGATTCATCTCGGTTCAGGCAATCTGAACTCGGTTCTGCATTAGTTAGGCCTGTCCGAGCCTGCTTCGACTGGTTTAAGCCTAGTTTAACATCATTTGACCTGTTTAGATCAGTTCACTCTATTTTGGTCTATTTAATGTCATTTTAGTGCCTTAACATTGTTTTCACAACATTTTAGCATGGTCCACTTGTGCCGTTCTACATCAGATTGGTAACAAAACCTGAAATTGGCTCATTCTCGTTAACCAACTCTTGGATGCTTTCGTCGTCTTCAGCACTCGATGGATAAATAAAGCGTAGCACTCGTGATGCGGTTTGAAACTCGAGGACGAGTTTTCTTCTATTATGGCTATGGGAGAATGATGGGCAACCAGTTCATTCCATTTTGGGTTTATTTTGTGTTTCCATTCTTAGAAGACCTGTTTGTAATATTTTAAGTCATTGTAAGTCTTTTTTTACTTTAATTCTTTTGAAGGATATGCTTTTAAATAGTTATTTTTGAAAGTCTCTTTTGTAATTTGACATCTTTATATACGTGAATGACAAGCAAGAAGAAGGAATTTTTAGAAGCCATCGACCCTGTACATGAGTAGGGGGTGCTGCCCCATAGCTCTCCACCTCTTCCCAATGGAGGTATCCTTCTCATCTCCAGCAAGAGCATGACTCGTTTCATCTCTGGCAAGAGGTCGGCTCCCATCTTCTTTCTTCCCTCTTCCAATCCACCTCCGTGTGTTCCTCCTTCACCTTTCTCTTAACATGTCGTTGGTTACTGGTTGCAGTCGTCCACAACATCCATGCTCTGTCGTCATCCTCATTTGAGCTTCCACTTGGTCCGATGATCCCCAGACTAATTTGGAAGTCACTTTCAGAGCCTCTCGTGTCTACTCAGGCACTTGCGGGAAGAAGCCCCATTGCACAGTCCCATACACCCTCTTGCGTAGCACCTGAAGTATTGTTTGGCAAGGCCAGGCATGTGTGGCCTTTCAGTCGACTTCCTGCAACTCTGACAAAGACACTTTCTCCTTACAAGACTTCGGCAGCTCTCATTCTTCCCCGCCTCCTTGTCCTCTTCCAGCTCCCTGGAACAACCCAAGACCCCTTCACCATCCAGACCACTTTCTACTCCGCTCCCTCGTCTCTATCCACCATCCCACTCCAGCCCCCTTCCGACCAACACTCTGCTCTGGTCTGCCATCTCACGGCGATGTAGACGGAGAGAATAGAGAAGAAGGAGATGGGACTATTGAAGATGACGCCAGAAGGTCTCTCGGACCTTCCTTTTGCCTCTTGATCACTTGAGGGGCTGTTGCTACTGCTACACTCTACTTCATCTGCCGTGTCTACCTTCTGGATGGTAGGTGAAGACAGGTGAGGAGACAAAGATAGAGTGCAGTCTTTTGAGCCTCCTTCTCTCCTCCTGAACACGTTGCCGCCAGCGATGCTGCTGTCTACTTGCCTGCATCTGCCCCATCTCTGTCATCCAGTCGAAGTGATGAAGGTGAAGGCGAGGGACGATGATGCCCTCCGGAGTTTGGACCCCCCTTGTCGGGTGCTGCTGTCTTTATATTTGTCATTATGATTGACATAGCTTTATTTATGGTGACAATTGTTTTCTTGTGGTTTCTTAAAAGTGCGTCATATATGTATACTGTGGTTATTGTTGTTGTGTTCTCACCAGAATGTTATATTTGCTGTAATTTTGATACACATGACATTTCTCTTATCCATCCTTATATTTTATGTTCTTCAGTGCATATATGATAGCGTCCATCTGTGTTGTTTAACTTAATACAATTTTCAGCAACAAGTTTTTTGAGAATGCCTGTGTGGAATTTGATGAGGTCAACCTGAAGCCAACATATAAGATACTGTGGGGAGTACCAGGTTTTCTCATTACATAAAAGTTCTTGTTGATATTTAACTGAATTGAACATTATTTTAGATTTGCATTTCTTTTGTCTATCTTATTTAATTTATCAGAAATTAAACATGGATCTAATTCTATTCATAATACATTACTCTATTTCTGCTTTAGAATGCTTGGACACAGCCTTTCTTGGCAGTATGGTCTTGGCATATTAATATGAAATATGTTCACTACTATATTATGATGGAGGACTATTGCTTTGCTCGTGGCACCATGCTTAGTGAAGAGTTGATAAAGTTGCATGCAGAGGTTCCTGACTTGACACTTGATTGCTATTATAATGCTCTTTGGGTTGATTTCTGCAGTTTTATAGAACTTGAGAACTAGGCAGGCTTTGTCATTATTCGGATTGTGCCATTGTTCAAATTAGTGGTGATAGTATGGATTACGCCACTACAGAACTTGAATTTGAATTTTTCGCACCTTGGGGGAGTTGATGCATTTGCCAGTGGATCCAACATACGGCTCAACATTGGAATACATTGTTTTAACTATGCAAAAGCAACTTGATCATATTTTGAATATTTTATAGGGTTTATAAATTGTTTCTATGTATTTTTTTTTGTAAGTTATTTATTTATCTTGGGTGTTAATTCAATGCTTAAATATTTTGGATCTAAGATTGGTCATACTTTTTGAAGGGTTAAGGCCTGCTTTGCTATAAGATTTATAGAGGGCTTTACTGTGTTTAAGTGGTCTCTTTAAGATTCTCATCATGCACCTTACGATAAAGTAATAAAAGAAAGATATTTTGGAAGATGTGAAACCTACTTTATGCAGCAGCTTAAACTTTCTCTTCTCCCCTCTTCCATCCTTTCTCCACCCTCTTTATTTCTAGCTGAGGTGGTTTTCTATCGTGCTTCTTAACTCTGTTGTCTCACTGTGTACTGCATCCACAGCTTACCACTTGGCCTGTGCGAGACCCACATCCAGACATCCTGTGCCTGCTATCATCCCCATGTGCATGCTCAGTCTCCCTGGAACTCCATTTGCCTGCACCCTGCTCTTTGTGTGTTTGTGCAACCACTTCTGATTCACAGTGCTTAGCCTGACTCTCCACTCTTCTAGCTCTCCCTCCATGCATATTGCATGGTGATGTGGATGAAGAGGAAGACATCATCTATATGTGCCAATAGACTGAACTGATCAGTTGGAGAGAGTTGACTGCACTGTTTTAGTCATATGATCAGCTGGATCTGCTGGGCTAATCAGACCGATTAAGTCATTGGATTCGAGTCTGATCTGATTGGTTCTGTAGGGCAATGGAGCCTAGCTGAACCAGCTTGACTCAGTGAACCTGATGAGCTGACGATGTGCACCTCCTGGTTCAGACAACCTGAGTCACTTGACTGAAGTAATGCAATTGGCTGGTCCTGACTCCTGAAATTCTGTTGACATGACCCAATGGGTGTGGATGAGCGGTTGATTCACTGTTGCTGGTGAATCAGTGAACTCACTGGTCTGAAGTGACTTGGTCTAACCATTGGTTAACCATGCATATCGGGCTTCTGGTGACCGATTGTTCTGGAGCCAAGTAGGCCTTGACCCCAATTGCAGCAATAGTTTGTAGAAGGTCTGGTTTGTTTGAAAATCGCAAATCAATCCACGAGAATGGGCTCACAGGTGCAGGATGAGCAGAAACACCATGGCTGCATCGCATTAATTACGAGAGGTGACATGATGCATTCATGAAAAAAAATAAAGACAAACGGCGACAGAACTGTAGCTTTGTCGAGCACTGTTCTTTCATGAAGGATGGCCCTCTGGCTTCGTTTGGGGGAGTGCTGTATATGGCTGTAAATGGTGCCAGATGAAATCCGGATCTATTCCAGATTCGTCTATGTTTATGTAAATAATATCCTATTATGAGATATCTGTTAGTGCAGATACAAATATTATCTAGTTGTTGACTGGAGTAGACACAGTCATATGGAAATATTCACTCCGCTCTGTTTAAGATCCGTTTTGATTAAGTCTTTTTATGATATATACATAATATATATTTATATATTTAAATTTATTTTATTTTAAAATATGTTTAAATATTTTCTAATATATGTTGTTCTAGTTGGTTGACATTAATGAGCATGTGATAAATTTTATGTTTTAAAATTTATTTCTGCATATTTATAAATTATTAAACATATTAATGAAATATGCATTTAATTAAAATTCCAAACCGTATATTATTCTTATCTGCTTCAAATCCAATGAATTTCCAAATTATAATATCCGATCCATATCTAACTCGAACCAGATACAAATTAATCATTAGTTTAAATGGAGTGGACACGGTAAGGTCATATCCACTTTGTTTACAGCCATAGTGCTTAATGGAAAAACTGCATGGCACATGGCCTTGTGGATGCAGCCTATGATGAGGTCAATGGACATGCGTAGGTGGTGTTAGCACTTAGCACATATCGGTAATGGAAACCTCTAGAAGTGCATGCAGCAGCTTGCAAGGTGACAGAATTTGAAGGCAAGGAAAAGGCTGGCAAGACAGCTAGGCTTAAACTCGCTGAAAAAGATCCAAAGGAGAGGAACCGGAATGGATGGGCTATGTTGATGATCTTGTGAGGGACTGGAGATGGTGGAGGCAGTAGAGATGGAAGTGCGCCAAGCCATTGGGAACCAACTTGATGACCTCTGGAAGTGGCTGCTGCTCCCATCAAGAAGCGAGGACGAATGTGGTTTAGTGTTAGCAGAAAGGGTGAGCAGGAGGCACTAAGATTGGAGGAGCTTTTGAGCAGGAGCTCCTAACAGCTCCAGATCCTGTGTGACCGAGGCAAACGAGATGTGCCTAGGTGATTCACTTGGATCTTGTGACAGTTTAGGAGACAAGGGAGGGATACTTGTAGTGTTGTGAGGCGAGTGGCTCATTGATGCTAGAAGAGCGAGGTTCTAGGAAATTGCCTATCAAGCTAGATGGATGCCCACGCCCAATGCGGATTTGATGGAGATTGGGGAGGAAGAAGACGATCGGTGGAGATGACTCCAGTTCACACTCTGATGGAGTTCGAGAAGAACTGAGAAAACACGAAGAGTAGGGTGATGGGAAGAAGAAACCATAGCAAAAGAACTGGGAACCGGAGAGATCTCTAGAGGTGAAGTAGAAGAACTGGAGACTTACCAGAGGTAAAGAAGTACCGGAGGAAGGTGAAACCCACTGAACTTGTGTAATAGAGGCCGAGAGGAGCTGAGTGAAGGAGAAGAGAATGGTGCGTCCACTTTGGATTGAAGCGACAAAGGTGAGGATGAGTGCTACCGGGCAAAGCCTGGATTACTGTTGTCGTCAGGGCCACACGCGTTGGACACCACAAGAAACATTGGGAGATAACAAAGGAAGGGGCGAAGATTGGGAAGGAGAACTCAAGAAAATTTCATATTCATTCTATCATCTCCAATGAAGCTACATTAAGGACTTTTACAGAAGTTCAAATCTTGCACTTAAAACCTTTTTATAACTCTTATTACATATTGACTCAGTGTACCAAAAATTTTCTAAAATTACAAAAGATAAATATTAAATTTTACATATTTAAAAATGTGAATATGCCATAGTCTCCAAATTCAAATGACATTGGCTCCAAATTTTTTGTATGTTGGGTCCGACATCGATCTCATCATACTGAAGCCCTTGTAGCATTGTGCAGTGCAGACCCTGTCCATGCCAGCCAGACTGACCCCCCTGGCTTCACACCCTTCCCCTCATTTCACTCTATTATGTGTGGAAGAACCGTGCAACCAAGCTTTCTGGCTGTCACCATGCCCTTTTTATCACTAATAAGTGCCTTCTTCCCACCTCCCTCCACCTCTTTGGGAATGCACCATCAGTCTGCAGCGTGTGTTTTGCCCATCTTACCTGGCTCCAACTTGGCTTGCATTCTCTTGCCCCCTTCATCACCCGCAGACCTATGCAACTCTTTTACCTTGCACCACTTTTCCATCTGATTGCTGCCCCCACACACCCTTCTCTCAACCTTCCACTCCTGCAAATTGCTGCTTCTACATGTCCCCTACATCCCTGCCTTCTCTCATCTGTCTCCTGCTCAATCAGCAAAGTTTCTCACCCTGTGCCTCTGCTCTGTAATTTCTGCATCAAGTTCCATGCACCCATCCCCCCTAATCTCCTCGCCAAGCACATGATCCATGTGCAGCCCAATCAAACAATTTTGGATCAGGATCGGGATCGGGATCGATTGATTCTACTGAACAAACGATATGGGATCAGCTTGGATCAGAAAATAAATAATCAGAGAAAAAAAATTAGATTTGATAAATCTATTTTAAGTTATGTAGACAAACTAAAAAAATATATCATTTTATTAATATCACACCAAAATGATTGTTAAGCATCATGAGTTGTCACCCTTCTCCTCTTGTTGAAATGTGGATTGTGATCAAGTCATAATATCCTCGTATCCATATTTAAATAAAGATTATGCCATCTCTTGAAACTATTTCTCTATATTTTGGGGAGAGAGGAGTAGTGCCTTGAATGTTGAACAAGTATTACCATCTCGGATCTTGGCTTCGTCTCCAGGGGTGAAAGAAAAGAGATCTCGGAGAAATCGTGGAAAAATCTCAGGAGATCATATCTCGGATTCTCGGATCAAAATATATATGTATGAAACATAACATAATATCTTATAAAGATGAGACTACATCAATGAATTTACATGAAAATATATAACACATTTGCACATTAATTGTGTGAATGAACAATTACTAAGCACCCTCAATATTAGAAAAAATAGCTTTTGTGCTTTTAAAAGATTTAAGCTTTTATATAATCTTATTTAAATACTAATGTGGTATTAAGAGTATTTTTTATGTTGTTCTTGATTGTTTATCACAAATTGATGATTAAATATTTGTGAAATTGAATTGATATAATCTGTTTATTACATAAGATATAATCTTTGTATGATAAATTGATGATTAATATCTAAATCTAAATTTGAATAGATTAAGGGAATTATTTTGACTTAGGTTATAATTGAATGTGTATGTTTATGTGTTTATACATTTTGATATCATTTATGTAATTATGCATGGATAAGTACATATTTATTTTGGAAAATAATTAATCTTGACAAACTTGATGTGTGTGTGAAAGAGGAGTTAAAATAGATCTTTATAAAATTTAAGTATATAACACGTATTTTATGAAAATAATTTATATATATATATCTTTGATGGTACAAGTGATAGCGAAATATTGTTATACTATTTTTAAATCGGAGGTGTTGAGTAGTCGTAGATCTCGTTTTTTAGGGCTTTGGTGAGACCGAGAATCTCGCGAGATCTCGACGAGATGGCATTCCATGATGTTGAATGCTGTCTGTCGAGTGATAGAAAATGACCTCCATATCTAGAATGTTGGATACTCTCTTATTAGTCTAGTAGAAAAGTATCTTCAAAACTAGAATGTTGGGTACCCTTATTAAATGGCATATGCCCTCTATATAGCTTCTTCTCCAGATGCAATGCTGCTTCCCATATAATATGGTTGGATTTTAGGAAATATTGGATACTGATATTATATGTAGTGACAACTGATACCCCAACCAGGTGGTATCTCTTGGTGACCACCAAAGTCATGTCTGTCTATCTTTTGATCAAACTTGATCTTGTTGTTGACCTTGGGGCTTTGAACACAATTCTAGGCCTGGTAAGTAGGAGTTGCACCCCCCCCCCTTTTCATATATTGCGGCATTGACAGTTGCATCTGAATTACTACTAGGCAAAGAGGACATTTAAATACTATCATTTACCCCATTGGTCCTTTCTGGACTTGTAATTTTATTTTTTTTATTTTTTTTATTTTTTGTTAGTTTGTACTTATAGTGGTGGTAGATCAACATGCATACCACGTTGATACACTCATGTTATAAGCCCTCCTATTCGTCTGGTGTTGGTCCTTGCTTTTCTTTACCCTTTCCTTATTAAGATTTAGCTAGTGCATCTTGTGGAGGAGGTGGAGGTGGAACAAGTGGTGGAGGATCTCAAGATCTCAAGCCTCAACATTATCAAGCTGTCTCTCTCAGCCTAAATATTATCATTTGAGTCGAATTATAGTGCAAGTTTTATCAATGACCTCCACCCAAGCAGCCAATAGATACCTTTTATGAAACAATTGTTCCAAGTCAATTCCACCTCAATTCAAGCCAATAGATGCCTTTTATTGTCATTTTGATGTTTTTTATTGTAAGAATCTTTTTCTAGTGATAAAAGACCAATGCCTTCAATACTACAGTTGAAAACTAATCTTTACGTGTTGTGATAAGAATGGAATCGAATCCGACATAAAAGAAAGTTAGTGACATGGCCGTTTTGTTTTAAGATGATGATGTACTTGTAATAAAATAATTAGTAGGGTTTAGATTTTACTTTTGCAATTTTAATATTTCTTTTATACTTAGAGGGCTAATTGATGATTAGGTCATCAATAGAATCTTAATGGCAAGGTTCATGGAGCTCTTTAAAAGCTCTTTACTACAGAAAAATCGGAGTATGAATGATATGGATTGATTTTTTGATTTATCGAAAGAGAACTATTCATGCTGTTCTCCCTCCTTCCGATGCCAATACAAAGGATCCGGACCTCTGACAGCCCTTAGATAGCCTGGTGCCCCACCCCTTCCTTCGTAGGTAAGATCTCACCTGGCCTACTTTATCACCCATAGAGCAAGTCCGGTCTCCACCTTCACCTCCAGCACTATCTGGTGACTGGTGTACATTGCACCCCAGCAGGAGGCTATCTCCGATCTTTTCTCCCTCCTTCCTATCGGCCTCCAAGGCATTCCCTTCACCTTGGTCCAATATCTTCTTCATCACATCTGTCCACTTTTGGCACAAGCACATCGGTGCAGTCTCCATCAGCTTTTGGTGTCATCCTCTTCACCTCTAGAAGTCCATTAGGACTATCAAGCTACAACCCAATGTTTCCTTAGTCCAACTAAGTTTTGAAATTTGCTTGATCACCTCAATCTTTTGAATACACCTTATTGTCGCCACCATCCCAATGAGTTCCCCGCAATTCCCCACTCACTATCTTCATTCCTATCCCCGCTCAGCTCACACATCATCTACCTCTTCGTCCACCCCCTTATCTTGTTTTCGGCAATTCCGATTCCCTATTCGCCATTGTTGACTCATGAGCGACCCATATCCATATGAAAATAGTGAGTGGGCTATTTGGCTAAAATTATATATATATTATTTAATTGTGGAGGTGATACTAGATAACAAGGCTCCAAATCTGAGGCAAGTTCTGGATATTGGGTTGCAATATACTCATCAAAGAATCTTATCTGACCCCATTTTTGACTCCTCCCACTATAATGTTATCTCTCACCCAAATATTTTACTTCTGCTCCACTAGTATGTACACTACTAAAGCCACCCAAATGACCCAATCCTCCACCCGAACCCCTATATTGTTATAGAGTGACAAGAATGAACTCTTCCTCATCATCATTAACTAAGGAAAGTGTCTAGGTGTTGTCATCCTGAATCAAATATCTATGTTTTATACTCAATTTTTTCTTCTTTAATTTTACTTCTTGTTCTACTAGTGGTCTCATACCTCTATTGTGTTGTACAGCTCTCTTAAGTGTCTTGAATTCTCCAAATGCACCACTCTTCTTAGTGATAGGTCTAACCCTTGCACCTGGAATATGCACTGAAGTTGTGGCTAGAGCATCAATCTACAGAGCTGGAGCTGCCTGTGGAATTGGAGCTGTGCAAGGAATTTGTGTTTCTTTTCCTTCTCTCATATGCTGATCTTCACCAATGACGCTGTCAAGCTCATCTTCGGCCCATGATTTATCACTTAGGTTAAATTCTGACTCTCCATCAACGTCTTTCTCATCCATCCATGTAAAAGTAGATGTTTCTATTAGAAAATATATTTCAAGTTCATATTTTTTGTGACAAGCCCTTACTATTTCAACTATAGCTTTTTCTTGGTAGATATCACATACAAATCTAGCCAATCTCTCCTCAGATATTTTGATGCGGGACGAACCGGCTAATCCGGGCTAAACCGAACGAAAACGACTTAAACCGGCGCTAATCGCCCTAAACAGACCTAAACGAGCCCAAAATGGCCCAAATCGGCCCGAACCGCTCAGGACAGGATCGAACCAGGCCCACAACACCCTGAACCGGCTCAAAATGCCCTGAACCGGGCTGAACCGGCCGGTTCAGGCACTGAACCGGCCTGAACCGGGGGTGAACCGGGTCAGAACCGGTCGAACCGGCTGAACCGCCGGTCCCGGGCCGCGGACCGGTCGGTCCGAACCGCGCGGCCGGCGCGCGCGTCCCGCGGTCGCGGGCGCGAGAGGGGTGTCGTGGCGTCTCCCGGTCGCGGCCGGGGAAGGTCGCGTGGCCACGCGAGGGCCGTCGCCGTCCGCCGCGAGGCATCGCGGCCCTTCCTCGCGGAGGCGCACGGCGACAAAACGCGGGCGAGCGCGCCTCGCCCTTCCGCTCGCGTCGCCTTCGCCGCCCGGATTCGCCGCGCTCGCGACATCGTCCGCCGCCGCCGACCGGACGGAGCGCGCGGCGACGGTGCAGAGGAGACAGGGGAAGGAGCTCGCGGCGCCTTCGCCGTCATCGACGTCCCGTCCGGACGGAGCCGAGGTCTCGCGGGGAGGAGAAGGAAGAGGTCCGGCGTTGTCCGGCCGGCGGAGGAGGCGCAGGTGGAGGTTGTCATCGCCATGGAACACCGCCGGAGGGGGATCCGCGTCGCCGAGGCAGGAGGAGGAGATCCGGGGATCGCCGGATCTCCCCTCCCACGTCTGCCTCTTCTTCTCCTGCTTCTTCTTCTCCTCTCATCGATCTCGCGCCACAGAACCGGTAGAAACCGGCTCCAGTCCGCCATGGCTGGGAAGAAGGTACCGAAAGGGATGCGGGAGCAGAGTGCTAGGGGGAAGAAGCCGCGCGGGAGAGCCGATGCTCTGGGTGTTAATGTCGGACGAAGGTGCTCCCGCCTACGCCTCGCGAGAGAGCTCCGAGGAGGAAGGGGATGGCGCTAGTCGCCAGAGGAAAAAGGCGGCCGCAGCCCTACACTACCATTACCACTAGGATAGGCTACGCTACGCTAACCTAAACTACACTACGAGACTACGCCGGAGAACCACCCGAAGGCTCCAAAAATTATGTATATTGCTTCTTCTTGTGCGCACAGGCATCCTCTCCTTATGTAGGGAGAAGAGTCCATACGTAATTACAAAAAGGTCCTCAATAAAAGGAATATTTACAAACTTGGACCAAATTTTAAAAGACTAATAAAATTGTCCTCATCATATTTTTTGTCTATTTTTGAATATCAACTTCATATTGTAGTGGCAGAAGACTAATTTCTCTAATCTTTCTGCCTTCAACCTATTTTTTCTTTTTGTGTGTATTAGGTTGAATGTGCTCCAATTTCTTTCATATTGAAAGGAACTGGTACTTGTCTCAGTACCCTTATAGCAATGGCTTCCAATGGATTCTATCCACTCATATTATTCACTTGAATCTACCAATTAACTGTAAAAAGAATAACATCACTTACATGACGAGTTGTTAGGTCAGAGAGACACTGATCTTATGGCTGGAAAGAGTAAGAAAGGAAAAAGACCAGCACATGACAAGGTCCATGATGATTCATCATCTTCAGAAGATGAAGAGAAGACTCAGGTCAGGAGAGTTGTGCATGAAAGTAGGGCTCAAGCCCGTGAGAATGAGGAAAAAAGACAACGAGCAAGAGGTTCAGCTGCTTCTGGTAGACATTTGATGTGGGGGCAGGCACATGTCTTGTTCGAGAACCTGAATTCCATCGACCACATTATGTTCGGCCGACGGCAAACACTGCCATGTATAAGGAGAGTGACAGAGGACAGAGGAGTATAAAACAAGTATTTAAAGGAGCGAAGGCCTCGACTAGGGTGCAAAGAAAGCCCTAAAGCACATGGTGAAGTTCTTTCTACATGCAAATAAATCTTTAATGAAGTTGTTGATAGTCTTTTAACGTTGATATGACTTGCATGTAATGTTTATAAGATTTGTGTTAACAAGGATGCCTTCTTTGTTTGATTTGGTTTATGTAGGTGTCCTGGCACATACAGCCACGAGTCCTTATTTCTAGACAATGGTCGATGCCATTGGTGAGGCTGGGCTCGGGTTGAAAGCTCCCACATCAAAGTACATATATGAGACAGGCTTAGATGAAGAGGTCGATGAGTTGACCTCATGGATAGATAGACTCAAATCCATCTGGAAGTAGAGGGGGTGCATTGTAATGTGCAATGGGTGGATTGGAATCACGAGGAGGTCACCTATAAACTTCCTTATGTATTATTCTAAGATTACTGTATTCCTGAAGTCTGTTGATGCATCAGGTTAGGTCAAGAATGCGGATTACCTATTCGGTTTCATGGACAGTGTGGTGGAGGAGATAGGAGAAGAGAATATTGTGCAGTTTGTGACTGACAACAAGGGATCATATAAGACTGCAAAGAAGAAACTCATGGAGGTTAGACCATATTTTTTTTGGCCTTTTGGGTGCCCTATGTGGCACATTCTATTGATTTGATGTTGAAAGACATTGCTAAGAATCCTAATGTGAAGTCCTTGGTCAACTAAGGACAACTGATCACCTCATTTATTAATGGCCATCTACAATTTTAACATATCATGAGGTAGCACACTGATGGTCATGATTTAATGAGACCAGGTCCTACCAAATTTGCCACCCATTTTATTGCATTAGAGAGCCTTTACAGGTACAAGGTTAGTTTGAAGAGGTTTATCTTTTCCACTACTTATCAAGACTATATGAATACTTATAGGAGCTCCATGGATTAGTATGAAGTATTGTTGAAGATGTAGCGGCTGATAGAGGACAATAGGTGGTGGGAGAAGGTGTAATACTACCTGTTTTCATAGAACCCTTGGTACAGGTACTTAAGTTGGTGGCTTCAAATGATAAAAATTAGATAGGGTACTTGTATGATGCTATGGATAAAACAAAGTCGAAGATTAAAGAAAAGCATCCCAAAGGTTATAAAAAGTGGTGGAAGGTGATAGATAACATATGGGACCATGGATTGCAGAATTGGCCGATCCGGATCGGGATCGGCCGATTCTTGGATCGGATCGGTACCCACCGTCCGATTCCAGCCGGAACTACCGATCCAGTCGGGACTCCCGGTTGGATCGGTCTGAATCGACCGGATCGGTCGATCTTGGACCGATCCAGGTGGATCGATCCGGGAATCAGTCGATCCGGACCGATTTCTTAGAACCCGGAAGGGTCCAGAATCGGATCGATTCAATAAGGGAGAGATCAGACCGATTCCCCCTTCCCACCCTTCATTGTCACTTCCCCCCCCCCTCCCCTTCATTGTCTAGGACTCCCCCTAGACTCCTCCCCCAACAATCCACCTTGAACATTGGCCAATCCCCCCCTAAACAGGTAAATTTAGGGGGGGCTCCGATCTGCGACTACTCTGCGTCCCGCTGATGGTAGTGTAAACATATTAATATATTTTACTATCACTTATACTATCACATATATAGAAGATTCATAATCATAAATATATATTATATACTTAAAATTACGTAAAGATCTATTTTAACTCTCTTCTCTCTCTTTTATACAATAATTTATACTTATATGACAGTTTCTTGAAAGGAACTTATTTTGTATGGCATTGTTTGATAGAATGTCATCCACATTGTTTTTTTTTTGAATTATTTATTTATTTATATGATTTTTCCTGATGTTTTCTTATTTTTTGAAAATTTTTATGATTTAAAAAAAATAAAAAAAATTTACCCCCTATCCAGACCGATTCAGGACGTCCTTTATTCCGAAGGATCGGCCGATCTGGATCGATCCGATCCCGATCCGGATCGGATCGATGGTCACCGATCCCAATCCCGCGATCCTTGGATGAGACAACACTACACCACGATATTCATGTTGTAGGTATACTTTAATAGTTTAATTTGTTGTATATTATAACTTGTATTCTGTGTATTACTTTTAGTCTTTCATACTAAGTGTTAATGCCGTTACAGGGTACTTCTTGAACCCGAGGATACAGTATGTTGGCCAAATGTCCAATGATGGTGAGGTATTATTAGGCACACTATCTGTTATTAAGCGGCTTTGTAAGACTTAGGAAGACAGAACCTCTGCTGAGGTTGAAATGAGTACTAATTACCATCTTCTTAACCTTAGAACTTTATAAAAAGCAATGAAGTGAACTGCTTTATTTTGGATTTTCAGATGACTTCATATAGGCACAAGATTGGAGTGTACGCGGATCCTGATTTGCAGTACTCACATGATAGGATCCCTCCTAGTAAGCCGATTTATCCAAATAACTTTAAAGATATCATGGTTTTCTTACCCTTATTTCTTGATAAGCTACTAATGTAAGTATTTCTTATCTTCTTTACAGCTGAATAGTGGATTATGATGACAAACAAGACTGGTAGGAATCCACTGGCATGCGTTGCAATTCGGGTGCTAAGTCAGAGCACTTCCTCATCCCAGTGCGAGAGGAATTGGAGCACCTTCAACCTTATTCACACGAAGAGAAGAAATAGGTTGAAGACCATAAGATTGAAGAAGCTTGTCTACTATCATTATAATATGAGGCTAAGGATCAAGAATATCAAAGATAGGCAGAAGACATCCGAGCAAAGATTTGCACATGTTATAGGTGGATTGTACTAAGAAAGAGCCCAAGCTACTCAGGGTTTGTCCCAAGGAGATGTGGACTTGGAATTCCTATTCCAAGAAGAACATCCATTTGTAGCATAGGTGGAAGACAATGATGCTAAGGGAGAGCCAAAGTTCGACCCGAATGACAAATCATGGGCTGAAGGTGAGCTTGACAGCATCGTCGGTGAGGATGAAGAAATGCAGGAAGGACATGAAACTTAAGTTCCATGCACAGCTCCACTCCACTTCCTGATCCACCCCGGGCTACAGCTTCTCCAGGACGACATCCAGCTCCCGCTACAACTCTAAATCGGATTCTAGTTGCAGGTCCATCTATCACCACCACCACCAATAAGAATGGTGGCTTATTCAGGGCTTTAAAGAAAGTTTGCCTGCCTTCACAACAAAGTAGTCAAGGAGATCCTACATTTAAGTGGAAGAAGATAAGTATCAAACGCCAACTATATCTTCTTGATACTGAGACCACTTAGCCATCTTGATCAGATGAGGATGAGGAAGAATTTGTTCCACCCGCACAACAACAGCGTACGGGGTGGGAGGTGAAGGTAGAGGTGGGGGTGAAGGCATAGGTGGAGCCTCACATGATGGTGGCTCTACTAGTAGTGCACGTACGAGTGAAGTAGGTAAAGATGAGTTAAGTGACAAAAGACATTCATATTCTAGTGGAAGGAGCAGTGGACATTGGACGAGAATGAATGTATTCGACGAGTTTACATTTTTTTATCCACAGCCTGCTTCAGACATTGAGCGTTACTATCTACCATCTCCTCTAACTCCACCTCCGACTGAGGGTGGAGCTTATGATTTTAGTCAGATAGTTCAATCTTTATTTTTCTATAGATATGGGCCAATTATGACTGACCCAAGTCAGTGGAGATTTCAAGAAAATCAGGATGAGCAGGACAAGGATCCAGATCCAGGACATTTTCATAGTTGGCGATGAGTAACTGGCTATCACTTATACTATCACTTATACTATCACAATGGGAGGAACTGGTGCTCTGGCTGAGTATCCTGATACCGATGGCAGCAACTGGATTCCATCCACTCATGGTGTTCACCTGAACCCACCACTCAGCTGCAAGAAAAAAACAAGAAGAGAAAAGGTAAACAATTAGCCCATCATCTACCATAACTTATATGAAAAGAAAATAAAATCTTCATCAAGCCATTACTATACCAGGTGACACTTTGTCAACTGAATATTTAAGGTCAGCATCTGAGTATACGCCGACCCTCATCTTGTACTTCTGCATCTGAAAAATTTATAAAAAAAAATATTAGTTGCTTGGTAAGGCTACTCCAAGGTATTTAATGAACTCTAACTTACTTCTATCTCAGCCTCTATCCTGTCCTGCTGAGATCGGCACAGACGCTGAATAACTGCAAGTGTACCCCGCATCACCTCGTTGTCGTTCACCACCTGTCCTCCATATTGGATGCGGGGGTTCAAAAAATATCCTGCAAGATTTTATTAGTTAACACTGTGCATATAAGACAATTATACGGCAAAAATAATTTTTTAACAAAGTTACCCGTCGTGGACATCGAGGTGCAACGTCTTGTCCCTTCGGTCATCTTTGATCTTTCACCAGTTTTTGTAACCTCTGGGATTTTTTTCTTTTATTTTTAGCTTTGCCCGGGCCATGGCATCATACAACGTGCCTATCTGGTCCCTGTCATCTGAGTCTACCAACCTCAAGACAACTACCAGTGACTTAATGATTGCCAAGTAGTAGGCAATCCTTTCTCAAAACCTCTTGTCAGTGATCTGCTTCTCAGACCTGACCAGAATCTCCAACTGATCTTTCTTGTCATACAGGTTGTCCACCATATAGTTGTAATACTCCTCGGACTGTGTGAACCTAACCAATGCATGCCTGTGCCGGTGTAAACTCTCCAGCGCAATGAAGTTCGTGGCAAATCGTGTCGGACCGGGCCTAACAAGATCGTGCCCTCCTATGTGAGATCTCATGATATGTAGGAGGCGGGGATGCGAATAAATAAAAGATGTGATGGTCTGCACCTGCCTGACAAGTGTAGATACACCCTCCTCCTTGCCTATATCCTCTAATATGAGATCTATGGAATGTGTTGCACAGGGCACCCAGAAGATGTGCTTCCTCTTCTCCATCAACTTCCTCCCAGCCGCCTTATATGATGGTTCGTTGTCAGTGACAACTTGAACCACATTGTCCTCCCAGAAGCATCTACTTGAACCACCCCATCCATCAGAGAAAAGATGAAGTCGGCATTTTTAATCTTCCCAGAAGCATCTACCGACTTCAAGAATGTAGTCCCCTCAGAACAGTACACCAAGAAGTTTATCATACTCCTCTTGGTGATACTCGACAAACCATCAGACATAATTGTGCCACCCCTCTCCTCCCACACCAACTTAGACCCATCCATCCACTCCCTCAAATCCTGGACCTCCTCATCCAGCCGGCGCCGTATGTGTGTCCGCTGCCGGGGCTTGCAAACCCGGTCCCGGCCTCACCCACGGCATCCACCATCGTACGGAAGTAGGGGTTGGTGGCACGTAATGTGCTGGGATGCCTACATCAAGTTAAAAAAAATTGGGATCAGGGTAAAATTAAGTTTTTGTAAATAAAACACACATAATGTCAATTTTAATTTAAAGAGTGATACCTGCATGTAAAAACCATTTGAAAATGTGGCGAACGGCTCTCTTTGCAGCCGTTCGTATTTGCCTTCACCCCGTTCATTGCCTGCTTTATCCCCATCTGCCCAGCACTCTGTTTTCTAAATAAATACTCGTCACTCGGTGTAAATCGGTCGCTGGTAGAAGTGGAACGGCGGTATGGCTCCTGTCTCCTGGGGTCAGGCTCTCGGTCCCGAGTAGGGCGAGCCGATGCTGATCGGCCCAAAGCTGGGTCAACTCTGGACTCAGACCCTCCTGCTCCCCTCCTCCTGTCCTCCTCCTCAGCCAATGCACGCTTGCTAGCGTGCCTAGCACGTCTCAGCTCGGAGTCCGTGGACTCGTCCTCGCTCTCTGGCTCCGGCTCAGCTGCTGCCTTCCCCTTGCCTTTCCCTTTCGAGGTAGGCAAATCGCGGTCCCTCCTCCTCTGGAGTAGCTCGTCGTGCAACTCCTCCCTCTGCTCGATCCTAATCGCCCGTTGAGAGGATCTACCTGTCATGTAGCCTCTCATCTCCTCACTCTTCTCCCTGGGCACCTTGTCATATTTCTTGACATTCCCACCTGTTCCGGTAATATATTGTTTCAGCCAGAACACCCCCCCGTTCATCTCCTTCCCACACCACTTGCACTGTACCCTCTTCCTGACTGGGTCTATCATCTTCCCGTGTTCCCAACCCACGTCGGAAGCACGCGCTGGTGCTGCGTCACCTTGATCGGCCATTGCTTAAATCTGCAAAAATTGTAAACAATGCATTAAAAATGATTAGATAACATAAAAATTGATTTAGACGCTGTTCGGGAAGCAGACAACCCAAGTAACACACCATTCGGTATGTTTAAAGGGTTACGTATTTGCCGAAAATGGTCGTAAATTAACGTACGGGGTATCGGAAATTTTTCTCGTACAAAGAACATCCAATCGATGTTCAAACAACTTGAGCGGAGTTATTCGATCAAAAATCACCGAGTTTAACTCTACTCGGAGTCGTCGGAAACGTGTAAAAATAGGCGTACGGGATATCCGGAATTTTTCCCGTGCAAAATGGACATAAACGGATAGTTCAAAACTTAAACGGACTTGTTCGGACGGAAATCGTAAAGTTTAACGACACTCAAACTCGTCGGAAACGCGTAAGAATGGACATACGAAGTTTTCGGCGAAGAAATCTTACCAAAAACCTTACAAAGATCGAAGAAGAGGTTGATTCGATGCCGATCCGAGCTTGAATCGGCGGAATCCCTTGAAGGCCAAGCTTGGAATCGCCGCCGGAATCGCCGGAATCGGTGGAATCGCCGCGGAATCGACCCTGGATCGACGGAATCGGCCGGAATCGACCCTGGATCGACGGAATCGAGGCCGGAATCGACGGAATCGCGCCGGAATCGCGCCGGAATCGCCTGCGCAGTCTTTTTCCGCCGCGGGATCGACCGAGAGCTGCTCTGCGGGTCGATTCCGGCCCTTTTAGGGCCGGAATCGGTTAAGGGCCGGAATCGGTTCGATTCCCGGTCCATAGTCGAACCGGGAATCGAACCGGGCCGGGGTTGACCCGGCCTTCCGAAGAATCGGTCGGATCGACCGATTCCACAAGGAATCGGTCGGAATCGGATCGATTCCGACCGATTCCAGACGATTCAGTCCGATTCCGCGGAATTCTTCCCGGAATCGGTCCTTCCGCCCGGAATCGGATCGGAATCCACCGATCCGATTCCGGAATCGGTCGGAATCGGACCGATTCTGCCGATTCTGCAATCCATGGCGATGACTGACATGATGAGTAATAAGTTACTTATGTTATAATAGTAGTTGTATTTGTTTCTTTATTTAATGGAATGTAATATGAGTGTTAAGTGCATTTTGTATTGTGTGATTAAAATAATTGTATGATACCAATGTGTTGATGTATGATGTATGTTATTTAGTCAATGTTAAAGTTGTGTTGAAATCTCCAAGATTGGAAAAACGCCTTTATGTTCTTCTTTCCCACAAATTTTCACATTTTTTTAATTTTATGTATTTTTTTTTTGAATTTTTCCAATTTTTCTAGATTTTTACACAAATAAAAATTAAAAAACAGGCCGATCCAGACCGATTTTGGATCGGTCTGCCTTCCGACGGATCGTCTTGGATCGGATCGATCCGGATCGGATCGGACCCCACCAATCCAGGGACTGGTTCCGATCCCACGATCCTTGTCCATCGCACATCATAGTGCAACCTCTCTTTTCATTTTGTTTTGAATTTATCTATTTACAAGGTTAACTTATCGATCTCATCATCCAACTACTCTCATAGATGTATTTTTGAACTCAGGACTTTTAATCATAGTCTAACCTCAATGATAGTGTTTGCCATCATTCGAAAATATGGACTCTTGATCACATGTGTAGGGATACCTATATCAATCAAGTCAATAGAAGATAATGTTGCTAATATTTGTTTTAAATTTCATTAACATCAAAGGACATTCTAAATAATTGAAGTATTGTTTGTACCTACATGTAAAAACTATTTACTATGTACTTTATGACTTTCTTTGTAGCCCCCATTGAAACCTTTACTTCTTTGAAACTTTGCTTGATACTTGTTTGGTCTCAGTTACTCTGCCTATACATGACAATGTCTATTGGTAGCCTATTTAACTATGATTGACGAAACTCACTCTCTTACCCACCTGAGGTGTAGGGCGAGTGCTAGGATCCACGTATGAACATCTAGCATGAGATCTTCCTACCCTCATCTTTCTCTCCTCATCTTCGTAGGTGAGCTCTACTTGTATGTATAACTTTTTCATTTATGTCTCTTCATCATCGAAACTTGAAACACCTTAACATGTGCAGTCAATTTTTTTTCTACTTTTTTATGAGATTTGTGTCTTCCCACCCGAGCAACTCATTGTGTAATTTCTGTCTTTGTTCAATTTGGATCTCCCTTTGTGATGCTCGACTGACTAAGTATGCTCTTATTTCTTTTATAAGTTTTATAGGTATCTTGTCTCATTTATTCACATTTTCATCCACCACGTGTTGTTTGAGGTAATAGGCACCTCCATTCGTCTCATTCCTACACTATTTACTTTTAACTCTCTTCTTGTCCACTTTCAACACATGTTCATGTTACCATCCAATGTCTTTATATGCGATGACACATTGCTCATCGTCTGACAATTTTCTTACACAAAAATTTTTGATTAAAATTAAATATATATATAAGACAATTGGAGTCCCTGCTCCCGCTCCCGCTCCTCCTCACCCCCCCCCCCCACCTCTTCCCATCTGACTAAGGAATCAAGTGACTGTTTACGGGTATCCTTCCCTACAGTTGGGGTGACTGTTTAGTCATCTAAGGAGTGACTAATTCTTTCTTCAAGGGGAATCTTTCATGCCCATTTAGGGGTACTCCCAAATGAGGATTGCAGGTGGGGGCATCCTATCTTGAGGGAGGGGAATCTAAAGGGGGAGGGAGTGGAGGGAAGGAGAAATATACCTTAAATGGGGGATGAAAACCTTCATTAGAGGGGACCATCAGAGGGGTCACCGGAGAGGGAGGGGGAATCCTAGAGTCATTAGGGGGAGGGGGAATTGGGATCGATTCTTTCCATTAAGTGGAGAATTGGAGTGGAATCGGGTCCATAATCGTACCCGATTTTGAGAAGATTCGTAACTTATGGACTTTCGGAGAATTGATCTTGATCAGCCAATTCTCAATCCGATTATTGAGAATCAACCGATTCCTGCGTGAGGTGACTGATTGGTTGTTCAAGACATGGATTAGATCAACAAGGGCTGATTTAATCTAAAAATCGGCCGATTCAAATTCAGATTGGCCGATCTGATTCTGCAAGCAATGATGTAGAACCAATTTTACAAAAAGGACCATGTAAATAAAATATTTACAAATAAGTCCTTCTAAGAACTAAAATGTAAAAAAGTCTAAAATCGACTAAATTGGTTCCCATCACTATTTTATTTTTTTTCTTCGTAATGTTTAAACAAACAAAATTACTAAAAATAAGTTTCACTGTACCCATTCTTATCCTCACAAATTTGTGTTCCTGGTCAACCTTTTCTCCCCCTGTTGGCCACTTCCCACATGAGCATAGCTTCTCCCTTAGTCCCTCCCCTCCGGCACGGCCTTCAGCCACTCACGCTTGTCCCAGCACACCAGCTCTATCAGCTCATCCACTATCTTATCCACCAGAAATGGGCACCTCCTGCCGCCACCCTCTCTGGCATCATCTTCCACAGCCTAGCCCATTGACATTACTACTCTCTCCTTCCATGGATCCACCCTTCTTCTTCCTGCATAATTTTGACCTCCCCGCTCCAGTGCCACCCTCCTTGTCCACCTGCTCCAGTGGCTAGTGCTCATTTACTCTCTCTTTATTGGCTCAACCACCTTTGGTATCCCCTTCACTGACATACCATCTCTCTTCTATCCACCTGCACCCTCACAATTGCACCCTCCCTCTCCTTTGTGTAGCCTCGTGTTGGTCCCATTTGCAGGTCTTGAGGCAGCAGTAGGGCCTTCTTACCTTCAGGAGAATCATGAGGGATGGTGAAGGGCATTTTAAATGTTCTATTCATTTCAATTTTTTTTTTTTGAAGTACGATTGTGTGAGAACCTCGTTTTTTCTCTTTCTTTTCAAAAATGATTTTCGTATCTCCTTTGGACTACTTAGGAAAATAGATGATAACCTATAAATGTATTAAATAGTCCGACGATACATTTAAAAGTACTAGAACCGAGGTTCGGGTTCTGTGAAAATTTAATTTGACCTCTCTCCGTCGGATGGTGCGAATATCCGACGTTAACTTACATCGAACAACTACTCGAATGCCCTTGATTAACCGCCATAGCAAACTAGTTTTAGAGAACGTGCACATCCACATAACAAAAGATAACTCAATAGGGGCCTAGCCTTTCGGACCTGATAAGATGCGAACAAGTTGTCTTAAATTTGTTGGATGTTGATTTTATTTGTTTTGGAATTGATTTTTGATTTAATTTGAGGTTGATTTTATTTGGTTTGAATTGTGAATTTTCATATTTGATTTTTATGTTGATTTTGAATTGTTTGATTTTTTATTTGGGTTTGATTTGGTTTCGGTTGCTTTTATTTTAATTGGTTGAAATTTTTTGTTTGAGTTTGGAATTTAATGGAATTTGATGTTTTAAGCAATTTGACTTATTTAATTTGATCAACATATGAATTAAGATATTTTTGTTGTTTTCTTATGTGGGTTGATATTTTGATGTCGATTTGAATTGTTCAGTGTGTTTTGGGTGGTTTGAAGTTTTGATTTGATTTAATCACTTTTAAATTTCAGATTATTAATTATCTGATTTTTTTATGACTGATTATTAGTATTTTCAATGTGATTTGTTTGATTGTTTTGGATTATTTAATTTTCAATTGATTAAGAAGTGAGTTTCTATTAAATTAAATGATTTTAATTGGAATTTTCCAGATTATTAGAAATCTAATTTTTCTTTCATTTTTCAGATTTAGTGACCTTTTTGGCGTATTTTCAGATTTGTTTCATCTCTTTATTTATGTTCGGTCCGCATCTCATTCGGTCCGTTGGGCTAGCATCAGTGCCCGGTTTGCAATGGTCCACATCAGCACTTGAATGTCATTTCATTTCGTACATCATGTTGGTTTACATCGGATGCATAAAAATCTGAATTTTGGTCATGTCCTTCCCTTAGGCAATTCCCATAATATCGAGAATAAAATTCGACATTACAACGGCATGTCGACCCATTCCTCGATAAATGGAATTTACCCGTCCTACATGGTTGAGTCTTTCGACTTTTCCACATAGTGGGAAGGGTCCGTCTGCAATGGGAGCTTGTCCCATGCCTACGCCCGGGTCAACGTACCGGAAGCTGGTCCGGACTAGCCGCCCAATAGTGGAGTGCCCACGATGTGGTGCTGACTCCTTATTTAATATTGCTTTCGCCTTTCAGAATTTATTTAAGTGCATTTTTGGTACAAGGCACAATGGGCCAGCTGCAAGTCTCGTGGCCCAATAAAGCTAGCTTCATGTCTTCTTGGCCCAATTAGCCCATTTTCTCCTCCTTGGCCCTGGCGGCCTGTTTTGCACCTCGTTTGGACCAGAATTGAGGGCCGCCCTTTCAGCCCTTGACCCGTCTTGCGAGCCAAGGGGGCCGGACCGTCGCCCCCAACCCGGTCCTCACAAGGACCTGTTTGTAGCACCGCATCGAGGCTTGTCCTTTAGCCGAACCAGCACCTGTTTTGGGGTTGGACCGGCACCTGTCTTGCACCGAGCCAGCTGTTGCTTTTGCACCGGACCGGCACCTGTTTTGACATCGGTCCAGGGCCTGTTTTGGGACCGGTCCAGCACCTGTTTGGGGTGTTATACCGGGCTGAAATGGGCTGAATTAGAAGCCGGTTTCAGGGGCTGCTGTGGGACAGATTCAGGAACTGAATTAGGCCACCCAGGAGGCTGCTTTGTGGGGCTGCGAGGGGCTGTTTCAGATTTTTTTATTTTTGAATAGGGACAAGAGCTCGCTAAGGGGTAGAGAACGGGGACCCATTCGGGGGGTTCCTCAACCCATCCTGTGGGCAAGGGGTCCGAATGTCGACCCTCTTCTCATCCCCCTAACAAGGCAGGACAAGGGGGACGCTGCTGATTTTTCTTAATCGACCAAGGGACCGAATGTGGAGCTGAACAGGGGGTCGCACAGGGATCTTAGGAGCCTGAATGAGACCTAAACAGGGGCTGATTATACTGGACAAAGAGAGACCAAATAGAGGGGCATGTGTGGAGACCGGTGGAGAAAGTAGGGGTAAATAAAAAAGAAGGAAGAAGGGATCGGGGGACTACATGGTGGGACTCCTTTTTCTTACCTTTTCTTTTGCTCTTTTCTTTTCTTGCACTCTAGGTTCCACCGGAGGAAGAAGACTGGTCTTCCTCTTCTTCTTCTCCTTTCTTCTTGCGTACCAATGGGGCAGGCTGGAGGAGGAGCTGGCTACCACTGCTGTTGTTGGAAGAAGGGACCACCTTGACTGCTGAGGGAGAGGATCACCAGAAGAAGTCGCCTGTGGGCTTCTGCTGACGGGTGATCTCCTCTGAAACAAGCCGCAAGGAGCTGTTGGAGGGAGGGAAGACGCTGCTGCCTATGGCCCCACCCCTCCTCTTTCCTTCTCGCCTGAAAACGCAGGAGGGAGAAAAGAAGCTGCTCGTTGCCCGAACGGTCGTCCCCCTCCTTTCTTCTGTTCTTTTTTTTTATATATCCAATGCTGTAAAACCAGCAAGGACAGGATTCCCTTGCTGGCAGTATACGTGGAGAGAGAGGGGGAGAGAGAGAACCCGAGAGACGCCCCCCTGGCTACGGTCTCTTCCTTTAGATGAATATCCGAATGTCTCTTATTTTGAGAGAGAAATCCCTGATTTCCCTCCTGATTTTCTGCCGAGAGAAGCATCCGGGACAGCCTGCGCGTGGCCCTGCCCTTTTTGGCAGTTTTTTTTTTACTAGCCGCCACCTTCCTTTCCCTCTTATTTCCTTATTTTTTCTTTAATGCCATCAAAGTAGGATATTTGTTCTCCTAAATCACAGGAGGAAACCGGGGGAAGGAGCTTGGTGCGCTGATAGGAGGGAAGGGTGGCAGCTGATCTTTTTCAAATTGCTTTTGACCTAATCCTCATCAAGATGTTCTCGATCCAATGGTTTACATTAATTCCGGTCGGAATTAATTTAATTAAGCTCAAAAAAATAGCCAGAAAAATCCAGAATATGCCCCGATAGCCATTGATCTTGTGTACCATCAGATCTACGGTTAATGACCCTCCAATTGTCCGAAGATCATCGATTTGACAGAATTTCCGATCGGTACGATCTCGGCCTTCAAAAATTCCGAAAATTGCACTTAAAATGCAATTAAATAAATATGCACCAGAACTTTGGTCTTCACCGCAAACAATACTATCTGCGAGCGGGTTGTACAAAATTGCCCTTATCTCGAAGTATGTGCCGACTCCGCAAATTTTTGAATTTCATCCATAATTTCCCGGATATAAATCGGATTGATGATCCGATTTTGACATTGTTTTTCTTGATGCCGGACAGACATTTTGATGGCGTCGGTTGTTAATGGGCCTGCTTGGATTTGTCTAGGCCCAATAGGGGCAAAACGGTCATTTTTCCGTCCAGAGTCGGATTCCGACAATCAAAGTACCGTTACAAAGCTTGTGACTGAGACAACACCGCGGACCCACTAGCTTGGTCATTTGGGCCCATTAAGCCCCCACAAAAATTGTCCAAAAGTTCGCTTTCACTATTTTGCCCATATCTATCTGGATATGAGTAGGATTTCTGATCCGACTTCAATGTTACTCTAGATGGAGTTAGGCGGACCCATTGATGTGCCAGCATATTACCGGACCTGTCCCGAATTGTCCAAACCTAACAAGGGTGAAAGACACCATTTTACCGTTCGGGGTCCTATCGAAACCAGATTCTGACAATTGGGGTACCGTTGCGAAGGTCTCGACTGGTACAGTCCCATGAACTCACTTGTTTTGTCTTTTGAACCCAATATGATCCCAATAAAGCCACCTGAGATTTGGCTTTCAGTGTTTTCCCATAACTTTCCGAATATGGGTCGGATTTTCAATCCGACTTCAATGTTGCTGAAGTTGAAGTTAGTCGGACCCAGTGATACGCCAATATGTTATCGGATCTACTCCGAATTGTCCAAACCTAACAAGAGTGAAAGACACCATTTTACCGTTCGGAGTCCTATCGAAACTGGATTCTGACAATTGGGGTACCGTCGCGAAGGTCTCGACTGGTACAATTCAATGGAGCCACTGTTTTGTCTTTTGGGCCCAATATGCCTCCGATAAGACCACTTGAAAATTGACTTTTATTGTTTTTCCCATAACTTCTCAAATATAGGTCGGATTTCCGATCCGACTCTGACATTGTTCATCTGGAAGTCAAGTGGACTTTCTGGTGGTGTCCGATCGTTATTGGGCCGACATTTGGTCGGTTGGATCCAATAAGGCTTATTGGGCTTGTTCGGCCCATTAGCCCTAAATGTAAAAAAAAAAGATCCAACTTGTATGTTCGGTTTCATTCGATGTATTTCGTCTGAAACTTGTCATTCATTTTTTTTTTGCTGTGACATTTTTAGGTGCCAACAGATTTATACTAGTAGTTAGATATATATATATATAACAAACAAATAGAGAATGATTTAATAAAAAAAGGTTTTTGGGATTACAAGGACTAATATGGAATGTGGCTTGATTATAGGGTTCAAAATATAAGAAAACGTTATTTTTTATGCTGCATGAAAATTAAGTTAGAAATTTCTTTGGCCAATGAACTTATTTTTAAAGGCATTGTTACATGAAAAGGATGATATGTAATCAACTTGTAACAATCGTGTTTATTTGTGAAGTTACTTCTAGCAGATTTTAAAACATTGTATGGGCCTTTATACATTGATCCAGAAAATTTCAGAGCCTTGGCTTACATTTCCATTAAAAAAGTCAAGCAATTGCAAGATAACAAGCTTATATCATTTTTCATGGTTGTGTTTTTTTTCTTTTGCTTATCATAACTTCTTTAAGACTTGAATATAAGACTATTTTCTTGTTGCAGGTCGTTCGAATGCCATAAATATTGCTGAGAGACTTGGTCTACCTAGTGACATAGTGAGTAATGCACGCAAACTATATGGGACTGCTAGTGCAGAAATTAATGGGGTAAATATCTGTAGCTATAGTCATTCACAGCCTCTATGCTTCCATGTGACGTTCATCATGCATACATTCTGATGCTTAAAGATTCTCCCACCCGAATCATTACAGTAAATTGAAGTTTCAAGAACTAACAAGACATGCATTAGATTCTTTTCTTTTTATCAAGGATTGAACATTATGTTTTGAATTGCTTTCATGTTCCTGGTTTAACCTGATACTCTTTTTTCGTGCCACCACCAGCCATGAACTTTTGAGTACATTATGTATGTATAACCGGACAGGAATTTTTTTTTGGCTGAAACATATTTTTTTTAAGATCGTGGTATGTATTAAGTAATTAAACTTTAAACGCATTCCTTGATCTTTTCATCAAAAATCTATCAATATGTTCGGAGGTGTTTTTGTTTCTTGGTTTAACCCTTTTTATTTCTTCTCACGTCACCACCACCCATGAACACTTTGGTACCTTGGGTGCATATAGCTCGAACACCATCTTCTGCCTGAAACTGTATGACACTGTTCTGCAAGCATCGGGTACTTTCTGCTGATGTTGCCTTCTTTGTTGTGTTTATGTGCTTACATGGTCATGCCAGATAACCAGATACTTGACTCTTGGTGATCAAGCCTTATTCCACCGAGTTTCTTGTTCAAATCTGGCTTCAAAGGCACTTACTGTTGATGCTTTTATTTGGTTCATAGTGATGGATGTAATAAGAAAATAGTTATTATTAAATGCTTGTTCTTACCTTATTGGTGAATGGCTACCATCAAAAGTTTGTTGGAGCATAACAGGGAAAGGAATAAAAAAGAAATGGGAATCAGCGGGAGAAAAATATCTTTGTTGTGCCAAATTTTTTTGGTTTTCATCTGTCTCATTTTCTTTCTCTTCAAAATTTCGGGTTCCATCTTTCTATGCTTTTAGGTTACATACAAGATAAGTCTGGTATCGGATTTCAATTGGGTTGGCCTAGCCCAAACCCGACCTTGGTCCAACTAGACCTAATATAATTAAAAAAATGATAAAGTTGTAAAAAATTCTAAAAAACTAATGGAATATGAAAAAAATTTATTCATCTCTATAAAAATCTTACATTTTGTTGTTTTTCTACATAATTTATATACTCTTTCCATGACATTTTGAGAGAGTACATAATGTTGAAAATGTATACATGCTGATTGTACTCATCTATCCTTCATACAATCATCTCAAGATAAGTTTTGTAAGATCTATCATAACTACCATAAGTGGAGTGCATGGAAGAGACTTATGAGAATCCATAACTAGTTGGAGTCATCTCATAATTCTCTTGGTGATATACAGGAAATCAAGAGTCTTGAGATGAGTCAACTTCATAAGAGTGTCGTAGTACTGATCTCTGCCATGTTGTGAGTAATGGTCTTCTCCACCTTGTGACCATACTTTATAATCATGGTCTTGCATTGCATATGTACATTGTTCTTCTTCTGAATCACAAAAAACATTCAAGGTATATTCCAAAACTTTGGGGCATAACTTCTTGGTGTGTTCTTGATGTCGCAAAGTGTATTAACCACATTTTATAGTCTTATATCTTATTACATGATATAATTAATCTATCATCAGCTCCAAGCATTCGTGTGAATGACTAATTTCATGTTCTAAAAGGTTATCAATGTGTTGAAAGGAGGACTATAACAATATCTAAAATTGAACAAATAACATGTACAACATATATATGACAGTAAAGAACTAAACATAGAAGATATTTGATACCTATTGCATGTATTAGATGATGCATCATTCACTCCCACTGATAGTTGATAATATTCTACCACTTGATGAAATATGACACTGTCTATGACATTTGTTTCTTGATCTGGTCAAACATAGAGATAGCCTATTGTGTAAACCCCATCTTTTAAGATTTTCAAGTATCTCCTTCGGCCTACTTAGGAAAAAACATGTAACAACCTATTATTAAGTGGCCCAACGATATTTGTGAACATATGTAGAACCGAAGTTCTGGTTCGGTGAAAATTTATTATTTTTGATCTCTTACTGCCTGATGGTGTGAATATCCAACATTAACTTAATCGAACAACTATTTGAATGTTCTTGATTAACCATCATAGCAACTTATTTTGGAGAGCGTACGCATCCACAGAACATTATGAACTCAAAAAGGGATGTGGCCTTTCGGGCTCGATGAGATGCAAACAATTGGTTTAAAGTTGATTTTTATTGGTTTAGAGTTGATTTTACGAGCTTCATATTTATGTTTAATTTATGTTGATTTTGGTTTGTTTGGTTTTAGTTTGATTTTAGTTTTAGTTTAGTTTGGTTTTGGATTTGGTTTGATTTGATTTCATTTGATGTTTTTAAACAATCTGATTTTTATTTTTTGTGTGTAAATCAGTTGGTGTTTTGGTACTAGTTTAAGTGTGATCGGTATGTTTTACGCATTTTTGGAATTTGGTTTGACTTGTTCGACTTTAAAGTTTCAGATTGTTTGATGATCTGATTTTCTGTTTTTAGAGTTGATTTTGGTGTTTTTAAATGTTGAAAATGTTGTTTACTTAACTTTCTTTGAAATGATTTTAATAGTCATTTGATTAGTAATTTAATTTGGCAAGATTAGGTGACTTTTAAATGAATTTCCAGATTGCGCGAATCTATTTTTTGTGTATTTTTAGATTAATTTAAGTCTGATTTTTTTTTGTTTTTAGGATTGATTTCGGTGTCTTTTGATGTTGTTTGTTGATTCTTGAATGATGTTTTTTAGTTATCACTTGTATTGTTAGACCAGATAGGAGCTGGAAGGGGACCCAAATGAGGTCTGATTGAGGATTGTCTAGGGGCAGTTTAGGAACCTTTGTGGGCCAAAAGTGGCCTGCACAGGGGCTGTCTTGGTAGGCCAAAAAGGGGCAGCACAGGGGCCTGTTTAGGGGAGCTTTTAGTGGGCTGAAAATGACTTGTTAAGGGGTTCTCCATGGGCCAAAGATGACCTGCTAAAGGGGTCTGATTGAGGGTTTTTTAGGAGGTCTGATGGATGACTGTGCAGGAGATCAGACTGGGCCACAAAATGACCTGTTTAAGGGGTCTGATTGGTGACTGTTTAGGGGCTTGAACAGGGCCTGATTGGACTCGGTTTAAGGGACCTGATCGTGGTCAGTTTAGGGACAGAATTGAGCCGTGTATGGGTTGCTCAGGTGGGCCGAACATGGAACCTTAATGGTACTGTTATAATGAGCTTGGCAGGGGCTGGAATAGCATTTGATTTGGAGGACTGAAATGGGGCCGAAATGGGACTATACTGTGGTCGACCAGGACTTAATTTTTAAGACCTGTTCGGTGGGGTGAACAAGGGGCCAGAAGAGGACCAAGATGGGGCCCGTTTAGGGGACAAACGGAGGCTGAACATAGAGCTGTCTTTGGGGTTTCTTGTTGGTCCTAACAGGGGTTGGAAAGGACCTGTTTGGGCCATGGGTTGCCGATGACGATGAAAGCCAGTTTAGGCCATGAGAGGGTTGAAGAAACTCAGAAGAGATGTAGGAGAGATGCCCTTAACGGGCTTCATAATTAGGATATGCCCCTACCCTCTCTTTTTTTCATTCTCCTCCTTAGTGCTGCTGAAGCTCCAGCACAGAGGGAGGTTGGCGCACAAGGGAGGCCGCAGGAGGTTGCCCCTCTTTTCTCTTTTTCTTCCTCTTCCTTCTCATCCTTTTCTCCTTGGCCACGGTTGGCTGGCAGGTTGGCATGCGCAAATCGGGCAGCAGCTGATGGCGTGAGTGTCAAACCCTTGACCTTAGGTGGATGTCTTCTTTTATAGAGGGAAGTGAAGGGTTAAGCTTGAATTAAGTGTAGGATGACCTTTCCCTTCCCCCGTGTCATTAAAGCTAACTTGACCCTTGATTTCTCCTAGGCTAGCTTAATGGTCTTGACATGAAGTCTTTGACTTGACCCTTCCACTCTCCCATGTAATTAATGGAACAAGGTGAGGTGGCAGCTGATGTGGCATGTTGACTAGGCCAATTTAGTTGACTATGGCCCACCTACTTCTCTTAATGGGTTGTGCAAATGGGCTAGCAAATGGGCTGAAAATATTTTCTTTTAGCTAATTAAGGGCTGGGCTAGCTGATACGTGTACTAATGAGCTGAATTGTGCCCCTTTTAGGCCAATTGGTGATCGGACCAACTGGGTCCTAGGTCTGGCCTCCTCCTTTTTTTATTTTATTATTTTTTTCATATATGTTCTTTGCAAAAAATGTTGCGACAACACCCATGTATTCCTTCTTGTACCCATCAACTATTCCAAGAACTTAAACTATGGGTTAAACCATATAAAATGTTTTTTTACAACTCAACAAAAGTCTCCATTCTCTACGTCTCTTCTACTTTTTTCCTTTTTCTTCTTATTTGAATGATTTGTCATAGCAATCTAACTTGACCATCCCATAAAAGTATCATTTGGGTAAGAGAACATCTCTACTGTCTTAAACTTTTTAAGATGTATTGTGCAACATGCCTAGTTGCACTGAGCCATAGGAGCTCTCGACCTTTCTTTTCCTCCCTTATTAGGTTAAAGATAAAGTTATAGTTGTAAATGAAAGAAGATATGAATTATGTCATCTTAACCACCTAGTCAAATTGAGAATCTTTATATATATCATGTAGCATAAAATTTAAAGAATAAGCAGAGCATGGTGCTCAATACAAATGTGGTCTCTTGATCGTTGAAGTGCTTTCGAGAGAGACTTTACTTTGAATGTTTGAAAGAGTTTTTAGAGTGAGGAGTTTGAGATTGAGTGGGGGAGGTGTGAGGAGCATAGGAGGCCCTGCAGCTGGCTATTGGCGACCCTGTCAGGTCAGGTCCCGACGGGGTTGCAGGGTCACACGACCCAGCCCCAGGTCCCAAGCGGGTTAGGGGCTATGGGTCGCAACAAGGTCAGTCAACTAAAACCGATCGGTGGCCTGGTTGTGCAACATCTCTGTGACCCGATGTTCCATGGTTACACAAATTAATATGTACTTTTTTATTTTTGCAATCTCTGCCTCCCTTTTTCAACAATTTGTCTCTCAAAATTTATTGTTTCTGACAGCATGTCCCCAAATGCAGGTCATAGTTGATATGGAAACATTAAAGCAAGAATTTCAACAACAGCTTCTTGAGGCTCAACATTATATGAGGTATATTTTTGTTATTTTCCTGTTCATTTTGTTCTACAAGTTAAATGTTTAATGCTTTGGTTTTGTCAATCCCTGTCTACTTTTATTTTGTTGTTTAGCATTTACAACAAGCTTCACTTTCTCATTTGTGCTCATTAACTTGGTCCATGTTGAAACCTCAAGTCTTCACAATTTATAAAAATATTTATTTTTATTAGTTTTTCTCTTTTTCTTTTTATAAAATTTATGTATTTTTTATTAAGGAGATTTTTTGTTTTTATTTTTTTGTATGTTTGAAAATAGGTGAGGTTATAATGTGAGTTCATAAAAATAAGGTTAGATCTCTTCCCACTGGTAAAAATGTTGATTACAACTGGTAGTAGCTTGAGAGTCTTTGATTAACCATCCTAGCAATACATGATATAAAACAGCATTTGAAGGCTATGCAAGAAAATGACATTTTTATCTTTCCATGTCCCCAACTTGGATATTTTATGAGATTTATTGTTTCATCATTTTTATGATTTTTATTATTTGTTTGATTTTACTACTCTTTTATTTATTGCTTATTATTCTATCAATATTTGCCATTGATTTGACATCATTTTCATTTTTATTATGCTTATTTTTTATTAGTTTCTTCTCTTTTTATCTTCATTGATTAGGTGTTTTTTATTGAATAGTGCTTTTTTCTTACTCTATTATTGGGTTAAAATTTTATTTTCTCACTTATTTAATTTTTTTTTTAGTTTTTATGTGCATGTTTTGGATCGATTTATTTAGTTGATCTAGATTTTTCTTGGTTGTGATTACCTTTAGTTTTTTATTTTTGTTAAGTTATGTCTAGCATGTGTTTTGTTTTTGTTGAACTTCATTAAGGCTTAAGTTTATTGTTTGGTTGACTTTTTTAGGGATGTACATCTTGCAAAGTCATTAATGGAAATTTTATTTATTTCTCAAAATCACGAGTTGCATAATGTACATAGCATTTTGCATATGCTTATGTAAAACAAAACATAAACGACATAAGACATTAGAGAGGCATGAAAGAGCCATATTTTTCCGTTTTGTTGAGGCTGGCATTTGTTGACCAGGCTGGTTGGTGGGGCTTGGTTGGAACATGCCAAAGTAATGTTGAAGGGGGCCATATACCCGGTAAACATTCACAATTGGTCCTTTATGTATGGAGCTTTTTGACACATCATTGTTTTCCGCATATCAGCTCCCAACTTAAATGTCCATTTTTCTTCTGGCTCAGTTTTGGTTGGCTTGACTCCTGACTTGTGTCCGGTCGGCTCCTAGCTTGGTGCCCGATCGGCTTGGTTCCCTACTTAAGTGTATACTCGGCCCCCAGTTTAGTGCTCAGTTGGCTTCCAGTTTGATGCATGTTGGCTTGGTTCTGTTTGGCTTGGTTCCCGGTCGGGTCAGCTCCTACCTTGAGTGTTCACTCAGGCCGACTTAGATGTCTAGTTGGCTTTCAATTTGGTCCCAAAGTTCTTGACTTGAGTGACTGGTAGATTCTTTGACTTAAATGGTGAATTTCCCACGTGGCTGATCATTTTCTGACTTGTCTGGCTGGTGAGCTTCTCGACTTGGTTCTTCATTGTATGGAATATACCTTATTGATTTAGGGATATATTATCCCTCAAGGTTGATTTAGTTTAATTGAATTATATACTTAGGGTCACTAACTCTTAAGTATGATTTCGGTTTCCTAAGCTACCTTCGAGCTTAAATGATGTAAATCAGTCAGTATTATAGGCATCTTCTTTGGAAATTTATATCAAAACGTAATGGATTAAGTACCTCAATTAAACTCTTGCTTATGGATACATTCTTCATCTGTACACCAGGCTTTCCAGAAAGAATTATGAGAGGCTTTTGGCATCAAAACAGAAAATACATCAGTACAGTTTAGTTCAAAATAACAAAAAGGTACAAGCTATTGTCGGAGCTGCAGTAGCTGCTCATTCTCTCCTTAATACCAAATTGCAGCAGTTTCGTGAAACATCAACTGCACAAACTGGCAAGAACAAAACAACACCAAGTTTCTCAAATGCCAGTGAAAAATCTGAGCATCCGTCAGATGGCACCCGTTTTGAAACCTCAAATCTGATGCCCAAACGTGAGTCCTGATTTGTAAAAGTTCACCTACATATGTTTCTTCGTTTTACTTGAGTAGTCTGATAAAGAAGAACATCTGCTAACTGTGTCAAAATACTTTTTCCAGAAAAGCAGGCCAAGATTCCAGAAGTTGGTGACGAAGTGCATGTCCCATCACTTGGGAAGAAAGCAATGGTCCTAAAAGTAGAAACATCCAAAGGAGAGGTCATAGTCCAAGCTAGAAACATGAAATTGAGACTGAAGTTGAGCAGTATCATGAGCTAGGAACCTCAGATGGCTTTCTGGGACGTGAAGAAGCAGAACAGCCTTTGAAAGCTTGGATACCCTTAAGCCTTTCAATAGGTCAGCCAAGGAGCAAGGAGAGGGAGGAGGAAGAAGACAGCAGGGACGATGCATTTGCAAGAGAAAACCCATGCAAAAGGGTGATTGTAAGCATCATCAAGGATGCTAACTCGTTTTGTTTTGTTTTTTTTGTCAAGCCATTCTTTAAAAGAAAGGCTGTTAAATCGTTATAACTACCACCGTATTGATCAGGAGAGTTTTTTCTATTAATACCGACCAGAGGAGAATATGCAAGTACAAAAAGTCTAAACTACAGCAGGGCCATAGACCAACTTATTAATCCTTTTACACCATAAGAAATATAGAGAAATGGAGATGGAAATAACTGAAAATAAGAGAATTTAAAATTTTTATAAGATGAACATGTTATTGCAAAGATTAACTTAAACTTTTCTATTAGAGTATAAGGAAAATAATAGCCATGCCTCGATTTTCCAAGATTATACGAACCACCATTTTTATTTGCTCTTGATTTTCAACTGATGCATATTGCAGGATCTTTTCAGATATAGAAAGCAACTGGTATTTTGAACTTCTTGTAATCGATTGAAATAATTTAATAAAAGTGCTTATAAGATTAGCATGTTTAGCTACTCAACAGCAAAAAAAAAAGGAAAAAGAAAATAAGTAAAACGTTCATATAGTTTTATCTTTTACATATCGCTTGGTAATCATCAAGATATGTAAAAGTAAAGGTGAATGGATAAATCACTACTTTTCCTCTGGCTGGACTATAATGTCATTTTCAACAACAGAAATGTTGGGCACCTTTAAAACATGCGTTTATTATAAATTTAAGGGAAAATTAACTTTCCAACAAAATAAGAAAGTGGAGTTTAGTGGTTAGTCCCTTGCCCACATTTGCATAGTGTTAAACCCCATTCTCTTAATTACTTCAACATCAGATCCCTCCCTTTGTCTTCCATTAAATATTCCAATTTACTTTTTACTGATATGTGGAAACTGCCCTTTTCGTAACAAACTTGTTTATCTTCTTTGCAAACGACGGCCTCTGGACAGTAAATAGGTTAGATTTGGTAACAGAATATTTTGACTTATATAATTTGATAATTTTAAAAAATATTTAATATACATTAGCTTTTATTAAAAATGAGCTATAAATTTACAATATATTTTGTTGCAATTTTCAACACGCAAATACGTTTGGAAATAAAATTTCACTATTTTAAATTTTTTTGCAATCTTTAACACCCAAATACTTTAGGAACAGAAAATTTACTATTTTAATAAATATTTTTTTTGGTAATCTCTACCATACAAATTTTATAATTTTAATAAATATAAAGCTCTTTATATGTGATATTTAACACCCAACTACGTGTGGGAGTAGGAAGCTAACTATTTTATTAAATATAAAGCTTTTTAAAATATTCAAATACATTCACAAGATGAGGGTAATAATGTCTTTTTGAAATGAATGTTTCGTGAAACCGCTTTTGTAGGGTCGCGTGAAATGGACACGTTATCGATTTCCCGTAAATTATTTAAACCTTCAGATAACATTTCTATTAATGTCATAAAGAAGTATTTGTATCAATCTGATTGTATAAATATATAAAATTTTAAAGTAATTTTATAAATAAAGTTGGTATGCGCCTATGAATTAGTAGCTACATCTTACATAGGTAAAGACACTGCGAATGATTATATTTAAATAAGACAGAACTAATAGTAGAGGAGTTACTTAATCACAACTATATATTAACCATATTTTTATTGTCTCACGTTAAGATGCATGTTATACATTTAATGATAGAAAAAGTGAGGAAAGGTATAATGTAGTGTGTAAACTATATATGAACAAAAAGGATGTGGTGTAAACTGCCTCTTAAACATGTTGTCACCACGCCACATTTTTTATAATCTACACCTTATCTCTAGGATTATACTAAGCATGGCTAGGTGCATACTTTACCATGTTGTGCCATTTTTAGTATTATTTAGACAATTGGCCTAAAAATACAAAAAGGGGTTTTAAGTGTAGAGATATAAATATCCGATTGGAATCCAACTCGAATAAAAAAAATATCCGATTTCGATCCCTATTCGATCCCGACCGATCCGGTCAATCCAATTCCGATTCCAATCCGATCTCGACTGATCCACCGATTCTGTCATAACTTTTTTCTAAATCGGTCCTTCAACCAAAATCAGATTGGCAATAGTCGATCCAATCTAGGAATCGGTTGATTCCTATCCGGATCAGCCAATTCTATAATCTTTGATCACAAGTCATTTTAAATCATAAAATTAATATTTTTGAATAATTTGGATTAGCTAGTAAGTACTTAGCATTTGTATCACTTGCAAATATGATACTAGCTGAAGTGGTACTCTGAACTCACATGAATGTTGTGTGTGCAAAATGTAACATAACATTTGGGCACAACTCACATCCTCCCAGTAGAGGAAAGAACTCTCACAACATCCTTGAAGTGAGAGCCACACTCCCCACCCCATGTTAGGGTTCTTTATTTTTCTTTTTCCGTGGATCATGTGAGGGCTGGAGTTGCGACAAGAGGTGATCATTACTTACACATAAATATGATTAAGCATGATCTATAACTAACTTTTTTTTCAAAATGTTGATGTAAAGCTCATATATACAAGTTTTACATCAACTTTTCAAGATCTATCATTATAAATCTTCTTAACAATTGAAAATTGTGTAATAATCCCTAAACTAATTAATGACTTCTTTCTTTAGGACCAAGAGATCTATATTGAAGTCAGCTTGCTTGCTAACTCAATTGTGTTATGATATTCTTTTTTTATTCAAGCCTTAGTGCAATATCTACTATTTAAAAAATATATATAGTGTATAACTATTGCCTCCCTCTCTCCCCCTTCCTCCTTGTGCCTCCCTCTCCCCACATAAACCCCCCATCCTCTCTCTCTCTCTCTCTCTCTCTCTCTCTCTCTCTCTCTCTCTCTCTCTCTCTCTCTTCATTGTCATCGATGGCATCAAGGGCCATCGTTGCCATCTTGAGCCTCCTACTACCGCTAGCCAGCCACCATCACCACTGTGATCGTCAACGTTGCCGCGGAGTTCCACTACTGATGTGTTTACCTCTTCGAGACACGAGCTTTCGACTTCCTTTGTATGCATCCACCTCCCCTGGACGTATCTCTCTCCCTGTTGTTGTCGCGTCTGCCTCCATCAACCACACTCTTCCTCCCCTTAGACGTGAGAAACCACTGAACTGTTATTGGTCTAGTGTCACCCTCTACATCCAATTCAGCCAAGGACGCGTTGCAATTTTTTGTTTAAAAATATAAAAATAAGAAAAAATCCCAAAAAGATTTGGGAAAAAATCCCATAAGGTTCCAGGTAGATTTCTCAAGATCATCTAATTATTTGATTCTATAATCATGAGAAAAATGCATGAATTGGCCTAATAACCCTTAATTACCTTAATTAGGGATTTTGGACTTCGTGTTAATTGTTTACTCAATTTTTTTTTGAAAAATAACTATGGAAATGATATTTTGTAAACTATGGAACCTATTTAGCATATTTATGGCTTAGGTAGAAGATCTTTGCTATAGATTTAGCTTTGTGAATCATAGAATTACTAGTTATGTACTAGTTTGAACGTAGTTATTGAAAATTAGGTAACTATGCTTGGTAAAATTTGAAATCATCAATTGGAACTTTTATAACCCTCTTTATGTCAGATTTAGAACCTTAATTGTTTAGTTTATCAAGTATGAAGTAAGTCATTTGTCTTGTATAAGTTAGAGCATGTATAGTTCATCTTATTTGATATTGCATGTGTATAGTTCATGTAAACCTTGTATACTTATGCCACCATGAATTATGTTTTTCATGGTTTGGTTATGTCCATTTGGTCATGTATGATATGAGTTGGTTTAAAACATGCTAATTAAGTCGGGTTGACATAAGTCTTGTCTAGATCGTAATATATGTTATATTTTGAATAAAAGGTATGGAGATTAGATGGTTAAACCTTGTTTACATGGTATGAATATATGAATATGATGAATTCTTTCTATGACATGTTATGAAGGCTTCACCAACCTATGTTAGTCAATTTTCCGTAGGTAGGTAACTTAGATGAATCTAACCCTCTCACAGATCCTAGTTTACCATGGTTTACCATGTGCCACCATTGCCTTGATGCGCTCTGAGTTTAACTTAGTATATGTTACTACTATATATGTTAGAGCTAATGAAAGCAATTTGTGCATGTGATGTATGAAAGTAAGATGGCAAATTTCTTGTTATATGTCTTATGTTGAAGGAAATGAAATATACTTTTTGATATGTCATGTAGGTTATGAAATATGTATGTTGGTATGTCATGTAGGTATGTTAGTGTCATAATATGTTAGAAAAATTAGATTTGTCCCTTTGTGTTATGGTCATAACATGTCAAGTTTTGATGTCATTTAGATGACATTTGTCTAGTTTATGTGGTCTAGTATGCATTAATCTAGAAATTGGCATCAATTTTTCCATAAAGATAATCCTTGTTTGGTTATGGGATGGTGAGGCTAAATATTAAAAGACATGGTACTTTTATGTTATTTCTCAAGTTTTATATGTTATGTATCAATGCTTGTTGGCAAGAAAATGGTGTAAATTCTACTGAGTCATTGATGACTCACCCTTTTGTTGTTATAAATTTTTCAACATGTTTTGAGGAACCATAGCTTAAGGTTGAGGCTCAAGTGAAGTAGGAGGAACTAGAGTCTCCTGCACTTAGAGAGGAGTGACTCTCCTTTGTCTTGTGGGACATTAGTCTTATGGTTGTTTCCCTTTGTCTTGTTGGAACTTGTAATAGGTTTGCTTTATGTTTGAATATGGAGTCTTGTGGAACATTAGACTTTAATGTTGGTTTTAATATGCTTGTTTAGGTTGTGAAATCTGATTGATGGATTTCACCTATCATGACGTTGAGTTTTTCGTTGTGTAGTTGTAGTTGTATTATTTAAATTCTAGGTCGTGACATTAGGTGCTCCTATTCTTGCATAATCTATAATATGCTTGAGTTTCAACTAGCATGAGAGAGCATCATAATCTTCTTGTTCTTTTCCATACATATATATATACATATAAATGAAAAGAAGATATCATACTTAATCATAAGCCTTGGTTTGAGATTACATAATTATAAATGAGAACGTGGATCATAGTCATAGATGAAAGCTCATTGATGAGAATGAACTTGTTTCTTAAATAAGCATGAATCTTGCATGAAGATAGTTTTTTGTATAACATGACTAATATATCTGTTTTAAGGGATGCCGCATTGCACATCAGTCGGATATATATATCTTCAATTCTTATATATACTCATGTCCCTTTGGCTATATATAAGTTGTCACATCTTATCATTATTACTTGTACTTCAACATAAATGTGCCATGACACTTTATAAACTTTTGTAGATAGATGAAATTACTGTCAGGTTATCTCTAGGTAGCTTCAATTACCTATGTCAACACCAATCACGATCAAAATTTGAGTATTTTCGCTAAATACCATGAGTAGATGAGAATGGTTTGTGATTTTATGTGACACTATCCTAAGATATATTATTGTAGGGTTTATTAATTAGAAACACATGGAATCATTCTTTAATCACTCATGTAAAATATCATAAGTGTTAAATATATATTTGGCATAAACAGTGCATGTGAAAGTCGTATGTGTGGCATAAATAATTTCATACAAACCAAATCATTGAAAACACATACTATTGATACATGTACTCTATAGGTATGGGTATCTTCTTCCTTCCCTGGAGTCTCTCCTTCACATTAGTGATCTGCCTATATGTCTATATAGGCATTGTTTTTGTGTGCATTGGGGTGGTGGTGCTCGGCTTGCTTAAGTTGTTTCTTTTTTACGTTTGTTTGTTGTCGTCTTCTGTTTTATTGTCTTATTCTATCTTGGTGTCTTTCTAAGTCATATTTATAGCCATGTCATTATTTGTGAAGCCATTAATCTGGGTGATATACACACTTTATGGTGTGATCATTCAGTCTTATGACAAATGTCAAACTCTACTAAGAGAGAACAAATTTTTACTTTTCAACCATCAATGTACCTTTATATGCAGATTGTTCTAATTATGTGGCTATGTTCTGTGTGTTGGTGAAGACTTCAAGCAGTGTTTACATAGTTTGTGTGTTCTTATATGTCTTTGTTTGAGTTTTTTAGTCTTATTCTTTAGCCTATACTATTGAAGTTGTATTTTCTTGTGTTATTAGTATGAATAAGATTAGTTTGTTTCAAACAAGATGCACACACTCTATAGTTTAGACTCTCAAGGGTAACTAGATTATCGAGGCACAAACTAGACAATCAGAGCTAATTTTGTATGACACCTCATGATTATACACTCATAGCTTTAGAACCCATTATGACAAATGTAATAGGAAGTATGGGTTTGTATAAATAAGGAGAAAGTAGGAATGGAGTATGGGTTTGTATAAATGTTATTAGTAGTGTTTGTAACCATTTGACTTACCAATTGCAACATATCGCTTATAAATAGTCTTATATGGTGAAGTGATTAACATATCTAGTAAAATCTCCCAAATATGAGGCAGCAGTTGATCTAGGATTTTGGTTAAGTGTGGTCACTCCAAAACTTTTAATGTGATCACAAATTTATAAAAAAATAATATAATCTATTATATAAATATTTATAAATATTTAATGTATTGATTTCTCATCTAATGTGATAACTTACCACTAATGTTAGGTGATCAATAATCAACGAATTCAGTAAATTCTTCTCTTAATTGAGTAGGAGATGAGTCCAAGACAATGATTTCTTAGGGCTACTACCCCTCAACTCTTCCTTCTCTCTTCTTTTTTTTTCTTTCCTCTAAGGGGAGTGGGTATACCCTCACCTATTTATATAAGGAATGAGACAAGAGTGACAATGACATGGTGATAGAAGAGGGAGATAGCATTTAATGGGATTTTATTTTTAATGTGATGGATTCCCTATCATGTAATGTCATGAATAAATATAGATGCATTTGTATGAAGGTTGATAGAACATCTAGTCGATTGTGATACCATTTTGTTGCATTGTCATAACTTGCGACTTGTCATTTTCTTAGGGTGCATTGGAAGAGATTTAGAGAGAGATTTCAATTATTGAAAATCTCTAATAGATCAAGTGTGTAACCAAATGGCACATAGGAGAGATTTCAATAGAGATGAGAGAGAAAGACACAATTGGAAATCTCTCAAAAGTTGGAAGGGGCCAACTTCTTAAGTTGGCGAAGAGGATTTCAAAGTAAAAAGACACTTTATCCTTATGTTTCACATTTTTAAAGAATGATATATTTTTCAAACAAAAAATAAATATAAAACATATATTTGACTAAGAATCTCTTGCATGTCTAGTTCATATGCCAAACAAGATTCTAACACTAATCAAGCATTTATATAGAATCAATGGAGTGTCCAAAAAAAACGAATGCAGTAGATTTTCATGAAATCCGCATACTACGAATCCATACCAAATGCAACCTTAATTCTACATTTGAAAGTGATGCATTAAGTAATTTAGTGGTCAAGGCACATTAAATGCGTATTTAAGACATGTAATGAGCATTTCTTGACTAGATTTATTTAGTTAATGTTGTGTTTAATTATAAATATTTCTTATTGTTGCATTGCGTTTAAAGTGCATTTTACCTGAGAGAAGTTAGAAAATGATCTAAATATGTATTCAACATATCAGAAGGATATGTTAAGAACTCACTTGCTATTAGTTTAATTTCATATTCAAGAAATTCAAATCTCTAATTGTTTTGGCCTTGTTTGATAACAATACTATTAGACACCTCTATCACTGTCAATTTTGAAATTGATATTGATCCAAATCCACATGAGGTATTTGGATAATACAATTAATTTAAAGATTGTGTAGTAAAAATAAATCATGTTATGTAATATAATGGTTAACTTGTATCAATTTTGATAGTGATAATTTATATCGTGTTTGGTAAGAGTATAAAGATGATATTATATTAGTTTTGATGTTGATATTTTTAAGAGTTAGAGTATCAATATTGAAATTGATACAAGTTGACAATTGTATTACATAACATGTTTATTTGTATTACAAATTTCAAAATCGGCATTAGTAACCAAACACTTTTTGATGATTATCATCAATTTCAATTTCAAAATTGATTGTGATAGATGTGTCTAATATTGTTATCAAATAGGACCTTAACCTCTTGAAATATTAGTACCAAAATTGATATATGATCATATTTGTTATTTTAACCAAACAAAACAATAGCTACTCGTCATTCAAAAATTTATAATTTATTTAGATTATATTTAATGAATAATTAATCCAATATCTAATAACATATTTTAATATGGAATGTTAATGAACTAAAATGATTATATTTGAAACATATTACAATTCAATAATGATTAATCAACAATGTAATCTTGAAGTAGAGTTGATGTTGTCTTATCAAAGTGATTTAAGATTAATAATATGTAATGGAGAGCTCCTTTATAGATTTTTCTTCCAATAAGTTAGGTAGAAAAAGTAAGAACATTTATTTAGTTAATGACCTATTTGGTTACAGTATCAAAAATGGTGCTATATCAATTTTGATAATGTTAGAGTACCAATATCAAAATTGATACAAGTTGGCATTTATGTTACATAAGATACTTTGTTCGTACTACAAATTTTAAAATTGATATTATTATCCAAACATATATTGATAATTACTATTAATATAAATTTTAAAATAGGTAGAGATAGAAGTGTTTAATAGAGTTACCAAATAGGCATAAACAATAACCGGCTACATATATCAACTTATCAACTTCTCCTGACTTCATAAGTTTTATAGGGTGTTTGGTTGCATGATAAATTAGGTTTTTGTTACAATTTTATATTTTTTAGCAAAAATTGTTAAAAGAGATGTTTGGTAACCATTACAATTTTATGTTTTAAAGAGTTTTCCTTCTTGAACAAAATAGGTGTCACCTATTTTTATTTTGTGGTCCCCCACCTTGTTTAGTTGTATATGGTATACACTTTTTTGTCATCACATCTTCCCAAACTTTGATAATTTTATGTCAATGATCGACTCACATTTTATTCTAATACAACCTTTTATCATGAAAGTATGTGAAAATTTATTGTGCAACTAAACACCCTATTAGCACCTTTACATCTTTAATTGATATATAACAACAACAACAACAACAAACATTACTACGTTTTTTTTCTATCTCTTAACCGTGCATGTTTATTTCATGTAAAAGAAAATTAACAAAACAATTATATTTCATCAAATTGCATTGAGATCAGAAACACCTAATTAACTATCTATCAATCATGTATATTTTCTATCAAACTGATGAACACGTGATCGGGCAATTTATAAATTAATTTTTAATCATTTTCTATCAACCATCCCATTATATAATTCATTCTAGAAGTGCTACCGGGCATGATTGATTTTGAGTTTTGATAAAGTTCCAACACATTAACATTTGCATCAGATTTGATTTGAGCTTAGGCCAAAAGGTTCCAATTTACTGACTAGAAAGAAGAATGTATTCATGTTAATGATATATAAATGTTTCTAAAAATCAAAGTTTTTTTCAAATCAAAAGATTATAATGTGTAGTTCTATAATTGTATGAATATATAAATTACTATACATTAAAATAAACAAACTCCAAGTATATGTTTATGAATAGTTTGTTAGTATATGTTTATGAATAGTTTTTAGACGATCATGTGTGACAAATAAAAGTAGATTCAGGTATAGCAACAATAGTTTTAGGTAACAATTGTTATGATTAAAATAATCTATCACTAAAGTTTTCTAGTTAGATTAGTGACTTGAATTGCCAAAAAATGTATTAGTCTAAATGATTAATTAAAGGTCTCCACTATTAGTTACAGAAGAGATAAGAAACCATGCATTGTTGTGGCAAGAAGATAATTACCAGCAAAAATAAAAATGAGCCAACTCCACTAGTAGCTAGCAGGCACGTTGTTAGTGGACAACGTGCGTAGAGTGATTTGGTATCATAGTGAATGAAAGTTAGGTTGCAAATAATATGACATAAAATGCAGTGTGGTTAGATACTTTAAGATGCACCATTAGACAATGAATTCCAAATGCAAACAAAGAAAATGTGTGGGTGCTGGACTCTTATAATGGCAGGTAGGGTAGATAAACACACGGGAGAGGTGCGGTATGAGCCATTTAAAAGTGTCAAGAGTTCGATCACACTTTTGTCGAAGTTATTTTACATTCCGTAATAAGAGGGTGTGTTGTTTACCATCCAATTGTAGTTCATCTAAATTTTTTTTCATTACTCTCATGTATTTCAATTATTCGCAATTTCTTGATTTTTTAAGATCTTTCATAATTATGGGAATGGGGTGTAACTGGATAGTCAAGGAATAAACAGTCAAGACAGTCAAAACCCTGCGAGGGTTTCACAACTTTATTAGGGTTTCCCTTGTAACACCTCAAGGCCCTCTTCAAATCTCTTCTTCGGTCCCGTCGAAGTTATTTCGCCCCCTCTATATCTTCCTCCCTCAACATCTTCACATTGTGCCGGATAACCTCTTGTTTTCTCGACTATTTTTCAATCCATCAAAATGCTCCACAATCAACAATTGATGTTCTGCACAGATCTACAGATGGGAGCTCCTCGACTTATCTAAATTAAATATTATATCTGATTATTTATAGTTATCACTCTACCATCTTGATGTCTTTTTGACTCTATCTCCGTGGCCATAACTATTAGTGAGACTATTAGTTTGATCAACATCCACACTTAAATAATATGATCAACAGATCTCATGACAAATGTCTGATTACATAAAGAGAGTCGAAGTCTCCATTGAAGATCTTCGACTATCAAAGCACATTATTGTGCTAATCCATCAAGCTCTGTGGCAATGTTCAATTGTGTTAAAGATGAAGACTTTGAGCAGTTTTGTAGTTATGTTTTCATATAGTGTCTCTCTTGTATGGAAGTCTTATATATATATATATGCGCGCGCGCGCGCGCTCGCGCGCGTATATATATGTGTGTGTAGCTCGTTTGTTAGAAGCTACTTAGTTATGTTATTGTCTACTCTTAAACAAATTTGTAATCTCAACTATGTATTTTGTTTGGTTCACTAGTACAACATAGACTGATATTATTTTCAAAAAAAAAACTAATAACGATGGCCAAAATTCAGCATAACCAACGGTACTTAAATGTAACTTAGCATAACCAAAAAGTAAAAAAAATCTAAGCACGAGATCTGGTTTAGAATTATGTTTTATTTAGCTTTATGAATCATACACAAAGTTATTGGAGTTGCTCCATCATTTTTTTCTCTAAATATCCTACTTACTTTTCCTTTGACCCTAGTAAGCGACTTCAATCACTCTTGCGAACCTTTTAATCTTAAAAAATAATAGTGAGTCAAACAAGAAGACTATATTCTTAGATAATTGAACTCTATTACGTACAATGCTGAAAAGCTGCTGATAAAATATCACTTATTAGACTAAATCTTTAAGAGTTCAAGGCATGACTATGGAACAATGTTTTTCTTACCCCTTTTTTTTGCGTATCACACCTGAACTTGTTTTCATGCAATCTCATTTCTTGCTAAAACAATGTCTGTGCACTCATCCATCAATCAAAACATCTACATACAAGACTTGCATTCCATAGTTTGTTATACAATTCATTCTAACTCTTATGAAACAACAGATAAGAAATTATTAATTGACTTAATTGCACACACAATATCATACAAGCATAAAAAATCGTGCTCCAACTATTAATTGTACGAACAAATATTTTTTTATTAAACATGTTCCAATAAGTACTTTAATGAATTTAATATAGAAAGAATGTGACGAAGATAGCTTTCTCATATTGCTGTTGTTACGCACGGAGTAGCATACGTAGACCAGCTTGGCTGAAGACGAGAATTTCCAGCAACGATGGTTATTCAAAATTTCACATCATGTTGGTATTAGCATTCTTTTGTTCACAATACATGATTACTAAGCAATAGAAAAAATCACATTAAAAACATGATATACATGAATCTGCATGCATATACGTAGATGATTGAAATAATTACAACGGTACATGAATCAGTTAACATGCATGATCGAATGACACGGTAAATCTTTCCATAATTTAGTTTTCTTTTTCTGCATCACCTATATATATACACACCTTTGTGTGTTTATACTACTATCATCGTGATCATGCTTTCATATAAGACACATTAATAACTAAAAAGGTAGTACAAGAACATGTTTGCTACGTACAAATCAACCTTGGAAAACAAACTACGAGATTCTACCGGCACTTCTTCTTAATACGTACCGGCCGTCCAAATAAAAGACCACTTAATACTCTAAACCAAGTAATACAAAAATTAGGGAACCCACCTATGAGAAGAAAAGCCCTACCCTAGACACGCACCTAGTGTGTGTGTGTGTGTGTATACATACACACACACACCTTGGCTGAAGAGCACAATTTTCACATTGTTTGATAGTATTATTTTGCCCATCATACATGATTACTAGCAATAGGTAAAAATCACATTAAGAACATGATATACATGAATTTACATGCGCACGCACGTATAGATGATTGAAAATCGGTTAACACGATCAATTTACAAGGTAAATCTTTTAATTTCATAATTTAGTTTTCTATTCATTAACACTATATGGTTATACTACAATCATCATGATCATATGCTTTCATATAAGGAAAAACAACCAAAAAGGTAGTACAAAAACAAAAGCACATATGCTATTAATCAAACACGGAAAACAAACCACGAGAACATTCCATCAGCAGTTCTTCTTACCATCCAAACAAAGACCCTCTTATACGACCCTAAACCAAGCAATGCGAAAATTAAAGGAACCCACCTACATACGGAAAGAAAACCCTAAATAAAAGCCAGCTTGCAGACAATGAAAGCAAAGAGCGACAAAAGACACAAGTTCAAGACAGACGCGCGCCCCTTCGATCGGAAGGGGGTGTCCCCCTCTACCCTCCTACATGAGAGGGTGAGATCTTGGTATGTCTCTTCACCCCAATTCTCTGTCTTGATCTCACCCTCTGGCCGTAAGAGGGTGGAGGGGGATACCCCTCCTCCCGCACTCCAAGCTTAGAGGCGACTCCCACTTCAATAGAACGCCGATGGGGGCGGCCCCGGGTCGTCGGTGTTGTCATCTCCATCCTGCACCGATGTGTTTATAGAAGGAGTGGCGGTGGGGGTGTGGTCACCCTCCCAACCCTGAATCAGTGTGCTCAAAGAAGGGGTAGCCGAGGTGCCCTCATCGGCCCAGCTCTGCATCAATGTGTTGATAGGAGTAGCGGAGATCACGCCCTGATCATCTTCTTCCCTCCATGGCTGCGGCTGCTGCTGCTGCTGCTGCGGCTGCGGCTGCGGCTGCAACATTGTGTTCAGGGTGATGGAGTCGGTCGCCCAGGGCTGCATCAAATCGTTAATAGAAGCATTAATGGAGTTGACCTCGACGTCGTCGCCCCAGTTCTGCATCAGAGGGGTCATGGGAGCGGCGGCGGAGGTGCGCTCGCCGGCCGGCCGCCAGGTCGGCATCAAGCTGTTCATGGGAGCCGGCGAGGAGCTGTCGCCCGCCGGCAGCTGCCAAGCCTGAGGCAGGGTGTTCACGGGAACCGTCGAGATACCCTCGCCGGCCGTCCAAGTCTGCCGCAGAAAGCTGTTAAGTTGAGCCTGCATCGAGGCGGTGTCGTCCCCTGCGGCGGCGCCCCTCCAGCTGGTATCTAGCAAGGTGTTGGTTGGATCCGGCGAGATGGCGCCGTCGCCGTCCCAGTTCTGCAGCAGCGTGCTCAGAGGAGTAACGGAGGTGCCCTCGCCGTCCCAGTTATCAAGAAATGTGCTCATCGGAGGAGTGGCGGAGGTGCCCTCGACGCCGCCGACGTCCCTCCATGGCAGCTGCGTCAGCTGTGTAGTCACGGGCGGCGGAGCTGCGGAAGAGGAAGACGATGATGATCCGAAGGTGAACAGCGGCGCAAAGGTGTTCGCGCCGCCTCCCATGCTCCCCCCCTGCAGGTTATTCATCCAACCGGAGCCTGCAGTCGGCGCCACGGCGCCGCCGCCCAGGTGAGCGGCGGAGCTGGGGAAACGGAAACCGGCCGGCGAGGCGTAGTGGATCGGCAGCGATGGCATGCCCCGCCCGACGAGAGGAGGCAGCGGTACTGTCGGCGCACTGATGGCGGCTCTCAGAAGGAAAGGGTTAAAGGAAGATGCACTCGCCGACGCCCCGCCGGCGGCCGGAAAAGAGAATGTGCTTGCGGCGGCCTGGGGCCTCGCGAGCGCCGAGGCGACCGTCCACGGCGCTGCGTGGCCGAGGGAAGCCATGTACGCAGCATGGCGCCACGGGTTGGACACCGGAGGGGCGGGGGCGTCGGGCGACCACCGCTGATCCAGCGGCACGCCTTCTTCTTCCTCCTTCTCCCGGATGATGTCACAGATCTTTAACCCCAGCTCCTCCAGCGAGTCCGTCATTTCCTCCGCCTCCGCCAACCCCAGGTCCTCCACCTTCGCCGCCCACCGCTGCGGCAGACTCCGCTCCTTCTCTTCTATGGCTGCCAGAAGCGTCGTGCGGTACGCCTTCGCCGCCTCGCTCCAGTCCTCCTGCTCGGCGAGCTGCCGGTACAGCTCTTCCTCCAGGATCCTGCGACGGAACCCCCCGGGCGGACCATACCGAGGTTGGCTCTGCGGCCTTCGCCCTCCCCCGTCGGCGCTGCTCGGCCGCCGCCCTCCCCCGTCGGCGCTGCTCTCCCCCCGCTGCCCGGCCGCCGGTGCAGCAGCAGCAGCAGCAGCACCACGGCGGGAGGTAGCGTATTCGATGAAGCGGTCGACGACGGTGAGGACGTCGGGATCTCCGAGGGAGTAGACCCGGCCGGCCGGAGAGTTCACCAGAATGGCCGACTCGGCACCGCAGAGAGTGGAGAGCTCGCATACCTTCTTGAAGAGCCCCTGCCGTCTCTTGGAGAAGCTGACCTGCCTGGCAGCGTCCTCCTCGATCCTCTCTATGACCACCCTCCTCCGGTTTCTCGCCATCTTCTCCGGCGCCGTGAGAGACAGACACACACACACAGAGAGAGAGAGAGAGAGCGAGAGAGCGCAAGCGAGATGGAGAGACCAGTTGGAAGGGAGATGTGCTTTTATGGAGAAGGACGAGGAGCGGTGCTTACGTCAGATGAGCTCAGCTATGCGTTCCTCTCCCGCCCGCAGATTTGCTGCTTCCTAAAAAGGAAAATCCGTTAAATGCCCTAAAATCTCTGAGCCGCAATCTGCACGCTCTCGAGCACCTCTCTATCTCTCTCTCTCGTATATTTTTTAAAAAAAAGGGTCAAAGAGTCGAATTATTTGAAAAATGATTGGAAAACGTGGCATAAGAGAAGATAGAGGGGGGGAGATAAGCTGGAAAAATGGCTAGCTGTGGATGAGTAGATTCAAAGACGCCCACACAATAATTACATGAATTTGGATTTTACTTTTGGCGCCCGTTTGAAACCCAAAAACACTTGTCGCGAGATTCTTCTTAGCCTGAAGATGGGCACGTATAGTTGATCAATAAATGCTCGGTGTAATGCAATATAATTTACAAATAAAACGTTATTTGAGTCTTACCCCCCCCCCCTCCCCGGCCTCTAAGTGGGTTAGCCAACTCTAAAAGAAGGAGGTTCATGCCCAATAGGAGAAGAGAATAAAATTTCATCCCTTGCACACTGAATAAGGGGGGTTAGTAATATTGAAGAGGTTAGTGACTCAAAAGATATGGAGATTAGTGACATTTTGCACCTCTAACTAACACATTATTGTCAATCTTAGCAACAAAAACAAAATACTAAAGGATCCCATATGACGGCATCGATGTTGGGGAAACGTGGCGTCACTACATTGGAGACTACAAGAGATGCCTCGGGTAGGCGACTAGGGCGATCCGCACTCTAGATAGATAGTACAAAAGAGTCCTATGTAGTTATAAGATTCTCGAACATCATTATTATGTTTGTCGTGTATTTGTTTTCTCGGTTGTCGTTTTATCTCGGCATGTACTCAATACTCGACACATACTCGGGACTCGACACGTACTTGAGACTCGACGGTCCATTTATGATAGTTCGTTAAGAATAAGGTATACCGGTTTTTCGGCGAGGCAATGAATTATTATTCCTAGAACAAGAAATATTTAACATCAAAGATTAGTCCATTTTGTTCTATTGATCCGCATTAATTATGATTGTTCAATCTAAGTGATCATAGAAACTATTTCTAAAAAGGTAAGAAAAATATGACGAATAAAAAATAGCAAATTACTTGTTGATTCCAAATTATATATGATCTTAAATGTTTTCCAGCTGATCCAACTTATATATCTAGATTCCATTCTAAGTTATATATCCAAGTCAGCCTAAGGGCCTGGTTGGCACAAGTTTAATTTAGGCATAAACAAGGTTTGCTCTCAAAATTTTAAGGATAAACTAAGTTCATCCTAAATTCAATCTTGTACCAAAAGGTCTGACAATGTCAGATATTTGAAGTTAAAAATTAGAAAAAAAACCATCTTCGTATAAATAATTTACTACACCTACATTATTCTTGTTTAGCTCAGGCCATTTGCCTTGTGATGGCATAGAAATAAGCACAAATTAGTGGAACACTTCAGTATTTTACTCCAAATGACTTAAGTAAAAAGATACAAATACCCGGATTTATTTTCCCTTCAGCTACTTTCCTTCCTCCTCGCTAGCAGTGTGGCTTCGAGAGTAAATATAGATGTTAAGATAACATTTACTATATCCTCATTTTTATTTTAAAATGAAATTATGTTATTTTATAGAATATAAGGTTCATTTTTCTTAAAGGGATTGCTTACATATCAATTCCCTTGATTATATATTTTCAAATATGTTCTTAGAGAATTTAAGATTTTTAAATACATACTTGAAATCTTGTGTTATTCAAAAATAAGTTCTTGTCAACTAACAACCCTATTTGGTAACACTACTAACACCTATTACTCATCAAAAAGTTTTTTTGCTACTAATATCAATTTTAAAATTTACGTTACAAACAAAACCAATTGTAATATAGGTGTCTACCAACATCAATATTTAATTTATTTATATGCTATATTATAAAAATATCAATATAAAAATTGATGTAGTAATAAACATGGTGTCACTGTGCCATGATGGGGTGGACATGTTTTCCTCCACTCTGACTGGGAAGGTCGTGGGGTTCAACCTGTTGTTGTGTCTTGTAATTCTGCTGTATTCTAGAATCCTCCACACAAAGGTCATGGATTCCAAACATGGTGTCTCTAATACCTTTTACCCACCCCTATATGATCTAACTTTATAGAAGAGAGTAAAAAATTTATGATTAAAAATTTTAATAGATATATTCTCATCAAGAAAAGTAAGTAAAAGAAAGAATTTTTAACTAACAATGTTTGTAAGTTTTAAATAATAGAAATTTATTTTTGAAATTGTGGAAGACTTCATAAACTTTTAAATGTTTTAACCTTTATGTGGGTATATTGGAAATCTCGATAACTAAAGGGACTAATGTCCAAATATGTTTTTTTTAAATTATGGAGAACTTTTTGATCATTGAATTTTATAACAGGACAAAATTCCATCCCTCCACTTCCAAAAGTTATCAGAAAATAAATTTTAGTCCGTATTAAATAATTATAAATTTTATATTTTTCAACGCATAAAGCAAAAGATTAGTTCACTCTCTCTTCCTAACGGTCCTAACTAGTGCAATCTAAGAAATATGCCTGTAAGAGGCGCATTGCATTTATACTGCTTGCAACCATTTCATAATTAGTTTATTTAAATAATAGAATCGACATTACTCCTTCATGAATAGAGGGGGGAATTATCAGAGTCGTGTGTATAAATTATATATAGTGTCAACTCAATTCAGCTGAGAATACAAACCGGAGGTGCATTTCAAATTTTCGATATTTCCAACTTAATTAGTTGTATATAGGAGGCCAGTCCTGTGACTGTCCTAAATTCTAGCTAGGAGCATCACATGTATTTTTATCAATCATGCTCAAAGATTTTTAATTATTTTTAGCGCGACCACACAAAGGCATTTTGTTCAGTTTGGTTCAAAATTAAAATATAGTTCTAACAAATTTCACTGCATAGAATATTTATGCTTGAATTGGACCACTTTCGGTGTGAACAACCACACCTTGTGCTGGAGTTTAAACAAATAGCATCCCTTATGTTTTTTTTTTTTTTTTTTTTGAAGGAGTGCCACTACGGCTAGTTGCGCCAAGACGCCATTGAAGGCTCAAACCCGCGTCTCCTTGCCAAGAGGAAACGGCCGTGATGTCCAACTGTGTCATGTGCAGATAGCGTCCCTTACCGCATGGGTTCATAAAGCTTAATGCTTCTCTTTCCTTGTTACTTGCTTTTGTCATTAAGATGATAAAGATAAAAGCTAATGAGGAGAGAGTTGTTTGCCATGCTTACAATTTTTTATTTTAAAAAGTTTTTATGATGTTTCGGATGAGCAAAAAACTAAAAAGGTCTTGATTTCTCCTTTTTCCTTTCTTTTTTTCAAAATCACTTTCTCCCCGTGCCCTATCTCGCCCAGATAGATATTTGTTATACATGTTGCCAACATCTCCTCTCCACTCCATGGGATCTTCTCTCTTCCGTCTTGTTTCGACATTGACCCTGACCGTAGAAAAAGAGCAAATGGGAGAGGTAAGCATTGTCTTTGCTGCCATGGCTCGGGATCGGCCCTGCTGATCTCGATATTTGCTAGCTATAGTGGCATCTTCTTTTGGATCTATGGGATCTTCTCTCTACCGCCTTGGTTCGAGATCGACCCCATCAAAGGGATAAGCACAAATAGGAGAGTAAACATTGTCATTGCTGGCTTGGCTTGGGGGTCGACACCAAGCATTAAATTCTAATTTTAACATATTTTATGTCTGAAGTTCGAATTTCTCAAAAGTCCGGTCCCTCTATTCTCTCACAAAAAAAGTGAGACTCACATATTTGAATAATGATTTGACTTATAAGGTCCACCACTATCATGTGAATTCTATTTTTTGTGAGATGGTAGAAAGTGCTCTCTCCAACGAACTCATGAGAGAATCCGAACACTTTCTATCTCTGTTTGATAGATGAGAAGAGGCAAGGGCGACAAGAATAAAGATGGCGGCATCCTCACGGTCGTCCTCAAGGTGGACATGCATTCGAGGGCTGCACCAGTAAGGCGCATTACGGCATCAAGGGCTTCGACAGTACATTTGGCCATAGCCGTCCCTTCCCTTTGTCCGACAATTTCAGCACATGTTGAAAATTTCACCCTAGGGGTTTTCAATCAAGATCCTTGGTTTGAGAATGTGGGGAACCAGTACTATATATGTTTCTTAAGCCAGCCTTTTGCATTTGTAATGCATTTATGTGTTCTTCCCAACGTTCCTTCTTAAATTCATCCGGCAGTGGTTTATTCTTTCTCAACTTATTAGATTTTCATCTTCTTTCTCTTGGTTTGATTTCACGCCTTCTAATTGTACAAATTGTTTTCTCATCTTTCAAATTTTGATTGGCTCCACCTAAGCCGCCTCGTTCCCCCTCCTCAACTCTCTCTTCCGGTGGAGAGCAAGACACAAGAATTAAAATGTTACCAAAAAACTTGTTATCATTTTTAAAAAATAAAATTTTTTGCCAAACATGAAAATTTCATATTTTTTACTTTTAAAATTTTTTTATCGTGAAAAGACATAAAAATAAAATGTAACCAAACACCCCGTAAATGATTATCAAAATCGTTGCCTTGTCACGTAGCTTAGTAATTTAGAAATTTGATTCCTTTTCTTCTCTAACTTTCGGTTAAATATTTTATACAGCCAACAAAGTTTTGGTGCTTCAAAGGTTGAAGTAGACAAACACAAGGTCGGTGTAAACTTCGGTTACTATATAATTCACGTAGACAACATAGATATATATAATATATACATATAAGTCTCCTTGGGATATCAATTGGCGTGTATATATATGGAACTTACAAGCACACCTTCAAACAATGTTTTCTTTCTTTGATAACATATACACCCCATTTGTTTTAGTCAGTGCTCTCTTACACAACTGAAATTTTGTTTCTCATGGAAGAAAAACAAATCTCAGGTACTCATTCAAGATGGAATGGCATTTAATTTAATTAGTCAAAACATAGATATTTTCTCAAAGGCTTAAGATGTGTTGGAAGTACACATGGCCTTCACTCTCTTTTAGGCATAGATTTAATGGTAATCAAGTCTAAGATAGCCCCAGCTAGCTAGCTAGCAGTTTGGAAACGTACTGATTGGGATTTAGTTTTGACGCCCCTTGAGTCCCACCCAGATGTGGAAGTTTATAATCTTTCCACACCTTGCCATTCATGACAAGCTCCGCAAAATCAGCTTAAACTCGCCGGCAAATCGAAGATAGACACATTCTGGAAGAGTGTTTAATATCTTGGTGTCGGCACCTGTAAATGTTGTTTTTTTTTTGGACAACATGGCCCGATGGCCAGATGTGCGCAGCACAGCGCACCGGCGAGGTTGCAGCGCTCGAACCCCACATGATAACCACCCCCCCTAGGGGGTGGTCCCGGCTATTCACAGCCGGGATCGAACCCCCGCGCTCGGTCGGCACCTGTAAATGTTGTTACAGCTAGCCGATCTGACCCGACTTGACCCAATACAATTAGTCCATCACAGCTCAACATATATCAAGACCAAATCGAATTAATGGGGTCTTTGGTTGCACGATGATATATATAATGAGTTTTGTTTTGAAAATATGTTTTATGTTAAAATGATGTTTGGCAATTGCTACAAAATATATGTTACAGAGGATAGTGTCTTGGATAAGAAGAGGTGAGATTTTTTGTGTGGTCCCGATATTTTTTTAGCTATACTTGATACTTGTCCTTTTCTTTTTTGTTGCCATATCTCACTTAAAATGATAATGTTATGTCTTCATGGGGTACGTGTTTGGTTCCATTAAATAAATTGAATTTTTGTTATAGTTTTATGTTCCTGTGTAACAAGGCTGGTTAAAATAAGATGTGTTTGACAATCATTACAATTTTATATTCTTAAAGAACTTTTCCTTATTGAACAAAGAAAAAGAGGGTATCACACTTCTTTTTTAACTTGTGATCCTCTCACACCTTGTTTAGTCATATGTGCTATCCACTCTTTTTTGTTATCACATTTTCTCAAACATGATAATTTTATGTTATTGTTTAGTTCATATTTTATTTTAGTATAATTTTTTTAATAAAAATATATAAAAATTTATTGTGCAACCAAATACCTTACTAGTTATCTTGGATTTTATTTCAATTACGGTAAACATGTATATATATGAACTCATTTTGCAACCAGCAGCTCTATAAAAGAAAATGATCAGACCTTTTACAGCTAAATAAATGTGAATTAGGTTTTTGTATACTTCCATCACTGTAATGAACCCTTCTGGCTCAGTTGTTTGGCCACTCAATCCCAAAATGGACACATGTGCCCTATCATTATATATTGCATAATTCTTACGCATGTTATAGGATGTTAGGTTGCACAATAAAATAGTTTTTTTTCCCAAAAGAATTGATTATTGTAGCAAAACTTGTCAAACAACGTGTTTGACAATTATGATGAAAAATATTTTTATAAGAGCTTGTTCTTGGATAAAAATTGTGAGACTTCCTTTTTGTTTCTTAAGACACGTACCTTATGGGGTGTTTGGTTGCACGATAACGAAGATTTTTGTTTTAATTTTTAAAAATGGTAAGAAAACTTGTTAAAAGAGGTGTTTGGTAACCATGACAATTTTATGTTTTAAAAGTGATTTTCTTCTTAAACAAAAAAAGAGGGACTCACCTCTTTCTTTTTTCTTGTGGTCCCCCACTTTGTTTGGTCATGTGTGGTAGTTACTCTTTTTTGTAATCACATCCCTCGAAACATGATAATTTTATGTCATGAGTTGGTTCACTTTTTATTTTAATACAATTTTTTATCATGAAAGTGTACAAAAAATTATCATACAACCAAACACCCCATTACTGTTTGGTTCTTCATATTTGAGGAAGCATATAAGTTCATGTGATTTTTATCGGACATTCATTTTTTTGACAACAAAATGTTGGATCATATGGAATCACGATTTTTTTTCTTTTGAAGTTGATTCAAGTCTTCAAATTGTTTGGATGGACGGTGTTACTCAAAATTTTTTGTTATGTAGTTATGAGCTCAGCCAAAGCGAATGCACGTGGGCTCTATATATTTATGTACATGTAAAAGAAGTTCGATGTATGAAGTTCTTTCAATATTTTCAAGACACCCAATATTTTCATCGAGCAACCGATAATTTCAAGACACCCAAAACCAAATATCTAAAAAATAAAAAATAAAAAATAAAAAATAGCAGTATTTTTATTTTGGTTTTTATTTTTATTTTTTTATTTTTTAAAAATGAAATATAATTTAGAACTATATTGTAATTTTATAGGTATATTTTTGAATGTTTCTAAAATATTTCTCTTTTATATTCTAAATTTTTTATTTTAATATATTCATTTAATTTTTATATGATATTTTTATATAGTAATTAGTTACTTACTGAATTTCTTAGTGAATAAAAATGATTTTCGGATATGTTTCTTATCAAATATTTTTTTTCGGTCATGACCATCAACCTCCCAGCGCGGTCCCTCGAGTGGGTCAGTGAGGTAGGGGTAGCCGGGTAGGCTTCCCGTTCCCGGTGCCCGTAGCCGAGTTGTCCCGCGTCCTGACTCCGGAGTCTCGATTCCGTTCGAGGAGCCGCGACTCGCCCGAGTCAACTCGTGTCTGCCTTCGCCAACGGCTGTCCTTTTGCCGCGGCGCCAAGGATTCAGTGCCACGAAATCTGGAGAGGCCTCGCATCCCGCTGCCCTCCTCGGCACCGTGCCCGAAATGCAGGTTGCCGCCCTCTGTTTCCCACCCTCCTCACCGAAGGCTCTCTTCCCCCGCCCCTCCTCCCTCCGTCCTTGCGCCGCGGTGGGGAAGCGGTTGCGGTGCCCTCCGGAGCGGTGGCGCCGCGAGAAGGCGGCGGTGTCCAGGCCGCTGGCCTACTTGTCATCCACCGATGCGGCGACTACGGTTTGTTACGCCTCTACTGCTTTCCTCTTTCCACCGGCGGCGCGTCTTGTTTGTGGTTTCCACAGCCTTGCTCTCCATGCGACCCCAGGCGGAAGCGGCAGCCGAGCTGGAGAGGCGGAAGCACGACCTGCTGAGGGCCGTCCAGGACACCCAGCGCGGTCTATCCAGCACGGCCGACCAGCGGTTTTCCATCGAGGAGGCCTTGGTACGCGTGGAAGAATACGGGGCTGGTGAGGCGGTGGACCTGGACAAGCTGGACGGCACATGGCGCCTCGTCTACACCTCTGCCGCCGACGTTCTTATCCTGTTTGAGGCGGCCAACAGGCTTCCTTTCTTGGAGGTGCCGTCTTAGTTCTGTTTTTGTGTTTTCCTATCTTTCTCGTGCCCTCTGCGCGGAGGATATGTTTGGCGTAGAGTTGGTGGTGACTTTGTTTTAACACTGATTACAGGAAATGTTGGGATTTTGTGTAGGTGGGACAGATCTATCAGAAGTTTGAGTGCAAGGGATTGTCTGATGGAGGGATTGTTCGAAATGTTGTGCGTTGGAGCATTTCTAACCTGCTGGAGGTATGGGATTCATATTTATACGATATGCTTGTTATGCGACTGTCCTTATCCATTTTGGCGATGGGATCATGCTTCTCATAGAAAATGAGACTGCAAGTTGTTTGTGTGGTTTCCACTTTTGCCGGTAAAAGTGAACGAATTTTTAGGTTCTTCGCATCCTTTTACAGATTTGTTGTCACGCACCAGATCAGAGATGAAAAGGTCTGGCAATGTAATTGGGAGAATAACCATATAATTAGAAATAGTTTGGAAACAAAAGATGAATTAAGTCATATGATCTTAACTCAATGAACTAAATATGCTCCCTATCTTAGTGCTGTTGTATGATTCTATTTGTATGAAAAAAGAAAATTTAAAACAATAATGATGGGCCACATAAATATGATCCGCTAATCATTCTCACTCTCTCCTACTGATCATCCAAAATATCCATACATGTTTATTTACAAATATTCATTGAAATACATAGATGGTAAACATTTTATATTGCACAAAATAATTCAGACTGAAACAAAATGGATAATTTAAATATTATTTTTATCGGATATCAAACCAAGTGATAAAAATACCTGGACAATCATATGGCAATTTATACTTATTTTATTTTGATTATTGTGTTATGTTAAACTATATTCATGTGCAATTAAATCAAGAAATTTTGTATACAATGCAATTTTTTTCACTTTAAAAATAGATATTTAAATTAATTAATTTCTAATTTACCATATAATAAAATATATAGTGTAGCAGACTAACATGTGTACGCCTAGACAATGGCATATATGTGATTAACCGAGGTATCTAGGATCGATATACACACCAGGTTTAGAACATATGTAAATCCCATTGTTCTCGGGTGTTCATGTACGTTGACAAAATTTAGATTCAAATTTCAATCTCAATTTATATTCTTTATATTGAACATATCATAGCATGCATTCGCAATCAAATTTCAGATGATATTCATAATCAGATAATCCACAATACTTAAATGATGCAACATGTAAAAAAAGATTTATAACTTGCAAGTTGCCAACTATTAAAACCAGCAAGTTGTACAATATAATAAAAAATTATTAAATAAAAATAAAAATTAAAAACATAATGATTACAAAGATTAAGCAGAAAAGCAATAAATATGTACGTGTACGAACAAATAATTATAAGATTTGTTTAAAACACAAATGATAAATTATATGAGTTGAAATGTAGGATAGAAATTCTAATTTGCAATATAATTATATTCAAACGAATATTTAACATAAAGGAGAGATATATTATAAAGTCAATAACCAAATACAAAGTAACAGGCCGATATGTCAAATAACCATAAATAATATGGATAAGTTGAATTTTATAATAATATCAAATAATAAAATAGAACATTCATGTACTTGATCACAATAAAAATCAGATTCAATAAATATATGATTTAATTAATTATTCAACAATCAACACATTTAATTGAGAATCTAACTAATATCTAATACATGCGTTTTTCAAAATAATTAATTTTAAAACTATAAACCAATATATGAGATATTGTTAAGGTCTACCAAATTTGCTTCCTGCAAAAATCTATGATGCAAAGTTGAAGCAGGACGGGACCGGGGGTCCCATTTTTCTAAGTTTAGAAATTACCTAATGACCCGTTTGGTTAGAGTTTCAAATTTGATACTATATCAATATTGATATTGATAATTTTAAAAGTTGGAGTATCAATATCAAAATCGATACAAGTTGACACTTATATTACATAATGTGCTTTGTTTTCATTATCAATTTCAAAATTGATACTATTAATCAAACACTTCTTAGTGATTACTAAGAATATTAATTCTAAAATTGATAGTGATAGAGGTGTCAAATAGTGTTACCAAACGGGTCATAAAGAATAACCCTGCAAGTAGAAAGACCAAACAACAATTAAACCGTACCAAACCGAAAGCAGAATACCAACAAGAATGCTATCAAATAGGTATTGGCAATTTAATGTGCGCAATATATACCAATATGCTGACATCCAAGAGATTTATGCAGTTCAACAAATGAAACAACCGCAGCAGCAACATGGAAAATATCTTCAATGACACAACCCTCAGAAAATAATAACCATATCAGCAGGAAAGGACAACAGTAGGGGCAATCTATTGGGAGGGACGATTGCTTAGAAATTAATTCATCCTAGCCGTGGGGAATTAGGGAAACTAGGGAATATCATCATCTATTAGGAGTCCTCCCAATGAACAATATCAGCAACTAATTAAAGCTACCAACGCACCGTTTACCTGGTTTCGTCATCATTTTCCCATTCATAAAATGTAGGCAATTTTGGAAGTTCCATTACTGTGGGTTCCAAGAAAATTCCAGATCAATCCAAGTCAATTCAGAGAAGAAACCGTTTAATAACTCAGCAGTAACAAGATTGGAAACTCAGATTCCGACTGCAAGTGGACAAGTCAATGTATGCACAACAACTCAAAATGAACAGCAAGATAATATCACAGAACAACCGTAGATAGAACCAATTTGACTGGAGAGGACCAGTCTTGCATATTGAAATCCAAAGCAGGGTTTAAACATGAGCAAGTAGACCAGAAATAATATCACCAATATCTACAGCATAATAGGGTCGAGGAACTCCAGAACTCAGTCAGACTCAGGATATCACCAGAACGAACCAAGGTTGCATCAACCACAAACAATCTTCTGATAGAGCCAGATTAGAAGAGACAACTAGCAATTGAGCATATATTGGAGTGATGAAGATCCAATTCAAACAACATCGATAGGAGCATCAGCTTGAAAATCAAAATTATAAACAACTCATCGGAAGAGCCAGCATAGGAGATAGACCAGTTAGAGAAATCAAGGAACAACCAACATCCATTAAGATCAGTTCCCAATCGAAAAATCCATAGACAATAAAATGTCAATCCCTACGGATTAGATACCCTCGGAACCAGACCGAACCAAAAGTCACAGCCACTAGAACTCATAAAGAGGAGACATACTGCAGGACTTTATCACCAGAGGATAGTGTCACCAGATCGGAGTGACCCAGAATGTACGCAGATGGCATCACCAACTTTGAAAATTGAATATATTGCCAACCAAAACAGAAGAGGAGGACCGTACAGATTTGTTCATCATCAACATACCAACCTCAAGACATGATCACTGAAGAAGTAAGGCTTCCAGGTCTTGCTATCGGTGAAGGAGCACCAGCTAGGGCACTGAGCTGAAGAAGACCACACTGGGACAGGAGGATGAACCAGACGAGTGAAGGAAGAACCCTCACAGGAGCTCGCCGGGGAACACCTTCCAGAAGAGAGGGATCGAGTTGATCCAAGGGAGGAAGCCGCCGTCGAGTGATGGAACACCACCACAGGAGCTCGTCGGAACTAGCTGAAGATCGGCCTAATGCGGATCGAACCAAAGGGAAAGAGGTAGAGGCGGGTCAGGGGAAGAGAACTCCCATCAGCTGCTTGTCGAGATCACCACAGGAGGAGGAGATTGGGGAGGAAGAGCCACCGCTAGGGTTTCGCCATCGCCGGAGGAAGAGAGAGGACCTTTGCGGCCGAAGCGCCATCGCGCGCTCGCGTGAGAGAGAGCCTAACCGAGGTTAAGTCGCTCAAGAGAGGGGGGAAGGAGGGGCAAAACCGGAAAAAAAAGTCGAAGCTTAACATTTCATTTCAATGTATCATATACTATGTAGTCAGAGGCGTAAGGCGACCGAGGCGAGGCACCCCTCGCCTCGCCTCAGGTGCTTGAGGCGGGCGCCTCAGGCGCCCGAGGCGACATTTTTTTATTATTATGAGATTTAATTTTAATACTTGAAAAATCTATATAAGAAGGTGAAGAAATATAAAAAAATACAGTGAATGCATCAGAAATGCAGGAAATATATATGAAAATACAAGGAATAAATTTAAATTTGCAGGAAAAATAAAAGTTATGTCCGAAAATGCATATAAAATAATCTAAAAAAGCTGAACATATCTAAAAAATTGTGGAAAATACAAAAAACAGCAGAAATTACGTTAAACATGTATTAAATGATTACTGCAAAAATAATTTGAAAGAAGTACCTTTTCTCATTTCATTTCCATAAGCATGCCTAGAAATTGAACACATCACCAAAATCAAAAAATATAATACATCAAGTAGAAGGATGTTGAATAAGAATGATAAACCAAACATAGAAGTACATAAATAACGATAAGTTCACAACAACGTTAAAAGGTACATTCATCTAACGTCTCTCCAATTAGTTAACACAAATATCAATAATCAATCGGAAGAGTAAGGGTCATCATCATCGCAGTAGCATGAACATGAATATCCCCATCCGATTCCGAGGTATCTTCATCCACGGCCACACTCTTTCCTTTCTCAATCCTTTGCCTTTTGTGAGGCCTCTCGCTCTAGCTGATGGACCTTCCTCTTCATCAATACCCGCCGCTAGTTCAACTTCCTCCACGCGAGATCCTCTCCTTCACGCACATACTCGCCGTCCTCTCTAAAGGGATCCACTCATCACCCTCATCAATATCGTCCAAAGAAATGTGATCAGCGATTGAACTTCTCCATCCTAAAATGGCGATCTCGAAGCCTTCGATTGTATCGGACATGATAATATCGTTTAGTTTTTTCGTTCCAATCTATTCCTTTTCGCGTGCACCTATAATTTAAAGATGAACATTAAGGTAGAGTATCGAATGAAACACGCTAAATAATGAATGATACTAGTGCATACCGTTCAAAGGTACCTGCCAAAATATGCTCACAACTAGATGCACTACAAGCGAGACTCAATACCCTAATGGCAAACCTTGCAATCGAGGAACCTTGCTTCCCCAATCCTTCCACCAATTATGTTAAAAGAAAGATGAGAATTAATTAAAATCAAAACAATACTTTGAAATGTATAAACGAAAAGTTTTCAAAAGTTAAATGTCAACTCGGAATAGAAGTTTTTTTTTCGTCTAATGGCCATATCTCTTCCAAATAGGCCCTCAAAGCATCTCTCCGTATGTATTTAGTTGCTCGGTAATCATATTCGCTCATCGTGACTTTCAATTAGCCTCTCAATGGTATCATAGTAGTCCTTGTTTTTATTTCTCCATCACTCTCAACATCCGGATTCGAGTAAAAAATTGGGGGTTAAGATAATAACCCGCTACATGTAACGGACGATGGAGTCGATTGTCCCACCTCCTATCAATAATGTCCCAAATTGGACCGTATTTGTCAAAACTTCTCATCCAAGGCACTCTTAATGCCTTCCTTCGCCCGGTCCATTGCTTCATATACGTAGCCCATTGCCGGTTTCTCACCATCCACTAAGCGTAAGACTATCACAAGAGGCTTGAATACTGAAAGAGCATACGCTACACCTCTCCGTAAAGTTGTTTTCAAAATGATGTCACATGATTTCTTTCCTCGCCTTGCTTAGCCCATCGGCTCAGCGCTCCACTCTTCGTATGTAAACATCCTTCTCATTTCAGTCTTCAAGTTGTGTAGGCTCTCTAAGTTGAGATAGTTGGTTGCAAACCTTGCACGAAAAAAAAAAACAAGTTAATGGCATTCAATATCGCAAGTCAATTCACAAACTAATTTAAACAATATAAAAATACATTTCAAATTGAGATTATACCTTGTGACTGCTGCCCTACACAAATCAGCCAACAAATTGAGATAACATTTTTCTCCCCAACTTCAAGAACTATTTTGTCCAACAAATCAGCCAACAACCTTGCATCTTTTACTTGTGAAGATGCATCTATTGATTTTAAGAAGACTGTGCCCGTAGGTGTGTTGACTAAAAAATTTATCAATGTTTTCCCTCTTCTATCCGTCCAAGCATCGGACATGATAGTGCATCCATATTTCACCCAACTTCCTTTTTCTTTTTCAACTAATTCTTTAGTTATTCAAGCTCTTTCACAAGCAAATTTTCACGCACCTCACGATACGACGGACCTTTCAACTCGGGCCAAATTGACCAATAGCCTCTAACATGGCTCAAAACTATTCAAGCGTACGTGTCAAAGGTATACCTGCTTGGTACATCCACCGAGTAATGTATTGCACTACTTTTTCCCTTTCTTCCTTCAAATGCTTTTTGTCTTTCACACTCTTCTCTTTGGAAACCTCTGGATTTTGCTTCATAAAACGGTCCATAGGACCTCTCAAATGAGGAGGCAAAAATGTTGGATCACAAACAAGTGAAGTATCTTCAGCTTCCATGCCTGTCTCCGAAGTGTTGACACCAAGAAGGTTGTCTCTTCCCTCAATCTCTCTAATCACTGCAACCTTTCCGAACCTAGCTTGTTTAGCTTGCTCCATATGTTGTTTAATCTCTTCTTTTGCCTCCGGTGTAGCCTTCTTGCAAGTTGTCACATTGGTGGATAAACCGGCAATATGTTGCTTCAACCTATATATTCCACCTTTGCAATCCTTGTTGCAAAATGTACATCTAACAAGATCCCGATTTTTTGGATCCACCAAAATTCCATACTTCCAACCAACATCCTTTGACTTAGGAGCATGTCTTGCGATAATGGGGCCCGATGAAGTTGTTTGGGTGTTTGACCCCGTCCCCGAAGCTTGCTCCACAGTTTGAGACATCTTCATACATAAATACATAAACAAAAAAAAACATAAACAAAAAACACATAAACTCTGTGTTAATAAATCGGATTCAACAAACAATCTGATTTAATAAATCAGATTTAAAAGAAACTTCGATTTGATAAATTACATTTAACAAAGAATCTGATTTAATAAATCAGATTTAACTAAAACTCTGATTTATTAAATCTAATTTAATTAAAAGTCTGATTTGTTTAATAAGATATAATAAAAACTCTTATTTCAGAAATCTGATTTTAAAAAATCAGATTTAAAAAAAACTAATCAGATTTCAGAAATCTGATTTTAAAAAATCAGATTTAAAAAAAACAAATCAGATTTCAGAAATATGATTTAAGATATCTAACTAGCATTAACATAAAAAAAGACTATATCAAAATAAAAGAAGTGTGTATGAAGAAGACGGAAAAAACGTAAATTATACCTTTTCGACAACGTCCGGGTTGTTCGGTAATTCGCAAACCCGGTTAACAACACTTGCGCCTTCTACACGTTGCCAATAGCCTAATAAAAATATTGGAATGACATTTACAATGAAAAATATGAAGACTAACAAAAAAAACGTACCTTGTACGTCTAAATCCGGTCTTCTAACAATGTACACCAAGATAGAAGAAAATAAAACAAAAGATAAGAGTTCAGACAGAGAAGGATGTTGAATAAAAAAGATAAAAAAATTTGAAGAAAAAAACGTTAAAACCCTAAAACGGACCGGTTGGAGAGCTCCTCCGATGCTCTAGAAGGTTTTGGCACCTTCTACAGCTACTGGCGGCGGCGGCGATGGCTTCTCCGGCGACTGGCGGCGGCGGCGAGGGCTTCTCCGGCTGGCGGCGGCGGCGGCGGGTCCTTCTCCGGCAAGCAAAGGCGTCGGGCTGAAGGAGAGGGGCCGCGGGAGAGAGAAAACTCAGCGTCGGGTGCGGGAGAGAGAGAGGGGTCCACCGCGTAATGTTAAGTCTATCGGATCCGGCCAGTTGGGTCCGGATCCGATAGGCAGAGACTGAGGCGAACGCCTCAGCCTCGCCTCACGCCTCCCCCGCCTAGGCGGCTGAGGCGGGGGAGGCGATCGCCGCAAGAGCGAGGCGGCACAGTGCCGCCTCGCCTCGCCTCCTCGCCTAGGCGACCGAGGCGGTCGCCTCTGATAACATAGATCATATATCATGTATATAGGGGGGCTCGGGTCCTATTTATAGGACCAAGCGGCTACAACAAAAAAATTTAAAAAATTATTTTAAAACTAGAAAATATGAAATTCATGAATTTAAAAATGCCTATAAAATAATGAAAAAAATGACCAGACATCTTAGAAAAATCCTAAAATTTTAAAAAATTATTTAAATGGACCTAATATTGATCTAAAATCAAAATTTACATGAAATTTGAAAATCATTAATCGATTCTTACGTCCCGATTTGATATTTATCATTAATCAGTTCTTACGTCTCGATTCGGTTCTCATCATTAGTGCCCTGTTTACTCTTTTTTTATTTTTTTCATAAAAGTAAAAAATAAAAAATGAGAGAGAGAGTGAGAGCAAGGAAAATAAGGACACGAGAGGGGTTGTGAGAGAGGAAAGAGAGGGGACTGTCTAGGCGAATGTGGTAGGAGAGGGGATTGATGCTCATAATAGACGGGAGGGAGAGGGGAGGTGATGGAGCAAAAACTATATTTTTTGGGTCTCCAGAACCTTCAATATTACATTTATGCTGGATGAATCTAATTGGTTTTGTACGTACCCTATATATAATGATATCTATTATGTTATCAAAATATATATTTCATTATCTCAGTGCCTCAAACGTTTTGTGTACATGTTGCATCAACCATCCTCAGATGACTTTATCAGATGGATGAACATATTCTGGAGATAGGCTGACCTGTTGATGCTTGTGCTGCAATTCTTAAAAAATACCTTTGCAACATTATCATTAATGGAATCTACTCAATTCAACTTAGCTCAAGAATTAAGGTCAGTCATATGGACTTTCTTTTTTCATTTATGTTGATTTTAACTTAATTCTTCAGAGATATTTAACTCATCTAAATTATATTAAATTATCCATCTCTAAGTTCACTTGGTTTTATTACCTCATCTAAATTATATTGCAATTATTTTGATTTTTTTTTACTTTTATAACTGCTGTTTCTTTAAGTCAACATGTAATATGTTTAAACCATCTTAATCTCTCTTATTTCAATTTGTCTACAATTGTTATTACTCTCACATTTTCTCTAATATTCATTGCACATTCTATCTAATCTAGTATAATTAGCAACACTTATTTTGGAGGTATTTTTTTATTATCCAATATTCATTGTCATACAATAGTGCAGGCCTTATAGTTGTACGATAACATTTTCTTTTCAACTTTAGTAGAATCTTACTTTCATATAGAACTTTTGTAGTCAATCTCTATTTCATTTATTCTATTTTAATACTATGGTTAATGTCCTCATGACATTCATTATCTTTTTAAAATAATTGAACAAGATATTTAAATTGAGCACTTTGATATAATACTATTCTATTCAAACTAACTCTTTCTCCTTCTTCTCTTTGATTGTCATTAAATTTACAATATATATATTTTGTCTTAATTCTACTTATTTTTATACTCTCAGACTCAGTTAAATGTTTCTCCAAAAATTCTAGTTTCTTATTAACTCCTTGTGTCTCATCTATTAATACAATATCGTTTGTAAACACAATACACGATGATACATCTTCTTATATTTTTTTGTTAATTCATCTTTAACTAATACAAAAAGGTAATGACTTATTGCAGATCCTTGATGTGAGTCAACTGAAATAGCAAAATTTCTTATTTCTTTTACATTTGTGTAGACAATAGTGGTTGCTTCATTTTTTTTAAAGTAAGGTTGAAGCCTTAATTTCTATTAATGCCTTAAATTGCTAAATAAAGAAGAGGGAACCAAAAGAAAAAGGGAAACATGGAGGGCGGGAAGAGATAGAACCCAACTAACGAGATGATCGATGAGAAGTTATATTAGAAACAGTCTAAAGGAAAAGAAGATATCCTTGAAAGTAGCCTCATCCACGTGTCTCCCAGAGTGCGCCAAAAACCAGTCTCTGACCAACACTTGTGCTCAGTACAGGATCTGCCTCAGATTGTTGAAATGGTCAACACAAATTCGTCTGTTCCTGGTATGCCAAATGGCCCACAGCATGGCAGGTAGAACTAAATTTCAAAGATTTGCTATTTGGGACCAAGGATTATGTTGTGGCCAAATGAGAATGAGAGCCAAAGTGTCGGTGGGATTGGACCATTGAATATTCCAGCTTTTAAGTCCTCCAGAGTGAATTGATAATGCATAAAAAGGTGATCTATGGATTCCTCACGCACCCAGCAGAAAATGCAAGAAGTAGCAATATCTCTATTTTTTGAGGTAGCATATGGTCAGCAATCTCTTCTTCTTGATTTTCCATAAGAACAATTTTTTTAGTAGGTAATAAAGGACTCCACATAGCATGGTACCATGGAACTTCCACACCCCCCAAGGATAGTCTCTAAAAAGCAATTTTGACTGTGAATATAGATTTGTTTCCAGGTTGCCAAAGAATTTTATTTGCCTGATCTGCGGTGCAAGTGCAACTATAGTTCTCATGAAGCAACATCAACTTAGAAAGGGTCCCAATTTCCTCATCCTTCAAATTCTTTTTAAAAGTGATACACCATTTTGTTCTTGAATCCCAGTTAGCACAAACTTTTGGCATGAGGATCATTACAGATTCTGAAGAGATCAGGGAACCACACAGCTAGTGTATCATGATCAGTCCATCTGTCCATCCGGAAGGAAGCTTATGCCCATCTCCAATTGTAACAGTGGTGGATGCATTGAAGAAATCCCAACTGCAAAGAATACCACTTCATGTATTAGAGATTTTACCTCTTGTTTTGAAGTTTCTAATTCAAGCTCCATTACCCCTCACTCTATATTTTGATCAGATGATTTTGCCCAGCAGGTCCAAACCCGCACTGCCCTCCTTGGTTGATATGCAAACATGGTTCCACTTGATTAAATGAATACCTTTCCTGTCACTCGAACCTTGCCAGAAGAACCTAGCTCGTATTCCTTCTAGTTTGTTACAAACACCCTTGGAAACTTTGAGAATGTAAAAGAAGAATAGGGGTATACTTTGTAACACTGCTTTGGATAACAGCCATCTGTCATGAGCAAGAAGCATTTTACTTGTCTAGTATTGTAGCTTACCTTTCATATTTTGGACCACACTTTGCCAATCCTTGCTATTAGTACCTTTATCCGAAAGTGGTAGACTCAAATATATGATGGGAAAAAAACATGCCAGATTGAAATGTTCTGAACCACACTCGTATGCATCTCCTGCATATTTATACCAATGAGCTCGCATTTGGCTTCGTTGATTCTCAAACTTATGACCAACTAAAGAAAGAATAGCAAGAGTCTGAAATGTAAGGATTTGGCTAAATTCCCAGAAGAAAAAAGAATAGTATCTTCAACAAATTGAAGATGAGTGACACATTCATTGTTGGCTTCAACCTCAATGCCTTCAACCAGACCTGCTAGTTCAGCCTTTTCCCACAAAATGCTATTCATCTAACCGATAAGCACAAAAAAGAAGAGAAAGTTGTTCCATGCAATCCATTTGTTATTAAAGCCCAACAAGTGCATAATTCCAAACAAACAACTCTAACTGACCCTGCCATATGTTTTTTTGAAGTCTGATTTCAAAACAATGCATCCCTCTTTTTTTTAGATTTTGGTTGTGTAAAGACTCGTGCACCAAAACAATGCATTCCTTTTTTTAAGATTTTGGTTGTGTAAACACTTGTGCACAGCCATGTAATTGTCTAGAATGAACCTCCTAGGAATGAATGCAGACTGGAAAGGGGTGATCAACTAGTCAATATGCCTATTAAGTCTATCAGCAAGGATTTTGGTGAGAATTTTATAATTGCAATTCAATAAACTAATGGGTCCGAGATCTTTTATGTCCTTAATGAACTCTTTTTTTGGTAAGAGAACCAGTGTGGTAGAATTCAAAAGCTTGATACACTCTGGATGAAGCTCAAATTCTCTGGGCATTGTCATAAAGTCCTCCTTCAAGATATCCCAACAGGTAGAATAGAATCCGGTTAGGAACAACTCATCTCTTTGACTATCACTAATCAAACCCTTATTGTTCAATTGCTTGAACTTGTCTACTTTGGACATCCATTCTTTCCTTGCTACAGCAGTAGTGTTAAAAATAGATTTGTTCCATTCTTTCAAACGTTTCTTTATCCATTTGAGTTTATAAACAAATCTTTAGGTAGCATAATGTGATGAGACATTGCGTTGAGACCACCACCCTTTAACTAGTTTCTTAAAATTGGGCTCCCTACACCAGGCCATTTCGAACTTAAATTTCTCTGGGCATGCAACCTTGTTCCTGCCATAAACAATGACAATAGCGCAGTGATATGAAACTATTCTTGGAATGTAGAAAGTATAAACCATAAGGCATCCTATTGAATTGGATTCAAGAAGTGGAGATGAAGAAGCTGTCGAGCTTGGACCTGGATCCAGAGTTAAACTATGATTTCAATGCCATAACCTGCATTCAATTAAACCATATTCATTGACCCATTAGTTTAACACAGTCATCTCATGTGACCAATAGACCTACCCCAAATGCTCCCTAGGTTTCAGAACTTCATTGAAGCCCCCCCCCCCCGCACCAAGCAGCATTAGGAAAACCACTTATCATGGTCTTGAGATCTGTGAAGAAACTTGCTTTTTCTGCCCCAATCACAGGACCATAAACATTGAAAAGAAACCACACTTCGTCGGTACCATTGACACTGAATCTGAGGGCCTGAAAATGTCTGCTCCTAGAAATCTCATTGACATAAAACATGCTGCTGTCACATAGAACCGCCAAACCCCCACTCCTCCCCACTGACAGGGCACAAGAAAAACCGGACAGTCTCTCATATTTTAAAGAACGGACATCATCGGGATTAGTGAAATTATTTTTGGTCTCCTGTAACAAGAACACATCCGGTTTGCGTGCAGCCACAATGCTATGGAATTCTTTGATCTTGCCTCTGCTGTTGATCCCTCTATAGTTCCAGATAATGGCACTAATCATGGGAAAATTACAACCCCCTTTCTCTTTCTTTCTCTTCTACCTTCAGTTAAAATGTCATTACTGAGCAAGAAGTTTAATTCGCTTGTGCCTACCTTTTGTTGATTAATAATCTTGGCCATTGTCGAATAGCTCTGACCCAGACACTTCGTCCATAGCTTGTTAAGAAACTTCTGACCACTTGCTCTTGGCCAAGGAAACTTAGGCTGATAATCTCGCCTATATTCTTTAACTTCTTATTGGAAAGACGCCATGTCCCCTCTACTGTTCCAGAGACAACTGTATGAGAAACATTGCCCTTCATTGTCGGGAAAGTAGCCAATTGGATAACATGATCCAGGTCTGCTTCCACACCTGAAGGGACCATCTCAGATCCAGGAGGAAGAAGAGTAAGAGCCGCTGAAGGGAGAGAATTTGAGGAATTCTCGATCATAAAGTGCTCACCAGAGATCCTTCTGTTGGAGACAACTGATGGTGCAATGAAAGACCATAAATTGAACTTGAACCATCCGAAACATAAAGACCATTGTACTGTAAAACTGGGCAAGAAGCGTCCAGCTCGGCAGCTAGACCGGGCACTAACTCCCTCCCCACATAACGAGAACTGGACACCGGACTGAGGGTCTCGCTCATTGATTGCAGAATCGGCCGATCCGGATCGGAATCGGCCGATTCTTGGATCGGATCGGACCCCTCCGATCCGATTCCCGGCGGAATTATCGATCCGGACCGAAGATCGGTCCGGATCGATGTTTGTAGGTAGAATAGGGGCCGGAATCGACCGAAATGGTCGATTCTGGATCGATTCCGGCGATTCCCTCGCCGGAATCGACCCACAGACCGCCACGGCGGCCAAGCGGCCGCGGCGGTCATCTTCCCCGCCCTACCGGGCGGGGAAGACGGGCCTCCCGGGTCCATCGGGACCCGGTAGCCCCGGATCCGGTGACTTAAGTCACCGGATCGACTGGACCGGACCGGTCCGACCGGTCCGGTCCGGTGACTAAGTCACCGGATCCGGTGACTTAAGTCACCGGATCCGGGCTACCGGGTCCCGATGGACCCGGTAGCCCCGTCTTCCCCGCTTCGGGCGGGGAAGACGACCGCAGCGGCCGCGGCGGCCGCAGGGCCGCCGCGGCACCATTTTGGGGGCGATTTCAGGCCGATTTCGCCCCCAAAATGCTCTAGGATGGATCGGAATCTTGCATAGAGTGTTATTTTTGTATTTTTTTTAAGTTTTGCCACTGTTTGAAGGACCGATCCGGAACGATTCCGGATCGTTGTTTCTTCCGGCGGATCGCTCAGAATCGGACCGATCCGATCCGATCCGGATCGGATCGGTACCCACCGATCCGGTGGCCGATTCCGATCCCGCGATCCTTGGCCTCGCTTGGACACTCGACTGGTTTGTTGAGCATCCTGAACCGGCAATAAGTCAGGCAGATCCTGGTAGTTGATAACCTTTACCGGGTCCACCAGATTTGAAATCGTCGAAACTGTGCCATCTCTCTCACCTGTTAAGCAATTAACTTCAACCTGGTGCTAGGATGACCCCACTCCCCTGTAGATAACGGGGATCATCCCTACACGAATCTCCGGTACCACACGAGCAATAAGATCCAGTTGTGACTTGCTAAAAATTGCGGGATTCTCTTGCTAATAAGGGGAAGTGACAGAAGCAATTGCGGACAACCCGGAGCAACTCTGTTCATCGGTTCTGACAATCTACTTATAACAATTGAGAAAATACCATCGTCAATGAACACATGAAGTCTAACCTTGAGAGAGAAATGCAATCGGCTCTCAAGGAGAATGTCAATGGAGACTTCTGTAGGCCACCACAGCTTATTCCTGTCGATGGTGACCAAATTGCCAAACAGAGAAAGAATTCTGGACAGCGTAGACTCTGCCCACTCGAACTTCAGAAGGCCTTCGATCTTGATCCTGAAGGAACAAATAGGCCCGTTTGCAGAGTCAACCGGTGTCTGATCTCTCCATTGCTTGACCACCACTGACCATGAACATCACCACCTGATCCAAAAGGAACCATCATACATGTCTTTTATCGTTTTATATACATAAGGATACTATCTTTTGCTCCAACACCCACCGCAAAATATCTCTCGGAACTCTATTATATACTTTTTCCAAGTCAATAAGCATCATATGTAAATCTTTCTTCGTAAGTCGAATAGGGCTGTTCTTGGTTTGGTTTGGTTTGGTTTTTGCTTTTTTTTTCCAACCAAAACCAAACCAAATATAGAACTCAAACCAAACCAAACCAAACAAAAAAAAATTTCAGCCCAAAGCTAGCTAATTCAGTTTGGTTTGGTTTGGTTTGATATTCAGTTTTGTCCTATGTTTGGGTTTATCAATGGACCTCATTATATCACCATTTTTTTTTTCCACCACATAATCACATGGACCTTGGTCATTATCACTTTCTATTTTTATTTTCCAGATAAGTAGGTTAGTCTAACTTCTTAAAAAAGGCAGACCTTAGAGAAAGAAATATTGGTCATAACTCAAATAAAATACCATTTGATATCAAAATATATCTGCCCTAGAGTCAAATAACCCAAGCACAGTGCCATCTGAAGTCCATTTAACAACAATTCCCAACAAGCAGAAACAGGACTTCACTGAGGTTGCTTCTTTATCATACCATAACAAAAAAATCTATCTAGATCCATTGGGCAACCTTCAGGAAAACAAAAGGCCAAGCATTAAGCAATGCTAGCTAAGAGAAAAGACCGCTTACCAGTCCAGTCACAAAACAGGAAGAGAATGTGAGCGTAGCTGCTGTCCTTCTCGAGCAGATCTGAGATCAACAGACAGAGACCAAAAATCAGAACAAATCAGAAAAGAAAAGCTCCTCAAATTGCCAGGTGACCAGGGAGACAGAATGTGAAGTATCAGATTTAATCAAATGAATAGGAGGAGAGAAAGTGACCTCTTCCCTTCTTGCCGATGTCAGAGAAGAGACCGGGGCCCTTCGTGGTGGTGCTCTACTGCAGAGAGTCAAGACTCGAGAGAGTGGAGTCTGGCATAAACGGCGCACAGGCGCACAGCTTCCGGTCGTATAAATGCTGGTGTTGGCGATTGAGTCACACAACATTGGCTGGAGCCTGGTGTTGACATTTCGTGCTCACCATTTCCTAAGCACAGTTGGCATTTCTCTAGCGGTGTCGTCATCTGCAGGCTGCAATGACGATGTTGACATTGGCATCGGCATCTCTCTCCACAGGGCAGCATAGGATGGCATCACCTTGTGGGTGTCGGCATCTCACTCTTGTGAGTCATGGCCTTTGCCTTGCCGTCTCCTGAGTACATCTGTGCAGCGCCAGGGTCTCACCATCTCAGGGTTTTGGGACTTCAGGAGGAGTAAACTCTTTCTAATAGAGAGAGAGGGAAATTTGGGGGGAATAGAATATAACCCTAGTTTAGGAAATGACTATAATACCCTCCTAATCGGATCAAACGGGTTGGGTTGGGTTATGAGGAGTTATAAACCGAACCAAATCATTTTCGCCAAATCAGTTCGGTTTGCGTTACAAACTGATTAATGCCTTTGATTAACCTGAGCCAAACCAGCTTGAATTGATTGGGTCAGTTCAGATTGTTGGTTCAACCCGGTGATATCATTATCATTGATGCAATATTTTAATTTGTTTTCTTGCATAATCACAAGATGACAGGATATAGATGTTTCAATGTCAACTCAGTCCAGAAAGCTAGTTGTACCACCTAGAAGGCAGGTTCCCTTTACTAGGCAGTTCTCCACTCATGGAATGCATCCAGGTTAGACCAGGGTGGGCCAGCAGGGGTCATGCGCCCCCTGAGATTTTGAGAATCTTTTAAAGTTTTATGTGTATGTGCCATTAACAGTAGATTTACTTTTCTGTTATTTTTTTCTCTCAAGGTATACACACACTTGTATACATATTTATCAAAATATCATTTCATGTCCCCTCTTGGTGAAGTTGCACAGACCTACCCAAGAATGCAACTTGTAACTTTTTCAAGCTCAATGGACTTTTGTTCTCATTCTATGATATAAGCTTTGCATCTCTAATTATTTTAAATTTTACGTGTCAAATGGTGCATCTGTTCTTTTTGTATTTTTACTCTTTTCTATTTTCATTTTTGCTTTACAGCTTTTCTATTATATGCAAAGAAAGAATCAGCCCGTTAGGCCCTTATACCACATACTAAGCTGGCCTGATTTTGTAGTATGCAATCTATAGTTTAAACTCGATACTTAAAGCACAGTTTCATCACTCAGTTCAGATAACAGCATAAATTTGATAATTTTTAGCTATTCATGCTATTCCCCATTCCTAGTCATTTGGTCTATCCCTTCGAAGTTTTGCTGTCGCCAGGATACACTGAAAACCTGTTTTGTCTTAAGTTGGATTGACCAATTCCCCATATTTGGTTGGTTTGGACTTTGGATAGGTACTTGCAAGGATCGCGGGATCGGAATCGGAATCGGAATCGGTGGGTACCGATTCGATCCGGATCGGATCGGATCGGACCGATTCCGACCGATTCAATGGAAGAAAATCGATCCAGAATCGGTAAAAAAAAAGCAAAAAAAAAAAAAAAAACGATCCGATTCCGATTCTGGACCGATTCTGGACCGATTCCGGCCGATTCCGGCCGATTCGGACCGATTCTGGACCGATTCCGGCCGATTCCGGCCGATTCGGACCGATTCTGGCTGATCCGACTGGAATAGCAAAAAATGAAAAAAAATGATCCGATTCCGATTCCGATTCCGATTCCGGACCGATTCCGGCCGATTCCGGACCGATTCCTACCGATTCCGACCGATTCCGCGGAATTCATGCCGGAATCGGTCCTTCCGCATGGAATCGGATCGGAATCCACCGATCCGATTCCGGAATCGGTCGGAATCGGTCCGATTCCACCGATTCCGTAAACAATGGGTACTTGTGGTTTCAGCTGGGCCTTTGGCCAACTCATGGATCTTACACTCGGTTTTACAACCTTGCTCCAAGGATGGTGTTTGGTCTACAATGTACAATTTATTTGGATTTACTGAGTTAATCAAAATAATATAAATATTTACACCGGAAGCATCAAGTCCAAAATTGATTTGCATGATTCACCAACTAGACAGTTAGACTAAAAAGTTTTTAACCATTGATAGTGTAATTAAAATCTATTCCGTAGAATATTTGCAGAGTTATGACTGGCCTTGCTGTGATGTCACTTTGGTTAGAAAAAAGTGAAAGCCATTCAAGCACCATCGTGCTGTTGAGAACAATAATAGAAAGTGTGTGACAGGGACTGAGTTGGACCGACTGGTCTGATTGTTCAAAGATGGTGCCGTTTGGGTCTTGAGAAGACGGTGCATCTTTTTCTTTTTATCTAGTAGTGTCGGTCTTTAATTTTATGTATTTTATTTTAAATGTTTGGAATCCTTTTATAATCTTTTTTGAGTTGTTTTACAGTTCAGTTCTTCAGAGGACTAGTCTTTGTTTAGTGTTTTTTTGGAGATCCTTTATGTAAATGTCTGGTTCTACATAAGAACTCCTATTCTCACGTTGAAGATAGACAGTGAATGAATGAAGGGTGAATTTTGGGGTCTCCTCCTTATGCCCCTCGTAGGTGCTTCTACACCCCCTCCTATGGGAGGTCCATCTTTCTCACCTCTGGCAGATGTTGGTCTTCGTTCACCCCCAATGTAGGCCGGCTCCGAGCTCCTTCTCCTTCCCTCCTCCGCCTCCATGCGTTCTCCTTCCCATTCCCCTTCTTCCAATTTCTACATCATCGACGCACCATCATATACAAGAGCTCCCGCCTAAGTACTCACGGCAGCACCTCTCCTCTTGGACTAGAAGCCTCTCTCCCGGCCTCAAATCCTTCCCATAACACCCCCACCTACCCTTCGTCGTCCACTGAGCTTCATCGGAAGCCCTACGATTCCCCTTCCTTCCTGTTCGAAAAACCCCACAGCACCCCAACGTCTTGTCCTTCTCCGTCACCCTAGTTCCAGTCATTGAGGAAGCCACCACTTCCCTTATCGCCTTCCCCATAGCACCTTGTGCAAGGTTCCCCCTGCTTCTTCCCCTTCCCATCGTCATTTGCCTCATCCACTTCCGCCATAGTATCCTTCATCGAAACCCTACCTCCATCAAGACCCTAGAGGACCCATTCCCCTTCCACATTGGCCCTTCCGGAATCTGACAAAGACGAAGGAGTAGATGGATAAGGAGGAGGCCGAGAAAGATGACGATAGAAGGAGGCAAGGTTGATTCAACCCTTGCGCGAGAACCCCACACATCTGCCACCCTGTGCAACCTCTGCCATTATTGCCTGCTCTGTGTTGCCCTACTACACCTACCGAATGATGCTAAAGACAACATGAGGATGAAAGAGCCCCATCGGGCAGCATGGTTGCGTGGAACCTGGGTCAGCATCCATGTCCTTCTCTCTACACCCTCATCAGGTGCTCTCGGGACTGGCCACGACTCCTTGGGAGCCCGCCTTTCATGCGACGTAGCTACTTTCTCACTCTTGTGGACATTGTGATGTTGCTCACCATTTGACACCACCCCCACCAGGGTCACGTTGGATGGCCACGCGATCGGCCAACATCTAAATTAGCCAGTCTAGTCAGTTCAGGTCGGTTCGACGATCAAACCGCCAATTTAGGGCAATTTTACTATAGTTTAACTTGGTTCAATCATCAAAAAGCCAGTTTAGAGCCGATTCAAGCCATTTTGGGGCTATTCAAATGTGATTCTGCTTGGTTCGGGACTGGTTCAAGTTCTCACTCGATTCATTTCGTTTTCAGCCTGGTACATGCTTGGGTGGTCCATTTGGGGCTTGATTAGATATGTTACAGCTTCCTTGGGCCTGCCAGTGAACCCGGATGGCGTCATCATTATTTTTGTCCTGCATCAGTTTGGTATCAGAGCCAATGTTAACTTGTCTTAACAAGTCGAAATCTTTACATTATGCGGGACATCGGCACTTTAGTTTTGACACCACACTACTGCTTGAGATGTACACCACAGTTTTTTTATCCAACTATTTAGGCAATTGCATTTCACAATCACTTTTCGAGTTGATCATACCAGAGTATTAAGTGGTAGAGAACAATTTGACTTACATTCAGTTTGCTCGTGCTATTAGAGGTAGATCGAGTCTATGTGTTGTTCGATATGTAGAAGACGTGTGATGTCAAGTAGTTCCTTACAGGCAATATCTCATTTTGGGCCGTGACTGGCTCCATGCTTGGCATGCTGAACCAGACGATACTGTTAAGGAGTTTACACTATGGCCCAGGGAGTATAGAAATCTGGGAGAGCTGATATACATCGACAACACTTGTAACCAGTAATCGATTATTGAGCAATGGATTGACACGCTTATTATAGTGATATAGGAAGCTAGTCCAGAGTTAGTTGCATACTAAGAGATATAGTGTGCCCTAGAGATTGAGGTTGATAGAGCCGTCGAGATTGAGTTGACTGAGCAACTTATTTAGTTATTGCTCGAGCTGACGATAGAGCAACGACACTTTGCATAGGCCGATATTGACAGAGTTATTATATCTAAGTTGACTACATAGATCACCGAGTTGCTGATGGGGTTGACTGCCGAGATTGTGATTGAGGCATTGTGTGAACCTCTTTTTTACGTCGTCTGTTCTTTTAGAAAGAAAGACATCGCCGGATCTTTCTTGGAAAATATGTGATATCCTAAAAATATTAGGTAGTCCGGTGATAGTTTAAAAATATTAGAACCGAGGTTCGGGTTCTTTGAAAATTTCATTTTTGACCCTTCTCCGCCGGATGGTGCGAGTATCCAGCGTTAACTTACATCGAGCAATGGCTCGAACGCCTTTGATTAAGGAGACATGCACATCCACAAAATAAAGTAAAGAACGATGCAAACCGTTTTGTTTGGGTTTGTTGATTTGTTATTTGGTTGATTTTTGGATTGACTTGAAAGTCGGTTTTGAGTTTTGAAATTTGAATCAATTTGTTTGATTGATTTGGTTTTTGATTTGTTTTGGTTTAGTTTTGATTTGTTTAAAGTTTTAAACATATTTGGATTTTTGATTTGGTTGTTTTTTGATTTTTCTGATTTCTGAATTTTCTGGTTTTGAGTTGATTTTTGTTTTAGGTGGATTTTGATCCATGTTTTGAGATGTCGAAACATTGCTTATTTAGTTTCTTTTGGGATTGATCTTTTGTCCGGTTGAAGGTTTGATTGAATGAATTTTCCAGATTATTGAAATCTGATTTTTTTTGAGTTGACAGATTTGATTTAAATCTGAATTTTGTTTTGGCAGATTTTATGTTTGAAATCTGATTTCGGTTTGATTTGCTTCAAAAAAAAACCGGTTCAATCTTGTTGAAGATCGGTTGTGAGTTCAAGTTTGAATTTCAGATTTATTTTAATTCTGATTTTTTATTGTTTTGATTTTCAGATTTGATTTAATTCTGTTTTTGTTTGAATTGTTAGGTTTGATTTTCTGTTTTTTGATTTTCTGTTTGAATTTCCAGATTGATTCTTGAAATGGTTTTATTTTTGTTTGGCGGTTTGCATCGCCTCCGACCCATCGGGTCGCTTTGAATGCCCGAGTTCATGCATCGATATGGACATCAAAGCTTCATTTCATTGAATGGTGAGGTGAAGTACATCGGTGTACAATAAGTGGTGACCCTTCCCCCAATTTAGGTTCTTCACCACCTTAGAAAAATTTCGGCATTACAACGGCATACCGACAAGTTTCTAATTTGGTGAAGTTTACCCATCCAATAAGGCTAGTCAATGACTTAGCCAAAATTGGGGGAAGGATCATCGGCTACGGGAGCGTGCCCGCGCCGACGTCCGGGTCGTAAGCTACGGGATGCATGCCCGCGCCTCCGCCCAAGGTGGAGTTCCCCCGCTAGGGGTGAAGTCCTTAATTTAATGTAGCTTTCGCATTTCTGATTTTTTTATTTGTTGATTTTATGAAGGCCTCTTCGGGCCGGTCCATTCCTTCGGCGTTCAAAGCCGGGCTTCAATTCTTGCTTGAATTTGGGAGGACAGCTTCTAGGAGGGAAAGCCGGACCCGTGAAAGGGCCGTTGAGGCTCTCTCCTCCTTTGATATGTTGAGGGGAGAACCGGACCCGTGAAAGGGCCGTTGAGGTTCATCCCTCACTTTGCCGGTACATGCCACAAGGGGGGCTGCTGCAACTTCTTTTATTTTCTGCGCAAAGGGGGGCTGCTGTAGAGCTTCTTGGGAAGTGGATTGGACCCGTGAAAGGGCCATTGGGTTGAGCCTCGATGGGGCTGGAACCTGGCTGCGAGGGAGCCGAAAATGGTTCTGATTTGGGCCTGAATTGGGTGCCGAACATGGGCTGGAAATGGACCGGTTTGGGGTCTGTTTAGAGTGCCTCTGGATGGGCTGGAACCGGGTCACGAAGGGACCAGTCATGGGCTGTATATGCGCCTGTTATGTGGGCTCTGGTTGGGCTGCAAAGGGGGGCCGGTTTTGGACTAGCAATGGACCTGGATTGGGGTCAGTTTGAGGCTAGGAATGGACCTGTTTGGGGACCAGAACCGGGTAATAAGGGGACCTGTTTTGGGGTCTGAACATGGACCTGCAGGCGGGCCGAAACATGGGCCTGGGGATGGGCCGAACATGGGCTGTATATGGGTCTGGGTAGAGACCAGGGAATGGGCCGGTTATGGACCTGAACAGAGGTCAGGTTATGGGCCTGCAATAGAGAGTTTTCTCCTGCTGTGGGGGGAGTGTTCGGTTGGACTGAAATAGGCCTGCGCAAAGGGGCTTTTAGGGGCCTGGTTTAGGTCCGAACATGGGCTGTAGAAGATGATTTTTTGCAGACCGACCAGAGGGTGGAGATGGACCCTAGAACAGGTAGAAAAGAAGGCCCTTTGAAGGGCTACATGGGCGCACCAACTGGCCTTTACCTTTCCTTCTTCTCTTCTTCTTCTTTCCTTCTTCTTTGGCTGCTGGCAGGTATGCACGTGGGCAGGTGCAGCAGGTGGCAGCAGTAGCAGGGGGCAGGGCGCAAGGCAGCAGTCTCCCCTCTTTCTCCTAGCAGCAGGTGCAGGCGCAGGTGCAGCAGGTGGCAGGGTGAAGGCAGCAGTTTGGCAGCCTCCCGGCGTCTGAAGCAGCCCCCTCTGGCTGGTGCGCCCCCTCTTTTATAGTGGCTGGAGGGGAGGTGAAGGGCCAGGCTGTGCTGTACGTGGATGGCTTTTGGCCTTCCCCATGGGAGTTACTCCACTTAATCACATTGATTGAGTGGCTGTCTCTTGGCTTTCCCTCTCCTTCAAGTGACTGTTGGGGGGCTGTGCTGGCAGCTGGGTGCGCACCAAGGAGCTGAGGTGGCAAGTGGGTGCGGCTGGGCTTTGATTGGCCTGGCTGCTGAAGTGGGCCTAGCCCAATTGGGCCTGTTTTCTGGGCCAGCGGACTGAGGAGAAGCCCAGGCCCTCCTGTGGGCTGCGCACATGGCCTGATTTAGGATGAAATTTGGCCCAATTCTAGGATGGGATGATGGGCTTCTTATTGGACCTTCATGGGCTCCTGATTGGACTTAACTTGGCTGAACTATGGGCTGTCCGGTCTGCTCTTGGGCCTGCCCATTTGTCTCTCTTTTTCTTTTGTGAGAAAAAAAAAATGGACGCCAACAAATGCCCCCCACGGACGATTTCTTGGAGTCGCAGGTTGACAAGGAGTCGTCCGTGTAGTTGGCAATTTACTTGTCCTGTTTCAAAGCTGAAGGGCTTGGGCCCTCAGAGATGAATGTTCCTCGTCATATTGAATCGCCGTTGTTCTCGAAGCTTTCCGCCACGGTTGATGCGGACTTGTTGCCGCATCCTTTTCGCTCGGCATTTTTTTTTCGAAAAAGGTTTTCTCTTCTTTTCTTTTTCTTTTCTTTTTTTGGCTGCCTACTTTTAGGTTTTCACCTGTGTCAGCCTCCTTGATTTTATGAGGTTTTCGGAGATGCTCGATTTTGCCTAAAGCGCCCTTTCAGGTTTTCACTTTAGCAAGGCTTTTTTCTTTTCCTTTCTTTTTTTGATCGGGGCACTTTTTCTTCTCTTTTTTTTTTTTTTTAGCCCTTTTTGTTTTGTTTTTTGGCTTCTGATTTGGCTACGTATGAATTTCAACGTAGTCGCATGGAATGCGGGGCTATGGATATGGATTTCAACTCGATGTCGAAAATTCAATGGTGAATTTGACCAAGTATGATTTTCGCCGAGTATGGGTTTCAACTCGAAAACAGGGAATCATTTTGTATGGATTTTTTGTACGGGTATGAATTTCAACTCGTGGTCAAGAAAGTCTCATTGTGGGTTTGACCAAGTATGGATTTCAACTTGGTCAGTGGCATGAAGACTTTATATCTTAAGGATCTTGCGAGTGGGGCTATGTGTCCACTCGATCCATCAGATGGACTTGAGTTCAACTTGTCAAAGAGACCCGGCTTGTAGGAAAATAGGGCTTGTTTGGTCCGACCAATGGCGCGGAGGAAGACTTGACAAATGTAAAGACTGAAAGGTCGGGACGATGGAGACTTTGAATGTCGTCAAGAGCGAAGGATATTTCGATGGCAAGAAGTTTCTTTTTTTCTTCCCCTTTTTTTTGAATCGTCAGGATTGGAGGAATCAAGACAATATGAAGTTTTCGGTGGTGCTATCAAGACCGGGATGATCAAGATAGTGTAAGGTTTGTGAACTATCTTTACCGGAATGATTAAGATGGTATGCAGTTGTGTTTGCTCCCCCTTTTTTCATTCATTTTTTTTTTCATCCATTTTTTTTCATCATCATTTTTTTTCTTTTTTTTTCTTTCTTTTTTTCTTTTTTTTTTCATTTTTTTTTGTAGGGAATTAAGGCTTCCCTCAAGCCGTATGCGAAGAGTTTGGATGGATTAAGTCAGGAGTGAGTTCTTGACTTGACTTTGGATGTTTGGAAGTCCTATGGAGCATTGAGGTCCATTGAATGGGTGCTTGGATTTCTGAGGAACTTATGAGTGGGGTTATGTGTCCACTCGGTCTTGGGAAGCTGGTTTGATCCCAAGGAACATGTGAGCGGGGCTATGTGTCCGCTAGGTCCTTTGGAGAAAATTTGGGTCGAGTATGGATTTCAACCTGACCTATGCATTGTGGGGATCCTTTGCCGAGTTTGGATTTCACCTCATGGAACAAGAGTTTGAGAGATCCTAGGGAACATGTGAGTGGGGGATACATGCCCACTCGGTCCTTCGGAGAATTTTTTGATGTCAAGGAGCATGTGCGCAGGGTTATGTGTCTACCCGGTTTTTCGGAAGAGGTTTGGATCCTTCGGAGCATGTGAGCGGGGCTATGTGTCCGCTCGGTCCTTCGGAAAAAATTTTGTATCCTACGGAACATGTGAGCAGGGCTATGTGTCTACTCGGTCCCTCGGAAAATGTTCGAATCCTAAGGAACATGTGAGTAGGGCTATGTGTCTACTCGGTCCTTCGGAAAAAGTTTGGATCCTACGGAACATGTGAGCGGGGCTATGTGTCCACTCGGTCCTTCGGGAAGATTTTGGGTCAAGTATGGATTTCAACCGAGTCCGGATTCCACCTCGTGAAACAAGAGTGCAAAAGATCCGAGCATGCGAGCGGGGGATATGTACCCACCCGGTCCTTCGGAAAAAATTTCGATGATGGGATTCTCGGTAGACCATCGAGGCCGAAGTGGCCAGGATGGTGAAATTTTGTTTGAAAGAATCCTACGGAACATGTGAGTGGATTTATGTGTCCACTCGGTCCTTCGGAAAGTTTTGATGATGAGAATTTTGATGGACCGTCAAGACTGGAATAGCCAGGATGGTGGGAATTTTTTGTTTGAAAAAGTCCTAAGGAACATGTGAGTGGATTTATGTGTCCACTCGGCATGGATTGCAGAATCGGTCGATCCGGATCGGGATCGACCGATTCTTGGATCGGATCGGTACCTACCGATCCGATTCCTATCGGAGTCCCGACTGGAACGGCCGGACTCGATAGGATCGGTCGAACCCGGCCCGATCCACCCGGAACGATCCCAAAATCGGTCGATCCGGACCGCCGGAAGACCCGGAATCGAACCGATTCCGGGATCGATCCGATCGTTTTCAAGTCCGATCGGGGTCGATCCGGACCGATTCTCCCCCCACTTGCCCCTTCGGCTTGTTCTCCTTCCATCCGGCGATCCAGCTTCCGGAGGGGGCGATCCAGCCTATTCAAGGGGCGATCCAACCTCGGGGAGGGGCGATCCACCCTAAAGTACACAAGGTTTGTAAGAGGGGGTTTTCGATCTCTCTCCCCGATGGGATCCCCCATCGGGGGGATTATTTCACCCGATAAAATCCCCCCCGTTGGGGATTATTTCACCCCCGCACCCCCGAAGGGGTGAATTATTTCACCCCCAACGGGGGGTGGAATCGCACCCCGAAGGGGTGATTAGCACCCCTTCGGGGTGTTCAACAATCAGATAAAATCCCCCCGTTGGGGGGATTATTTCACCCCCAATGGGGGTGGAATTGCACCCCCGAAGGGGTGATTATTATTTCACCCCCAGGGGTGGAATCGCACCCCGAAGGGGTGTGACTATTTAATATTGGTATGGTTTTGTGTTGTAGATAAGATGTCGGACGAGGAGCATGGCACCGGACCCATTTCGTGACATTGGATGGCAACATGGCCATCTCCTCGATTCGGATAAGAAGAGAGTCGGCCAAAAAGAGATGAATGGAGGTGTGTATCGGCTCAAGCAACATATAGCCGGGACGGGTGGCAATGTAAAGAAGTGTGATAAAGTACCGCCGAGCCGAGGGAGGAGATGAGGGCTTATATAGCGGAAGGGCATCGCGAGAGGGAGGCGAGAATCGGTCGAGACAAGACCTACACGACGAGTTGCTAGGTCGGAGAGACGCCGATCTTACGGCCGGAAAGGGCAAGAAAGGGAAAGGGCCACATACGAAAGGGTCCAAGTTGATTCTCCATCTTCATCGACGAGGAAGATGCCGGAGAGCCGTTCACGAGAGTAGGGCTCGCGCCCGCGAGGACGAGGAACGAAGACGAGGAGCAGGAGGTTCGGCTTCTAGACGATCTGATGTGGGGGCGGGGACAAGGCCTGTTCAGGAGCCTGAAATTCGGAGGACACATTCTGTTCGACCGATGCCGACAGGAGACACTGCCATGTATAGGGAGGGTGGTAGAGGTCAGAGGGGTATAAGACAAGCATTTAAAGGGGTGAAGGCATCGGCGAGCATACGGTCAAGTTCTTTCTACGCAGTAAAGATTTGTTGAAGTTGTGGTTAGCATTTGCTTGTCGATATGAATTTCTTATTAGGTTAGCTATTATTAACAACCCTCTCTTTTCCCTTATCTTGTTTTTGAATTTGTAGGTGTCCCGGCACGTACCACCGATCCATATTTCCGGACTATGGTTGATGCGATTGGTGAGGCCGGGGTTGAAAGCCCCGACATCAAAGTATATATATGAAACAGGCATGGATGAGGAGGTCGATGAGTAGACCACATGGATAGATGGATTCAATAACAACTGGAAGAAGAGGGGGAGCACTGTAATGTGCGATGGAAGGACTGGAATCACAAGGAGGTCACTTATAAACTTCCTTGTGTATTGTTCTGAGGGCACCGTATTTCTGAAGTCGGTTGATGCCTCAGGCCAGGTGAAAAATGCAGATTACCTATTCGGCTTGATGAACAATGTGGTGGATGAGATAGGGGAGGCCAACATTGTGCAGTTTGTCACAGACAATGAGGCCTCATATAAGGCTGCAGGAACGAAGCTAATGGAGGATCGACCTCACTTATTTTGGGTGCCCCGCGCGGCACATTCTATCGACTCGATGTTAGAAGATATTGGTAGGGATGCTAATGTCAAGTCCTCGGTCAACCAATGACAACTTATCACCTCATTTATCTATGGCCATCCACGACTTTTACATATGCAGGCAAAGACACCGATGGTCATGATTTGATCGGACCGGGTCCCACAAGATTTGCCACCCATTTTATTGCATTAGAGAGCCTATACAGTACAAGGCTAGTTTAAAAAGGTTCATTCTCTCCATCGCTTATCAGAGTACATGGATACATACAGAGCTGGATCAGATGAGATAATCGCTAAAGATGGAATGATGAAGATAACTGGTGGTGGGAGAAGGTGCGGTACTATTTGTCATAGAACCTTTACTTAGGTTGGTGGATTCAAATGACAAAAATCGGATGTGGTACTGTATGATGCTATGGATAAAGCTAAGTTGAAAATTAAAGAGAAGCATCCCAAGGGTTACAAGTGGTGGAAGGTGATTGACAACAGATGGGACAAAACCCTACACCACGACATTCAGTATAATTTAGTAGTGTAATATGCTAATGATTACAAGTTATATTTTGTGTATTACCCCGTCTTTACTCTAATGGAGTAATTATGTTGTTACAGGGTACTTCTTCAACCCAAGGATACAGTATGGTGGCCAAGTATGTAATGTTGGTGAAGTATTATCAGGCACACTATCTGTAATTAAACGACTATGTAAGACCCAAGAAGACAGAACGTGCGCAGAGGTTGAAGTAAGTAATACGTTTCATATTAATTAAACTTTTAACTTTATCTCATGACCGATCCAGATAATTGTTTTAGTTTGTGTTTTCAGATGACTTCATACAGGCACAAGATTGGGGTGTAGGGGGATGTGATAGGGTCCCCTAGTAATATGCTTACCCGAATTAATGACTCTTTCGTTAATTGATTTTTTTTTACATTACGTTACTGATGCATGTAATTGTCTTCTTTACAATTACAGCTGAGTGGTGGATTATGGTGACAAACAGAACTGGATGGAATCCACTCGCTGCCGTTGCAATTCGGGTGCTAAGTCAGAGCACATCGTCATCCCAGTGCGAGAGAAATTGGAGCACCTTCAACCTTATTCATACGAAGAGGAGAAATAGGTTGAAGACAGAAAGATTGGAGAAGCTTGTCTACTGCCATTACAATATGAGGCTGAGGATAAAGAATATCAAAGATAGGCGAGAAGACATCGGAGCGAGAGATTGGGTGGATTGTACCAAGAAAGAGCACAGCCCAAGCTACTCGGGGTTTGTCCCGGCGGATGTGGACTTGGAATATCTATTCCAAGAAGAACATCCACTTGCGCATGGGTGGAAGACAAGGATGCCGAGGAGAGCGCAGTTCGACCCGAACGACGCATCACGGGCCGAAGGAGAGCGACGTTGTTGGTGAGGATGAAGACATGCGGGAAGTTGAAGAAAGTCAAGTTCCGTGATCCACCCCGGACTACGCCTTCTTCGCAGAGACATCCAGCTCCGCCCTGCTCGGATTCCCGGGTCCTTCTACCACCACCACCACCAAGAAGACTGGTGGATTATTTAGGGCTTTAAAGAAAGCATGCTTACCTTCACAAAGAAGCAAGTCAAGGAGGTACTACATTGAAGAGGAAGAAGATAAGTATCAAACGGCGACATCATCTCCTCGACACCGAGACCACTCGGCCACCTTCATCGACGAGGAGGAAGAAGAATTTGCGCCACCCACACAGCAACAGCCTACAGGGGGTGCAGGGGGAGGTGGGGGGGGCGGAGGTGGAGGCGGGGGGGGCGGAGGTGAGGGCGGCTCTACTAGCAGTGGTCGGACGAGTGGAGCAGGTCCAGATGATTTGAGTGATAAAAGACACTCATGTTCGAGTGGCAGGGGCCGCGGACGGTGGACGAGGTTGAATGCTTGTGACGAGTTTGCATCTTCGAGCCCGGCTATCCACCTCCACCATCTTTTTTACCTCCACCTCCTACCGATCGGGGAGTTTATGAGTTTACCGACATGGCCCGCCTTTATTTTCTTATGGATACGGGCCAATTATGACCGACCCTAATCGAAAATCAAAATGACCAAGACAGAGATCCAGATCCGGATCCATCCTACTCGGACGTTACCATAGTTGGTGGTGATGCATACGTATAATGTATTTCTTTGTTTATTTCACGCAATGTAATATGAGTGGTAAGAAGAATGTGTTGTACAATTTGTGGAGTTGGGTATAATTGTTTGTTTGGTAAAAACATGTATCTTATATATGTTCTATTTGATATGTGTTCTATATGATTGATTGTTAATTTGTTATATGAACGAGTGTTCCCTATATTTTTTTCACATTTTTCCTGAGTTCTATGTATTTTTATTGATTTTTTGGCGATTTTTCCATATTTTTTCGAAAAGCCAAAAAAAAAAAAAAAACCGATCCAGACCGATTCTGGATCGGTCTGGCTCCATTGGAATCGGCCTGGATCGGTGGGGTCCGATCCGATCCGATCCGGATCGGATCGGACCCCACCGATCCAGGGTCCGATCCCGATCCGGCGATCCTTGCCACTCGGTCCTTCGGAAAATTTTGATGATGAGAATTTTGGTGGACCATCAAGGCTGGAATAGCCAGGATGGTGGGAATTTTTGTTTGAAAGAGTCCTAAGGAACATGTGAGTGGATTTATGTGTCCACTCGGTCCTTCGGAAAAGTTTTGACAAAAGGAATTTTTGTAGACCATCAGGATGGTGGGGATTTTTTGCTTAAAAAAGATCCTAAGGAACATGTTGGTGGGTTTGTGTATCCACCCGGTCCTTCGGAAAATTTTTTTGATGATCGTCGAGACCTGGAGGGTCGGAGCGACGTGGAATCTTTCGGTAGACCATCAAGACTGGAGTAGTCAGGATGGTGAGAATTTTTGTTTGAAATGGTCCTAAGGAACATGTGAGTGGATTTATGTGTCCACTCGGTCCTTCGGAGAAGTTTCGACAAAGGGAATGTTTTGTAGACCATCAAGCAGATGGCGAGATTTTTGTTTGAAAGAGTCCTAAGGAACATGTGAGTGGATTTATGTGTCCACTCGGTCCTTCGGAAAATTTCTTGATGACCGTCGAGACCTGAAGGGTCGGGGCGACGTGGAATCTTTCAGTAGACCATGAAGACTGGAGTAGTCAGGATGGTGAGAATTTTTGTTTGAAAGGGTCCTAAGGAACATGTGAGTGGATTTATGTGTCCACTCGGTCTTTCGGAGAAGTTTTGACAAAGGGAATGTCTTGTAGCCCATCAAGACTGGAGCAAGCCAGGATGGCGGGAATTTTCGTTTGAAAAAAGTCCTAAGGAACATGTGAGTGGATTTATGTGTCCACTCGGTCATTCGGAAAATTTTTTGATGATCACTGAGACCTGAAGGGTCGGAGTGACGTGGAATCTTTCAGTAGACCATCAAGACTGGAGTAGTCAGGATGGTGAGAATTTTTGTTTAAAAGAGTCCTAAGGAACATGTGAGTGGATTTATGTGTCCACTCGGTCCTTCGGAAAATTTTGACAAAGGGGATTGTTTTGTAGACCATCAAGACTGGAGCAGCCAGGATGGCGAGATTTTTTGTTTGAAAAGATCCTAAGGAACATGTGGGTGGGTTTGTGTCCACTCGGTCCTTCGGAAAATTTTTGATGATCACTGAGACCTGAATGGGCGGAGTGACGTGGAATCTCGGAGTAGTCGGGATGGTGAGAATTTTGTAGACCATCGAGACCAGGGTGGTCAAGATGGTGGGGACTTTTGGTTTGAAAATTATCCGGAATGAGGGCTCGGATGTTCCGAGGGCTATGTGTCTGCTCGGTCCTTCGGAGAGGTTAATGATGAGGATTTTTGGTAGACCATCGAGACATGGAATAGTCGAGATGGTGGGAATTTTGTTTGAAAAATGCCCTAAGGAACATGGGAGCGGGGTTTTGTGACCACTCGGTCCTTCGGGAAAGTTGATGATGAGAATTTTTTGTGGACCATCGAGACTGGAATAGTCAGGATGGCGGGACTTTTTTTTTGAAATGACCCAGAACAAGGATCGAGGGTCCGAGTGGGTTTGTGTATCCACTCGGTCCTTTGGAGGAGTTTTGTTTGATTTTTTTTGTTTGATTTTTTTTATCGACCTAACTGCTCCTTTGTAGAGTTTTCACTCAGGTCGACCCCCTTTGTATTTTGCCTATGCGTCCCTTTGCGGGATTTTCACACAGCGGGGTTATCCGATTTTGCCCGAGGCGCCTTTGCAGGTTTTCGCCTCGACTGGATTTCTTTCTTTTCTTTTTTTTTCCTTTTTTTTTTGGACACTTTTGCCCTCGGTTAGCTGTTTATGCCTGGCTAACCAAGTCTGTCATTTTTTTCGGTGACAACAGCGGCCTATGATGCATTGACCGGCTCTATGTCGGGAGGACATGATGGCTGGATGATGTTTTATTGACCAGACACCGATGATGTATCGTGTTTAAGGTGAACCCGAGGAGGGTATACCGGTTGCTCCCCATGTTGATGACCTTGTCACGGATCATAGCGAATCGGGCTCATCAATCCTTCCGGCCTCGTGGGGGCGCTTGATTCGTGGAAGGTCGACTAAGTTGTTCTCCATACAGGTTTCGAACAACTTTCTTGTGTATTCTTGTCGGAATGAGTATGGCTTAGACCGACGCCCCTCCAACGAGATCCTTGTCCTCGTGTTGACAGGAGTTTCTGAAGTAGGAAGAGACGTCATGGCGTCTTTCCTGCCCCCATTGTTGTTCTTGTTTTTTGAGGAGGAGAAGACATCGACTGTATTGACATCTGTCGATTGCTTGTCCTTTGTTGACTTTGACCTGGCTGTTGCCGTTGGTGGACTATTGAAGTAGAAGCGTTCAATTTCGGCCACCGTGATATTTAGGTCATCGAAGGTCTGGATTCTGGTTCCCAAGACCTTCTTTTGAATTTCGGGCCGTAGGGCCCTTTTGCAAAGTGCCACTGCCTCTTCATTTAATGGCGGATTGGCACATTTCATGCAAGCATCCCTCCAGCGGCGTATGTAATCGACCGCCGTTTCGTTCTGTCCTTGAAACAGGGTGGTTAGTTCGACCAAAGTGTATGGCCGTTCTGAGAAATTGAATCTCTCAATAAACTTTCGTTGCATGTCTGCCCAGTCGACTATCGAGTTCGGCCTGAGCTTCGAATACCACTCAAACGCTGTGCCGGTGAGAGTGGTGGCGAAGTATTTGAATAGATATGACTCATTGTATGCCAGCTCTCCCATATGAGTGAAATAGAGAGCCAGATGTTCTCTCGGGGACCCGTGCCCATCAAATTTGGAACAGTTCGGGATCTTAGAAATTCCCTGGGGGAGCCTCACGTATTGGTGATGCAATGGATAGGGAGCTTGATATTAGCCATGATGATGTGGCCTTCGTTATGTTGTGCCAGCCTAGTGGCAATGAGTTGCTCGATCATATCCCGTTGAGCGGGCTCCCGCGGAGGAGGAGGCCGGTAATGGTGCATTACGTACGTCGTCATCCCCAAGCATCCTCGGTGTCGGTGGCTGGTGGACCTGAGGTTGTGGCGGAGGAGGGAGTGGCTCGACCTGGGCGACGCAGGGAGTCGACCGAGGTCGAAGAGCCTTCAACTGCTGATTTTCTCTCAGCAGATCCTCTAGTGTGAGGGCGGAGGGTGCGTTCTCATTGTCATCATTGTGTCGAGAAGACCGTCGTGCCGAATGGCCGCGTGTTGCGGGCCCCGGTCGGGCCGTGGTCTTGGAGGCTTCCGGGTCGTCCGAAATAACATGACAAGCAAAAATACGTACCTTGTTTTCTGCCCCCTGTGTTACTTGTTCTTTGGGTGTATTCCCCAGGACAACGGGCCAGCTCGAGACCGATGCCGTGTTGACGATGAAGTTTGTTTGCCGTCGGGGCTTGTAGTGGGGTTGTGGCGGGTGCACCAAATGTTCCGATATGAGATCCTCAACTTTGTGCCCCGTTTGACTCCCGACTCTGGCGGCGTCTCGGGCGTACGCTCTTTGGTAGTCAGATTAGCCCATTTTCCATGCAAGTGCTGAACAATTTTGGCGTGAATTCCCGCGGGAAGGAGTATGGTTTCGTTGCACGCTCCTCCCAAGTTGGCCTTGGCACGGGATTAGCAAATGCCTTGCGAGAGGGAGCCATAGTGGCATTCTTGCCCCCATTTTGGCTTGAAGAAGAGGGGACGTTGATGGGGTTGACGCCTGAGACCGTTGGCTGCTTGCCTTTGACCGGTCTTGATTTGGCTGCCGCCATCAGTGGACTATTGTCCTGGGGGTGCTGCCACTGGTGACGCGGAGCAGACTGAGGGTAGGTGCACTGGTAGGGCGCCACCGTGATGTGTCTTCTGTCATGTTGAGCCAACTTCAGGTCGATCAGCTGTTCGATCATTGCTCTGTGAGAGGGCTCCATATATTGTTGAGGTAGAAGAGGAGGTGGTAGATATTGGGGTGCCACAAACACCTCGTCGTCTGATGGCAACCTTGGAGCCGGTTGTTGATGGATGGGAGGCTGCGGCGGCACCACAAGGGGTGGCCCATTTAGAGCGACACGAGGCTCACTGGAAATTTTGGCGGCAGTTGAATTTTGTGCCAACCGGGCTTGAAGTAGGTTTGCACTGGCTAGAAGAGCTTTGAGCTGCTGATTTTCTCGCCAGAGGCCTGCCATTGTCAGGTTGGGAGGTATGTCCTTGCGTTCATCGTGCCGAGCGGCATTTTCGTTGTTCTTATGTTGTGTTGATTCGACAGCAACTGGTGGTTGATTGTCTTGGCTGCATGTCATTGGTTCATGATAGACTTCGGTCCCTGGATCTTGCGGGGTATCGCCCGGACAATCAGTTTCAGAAGTAGTGTAGCAGGTGAAGACCTGCATCTTGCCCCCTGTCCCATTTGGCTGAGCTGTAGTGGCTTTGGGTTGGGGGTGAGTTCGGGATTTCGACCCGCGAGGGCCCATATCGGGGCATCGCGGATGACTAGATTTCAGAGGGGATGGTCCTGCCAGGGAAACATCGGCTTTTGGAAGCCATATTTGTTTGAGCTTCGGGGCGCAGGGTTTGGGACCTTGCCCCTGGCACGAGCATTGTTTGATTTACCGTGGAGTGGGCTTGTTCGGGAGCTTGCCCGCGGGACATCTGCTGACTTGTTGACCCGATGTAGAGGCTTGTTGAGGAATTTTCTATCAATTGGCAGTATAAGGTGCCGATAAGATTGGTCGGCGGACCGACCGCTTGATGGAGTTTTACGGATGGCGGTCGTCGATTTTCCTTGATTTGGACCGCTGGTCGGCCCGTTTGTAGAATAGGGACCAAGGGCTGGTCCCTTGCCCTGGCGGCGTTTTTCCTTTGAGTTGATGGCCGGCTTGAGCTTTGGTTCTTCATATGAAAGGGCTGTCCCCTTTCCTTTGCTTTGTTGGCCAATGGTCGACCGGTCTTCTCGGAGTGAATAGAGGGCTTGCCCCTTCCCCGAGTGTTTGGTGCAGCAGCTGCTGTGGGTATTATTATGCCCCCGTCGATCCCTTCCAACCGATCTAGGATGGAGAATCGGTTGTGCAGCAGTAAGGTGCCGAGCTGTGGTTGGCGGCGTTTGTCCTTCACGAGCACGATGGTTGTTTCATCCAGAGTTGGAGGGTGCGCCTCACCCCTTGAGTATTGGGTGTCCCTGACTTTGAGGGTTTGGCGGGAATTGTGCTCGATCTTGAGCTTCTTGATGGTCCATTGTTGTGGTGCGGGCGCGGGCCCGGAGTTGTCGATGGTTTGGTCCACCGGAAGTGACTCCTGTGGGGGAGTCGGTTGGAATGCCCCCGGTTGTGATGTGGTGCCCCGAAGGTTGCCCGGAGCAGCCGGAAGGGATATATCTTCTCTTCGTTGGCGATCGGGGTTTCCAGCATTGCCCCCAGTCGGTTGGGGAGCAAAACGACCCTCGGGAAGTTGCCGAAGGCGATGCCGGGAGTGACTGCACCGATGTCACGTCGTTCGACGCATGCCTCAGAATGGGCGACACCGCTGTTGATGTCCATAAGTCCTGTAGACAACAAGACTGGCTCGATCAAATGCAGAGATTTTTTTTATTTTTGTTTTCATTGAATTGAAGATAGTGGATGTGCATATCTCCAGGTTGCCACGACGGAAAGATGAAAGGAAAGAAGGGTCCCACCGGGCGTGCCATTTGTGTGAACCTCTTTTTTACGTCGTCTGTTCTTTTAGAAAGAAAGACATCGCCGGACCTTTCTAGGAAAATATGTGATATCCTAAAAATATTAGGTAGTCCGGTGATAGTTTAAAAATATTAGAACCGAGGTTCGGGTTCTTTGAAAATTTCATTTTTGACCCTTCTCCGCCGGATGGTGCGAGTATCCGGCGTTAACTTACATCGAGCAATGGCTCAAACGCCTTTGATTAACCGTCGCGGAGACATGCACATCCACAAAATAAAGTAAAGAACTCAAAAGGGCAGCGGCCTTTTGGGTCCGATCAGATGCAAACCGTTTTGTTTGGGTTTGTTGATTTGTTATTTGGTTGATTTTTGGATTGACTTGAAAGTCGGTTTTGAGTTTTGAAATTTGAATCAATTTGTTTGATTGATTTGGTTTTTGATTTGTTTTGGTTTAGTTTTGATTTGTTTAAAGTTTTAAACATATTTGGATTTTTGATTTGGTTGATTTTTGATTTTTCTGATTTCTGAATTTTCTGGTTTTGAGTTGATTTTTGTTTTAGGTGGATTTTGATCCATGTTTTGAGATGTCGAAACATTGCTTATTTAGTTTCTTTTTGGGATTGATCTTTTGTCCGGTTGAAGGTTTGATTGAATGAATTTTCCAGATTATTGAAATCTGATTTTTTTTGAGTTGACAGATTTGATTTAAATCTGAATTTTGTTTTGGCAGATTTTATGTTAGAAATCTGATTTCGGTTTGATTTGCTTAAAAAAAAACCGGTTCAATCTTGTTGAAGATCGGTTGTGAGTTCAAGTTTGAATTTCAGATTTATTTTAATTCTGATTTTTTATTATTTTGATTCTCAGATTTGATTTAATTCTGTTTTTGTTTGAATTGTTAGGTTTGATTTTCTGTTTTTTGATTTTCTGTTTGAATTTCCAGATTGATTCTTGAAATGGTTTTATTTTTGTTTGGCGGTTTGCATCGCCTCCGACCCATCGGGTCGCTTTGAATGCCCGAGTTCATGCATCGATATGGACATCAAAGCTTCATTTCATTGAATGGTGAGGTGAAGTACATCGGTGTACAATAAGTGGTGACCCTTCCCCCAATTTAGGTTCTTCACCACCTTAGAAAAATTTCGGCATTACAACGGCATACCGACAAGTTTCTAATTTGGTGAAGTTTACCCATCCAATAAGGCTAGTCAATGACTTAGCCAAAATTGGGGGAAGGATCATCGGCTACGGGAGCGTGCCCGCGCCGACGTCCGGGTCGTAAGCTACGGGATGCATGCCCGCGCCTCCGCCCAAGGTGGAGTTCCCCCGCTAGGGGTGAAGTCCTTAATTTAATGTAGCTTTCGCATTTCTGATTTTTTTATTTGTTGATTTTATGAAGGCCTCTTCGGGCCGGTCCATTCCTTCGGCGTTCAAAGCCGGGCTTCAATTCTTGCTTGAATTTGGGAGGACAGCTTCTAGGAGGGAAAGCCGGACCCGTGAAAGGGCCGTTGAGGCTCTCTCCTCCTTTGATATGTTGAGGGGAGAACCGGACCCGTGAAAGGGCCGTTGAGGTTCATCCCTCACTTTGCCGGTACATGCCACAAGGGGGCTGCTGCAACTTCTTTTATTTTCTGCGCAAAGGGGGGCTGCTGTAGAGCTTCTTGGGAAGTGGATTGGACCCGTGAAAGGGCCATTGGGTTGAGCCTCGATGGGGCTGGAACCTGGCTGCGAGGGAGCCGAAAATGGTTCTGATTTGGGCCTGAATTGGGTGCCGAACATGGGCTGGAAATGGACCGGTTTGGGGTCTGTTTAGAGTGCCTCTGGATGGGCTGGAACCGGGTCACGAAGGGACCAGTCATGGGCTGTATATGCGCCTGTTATGTGGGCTCTGGTTGGGCTGCAAAGGGGGCCGGTTTTGGACTAGCAATGGACCTGGATTGGGGTCAGTTTGAGGCTAGGAATGGACCTGTTTGGGGACCAGAACCGGGTCATAAGGGGACCTGTTTTGGGGTCTGAACATGGACCTGCAGGCGGGCCGAAACATGGGCCTGGGGATGGGCCGAACATGGGCTGTATATGGGTCTGGGTAGAGACCAGGGAATGGGCCGGTTATGGACCTGAACAGAGGTCAGGTTATGGGCCTGCAATAGAGAGTTTTCTCCTGCTGTGGGGGGAGTGTTCGGTTGGACTGAAATAGGCCTGCGCAAAGGGGCTTTTAGGGGCCTGGTTTAGGTCCGAACATGGGCTGTAGAAGATGATTTTTTGCAGACCGACTAGAGGGTGGAGATGGACCATAGAACAGGTAGAAAAGAAGGCCCTTTGAAGGGCTACATGGGCGCACCAACTGGCCTTTACCTTTCCTTCTTCTCTTCTTCTTCTTTCCTTCTTCTTTGGCTGCTGGCAGGTATGCACGTGGGCAGGTGCAGCAGGTGGCAGCAGTAGCAGGGGGCAGGGCGCAAGGCAGCAGTCTCCCCTCTTTCTCCTAGCAGCAGGTGCAGGCGCAGGTGCAGCAGGTGGCAGGGTGAAGGCAGCAGTTTGGCAGCCTCCCGGCGTCTGAAGCAGCCCCCCCTCTGGCTGGTGCGCCCCCCTCTTTTTATAGTGGCTGGAGGGGGGGGTGAAGGGCCAGGCTGTGCTGTACGTGGATGGCTTTTGGCCTTCCCCATGGGAGTTACTCCACTTAATCACATTGATTGAGTGGCTGTCTCTTGGCTTTCCCTCTCCTTCAAGTGACTGTTGGGGGGCTGTGCTGGCAGCTGGGTGCGCACCAAGGAGCTGAGGTGGCAAGTGGGTGCGGCTGGGCTTTGATTGGCCTGGCTGCTGAAGTGGGCCTAGCCCAATTGGGCCTGTTTTCTGGGCCAGCGGACTGAGGAGAAGCTCAGGCCCTCCTGTGGGCTGCGCACATGGCCTGATTTAGGATGAAATTTGGCCCAATTCTAGGATGGGATGATGGGCTTCTTATTGGACCTTCATGGGCTCCTGATTGGACTTAACTTGGCTGAACTATGGGCTGTCCGGTCTGCTCTTGGGCCTGCCCATTTGTCTCTCTTTTTCTTTTGTGAGAAAAAAAAAATGGACGCCAACAGGCATCAACTATTGAGGATCCACCAGAGTTACTATGATAAAGTACCCAAATTTAGTGCTTGACAGTTGCTACAACACTATCTAGGTCACCTTTGGCAATCACTTTGGGGTTTGTAGGTCGGACTTCATCATCACCCAAGTGGTGCCAATATCGTCCTCAGTTTTTGTAGTAGTCATATTGATTATAAGGCACTAACAAAATCGAGGACGATTTTTTCGCAACCAGGGAAGAATGATAGGGACTATGTCTGACCGAATGGTCCGATTGTTTGGAAACAATGTTGTTCGGGTCCTGAGAATACGACAAGTTGTCTTCTTTTTATCTATTAGTGTTGATCTTTAATTTTTTGCATTTTATTTTAAATGTTAGGAATCCTTTTATAGTTCTTTTTGAGTCGTTTTACCTTTCAGTCCTAAGGACTAGTCATTGTTTTTTGGAGGTCCTTTATGTAAATATCCATCTCTATATAAGAACCCATCTTCTCATGTTGAAGATAGACAGTGAATGAATGTAAGGTGAATTTTGGAGTCTCCTCCTTGCATCCCTTCCCTCCGATGGGACGTATGTCTTCCTCACCTCTGGCAGAGGTCGATCTTTGTTCACCTCGGCGTAGGCTGGCTCTGAGCTCCTCCTCCTTCCCTCTTTTCTGTTTCTGTGTGTTCTCCTTCTCGTTCCCCTTATTTTGTTTCTGCATCGTCAACGTACCATCATATCTAAGAGCTCTCGCGTGAACACCCTTTGTAGCACCACCCCTTTCGGACTGCAAGCCCCCCTACCGGTCTCAAATCCTTCCCACGATGGCCCCAGCAGCCCTCTGTCATCCACAGAGCCCCTCAGCAGCCCGATGACTTCCCTTCCTTCCCATTCGAACACTCCATAACACCCCAACACCTCGTCCTCCTTCGTCGCCTTAGTTATGGTCATTTCGGAAGCCACAACTTCCCTCATCGCCCTCCCGGGCCTCCCCACAACACCCCGCACAAAGGCCCCCTTGGTTCTTCTCCTTTCCATTGTCGGCTGCCTCCTTCACTTCTACTATCACCTCCTTCATCGAAACCCCACCTCCGCCAAGACCTTAGAGGGCCCACACCCCGTTCCACCTCGGCCCTTCCCAAAGTTGACAAAGACAAATGAGTAGATGGAGAAGGAGGTGGAGACCGAGGAAGGCAATGATAAAAGGAGGCGAGGTCAATTTAGCTCTTGCGTGAGAACTCCACAGCCTCTACCACCTTGTGCAACCTCTGCCATTGCTGCCTACACCACGGCTCCCTACTGCACCTACCAAACGATGTCGAGGATAATGTGAGGATGAAAGAACTCTATCGCTTCCTATGTGGTTGTGTGATGCCTAGGTCAGCGTCCACGCCCCCCTCTCCACACCCTCATCGGGTGCTCTACGGACCGGCCACAACTCCCAGGGAGCCCCCTTTCTTTGTGCGACACAGCTGCCTATCGGTCTAGTTAGTTCAGGCCGGTTTGATGCCTAGACTGCCAGTTTAGGGTGGTTCAAATGCGGTTTAGCCTGGTTCAATCATCTAAAAGTCAGTTTAGAGTTGGTTCAAGCCATTTTGAGGTGATACAAACCCAGTTTTGCTTGGTTTGGGGCTAGTTCAGTAGGTTCTTGCTCGGTTCACCCCATTTTCAATGCGATATATGCTTGGGTGGTCCATTAGCATTTAGGGCCCTATCAGATATATTACAACTTCCTTTGGTTGTTGCCAAGACCGGATGGCAACATGATCATTTATGTCCCGAATCAGATTGGTATTAGTGATGACGTTGATTATTAGTTTTATGCCGCACTACTGCTTGAGGTGCACAACACAATTTTTGTATTCAGCTATTCAGACAATCGCATTTCATTATCATTTTTCGAGTTGATCGCACTAGAGTATCACCTAGTCGAGAATAGTTGAGCTTACATTCAGTTTGATCATGTTATTAGAGGCAAATCGAGGCCATGTACTATTTGATTTGTAAAAGACGTGCGATGTCAAGTAATTCCTCTTGGGAACTATCTCATTTTGGTCCATGACTAGCTCCATGTTCCGCATACCGATCTAGATGATAGTCTCTAGGAGCTTACACTGTGGCCCAAGGAGGTAGGGAGTATAGAGCGTTGGGAGAGTTGATATACATCAACAACACTTGTACCCAATAGTTGATTATCAAACAACAGACTAACTTGCTTATCGAGGTAACATATGAGGTTAGTTCAAAGTTAGTTGTAGAGTATGAGTTACAATGTGCCTTGTAGATCGAGGCTGATAGAGCCATTGAGATCAAGTTGATTAAGTAGCTTACCGAGTTACTGCTCGAGTTAGTGACAAGGCAACAACACTTTGCAGAGGTCGAGACTGGCAAGGTTATTATATCTAAGCTAACTACACATCATCGATGGGGCTGACTGTTAAGATAGTGATCGAGGCACCGACTATTGAAGATCTACCCAAAGTTATCATGACAAAGCACACAGACCTGTAGCTCGACAGTTACTACAACACCATTTGGTCACCTTTGGTGATCACTTTGAGGCTTGCAAGTCAGATTTCATCATCACCTAGGTTGTGTCACTATCATGCTTAGTTTCGGTAATAGCTATATTGATTATATGGTACTACAAAACTTGAGAACGAGTTTTTCGCAACAAGCGGAGAATGATGGAGACCAAATCGGATCAAATGGTTCAATTGTTTAGAGATGGTGCCGTTCGGGTCGGGTCCCAGCGTCTTCTTCCTTTTATCTAGTAATGTTGATCTTTAATTTTTTGTATTTTATTTTAGATGTTTGGAATCTTTTTATAGTCTTTTTTGAGTTGTTTTACAAATCAGTCCTTTATAGGACTAGTTTTTGTTTAGTCTTTTTCGGAGATCCTTTATGTAAATGTCTAGCTCTATGTAAGAGCCCATCTTCTCATGTTGAAGATAGACAGTGAATAAAAGAAGGTGAAAGTTGCGGTCTCCTTCATGTGTCCGTTGTAGGTAATCCCTCACCCTTTCCAATGGGAGGTCCATCTTCCTCACCTCTGGTAGAGGTCGGTCTACATTCATCCTTGGCGTAGGCTAGCTCCGAGCTCCTCCTTTTTTCTCTCTCCACCTCCATGCATTCTGTTTCCATATCGTCGATGCACCGTCATATCTAGGAGCTCCCGCCCGAGCACCCATGGCAGCATCACCCCTCTCGGATTGGAAGCCCCCCTCCCAGTCTCAGCTCCTCCCCAAGATGCCCCCAACCGCCTCTATCGTCCACATAGCCCCTCGGCAGCCCTACAACTCCCTTTCTTTTCTATTTGAACACCCCACAGCACCCCAACGTCTCGTTGTCCTCCGTCGCTCCAGTTGTCATTTCGGAAGCCACCACTTCTCTCATCGCTCTGCACGAGGTGGTTCTTCCCATTCCCATCGTTGTCTGCCTCCTTCGCTTCTTCCATCTCCTCCTTCATCGAAACCCCACCTCCATCAAGACCCTAGAGGACTCGTGCCCCTTTCCAGCTCGACCCTTCCCAAAGCTGATGCAGATGAAGTAGTAGACAGAGGAGGAGGAGGCCGAGGAAGATGACAATAGGAGGCAAGGTCGATTCAGCTCTCGTGCAAGAACTCCACAGCATCTACCACCTTGCACAACCTCTGCCATCACTGCCAGCTCCGCGGTGGCCTACTGCGCCTGCTTGACGATGCCAAGGACGACACGTGGATGAAAGAGCCCTGTTGGGGCTTTTGTCAGGGTCTGTCGCATTGCCTCCCGTGCGGTTGTGTGGCGCCTGGGTCAGTGTCCACATCCCCCTTACAGCACCCTCGTGGGGTGCTCTCAAGACTGGCCATGACTCCCTTGGAGTCCCCTTCTCTACGCACAGTGCAGCTGCCTTCTCACACCCGTGGATGCCGTGACACTGCTCACTGTTTGACACAACACCCACCAGGGTCATGCCAGATGGCCATGTGATCGGCCAACGTTTGTGCTGGCCAATTCAGTCGGTTTAGGCTGGTTCGATGCCCAGACCACCGGTTCAGGGTGGTTCAACCGCGGTTTAGCCCACTTCAATTCAATCATCCAGAAGCCAGTTTAGAGCTAGTTGCCTAGTTCAGGCCATTTTGAGGCTATTCAGACCCGGTTCTGTTTGGTTCGGGGCTGATTCAGTAGGTTCTTGCTCGGTTCATCCCATTTTCAGTGCGGTACATACTTGGGTGGTCCATTTGGGGCCCAATCGATATATTACAGCTTCCATGGGCCCGCTCACTAGCCTAGATGGCGGCATCATCATTTTTGTCTCACATCACTATGACCACTGTCGATATTGCTTTTTGAGATTGATTACAAGCATAATAGTTAATTTTGTAGACTTTTGGGGTGAAACATCTTCTTAACTGCTTGCTATATCCAAAAGCTCCTTTTATTCTGCTTTTTATTTTTTTCTCAATACCTTAAAGAAAGAATTAAGGATTGTTGAACTACACTATCGAGGCAACTATACTGTTGTCACTTGTGACTACATGGATGGATGATAACATGATGTGATATTCTTCTTTTTATCAACTGAAGTTGCTTAGCAGTAGCAGATGTACTAAGATGGAATGCAAATTTGATAAGAAAATATCTTCATATACCCATCTTACTCCTGCTTTACTGCATTGTTAACTGTATCATTTGGTTAAATTGACCTTAAAGGACCATTATATAGTTTCTGTATAGTAGCGTAATAACCCTTAATGAGAACTTCTGAAATATAGCTTAACATTATAGGACTATTATTTCTACGTTTTACCTGTAACCACACAACTCAAATATTATGTGCATGGACAGGAACAAGAAGGTGCAACATTGCGTGTTTCCGCAAAGTTTTCTGTTCTTTCAAGGCGCAACATTTATCTTCAATTTGAAGAAGTAAGCTTCTTTACTTATCTGACTTGGGGAATTATGGATCACCGATGGTAACTGAATATTCTTATTTCATGGTTGATGGACTTTCCTTGAGTAATGCTTGAAATTTTTTTCTTTAATATTCTGTGTACATTATGTTTTCAAGAAATAAGAAATTCTTAGGCCTCAATTTTCTTATGATGATTCAGGTTATGTGGGGGATTGACAAATACAGTGCTTTCTTAGGGCTTGTGGGTTTCAAGATATTCTCTTGATTATATCTGTCGCACCGTTTATATGCTTTCTTTTAATGCTTAAATGGAACAGTTTGTAAGTAAAATTAAATAAATTTTACAGTGGATGATTGTTGCATATTAGCATTCATCTTATCTGAATACACATTTATCACTTGTCTTGTAAAAGGCAAAAGGTGCCTGAGGCGAGGAAGGGTTTGTTTTGCCTTTGGCAACTGAAGCAATCACATGAGGGTTGTGGCTTATTTTTTATTTTTTATTTTATGTATGGGAACAATGTTGTTTGCAATTGGTCAATTTGGATTGGGATTGCACCTACATGTTTTATGATGACCCAGTGGTCAGAATTTCTTATTAATTTGCAACTGAATACAACAAATGAAAAAAAATTGCAAAGAAGACAACCATTAAGATTCATCTACCGAGGTGGTAGAAGCAGATGGGAACTAAAAAAATAAAGTTTTAAAAGGTAAAAGCTTATGGGGTGTTTGGTTGCATGATAATTTTTTGTACACTTTCATGATAAAAAAATATATTAAAATAAAAAGTGAATCAACTCATGACATAAAATTATCATGTTTGGAGGGATGTGATAACAAAAAAGAGTAACTATCATACATGACCAAACAAAGTGGGGGGACCACAAGAAAAAAGAAAGAGGTGAGACCCTCTTTTTTTGTTTAAGAAGAAAATCACTTTCAAAACATAAAATTGTCATAGCTGTCAAACACCTCTTTTAACAAGTTTTCTTACAATTTTTAAAAATTAAAATAAAAACCTCCATTATCATGCAACCAAACACCCCATTATTCCTGAATGTCATTCCCTCCATGTGCTTTCTAGTGCAAGCGAATGTCCAATCTTTGATTAAAGTAGTCATCGAAAAGAGAATTAATCTCAGGTGCTCAAAATGCTGATTGAAAATCCTTTTGTTTTTTTGTTTTCCATAGCCCAAAGAATTGCGGGCAATATGAGTTTTCAAAGTTCTGTTTCCAAATTCCATGGGTTTAAACTTGGCCAAGTGAAAAGGATAGAAATTACAATGTTCGGTTTCATCCATTGGAGTTTCCATCTTTTAAACAAAGTAGACCAAAGTGACCAAATGATCCCACATTTAATAAATATGTGATCAGCTGTCTCATCCTTCATGCCACAAAACACATCTTGTGGGCAAATCAGGGAATAATTTATATAGTTGACTTTTCGTTGGTAGTCTCCCATATGCATTTTTTCGTAAAAAAGTTGAATTTTGATGGGATAAGATGATCTTCAAACTACTGGGTGCCACAGGACCTCCACTCCGCTCATAAAGAGTCTATACATGGTGAATTTGACAGTGAAAGTAGTATTGTTACTAGGCCACCAAACAAGCTTGTCTTCCTTGCCATCAATACATTTATAACCATCTAGGAGAGCTAATAGGTTTGTATGGCCAAAATTTGTACCTTTTTGAGGGCCCTTCTAAAGGGTGTATACCATTGTGTTCTGGTTTTCCAATTGCATCTTACTTAGCTTGAGGGTTATGGCATATGTTGAAGAGGCTAGGAAGCATAAAAGCAAAGTGTAGAATACTCACACCAATGATCTTCCCAAAAAGACGTATTATTGCCATTACCTGTCTCAATAAAGAGTTAAAGAGGTCCCAATTACCAAGGATGCCTTTCCATATATTCGAAACTTTGCTTCTTTCCCTGAAGTCTCTGACCCACACTTCATTAACCCCTCCACCATATTTGAAAGTATAATCCTGGCCCACAAGGATGTCTTTTATTGTTGAGTTTCCAAATCCATTTTGAAAGGTGGGCACTATTCATGGTTTCAAGAGATATCAGACCTACACCTCCTTAGTTGATATGTAAACATGGTTTCATTTAATAAGTTGTATGCCTCTTTTGTCAATAGTTCATTGACATAAAATGTAGCTTTGATGCTCTCCAACTTAGCACATATGTTTTAGGCACTGAGAATAGAAAAGAAGTACAACGAAATACTTTGCAACACAGCTTTGGAAAGCACCCACTTTCGGCCCAGAGACAACATCCTGCCTTTCTAACCTTGAAGTTTTCGTTCCATTTTGTGAGCATTGCATTGCCAATTCTTGCTCTAAGTACCTTCATCTGATATTGGGAGCCTAAGGTATTGAATAGATAAGGAAGTCAAAGGCAAATTGAAAATACTCTGAATTTGAATCCTCTGCGTGTCAAGCAAGTTGATTCCCACAAGTTTTCATTTTTCCCTGTTGATCTTTAACCCTGTCACTGCCTGCAATAAAGATAACATGACTCAAAGATGAAGACATTTGTCATTGTCCCTTGAGGAAAATAGTAAGGTATCATTTGCAAAAAGGAGGTGTGAAGCTTGTTCTCTGTCCGTCCCACTTTCATGCCTTCTATCAAGCCTTCATGCTCTACCTTATGCCACATTATACTAAGAACCTTAACTAATGAGGATAAAGAGTTAAGGTGGGGGATGCGATCACCCTGTTTGAGTTCTTTAGAGGAAGAAAAGAAGCTGAAGTCTCTTCTATTAATGTCTACTGAAATTTAGCAGCAGAGTTGCAACTTGTAATCCACAGAATCCACATTTCTTTAAAACCCATGATGAGCTGCATAATTATATCAAGACAATTCCATTTCACTATATCATATCATTTCTCAAAGTACAACTTCAGCATAATGCATTCTCTTTGCCTGATTCTCTGATCAGCAAGACATTCATGAGATGCCATAAAATTGTCTAAAATGTATCTACTAGGAATGAATGCGGATTGAAAGTCATTAGTCAACTTATCAATGAATTTCTTGAGTCTATTAGCAAAGACTTTGAAGGTGATCTTGTAGCTGCAGTTTAAGAGACTAATAGGTCTCAACTCTTCGATATTCTCAATGATCTATTTTTAGGTACCAAAACTAGAGTGATGGAATTCAAAAATTTGATGCAATCCGGATTTTTTTTTTAAAATCTCTAGTCGGGGCCATAAAATCATTCTTGATAAGCCCCAATTAGAGTAAAAGCTTATGGAAAAGGCATCAGGATCTAGAGATTTGCTAGGGTCCATCCCTTTTATGGCTGCAAATACCTCAGTAAAAACACCTATAAGAGAATTTTCTTAATCATCTTCTAATTTCTTGGTCATGTTGAAGTTAAGAAAGAGATTAGCACTTATCATCCTGGAAGAAAAGTTTGTAGAAGTTTGAAACTCTTAAGCCGTTATGTTCGGTACCTTTGCATTCATAGCCATTAACTTCAATCTTAAAGAGGGTGTTCTACCTTTTCTGATAGAGCCCTGCTGTGAAAGTTATTGTCACCCTCATTTAGCCATATTTTCTTAGATCTTTGTTTTTATTTTATCTCTTCCTTTAGACTCCGTTCCTAGTAATCTTCCTTTTAACCTATTTCACTCTATTCTTTGGTCAATCACTCATTTAGTCACTATCAGTCAAACTCTCATAGTGATCAAGCTTTGAGACCCAAGCCTTCCTGACAATTGGAGAAGTATCGAAGTTGGATTTTGCGTGCTGCTGCAGACATCTCCTAATACTCGAGTTTGCTCACAAAATTTATTGAAGTTGAAGAAGTGTTTGGATTTTGTTCATTCCACCAGCCTATAACTAAGTCCTTGAGCTTAGCTGCTTAGGGTCTCTGCACCATGTTAACTCAAACCGAAATTTGTTAACACTAGCTTGAAAGAAGTTACCGCACTTGATACCTACAACATAGTGATTGGAGACCACTCTTAGAAGATGAAACCCTCAGTATAACCATACATCTCAAACCACGAAGGAGACAAAAAAAAAACTATCTAGTTTGGATTTAGACCTCTATGGGACTCAAGCTTAAAGTTCGAAATATCGGTTAGTTCACAATTATTAACAAACTCATTGAAGAGCATCATCTCTTGGGTCCAAACCTACTGATATGATCTCTCTCTAGGTTTGATGATTGCATTGAAGTCTCCAGCCTCACACCAAGCTTTGTTAGTGAAATTTTCAATCACATTCTCAAGGGCAAGGGAAAAAAAAGTAGCCTTATCATTGGAATCCACATTTCTATATACATTAGCAAGATGCCAAACATTGTCAGTCCTTGTCTCTACAACTTGAAGGATAAGAAAATATCTACCTCTTTGATATTCTTCTACTAGCAATCTTGTCATTCCCCAAAACTGTTATGCCATGTTACGTTGCCTTTTTGAGAAGGCAACTTACTTCTTTCACAAAGGATTGGCTTTTTGTTTGTGGCGGTTGGCAAGAATCGTCCCAATGTGGTAATCTATTTTTTCAAGATGTCTCCATGCCAGCAATCAAATGGTTCATATTATCATTAGATGAAAGACAACCCAAGCAAAATCTTCATCAGCAATAGGGTTAAGCATTCACTGTGAATCCAGATCTCATTGTAGTTCTAGAAAGCTGAGACTTAAGCAATATGCCACCCTGGAGAATGGGGTACTGCAGATTTCTTTTTCTTATGAAAAAAGTCGTGGAATTTGCAGTGTCTTTTCCTTTCAGCCGCCTTTCGGACAAGCTAATCAAAGGTTAGCATATTCCAGGAAATCTTTAAAATACTGATTCTTGGTCCCATTTTTTATGCAAGCAGACAAACTTGCTTGTGTCTTCTGACTCCAGTATCCCCGAGATGCGTGAATTTGGTAGATGATCATGATCTTGCCGGAACCAAATCATATCCTGTTTGCACATTTGTGGTGCTTTAGGCAATCCTACTTTCATGCCATATAGGAAAGAAAAGCTTTGGAACTTGTTTAGAGGCCATTTTGTGCCGAGGCAGAAGCCCTTTGTTCAAACTCAAACTATGTTCTTTTTTTTGTCGAATTACCTCATTAGTCATTAACATAGTTTATCCAAATAAAACTCAACCTTTCTTTATTCTGTTGTCATTTCTATGGGTCTTCTTTCAGGTGGCTCTTGAAAACATACGCATCAGCGAAGAGTTGCAAGCATTAATAGCACCAGCATTATTGCCTCGGACTTATTTAAGCTTGCAGGTACAGTTAGTATTTTTAAAAAGTAAAATTTTTTTTCTCTTGTCTTTTCTGCCTCTTTACCCATGCTTTGCTCACTCTGGTTCTCCCTCCTTTCTCTGTGATATATGTGAGTAATATATGTACCTATGCATATATTTCTGTTTGTATGCGTAAATGTATTTGTAACTTCGCCTTGGCCAGTTCTAAGTGGGGATGAGAAAAGAGGTGATGTGGGATGACACGGTGGAATTGGGTTAAACATTGCAAAATGACATTAGAAATGGTAAAAAATGAACTAAAATGAACTGGAAAGAAATGAACCAGACTTAAATTGGTCTAAACGGGCTTGAACTGGCCCGGCCCTGAACCATGCTGAACCAGCTGTAAACCAATCTGAACTGGACGGATTGAGCCCTAAACTGGGATGAACCGCGATGAACCGGCTGTTTTGCATGCTGAACTGGGTGACCTGGCACTGGACCAGCTCAAACTTAACTCGCTGGGGGGGGGGGTGCGTAACCTTCTCATTTAGCTGGGCCGGGGGGGTCGTGGTGGCCCAAGGGCGGGCCCGAGGGCGCATGAGGCGGTAACTGGCCCCAACAAAAAAGTCGAGCGTGAGGCCTTTTGTCGGGCGTGAGTCCTCATCATCCGGAAGGAGGGCAGAGTAGGGGGAGGTGGCAAGGGTTGTTTGGAGTGAAAGCGGTGGCGTCCTCGTGTGGTTGGACTATTGTGAGGAAGAGGATGGTTTGACAAAGTCCTAGACAGAGGAAGAAGGCTTGTAGAGAAGATGGTGGGACAAATGGCCACAGGGAGGGATGGTAGATGAGCATGGTGAAGGTATCCTGATGATTCCCGTGGCCCTCAAAATGGCAACGAAGATGGACGGAGTAAAAGGGGAGGTGGTTAGAGGAGGTGGATCAATCGAAAGGAGGGGAAGATAGATGCAGTGTCGATGGGGCTTTGAGGTTCTACACGGGTGCTGGCTAGTGTGTGGGTGTCGATATAGTTTAGAGGGGGTTCAGAAGGGGTTAGGAGGAGGCTGGGGTTGTGGGAGATGCCAATGTCATGGCGAGGGAGGTCACTATAGGCTCTGAGACTATCGTGATTCGAGGATCACCAAATCACTTCAATAGTTATGGAGTGCTTCCAAGCCCACCCTATGAGATCCGGCAGAGTTTTGATCAATCTAGAACTACTGTCTAGCAGTTTGAAGTTGTTGGAGCCAACGAAGCAGGTAGTGCCGACAGATGTTGACGCCAAAAGGAGATGTTGTATGTTGTCTAGGTGTTTGTTGCGCAAAGGGAAGGTCATCTTTGTTTGGAGGTGTTGGGAGCCCCAGTAGATATGTCCAGGGATTGCCGATGGTGTATGTTGTTCAATGCCTAGCCTATCGTTAGTGAAGGGAAAAGGTGAAGGGAATGGCAGGGAGGTGTACTGGAAGGAGGGAGGAGGAAGATGGGATTTGACCTCCTGCTGAAGTTAAATCAGAAACAGTCTTCTTCTAGAGGTGAAGAAGGTAGCTTGCCTCTTGCCAATGGTGTGGAGAGAAGCAGGGCCATAGATTACGGAATAGGTCGGATCGGATCGGAATCTGTTGATTTCAGAATTGGATAGGCCGCTTTCGATCTAATTATTACTTGGGGGACTGATCTCAAATCAATTTTTGGTGAAATAGGTCTGGATTGGTAGAATCGGCCGATTTACATGATTCAGATCGGAATTGGTCAATTTTGTCGATCTCGTTGGGCGAATTCAAATCGAAGTCCGAATTGATTTTGGAACCAATTCAAATCCGATATCGAGCCAATAAGGGGGAAGTTGGCTCCTAATTGGCTGGAAACCCCATCATCCCCTTGAATCCCCTAAGGCTCTGGTGCTAGTGGTGATTTGGCATCAATCTGGCGATTCGACATTGATCCGGCTATCCTCCAGCGATCTACGACGATTTTCTACATTCCCCAATGATCTTTGATGATCTTTCAATGATTCAACACTTTCCTCTTGTCGTTCCTCCTACTATACTCCCTCTTCAGACAATTCTCCCATTCTAGCCTTCTCGCCCACCCTAGGAGTTTGCTCTTTTTTTTCTAACAATTGGGCACTTCTCATCCCATCTTCTTTTAGCACTCTATAAATGACTAAGTTAACATCTTAATTTTTATAAATATTTTGATATTGTAGACCAAGCACCGAAAGCAATGGCTAAACAATGAAGCGGTGTTGCAGTTGCTACCCATGATATTGGGTGGGAGCATGGTTTTTTGGTGGATGTTGATAAGAAGATGGTACAATATAAGTGGTGCAGGAAACAAGTCTTCTGCTTAAAACAACACATTGGTGAGGTGAGTGAAAATGTCAAGAAATATGACAATGTGCCTAGGGAGAGCAATGAGTCTGAGGGTGTACCTCATAGGGAGAATCTCACATTGGGAAATTCGCATTGAACAGAGAGAAGAGTTGCATGAGGATTTGCTAAGAATAAGGGATGACAAACTTAGCCAAAAAGCAAGGGAAAAGTGCAAGCTAAGGATGTTAAGACATCGACTAAGTCTAATAAAGATGAAGGCCTAAGAAGAGTATTTCATACAAGCAAACAATCATAAAGAGAAGATTAGGAGAGAAGGAGGGGAACAGGAGGCTCTGGAACTCGAGAGCCAGGATATCATTGATCCCACTCAACTTGACCCACATTTTATGAGGATGTGAAAGTAAGAGAGGGAGCATTTCGTCAATCAACTTTGACACAACTTGGATCCAGTGATCATGCTTACATGTTTAAAAGAAAGAATAACTCGTAAAATGACAAACGTTTAAAGAGGTCAAGGTGACCACTTCAGCTGTAAACATTGTTTACGGAATCGGTGGAATCGGACCGATTCCGACCGATTCCGGAATCGGATCGGTGGATTCCGATCCGATTCCATGCGGAAGGACCGATTCCGGCATGAATTCCGCGGAATCGGTCGGAATCGGTAGGAATCGGTCGGAATCGGTCCGGAATCGGCCGGAATCGGTCCGGAATCGGAATCGGAATCGGAATCGGATCGTTTTTTTTCATTTTTTGCTATTCCAGTCGGATCGGACAGAATCGGTCCGAATCGGTCCGAATCGGCCGGAATCGGCCGGAATCGGTCCAGAATCGGATCGGAATCGGAATCGGATCATTTTTTTTTTTTTTGCTTTTTTTCTTACCGATTCTGGATCGATTTTCTTCCATTGAATCGGTCGGAATCGGTCCGATCCGATCCGATCCGGATCGAATCGGTACCCACCGATTCCGATTCCGATTCCGATCCCGCGATCCTTGGCTGTAAAGTGAGTAATGAAATATATTTGCAAGTGATTTTTACATATAGGTAACAACATGTCATTGATCATCTTAAGCATGTGTATCATTTCTTTTTCTTCGGTGGGCTAATAACAATTATTTTCATTTGTGATAAATGTGGACACTCCAGCATATGTCATTTGTAGCCCCTACTTTCAGACCATAGTTAATGTATTTAGGGAGGCTAGACAGTGATTAAAGATCCCAACCAACTAGTATATTTATGCTGCCAACTTAGATGACGAAGTAAATAAACTAATGGGGTGTTTGGTTGCATGATAATTGAGGTTTTTATTTTAATTTTTAAAAATTGTAAGAAAACTTGTTAAAAGAGGTTTGACAACCATGACAATTTTATGTTTTGAAAGTGATTTTCTTCTTAAACAAAAAAAGAGGGTCTCACCTCTTTCTTTTTTCTTGTGGTCCCCCCACTTTGTTTGGTCATGTGCGGTGGTTACTCTTTTTTGTAATCACATCCCTCCAAACATGATAATTTTATGTCATGAGTTAGTTCACTTTTTATTTTAATACAATTTTTTATCATGAAAGTGTACAAAAAATTATCATGCAACCAAACACCCCATAAAGGCTTGGATAGATGATTTCAAGTTGGTCTGGAAGGAGAGGGCATGCACAGTGATGTGTAATGGGTGGACATACATCACAAAATGATCAAGGATTTATTTCTTTGTTTATTGTGCAGATGGCACATCAAGTCTGAAGTCCATTGATGTTTTTGGTCAAATAAAAAATGTGGTCTACGTCTCTTCACTTAAGGATGACATTGTAGGAGAGATCGGGGAGGTAATTATTATCCAGTTTGTGACAGATAACGAGTTCTCATACAAGACAGCAAGGAGAAAGTTGATGGAGAGGAGGCCACACCTCTTCTATTGATGTTGGAGGACATTAATAGATGTTGGTTCTATGTTCATTACATTCTATCAATTTGATGTTGGAGGACATAAGCAATGAGGCATCAATTCAATATCTACAATTTTTAGCCAAGCATATTTGATCACCTCATTTATTTATTCATATCCTCGTTTGCTCTACATCATGAGAAATTATAATGATGGGCACGATCTGATCAAGCATTGTCTTACTAGGTTTGTTACATTTTTTGTTTTGTTTTGGAGAGTTTACACGGGCATAGATATGCACTTGTCCATTTTATAGCATTGGTTGAGTTTATTTCATATTTGTTTCACTTACACAACATGATGGATCAATTAGAAATCCTTGCACATATTAGGCTTCTGATAATGGACAATCATTTTTCAAAGAGACTTCAATTCTACTTGTCTACAATCATTTTTTTTGGAGAAACTTCATTTCTACTTGTTTATCATTGAGTCACTTGTACACGTGTTGAGATTAGTGGACTTATATGAGAGGAACCAGATAGGATACCCATACGATATTATAGACAAAGCAAAGATGAAAATAAAAGAGAAGCATCGTAAATGTTATAAGAAATGGCAGAAGATAATAGATGGGAGGTGGGATAAGACACTATATTATAATATGTATGCAACGGGTAATACTAGTTATCTTTTCTTTAATCATTGTAAACAATCGTAATTTATGATTTATAAATGTATGCTCTTATGTCTTATGTCGTTGATGTAGGATATTTTTTGAACCATTGGATACAATGTGGAGAAGTGTGTAATGATTAAGAACCCATGAGGACTTGATCTGCCATATAACGTCTTTCAAGAACTTAGCAGGATAAAGTAGAAGTTGAGTTAGTAGTATGTGAGAATTATTATTTTTATTTTATATATATATATAATCACTAATTATTTGTATTTTCTCATTTTTAAGATACAATTCTATTGAATGAGAATTGAAGTTTACTCTGATCCAAATCTGAGGTACTCATTTGATAAAGTTGCTCCTGGTATGTTAAAAGAATGTGTCATTGCAAGTGAGCACATTGTATGATGGAATGGGCCATGCCAAATTGAAAACCAAAAGAAGAATCTCAGAACGTACCAGAAATAGTGGAAGATCATTAATGATAGATAAATAGGATATTGCATCATGATGTACATGCTACATGTCAGTGAATTTTTTGTGCTTATTTGTTTTCTTTGCTTAGTTTGTATTTAATTTGTTGATAATGATGTATGCTTGAATGATTGCAGGATATTTTTTGAACCCTCGCATCGAATAGGAGGGCAAGTGTCCAATGATAATGAGGTGTTGAGTGGTCAAATTTGATACTATATTAATATTGATATTGATAATTTTAGAAGTTGGAATATCAATATCAAAATTAATACAAGTTGACACTTGTATTACATAACGTGCTTTGTTTTCATTACCAATTTCAAAATTGATATTATTAACCAAACACTTCTTAGTGATTATTAGAAATATCAATTATAAAATTGATAGTGATAGAGATGTCAAATAGTGTTACCAAACAGGGCCGTACAGTGCTAAATTTGATGCTACCAAATAGTAATAGTTATATAGGTGTCTAACATTGCAGCCAAACGGGGCATTAGCAGTTGGCCAAAAATTACATCAGTAGTTCTCTTGGAATTGATGTCAACCTCTGTGATCTTTGAGGAAAGGAAGTCGGCAAAGGATGCAAAAAGTAAAACAAGGTATGACTGTCGTTCGTCTGAAGACTGAGACTCCACATGGTGGGTGACTTGAATATGGTGCCTAATACGACCTCGTGCATTCCTAAAGATAATGATATAACAGGTTCTAACTAAAAATGGTCTTTGGGCGAGGGTTTTAAAAACTCTTGGCGTTCTCTAGCTGTCGAGACAACGTTGTCAAGTCTCCTTGAACTCTTTTCCTTGCTATTGAAAACAAACGCCTGCAGAATCTCCTCCTACCCGGCGTTGAAGTCTCTGCGTTCGATATGGACAAACACGGCGCATGAATGATATCCACTGTGTCACCCTTGATTCTCGCATATAGTACACCGGACTTGCTCTGTGATTCAGTTCAAAGCATCGTCCTTTTACTGTGCAGATACTGCAATTCTTCCGGTCTTTCAGAGCACAACTCCCCCTGAGAAGCTCCGAGAGGTATGCTTTTGAAGTATTATGATATTATCATCCAAATCCTTGGCAAGAAAGCATTGCCTGAAGAATCGAATCTTCTTTAGGCGGTCGCCGGTTGGGCTGTACTATCTTTCGTATCTGGATCGAGACATGCTCCTGGGACGTTCTGTGGGGGGCGGCGGCATATTCGTCTTCAACAGAGCACAACCTCTGACATGACTATGTTAACCCTTTGCATTTATGTTGGTCGTCTACTCTCTACTCTTAAAGCAAGGATCCATGGGAAGATCAGAGCTTCACGATAACGAAGTTTACGAAGATTGTATCCGGGTGCACAATCAAATCAAGGAGCAAAGCTCGGACCACGAGATGGAATGCGGTCACATTCATAATTACCCGGTTATTTCTGCCATGTATCGGTTTATATGTTGGTGGTATTCAGCCAATTTATGGGTAAAACATTCTTATTTTAGCTCGCCCAGATGCGCATCGAAACGTTGGACCTTGGAGGTGAGTTTTTCATAAATAATTTTATATACCATTAAAAATTGTTCTGCCGCTACATTTTTCACAAACCCCAAGATATGACTATATCACACTTCTGAGTCAATCCAAAATAGGGAGGTACTCAGATGAGTATGTTCTCCTGAAATAGGGTTCCGTCGTTGTCAATCCAAAAATCTAAGTCCGACCTTTGAGTTGTGTTTGGTTTGGTTTGGTTTGATTTGATTTGACTAGGCTAATTTTTGTATGTTGGATGCAGATGTTCAAAAATCAAGCTAAATTAGAGGAAGGTTCCGATTGTTTTTTTTATTAATTGACAACTAACTTCTGTATTGGGCAAAAATGAGATATTGAGATTTTTCCTAAATCATTCTAATTCAATTGTAATTTCTTGCATTGTAATTTTTTTAATTTTTTGATCAATAGCTAATGGGGTGTTTGGTTGCATGATAATTTTTTGTACATTTTCATGATTAAAAAGCATATTAAAATAAAAAGTGAACCAACTCATGACATAAAATTATCATGTTGGGAGGGATGTTATAACAAAAAAAAAGTTACCATGACCAAACAAAGTGGGGGATCACAAGAAAAAAGAAAGAGGTGAGACCCTCTTTTTATTGTTTAAGAAGAAAATCACTTTCAAAATATAAAGTTGTCATGGTTGTGAAACACCTCTTTTAACAAGTTTTCTTACAATTTTTAAAAAATAAAATAAAAACCTCCATTATCTTGCAACCAAACACCCCATAAGATTTTGTGTTTCACATAAAACCTAACATGAAATGTAGACTTCAAACATTCTATTAAGGGGGCATTCTTAGATATGAGATCTGATTATCACTTCTTACATCTCAATAAGTGACATAGATGTCTGATAATTTAATGGCTAAGATTATTTGATAAAAGTATTTGAATTTGAAAAATGAATAGATTAAGACTGTCTGACTCAAAAGTTCATATGTGAATTTGAATATTGCATAATATAATCCTTGTTATTTTGCACATATTCATTGAGCTGAAAATGTAATATTTTCAGATAAGTTGATCATAAATTGTTATTTTTTTAATTTTGATGAATAATTAAGATTTTATGTTTCAAAAAAATTAAATTGAAATGAAGACTTAAAACATTCCGTTAAGGTGGCATTTTTAGATATGAGATCTGATAATCACTTCTTACATCTCAATAAGTGGTATAGATGTCCAAAAATTTAATGATTAAAATTATTTGATAAAATATTTGAGTTTAAAAAATGAATAGATTAAGACTGTCTGACTTAAAACCTTATATGTGAATTTGAATATTTCATAATCATAACGTACATATCTTGATTGATAATAATATAAACTCATCATAATTCATGTTGTTCAGCACATGTTTTTTGAGCTGAAAATAAAGTATTTATAATATTTTCATGTAAGTTGATTATAAATGGTTATTTTTCTTGTCTGACTTTCTATTTTCACTGATGACTCCACTCTTTCTTGTATGATATTTGTATATGCATTTTTTTTATATCTCAAACAGATTATTTGACTTTTTTTCTCTTCTCAAAAGTTATGTAGTGCACAATAAATAGTAACTATGTTACATTGTGTTTCCAATGTAGATGGTGACATATTTTGAAATTTTTTATTTTAAGTTTTTAGAACATAAAATGTCTTCTTAATAATATTTTTAAAAAACTTTTATTTTAGGCATTCCTATGTTAACAAAAGTCGTTGATCTAATATATTGTGTTTTGATATGATGTCATAAAATATCTATTGTTGATATATGATATATCACAAAGATAATATTTATATAAAAATATCAAAGTTATTACGTAATGTTACGGATATTTGAAAACTAATCACATAAACAAGTTATACCTGGAAATCTATGAATTGGATCGAGTACTTTTAAATAATGTACAATTTATTCTTATCAAGTAAAAATAAATATGAAAATTATATTAAAGTCCCATACTCACTATATATTTTGGTAACATGTATATCTCCATCTTCTTCTATAAACTATTTATTTTTCAATGGAAACATTTATATGAATAAAAGCTCCATCTAAAACACAATAACACTGTATATTTAAAAATATAAATATTATTACTATTACATAAGAAAATATAAAATAAAATCATTACCTTAAATTTGATGGAGTCATTTATGATAACATAAAGCATTTGGATCTTCGTTAATTGTATTAGATATAATCATTTTTTAATCATCTTTTCATCAAGAACCTCATGAAAATAGTAATACATTATTTGTGCTGAGTGTTGAAATCCTACTTTTATAAATTATAAGCATAGCTCATAACAAACTATCATTAAAAACACAACTAACTTTTCTTCGTTGATATAACTTCATTATCTTTAAATCAATCTTTCTTTTAAAAAGTTTTAGAGGTTGATAAAGACAACTCGATACATTCTTAATAATTCTTGACATTATGTGTCATTTTTAGTTAATAGTTTAAACGTATGTGTTCCTCTTGATCAAATCTTTCATCTTTCTAGAATGAATGCTTCTTAACTTATACCAATATAGCAAAATTGAAAAGATTTTTAATGGTCTTTCACTTTGATGTGAGATTGTATTACTTAAATAACAATATATACAAACATCAACACAATAGATAATCAAACAAAAATCATGTACTAGATAACTCAACAGAATAATAGTAATACATTTACTTTCTCTCACCAATGTTGTCAACAAATCTAATAACATTATTCAACTTGATAAAATAACGACTAACATAATTTGACATTTATGATTATCTTTATTAACTAAAAATTTTGAATTGTAACATAACTTTTAATCATTCAATCATTGTCACAAAATCAAGATGATGTCACATCACGAGACCCATTGCTCTCTTATTTTTTTCGTCTAAGAATAAAATTGATGTATATATATATCTTATCAAATGGTGACAATAGTAATTCATCTAAAAATTTATAGCAATGACCTAAAATAGGATTGTAGGAGTGACAACAACAAAAGGTAATGAGTATTGAGTTGTAGATATTTGTATTTGTTTTCTCTTTTCTAACAACTGGCCGATAACTAATTTAACTTTTCTATCTATATCAATTGACTTTCTTTTCTTTGCAAACTTTTTAAGCAATTGCAATTCATCATTATTGTCAATGCTAATGTGTGTATCTTTTTCATCCTTAACTTTTTCTTTAGTCAATTTGTTTGTCTGTTATATAGAAAGAAGTGTTGTCTGATTCAGCAGAAGGTTTTGGATTCATGTTGGTTAGACCTCAAGCTAAGCTCTCAATAGTTGACACTCCTTCAAATAAAGTTCATCTTACCTTCTCCCATTTGAACTATGATATCTTGAATGTAAACGTTTTTTGATGGGTTTGGATAACATGAGATGTTATGAGTACATTTTTAAAATAATAAATAGTAATTAATATATCAACTTTACCTTTAAATATTCATCTCACTTTTCACGTAGACCGGTCCATTATTTTAGTCTTGTTAACTAAATTTATTCATTCAACCTATTGGTTTCAAATCATGTGCTTCTGTTTAAAAACATTTCAAAAGTTTTTCAATTTTTTATTAATTCTATCCCAAGATTCTTTCTTAGATAGGTCCCTATTCTTTCAAAAGTTTTTACCTCTTTAATAGAAACATCTAAAAAAATATTTGACCCGATATGAGTCTCTCCAACTAAGTCTTGTGGTATTGTTCTTCATACAACTTGAACCTTCTATATGAGATATTCTTATCATGTTAAAATATTTATAATAAGCACATTGAATAAAAAATATTAAACAAGAAATATCATGCCTAATGATAATGAATATTGACAATAAAAATATATCTAAGTAGTAATGTTGAGTATGTAAACACATATTATGATGAATATTAATCATCAATGCATGGATCAAGAATCAGAACACTTTTCCACCTATTGCTCTTCTTATACAATGTTGAAGAATTTATGTTACATAGTAATAATTGTAAATGAAAGAATATCTTTGTTAATTCTTGGTAAAATTTATGCCTTTTCTCTTATTGTTGTACACAAACATGTAAAGAAGAGAGAGAGAGAGAGAGAGAGAGAGATGTAGGAGTACCCAGACCTATCGACTCATCTAGAAGAAATCTCATCCTAATGGCTACTCGGTACACATGGATGGAAGGGATGAACAGTAGATGCCAGCTTTGGATTGCGAGACAGAGATGTAAAGGATAAAGTCCTATGAAACGGAGAGAGCGAGAGGAAATGTGCCCGGGGGTTGGTGTTGGAGGGAGAGACTAGTGCATTGGACATCGTAAATCTACCGACAACATTCCAAAGGCACAACTCATTGCATGTGCTACTCCACAAACCTTATTTCATTACCAACTTCTGAGTCCTTGGCAAGTGTTGCTAGTGAGGAGAGGGGGTTAACTGTATGATGGAGCTATCACAAGCCTTAATGTGAATTGAGGAGGTGGAAGAAGAGGAGGAATGAGACACCGTGGCATCACAATCTTCGAGAATGGACCGATCCCTTCTCAAACATCGTGTGGGATTGCAGATGATTGATTGGTGGCTCACTACGATGGAGTGAGACACTGATCATGTTGATGGTTATACTAACAACATAGGGGGGAAGTGTTGTGGCTAAAATAGATTGAGAGAAAGAGAAAGATATTGTCGGAAGATGTCCGGTGTGACAATGATGACGTCCTTTGAACAAGTAACACGACGACATTATAAGAAGTTCAATGTGGTGACGATGATCTCCACAAGATAGACAGTGCGGTGACGAGCAACAACATTAATCTCTTTAGACAATTCAAGGTGTGACGACAATCTCTGCAGAAGCCATGACATGAATCGCTGAAGCTATTTGTAAGATGGGAGTCATTTAGAGGAGGCATTTTTAGTCTTAAAGTGGATATACTTTACTTAATGATTCAAATGATAATAGTTGATATTTTCATTTTTCAGATCTCTTATCTAACTTTGTTGTGTGATCGAATTAGTCTTTGGATTATCAAACTCAATCATATTAGTTCTAAGTCAAAACAAATGTTACCTAAATACGGCACAATAAAGAAGTTATATGTAAATCAAATGTTCAATAAACTAGTTTACACACACTTCATTCCAACTCAAATTAAGCTCCATTCGATTATTCTCTTCACCAATCGAGCTAAAAACTAAGTTTTTGGAGATTGCTGAAGGTGAATCACTCTCTCTCTCCTCTCACTAGATTTTACTTTTTTATGAAAGCTGAGAAAATGTGTTGCTAATGGACACAATAATGTTATGTTAACATTTATTAATGACTAAATTTACTTCATGAATATATCGCAACGACTGCCATGAACGAAGGGGAAAAACCATGGCTAATCTTGGGTTTTATGCCCTATTTGGTTAGAGTTTCATTTTTGATACTATATCAATATTGATATTAATATTTTAAAATGTTGGAGTATCAATTTCAAAAGTAATACAAGTTGACACTTGTATTACATAATATGCTTTGTTTGCACTATAAAATTTAAAATTAATACAATTAATCAAACACCTCTTAAAGGTTCCTATCAATATCAATTTTAAAACTGATAGTGATAGAGGTAGTTAATAGTGTTACCAAACAAGGCATTAGGTAAGTTTATCAAAAATGACTAGAGGTAGGTTCAGTTGAAAATATGTTCTTAGAGAGAAATTTTCTTAGACAAAAGAAGTGACCCTCTATTTTTTTAAATCATGCATGATTTTTACTCTTTCTTCTTTTGCACCTCATCAAAGAAGATAATTTTACATGCTCGATTATCTTAGGTTTTATTTTAATATAAAATTTTATCATCGAAATATATAAAGATTATCATGCAACCAAAAACACCCCCAACTCTCCCTGTTAATCAACCTTCACCAACACCGAACATATATATGATACGGGGTTTGTTAACATATATATTAACCCAGATCAGATAATTCTGAGAAATCATGCCCTCAACTTCCTCTTCTAAGAAGCAAAAAAAATCTCATCAGGAGAGGGTGTAAAAAAAAACATCAAGAACAAGAGAGAAAGTCTTTACCCACAATTTTTATCCCACTTTAATTCCATATGTACAAGAAGCAGAATGGTAGGAAAATAAAATAAAATAAGTTCTTTAATCAGAGTTATTTGAGATATATTATATATTGATAATACATGCTACTTTTCTGACGGGAGGGGAGGGCAGGCATGCAGACGACCGCCGCCTTCGCCCCGGAGAGGTCACGGGCGGGGGTGGCCGGGCAGCAGCTGCTCGCCGGAGAGCCGGTCCTTGAGCGACTGGATCTGGAGGAGGTAGGCGCGGGCCTGCTCCACGGCGTCCGCCTCCGCCTCCCCCAGCTGGGCGCACAGCCGCTCCTCCGCCGCCTCCGTCGCGCGCAGCCGCTCCCGCGTCAGCTCCAGCTCTTGCATCGCCGCCGCCTCCCTCTCCCGGCTCCGCCGCAGCTCCCCCTCCAGCTCGCCGTTCCTCCGCCTCATCTCCTCCGCTTCCCCCTGCGGCAACACCGCGGGCATCCTCTCGCCAATTCTCGCGGCGGCGAAACCCCCCCGGCCGTCTCCGGCGCGCCGTTTCCTTGCTCCTCTCAGCATATATATATAAAAAGAGATCGCCGGCGCCGGAGATGGCGGGCGGTTGTGATGGTCCGTTACTCCGGCCGGTTCGACGAACCCAACCGCCCGTCTGGAGCCAAGAATTTAAACCAAACAAAGAGCTTAAAGAACCCAGTTACATCAAATTTATTTGCGCAAATGCACACTAGGTCCGTTTTACGGGGATCACTTTACCACTAGGTCCGTTTTCAAAAACACATTTCTATTAGATCCGTTTTTTCAAAATATGGTCACACCCACTCCAATTTGGGGTTGAAATGTCGTTTTTGCCCTGCCCCCCGCCGGCCCCCCTCCCTCGCAGCCGACGCTCTCCACCGCCCCCCCCCGGCGAGGCTCCCCCCCTCCCCGCCCGCGCCGCCCGCGCCGCCCGCGGAGCCCCGGCGGCGGTCCCCCCGCCCGCGGAACCCCCCCCCCCACCCCGGCGAGGCTGCCCCTCGCGGCGCTCCCCCCGCCCGCGGAAACCCCCCCGGCGAGGCTCCCCCGCAGCGCCCCCCCCCGGCGACGACGTCCGCGGCGCTCCCCCGCCCGCGGAAACCCCCCCCCCCCCCCCCGCCGAGGCTCCCCCCGCAGCGCCCCCCCCCCGGCGACGACGTCCGCGGCGCTCCCCCGCCCGCGGAAACCCCCCCGGCGAGGCTCCCCCGCAGCCCCCCCCCGCCCGCGCTCGCCGCCCCGCTCCGACATCGCGTCGTCTCCTGCTCCGACATCTCCTGCCCCTCGCGGCGGTCCCCCCGCCCGCGGAAACCCCCCCCCCGGCGACGACGTCCGCGGCGCTCCCCCCCCCCGCGGGGACCCCCCCCCCCCCCGGCGAGGCTACCCCCGCAGCGCCCCCCCCGGCGAGGCTCCCCCCGCAGCCCCCCCGCCCGCGCTCGCCGCCCTGCTCCGACATCGCGTCGTCTCCTGCTCCGACATCTCCCCGCCCCTCGCGGCGGTCCCCCCGCCCGCGGAAACCCCCCCCCCGGCGAGGCTCCCCCCGCAGCCCCCTCCCCCCGCCGCCCTGCTCCGACATCGCGTCGTCTCCTGCGTCGTCTCCTGCTCCGACATCGCCGCCCGGGACGCCGTCTACCTGCGGGAAGGGCAAAATGGGGATACGGGGACAGTAGTTGGGAAAAACGGACCAAATGGTAGCATTATGTGTTGTCAACGGATTAAATGGGATGAAAAAGTGGTCAACGGAGTTTTTGGTAAACCGATTTTCTTAAATGGACCTGGTGGTAATTTTCCCAATTTATTTCCTTGCAATATTCACTGTATATACATGCCGAGAAGATGGTAAATCTTTCAGCTTGGTTCGGAGAGCTGAGAAGTACTTAGACGGGAAACCATATGCTTAATTAGCTGCTCGAACAAGATCATCTGACCATATTTATTCATAATGATCGATTTGCAAAATACATAAGGTCGTCATTAATTATGGTCTCAACACATGTAATCGTGGATTACATCTGATCATATATAATCCTCATCCTGATTTTTCTCCATGAACCCAAACAAGCAAGTTACCTCTTTTTAACAATGAACCAGCTGTTTTCACAGTATACAAGCAAGAGGGATAAGATCACCATTAAATTCCTAATTAAATTAATCCGGGCCTATCTTTGTTGTTCTCCCCGATAAGAACAGAGTTAGGGGAGTTCTTGATAGGTCAAGTTGAACTTGCCTTTCTTATATATCCAGCACGGAGAGAAGAGGGGGGAGAATAAGTTAAAATGTCATTCAAGATATATACTATGAATATTGGATAACCAACTAAGCACTTATTTAAGTTTGACAGCAACGTGAAGGTTAAATACTTGATCATTTATATGGATAAGCTTCCGGAACCCAGCTTTACGGATGCAAGTATCAGCCATTGGAAAGCCAGATAATTTTGTAGCTTAAATTAGAGAAAGATAACACTTTTGGAGTTTTATGTCAAAATTTATCAGACAAACCAAGTGATGTTGGGAGATTAATACAAAATTTCAGTTTTCATTTCCTCTATACATAGTTAGAGTAATTAACAGCTTCTTGTATATATGCATGCTGCTATATATCTTTGAATTGTCAAACTCGAAAATATTATTCAAATATTTGATGATGTGCATGAGGTGCTAGTGCCATATTGGGCACATGAGCGGAGTAAAATCATCACAACTTTCTTTACTTTTGCATTGTAAACATGGATCCGATTAATATATATCAAATCAAACCAAATATATAGTTTATATATATATTATATTTATAAGATGTATACAATGCGAAGGGCCATGGAGGCACCTTATGTTTCATGCATGCAACTAATAATTGGTGTCTCTTACTTATTTTAAATTCTTATTATTACTTTATTAGAGGGCTAAAAGGGATAAATTTCGTTCTCAAACGAATCACCAAATATTCCTTGGTGTTTTTAGGATGCCAAAGGTGCATGGCATGTTAAGCACTGGAAAAGGTTTTAAGCATGTTTTTTTTTACTCTGAATTAATTACCTCTGACCTCATTTGGATATTCAAAATGTTTGAATATATGTATATATATATATATCTCAAGCAATCTTTAAACGTACAGACCTCCTACATCTTAATCAATAAACCCTTAAAAATAAAATTCTATGTTTTAACTTCTTTTTTTAGACATCATGTCTTTACACAGAGAGAGAGAGAGAGAGAGAGAGAGAGAGAGAGAGAGAGAGAGAGAGTGTACTTGGCATTGGCATAGGTCTATCGATTTCAAGAGCACAAGTAACCGAAGGGGGACTCCATCAAGTGCCCAGAGGTACATCCATAAAAAGAGTCTCTACAAAAAAATTAAAAATATATGCATAATATTTATATCTGTAATATCGGCAATTATTTAATTTTGCATGCGAAAAATTACAAGATAGGTCTCTCCGCCCTCCCGCCGCCCCCCATGGAGGGCGGCAGCCGGGCGCCGGAGAGCTGGTCCAGGAGGGACTGTATCTGGAGGAGGTAGACCCTGGCCTGGACCACCGCCTCCGCCTCCGCGTCCCCCAGCTGCGCGCAGAGCCGCTCCTCCGCCTCCTCCGCCGTCCGCAGCCGCTCGCGCGTCCGCTCCAGCTCCCGTCGCGCCGCCGCCTCCCTCTCCCGGCTCCTCCGGAGCTCCTCCTCCAGCTCCCTGTTCCTCCTCCTCATCGCCTCCACCTCCCCCGGCGGCGGCGCGCCCGGCGGCCGCTCCACCGGTCGGAGGAGACGTCCCAGGAGGCGCACTGCCGGCGAAGAAGCCATATCTCTGATCTGCTGAAGCAGTCCGAGCCTCGGACGCCAAACCAGTCCGACGGCGGCTCGTCACCACGGACCGCCGCCCCCCCTTTTAAGGGAACGCCGGCGCCGGCGAGCGGCGGCGGGCATCCATCCAAGTTCACCGTACGGACAGCCAACGTGCTGGCAGCGAGGAAGCACCCGTGGGACCCGCCGATAATACATGAATAATTATTAAAACTCGTGGTGCTTATTACGCTATCGTAGAATGTACCATGGATACCCTCAACAGTTATTTAATTTTACATGTACCCTTGACATTATTATATATTAGAATTAAAAACAAAAAACCAGCCGCCTATCATTTTACACACTAGGTCTGTTTATTAAAATATTTTTAACTTTCGCTCTATTTTAAGGGGAGACATAAGTGTCGGATAAGAGGGTGTGTAAAATGACTTTATATATATATATATATAAATACACACACACACTCTCTCTCTCTCTTCTCTCGTTATTTTTTATTGTTTTGCATTTTTTGTTTAAATATTTGTTTCAAAATATTAAAATTAAGTGATACATCAAATGACTTTAAGTTTATTTTTCAATATGGTATGTATAATTTTAAAATAAATAAAAACTTTATTACATATTTATATAATTAAAAATTAAAAATACTTGATGTACTTTGATATTAACAAAAAGAGATCCCACATCTTTTTATTGAATAATAAATTTTCCAAAAAAATTTGTCATGACCGCTAAATATTTTTAAGAAAATTATGACAAAAATATATTGTGTATAGAAAATATATTTTGTCACGCAGTGAAACACTTTATTAGTGCCTATATGTTTATATCCTCATAACCATAGTAATTGCTCCTATATTCTAGAGAGTGAAGAAAGATGCAAATAAATTAAACAAAGGGTAATGTTGTTATTAAGATTGATTTGTGTTTCTTTAAGATTCAACTAACGTTAAGTTTTAAAACTTCATAACGCTCAAGCTAATTATAATGTATGTATGTATTTATGTATTTATGTGTGTATGATGATGATGACGACGATGACGATGATGATGACGATGATGATGATGATGATGAGACCACAAAGTCCGTATGGACAGGTTAGTTGATGTCATTGTTCTTCAATGAGATGGGTGTCTTTGGAAAGCTCATGTGTGATCTTTCTATACTTTACCTTTATATGATCAGATAATCTTCAATGCAAGTTGGGTATAGAAACTTATGTTGAACACAAACAAATCTGAGATATATAGGTGAGCATCCACAATTAGAAGTCACTTATTGGGTCATGATCCACGTATTTGATAAAATTGAAAATTAATGGGAAACTATTTGCTTGAGAATCTTACTAGCGTTTAATTAATTATTCTTCTGATTAATTTGTTCATCTAAAGAAATCAATACTCCTAAAGGGGTAGCCCATCTACAACCTTATCTGCCACACATGGATGTCATCATCCTCTCTCCAACTCCGATGGCATCCCTCTCTCACTTCCATCCACCCCCATGCATATTGTCTCCATCCATCGGTGATCATCTTTAAACTAAGAACACTGTTGTCTAGTTGATATTGAGAAATACATGAAAGTAAAAGAAGGCAGCATGATTAGGATGTATGTATGAGTGAAAAGGGTGTTTGGATTGTTTGACAAGTAGTCCGTCCATGGGGTCGTTTCTTTTGACTTGATGTAACGAGGGAATTTTTGACTTGATGTAAGCTATCTAATAGAAAAGATGCTTCAAAAATATATAAGTGCAATTGAAATTGATTCAATTCTAAATATCTAACATATCCATTCATACTCAAAATAATATGTAGGTCAACAATGAAAGAAAGTCAGGAAGAATCTATTAAATTTGATACTTTGTCTTATTTGTTAGTGTATAAAAATTGATATCATATCAAATTTGATGTTGATATTTTTAATGTCGATGTCAAAATTGACACACATGGACATTTATATTAGGCCATGTTTGGTAACTTTTTTGAACACTTCTATATATCAATATCAATTTTGAATTTGATGTTTGACAATCAATATCAATCTTGAATCTCTCAAGATAAACAAAGCATGCTATATAATACAAATGTCCACTAAAATCAATTTTTATATTGGCAATCCGTCTTTTGCAAATATCAATATCAAAATTAATATAATACTATTTTCTAACCAAATTAAGCCTTACGAAACATGCATTGATTGTATTATAATTAGTTTCAAAATTGATACTATATTATGCAATGATTGGTTAGAGTATCTTGATATTGATATTTGTAGAAGATGAAGTTGTAGATATGCAAATTTGGTATAGTCACATAGCACAAAAATCTTGTTATGTTTGAGTATATTCAAAGTACCTCATCAAAGAAATCAAGTTTTTCGAAAAAACGGCGTTCTTCGCACATTTTTTGACACAAGCTCATGATGCCCCACTAAAGAGGGTGCTAGGTTCCCAAGTTTAAATTGTGCCCCTATTTTCCATCCACTAGAACTCATTTGAGCATTGGCTGGAATAGTAACTTTCATACCCCTCCATCAGAGCGTTTTGTGGTCAGATGAAGAATTTTACCAGGTGAATGATGTCATGTCAAGTACATGCGCAACGCATTTATTGCATTATTGGTCAAAACATCCCGATAGAGGGGCATCTTGTTAGAAAGTTTGCTTTCAATGCCATCAGTGAGATTCACAAGAGCTCAACGCACATGTCATTAATGTTGGTCCAGATGCCCTGCCTATCGAGGCATTTTGTACACGTGCATAGCCTTTTCTTTGTTCCAAGTTTGCCCTTTGGGTGGTTATATATGGAGACCCTTCTTCAACATTTTTAAGGTTCTCTCCACCCTCCAAGATACTTTCATCTTCACCCCCAAAGGCTCCTAAGCCCTCATATCCTTTAGAGAACCCCTCCAAGTGGCCAAGAGAAATCACTTCTTTCTCATTCTTCTCTTGCTTTTCTTTCAACTCTTGAAGGTTCCTCACTCCAACCCCCATTCTTCCAAGGATCTTTTTCTCTTCTGATACATCCTTGGGTGCCAAGACAACCCCAATGTGCTACATCGACACACCGAAGATAGCCCATGAGCCCAGACTGGAGCAAGCAAAAAGCCACTAGTTGCTAGAAGGGCCCAAGCACCCCCTTCACTAGGCACCCTAGTAAAGGAGGTGCCAAGGCTTCCAGAGGCCAGATCTTCTACCAACAATATATTTCACTATGTTTTCTGATCTTTTGTTATTTTCTTTATTATTTACTTGCATCTTAACATCATTTTTCAAACATTTAAACATTTATTTATATTTTCATGTATCTTAAAATTGGTAGAAATGAATGTCCTACAAACTAATCATATACGATATGATTCGATATTTTTAGAAATAGCTCATTCAATTTTTATTACTAGATCCTATTAGATGTGTACATCATAATAAAGTTTTTGATTATATGCAATGATGATTGAATCACGATAAAATCATGATAATGAGATCAATCATCTAGAGGTATGTGATTTAAATACTCATAGTCATAGAATCTTTGAGATGGAACATCAAAGATTCGGATAGACTAGTGTATGTGATGTCTTCTTATGTGATGAAAATAACCAATCTCATTGGTTGTTAGTGTGGAGACACTGAGATGCACATATAGGTGCTCATTAGTTGAATGAGATCATTGAATTGACTAAATTAGAAACTCTGAATGGTATCTTACTGAACTATCAATCAGGGTTTTCTATCATCATAATTTCATTGTTGCTCATTTGACCTAAGTCGCAAAAGATGTATTGTTGAGTGAAACTTGTGTTTTTGACTATTAACTTATGGATCACAGCATAGATGGTCCAATATAACGATAAATTGGTAACAAAGGAAACCCAATGGAGGTAATTGAGCAGACAATAAGAGATTGTCCACTCTCAGTAAGTGAGAGTGAATATCCTATGGGATAGTACTCTACATCCCTAGTTATGATAAATAGGATAATTAAAAAAGAGTTTTTTCAATTGATCTGATGTCGAGTATAAGATCTTGTAGTGTCGATATATTAAAGAGTTGGCAGTTAATACTATACTCCATGATGACCAGGACATTGAATAGACAAGATTTTGTCTCTGTGTGGTAACTGATGATGGAAAGATTCAATGAAGATAAGATTATCCACATAGCTGTTTGAAATTAAAAGATGTAGTTAGTACCCTTCATCATTAGTAGGTCAATTCATCTATTATCGAATAATAAATTCAATATAATTAAATAAAATTATTCTATTTTAATTAGGCCTTAACCAAATAAGTTATTAGGCATAGTGAGTTACACACATAGAGACTTATCCATAATTATAAGAAGAATGGTGTAATTTATAGAGATTTTAAGTTTTTATAAAAAAATTAAATTTTCTATAAATATTAATAGTTTTAGCCAAATCTTATCAAGTCAAGGGTGAAAATCACACCCATAGCCTCCTCCCTACCTTCTCCTTTTTCTAAAAGTCGTCTATGAGTGACAGAGCTCCATTCGAGAAGAGTTCTCAAGCCTTGTGCGAAGGGAGAACATGCTATAGATGAAGTTCGTGTGGATACTACTAGAGACTGAGCACTTGAACGGTTTAAAAAGCTTGAGAAGTTCTTTCTCTTTCTCTCAAAGGAATTAGATGAATCTTTATCAAGTATATTTGAACATGTTTTAATTGGTATTTGATTTTCATCGTTCAATTCAAATTGAGACAAAATCAACATGAACCCATTGGAATCACCATTTCTACTAAACCAAATTGTATAAGGTAATTCCTTACAAAAACATCTGAAAATAGGGGTTTGGATTTAGTCATAAATTGGTTATTTCTACACCTTTTGTCATTTCATACACATTTTTGTTATGGTTACTACACACTTCATAGTTATAATGTTGCTTTCACCTTGTTTCTTGTTTTCTCTTAGACATTTTAGGAGCATTTGATTGGAGTAAGCTACGCCTACACTGACCGGATTGAATAAAAGAAATATCTTAAGCTCCTTCTTCTTGGCCGGTTGAAGAAAGTTGGAACCTACAACGCCAAGTGCATCTCCCACTAAGGTACACATGGTCAAACTTCTAAGTCTTTCCATTTTCTTCTTCTCATTTGGAGCTTGGGGCTTTTGGCAACCACACTTTACAGACCCCTCTACTGTTTTACACCGATATTCTTTTCATTTCACCTCCTATTCTCCCACTTCGCTTTCTTTCTCTTCTTTCATACCAACACAATTCCTCTAGTGCCCAAGTGACATCGAGGACTGAAAGTTTGGAGATCAAAGTGAGTGTGGAAGAGAAAAAAAAAGAGGAAGAAAGTGTGCAATGTGAGCGTGATGAAAGAAATCCTCATTCACATCTTTTGTGACAACTATTTTTTTAGGTCTCTCTTTCCCTGTTCTTTCCATTCCCTCTTTCCATATGACACGAACCAGTTCTTCAAAATCTAAGTGACACCAAAAGTCAAAAGTCCAAGGATTAAGGTGAGTGTGAAACAAAGAGAAGTGGAAGAGATTCAAGCACCGAATCAAACAAGTTACCTCTTAAAATTTGTTCTCATAGGAGTATCAATGTCAAAATTGATACCCGCGAATTGTTGTATTGTATGTCATGTTTTGTTTATAGTAAGAGTTTCAATATTGACGCTGATAATTAAACACTTATTGATGATTTTTATCATTATAAATTTCAAAATTGAAAATGACAGAGCCACTCAATAAAGTTACCAAACATGGTCTTAAAAAATTAACTCTTAATTATTTATAGTAATATTAATTTTAAAATTAATAGGGATATATATATATATGTACGTAAACAATTACCAAATAGGGCCTCACTAACAAAGATAATGCCAAGAAGAGCATATGGGCGGCAGCAACGGATCAGGGATGGTGGGGCTCAGGCCAAAAAGCCAATCCTACTTTACTATTGATTGATCTCTTTTCAAATCTCTTTATTTACTTTTAAGTCCAACTAAGATTAGGCTAATCATAATTTTAGCAACTAAATCTCAATTTTTATCCATATCATAAATGTAACTTTTTTATTAATTGCCTTTTATGGTGGATTTCAAGATTTTTTTTATTAGGCACAAACCATAACGAGAACATAGTTTTGATTTCAAACAACATAAAAAAGAAATAATGCAATGATAAACAGTTATCTTAACCCACAAAGTAAATCGGTAATGCATTAAAAAGTAAATTGTTCTCAAAACTATTAAACAAACAAATTTTGGATAGATATTGTATCAATCTTAGTTTAAATTTTAATTGTAAACTAGACAATTAATGAAATAGGACTTTCAAATTATAAGTATGTCATCTTAAACTGGCCAATGATTAAAATAATTGCAAAAAAATAAATATCTAATAATCATAAATACCATCTGCCATATTCACTTGAAAATGTGACATTTTCAAGTAGAAGTTAGGTTTTTTTTTCCCATTTTACGTGGATACCGTTTATCACAGCGAACAGAAAGCATCACCTAACTAAAAGGATATGCGACCCAGATATTTATATAAATAGTACATTATATAAATTATATATAAGGGTAGCAAAATAATTTGTATTTTATTTTGTTATCAATAAAGGTTAAGATGTTTCTATTTCAATTCTGATAATTTCAAAATCACTATATTTTTATTTAATTTAATTTATTAAAATTGGAACTCAAAATAATAATTTATAAAATATATATTATATATTTATTTTTATTTTTATTTAAAATAAAAATAACATATTATTAAAAAATTTAATGTAATTCATTTAAAATTTTATTTTTATTATTTTATTACTGTATATATTATATTTTATAATTTATTTAATTTTATTTATATAAAATCAAATGAAAGGAAATACAATATGTTGATTCCTATTTTTATAATATATTTAAATATTTTATTTGCATTTCAATAATTTATAAATTAGTCAATTTTTAAGAAAATTGAAATTTCATAATATCGCCTGTTTACAGCCTTATTTCATTATTCATTTTAGTGTATGAGCTGGGGCCCGCCACCACACGTCATCCCCGCGCCTGCTATAAAATGTCCCGGCATACACGGATGTAGCTTCCTCTCTCCGCCTTGTCCCGCTCAGATCCTGCCCCTGCCGCCCGCCGCCCCCTTTTCCACGTTCGATCCTCCCACCGCCCGCAGCGAAGGAGAGAAGGCCGAGCGGCGGGCCGAGGGATCTTTCGCTGTCATCAGGGGAAGGTAAGCATTCATCCGGTTCTCCTTGTTTTTCCTCGTCTGCTTTCTTCACACTCGCCTCATTGCTTGTCCTTGATGAGGTTCTCTCCGCTGCAAACCAGCTATTTGGTAAACGCTGCTACTTGTTCGCTTGATTGATCTTGGCTTCTGTCTATTAGAGGCCAGATTCCTGGCCTCTGTCCCTCAGATCTACTTGAGGTGTACGGATCTGCTTGATTTATTGTTTCGGACCTTCGTATTCATCGCCTTTTAGCTATCTATATATCTACGATGATCTTATGATGCAGATCTACTTAGAAATTGCGACTGTAATTAAACTATTGATCTCGATGGTATCAGTGAAGCTATCGAGAAAAAAAAACGTTGCCTCTAAGAATAGCCTTACGCGGGTTAAGACTGATCTCGATGTCATCAATTCGATGAAGCCTGTCACTCGTAGTTATTGGGATTCCTTGTCTGTTTGATGTTTTCTCTGATTGTATCATCTTGGACGGGCTTACTAATTCTACATTTGGTATTGGACTAGTCTGGCAAGCTGTTGTACTGGACGCTGAGTTTGTAGAAGGAAACCAAGTGCTCTATACTATCGCAATAGTTCAAAAGTAGCATAATGTGCAAGGAAAGCTGCTGCCTGGATCACACGATACTATTATTGAGCTTTATTCTCTTGGATCTATGTAGTTGTTTACCATTTAAATCTAAAAGAGGAACTACCTCATTCCATCAATGGTTCCTAACGAGTCTGATTCATGTAGACATACTACTTTCTCCCACTACAGATCCTGTTATTTTTAGTACCTTAAAACACTGGTTTTGGTGGATGTCCAATGTGCACTAATATTTTGAAGTGCACATTCTCTCAAAAAACTACCATCAGCAATATTCATAGTTGTCAAGGTGACAAAGCGACCAATGGTTCTTTTACTGCTTAAGCGACTTAGTGTCAGCTTAAGTGGTAGCTAGTATGATTAGTTGGGGTGAGTGACCAGCCTACCAAATATAACCAAAACATCTTAGCAATGAAGCATATATAAACACAAAATGTATATGTAAATAGAAAATTAAAAAATTGACTTACAAAATATTTTTGACATCCTTCTTTAATGAAATATGCAAACTATTTACCAACAACATGCAATCCAATTTTGCCAATATCCAAAATATAGCAAGTAAATAATAATGATAAAAAACATAGAAAGATAAAAAGTAATACTATTACTAAATAACTAAACAAATGTAACAAAATGGACCCAATAAGAAATATCTTGATCTGCCTTTGCGTATACGCTTTACTTAAGCGGCCCTAAGTGACCAAAGCAGGTGCTTTGGGCTGCTTTACCGCTTTAGCGGCCTTTTAGCAGGCGCTTTATTGAGGTCGAGAAAAATGGCTGGGCACTTCAGATTGCCCAGACCGCTTCACCACTTAAGCACTGCTTAAGTGGCACTTAAGTAGTCGCTTTGGCATCACCGGCTATATTGCAACAAATCTAAAAATATTTATCGTTCCAGGCATGTTATAGAACTACTCTATGAAGTTTTCTAGCTCCATGTGTTTTTAAGTTGCACCAGTTATGGTGTTGAATGACATTTTGTTGAGTTTTGACTCCTAAGATTTAAATAAGTTTAATATTATGTTATCAAAAGTGGTTGAGGCAACTTCCTAGGCATTGAGAAAGGTGTAGCATCTCTCCATGTATCCTGCCCCACCTCCTTGAGTTGGTCACCTCAACTCCCTAAGTATCATTGTAAACTATAAAATAGTGAGATAGTGATACTTTTATTCGTACACTTAATTTATTTTAAACTAGAAATTTGGTGCAGTTTTTTTAAAGGAGAATTTTATTGAGAGAGAAGAAGTACAAGGGGGATTTTCCACCTGACCCCTTAGCGAGTGCGTCTCATAAAAGACTACCCAAAGCCAAGAGGGGAAGAGTCCTCTAATAAGCAATTTCATGCAGTTAGTTATATTTAGGTGCATTGCAACCTTGTTCATCATGTTTTATCTGTATAAATATTGTATTCATCTAGTTGAAATTATATGGTCCCAATTGATATGTGTTGCCTCAGCCCTCAATTGTCTGAGACAATTGAGGAGGTAGTCCTCTTTCCCCTAATGCCTCATGCCTTTGACTGCATAGGTCTAAAAGATCATAGCTGTGTATGCTTTTTACATTTACGGTTTATTTCCAGCTATATCCTGCTTCATGATAATTGGCTATTATGTTTCAACAAGAAAAAACTTTGGCCTTAGGATGGCTGTGAGTGTTGTCTGTGTCGTGCTATTCATCTCATCCAAGTTGAGTGATTACATGCAAGGTACATTATATTTGTTACTCATGTCCTTCTACAAATTATCTTTGGTTTTTTATACCAAATTTCCACATCACATATGATATGATGGTGTTTTATGCCCAGGAACGTGTTTGCCTTTACTCGTGGTATTAGAGCTTCCAAGTCCTGTTTAATGACAAATGTTCAAGATGAGCCAAATAAACCTCTTCCTATTTTACATATATCTTGTCATCTTGGATTAATGATTCATTTGCTATGTGCTCACCCATCCTACATCCTGCATTATGTCACATGTTAAAGCCAAGGAAGGTAGGATCCTGGATCGCGACCGGGTCGGCCCGGCTCTGGGCCGACCCGGTTGGACCGGGTCACGACCCGGGTCGCGACCTGGTCCGATTCGAATTATTTAATAAATTTTTTTATAATTCCAAAAAAATCGAAAAAATGTCGGAAAATTTTGGAAAAAAATCTGAAAAATCAGAAGTATAACAATAAAAATATTTTCATTCATTAACATAAACTTTACCCAACAGTTTACATAAACTTGACTTGATCTACATTTTCTACATAAGCCTTATATTCTTCCCACGACATTGTATTATATACAGTATGCCACACATGCTGATGAATATTATATTCCGGAGTCCCTTCTACAATGACCCTAATGTCGCTACTGGGTCCTAAAAAACCACCAAAGTAATGTTCATATGGGGATTGAATCGGGGTGTCCATGGGTGATCTATAACTCATCCCACTCCACTCTTGGTCATTTGTAGGAAACCAAGAGTCTTGAGATGAATCATACCCGTAGGTCGGTTGTTCATATCCATGGTGCTGATGTCCACCATGTTGGGTATGTTGAGTTCCTCCACCCTGCGACCTTGCCCCATGGTCCATGTCTTGGGTCGCGTGGGTATACTGGTCTTCTCCAGTGAAGCGTTCTGCCATAGTAGGAGCTCTTCCCACATCTGCGGATCTCTGCCTACTTGAAGCCGTGGCTCCCTGCCCCTGGTGCCCCACTCCATCACCGCTGCTGCTCTTCGAAGAAGAATCCTCTGAAGTTTGATACTGCAGTCGGATGTCAGGCTCCGGAGTGTCTTTCCGATCCTCGTCGAGTGTCTCTGCATCTACTATGTCAAGAGGATCAGTTAAAATTTGCTGACCCTTTCCCTTACTCCGTGCACCTCTGCTAGATCCTTCACCGGTCTTCCTTCTCTTTGCCACGGCGGGTGGAATCTGAAATTCTTAGGCGAGAGGGACGTCGTCAAACACTCCTTCAGCCCATTGTCGATCTTCAGGATTGAACTCAGGCTCGCCTATCCCTTCTTGATCATTCACCCACGCTCCTAATGGATTTCTCTCATCAAAGATTTGATCCAAGTCGATGTCTTCCTCTTGGATCATTGGTTCCTCAATTTGACCACCTGAACTGGCTGTCCTCCACCGTTGTTCTTCCCGTTGATTTTGCTTCATTCTGTCTAGATTTTTCAACTTGAGCCTCATGTTGTGGTGGCTTAGAACGTAAGGCTTAGAGGGCTTAGAATGAGGGGGGAGGGGTGGGTATGAGAGCCTCCCTTGGGGGCCTTATGTAGGCCTCCAAGGGGCGCAAGGGGGGCATCAAGAACCCCCCTTGCTTGCCCCCCACGGGAAGCAATTCATTGCTTGAATTGCTTCCCGTGGGGGGCAAGGATCCCCTTTGGGATCCTGGGGTCGCGCGACTCAGTCGCTGGGTCGCGCGACCCGACGATCGGGTCGTGACCCGAGGGGATCCCCCGCTCGGGTCGGACCAACCGGATCCCGATCGGGCCGGTCGGCCCAAATTCCGACCGGATCGGGTCCGGGTCGCGACCCGGATCCCGATCCGGCATTCCATGGTTAAAGCGATCACCCAATTAAACTATCTGTTTTTACATCAGTAACACCTTGCCCATGAAATCCTTCTTTTCGTGTGATTGTCCTTTTTCATCACAATGAATACAAGATTGGATGTGGAACCAAAAAAAGCCAGGTTGTGCTCTACCATTTTGTGTCATTCCATTTTATTTAACATGTACATGATACAATAACACCAGGTTGTTAATGTTACGACTTCGCTTCAAATTGATATCAATGACCTGTTCAAATGTCATACATCCTTTTCAGGCCTTTGTTCGTAAATGCCTTAACATAGGTTCATGAGATCCCTCTAGTTTACTTTCCTTAGCTTGTACTATCTTCTCTGCCATTCCTTTTGGTTCCTAAGAGTAGCCATTTCCTTGATTTACTGAACTGTGCTGCACTGCGCCTGTAAGAACAGATAATCTGCATGCACGTTGAGCATGACACCAATTTATGATATTGTATATGCTAATATCTCTCAAACAGGCAAATTAATAAACTAGTTCCAATTTTTCCTTCCTTTCAGCATTCAGAACCTTTGATATATTGATCAAATTTGAACTATAGAGAGATCTAGCTAACTTGATTATGCATATTACCATATTCTAAGAGCTCGACCTTCATTACTGGTATATGGGCAATTAACTGGACAAATTTTATATTGTTTTGCCTTTCTTGCTCAGTGCTGTTTAGAAGTGTCCTGGTTATTTGTTGCTATTCTTTGCAATATTTATTTTTCCTTCTATCTATGCGTGATTCAGATTATCACAGTTTTTTGCTGTCTGTCTAGTGTTGTACAGTCATTCCTATGGAAAACAACACAGACATATATAAAGTCTGGGAATTTTTGAAGTTCTGTTGCTAAGCTGTTGAACTGCTGATGATTTTCTAGTCTTCAAATTCACTTTTTTTGTTATATTTTTTTTTGTCTTCTTATTGTTCCTTTTATCTTTTAATTTAAGCATGGTAACTTTTTTTGGACAGGATAAATATATACCATGGCTGACGTTGATGACATTCAGCCTCTTGTTTGTGACAATGGAACTGGAATGGTTAAGGTAATTTTATTTCTTGGTAACTTTTAACGTTGTTATTTCTCATGTCAACTAGATTTTTTTCTTGGTAACTATAATATATTTATCATTTCCACTGTAGGCTGGATTTGCTGGAGATGATGCTCCTAGAGCGGTGTTTCCAAGTATTGTCGGTCGTCCCCGCCATACTGGTGTTATGGTGGGCATGGGGCAGAAAGATGCATATGTCGGTGATGAGGCTCAATCCAAACGAGGAATTTTGACATTGAAGTACCCTATTGAGCATGGAATTGTCAGCAATTGGGATGACATGGAGAAGATATGGCACCATACTTTCTACAATGAACTTAGGGTGGCCCCAGAGGAGCATCCAGTTCTGTTAACTGAAGCCCCTCTTAACCCAAAAGCCAATAGGGAAAAGATGACGCAAATAATGTTTGAGACGTTTAATGTTCCAGCAATGTATGTTGCAATTCAGGCTGTCTTGTCTCTGTATGCCAGTGGTCGTACAACGGGTATGTATGGCATGGAGTTAATATCCTATTTATCTGATCACTTGTCTAAATTGTCTTAAGTAAGTTTGGTTGTAATTTTGAATAACTATGTTCTTGGGTCATATGTTCTATGCTAGTTATAGCCATGGTATTCAGGATCTCACAATCTGGATCAAAGTCAGCCGATCTGAATCCGGATCTGTAGCCCATAATAGTCTAGATTGGTAGTTCCCTGTTTGTGTTGTTTACACATGCTTATGCAATGCTTCAGGAATGCTCTTCCTATTGTTTCATTGCCGTTTGTTCTGGTTTTCAGACTTGGCTTGCATTCATTAATCTAGACTCTTCATATCCGCTACTTGGTGGCCCTCTCATTCTACTTCTTTCCATCTGCCCACCCTCCCCCCCTCTCTCTCTCTCACACACACACAGAGATAGCAGTGTTGTCAAAGTGACCACTTAAGTGGTAAAGTGGTCCGGAGCTACTAAAGCACCCGGTCACTTTTCTCTATGGCTGTAAAGTGCCTGCTTTGTGCCGTTCAAGCAGTAAAGTAAGGCTGCTTAAGTTAACGAGATCCACATCCACATGAGGTGGATCTGGATATTTCTTAGTGGGTCTGTTTTGTTAGACTTATTTAGTTGTTTTGTATTAGTTCCACTTTTAATGTTTTTATGTACTATCGAATGTGTTTTTTATCATTGTTATTTGCATGCTATATTTTTTATATTGGCAAAATGGATTGCATGTTGTACGTTGTGGACAAATGGTTTGCATATTTCATTAAAGAATGATGTCAAAAAAAAATTGCAAGTCATTTTCTCTTTTTTATTTACATATAAAATTTATGTTTATATATGCCTTATTGCTAGGATTTTTTGGTAACATTTAGTTGGCTAGCTGCTCAACCCAAGTCTTACTGGCTACCACTTAAGTTGATGCTTTGTCAGTTGTCACTTGAGTAGTAAAAGGAGCTGAAATGCAGTATCCTCTTTGTTTACAACCCTAATAGAGAAGGGACATGACACGGAAATATATTCTTCGTTCTTTGTGCCTTTAACTAAATAAAACTAATTTAATTTGCATTTCTGCACATATGACAAGCCAAGTTTACTCTGTGCTACGCCTTTGTGCCTGAAGTTCGCTCCAGTTTTAGTGTTTTGACTTTGTCTAGGCTTTGTTTAACATTTAGTTCAACATTTTTGCTTCACTTGCAACATGAATAATTGCATTGTTTCATCTATTTTTCCTTAAAGATGTATAGATGATTTATCTGTGATTTTGTGTTAGGTTGAGAGACTTATCAAGGAATTTCCTTTCCCTTTATGCCAACTGCACTTAATTTCTTCTAAAATATGTAGATTAATTACAGGCCATATTGTCTCACAACGTGAGAATTAACCTTCGATATCCATTATCTATTGACATCCAGTGGTTTCCTCACATTTAAATTTCTTTTATTGTTCATCTAGATCCTGTCCTAGATAGTTTTGTCGATGACATAGTTTTACCATTGTAGGCTGAATAATTTAATCTGCAATAGTGAATTGGAGAAAATGATGATATTATTCCTAATAAAATTGTTGATCAATGAAATTCTCTATGCATAACTCGGCAGGGGATCTTAGTGCAGGAACTCTGGCAACTTTGAAGTTATTTATTGTTTCTTCAATGTTTCCCTGATCTGCAAAAGGAATCCATAGAAGCTGTTCTGGTTGGCTTGTCATTTCGGACGTTTAGTATGGCAATGGCAAATGCATTTGCCAAGTCTTTGCCAGTATGAACTGACTTCGGCTTTTTTTTTTCTGGCGGTGTTGCCCTTGTGCTTAGGTATCGTGCTGGATTCTGGTGATGGTGTGAGTCACACTGTGCCAATTTATGAGGGTTATGCTCTTCCTCATGCGATTCTTCGACTTGATCTTGCTGGGAGGGATCTGACAGATGCTTTGATGAAGATCCTGACCGAAAGGGGCTACTCGTTCACCACTACTGCTGAGAGGGAAATTGTCCGCGACATTAAGGAGAAGCTTGCTTATATCGCCTTGGACTATGAACAAGAACTTGAGACAGCCAAGAGCAGCTCTTCCATCGAGAAGAGCTACGAGTTGCCCGACGGACAGGTGATCACAATCGGTGCCGAAAGATTCCGCTGTCCCGAGGTCCTCTTCCAGCCATCTATGATCGGGATGGAAGCAGCTGGCATCCACGAGACAACCTACAACTCGATTATGAAGTGTGACGTGGATATCAGGAAGGACCTGTACGGGAATATAGTGCTCAGCGGGGGGTCTACCATGTTCCCAGGCATCGCCGACCGCATGAGCAAGGAAATCACAGCCCTTGCCCCAAGCAGCATGAAGATCAAGGTGGTGGCCCCGCCTGAAAGGAAGTACAGTGTTTGGATTGGTGGGTCCATCCTGGCCTCCCTCAGCACATTCCAGCAGGTACCCCTCATTCCTTTGCGATCTACACTTGTATCAGGGGATTGCCTTTTAATTTAGTATGGTTCAAGGCGATGGCATTTGGCGTAACCCTCATTTTGTAATCTAATACAGAACTCTCTCTTGTGGGCCAATGAATTTTCTTGTCGTTATTCATGTTATCTAATTTTTTATCATCTACTGTTCTTGGTTGCAGATGTGGATAACCAAGGCGGAATACGACGAGTCTGGGCCAGCCATTGTTCACAGGAAGTGCTTCTAGATGCTTTTCGAGTCGTATTCTCCATATTCGTCGTGTTATTTGTTGGCCTTTTTACTTGATCGTGCCTTGTAAAATTTTCTACTTGTCCCCCCCCTCCCGCAATCATCGACCGTCCTCAAAATCCAGTTATCTTCGAGAGGGTGCTTGCACCTGTGCGTAGTCTCGGTATCTACTCTGCTCGGGAGTTATGTTTTCCATTTTAATTTGCTATGTACGAGATTTGAATTTGCCAAGTTTGCGATGGCTAGCATGCTCGTTCTTGCGCTTCTTGCCTTTACGGTTGCTGCCTGAACGTATCTCGCTTCTGAGGCAACTTGCGTTAGCTGGTAGGTTTAATAGAACAGACCATGGTTCACCGGGTTGCGACCCGGGTCGCGACCCGGGCCCGACCCGGTCGTTTTTGGGGCCGACCGACCCGGTCCTGACCTTAAGACTCCGACTTCAAAATTAATTTTTTATTATTATTTTTGGCGATCCCGGCCGATCTTGGCCCGACCCGGGTCGCGACCCCGACTGACCCAGGTCGGTTTTGGGCCCAAACGACCTGGTCCCGACTCTCGACCCCACCTTCCTTGGAACAGACTACAGGGCAGTGTTGCCACTTACGCTGCTCGCCGGCGTCTTTCACATTTGTATGTGATGCTCTATATGTTAACAGGAACATCAAACATAGTTATCAGGGTTAAGGGGTGAGCACGAGTTCAGTTTTATCTGGTTTGGGTTATTTTTTTCTTTAAATTGAACTAAATTGATTTAATCTCTCAAATTGAATTAAATCAAATTGATTTTAATTTGATTTGGTTTGATTTAAATAAAAAATATATAAAATATTTTAATTAATTATTATATATATAATAATAATTTTTTAGTTAAAAATAATTAAAATAAACATTATTTTATTATAAATTATAAAAATCTTATTTGTAATAATATTATAATAATTTTTATATAATTTTTAATTAAATTAATATAACCCATTTAATTTGGTTTAAACCGGTTTAGAGAATTTTTAAATCAAATCAAACTGAACATAGTTCAAACAGAACCAAACGGGTCGATTCGATTTAATTTTTCGATTTGAACCGTCTAATGCTCACCTCTAATCAGGGTAGGCAATTGTTTATGCCTTGGCTAAGCGGTAAATGTATATATACATATAAGCTATATACACAATATAGAGAGGGAGCATAGAGTAGATTTTAAAACACTGAGCGATCCTTGTTTTATAGGTAATTGTATGTCTATATATTATAATTGGATGTGCATGCATGTAACTATGTTTTATGTATGTATTATATATAGATATGTGTTTTAAATTTTGGATAATCTTTATAAATTAGGGGAGGGAGAGGAAACAAGGTTGTGAGAAATTTTTATATTTTATAATAAAAGAGTTTTAAATGTATATAATAATAATAATAGTGATATTAAAAGATTTTAATATGATTGCACTATCGTTAAGTTGATGGTTACGATTGGTGCTTGGTACTTGGGCGCTTAAGCTGAGTGTCAATGCCTTGGCGCTCGCTCCTTTGGGCTGCCTCTATGGCATGAAATGAATTTATGGGGTGTTTGGTTGCATTTTATTTTTTTATATAGTTTCATGATAAAAAATGATATCACACATTGAAACTTGTCAAATTTTAAAACTAAAAACTATAAAAATATAATGTTTGGCAAAAACATTATCATTTTTAGAAATGATGGTAAGGTGTTTGGTATATAAATGAAAAGTCACTTTATGTAGCACATGGGTTAGGTTTGTGGACCATGTGCATTGGTTGTGCATTTTTGAAAAAAAATGCTCAATACCTCTTTTTTTCTCCATCACGTGGAGGATGGTGAAAAAGATTTTAAGATAAAAAAATTGTAACACATGCCAAACACTTTTAAAATAAACTTTTACTACAATTTTTAAAAATTAAAATAAAAATGTTCATTATCATGCAACCAAACACCCCATTAGCTATACGTTTTTGTCTGCAATCTGGGGCTTTACTTTATACATGTAGCTTAAAGCCGTGATATCTACTTGCATGTTTGGTTAAAATATTGATTTTCTAAAAAAAAAGAGTATTTTTTTTTTCAAATGGTATATCCCTTGGCCTTTAGATGGAAGCTTCAACAACACAAGTTCAATAACTTGTAAATTTTTTAAACATTTTTCTAGTGGTATATAATCTTAGAAATATAAATAATTGTCTGGTACCAGATTAATTAACTTAGGGATAGATTTTATTTTTCCTCACCATGTTTATCTCCCAAATAATCTGACACCAAACGGTCTTTAGCCAGTAAAATACATTTTATAAAGGTTTTAAAATAATGATAATGTAAATATGATATATCACCATTTTAAAATAAGAATGTAAATATAATATTAAATATTCACGGTCATCGCTGCTACATAAATTTGCCCCGTAAACTTGGATCTGCCTACCTACCGCCTTTGCCCGATCGGATCTCCTACTGGGATCTCCTGCTGCAGCCTTCTGCGCTCCTCGCTCCGCCCGCCCACCTCCAGAAGCGAGGGAGTGAAAGAAGACCGCGCGCGGAGGGATCCCGTCGCCGTCACCAGGGGAAGGCATGCTTTCCTCCGTCTTGCTTCGTCTTTACCTCACGTTGCTTTTTTCACACTGGCCCTAGTGCTTTCTGCTTTATGGAGTCCTCTCTGCCGCAAGGGAGCTAGTTCTCTTGGTTGATCTTTGTCCTGTTCTCCTCAGGCTCTCACTTCTACCTGCAGTGTCATAGATCTGCTCGAATTGTTGGTCCTGACTTCCATATCTTTCGTCTTTCAGCCATCTAGAGGTCTGATACGATTTTTTTATGTTGATCTACTGCATAACGTTGGATCGTAGTGGCATTGGTGATCTTGATGGTATAGGTCACGCTAGGGAGATAAGAGCCTTTGTCACCTCTGAATAGCGTTACAAGGTTTAAGGCCGATCGTCAATGATATCAATTCTGTGGAGTTTTCTGCTTTCCTTTTCTAGTTGTTTTTTTTTTTTCTTAACGTGCCGTTTTCCGTGGGCTTACTCGTTCCACAATTTTGATATTGTACTTGAACATGCTAACTCCTCCTTTATACTTGACTTCATAATTGTTCACCATGTCACATCCAAAAGGAATCTTGCTCACTCCCGTCGTGGATTTCATAACTAATACAATGCCTATTAGCCTTGATACTGCTAATCCCCCCTGAAACAACTGCTCTTCCCTCCAATCTCTCCTGCTATTTTGAATTTCTCCCCGGGAACCACTATTAGCCATATTTGCATCAAGGTCTGAACCCAAGGACATCTTAGGTTAGAGATCTATGACATTGCAACACTTGTAGTCTAGTTTTCTAACACCACATGTTTCAGTCTGCCCCAATTTTCTATGAGCAGCACATTGCTCAATTTGAGCCCAAAAGATAGCATCAGTCTTAAGTCTATGTTATTATTTGACCCTACCTCTGCTTCTTGAGGCAATAATCTTTACCCCTTATGGGCCATTGGCCTTCATAAAAAATATAATATGTATCAATAGTTTTTATATATATCATGTGAACAGATTTTGAATTAAAATTTATGTGATTAGTGATCTTATGAGTGCGTTGAACACTAGTTTATCATGGTTATCTATATATAAATGCAGAATGGTTCTTTTTAATTAACAACACCATCACCTCAATTGTTCAAGGTGATAGGGTGAGGAAGTCCTCTCTTGCATCAACTACCTTACACATCCTATATATAGGTGCGAGCCACAACTAAGCAATCCACATTCCCATTTCTAGTAAATCGTGTCATTTCAATGAGAAACAAACTCTGAGGTTAGTATGGCTGTGAGCATTAAACTCAGTTGATGTGTAAATTGCATTTTCAAGTTGCGTCTTTCCACAAATTAGTTTTGGATCCTTGACCATTTCACGTGAGCTACTCATTTGCTACTTTACACATGTGATGCTGCTCCATGCATTTGACATATCTAGAAACCTTCCTTTGTCATGCATGTTTGTGAGTCTTGTGAGAAAGTTTACAACTCTTGTTTGTCATCACCATATTGGGTGTAGGATTGTGTAAAGCATATTTTTGTTGTACAATAGAAAAATCCCATTACCTCCATATCTACTTGCTTTGTGGCCCACCCTGTATCTAGCTGCATACCTCATGTCCATCACCATAGCACCTTTAGGTGTGGAGTAACCACCTGTTTTTGCATCAGTCATGCTGCTCCTCAGGAAATTATTCTTTGTTGCGATTGGATGTTTTTGCATTGTCTATTATGTGCATGTTTGTATGAAAACATTAAAAAAAAACCTAATCTAGCTCCCTTGTTATATGCTATTCAATTTCTTTGCCATGTACATGATGCCATGACACTGTATCACTATTTTAACTGGCAATTGGACAAAAACCACCTGGTCAATTGTCATTCATCCTTTTTAAGTATGTTATTCTTCTAAATATGGGTTCATCGAATTTCTCATTCCTTGTTAGCTTGTATTGTTTTTCTAGACTACAACTTTAGGCTCCAATCAGTAGTCATTTCCTTGATTTTCTGCAGTTTGCACTGTGCTTCTCCAAATTGAGCTGATAAACAAGATGAATTTGGACAAGGATGTCGTTATCCTTCCTGTGACAATTAGGATCAATACCCCAGCTTAATAAACTCAGTCAGCTTTGACATAAAAATTGTACAGATTTGTGGCTGTGCTGTTTAACTACTGATATCTTTCTAGTTTTGAAATTCTTTTTTCCATTTATATGTCTTTTCTTGTTATTCTTTTATACGTTTATTTTACCTATTAATTTAATCATGATTACACTTTTGAACAGGACAGGATAAATATATACCATGGCCGATGTTGATGACATTCAGCCTCTTGTTTGTGACAATGGAACTGGGATGGTTAAGGTAATTTTAACCCCCCCCTGATGTTAACATTAATGTTTCTCATGTGAACTTGTATTTCATCTGCATGGATTCAATAATCTATGTATTCTGTTATATTTTAGGCTGGATTTGCTGGAGATGATGCTCCTAGAGCAGTTTTTCCAAGTATTGTCGGTCGACCCCGCCATACAGGTGTTATGGTCGGCATGGGACAGAAGGATGCATATGTAGGCGATGAGGCTCAATCTAAGCGAGGAATTTTGACACTTAAGTACCCTATTGAGCATGGAATAGTCAGCAATTGGGATGACATGGAAAAGATCTGGCATCATACTTTCTACAATGAACTTAGGGTTGCACCAGAGGAACACCCGGTTCTGTTAACTGAAGCCCCTCTTAACCCAAAAGCCAACAGGGAGAAAATGACACAGATCATGTTTGAGACATTCAATGCTCCGGCAATGTATGTTGCAATTCAGGCTGTTCTGTCTCTATATGCCAGCGGACGTACAACAGGTATGTATTGTGAATAATTAAAAGCATATTTATTTTACATAATAGCCTGAATTTTAGTTGTCAGAAAAACTCTCTATTTCTTACTTTATTTTTTTTTTGTTTTTCACACTTTTTTCTCGTATTAATTCATTAGAAATTTGTGGTTTTGCCTCATTTATCACTTTCATCTCTCATTTGGCTTCCTGATTTTGTTTCCCATGTTGGTATCTATGGTTTCAGTCATCTCTTAATTTGAATTCAAATAGAGCTTGGTTATATATTTGAACTACGTTATTGGGTTATACATCCTTGGCTAGCTACACTAGTCTGCCTGTTTGGATTTGAATAAGCTGATTTGAATTGGAATTGGTATCTCTTTTAATGGTGAATCCTATGCAAGAATGCTGATTACATTACTTGATCAGTAAATGTACTTTGTGATTGGCACTGCACAATACCTTCCTGATTCTGATAATAAATTCCTTGCTTACCCAGTTTTGTTTTAACATGTTTATTCATTATACTTTATGCACATGCACATTAAATCTCCATGTTCAGTAGTCACTTTTCTTGCCGGTTAATTCACTTTCTCTTGTTTCAGTGATTTTCATACTCAAAGTTGCACTACATTGAACTTTGATATGTTTGCATATCCTTTTCTTGGGTAGGTTGCAGGAGGTGGTTGAGGTCATATAGGCTCTGATGCAAGGCAGCACCTCATATGACGCAACCCTTGAGGGCTCTTTCACTCTTCATTTTGGCATTGTGTTCTTCATATACTAATTAAAAAATATTTTATGCTAATAATAAAGAAATTAATTAAGTGTCTTATGTTTTTAATTTATTCTACCGATATTGATAAATTAGTACTTTTAATATTATAGCATTTATTACCTTTATTGTTGGAGGTAATGCAGCAAGAAGGTAACCTTATGGACTTGACTGCACTTGCCCAGTCCTGCTTTATAATAATTTAAAGGCTTTTATTTCTTGTCCATTGTATAGAAAACCTTCTTTACCCACTCTTTCTAAGGTTACTATGATAAGAAGAATCTTTTAGTTTGTTCACTTGTTGGAATCTGATGCCTCCTTGATAAAAGTTTTGAAACTTTATTCTTGTGTTGTGGTTGTGGCAAGTAATTTATTTCTCTGTTCATTTAAAAAAAAGTGCATTTCCATCAGAATCCTGAAGTTTGCTTTTCAGTGTGGCTGTGTTTAGGCTTTGTGCCGAGCTAATATTAACCTACATGTATAGTTTCATTTCTTCTTCTGTCTTTCCTTGCAAGTGTTTGGATGCCTTATCTATGTAGTGGAAGCAACTAGGGCCGTTCAGTAAACAGTTCAAACCGTTGAACTGAACTGAACCAAGGTATTTAGTTCAGTTTGGTTCGGGTCAACAGAGGGTGTTAAACGGGTCAGGAACCAAACCGAACCAAAATGAAAAAATCGGTTTGGTTCGGTTTTAAAATCTCCCGAAACCAACCCAACCCGATAACCTGAACATAACATATTGCTGCAAAATAAAATATTTACTCCCCAACTATAGTCTGTCTGGCTCCTCTAGAACCTTTCCCCGATATGCTCGCAACCCTTCCCGAGCGGCTGCAGCGGCGACAAGAAGCAACCCCCCGATCTGTTCGCAACCCTTCCCGAGCGGCTGCAGCAGTGACAAGAAGCAACCCTTCGTCCCTTCCCGAGTGGCTGGGGTGGCGGCGACAAGAAGAAACCCTTCCCAAGCAGCTGCAGGCTGGCCTGGCCCTGCCGCAACGGCGTCGTGCAGTCACGATCGCAGTCCTCATCCTCACCGCGAGTCGCTGCCCTCCTTCAAGCTCTAGTTCAGGTGCTCAGCAGTCAGCACCTCGCTCGCGGAGTCACTGCCCTCACCTCGCAGAGTCGCTGCCCTCAAGCTCTGCACCTCGTGCCGGACTGCTGGAGGACCTCGCGGAGTCGCTGCCCTCAAGGCTCAAGCTAAGGCGCTGAGTACCTCGCTCCCAGTCATGGAGGCGGAGTCGCAACCATAGCCACACATCCACAATGCAGAGTCCATTTCAATAGAGAAACATGACTTAGTTTGTGTTGTTTTTTTTATGGAGGATATTTGTAAAAACTTATGTTCTAAACTTATGGTTTAATTTGTGTTGTTTGTTATTATGGATAATTGGATATTATGTATGTCTTTAGTTTTTCATAGACATGAATAACTTATAGATCTCTATGAGTTAGTTTGATAGTTATTAGAGGAAGTTTTTGTTATTGTTGTTTTTACCTCACATTTGATTTGTTTCTGATGAAGTTGTTTGACCAATTTGTTCTATCATGTGGTTATGACCAATTTGTTCTATCATGTGTCATTTTATATCTGTTTTAAGGATGTTATGTTTTTCCAAATTTAGTTTTATTTATGTTAAAGCTGTCTTTTAGTAGAAAAACGAAGATAATTTATGTATGATTAAGTGCATAGTTGTCAAGGCGCCCGCCTAGGCGGCGCCTAGGCGCCGCCTAGGCGGCAAGGCGCCTTTCCAAGGGCGCCTTGCCAGGGCACCTTGTCTGGGGCCAAAAAGGCGCCCAAGGCGCCCGCCAAGGCGCCCAAGGCGCCCAAGGCGCCAGCCTAGGCGCCCAAGGCGCCCAAGCAAGGCGCCTTGGGTATTTTTACATCATTAAAAAAGTTTTTGAGGGATTTTTCTCCCTTGATACCCCTCACAAGGGACACTTATTTAATGATAGTTTCAATATATTAATATATTGTATTATCACTTATATTATCATACATATTTAAGATTTATGATTATAAACATATATTATATACTTAATTAAGTTCTTTTTCAACTCTTTCCTCTCTCTCTCTTTGTCTCACTTATACTATTACATACTTTTTTGGGTTCGGGGGGCTGACCGCGCAGGTCGATCCGCGACTACTCTGCGCCCCCCCATTTAATAATATTATAACAATATTTTACCATCACTTATACTATTGCACATATATAAATTTTATAATCATAATTTACTTATGTGCATTGATAAAACACTCATATTCAATTATAACATAACAAATATAATTATATTTATGTTTTTTTATATATAACAACCTCCCGACTCAGCCTTCCTTGAATACCGCCTTGACCGCCTAGGCGACGCCTAAGCGGCCGCCTTGTCGCCTAAGTGGAATCGGTACCCTTCAATGCCTTGGGCGCCTTGTCGCCTTGACAACTATGATTAAGTGGTGGGAAAAATTTGATGATATAATGAGACCTATTAATAAGCCCACATAAAGGCCCAAACCAAAGACCAAACCGAACCAAACCGAATTAGCTTGGTTCGGTTTGGTTTGGTTTGAAAATTTTTTGGTTTGGTTTGGTTTGGTTTGTGTTTTACACTTTTACGTTTGGTTTGGTTTGGGTTGAAAAAAAACATGCATAAACCAAACCAAACCATGAACAGCCCTATAAGCAACAATACTCAGATTCTTTTCCCTTTAAAGCAGCTTTGTAGTCTACTTTCATTCAGTTATAAGTTGTACACTATTATTTGCAGACTGTTTTAATGCACAAAATGTGAAATCCAATATTACTGTTTCTTTGGTCTGTTGACGTGACATCTGTTTTCATGTATCGTGTTTACTATTCTTTTGCAGTAATCTGGATCAGCTGTATATTGCCCGTCATTTTTGCCAAAACTATAGTTCTGCTATTATCCTGAAAAATAATTTCATTTGTAAGAGCAAAATCATTGGAGATAGGATGATATTGCCCCTGTTAAAATTGTTACAAGGGAAATGCTTTGTGGCTAATTTTTTTTATAGAAACTCCCTGACCCGGTCAGACTTTAATGAAAAGAAACACAGTTTACATGATAACACAGAGTAAGTTCCAACTTAACAGGCCTCCAAAATAACCTGCTCAGAATACAGAAAAAAAATTCAGCTCACATTACCGGAAAAAACCCTTCCACCCTTTTTAGATGTTTGCAATAAACACATAACGCATCATTCTTTGTCCAGTTCTGAGCAAGGCAATCTTTTACTGTTTATGAAAAATAAAATCTGTTCATAGGAGTCCTTGACAATCTTCTGTTGCAGAATAACTAGGTAGTCCGTAGAAGAGCCAACAACTGTACCAAACGGGTCATAGTGAACCGTCACCTAGTTTTCTTTATCTTGGATAAACAACCCAAATAGTTTTGATAATATCACACTAGAGGAGTAAATAATCTTGGCCTTCTTGAAGAAAATGCAATGCTTCTTTCTTCAATATTTGGTTCATTTAAGTTGACGGAGACAAATAATTAGAATACCTTTAAAATACTTTAGTATTTTACGTCTTGGGTCAAGTGACTCAAGTCTGTAAATATGTCTTTATTGGGGTCCTTTAGTTAATTTTTCACCTCTATAACTGGGGCACCAAGCTGTAACGAAGAGAACATTCGATAGTGAAATTTTTGGGAGCCTGTGTTGGCATTTTTCCGTGTGTGAGGGCTTCGGCCCGTCACTCCCCTTCCACACCCTGGCGAGGAGCGCCGTTCTTCCCCACTCCGGCGTGAGGCCGGCTATCCATTTCCACCCCCGGGAGATATCCCGGTTCTCTGTTCCTCCTTCACCCCCGACGATGGTCGATTCTTCCCTTCTCAGTTCCTCTTCGGCACCATCGCGACGAAACTTCTAGTTCCGTTCATGTCCACTACTTGCAAACTTCGTTCGACGTCGTTCTGCCTCCTTGGGTGTCGCAGCAAGTCAGAGTCCCATACGGACTCTCCTGAGCCTCCCTCATCGGCGAGCGAACCTCATGAAGCCCACCGTCGATCCCCGGAATGGCTTCCTCTCCGGTTCCCCTGCTCCTCCAGAACCTTCATGAGATGACCCCGCCAGCCCCTTCCACTGAACAAGGCAGCAAGAAGAAGGGACAAGGAGAAGAAGGAGCTTCGGAAGGGTGGAGACTCGGCAATCCACGGCTCTTCCCTCTCTAGCAGCTTCTTCCCACGGCAACGACGAGGCCGGACTCGGCTTCCTGCAACTCTGTCCGCGTGAAGACCACGGCTTGATGCGGGACAAACCAACTAGAAACAGACCAAATAGACCCAAAACGACCTAAACGAACTGAAATGAAGGCGGGCCGGACCTAAACCAGCCAAAACGGGCCCGAACCGGCCTCGAACAGTGCCGAACCAGTCTGAACCGGCCTCAGACCGGTCCCAAATGCCTTGAACCAGGCTGAACAGGCTGGTTCAAGCACTGAACCAGGTCAAACCAGACTGAACCAAGCTTGAACCCGGTCGAACTGGCCAGCCACCCGGTTTAGGCCGTGAACCGGCTGGTGCCAGCGGGCCGCTGCGAACCAGCGCAGAGCCATGCTCACGAGGTGATCCAGTGGGGTCATGGCAGTGCGAGGGATGGCTCAGGGGGGCGGCTTCGTTGCGAGCGGCTGTGCTGGGCTCGTGGCCGCGAGACGAGCCGCGCAAGGGTGTGTCCGACAGCGCGTAAAGCGCACCTGGCTGCGAGGGTATCTTCATCCCCAATCGTCCGCATCGTCGTCTTTGTCCGGACGGGTACCGCACGGGCGGGGCAGGTGGAGCAGGAGCAGCAGCGGCGTCCACGAGCTGTTGTCGGCCGCCCGATCGCGAGGGGTTGAAGCCACAGGAGGAAGCTGAGTTCAGCCTCATCGTCGCCATGGGAAGAAGCCACCAGAGAGGGAAGAGCCGGGGATCGCCGGGTCTCCACCCTTCCGAAACTCCTCCTTCTCCTTCTTCTTCTTTCTTCTTGCTGCCTTGTCTGGTGGAAGGGACTGGTGGGGTGATCTCATGAAAGGTGGTTCTGGAGGAGGAGCTGCAGGAGGAGGGGAACCCGAGGGGAAGCCATTCCGGGGATTGCCGGAGGGCTTCGCCAGGTTCACTGACCAAAAAGGGAGGCTCAGGAGAGTTCGTATGGGACTCCGACTTGCTGCGACACCGAAGGAGCCGTAACGCCGTTGGACGAAGTTTGCAGCACAGTTGGGGGGGGGGCAAGGATCGCGGGATCGGAATCGGGATTGGTGGGTACCGATCCGATCCGGATCGGATCGGATCGGACCGATTCCGACCGATCCAATGGAAGAAAATCAATCCAGAATCGGTAAGAAAAAAAAGCAAAAAAAAAAAACCGATCCGATTTTGATTCTGATCCGATTCCGGACCGATTCGGACCGATTCTGGCCGATCCTGGTCGATCCGACTGTAATAGCAAAAAAATAAAAAAAAAACGATCTGATTCCGATTCCGATTCCGATCCCGACCGATTCGGCCGATTCGATTCCGATTCCGATCGATCCGGCCGATTCTGCCGGAACTTTTTTCCGGATTGGTTCTTCGGCCAAGAATCGGATCGGCCATTGCTGATCCGATCCAGGAATCGGCCGATTCTGATCCGAATCGGCCGATTCCGCGATCTATGGGGTGGGCATGAACGGAACTAGAAGTTCCGTCGCAATGGTGCGAAGAGGAACCAAGAAGGGAAGAACCGACCATTGTCGGGGGTAAGGGAGAAACAGGGAACCGGGATCTCCTGAGGGTGGAATTGGATATCCGGCCTCACGCTTGAGGTGGGGGAGAACAGCGCTTCTCGCAGCGGCCCGCTGGCGCCAGCCGGTTCACGGCCTAGACCGGGTGGCTGGCCTGTTCAACTGGGTTGGTTCAGTCCGGTTCGGCCTGGTTCAACACCTGAACCGGCCGGTTCAGCCCGGTTCAGGGTGGTCTGAGCCGGTCTAGACCGGGTCAGGCTGTTTTGGGCGCAGTTCGACTGGGTTCGGGCCCGTTTCAACCGGTCTACTTCATTCTGGGTTCGTTTAGCGGCAATTAGCGCCATTTTAAGAGTTTTTCCTGCATCATAAGTTTATTTGCAGTAGGTAATCTTTCCCAAGCTATCCTACCTTATGTGCCCACTCGACCATACAACATCTTTGGTCAACATTTTTGTAAACAGTTATGCTGAAGAAATACTATTCTTGAATCTTATTCTGGATCCATTCTTCTGTTACTCTTTTCTGGGTTTGATTTGACTTCATGGTTTAATTCGTTGATCTCTCTGGTTTGTTTCTTAGGTGCAGAAAATATTCATCTTCTCTGTAGAGCAAATCCTTTCTAAATCACTGAATTTTCTTTTCCCTTCAACTCTAAGATTTCAATTTGGCATCTTCTCAATAGTATCAGTATAGGCTGTGTAATAAAGAAGTATTTTGTGCTAGAAAATCTTGAAATTGCGGTGTCTCGATTGTTTTTCATTGTTTCTATATCTACAAAGGGAACCCTTGATATATAGTTTAGTTGTGTATTCACCTGCATTGTATTACTGCAGTAGTATCAGAATCAACCTAGCATTGTGTTGACGGTGACTCTTTCTTGTGTTTGCCCTTATGCTTAGGTATTGTGCTGGATTCTGGTGATGGTGTGAGTCACACTGTGCCAATTTATGAGGGTTATGCTCTTCCTCATGCGATTCTTCGACTTGATCTTGCTGGGAGGGATCTGACAGATGCTTTGATGAAGATCCTGACCGAAAGAGGCTACTCGTTCACCACTACCGCTGAGAGGGAAATTGTCCGCGACATTAAGGAGAAGCTTGCTTATATCGCTTTGGACTATGAACAAGAACTTGAGACGGCCAAGAGCAGCTCTTCCATCGAGAAGAGCTACGAGTTGCCCGACGGACAGGTGATCACAATCGGTGCCGAAAGATTCCGCTGTCCCGAGGTCCTCTTCCAGCCATCTATGATCGGGATGGAAGCAGCTGGCATCCACGAGACAACCTACAACTCGATTATGAAGTGTGACGTGGATATCAGGAAGGACCTGTACGGGAATATAGTGCTCAGTGGGGGGTCTACCATGTTCCCAGGCATTGCCGACCGCATGAGCAAGGAAATCACAGCCCTTGCCCCAAGCAGCATGAAGATCAAGGTGGTGGCCCCGCCTGAAAGGAAGTACAGTGTCTGGATTGGTGGGTCCATCCTGGCCTCCCTCAGCACATTCCAGCAGGTAGATTCCTTTGCGATCTAAACTTGTATCAGGGGATTGCCTTTAATTTAGTATAGTTCAAGGTGATGGCATTTGGCATAGCTTTTATTTTGTAATCTGATCAGCAGTTGGACCTAGATATGGAACTTTCTCTTGTGGTCCTATGTATTTTCTTGTCGTTATTCATATTATTTAATTTTTTTATCATCTACTGTTCTTGGTTGCAGATGTGGATAACCAAGGCTGAATATGACGAGTCTGGGCCTGCCATTGTTCACAGGAAGTGTTTCTAGACGTGTTTTCCCCCCTTGTGGGTTGTGTTCGCCGTATCCGTAGTGATATTGTGGTCAGCTGTGGTTGATCGTGTGTTGGGTGTATTGTTGTTGGTCTGGCTTGTAATTTTTTGCTTGTGTTTTTGCCATTACCACCCATCCTTCACATTCCAGTACCTATGGCTGTGGGATGGCGTTTAAATCCCCCAGGTATTTGCACCTGTATGCATGGAGTATGCACTCAGAGCTTGCAAGTAGTGTTCTTGTTTTTCATCCGAATTTACCGTCTGCAGGATCTGAATTTGCCATGTTTGCCATCCATCAACTAGCTTGCGTGCTCACGTTAGGCGCTTTTAGCGTCGCTCGTATGTCAATAATATGAACGGTGCTGGCTGTGGAACCCTTGGAGGCTGGTCCTTGGGACCATGATATTTCAGCGAGCTCTCCAATTTCGGCAGGATTGCATAGAGGATGGTTAAAATGAAAATCAGCCGTATATGAACACGGTTCACAATTGCACGTCACCTATGACCGATGTGAATCAAACCCAGCCGAGACTAGCTAGGGACTTGCTCCTTGCTCCTTGCTGCATGTTTAAGATGATCTCAGAGGACCGATCGATCAGGTGAGGACTGAGGAGTAATAAAATCTCGCGTAGACGATGATGCTGGGAACAGGATTTCCAGATATTTGAAGTTTCTGCTGTTTATCCGACTGCAAGTAGGCGATGGTCCAAGATCTGGCCAAGGCATCAGCACTGCAGGAGCGTTGGTTCGTGACGACTGGGGCATGCAAGAAGCTAGCAACAAAGCAAGACTGCTTGTTGCTTCGAGAAGGGTGATACATGCATACATATATATATATATATGCGAAGCAGAAGATGATGTTCTGAAACCAAGGGGATGTGCTGTCAACAAAATCTTACCAGGTCAAGAATTGCCCTGTTTTGGTTAGAGGTTTCCATGTGAATAATGCATGCCTGGCTTTGGATAATGGTGGGTAACACGTCTGGCTCTGGATCTCTCTGACTCGTTCTTCCCCAATGTGATCCCGCTTTGGGTACGTAGAACACATGATATATATGTATGTATAAATACATACGGTGCATACGCTTTTAGGTAGAAGAGACTCGCCTATTGGATACCACAGTGACCTATCACCAACCACGGCGCTCCGGATGAGAGATGTGATGAAGTATGTAAATGTGGGGGATCAAGGATCAAGGGTCATGGTCTGAAAGTCGAAGCTGCCTTGTCTCATGCATCTTATATTAATTACTTCTGCTCTGACGTTTCCCAAATTTTCTTACATGGAACACGCTTTTGAAGCTGGCGACCGGAAGCTGAGAATGATGTCTTGTACCGAGCTCATGAATGTACGCGATGTTCGGATCATGGTATGCCGGGTCGCGACCCGGCCCCGACCCGGTCGGGTTTAGCCCCGACCGGCCGGGTCGCGGGGTCGCGGCCGGGTCGCGCGAGTCGCGCGACCCAGCCGACCGGGTCGCGCGACCCGGCTGGCAACGGTCATGGGGGGCGCAGCCCCCCCATTCAGCCCCTTGGGGGCTATTTAAAGCCCCCAAGGGGCTCCCCTTACTCCCACCCCCCACTCTCACTCTAAATCTCTAATTTTTACTCTCATTGCTCTCATTTTGTTCCTCATTTACTTAATTATTTCACCAAGTATTTCATTAGTTCATTTAGTTCATTTATTTAACTTTTGTTTCATTGATTAGTTAGTTAAGTAGTTTCTTCTTTTTAATACTTATTTGCTTACTTACATAGTTAGTTAGCTAGAAAATTAGTTAGATATTTAGTTTAGTAGTTACTTAATACATCATTAGTTGGAAGGTATAGTTAATTACTTACTTGATCATATAAATAGTTGAGCATTATTTTGGAAGGTATAGTTAATTACTTACTTGATCATATCATTAGTTGGAAGGTATAGTTAATTACCGGAGAAGTAACTAGTCAAGGTACGCAAAGTAGGCGAAAAGGTAAACAAGTTATGACTGATCCTTTTGATATTGCAGATGCTGATACGGTCGAAGACGATCGAGAAGATACGCCGGAGCCGAACATCCGAGTGCAGTACCAGACGTCCGAGGATTCGTCGTCAAAGAGTAGCAGCGATGATGGTGCTGGATACGGGGGCGCGAACACTTTACAAGTACAAGGGACCTCAGATTCTCCCATATCTCCTACAACGTCTTTACGTTTTACCGGCGAGGAGCAATATACTCATGCGACCCAAGATACCGATCATGGTAGAAGGCCACAAGGTAGAGGAGGTCATCGTAGCCATGGAGTTGGAGCAGAATACCACGATGCCTCCGACTATGTGTATGATTCATCCCAAGGCTCTTGGTTCCCTACATACGATCAAGAGTATTGTGGAATGAATTATGTGGAGTCATCGGATACTTCGATCCAATCGACCTATAGTTATGGTGACTCGTTTGGATCAAGTCTTAGGATAGTTTCCCGAAGGACCGACGAATATGATCGTCATGTGTACATGTATCAAGCTTTGTACTCAACCCAAATGACATGGGGAGAGTACATCAACTACCTACAAAGTGTAGAACACATCACGTTGGAATAAAATTGATGTATTATTTATTTAAATCATGTCATTTAATTGTTTCAATTTTTCTGTATTTTTTCAGATTTTTTTTGCATTTTTATTATTTTTTTGAAATTTTCAAAAAAATAATAATTAACAAATAGGGTCGCGACCGGGTCGGCCTGGGAGTCCCGCGACCCGGTCGCGACCCGCGACCCCTCCCTCCTTGGTTCGGATTGACCCGGTCAAACCATAAATCTGTTTATCCTATCACATATATATATATATACACACACACTTGCTTATATATTTCCACTTTACGGATATGTATGGACGAGCTCAAGTAATTTTCTTCGACCTAATTGGATTTTTCCTCGGCAAATAGAATTATCTATTTCGAATTTTGATTATGATAATGGTTAGTTTCGATTTTGATCTCTCCTTGATTCTGTTATGGAAATTGTAGATAATTCTTGAAATATACTAAAACACGTTAATAAATCTCATGACTGTCAAAAACTGATATAATAACCTTAGTTTACGTTTACTGCCACTTTACATGCCATAATGTTTATATTTGTATGTATATACTTTTATCTTGTTATAACAACTTTAGAGATATACATTGGAAGTTTATGAAATTAAAAAATAGATACAAAATTGATTGAATTTGCGTGATTTCGATTCGGATACTGATGGCACATATATAAGATGCAATAGATTTAATTTATATCCTTTAATTCTTATTAAATTCAAATTAGAATTTTTATATTTTTGGATTCAATTTGGACTCCTAGCTATTGGCCACATGAGAGATTCATGTATATATAAGATATATTTATATACTTAAAATTATTTTTTAAAAATATGTTTAAATATTATTTTAATACACGCCAATATCTTTGGTTGACATTAATAAATATACAATAAATTTTATATTTTAAAGTTTATTTTTACATATCTATATATTATTAAATATATTAAATAAACAAAACCTAATTAAAATTTCAAACCGAATAAGATTACCCGTGTCCTCTTTGAATCCCAAAATTATCCAACTTAATTATAATATCCAATCTATATTCAACTACTACCGAATTAACACGAATGATTATGGGGTGTTTGGTTGCATGATAATTTTTTGTACACTTTCACGATAAAAATTGTATTAAAATAAAAAGTAAACCAACTCATGACATAAAATTATCATGTTTGGAGGGATGTGATTACAAAAAAGAGTAACCACCGCACATGACCAAATAAAGTGGGGGACCACAAGAAAAAAGAAAGAGGTGAGACCATCTTTTTTTGTTTAAGAAGAAAATCACTTTCAAAATATAAAATTGTCATGGTTGTCAAACATCTCTTTTAACCAATTTTCTTACAATTTTTGAAAATTAAAATAAAAACCTCAATTATCATGCAACCAAACACCCCCATTAGCTTAACTTCACCGAGTCGAGATCAAGAGTGCAAATTTTCTCGGGCACTCATCCGAGGAGACTCTTTCCACTTGGACAAAAAAAGTATAAAATCTATCGTGATTTAGTCCTTGATTTGACTTATAAAATTAACATGATAAAGATAAATCTCATATTTTTTGTGTCAGAAGATGTTCTCACACACAGACGATGTGGGTGAGAAACCGTGCTCCTATACCAAGGCTCGAAAGAGTTTAAAGAGTTTATTAAAAGCAGTAAATATAGATATATTAAAAATTTCAAATAATTTTTGAGATTGATATCTCTGAAAAACTTCAACTTTTACGTGGTTACGTACTTTGATCCACTGCGTCATTATTCTCGTATAGTGGCGTAGTACAAGAACAGCTACTCTGCGATGGTTATGAGTTCGTACCATATGTACGAACCATCTCCGGTCCAGATCAGATGCTCGCACACACACACACACACCCTGGTCTATCGATCGACGTGGGTACTGGAAAGCAATTAAGAACTTTGCACGACTCCGTCAGCAGCCGCGCACCGGCTTCCATTAATCAAAAGCCAGCGGCGCCGCTCCGATCAGGCTCCGGCGGCGACTTCTGAGGCGCCGCCGTGTTCTTCCAAGCGATCAGACGGCCCCTCGCCCGCCGGCGATCGAGACGATGCATATTTATATATATATATTCTCTTGCCGTCCTGCTCCACCGTCCGGAGAGCTAGCGCTGACCGTGGCCGATGGTTCCCCCTTTTCTTTAATCCTGCCGTCCTCTCTCCGCCCCCGTCTTCCCCGAAGATGCCTTGGGAGATCAGATCAGATCAGACAGGGGTTTGCCTCGGCGGGCCACCGCGCCCACTGGAACACAGACGACGCGACCGCAATGGCAGCAAAAGGCTGACCTTTGCATTATAGTACCCAATCGCAGTTCGCTCGGCGTGTGTCACCCACACTCTCTCCTTGCTAGGCGCCAGTCTCTCCTTCCAAGCTCGCCGGCGGCCTCTCTCTCTCTCTCTCTCGCTATACCCATAACTGAAAGCTCTTGAATCGGAAGACGCGGATTCCTCGGATCTCTGAAGCTTTGAGCGACTGGACGGTCGCTGCTCGACGGTTACCGTCTTCTCCTCCGGCGGCTCTTCCGGTAATTAAGCTTTCCTTTTCGCCTTTACCCGACAAAATTTTCTGTGGATCGAAAGCTGGTTCGCCATCAATCTGTCGAGTCGAGGATCGATCCCCCTTACTCGGGCTGTTTAATTTCGGAGAACAAAGATATATATATATATATATTTATATTTATTTAGAGTAATTGAATGGGTTCTAGTTAGACAGAACCTCTGTGCGGTGATGAATGAACAAACATGTAAATGTCGAGCGAGAGATCTTCAGTAAATCCTTCGATGAATATGCATGTCCTGATCAACTACTGAGACCCAGAGATCTTCAGCAAATCCTTCTGATTCTGATGAATATATGTGTCCTGATCAACTGCTGAGACTCGGAGATCTTCAGCAATTAATCTTCAGCAAATCCTTCTGATGATATGCAGTACCTGATCTTATATATCGATCGTTCTTATCCACTTCCGAACAAAACTTTGGGCTTTCTTTCTTGTTTTTAACTCTCCTGCCGTAATTAATAGAGATGTACCATCGCTCACATCTCATTAATTTTTCCTTCCTGCCGTTTTGACGAAGCACTTGAACTTTCGGCTTCAGATCGAAATAGGGGGTGAAAGGAAGCTGGAAAAAACTGTTCTACGGGAGAGGGGGAATTAGAAGAGTTGTCAGACATATATATGCATCTATAAATGTATTTATACAAATACATATATCTAGCTGCAACATTTTCCTCCTTGTTTCTGAAATTAATTAGGTGACTTTAGGTGTGTGTGTGTGTGTGTACATATATATATATATATATATATATATATATTGCAATGCCCTGAGTTAAAGTCAAAGCTAGGCATGAAGTTTTCTCCATTTGAGTTGCCCAGTATATATACTTCTTCGTATTTAGAGCGCATTTCACCTAAGTTAATCTTACTTGTCTGCTATACATTAACATTCTCGTTTTGCAAGAAGTGAGTTAAAGAACTGTGAAAGGCGAGCTAACATCACCTGTTGAGAGAGATTGGGTTTATTATCAGAATATCAATTTTTTGCATGGTCATTTTAGATACATCAGCATCAAGACTAGTGATGCCAAATATCAAAGATATAACATTTGATTGTGGGGGTTAATACGCACTGTATTCAAACGTTTCCCGTTTGCTGTTACTAGTCCTTTGGTTTCTTTTTTCTCTAGTCCTCCTTTTCCTGTTGGTTCCATTCGCATCCTTTATTGCCGCATGTACATCAATAGAGTGTACAAGCTTAATTATCAAAAGCTTTTCACACCGCCAGCTTAAGAACTCGTTTGGTTCGGATTGACTGTCAAGAGAGACTTCTTCTGACAAAATCTCCAAAAGCTAGCTCATGTCTACGACTCTGAGAGAGATTGGTCTCCACTTCTCAAAATCTCTTCTTTATTTGTACTGCACAGGAGCTAAAAAGAGTCTGATGCATTTGGTTAAACGTTCAAGTTGTCACAGCTTTCTGATGGAAATCCCTCCCCTCCGATAACCAAAAGCGGCCTAAGCCTCTTGATCAGTTGTTCAAACATGACTAACAAATAATTCCTTGCTCAATATATATATATATATATATATATCATATCTTATATACATGCAAATATACACACACACACCAGTCTGATAGTTTGCAGCCACAATATATATATATATATATATATATATACACAGCTGTTCGTACGTAGGACTCCAAGACACCCAAGAAATTAGAATGAGCAGGAGGAGAGAAAAACAGCCCAGATTAGCGGCCGCCGGACCGTCGTGCGCATCTCCGTTCGCCGCCTCCGGTGTGGTGGAAGACTACTGCTTCGGCAGGAGGGATTTGCCGCCGGTGGAGTACATAAGCTTCTCCGAGCAAGCAACCATGGAGATCGACCAGCTGAGGGCCTGTCAGGACGCGACGGAGAAGAAGCTCGCCAAGATGCGGAAGGAGTGGATGAAGGTGAAGGAGGAGGTCCGTTTCGCCCGGCGGCACGGAGATCACCTGACGGAGTCCGTAGAAGAGAGCGAGAGGAAGGCCGAGGAGATGCTGAGAGAGCTCGAGCGTGTAGACCAGCTGATGAGAGATTTGTTCAGAGCAGAAAGTTGAGCCAACAGAGATGAACTGAATTAGTCATATATATATATATGTATGCATTGATAATATATTTAATTAGTATTCATACCTATGTGTGTATGCATACTATCCAAATCTATTTAATTAGTCATTTACATAAATACTCTATACCTATACAAAAGAAAGAGATTGTCATTATATAATTATTAATTATACCTGTGTATGCAAGATATCTATATCTATTTACTTAGTCATTTACATAAATACTCTAGGATTAAGATTTCTCGCACTGTACTGTACCTCTTTGCAATCTCCTTTTTTGTATACGCTTACGGACTTCAGATTTTAAGATTTATATATATATATATATATGATCATTAGACGTACAGGAATAGTGTTTGAAACTTGCGAAAACCTTTATGTCGGAGGCCCATGGCAGCCGGGAAGAGCTTGAAGAACTCATGCAATCCCCTATTCCTGGAGCTCCTTCGGGGCTTATTTGGCACCAAATTTTTTTGGGGATAAATCAAGTTTATTCCCTAAATTTCGAGGATAAACTTGGTTTATCCTCCAGTTATCCCCATACCAAACATGACCTAAGAGGGCTGATCGAGGAGGGCATGAGTCGCTTAATCTGGATAATTATCCAATCTATATTCAACTAGTACCGAATTAACACGAATTATTAGTAACAATATCAATTAATTATTTTTTAAAAGTTGAGTTGAAAGAACTCCGAATTTAAGTGTGCTCGGTCATTGGGAGTAAGCCGAGGATAAGTGACCTCTTGAGAAGACTACTAATTAACACGGTTATTGAGACAATCAACTAATTTAATCAGTCGTTATAGTTCTACTCCAGTGAAAAATATTTGAGAGAGAGTGAACGTAGAATATCAATCGTACATTTCCAAGAGGGGTGATCTGCTTCTTGATCCTTGTAATTAATTATAGTGAATGCTAAACTGCTGCTTATATATCTTACATACTTTATAAAGTTGATCTTTAATAATAGTTTTTAGTTTGTTAATTAATGAGGTTACATCAAAAGCAACATTTTCTTTTATTTAGAAACAATATAAGGCGGAGTGCATCTTACAATCCATGTATTTCGCGTATATGTGATGATGCGAACCATATACATCTTTTTTTTTGACATTGGCGCAGTGGTCTGCGCGCGCGAGAAAGCCGCCCTCGACGGGGCGGGCGCGGTTCGAGACCGCGAGCTGCCGCCCCGGAGGGCGGTGGCGTCCCACTGCGCTAGGAGCGCGGGACCATATACATCTCGAAAGCTTGAATTTAGGTCCTTATCAAGAACTTCAATGTAAGTTTAAAAGTTCACACGTGTTTAGGAATATCGCTCTTCTGTATTGACGTAGGTCAAATTTTTTGATAGCTTACGTCAACCAAATTAAGCACAACTATCAAGATATAAGAACGTATTTCTATTTTTGGGTATTTTCAGACATGGAATGCCTGATCAGGACTGGATTGTGACCACGACCTAGTCTCAACCCAATCGATTTTTGGGCCAACCAGCCTGATCAGGATTTGATCGGCGCGACCTGTGTTTGGTCAACCATCGGGGATGCGTGTGACCCAGATCCAGGTCATGCGACCCCACACCCGGTCGAGACATCACCCAACCAGGTCGTCAATGGTCACATGACTATTCTACCAAAAATAGTCACGTGACTGTTGGGAGGCTTTAGAAGCTCCCCACGGCCCCTTAAGGCTCCAAGGAATCTCCTTAAGCACTTGAGAATAGTTTGTTTTGTTATTAGTTAATAATTCATTTATTTTCCAATCAGTTTAACTTTTTTTGAGATTAGTTCATTACTATTTAACTAAGTTAGTAAGTTATTTAGCAATTAATTTTAACTTTGTTTTATTTAGTTAGGAGTTATTTTTTTAATATAACAATTTCATTTTGTTTAAGAATTAGTTTAAACTCTTTTTTGTCGCTTCGTTCAATATGTCTTCTCTAACGCGTGACACACAAACTTTTGGTGTGACCCGAAACAATCCAGCTTAATTATATTAATGCAACTTGATCTTTATGATGGAAATAAAAATGTAATTAAAATATTGTGAGAAAATTATACATAGGGATAATTTTCAGTTTAAATATTATCTTGCGATGATGAAAGGCAACATGTTCTCATGCACATGCCGAGTTCACTTGAGATAAGAGCTCAATTTTTTAAGCACTTACAAATGATCGAATAAGCGAATGGAGCTTTGAAGTGGCATAAAGATATCATTCTAGAAGACATTTTTGAACTTGCCAAGCATTCGGTCCACATACATGGGATGGTCCCGTATGGCATCGATTCATCTTAAGATTCTTGGTTCACTACATATTACCAAGATAATTATGTGATAAATTACGTATCCTCATTAGACACTTTGATACCATTCACTTAGGATAGTTATCGTGATTCTTAAGAATCTTATATAGTTATTTTATGAGAAAGTGACGAATATGATCGTTAAGTATACTTATACAATGGTATGTATTCAACTCGAATAATATTAAAAGAGTACATAAATTATATAAAGTAAGTAAAAATTTAAAATTTAAATAAAATAAATAAATTTATTTTCTAATTATATTACTTATTTTTATAAATTTTTATAATATTTTAATTTTTTGGTATTTTTTGTATTTTTAATATTAAAAAATGAGGATCAAGCCCAGTCACGACCATGACAAAATTGGGTCTAAGCCTGGCCAACTCAGTCCCGACCTAGTCTTCTTTGTTTTCATAGACTAAAAATTCAATGATCCTAGTTACATGTAGCATTCTCAATGTTGGAAAAAACTAGTAACTATCATTTTTCTTGATTACGTATAAACTAGCTCTGATATACAAATGTGTATATACGTACATATAGTTATATGTTACTTGAATTCTATAATAAGATAGAGATGTGAAGATGGCAATAGATAGTCTTTGTGGTTCTAATTATATATTGACTTGGATAAACCAGCAGAGTACATCGGATAAGAGCAAAAACATTTATTTCATTCTTAAAGTTTGAAAGAGTAAATATACAATGCACTGAAAACTATCTCTAGTTCAATATATATTCAAAAATGATTTAAAACCTAAAAACTTACAGTTAGTTATAACGTCTAATAATTAACTTATAGGATACCCAAGGACACAAAACAAAATAAATGACAATGTTTTATTTAAATACATTGGGTTCAATATGAGAATATCATATAATGCATATGGCTCTCTCTCAACAGGACACACGCCACATTGAAGTAATTATAGAAATGATTTTTAGCCCCATGATCAGTTTTAATGAAGTTTTTCTTCTCCCAATCACCGTGCCCCTTCTTACAAATTCCAGACTTATAGGATACCCTTCTAACATTCTCCCTCACTACCAAGATGGACAATGAAAATAAAAGCTAATAAAATCAACATTTTATAATAAGATTAGTGTGTCTTGTTTTGATACTATCCTATAATTCCTAAAATTAGATATTGAGGTTGAAGGCCTAGAACATATAAATTTAAGTAACTGAACCGTGTCATTTATTATTGATTGCATATCGATGATATACAACAATGTTAAATTTGTTAATATGTCATGGGTCTTTGGACCCAAACATCATGATTTTGAGGTTTGTTAGTGTGTTGATTTTAGATTGATCAAAGGGCATACTTTTCATTTCCTCACCATTTTGATCACATAACCCTCCACAACCCTATTGTTATCACATTCTTATAAATGTGATGTTTTCTTGCGGCCAAAAGATCTTCTAGAGAATGAGAGGGGGGGTTGTGGTGACAAAATCATGGGGACTTCATTGCACGGTTCTTCCTCAATTCTTCTTGCCTTTTACATTTTCTTTTGTCATGGAGATCGTGGTGTTTGTGACATCGTCTATTCGGTGCTCTGTGAAGCTATTTAGAGGTGTACAATATGGGGGAAGATCGGAAGAAATTCAAGATTATTCTATTTTAGAAAGATTACTATGTGTTAGTTTAAGGGTATCTTTCCACCTTTGTATTATCTATTATAGAATTCTCTATGTTCTCCTCGTGGACATAGGTGTGGATGGCACTTTCAAGCCGCCAAGCCACCACATTTTCATTGTTTTGGGGCTACTCATCTTCGACACACACACCTTGCTCCCCAAATAATCAACCCTTCATGTCACTTGGGCGCCAAAGGACCGATTTGAGTCTTGTGGAAGGAGAAGGAAGGAAAGTAAAAAAGGAAACAAAAGAAATGGTGATTGCCAAAGATGTGGACAAAGACTTCTTTTCTCATACTCACATTGTCTCCTTTATTCTCTTTTCCTCTCTACTTTCACACTCCTTGATTCCCAAAGTTTCGGCCCTTGATGTCACCCGGACGCAGGAGGAACAATTTGAGTTGGGTGGAAGCAAAATAAAGAAGAAATCGATGTAAAACCGTGAAATTTGTGTGAAATGTGGTCACTAGAAGTTGTGGACTTCGAAAGATAAAAAAGAAAAGAAAATTAAGATGCTTAAGATTTTAAGTTTTTTATGACCATGTGTACCTGGTTTACGGAGATGTGCTTGATGGGTTTTATCTTCCTTCTATACAACCATTTAAGGCGAAAAAGCTTGAGAGATCGTGCTTGTTCCTAAGATGTCCATGTGAAAACAAAAAATAAGTGGAAGAAAAATTAAAACTAAATGATATTTTGTAATAACATAGTTGAAAACATAGCATGTAAAGACAAAAGAACAAAAGCTGGCTAGATTGTGACAAACTCCTAACTCCCTAATTTAGATATTTTTAAATGCATGATTACACAAATAATCGTTAAACATGTGCAAGATGCTATTAAAAATGCAAACAAAATACAAGGAGACGTCAAATGTTCCAATGTATAGATGTCAAGAACTATAGAAGACTTTACTTAGTCAGAAAAAGATGTCATCCACTATATCTGACGACGAGAAATAAGAATCAGATGAGAAGGCACTGGCTTCAATTTAATTAAGCTTGTCCAATGAAGCTCTTCAAAAGGTCATTCAAGAGAAAACAATGGTTCATTGTGGTTAAAATTGGAGTCACTATATATGATAAGGTCTCTAGCAGTGTCTCTTCATGTTAGAATGGAAGAAAGTACCTCTATAAAATCACATTTTTATGTACACAAATATATATTGATAAGTTTAGAAAGCAGTGATGTGAAGAGAGAAGATGAAAATCAAGGTTTGCTATCGCTTTGTTATCTACCATCGTCTTACAAGACTTTTATGAGAACCTATATTATGTAACAGAGATTCTATACCCGTTGAGGATATGAAATCTCGTTTGTTATCAAAAGAATTGGTGGATAAAGATATGACTAGTGATAGTTCATAAGGATAACCTTCTAAAAGTCTTATTGTTAGAGACAGATTAAAAGAAAGAAATCAATTTGGTAAAAAATATGGTAGGAAAATATTGTTAAGATCATAGTCAAAGGGTAAGAACAACAAGTGCCATTACTATAAAGAAGATAGACAATGGAAGACAGATTGCCCCAAGTTGAAGAAAAAATCTAAGCGAAAAGAAAAGAAGCCAGTTGAGGCTATCGTGGATTCTTTTGATATATAGATTATTAATTCTTAATGTTCCTATCATATGCATTCATATAGAGACTATTTTAATTTATATAATAAGTCTTATGATGAGAGTAGAGTTTTGATAAGCAATAACAATGAGTGTAGAACTGTTGAGATAAGAAATATTAAAATCAAAATGTTTGATGGGTTGTTAGAACTTTGGCAGAGGTTAGGCATATCTTAGATTTGAGAAGGAGTCTTATCTCCCTTGGTGCAATTAATGATTATGGTTGCACCTTTAGTGATGCTAATAATATGTTAAAAATGACGCATGGTGTTATAATTGTTATGAAAAAAAAGATAGGTTATTTGTATAAATTGTTTAGTAAGACAATTACAGGTGATTTGTGGTTTCCTCCTCTTCTGGTGATGATACTTGTTTGTTACGACATGTTAAACTTGGTCATATTAGTGAGAGAGAATTGGTTGAATTACATAACATGAAGCTACTCAAAAATATTAAATCTTCCATACCTGACTTTTGTGAATCTTATGTTACAAACAATGCAGGGTTAAATTTCTTACTTTATTGACAAAAGTAAAAATATTCTTGAGTGTATTCACTCTAACATTTTGGGTGCATCACCAATTATTTCTTCAGGTGAAACTCAATATTTTATTACTTTCATCGATGATTTCTTTAGAAAACATTGAACTTACTTCTTGAATTAAACACAAGTTAGAAGTGTTTGAGATGTTCAAAAGCTGGAAGGCCAGAGTTGAAAGGGACATAGGTAAATAGGTAAAAGTCTTACAAACCGACAATAGTGGTGAGTATACATCAAAAAGATTTGAAGACCTTTACATAAAATAAGTTATTACTTGGCATTTCACTATTCCAAGCAATGCATAATAAAATAGAGTAGTCGAAAGAATGAATCAGATACTATTAGAAAGCATACATTGTATGAGATTGTTTGTTAATTTTCTAAAGTAATTTTGGGCCATGATACTCGACATGACTTGTTATATTGTTAACATATCACTTTCTACTTCTCTCGATCTGAAGATCCCATTTGAGATTTAGTGTAGTAAACCAGCTAATTATTTAGATATGTATATATTTGGATGTCCTACTTTTGTTTTGTTACAGGATGATTAGAGAACAAAACTTGATGTAGAGTCTGAAAAGTGCATTTTTTTGCATATAGGTGCAATGTGAAAATGTTCACGTTTTGGAACCCATAACAAAGAATATTTAGCTTAATAAGGACGTTGTATTTGATGAAGTCTAAATGTTGCAAAATTTTCAACAACTAATGAAGAAGCCTGACAATTCGGTCAATGTGGAGTTGGAAGGTGATATTTCGACTACCAATTCACATTCAAGGGAGTATTCACATCAAAATGAAGAGAATGTATAGCCATAGATGTTTTGTTTGCTGACTCGTCTAACTTTCAGGAAGTAGTAGAAAGCAAAGACAATGAGGTACGGTTGAATATTATCTCGGAAGAAATGAATTCTCTTTTAAAAAATCAGACTTGAGATTTAGTTAGACTTCCTAGGAGTAAAAAAACAGTCAGTTACAAATGGGTTTACAGGAAAAAGGAGGTTTTATCTAATAAAGAACCAACAAAGTACAAGGCATGGCTTGTACCCAAGGCCTAACGTTAAGAGGAAAGGAGTTGGTTTTGCTAAAATATTTTATCTAGTGGTTAAACATTGTTCTATTCATGTCATGTTAGCTATGGTAGCTATGTTTTACTCAAAGGTGGAGTAACTTGACATAATGATAGTGTTTCAGCATGACAGTCTTGACAAGGAGATCTATATGTTGTAGTTAGATGTTTTGTCTAGAAAGGTAATGAGAAGTTGATTTGAAGCAAACTGTATATCAGTAGTATATAAGATTTGACACTTTTATAATGGCACAATGTTACAATTGGAACAAGTATGATAGTTACGTTTATTTCTATTTTCTTAATGATGGTTTTATTATACTGATGATACTTTATGATGATGATATGCTTATTGCTTGTAAGCATCTCTTAGAAATTGTCAAGTTGAAATAAGAACTTAGTTCAGAGTTTGAAATGAAAGAGCTAGATGGTGCTCGAAAAATTCTAGGCATGGAGATCCATAGAGATTGAGAAACTGGTAAATTTTGGTTAAACCATACAGAATATATTGAAAAGGTATTATCTAAATTTAATATGAATGATGCCAAGTTAGTTAGCACATCTTTAGCTTAACCATTTAGATTGTTATTGCAACAATGTCCCGAGCCAGAGAAAGAATATCAAGAAATGATAAAAATTGCATATGCTAATGCAACTAGTTGTCTGATGTTCATTTGGTTTGCATTAGGCCAAAATTTTCTCAGACAGCTAGTGTGGTTTGCACGTATATGTCAAATCTAGAAAAAGAGGAATGTAGTTAAATAGATCTTGTGTTGTATGAAGGATACATCAGATTTTGGTTTATTATTTCAAATGAACACTGTCAATAATGATGTTTTAGTTAGCTTTCTTGACTTAGATTGTGCAAGTTACCTTGACAGGTGAAGATCTACCACGGGATATATTTTTACCTTAAGTGGAGATCCTATCAATTAAAAAGTTATGGTACATGACATAGTTGCTTTGTCAACTATGGAAGCAAGTATATTGCTACAGTGGTGGTTGCCAAAAATACAACTTGGCTAAGGGTTTGGTAAAAGAGCTCAATGTCTCTCAGATGAATTTCGATATAAATTATGATAAGCAGAATGCTATATGTTTTGGAAAGGACCCAGTATACCACATGAGAACCAAGCATATTGATGTTAGATATCATAAACTTAGAAAGTTAATTAGTTGTAAATAAAGATTTTGACTTATGAAGATTCTAACTCAGAAGAACACTACAAATATGATAACTAAGCCACTTCCAGTGATCCATTTCTAGTATTGTCTAAACTTAGCTAATCTTGAAGCATGTTGAGATTTGAAGGCCCAGGGAGGGGATATTTTTAGAGAGTGTTGTGTTTTGTTTTGCTTGTAGAAGTTATATTAATCTTTTGTTTTAACATGAAAAATGACTAGAAAATGAGTTGGTTTTGACCGGTCAATAGATATACTTGTCCTTTCCCTCACCTTTTTGGTTATGTAACCCTCCTCAACCCTATTGCCATTAAGTTGTTACGACCGTGATATCTTCTTGCGGCCGAAAGACATTCTAGAGAATGTGAGAGGGGGGGCATCGTGGGGGTTTCATTGTGTGAATCTTTCTTGAATCTTCCTAACTCTCACGTTTTCTTCTATCGTGGAGATCATGGTATTCGTGATGACACCTATTCGGTGCTCTGCATACCTATTTAGAGGTGTATTATCTCTTGGAAGATTGAAAGAAGTTCGAGATTGCTCCATTTGAGAATGATCACTATATATATATATGTTGGGGGTAAGAGTATCTTTCAACCTTTGCATTTTTTCTATTATTAGTGAATTCTCTTTGTTCTCTCGGTGGACGTAGAAAGAATATGTTTTGTAAATCTGAACTACGTAAATCAAATCTGGTGTCTTCTTGTGGTTTACTTGTCTACCTAGCTTACACTCGATTCGATTATTGTTAATTATTGCACATGCAGATTGCACGCTTCTTCCCCTTAACAATATGTAACATGGTATCAAACCATGTCATTAACTTTATTACAAATCTTGGGCACTATTCCAACAACCCTTTCCCGCAATCTTCTCCGTCATTGAGGGAGACTCCATTTAAATATATATATATGTATACAGAGAGAGAGAGAGTCAGTCAAGATCGATCCAACAACACGCCGCTTGCAGAAGATTTTTAATCAATATTGGAATCTTGTGGCTGGCACACGCCTCGCACCACAGCTTGGTATATAATATTTAACAGGGGGGCCGATCGATGGAGTTTGAATATGTGATCTCAGCAGCTGAGCTGCCCCGCGAGCGCGTTGCCTTTGTCTATTATGGCGATCACACGCGACGCGGCTACTGATCACTTAATTAATAACAATCATTTTAAGCCATTATATATCACCGTCGTGGTTAATTACCACGCGCCTGCATCACTATTTTTTTCAGTGTTCGATCGATCGGGCGCTGCAGTGAATTAACTGCGCGCCCATGTGAAGTGGGGAGAGAGAGAGAGATCAATTAATCTATACAAAAGCTAGTGTACTTGCATGAGAATCTATCAAAGTAAATAAGCTAATTAAATTCACACGACGATGATATTGAGGGGCAGAGGTTATAAGATCAGAAATCACAAGGAAGCGTACGTGTGTCCTCCACGCTCTCCCCTGCGCCCAACCATGCCTTCGCTCGACGGTCAAGCCATCTCACCGGGTACGTAGTACCTATATACTCTCGATCGATCGATCGATCGATCGATCGACGTTATGTTCTTCTCAACTACGTACTTGTGACCATTTTCCAAGGGTGATATTTTGGCGGTGAGATGAAGAGACTCAAAGAAGGGTGTAATTGAAGGTGACAATGTTTATTCACTCGCGGTCATGCCCCCCTCCCTCCCAAAAATCTCAAAAAAATTTAGAAAGTACGTAGAGAACGTTGCAAAACCATTATATAAATATTATACATGTACGTACGAGTATTATTTCTCCTCACCCATCATTTCTCTCCTTCTCCCGTGTGGGTTTCTCTCTTAACTTAACGTGTTACATATAATAATTTAACTTTCGACCGACTAATTAATCACTCTACAGACAATAATTTGACACATATATGTAGATGGGTACATACATCGTCGTTTCTGCACTCAATCTCTCTGTTTAATTTCTGATAAAACACATCTACAACGTTCTCGTGATTAATCTTAATTATTTATGTGCTGACTATACAGATTGAAAGAATATTGTTGAAGATCTACTTGCAAGGTCGTTATTGTTCACGAGCAACCGTCGTCGTTATATACACATATACATACATACATACATACATACATATATATATTGTGTTCTTCTCTGCTGTCTCCTGGGGACTCAATCATCAATAATATACGCGGCGGCGCCAGCCAAGAGATGAACCACCCAAGGCGCAGGAGGCGGCAGCCAGCTGACCATGCGACCGGCACCTCCGCGCCCGCACCCGCATCTCCCTTCGCCGCCGCCAGCGTCGTCGAAGAGTACTGCTTCGACGGCCGGAGCAGCCCCGCCGGCGGCGAGGCCTTCATCAGCTTCTCCGGCGGCGCTTACGTTACCGCGCCGGAGGATCGGCCGGCCGCCCCCCGCCCGGGCGCGGCGGATCAGACGAAGCTCGCCAAGGTGAGGAAGGAGTGGACCAAGGTGGAGGAGGGGGTTGGCGCCGTGAGGCAGCGGGGGGATCGGCTGAGGCAGTCCGTGGGGGAGAACGAAAGGAAGGCGGAGGAGATGAGGGCAGGGCTCGAACGCATCGATCTGCTGAGATGAGAGAGGTGTTCCCAGCCCAGGGGCATAACTAATAATCAACACTACCTCATTTGAATTAATTCGTTCAGCTTTGCTGCCCTTTATGAATGATCTGATGTGTTCAACCACCTAGCTACTACTATATATATAGTTCCTGTGTGACTCGGGTGTATATATTTATATTGTTGATCCTTATCCTCACACCCCAGAAGGAGATCGATATTCGCAACTATTAAATTAATTGATGGATTCAACAATTATATATGTTAATTAATTAGTAAACTTCCCACGAGACAATCACACGTACGTCAGATGACCGGAACACTCTCGTATTAATGGAACAAATATATATGTAACCCGACAAGTAATTCGTGTGATAAAGATAAACAAGAATCAACTACAAGATAAACAATCCAAGGAGACACCATATTAATTATGTGGTTTGCATAGACTTACATCTTTCTACGTCGGACGAGCAGAGAAAATCTATTAATCATAAAAAGAATACAAATTGAAGAGGATACCCTTACACCTACTCTGAGTGATCGATCTTTTTCAAAGAAAACATTAATTCCGAATCTCTTAATCTTTTTTCTGACAGTACGTACACCTCTGAATAACTCTGAAGAGAAGAACAAAGAAATGTGTGGTCACAAAGAAGCTGAGGAAGAAAGCCACGTTTTCCTACACATTCTCAAGAGCGTCGCGGGCGGTGTGCTGCCGTCGAGAGATCCTCACATTATTCAGAATATGTAGCGAATGGGGGCTTTCTCACGTCCACCCAACCAAAGAGAACAAGCCCCTTAATTTGTATCATCACCTAACATATATAATATGTTTAACTTCTAAATTCTCTCAAACCCAACTTCCTAATTAGTTAACATTTTTAATTGTCTATTGATTTAAACTCTTAACGTAATCATAAATTGAGTTCTTACAATCTATATATCCTCTTAAGCGCTTGATGTCGTCGGGATCACAAACATCATATATCACCTTAACTTCGGAGATTTTCAATTCGACTCCTGAGGAAATGTTAATTGAAGTTGACGATGGTCTATAATCTCTTGACATATTCATAAATTATGTTCCTATACTTGAAATACTTGTTTACGACGGTCAACTTTCTCTCGCTCTTAGAAGTTTTTAGACATGGAGAAGAATATGCCCGTTGGCTTGAACGCATACACACACAGATCTTACAGCCTGTTTGTTTACGGTCACACACACATTGATCTTACAGCCTGATTGTTTATAGTATCAAACACCTGTATTGATATCAGTTTCAAAACTGATATTGATACTTTATATCGGTAAGTGTTTAGATGTCAATATTAATTTTTAGATTAATAGTTAAAAAAGTATCATAAACAATACAGGTGAAGACCTGTATTAAAATTATCCCGCACGGTCGCCTCCCCTCCCCCGTAGACGCCTCCCCCCACCGCGCGGTCACCTCCCTCCCCCACGGTCCCCCCCCCCCGCCCCACCGACGCCTCCGCAGAGACGCTGTAGTCGGAAAACCTCATCAAATACCAAACACTTGAAAAATTTAATACTGTCAATCTTGATACTGATACTTCAATTTCAAAAAATATCAATATTAATATTAATACAATATCATTTGTAATACTCCAACCAAACAGGGCATTAGCAAATGGGAATCATGCGTACGTCTTCAAAGTCTTCGAGATCTAGGTCACCTTGAGATATTAATTTATTCGGTAAGATATTTCCAAAAACCACCTGTGAGTCACACTACGTTGACCCTGTGTGGATATTAATTCCTTCTCTCTCCTGAAAAATAACCAAACAATATTATAAGACTATATAGTATCATAGTTTTCAGTCAAGTTGCGGGTGATAGTATCTATCACGATGGTCATTAATTTAATCAAGATTAGATATGAATCCACTCAGTTTTGTTAAGTCGTAACTACTTTACATCTGATTAAATTTAGCGTACAGAGTCGAGATTGAGATATTTAACTACTCGAGCTGATTTTTATATATAGATCAATATTTTTCAGAATTATATTCTTGTGGAGATACATGCATGTAGTGACCTGCCACAAGTAGGTGCCAACGACGGTGCTGGGGTGGCTGATATATATCCTAATCCTACCCGTCAATCCTAACACATATTTATGGGGTGTTTGGTAGCGCTTTTAAATTTAAGATAACCTCATTTTTGAAATCAAGATTGCATGACTTATCAGTTTTGTTTTTAAAAGCAAAACAGTCCAATTATTTTGTGTTTGGTAAAACTGTCACAATTTTTAAAAATTAGACAGTAGTGTTTGGTTATGAATTTAAAATCAAAAAAACTTCTACGACATAACAGGTCAATACAACATAATATCTAAAAACCTCCATATTGTATATAATGTAAAGTAACATGTAAAAAAAATGAAAATGAAATCATTCATTCACGGGAGGATAATTTACACAACGGAACGTGTGCACCGATCCTTGGACAGCATTCCGAGACTAGCGAGCTTCTGTTCTTCGATCACATGCTCGGCAAAGATATCCAGTGTCTCATAGATCATGGTCCGAAGGGGGTGCGCCTGATCCCCAGAGACGAATGAATTTGCTGTTCCTTCCAGCTCAATCACGCTGCAACCGGGCGTCTTCTTGATCCCTCGGCCGTCCACCCATTTCCTGGCCCTGCCGGCATCATCTGGCCTGTTCGCCTTCATGTATATGCCCCACGGCTGCACATGAGCGCCGTCGGCAGCCCCGCCGCCGACCTCCCCCTCTATTTTCAAGAGCTCTCCGACGGCGAGCTCGGCAAAGTCGACATTTTTATAGGTTACGCAACCGGATAGCGGCCGAGCCCCGGACGGAGGCGAGGGGTCTCATGGGCATGCTCCGAATAAGCTCCACCGCCTCTTCCGGCGAGGCCCACCTGCAGAGCAAATCCACCGCGCCGTAATGCTCGTGCCGAGGAGCAACGCCGTAGTGTGCTTGCATTCGCCGAAGAAGACGCCCCTCCTCCACCAGCCCGGCGTGAGAGCGAGCGGCCGAGAGCTCCGAGGAGAGCCACGCCGTCCGGCCTCAATCCGTCCTCCTCCCCGCATCCGCCGCAAGCAGCCGATCGCCTCCTTCGCACACCCGGGCATCGCGAAGCCGCCGATCATGGCAGCCCACAGGAACGAACTTCTCCGAGGCATTCCATCGAACACCTTCACGGCCTTGTCTATGCAGCCGCACTTGGCGGACATACTCACCGGCGTCGTGCAAATGTGAGCGTCGGCTACAAGAGCCGAGCCGCCCTTCTTCTCGATGTACTCGTGGATCCGGACACCTTCGTCGAGAGCTCCGGCGTGCGCGGGCGGCGAGCGCCGTGGTGAATACAAACTCGTCCGGCTCGACTCCGCTGCGACGAGCAGTCGGAAGAGGCGTAGTGATGGCGAGCACGCGGGGTGGCGACGGGGCTCTGTCCGCAACCGCGGGGGGCGGCGACGGGGGACTCCGGGGGGGGCTTCGCGGGCGGCTTGCTTTGCTTGCGGGGACGGTGAGCAGGAGGAGGGGAGTCCAGCCGCGGGGGTGCGCAGGAGGAGGGGAGACTGCGGGGGCGGCGACGGGGCTCTGTCCGCAACCGCGGGGGGCGGCGACGGGGGACTCCGGGGGGGGCTTGCTTCGCGTGCGGGGACGGTGAGCAGGAGGAGGGGGGGGCAGCCGCGGGGGGGGGGGGCGCAGGCGGGGGGGAGGCTGCGGGGGGGGGAGACGGGAGACTCCGGCGGGGCTCTGTCCGCAGCCGCGGGGACGGTGCGCAGGAGGAGGGGATGCCGAACGTCGGGCGCGCTTCTCTCGGAAAAAAAACAAGTCTTCCCTTGTTTTGTTTTCGAGAGAGACTGTCAGAGGAAACAACTCCGTTTCTAAAAATCAGGAGGCCTCTAAAAAACGTAACCAAACAGATCTCTTACTCCATTTTTAAATTTTAGATAAAAGAGAGGAAAAAAAACTTATCCAAACACCCTATTAAGGAAGTGATATTTTTTTATTTTTTATTTTTTATTTTTTGCATTATTCGGTTTTAATTATCCTTACCCCATTCTAAAATTGTCATATCCTTCTAAAATGTGCAACCAAACAAAGACTTACTGCAAGAGAGGCATACGGGGGTAAACAAATAGATTCTAACGTGCAGTGGCAGTGGCAGATTTAGGATTTTTAGTTAGTGGGGTCACCTTAAATTTTTAGCAGAGTCATTCCTTATAAATACTTTATAATTTATTTTATTTTTGATGAAATCAACTAAATTTGTAATATATTTCTTGAATTTTAGTGGGGTCATTTGACCCCACTATACTCAACTTAGGTCTGCCACACTACAAACGTGGCATCCTGTTGCATGATAAATTGAGTTTTCTTGGTAATTTTATGTTTTTGTAACAAAATTTACTAAACTAGGTGTTTGACAAGTACCATTATTTCATATTTTAAAAAGAGATTTTCTAGTGATCTCCCACCTCTTTTGATTATATACACTCTTTTTTGTTTGAGAAATTAGAGATCTCTTTAAAATTGTGACAATTTTATGTCATTAGTTGGCCTACACTTTATTTTAATACAATTTTTTATAAAAAAATATTTTCTAACCAAACAGCCTATGAGGTTTTCCTCTCTGCCCTAAGCATCTTAATTAAAAGCCTAATGTTCATATAAGAAACAGCATTAATTGCTTGCAGTTCCACGTCCACCTAATTAACATGCCTAGAAATTTTACTATTAATTGGTTGTGTATAATATACAAGGGAGTGAAAGGGTCATAGCTTGATTAAACCTACTTGAAAAAGAGGATTCCTTCTCGGATAAAAAAAGGTTTGCTTTTTCTGTTATTTCTTATCTATCTTAAACTTTTATAGTTATATATAGGTCCCTAATCTTTTTTATCTTACCAAACATGACAAGTTTATATTTTTTTGCTATCTTAAAATTTACTCTAGTACCAAACTTTATCATGTAAGTATAAAGGAAATTATTATGTAACAAAATACCCCATTATATTATATATATTATTGATTAGTCATATTGACGTTGGTCACTGATCTGTTCCAATTTTGGATGCGGCTTATAATTAAAGAAAATCAATGCTATATATATAGCATCGATAAGTAGATAAGTTTCATAAATTTAGAAACGTTATACAGTCATTCCATTTTTTTTACTCAATCTATTTTATCCATGGTGCACCGTGTCGGCGACTCGGTCAGCCGACCCGGCCGGTTTTTGGGCCAGCCGACCCAGCCCGACCCGGCCCCGTAACCCCAACCCAGTTGATATATTTAAATAATTTTTTTATTATTTTTTTGGACCCCGGCCCAACCCGGGTTGCGATCCCAACTGACTCGGGTCGATTTTAGACTTGACCGACCCGGTCCCAACCCTCGACCCCACCTTCCTTGATTTTATCCACTAAGTAGTAAACCATCGAGGGTAGTGGCACATTTTTTCTGTTTCATGATTATGTAGATACTTAATTAGATCAATGAACTACAGAATTTGTTCATAAGAATAGTGACATAAGATTTAGAATAATATTTTTAAAATATTAAACAATAGTGACATAAGATTTAGAATAATACTTTTAAAATATTAAAAACTAAGTAGCATTTAGCGTTGATAACAACAAATTCGTCAAGGTCATGAGATAAGTACTTGTTTGATAAATTCACACACTATACATATCATTTACCGTACGTACTTAATGTTCTTTGTATGCATCTAAAAGATTGCTAAATATCCTATCTCATATTTATACAATAAAATTGAGATAGTAGACAAGCACAGCTATGTATCAAATCGGATACCATGAAAAAGTGTGAGGAATAAAATTAGAAAACCAGTTTGATAATATACCAAAAAAAAGAAGCCTAAAAGTATGTTATTTAATTTCCCTGCAGATGAGGGCTAAGAGCCTGGGGTGTTTGGTTGCATGATAATTTTTTGTACATTTTCATGATAAAAAATTGTATTAAAATAAAAAGTGAACCAACTCATGACATAAAATTATCATGTTTGGAGGGATGTGATTACAAAAAAATGTAACTACCACACATGACCAAACAATGTGGGGGACCACAAGAAAAAGGAAAGAGGTGAGACCCACTTTTTTTGTTTAAGAAGAAAATCACTTTTAAAACATAAAATTATCATGGTTACCAAACACCTCTTTTAACAAGTTTTCTTACAATTTTTAAAAATTAAAACAAAAACCTTCATTATCATGCAACCAAACACCCCATAAGCAACTTATCTAAACAAATCATTTGCCGATGGGCATTCAATTTAATTTCAAAAAAATAAAAAACAAAACAAAGGGCCACGCAATTACCCATCAAAAAAAAGAAAAATTTATGCAATTATTTAATTACATCTGGACTAACAAAACTAAATTGAGTGTAACTGAAATGCGAATGTTACATAAGGTATGTGTGGCCACACATGGGCAGATAGAATCCACAACATGTGCGTAAAAAAATAAAGTGAGAGTCGTGAGAATCGAAGATATCGTTAAGAATAGAAGACTCTGTTAGTTTGGACATATCAAACGGCACCCTCTTGAGGTGCCTGTCGAACGAGTCAAGATCCTGAAGTTGCCAGCACAGAAGAGGCAAAGTGACAGGCTCAAGTTAATTAACTTGGCGTAGGCATATATCCAACATGAGTCAGATGAATCGGACATACGAAGAGAGTTAGCGAAAGGCCGTAGAGAACAGAAAAAACGCATCCGTATAGTCGATTATAACTATTTAAGACTAATGAGGTGTTTGGTTGCACGGTAATAGAGGTTTTTATTTTAATTTTTAAAAATTGTAAGAAAACTTGTTAAAAGGGGTGTTTGACAACCTTGACAATTTTATGTTTTGAAAGTGATTTTCTTCTTAAATAAAAAAAACGAGTTTCACCTCTTTCTTTCTTTTTTTGTGGTCTCCCACTTTGTTTGGTCACGAATGATAATAACTCTTTTTTGTTATCACATCCCTCCAAACATGATAATTTTATATCATGAGTTAGTTCACTCTTTATTTTAATATAACTTTTTATCATGAAAGTATACAAAAAATTATCGTGCAACCAAACACCCCGTAAAATCTTATGGGGTGTTTGGTTGCACGATAATTGAGGTTTTTATTTTAATTTTTAAAAATTGTAAGAAAACTTGTTAAAAGAGATGTTTGACAACCATGACAATTTTATGTTTTGAAAGTGATTTTCTTCTTAAACAAAAAAAGAGGGTCTCACCTCTTTCTTTTTTCTTGTGGTCCCCCACTTTATTTGGTCATGTGCGGTGGTTACTCTTTTTTGTAATCACATCCCTCCAAACATGATAATTTTATATCATGAGTTAGTTCACTATTTATTTTAATATAACTTTTTATCACGAAAGTGTACAAAAAATTATCATGCAACCAAACACCCCATTAAGCTTGAGTTTGATATCGACAAATAAAACATCGGACGGAAAAAAAAATAGTTGCACGCACCTTCTACCCTGTAATTATTTAATTATCAATCAACAAGGTGCGCATTAATTCATTCATTCATTCCTTCGGAGAGTACCTTTTCTTCTTTGCTCCTCGTCAATCCTTTTTCTTTTTTTCTTTTTTTTGAAGTTTTAAAATATTGGCCGATCGCGTGTACGTACCGACGAGTGCATACGTACGTTTCATGCGCAGGCACGTTCTAGACACATTTAAACTACTGGCATCAACCCCGACACACCCAGCTCACCACCTCTCTCCCTTCCCCGGTTAGACAGACGCTCCCCCGGCCGGCAGCTAGCTGCCTGCCGCCTTCGGAAACCTTTTACGCAATTTCCGGCGGCAGACCGGCGGGCCCCACTCCCTCCCCCGGCACAGCAGCACCCTAGATCAAGATTCGCACGCGCTCCGGCCGCCCCCGCATACATCCGCATGGCTCGCGGTGGACGCAGAGGTGTAAATGGTTTACTTATTAGATTCAAATGGTTCGATTTGGACTTTTTTTTTTCTCTTCCTGAAATCTAAATTGAACCGAGCCGGTTCATCGAACCCCGAACCAAAGAGTGAACCGGTTCGATTCGATTCGATCCGATCCGTCCGTCTGATATATATTTAAATAAATTAAATTAAAAATAACATAAAATTTAAGTTATGATAATTAATTAAGAATAGTACGAAGATTAATATCTGTTTATAATATATAATTATATATGCACGGTAATCAACCTGAATTTATAATAATATACATTTAAAATTGGTGTAACACATATTCAAAATTAATACAATACATAGATAAAATTGGTTAAACTGGGTCGACCGATTTATTGGTTCGATTCGATTTGGAGAAGTGCCGAACCGAATCAAATCGATAAAAAAGTATCGGTTCGTGTCGTTTCAAGAGGCCAAATAGACAGAGTTTCGAGTCGAACCGGACCGGCCGATGTAGTTTGGATCGGTTTATCGGTTCGCCGATGAACACCCCTGGATGGGCGGGGCCTTTCGCCTCGGATATGAGCCCCGTTGGCCTATTTGGCTTCTTCTTCTTCTCTGGTGACAGTGTGGTGTTACGGTGGTGTGGCATTTTTGGTGTCTGTGAATTTTTATTTATCGAAATACCTTTTTATATTTATCTTTTGGTGTCAAAGTCACATCCACCTTTCTGAAACGGGGCGGCAGCGTGCCGGCCACGCGCCCGGGACCTTCCGCCGGCCGCCACGTCATCTATCCGTGTCCGGATTCGGTGTGTGGCCTGGCGGGCTCTCGCGTGTCGGCATCCGGCCACGTCATCGGGAAGGGTGAGCTCTACTCCGACGAATAGAATACTCGCAACATATTTTAAATCAAGCGTCACTTACTCTGTAAAAAAAAAACAGAACCAAGCTCATGAGATAATGTAAACACACGCAGATGACAATGACATAAACATACATCATTCAAATAGTATGCAACGTATATATAACATAATAATATCGTCCTTTGTTCGCCTAAATTTCGAGAGATATATATTAGATCCCATGTCCGAATCTGTTTCACACGGTGGTGTTCATTAATACGTACGACGGGAAGAGAATGACTCGAACCTTACCGAGGCCGCCAAAAAAATACAGCAGCACAGCAGCTGCTCCCAGAAAAAAAATAAAATAAAATATATCACGATATGACGTCGAAATTTGTGTCCGGGACGGATCTACAGAGATGCGGGGAAACCCTAGGCCTGCTGCACATCACATGGACGGGGCAGCACCCGTCTCCCTTCCACCAGATAAACGCTACCCCAGGCCGGCCGGCCGGCCGGTCGGTCACCCGGCCCGCTGATTTCAGGCGTCGTCGGTGTTCGGACCGGGAGGGCCCCACACTCCTGGCAGTCCCCGGTGGGGCCCTGCGTCGACGGACGGCTTTCCTTTAAGAAGAAAAAAGAAAAGGAAAGAAAGGAAGAAAGGACGGAGCGTGCCAGCCACGCGCCCGGCCCCCCTGCCACCCTCCACGTCATCACCCGTGTCGAGATCCGTGGGCGGCCCGGGCATCTCTCACGCGACCGAATCTGGCCACGTGGTCGGGAACCGCGAGGCCTGCCCAGACGGCGTGCGAGTCGATGTGCACCGTCACAAGCGCAGAGCTGATCAGGATCCGACACGTCGCGCACTGACCCCGGAGCCGCCGCCTCCCTCCCTCCTCACGTGTGGTGCACGCGGGCGACGCTATAAATGGGAGCCCGGCGCGGCTCGTGCCCTCCACACTCCCCTCGCTCCATTTTTCTTCTTCTCCGCGGCCGCCAACCATGTCGCTCAAGATCAGCCCTAACTCTCCCGTCCCGGCGGCGGTGGCGGCGGCGGCGGCGGGGGCAGCTCCCCCTTCTTCCAAGCCCGGGGCCCAGCCTCGGGTGGCCGACCCGGAGGCGGGGGAAGTCGACTACCTTGCACGGGCCAACTGGCTCCGCGCCGCCGTGCTCGGCGCCAACGACGGGCTGGTGTCGGTGGCGTCCCTCATGGTCGGCGTCGGGGCGGTGAACCAGACGGCGAAGGCGATGCTGGTCTCGGGCTTGGCCGGGCTCGTCGCCGGCGCGTGCAGCATGGCCATCGGGGAGTTCGTCTCCGTGTACGCGCAGTACGACATCGAGGTGGCCCAGAGGGAGAGGAAGGCCGCCGACGGCGAGCCGGGCGGCGGGGGCGAGGAGGGGAGCCTGCCCAGCCCCTTGCAGGCGGCGGGGGCCTCGGCCGTCGCCTTCGCCCTCGGCGGCGTGCTTCCCCTGCTGGCCGGCGGGTTCATCAGATCGTGGGGCGCCCGCCTCGGCGCCGTCTGCGGGGTCACCAGCGTGGGCCTGGCCGGATTCGGCGCCGCCGGCGGGCTCCTGGGCGGCGCTTCGATGATCAAGTCCTCCGTCCGGGTGCTCGCCGGGGGTTGGCTGGCCATGGCGATCACCTACGGCGTGCTGAGGCTCTTCGGCCTCGTCTTCAACATCCACGCCTCCGCAGCCTGATAATCAAAACGATATTATCATCGCACCATTATACATGATTAATTAATAATCTCTCTCTCTCTCTCTCTGTGTGCGCTTGATCAATTAAGTGCCTGGGCTGTCGTCGTCGACGTACACACAAGAGAGCATATTCGATTCGACATCGATCGAAGAACTGATGGAGAACCAAAACCATGTATTTTCAATATGAATTAATCAAGCACCTTTTTGCTTGCTTTCTTTCCTTCTTTTTTGTCATGGCCGGAGCATTTCATTGGAAGAGTGAACGTAGAAAACTGCTTCCAAACAGGAAGTCTTTGAAAGGAATCAACCGAGCGCAACGCGCCTATTAAATTATGAGTGCCTCCAAAATTTGTATACAACCTTTTTAAATTTATATTTTTATCATTTCATTATTTATATACTATATTTTATAATTTATTTAAATTTTTTAATCAATTTTATTTAATTTATTTACTTTATATGAAATCAAATAAATAGAAACAGAATCGACTGATTTCGATTTTTACGTTTCAATAACCTATCGAAATATTCGAATTTGATTCTGATAATTTATAGATTCAAAAATAAGTTCCGAACCCATTAATTCTTATCGGGGAAAAATCAAAATTTTGAATTATAGGATTCCATTTACACCCCTAAATAACATATAGATAGCTACTCCCATGGACCCGATGGCTAGCTTATACCCATTTCATTCAAGTTTATAATAACTTCGTTCAGCTGGGTCGAGTTTAGATATATAAATTAATTTTCTCAAATTAATAAAGGAGTCCTAAATTGAGCCAACTGTATCACACATTGATGCGCTTTATATGTTAACAATTAATAGTGTGTTTGGTTGCATGATAAAACTTGTTAAATTTTATGTTGTTTATAACAAAATTTGTTAAAAGATGTGTTTGACAACCATTACAATTTCATGTTTGTAAAAAGTTTTTCTTCTTGAACAAGGGAAGGGTGTCACTTTTTTTATCTTGTGGTCCTCCTACCTTGTTTAGTCATATATGCTATCAACGATTCTTTTTGTTATCGTGTCTCCTCAAACGTGATAATTCTATGCCATTGATTAATTCACACTTTATTTTAATACAACTTTTATAATAAAAATGTATAAAAATTATTATGCAACCAAACACCCCATAAGTAGTTACTTCCAAGAGCATATTTTATTGGCTTCATTATCAGAGACATTATATTAGCAGAACTATACTGCATCGAAAGTTTCGATGAACAAAACTACTTCCAACTTCAAGATCATGGCTGTGTACTAAAAGCCCACAAGAAGAAAACTAGAACCTTTATAAAAGATAACCTGGGCACTTATTATTGCTTTTAAAAACTATCTTTGATGGGTAACCTGCACATTATTATTGCTCCTAAAAAATAAAAAGTTTACACTTGCAAAAGTCTCTTCAATTCCCAACATTGATCAGATCTTAACTCGTCAATTGTACGCAAAAAAAAAGAAATAGCAAGAAATGGCGAAGAAATTAAACCTTTTTAACAATTTTCAAATGAATGCTCACTGAAATGCATAATTTCTATATATTGTATAGAGAGAGAAGTAAAGCACTTAATTTTAGAGGTGGTAAAAAGAAAAAGAACAAAAGAGAATCACATTTTATGATTAAGTTGATTACAGATATTTATTCTATACATTTTATATACTTTTTAGGATCTATTCTGCTATTTTATAGACTCTTTTCAAGTCAACATGGTGCCTCCAAAAATTTCGAAAGTTTTCTAATAAAAATTCGTTAAAGAGAAAAAAAATTGTAGATATGAAATTGCCTATAGTCTAGTACTGTTCTTAGATCTCCAACATAGTGTTTTAATTTACAATATGAGGATTAGAGATCCATTCTTAGGGTACAGGATGTTTGGTTGCGCAATAATTTTAGTGTATATTTTAAGATAAAAACATATAATAAAATTAAATTTAAAATAACTAAAGTCATATGTAGAGTTATCCTGGCGGTTGGTTATTAGGTGGCCAAGGGAGGCACTTTTGGAGGCCCATTAAACTAGGGCTAAAGGCTCCATGTAAATTCCACTACTGCATTATGGCCTGTTTGATTAGAGTATAAAAAATGATACTATATTAGTATTGATATTGATATTTTTAGAAGATGGAGTGTCAATATCAAAATTGATACAAGTTGACACTTGTATTACATAATATGTGTTGTTTGCACTACAAATTTTAAAATTAATACTATTAGTCAAACACCTCAAGATGATTACCATCAATATCAATTTTAAAATTAATAATGATAGAGATATCTAATAGTGTTACCAAACAGGGCATTAGGTATCCGTCTTGACAACTACGTAATAATTGAAGTTTGTAGTTTAATGGGAACCTAGTACATAACCTTACATAACCTCACACTGGTGCTCCGCATGATAAAACATAAAACCCAACAAATGACTTACATTTAAAAGAGTTCTCCGAATTAATCTTGCATTGACGAACTCAGAAAAAAAAATACATGTATGATCATTTGGTAAGATGCTCCTGCTACTCATCACATCCAGGTTTTGGGTTAGATGGTCTAGAAGGATGACTTCTCTTCCGAGGTTGCAATGGAAAGTGATCATGGAAGAATTTTACGGGTTTACGCTGTGGGTAAACAGATACTTGCGCCAGAGACAGTCACAGCGCCTGCTTGTACGACGCCATTGATCATCTCAAATAGAGTGAGAAACAACCGCAAACAAAAGAATAAGAATATCCTCCGTGGGACATCATGCCCATTTGCCAAACATCAACACTCTTTCCAGAAGCACAGCAAAAGGGCCGTATCCCTGTCTGCACATCTCTGGAGTTCACGAGGGTTTTTCATAAAGCTAAAAAGAACCTAAAGATCAAAATTAAAGCTAGTCGTATGCATTTCAGGAGCTCCATGGTGGGAGTTGCAACACAATCTAGTCATTATATGTACATCAACTCCCTAAAGCAGCAAGATTTTCAGTGTTTGACACAGAAGGTCAGAGCAGCAACACCACCTCCTTCACCCAAGGGTTGTTAGACCTCAGAGGGAACTTTTATCTTGTTCAGAGAAATTGCTGTGGAGGCGCCTCCCATCACTGATGCATCCTGGCTCAAAATACATAAGCTGCATTCTGAGTCCCACAACCGACGTGAGGTGTTAAATGCTACCGGGCAGCTTTCCCCTCCTCTGCTGTATGTGATGATGTAGACCTTTCATCCTTCCCGGGAAGATCCAGAGAACTGCGATCTGCTCTTAGACAGCAGCACATCTTTCATTTCTTTATAACCTCTCAGCTCTTCAAATGCATCAGATGCCTTCCTGGGGACATAGAAACTAGAGGTGTCGCCACCTCCATCAGTACCAAACCTGGATGATTGAGACGAGTAGCTCAGATCTTGGCGCAGCGGCGGGGCTGTCCTTAGCATCTGAACTAGAATGCCAACAGAAGCTTCTTGTGACTTCCGAGATGACATGAATACATTAGCACTTTCTGATGCTTCCTTCCTGTCAGGATGTCTGAATAATGAGCATCCAGCAATCAGAAAAAGTTAAAATAAATAAATAAAACGCTATGAAAAATCAAAAATGCAATGAAAGAAAACATGACCACAGGAAGAACCAGGTTTTCTCGCTGCGAGATCAGAATACAAAGGTTGATAAAACAAGATGTTCTTTCTCAGCCTTAAAAAACATGTTGAGTATATAGTGGAATAATCGTTTGGTGATATGTAAATGGCCTAATCATGGCTATGTACATTGAGATTTCTTCGAATATTTGTGCAACTTAAATTATGATATTACAATCAGTTAATTCTAAGAGTTCCTGCATTGAAAACCCATGATAGTTTTTATTGCAAAAAACTGTTCGGTGGGAAAAACTCACTATACACAAGGCTGGAAACGTTGCTTGTAATCAGTAGAAGAAATAACTATAATAAAAAAAAACTACTGATCCAATTATATTTTAGAATATAACAACCTACGGAACACAAAAAAATGAAAAGATGGTGCGGCAGATAGTAAATAGAAGAAACATAGCTGGAAGATTCAAGACAAAGTTCTGGACATTAAAATATGATTTACTTTATAATAGACATGAAAGAAAGGCTAAGAATGTTGAGAAGATGATCCTATCAAAATTTTAAGGTAAATGCAAAAATAAGCAAATGCATTTGCACATTGGGAAAAACAGTTTGTGCAAGAGGAACCATGTTATTTTCTACTGTAACCTATCCCATCAACTTTTCACAGCTGTGAAGCCACAATGTCAACAAACCATTTTCACTTAAAATAAGGATTTCGTACATCATAAAGTAGCAATAATACAGTTGCCATGATAACGTGATATGGGTTCAGATTGACCACTAGAAAACACAGCCCAACCGGAATCACAAAGGTAGAACTGCTAATACAAGCAAGCAAGAAGACACGATTGAAATTATTTCAAACACTAGTGGAACTCTAAACATTATTTCTAATAAGTAAATAAATCCAAGTGCAAATTGAACAAGCTTATATTTATCCATTGAAACACCAAAAGTGAATCAAACAAGAAAAACAATCTTCTACGTAACAATGTTACAGGTTTTGTCCATTTTCATAGTAGTATTTAAAATTTCGCCAGAATTATTTGATTTTTCATTCTTTTATTACTCGGTAAGAAGTCCTTCCAACTATCTCCAATATTCAATAATGATAAGTAGGGGAAAATATAAATATACATTAACAAGCCAAGTTAGATTCTTGTAAGAGATAATCAGATTTGTGCAATTTAATTAACAGAGTCAATAAGGTTGCTTCTGGATTTTATTGTCCAGTTTTTTCACATGTAAGCCAGGATGTATATTTGGTTTAGATACTCAAACTCAATTCAACTTAACCTTAATCTCCAATTATTGGAAGTCGAACAAATAGATTTTCTTTCTCCACTTAAAACAATTTTGAGTTATTTCTTCAGAGATATTTAAACCATCCAAATCATATTGAATTACCCCTCTCAAGGTTTAACCTAGGTCTAACTCATACTTTTTTTTTACTATTTTGATATTTTTCACTTTTCCAAGTGGAGTTTCTTTTAAGTCTTTGTTTAACATGTCCAAATCGTCTCAATCACCCTTCTTTCAGTATGTCCATAATTGTCACTACTCTCGCACTTCTCTGATATATTCATTACACATTCTATCTAACATAGTATGACCACATATCTACCTTAACATTTTCATTTAAAAAATACTTATTTTAAAAACATTTTTTTCTGTCATTATCCAACATTCCCTATCATACAACATTGCAAGTGTAGTAGAACGATACAATTTTTCTTAAACTTTATTAGAATCTTACGATCACATGAAACTCTTGTAGTGAATCTCCACTTCATTCATTATACTTTAATCTCATATAATTAACATCTTCATCACATTCTTCATTTTTTTGGATAATTGTACGAAGATATTTAAACTGAATATTTTAAGATAATATCCCTTATTTTTTCCTTTAATTTTTATTAAATTTATAATGCACATATTATGTGTTAATTTTACTTATCTTGCAACTCTTACACTTTTAAAGTGTTACCCTAAAACTAAAGCTTCCATTTAACTATTTTTTGTGTGTTTTCTATAATTACAAAGACTTAAAAGATGATGCACTATGGTATTTCATCGTGTGCATTCTTTGTTAACTCATCTATAACTACGTAAAAAGACGTGAACTTATTGTAGATCCTTGGTGTTAGATAATTGAAATAGAAAAACCTTTTATTCTACCTCCAATTTTGCGAACATCTTGTATACTTGGTCTAAATATCTACGTAAAATAGTTGCACATAGTTCCATACTCATTATGAGGAAGTCTTTAGTCAAATGCATCTATACCCTTTCTGCATATGACCATAGATTTTCCACAGTAACGTGTTTTTATTTCATTATCTCCACTATTTGTAAGGGTAGTTAGTCTACTTCTTCAGAAGCCCTATTTGGCTACAGCACATTAGGATAAGCATAAACCAAATGTGTTTTCTGTACCTAAGGTGACAAGCTGCCAAAGGCCCAAATTCCATTGCCTTCCTAGAGGCCTCATACGCCTCAGATGCCTTCATATTAGTAACATTTTTAAAGGCTGCCGTAGAGCACAAATGCTAGGCTCTTAAAGATTGCGAAGAATTAATTTGTGGTCTTAATGTTAGGACATGAATTTTGAAAAATAAAAGCATGTCCATCCCAATTATTTATGCTTATTGACTAGTCTGGTCCTGGCCCTCTATTCCTTCAACATTCAGCCCTTAACATAGTTGTCAAAAGCATAAGATACAGATACAATAAAAAAGAGTTGTAGATGCCATAAAATAAGAAATGATAGCTAGAAGCCATGGATGGAGTCTCTAAGCTGTCAAGTTCCAACAATTAATCTTTCGAGTTCAGGTAGGGCTGCAAATGGGTCAAAATCGGTAGCAGAAACACCGAGATCTAATTCCGATTGCGATAAGGGTTAAGGTATTCCGATTCTAATAAGGGTTAAGGTATTTCGATCCCAATTCCAATAATTTCGGAATCACTATATTCTAGTTTCAATCCGATTCTGATTCCATTATCAGAATCAGAACCGAATCCAATAATTTCTGAAATACATATTAAATATTAATTTTTATTCAAAAATGAGTTAATAATTCACATATTATTACTATAATTTGATATAATCACTTATAAACTTAATTTTTATCAATTTATCAATTTATGTATCCTATTTAATGATTTATTTGACTTTAATTTAATTAATTTTACTTATATACACTTAGTTTTTATTGAAATTAGTCAAACATAAATAGAATTATTTGATTCCAAATCCAATTCCGATTTCAATGAACCATCGGATTATTTGATTCTGATTTTAATAGTTTATAGGACACAAAAACAAGTTCCAAAATCCATTAATTTTTATCAAACTTGAATCGGAATTTCAAAATATCGAATTCCGTTGACACCCCAAGTTTAAGCTTCTTGTATTTACAACATTCGAGAAACAAAGGAGTTTCCTATGTAATTAGTACATATTCTATTTGTCAAAATTAAACCTTTCAATTGAGTCTAGTCACCTCCCTTGTTCATCTAGCCAAGTTCTGTTTGCATCCTATAGGGGCAACCAGTGCTTTGGAGGAGTTTGTCAAGAAAGAGAAAAAAATAAAACACCTTTCATAATCATTAGTTCTGATACTCAACTCAAATCTTAGTTCCAAATTACTTGAGGACGGCCATGCAGATTCTCTTGATCCACTCATGTCGATTTTGACTTACCTCTTCAGAGATATTTAAATTATCTGAATCATAATGAATTACCCTCTTTCAAGTTAACCTAGGTCTACCACATCTTTTTTGTTTATTTTATTTTAATATTTTCTACTTTTCTTACCCTAACCTCCTTAGGTCTATGTTTTGTATGTCCAAACCATCTCAATATTTATTCCTTCAATTTATCTACAATTGTCGCTACTGCCACATTTTCTTTAATGTATTTATTTATGATTCTATCTAATCTAGTATGACCACTCATCCATCTTAACAATCTCATGTCAGCGACACTTACTTTAGAAATATGTTTGCTTTTTTAAATGTATTTATTTATGATTCTATCTAATCTAGTATGACCACTCATCCATCTTAACAATCTCATGTCAGCTACACTTACTTTAGAAGTATGTTTGCTTTTTATTGCCCAACATTCACTGTTATACAATATTGTAAGCTTTGTACTTGTATGATAAAATTTTCTTTTCAACTTTAGTAGAATATTTTAATCACAGAATCTTTGTAGCCAATCTCCACTCCATCCAACTACTTTAATTCAATGATTAACATTTTCATCATATTCTTCATCCTTTCGAATAATTAATCCAAAATACTTGAATTAAGTTCTTTTAAATAATATTATCTCATTCAAATTAACATCATTCACCTACTTCTCTTTAATTTTCATTAAATTTACAATACATATATTCTGTTTTAGTTCTACTTATTTTGAAATTCTTAGTCTTTAAAATATTTTTCCACAATTTTAACTTCCTATTCAGTCCATTTTGTGTCTTAACTATCAATATGATATCGTCTGCAAATATCATAAACCAAAATATATCATATTATACAGTCTTCATTAGTTCATCAATAACTAATGTAAAAAGATAAGTACTTATTGCAAACTCTTGATGTAAGCCAATTGAAATAGGAAAATCTTTTGTTTCTCCTCTAATTATGCATACATTTATAGTCATTTAATCATACATATCTTTTATCATTTGTATATACCTAACAGACACCATCTTTCATTCTAATACCCACCAACCTCTGTTGAAACTCTATCATAGGCATTTTCCAAATCAATAAAAATCATTCGTAAAAGTTTCTTCATATCTCGATATTTCTCAATCAAATCTCTAATAAGAAAATTAGCTTCAATTGTAAATCAACCAAGCATAAATCTAAATTGGTTGGCTGAAATATTTAAACAATTCCGTAATCGCTACTCAATAACTATTTCTTATAATTTCATAGTATGACTCGTAAGTTTGATATCTCTATAATTTACACAATCTTGTATATCTCTTTTTCTTAAAAATAGGTATAATGATGCTTTTTCTCCATTCATTTGGCATTCTTTTCGATATTAAAATTTTATTAAAATGTCGAATTAACCACTGCACATTTAAATCTTCCAAAATATTTTCACACTTCAATAAGAATGCTATCTAGACCACATGCATTACTTGTTTTCATCATCTTCAATGTTTCTTTAACTTTTGAAAATTGAGTTCTCCTAATATAATTCAAATTAAATATTGTCATATTCTCAATGTCATTTATGTTCTTAGTATAATTGTCATTAAAAAGGGTATGAAAATAATTTTTCATCTTTCTTTGATATCATCATCGTTAATCAAAACTTTTCTTTCTCTCTCTGTGATGTATTTGACTTGGTTAAGATCTTTTGAGACCCTTTCTCTCTCATCCTTGCCAATCTATAAATATCTTTTTCACCTTTAGCAATACCAAGTTTCTTGTACATATGTTTAAAAACATCACATCTTGCTCGTCAAATAATATTTTTTGCTTTCTTTTTCGGTATCTTGTATTGTTCCTAAGTTTCATTGGTATTACTCCAAGGCAATTTTTTATATCAATATCTCTTTATCTTTATTGCACTGTGCACTTCTTCATTCCACCACCAAGTTTCCTTTTAGGTAGACCACATCCTTTAGACTCTTCAAGTACTTTTTTAGCAATCCCTCTAATATTTATAATCATGTTCATCCACAGCATTAACGTCTACATCTAACTTCTAACCATTTATCTCAAGAAGCTCATTCTTAAATGTCTGTTGTTTCATCCCCTTGGACTCCCACCATTTTATTTTAGAAGAAACATTTCTTTTAAATGTGTTTTTTTGAGTTTTAATCTTAACAATTAAAATCACTAACCTACTCGAAATGATTTTACAAACCTTACAAATAGCCTGATTAAACTTTCTTGTGAGAATGAAGTCAATCTAGCTTTTATTTTGTCCACTTTTAAATATTATTAAATGATATTTTCTTTTAATAAAATAAGTATTAATTAGGATAAGATCATAAGCATTAAGCCATAGCAAAATATAGAATATTTTCCCTTCTTCATTTAAATTTTCATATCCATTGAGATCTCCTCTAATAAATATATTTTCTTTATTTGGTTTACTGTGCATAAGGTCATCCATATCTTCCTAAAATTTTTCTTTAATTTTGTTACTTAATCCAATTTGTGGGGCATAGGCACTAATTATATTAATTATTTCTTTTTCTATAATCAAATTTACCATAATAATTTTATCTTCTACTCTTTTTATTGAAATAATTAAATTATTTAATGTTTTATCAACAATGATACATACGTCATTTTTATTTCTCTTTTCCTGTATACAATAGTTTATAGCATGTATTCCTACTTTTTTACATTTCTCTCCTATCCACTTGGTTTCTTGGATACACACAATGACACAATCTTTCTCCTCTCCATACAAACAACAAGTTCAATAAGTTTTCCTGTAAGAAATCCAATAATCCAATTACCTATTTTTATCTTTATTTCAATCTTTTGTTTCTTAGATTTCTTTCTATAATAATGTATATTTTCTTTTGAGTTTGTTAAAGAGCTTATATATTGCTTTCCATTTTTCTCTCCATTATGAACTAACTTCCTTACCCACACCCGTCATTGATGTGGGAACCATTGCTTATTTAACAATAAGCAGTGTCGCATGAGAGGAATGCCCTCACCCTTGTATTTTTCGCCACACCCAGGCTGCGGTGTAACACGCCATTCGGTGAGTATGTCCCAATGTTTATATCATTTGAATCCATATCATGAGATGTGACTTTGTTTTACACTGGTTGTCACCTACCTCAATCCTCCTTTCTCATCTGGACTTGGGGCCATTCATGACAGAGTTTAGTCATCAGTTATGATAACTGGAAAAAAAAACTTTTGGCCAGAACTCCTTCGCCATACCTAACTGTAATTTTGTTGGTGAGAAAGCCATAATTCATACAAATCAACCCTACTCGTTAGTGTCTAACCAACCAAGAAAGTTTAAGCCATTTTTTTTAAATGAATTTGTGTATTCTCAAAAATCCACTGGTTCCTTATAAGAAAATTTACCAACTGCAGCTTATTACTCATCTAAAATGTAGACTAACTCTAATGGAGTGTTTGGTTGCATGACAAATTGAGTTTTTGTTACAAAATATGTTTTTGTAACAAAACATGTTAAAAAGAGTGTTTAGAAATCATTACAAAGATATGTTTTTATAGAGGATTTCTTCTTGGACAAAAAAAGAGGTGACTATCTTTTCCTTGTGATCCCCACGTTTTATAGTTATCCATGATCTCCACTCTTTTTGTTATCACATGTCACCGAACATAATATTTTTGTCTTTAACCATCTTAAATTTTATTTTAATAAAAATTTTATCATGAAAGTGTATAAAAAATTATTGTGCAACAAAACACCCCATAAGGTGTAATTATCATTTCCTGGACGTATATTTGTCAGAATAGACATTCATGGTACCCACAGAAGTACAAGAGATGATTGGAGAGCAGATAACAATTTGACCTCTACATTGAAAAAACAAGAATAAAAACATAAAAGAATATAACAGAGCACAAAAGAGGGAGTATTTTTCCCCAGCATTGAGCTTGTGGCAGCCGCTTCAAATCTGGTCCTGTTAATTGGTGCAAACTACAGGCATGACAGAATCACAAGGACGCTCAAATTTGAACTCTGGTAAAGGCACCAAAGGTTTCCCGTTAGCTGGCGTTTGACCAACGTATCCAGGCAATGCCATACTAATTCCCCCTAGATTTATACTTAAACCTATAGATAATATAACATAAAATTGTCACACTTCCACCCTCCTTCCAGACAAAGGTTGAATCCAAAGCAACAATTAGAAACTAAAATCAGACAAATCTATGCCATACAAAGTAAATAGTAATAATACATGATAATATTTCTGGAATTAGTTCTAGATTCTTTTAGTCTCCGTGCATATCTTGTTATACGCATTTCATGAAATTATTTGACCCTTTCCAGAATTAGCATTTATGGGCACTCTTTATGCAAAAAATGATACAAGATTTGCTTCATGTATATAGCAACTATAGTCACCCTGAAAATATTATTGAGGGATATTAGGAGTTTAAGGTGTTAAGGCAGCTGCCACCCTAAGCAGTATTGACATCTACTTGAAATCATATTAAGAGTTTAGGGTGTTTAGAGGTCAAGTTGGTTTAACTCTGAAAACTCATCTAATTTGATGTTAGCCCATAAAATTCTAATTTTAGTACTTACAGTCCGCAAATTTGGGAAAAAAGACATCCCTACAGATAACTTACAGGTAATTGGGTACAAAACTCTCTAGGACATCTTATGCTAACTCATAGCTGGTGCTGTTGTTTAGGCCATAGAACTCATTTTAGTACCTCAGTCTGTAAATTTGGGAAAAAGGCATCCCGACAGATAACTTATCAGTGTTTGGGTACAAAATTCTCAAAGACTTCATATGCCAGCTCATATGCTGACATTTTGCAGAACCATGGCTGTGCCAGTGAGAGAGAGCCAGAAAGAAGAACAGATAGGTCTCAGGCAGTTTACCAACTATATGATATGATGTAATAACCAGCCACCTACAAGGCTTCAATAGTTTGACTTCATAGGTGCTGACCAGCATCCTTCACTCAGGCCATGGTTGACTTGCGCTATTTTGACAAAAAAAAGTTGAAATGGAAGAGATAATGGTAGCTTCTAACTCACAAGACCTCACTCCATCCTAGGTGTGTGCCACAACTGGAAGGAGACAGGGCAGAAAGGCATACATTATCAAAGGCGGTTAAGGTAACCACCTAGGCAATGAGGCAAGGCAAGGTGGCCCCTAGCCACCTTGCCCCGGCCAACCACCTAGGTGGTCATGGTGCCTCTGGGACCTTTTCTGCCCCATCCAGGTAGGAAGACAAGGTTACCAGCTCTATCAGACCCACTACGGGGAAAGAGGTTCTGTAGAGTGTAGACCTCCTGCCCTATCTTAATGTGTTTGATAAGTGGTCTACTTCTCTGCCCAAAATGCAGCAACAGAGGCACTGCAGAACCCCTTGTGCCAGACGTCTCCTCTCCTGCCATACTGCAGAAGTCCATCAAGCCACTGCACAAGTCTTGGCAAAAGGAGGGAGTTGCACCACTGTTTCACAGGTATACTACAGCAGTTCACATCACCTACAAAGGAAGTCCGTAAAGCTGGAAAAGGCAACTCATCCATCTACATGTGGTTTCAGTTGGCGACAACAATGACATCACCAGAGAGCCTCACCTCCACTGGTTAAGATGGCAGCGCAGGGTGGCCTCCAGAAGGACAGCTTGCATGAGCTCAAATGTCACTTCCATCGGAGGTTGGAGATGCAGGGTATCGGGATGCTGGGTCTGGCATACAATTCTTCTCATCCTTGAAAAGAAAAAAAAGGCAAGTAGACCTATACATTATTTTTGCCAAACCCCAAATCCAAATCCCAACTGGTACAGGTTTGTCCAGTTGGTTCAAGGTAACCTCTAACTGAACCAAAAAATTATCACCTTTTAGTTAGTTGAGCCATGGAAACCATACCAATTGAAGTACAAAGAACGAGGGGCAAAATGAACATGTGAAAGGAAGGACAAAGGTAATGTCTAGGGTTCATTCTCTACTCCACTTGCAGCACATTCACCTTTGGCATTACAAACATCCCAGCAGGCTGCTCACCGTGACCAATCCCAACAGGCAGTGGCAAGAAAGCTCTAACAGCTGAGACTCTTCCCCCCCCCCATCTCGAAACCAAATCAACCTCAGAAAAGAAATGGGGGTGAAATGAACATTTGAAGGATAAAGTAATGTCCAGGATTCATTCTCCACTTCACCTACTGCACTTTCACCTTTATAACCCAAACATCTCAGCTAGCAGCTTGCTGTACCCCATCCAACAGGCAGTAGCAAGAAAGTAATTGTCCATCGCAGACCCACTTTACACTGGACAATTTTTCTGATATCAATGTTGATGGATTGGAGCAATCTTAATCCACAGGAACAGGATAGAAATTTGTGAGATATGATTTTTCCAGGATGCTTTGGACTATTTGTAACCATGAAATGCCATCTCGTCGAGATCTCGCAAGAATCTTGGTCTCGCCAAGGGGCCGAGATACGAGATCGCCGAGATCTCACCCCAAGTAGACTAGTCCATAAAAATTTTTTCTTCGGGGGGCTGCCCCCCTGATACTCCCCACAAAGGGTGCTGCCCCCTTGATTACTCTGCGCTCTATTTATGATAGTGTAAACACATTTAATATATTTCACTATCACTTATACTATCACATAAAAATGTGTTACAGGTTTAATACCATATTAGTATTTAAATAAGATTACATAAAGTTTAAATCTTTTAGAAGCATAAAGATCATCTTTTTAGTATTGAAAGTGCTTTGTAATTGTTCATTTACATAGTTGATGTACAAAATGTGTTATATATTTTCATGTAAATTCATTGATGTACTCAAGGAAGGAATAGTCGGGGGTCGGCCCCGGGTCGGTCGGCCCCAAAACCGACCCGGGTCGGTTGGGGTCGCGACCCGGGTCGGGTCGGGGTCGGGAAAAAAATAATAAAAAATTTATTTTAAAATAATAACCGGGTCGGGGGGTCGGGGCCGGGTCAGGGTCGGTCGGCCCAAAAAGCGACCGGGTCAGGCGACCCGGCCGACCGGGTCGCCGACCCGGCGAACCATGGATGTACTCCTATTTTTATAAGATATTATGTTATTGTTCATACATAAATATATTTTGATCCAAGAATCCAAAATCCAATCTCCCAAGATTTTTTCGAGATCTCTCCGAGATCTCTTCTCTTTCACCCCCCGAGACAAAGCCGAGATCCGAGATGGCAATCCTTAATTGTAACACAAGAAATACAAGACTTGTCGATTAAGTCATCTGCCCCAATTCACCCCACTTGAAGATGTGCTGAGGAGGCTGTCCCAATTGCCTTTTTTAAGGTGACACAAAGTCACAATTCATTGATTCGAAATAAGATTACAAAAAGAAAAGAAAAAGAAAACAAAGCTGAAGTGACAACCCGAAACACTACCAAAATAGATAAGATGGTGCACCAAAAGAGACACAAGCTAGGTACAAAAAGCTGCCAAAGCACAAAACCTATCCCCGAATAAGGTGTCACGAGGAGACCTCTCATAGTGCTCAACAAACCAAGCCTTCACACAACCGCTCACTAAAAATAGGAAAGAGGATGGACTATCGAATTGCTTGTCAAAAATCCTTGTATTCCTCATCCTCCAAATAGCCCAAAGCATAGCTGGCAAAGCCAAGCCCATAGATTGCATGGATTGCACCTGTTCCGCTGTTGCACCAAAATCAACACATCAACTGGCTCATCCCACACCATAAACCAACTGCGAAAAACCACAATGCACAAAAAAAAGATGATCAATGTCTTTTAAGAAAGAGATGCAAAAGACACAGCGGTTAGCAACCATCGGAAAGATTCTCTACAAGTGTATGAAAGGTAACCTTCCTTTACAAATTTTCCACAGAAAGATTTTGATCTTCATTGGGACCGGTGCATGCCAAACTACCTTCCACCAAGAAACTTCAATCCCCCAAAGAGCTAACCTCATGCATGTGGACTTCACTGTGAAGAATAAGTCTTTGCTCGGGATCCATCTCATCTTGTCTTCTTGTCCACACACAACTAAAATCCTTCAACACATCCATTAAGCCAACAAATTGAGACACATCAATATCCTTCATAGGCCTTATGAAAGAGAAAATCCAGTTATCCTATGAAACCATTCCATCACAGTGTGATTCCATGGTAATATGTATGTCCCCAGCTAACTTGCATAGATTAGGAAAGCAGAGATCAAAGGGTATATGACTAGCCCATTTGTCTTTCCAGAACACGGTCTTCCTTCCATTACCCACTAAGATAGAAGAAGATGAATAACAATAATAAGAAATGCCAATTTTGAAGAATGCCCTTCCAAATGCTAGAAAACCTCCTGCCACACGAAAAGTTGCAAATCCACTAATGTCTCCAAGCTAATATGTACTTTGACCTAACAATCTTACTCCACTAGGAGGCCTCATCATGATTAAGTTTTCAAATCCACTTGATAAGAACTGCATTGTTCATGGAGTGTAGCAGATGCAGGTCCACACCCTTCCTTCCTGCTCCTACAGATATGGTTCCACTTAATAAGTTGGAGTCTCTTGCCTCCAACTCCACCATGAAAAAAAAGAAGCTCTCAAGCTATCAATTTTATTACAAACCCACCTAAGAACCTTGAAGATCGAGAAACAATACAGTGGTAAGTTTTGTACCACTATGTGATAAGACCATACTTCCCCGGTTGATAATACTTTGTCCTTCCAGCCTTGCAGTCTTTTCTCCACCTTTTGGATAAGGGGTTGCCAGTCTCTCGCTCTAGACATACCAGACCAAGGTATTCAATATAAAGTTAAGACCAAGGCATGACAAATACATTATGTAACCTTGCCTTCACCACCAAAATATTAATGCCAACCAACTCACATTTATCCAGATTAATTTTTAGCCATGTGACCGTTTCCAAGAAGTATAACATAATCCTCAACCTGATGCATTTGTCCCATGAAGTAAGGTGAACAACAAGATATCCTCCGCAAACTGAAGATGAGTAACACGTAAGGCTATCAATGGGCCGGGTCGGCCTTAGGCCTGATTTCTGGCCAGCGCATTGAGCCCGCAGGCTTAACATGGGTCATGCTTCGGGTCGAGGGTGGGCCATTTTCTCTCATATTCGAATGATACGGCTTCCTCTCTGTAATGTTGTAGCAGGCGACAACGCAAGTTTGGACGATTCTCCTGCCATGTGAAGGGCTTAGACAGTGCACTGGCCTCACAGAGGAGGTTCATCCAGGTCTGGAAGAAGACGAAGGCAAGGAGGGTGGAGGAGACATTGAGGGTGGTGATGCCCCCCGTCATAAGGTTCAGCTTCATCATGATCACATTGTATGTGATCCTGATGGCCAAGATTGCCACTAGGCCACAACCTGTCAGCTGCTCTTTCCACGGTGGTGCGCTGAGGGGTTCCGCCATGGCCACACCCGACGGTGGCCTCTGCTCCTCCAGGTCATCCCCTCCCTTGATTTCCCCCTTCTCAATGCCCTCCACCATTTCGCTCGCCCTTCCCAGAGAGCAGCAACGTGCTCCAATCAACATCCGCCCACACCCAGCCACACAGGACGACTGACCTTCTATATTGTCTCTAGCGAGAACCCATCTAGCAAACATAAGAGCAAGAATCACATAAAAGATCAACTCGTGGGCATAACCGCAGATCTGAGCAAAAACTTGCAGAGGATCTTCAAATTGAATGTAGCAATCCCAGTAGAATCATATGCCGGGGAGATGATTTCTTTCTGAGGTAGCTGACAATCACCAGCGTTTATGTAATCACCTTTAATCTGTTCATCCAGAATGTCGGAATTAATCATTCACAACAGGGCATGACCTCATCATTAAAGAAAAATTTTAGGCTGAAGGAGAAAAATGGGGTGAGTTCGGTTCCTATGGAATGTAATTTATATTTTATACAGGTCAGGCCAGATCAGGCCAAATTTATATTTATATCGGTCAGGTCGGGCCGAGTTCTTAATATAATACACCCCAGATAACATGCATTCTGTTGGCTCTTATCTCAATCCATTCAAAGATACCACCTGTCAGGGCCTTCTCCCACAAAGAGCTAAGCACTTGGCCCACCAGAACTAAGAGGGGTTGACATTGACCTTCGCAAAGAATCTGGCCATAGACACACAACACTAAATCTGTTTAATCTATTGCTGCTTAAAGCCCATCAACTACATTAACCTACTAAGACAAATCCAATTCACCTTGTCTTTTCAAAATCCCAGTTTTATCATCAAATAATCATTCTTTCTTGATTTCTGATCATGAATGCATTCAAAGGCAGACATATAATTGTCAAGAATATATGTTTCCCTGCATAAAAGGTGACTGTGAAGGGCTAATTAGTTTCTCCACATAGTTGCGTAACCTGATAGCCGGAGCCTGAGCCAGAATTTTGTAACTACAATTAAGGAAGTTGATGGATCTCAAATCCTTAATGTTTGAAGCACCCATTTTCTTCGTGACAAAGACTAAAGAACAAGAATTTAGCAACTTAATACACTACGGATTGGACTCAAATTCTCTAACTAAGTCATGAAGTCACTTTTAATAATATTCCTACAGTTTTAGAACCCTGAAGAAAAACCATCTAGGCCAGGGGCTTTAGAAGGGTCAATTGACATCAAAACTGCCAACACTTCTTTAGACAAAGAACCCTCCAAGGTGGCTACCTCCTCTTCTGACACTTTCCAGCAAGAGTCCAAGTTCAAAAGAGGTTTCCACCCAACCTCCACCTTGAACAAGTTCTCATAGAAAGTGGCCGCTGCTTGCCCAATTTGTTCAAAGTTAATACCTTCCAACATTGCCTGGGTAAAAGGCATAACACAGTTTTGGTAAAATTCCTATGGGGTGTTTGGTTGCATGATAATTTTTTGTACACTTTCATGATAAAAAATTGTATTACAATAAAAAGTGAACCGACTCATGACATAAAATTATCATGTTTGGAGGGATGTGATTACAAAAAAGAGTAACTACCACACATGACCAAACAAAGTGGGGGACCACAAGAAAAAAGAAAGAGGTGAGGCCCTCTTTTTTTGTTTAAGAAGAAAATCACTTTCAAAACATAAATTTGTCATGGTTGCCAAACACCTCTTTTAACAAGTTTTCTCACAATTTTTAAAAATTAAAACAAAAACCTTCATTATCATGCAACCAAACACCCCACTAGTATTCTTGAGGGATGCCTGGGTATGAAAATATTTAGTGTTTCTATCCCCTTCCTTTAGCCATAACTCTTTAGGCCTCTACTTCCACTTGATTTCCTCATTGATAGACCACTCATTGTACTCTTGTTTCAATGCTAACCATTTGGCACTCTGATCATCAGTCACGCTACCATTATCATTAGCTTATTCAAAGCATTCTAGTTTGGCAAGAAGCACTTTCTTCCTAACCTTAGCATGTCTTGAATTAGACTTATTCCATACAAAAAGTCATTTCCGAACATGCTTGAGCTTGTTAAGAAAGATCCTTGCAAGTTGCAACAGAGGTGTTGGGACTAATTTCATTCCATCCATTATGAACACTTTCCAAGAATGACGGCTCCTTGGTCCATGTCAATTCGAAGCGAAACTGCCAATTACTGATTCTTCTGATCTACCATAGTGATGCCTACAGGAAAGTGATCTTCAAATTCTACCATGAGTGATGCCAACAGAAAAGTGATTTAGCTGCTACAACTTCCAACTACTTTGGAATGGGTGCGATGCTTGACATGCTTAGGAGTGTCTCCACCTGGCTCTTTGGAAGAGCTATTATGACCCGCATTGATTAAAAAGCCACCGCCTTGAGATGTAGAGGCTTGCGCCTCAAGGAAAGGCATTTCACCTCTTTGGTGAGGTTTACGTCTCGTTGGCAAAACATGAGGCATATACATTTATCTAGGGGAGGCATTGAGAGGTGGTGACAAGGCATAATTTGGAAGCATTTTTTTACTCTTTTCTATCTTAAAATTAAAACCAAGAGAGATAAATTTACAGTTGTGTTTGGCTCTATTTTTCTTAATTTCAAAAGTGGTGCTTTCCTTTTCATTCACCTATCTCGAAATAAAAATAGCCCTGCACTTGTTTTGCTTTCAAGAAAGACACGGGAACAGAACAAAGAAGGTGGGAGAAAGTGAGAACAACCTATTAGGCCATTATCTCATCTCCAATATCTATTTATCAAACACTTTTAATAATTATGTCATTTTTACCAAACGTACTTATTGGGTATTTTATAGATTTCAAATTTTGTATTCCTATACAACAAAACATAAATTTTAAAATAAAATTTATTTAAAAAAAGTTATATCCAAACACCATAAGCCTCAACATTGAAGATATATTAAGAAAATATTTTATGCATATAAAAAGAGAAAATGTTTTCTTTTCTTGTCAAGTAAGTTTTGGTACCTCTTTTTTTCTCGTTGAAAAGAACATGTGCATGCTTTACTTTTTCCCAGCATTTTTTGTTAAATCTATAGAATTCATTTCAATGTAATATGTTTATAAAAATAAAACATGTCACATATATAAAAATTACAAGTACTAACTGTATTGTGTAGACTTAAAAATTATTGAAACAAAATTTTACACTTTTTATTCTCTTAAAGTATTAATCTAACTTTGTTTATTCAAATGATATAAAATTTTAAACAATTAATAATTGATTATATTTTGTTTTGATGCTAGTTGTTTAGATATTTCGTAGATTGCATAATTGTTTATTTAGATGTTCATAAATTATTTATTTTCTTCTTGAATTAAGGTTTATGCCTCAATAAGTTTTGAGCCTTGCACCTTGTTAGACTTGGCAAAATGCCTCGAGACCGCCTCAAAACTTTACAAACATTGGTAATGGGAGCTTAATTGCTCTTTATCACATTTCGCCTTCTGCTAATTGGTCACATCATGTTGATTTTTAAAGGATAACCAAAAACAGAAGCATTTATTGGTAAACAAAAAATAGAGTACAAAAGAATAAAAAACAGAAGCTATCCAGGAGATAAATCTAGCCAAATACAAAATGCCAAAAATAGAGGAAATCAGAAAATGACAAACGGCCTGGTATGGAAACCCCTCAAAAATCCTCAGACAATGCAGAAGTTATTTCAGACAACATAACAAGAGGGAGAGAAGCAATGCTAGATAAAATTCAAGGTTTATTGTTTGCCCCAGTTCTTGGCTACAGACCGGTCCCTTATGCAATCCAGTTATGAATAAGATGCAATGGAGGTGCTGAAACTGATCATTAAATCTCCTTTTGTTCCTGGTCCTCCATTTGGTCCAAAGCAGCACAAAAAAGAAAAGCTTCTTAAATGTACCTGTCTAACCAGATTGGCTTCTCCCTCCACTAATACATGATGCTGTGCATCAAGATGATTTCACAAGCAAGATAAGCACTAAAAGTGCTGGAGCAAATTTTCCATACATATTTAGTTATTCCATACCTCAAAAAAGGTGCTCCTGATCTTCCTCACATGGACCAGCAGAATATGCAAAGCTTAGTTCAAATCCTTGATCAAGCCATTTTAGTTTGGTGTAGGCAGTCTCTCTCTTTTAAATTCTCCACAAGATAATTTTCATAGGTACTTTCCTTGTCTAGATAAGTGCAGCCCCAGTTTACTCTTACACCTAAGTTCAGAAGCCTTGCTGGTCTTGACGCAAAGGTACCTTGAGATCTCCATTCCTATTTCCTTGTCTGATTTTGCTTGGTTGTAGAACTATATGCTAGATAGACTTGATAAACTTTTCATAGACCACCATTTTGCTCTGAATAAAGCTTAGTAAACTTACAAAGCTACCGTATGTGTTTGTCTACAGCAATCTCAAAGAGCTCTAGAAAATCAAGCTTCAATTTCACATTACCTCTCCAATTCTTCCAGAATCTCACCCTGCACCCATACCCTCATTAGATGTGGGAAGCACTAAAAAATATTGAAATATGCTGAAAATTGACATGTATACTTTGGACAAACAGGCTGTAGGGACAAGGTTCTCCACCAAGCCTATGGGGCCTAGTTAGTACTTGCTTCTGACGACTTCTAGCCAAATAAAAAAGGTTTGAATCCAATTTCCATAACCATGTGCATATATGAGCTGAGTTCAAGGTTTGTAGAGAGAAAAAGTCTAAGCCCCCTTCCTCCCGAGGCTGGCATACATACTCCCACATGATAAGGTGGCTGTCTCTAGATGCATAAGCATTTCCTTTCCAGAAGAAAGCAATGCTAAAAGCAACTAATTTCTTAGAAATCCACTTAGGCACTTTAAAGATGAAGAAGTAAAAAGGAATGCTAAGACTAAGAGTACTATGCTCACGAGCACCCAACTTCTACCAATGGAAAGTCTGATTTCCCCCTTAAAGTTAAGCATCAGATTTTTTTATCACTGGGTTCCAACCCACATTGTTTAAAGCTCTATCGGATAAGTGTAACTTATTTCATTCGCTGTTTGCGGATGATGCACTTTTGTTTGCTTCAAAAAATGAAAGAAAATGTGTATTGCTCACTTGTTGGAATCAGTGACTGGTTTGAGAATTAATAAAGATAAATTTGAGCTGATGATTTGAATGTGCAGGAGACCCAGATGATTTGTTTGCACAAGATAGTTGACATGCCCAGGTCTTTCTTTCCTCTTAAGTACTTGATAAACGTGAGCCCAAATCTTCCAAAAAAAAAACTAAAATTTTGAAAATAAGGTCTCCACAGGTGTCCATCAGAAGTCTATTCCCATCAGCTGTTAAGGTAGCAAAGTTGTTGATGGTCAGCCTTGGGCACCAAAGATCCTTCTCCTTCAACGAATTTGTGTAGAAATAAAGTATTTTGTTCACCACCTCATACTCCTTTTCAATAGTTTTACCATCTATTTTCACATTTGCTATGAAGGCGCTCCTCTTCCAGCCATTAACCATGGCATGAAAAAATTGTGTTTTGTAACTTTGTTCCCCTTGTTTAAGCCAAATAATGTTTCACACATTTGATCACCTGTTGACCCAACATAACACTGACATGTCTATTAGCTTCCTTCCACTCCTTGATGTCTTTCTCCAATAGCGCTAATTGTTCACTTTTGACCTCAAGATCTTCTAACAATTGCATTAGTTTGGATTTCTCCATTTGTACCTGACAATTCATCTCTTGTGACCATTTGACCTGATTAGATCTCTCTGCTGAGGATCTCACCATGTTGAAGTCCCCTATAAAGATGCACAGAAGCTTGCAATAATAGACAATCTCAGCTAATTCCCCAAGGAACAAGTCCTTAAGATGCTCATAGACCAGCCTGTAAATGTAGACTAAGGCCTAGTTTTTTTTTTTTTGCTTGTGTTGTCCACAAATACAAGGAGATGAAAGTGTCACAACTCTCTTTGACCCATAGATTGCATAATTGCCTGGATCGTAATCAGCCGATTCCAGAATCGGATCGGACCCCTTCGATTCAATTTCGGCCAAAAGGACCGATCCAACCGAATCTCCCGCCAGAATATGCCAAAATTGGTTGAATTAGGCTGCATTGGGGCCAAAATTAGTTGAATCAGCCGATTCCAGACTGATTCCAGCATTTCAACGCTGGAATCTGCTGTCTTTGCCGTCCACAGGACCCGGTAAGGGTTAACTCACCCGGATCCAATGACTTAAGCCACTGGATCCAGTCATATCAGGACTGACAGATCCAGGGGACTTAACCCTTACCGGGCCCCAGTAGACACAGCAAGGGTTTCTTCCCCGCCCCATAGGGCAGAGACCCGATATGACTGGGTGACTTAACCCTTATCAGTCCCAATAGACCCTGTAAGGGTTTCTTACCCACCCAATCTGGTGGGGAAGACCCTCGCGGCAGCCAATACAACCCCCTTTTGGGACCAAAATCAGCCCCAAAGGGCTTATAGATCGGATCGGATCTAGACCCTTATTCAGTGTTTTTTTTTTCATTCTTTAAGGTCTTGTAAAATTTTTTTAGAGTTTTTAAGAAGCAATCTGGACCAATTCCGGATTGGTTTTTCTCTCAAAAAATCAACCTGAATCGGACGATCCAACCCGATCTGGATCGGATTGGTACCCACCAATCCAGGTACCGATTCTGATTTGGCAATTTATGTTTTGACCACATCCATGATAATTTTGTTTCAGAAGCATAGTTGTCAAGGCGACAAAACGACCAAGGATCCTTTTACTACTTAAGTGACAAAATGCCCACTTAAGCGGTAGCCAATATGACAACCCACCAAATATAACCAAAAAATCCTAACATATAACATAAAATATGTGTAAATAAAAAATTGACTTACAAAATATTTTTGAAATCCTTCTCAAATGAAATATGCAAAACATTTATCCACAACATGCAACATGCAATCCATTTTTTGCCAATATAAAAAATATAGCAAGTAAATAACAATGATAAAAAAGCATATTCAATAGTACATAGAAACATAAAAAGTGGTACAAATACAAATCACTAAACAAGTCTAACAAAACAGACACAACAAGAAATATTCGGATCCGTCTTATGCAGATCCGATTAACTTAAGCGGCCCAAAGCAACCAAAGTGAGCACTTCAGAGCACTATACCGCTTAAGCAGCCCAAAGCGGGCACTTAATTGCTTTAGAGAAAAGCCTTTGGACACTTTTGCTTGCCAGAACTCTTAAGCAATCGCTTTGACAATATTGTTCAAAAGATAGCTACCCCCTACTCTACCTTCTATAGGTTTGAAAGAGCAATCTTCCAACCTTCCATCCCCCACCCTCCTCCATGTTAACTTAGGTATATGATCTCCATTTTTTCTTTCTACTATTTTGATATTTTCACTTTTCTAACTATAGTTTTCTTAAGTCTACATTTAATATATTTGAATCATCTCAATCTCCCTTCTTTCAATTTATGTACAATTGTCGTTGTTTTCACATTTTTGTAAAATATTCAGAAGGTATTCTATATAATCTAGTATGATTACATATTTATCTTAACATTCTCATTTCGATAATACTTATTTTAGAAGTATGTTTTCCATCATATCTAACATTCACTATCATACAGAATTGTAGATCTTATAGTTATATGTTAAAAAAAATATCTTTCGACTTTAGTAAAATCTTATGATCACATAAGAACTTTATGGCCAATCTTGACTTAATTCATCGTGTCTTAAACCTATGGTTAACATCATCATCACATTTTTCAATTTTTTTAAATAATTAAAAAATGTTTAAAGTGAGCACTTCGAAATAATAATATTTTATCTAAACTAATTTTCTCAACTTTTTCTCTTTGACTTTCATTAAATTTATAATTCATATATTCTATTTTGATTCTACTATCTTGAAACCCTTAGATTATAAAGTGTATAAAGTGTTTCTCCAAAGTTTACCAACATGAGAAAAAAAAAAGTGGGAAGGAAGCAAGAAATGTAAGCAAGAAACAAGGCACAAACCACACAAATTATAGAAGTTTACTTATTTGAGAGAGGAGCAATGTAAGAAACAAAGCAAAAATGAGCGTTGGAGACATTTCATGCAATTATGAACCTAAGTTCACTTATTTTCTCCTCCTTGCAACATGTTCCAACCACCCTCCACTCCCCACCCATATTGTTAGTTAACAAAATGTAGACATGCTGGTAATCTTTAAAAAAAGAACTTGACTTTTGCGAATCTTGCAACACATGAATGTTAAAAAAACTAATGCACAAATAATCTAGTGCTGGTTTTAGAGCATGAAATCATAGAAAAATCACTTCGTCTTGTCTTTGTATCAAAGGTTGTAAAGAGAAGATATATCATAGAGTTACCCCAAAGTCAGAGAAGATCAGTATAAACTCCAGTGTGTATCTCCACAGAAAAATGATAATAAAAACTGGCATTCTAAGTCTAGGAAAAAAGAACCTCTCTCTCTCTCTCACACACACACACAATTTTGCAGTGTCAATATGTAGTTTACACGATGCACGATCCCAAGGTTTTGTGATGGATGAATATCTATGTTGGACCATGGATTGCAGAATCGGTCGATCCGGATCGGGATCGACCGATTCTTGGATCGGATCGGTACCTACCGATCCGATTCCTATCGGAATTAGCGATCCAGCCGGGAGTCCCGGCTGGATCGGCCGGAATCGATAGGATCGGTCGATCCCAGACCGATCCACCCAGATCGATCCCAAAATCGGTCGATCCGGACCGATTCGCCGGAAAACCGGAAGACCCGGAATCGAACCGATTTTGGGATCGATCCGGTCCTGTTTTAAGGTCCGATCACCCCCTATTTGGGGTCGATCCGGACCGATTCTCCCCCCACTTGCCCCCTCCGCCTTCTTCTCCTTCCCCCCAAGGCGCCTTGGAGATCTAGGACTTCAAAGACTCCGGCGATCCGGCATTTGGAGGGCGATCCAGCCTATTCAAGGCTTGGGGAGGCGATCCACCTTGGGGAGGGGCGATCCACCCTAAACAGACAAGCCAGGCGGGGGGGGGGGTTTCGATCTCCTTTCCCCTCCCCCCCGGCCTTGGCCCCCGGCCGGCCGCAAGACGGGATCCCCTAGGGGGATTATTTCACCCCCAACGGGGGTGGAATTGCACCCCGAAGGGGTGATTAGCACCCCTTCGGGGTGTCCGCCACCCCGAGGGGTGACCGTTTTTGCCCCCCCCAGGTGGGGGGGGGGTTGCAAGATAAAATCCCCCATCGGGGGGATTATTTCACCCCAACGGGGTGTGGAATTGCACCCCGAAGGGGTGATTAGCACCCTTCGGGGGTGTTCAGTCACCCCCTCGTGATCCCGTTTTCTGCCCCCCCTAAAGGGGGGGGGGGGCTGCGCATAAAATCCCCCCATTGGGGGGATTATTTCACCCACCCGGGGTGGAATTGCACACCCGAAGGGGTGATTAGCACCCCTTCGGGGTGTTCGACCGCCACCCCTCGGGGTGATTGCTTTCATACCCCCCCTGGGGGGGGGGGGGCTGCAGCGTAAAATCCCCCCCCATCGGGGGGATTATTTCACCCCCAATGGGGTGGAATTGCACCTTCGGGGTGTTCATGTCACCCCCGGGTGATCGTTTTTACGGTCCCCCCAGGTGGGGGGGGGGGGGCCGGAATTGCTTGGCCTAATATCGTGTATGGTTTTGTGTTGTAGATAAGATGCTCGACGAGGTAAGATGTCGACGAGGAGCATGGCACCGGACCTGCGTAATTTCGTGACATTGGATGGGCAACGTGGCCATCTCTCGATTCGTATAAGAAGAGTTAGATGCAAGTGGTGCCAAAAAGAGATGAAATTCGAGGTGTGTATCGGCTCAAGCAACATATAGCCGGGGACGGGTGGCAATGTAAAGAAGTGCGATAAAGTACCTACCGTGAGGGAGGAGATGCAGGGCTTATATAATGGGAAGGGCATCACGAGAGGGAGGTGAGAATTGGTCGAGACAAGACCTACACGACGAGTTGCTAGGTCGGAGAGACGCCGATCTTATGGCCGGAAAAGAGCAAGAAAGGGAAAGGGCCGCACACGAAAGGGTCCAAGTTGATTCTTCATCTTCATCGACGAGGAAGAGGCCAGGAGGAGACATTTACGAGAGTAGGGCTCGTGCCCGCGAGGACGAGGAACGAAGACGAGGAGCGGGGAGGTTCGGCTTAGACACCGATGCGGGGGCGGGGACACGCCCCGTTCGAGAGCCCGAAATTCGGAGGACACATTCTCGTTCGACCGATGCCGACCGGAGACACCGTCATGTATGGGGAGAGTGGCGGAGGTCGCAGGGATATAAAACAAGCATTTAAAGGGGTGAAGGCATCGACCGAGGTAAAGAAAGAAAGCCCTTACATACGTATGGGCTTATGCCCCGCAAAGATAAAATCCCCCCATCGGGGGGGGATTATTTCACCCCAATCGGGGGTGGAATCACACCTTGAGGGTGTTCGGCGGTCACCCCCGGTGACTCGTTTTTGCGCTCCCCCTCAGTGGGGGGGGGGCCGGAACGTTGGCCTAATATCGTGTATGGTTTTCAGTGTTAGATAAGATGTCGGACGAGGTAAGATGTCGGACGAGGAGCATGGCACCGGACCCGAGAATTTCGTGACATTGGGATGCAAATACGTGGCCATCTCCTCGATTCGTATAAGAAGAGTTAGATGCAAGTGGTGCCAAAAAGAGATGAATGGAGGTGTGTATCGGCTCGAACACGTATAGCCGGGACGGGTGGCATAATGTAAAGAAGTGCGATAAAGTACCGGCCGAGCCGAGGAGGAGACGAGGGCTTATATAACCGGAAGGGCATCACGAGAGGAGGCGAGAATCGGTCGAGACAAGACACTACACGACGAGTTGCTAGGTCGGAGAGACGCCGATCTTACGGCAAAGAGCAAGAAAGTGGAAAGGGCCGACATACGAAAGGGTCCAAGTTGATTCTTCATCTTCATCGACGAGGAAGAGGCCCTGTGTTAGAGAGCCGCGTTTACGAGAGTGGGGCTCGTGCCCGGCGAGGGACGAGGAACGAAGACGAGGAGCAGGAGGTTCGGCTTTCTGGGACAATCGATGCGGGGGCGCGGGACACGCCCGTTCGAGAGCCCGAAATTCGGAGGACACATTCTCGTTCGACCGATGCCGACCCAGACACGTCATGTGTACAGGAGAGTGGCGAGGTCGAGAGGGATATAAAACAAGCATTTAAAGGGGTGAAGGCATCGACTGAGGTAGCATAGAAAGCCCTTAAGCATATGGTCAAGTTCTTTCTGTAGGGTAAAGATTTGTTGAAGCCGTTGTTAGCATTGTCATTGTCGATATGAATTTCTTATTACCTTAGCTATTATTAACAACCCTCTCTTTTCCTTATCTTGTTTTTTGAATTTGTATGTGTCCCGACACGCACTCACCATCCATATTTCCGCACTGGTTGATGCGATCGCGAGGCCGGCCGGGTCGAAAGCCCCTACATCAAAGTATATATATGAAACAAAGCTGACGAGGAGGTCGATGAGTTGACCTCGACGGATGATGGATTCAAAACCATGCGGAAGGAGAGGGGGTGACCGTAATGCGATGGATGGACCGGAATCACAAGGAGGTCACTTATAAACTTCCTTGTGTATTGTTCGAGGGCACCGTATTTCTCGAAGCCTGGTTGATGCATCAAAGCCGTGTGAAAAATGCGTATTACCTATTCGACTACGAACAATGCGGTGGATTTAGATAGGGAGGCCAACATTGTGCAGCTTTGTCATGCATAATGAGGCCTCATATAAGGTCACAGGAAAGAAGCTAATGAGGCTCGACCTCACTTATTTGGGTGCCCCGCGCGGCACATTCTATCGACCACGATGTCAAGATATTGGTAGGGACGTTAATGTCAAGTCCTCGGGTCAACCAAGGACAACTTATCACCTCATTTATCTATGGCCATCCACGACTTTTACATATTACGAGGCAAGAATCGATGGTCGCGATTCGATCGTACCGGGTCCCACAAGATTCGTCACTCATTTTATTGCAGGGGAGAGCCTATACAGTACAAGGCTAGTTTAAAAAGGTTCATTCTCTCCACTCGCTTATCGGAGTACATGGATGTACACAGAGGAGCTCCTTGGGATCGATGAGATACCGCTAAAGATGGAGTGATAGAAGATAACAAAGTGTGGGAGAAGGTGCAAGATTATTTGTCGTCCATAGAACCTCCTGTGCGGTACTTAGGTTGGTGGATTCAAATGACAAAAATCGGATGGGGTACCGTATGATGCTACATAAAGCTAAGTTGAAAATTAAAGAGAAGCATCCCAAGTGGTTACAAAAAGTGGTGGAAGGTGATCGACAACAGATGTGGACAAAAACCCTACACCACGACATTCATGCACAGTATAATTTAGTAGTGTAATATGCTAATGATTACAAGTTATATTTCGTGTATTACCCCCAATGTCTTTAAACTAATGGAGTAATAATGTTGTTGCTGTGGTACTTGAACCCAAGGATACGGTATGGTGGTAAGTATGTAATGACATGGTGAAGTATTATCAGCACACTATCCGTAATTAAACGACTATGTAAGACCCAAGAAGACAACGTGCGCGCCGAGGTTGAAGTAAGTAATACGTTTCATATTAATTAAACTATTAACTTTATCTCAAGAAGAGAAGATAATTGTTTTAGGTGTTTTCGATGACTTCATACGCACAAGACGGGTGTACGGGGATCAGTCATAAAGACTCACATGATAGGGTCCCCCTAAGTAATATGCTTACCCGAATTAATGACTCTTTGGTTAATTGATTTTTTTTTACATAACGTTATCGATGATACGTATAGTGTCTTCTTTACGATTACGGTGAGTGGTGGATTATGGACAAACGAATCGGATGGAATCCACTCGGCCGTTGCAATTCGGGTGCTAAGTCGCAGCACATCGTCATCCTGATGCGAGAATTGGAGCACCTTCAACCTTATTCATACGAAGAGGAGAAATAGGTTGAAGACAGAAAGATTGGAGAAGCTTGTCTACTGCCATTACAATATGAGGCTGAGGATAAAGAATATCAAAGATAGGCAGAAGACATCGGAGCAGAGATTTGCACAGTTTGCACGTGGATTGTACCAAGAAAGAGCACAGCCCAAGCTACTCGTGCTTGTCCTGTGCGGATGTGGACTTGGAATATCTATTCCAAGAAGAACATCCACTTGCGCACGGGTGGAAGACAATGATGCCGAGGAGAGCCGAGTTCGACCCGAACGACGTACACGGGCCGAAGGAGAGCTTGACGAGCCGTTGTTGGCGAGGGACGAAGACATGCAGGAAGTTGAAGAAAGTCAAGTTCCGTGCACAGCTCCACTTCTTGATCCACCCCGGACTACAACTTCTCCAGAGAGACATCCAGCTCCGCCCCCGGCCGCTACAGCTCCTGCTCGGATTCTAGTTTCGGGTCCTTCTACCACCACCACCACCAAGAAGACTGGTGGATTATTTAGAGCTTTAAAGAAAGTATGCTTACCTTCACAAAGAAGCAAGTCAAGGAGATCCTACATTGAAGAGGAAGAAGATAAGTATCAAACGGCGACATCATCTCCGCCGACACCGAGACCACTCGGCCACCTTCCTCGACGAGGATGAAGAAGAATTTGGCGCCACCCACACAACAACAAGTAGGGGGGTGGAGGTGAGGCGGGGGTGGCGGCAAGACAGGTGAGGCGGCGCCTCGGCCCTCGTGTGCAGTGAGGGTGACTCTACTAGTAGTGCTCGGACGAGTGGAGCAGGTCCAGATGATTCGAGTGATAAAAGACACTCACGTGTTCGAGTGGCAAGGGGGCAACGACGGTGGACGAGGTTGAATGTTTTCGACGAGTTTGCATCTTCCTATCCAGAGCCTCGCCTCGGGGACGGTGAGCCCGGCTATCCACCTCCACCATCTTTTTTACCTCCACCTCCGACCGATCGGGGGAGCGATGAAGTTTACTCGACATGGCCCGCCTTTATTTTCTTACGGATACGGGCCAATTACGACCGACCCTAATCAATGGAGATTTGCGTAAAAATCGAGAATGACCAGACAGAGAGATCCGTATCCGCATCCATCCTACTCCTCGGACGTTACCATAGTCGGTGGTGATGCATACGTATAATGTATTTCTTTGTTTATTTCACGCAATGTAATATGAGTGGTAAGAAGAATATGTGTTGTACAATTTGTGGAGTTTGGTATGATTGTTCGTTTGGTAAAAACATGTATCTTATTTGATGCGTACGATGTGTTCTATTGTGTGATTGGATATGATATGTGTTCTATATGATTGATTGTTAATTTGTTATATGAATGAGTGTTCCCTATATTTTTTTTCACATTTTTCCTGAGTCCTATGTATTTTTATTAATTTTTTGGCGATTTTTCCATATTTTTTCGAAAAGCAAAAAAAAAAAAAAAACCGATCCAGACCGATTCTGGATCGGTCTGGCTCCAAGAGAATCGGCCTGGATCGGTCCGATCCGATCCGATCCGGATCGGATCGGACCCCACCGATCCAGGATCCGATCCCGATCCGGCGATCCTTGTGTTGGACAGACCAAACTAAGATATTACAGTTATATGTTTGAGTTAACCCAAAATTGAGACACCACACTCACCAACTAGACAATCCACGTAGACACTAAGAGGGTCTACCAACTTGGAATATCAAACGGCTTTAAAATTCATAAAAATTACTCTGGAGGATGCAAAAAAAGGATAAATTAGCACCACGTAGGAGCCTTCCACAAAGGAGACCTGACCCTTAAAATCCATTTCAGCTCGAAGAGAGAAAGAATAGTGCAAGAAGTAGAATTCAAGGGACTGGAAGCGAAAGAAAGATGAAAAAAATAAGAGATTAAGAAAGAAGATCAAAGAGAGAATTGGTACCGTGATCCTGAGGCCAGTCTCAAAGAAGAGAAAAAAAATAAAAAATCAGGGAAATCCGATGAAAATAAATATAGATGCATGGCAGCAGTAAGAATAAAACCTCAATCATGCGCAATATAACTATCGAATGATAAGAATTATCAAATAAAAAAAGACATCTAGGCAAACAAGAAAAGGATGTTAAAGATGAGCATCAGAGTAAATCCAGAAGGTCATCTTGGCCAATAACTCTCAGTGAAGTGAGAATGGGTCAGCTGCTGGACATCATACAACATCTTTTCTGTTTTAACTTTTAGATTGAAGGTACTAAACTGAAAGTGACTCTATAATCCCTCATGAACAGCAAACAGCACCTTGTTTCCATGTCACATATATAGATTAACAGTTCATGCTGATCAGCCATGGCAAATCACTAGGTGAAAGGCAATTGCCATTTCACAAACAAGTCCAGGTTATAAGAATATAACAAGCCTGAACAGTGGAGAGAATCTAGCTAGCGGTAAGTCATTGACGTGAAACATTAGCAATAACAAAGAGTGAGGGTGTAGCAAGCACACCTAACATGAGAATCAGGGATGTCATCAACAGCAAATGGGCACGAATCATCAGGATCGTCCTGGAATGATAATTTACTAGAACTCCTTGAAAACCCAACTCTTGGCGAGCCACAACTTGAAGGAACCCCAGAGAAGCGCCCTGAGTCCTCCCTCAAATCTCTAATGCCCTGCGAAGTAGTAGAATTCAAAAGAATTAGCTCTCAGAAAAACTTCAGTTTTATACTATGAACGAACAAAGTACCTTCTGCAAGGAAGAACCAGGTAGCCCCGGAGAGAATTCCCCCACCTTGAATCCCTCCACTCTCTGAAACGACCTGCTCTCGGTAGGAGACTCCTGAAATGAAGCGCCTACCCTCGTCACCTTGGGGGAGGGCGGCGGCAGATAAGCCTTGGTGGGGTCGGAAAAATTAGGGCTTCGGTGATAGACGGGGTTGGTCATCGGCGGCGATGGTATACTCATCGGCGCGGTCTCCTGCTGCAACCTGCGGTGCAAAGGGTTGGTCGAACGAGTTGGCGGAGATGGAGACGGCGACGGCGAGAACGGGGGCGAGAGCGCGAAGTCATCATAGCTCAAGCTCCCCTTCCTGCCAGCACCCGAGCGTTGGTGACTGCCGGTGGCCATGCGCTGTCCAGAGGATCCGGCGGCGAAGTTCTGCGACTCCGACGCCATCGACGGTGACGAGCCTAGAGGATGGTGAGCCAGGGGCGTGCTTGTCCAACTGTGGGGGCGAGACATTGGATCTGAACCAAACCGGAGAAGTGCCCGTGCCGGGAACGACGTCGGCTGCGCCGTAGACGGAGAAGAAGGAAATGCACGCAGCGGATCCGCGGCGGGACTGCCGACGTAGTCGGCGATGATCCTAGGAGGAAACAGGGAGGAGGACTCCAGGCAAAAATCGGAGAGGTCCGGCCGGTAGGAGACCGATGCGGTGATCTGGCCGAACTGGGTCTCTACGGCGGCGAAATCGTGGCGGATCATCTCCTCCTCTTCCGCGCGGGTGAAGGGCTCGGCAAAGGAAGAGACCCGGTAGCTGATGTTGAAGTTGCAGTTCTGGTGATGGTGGCGGCTGCCGCCACCGGCGGTGGCGCCGCGGAGCATGCGGAAGGCCTTGTAGGAAGGGAGCAGCCTCAACACGGCGTAAATAGAGCGCAGCAGCACGATGCACTTTTTGTAAGTCCTCCTGTAGAATGCTGCGGCGGCCTCCGCCGAAGCCGGGGAGGAGGGCGCCGCCCGGGCAGGCGTCGACGGCGAGGAAGACGGAGTTACGGGGCGAGATAACGATGACGACGAGGTGGCGGCGGAGGATGGCTCGTAATGGACGGCCCAACGCTCAATAACGGTATCAACATCGGCGCCGTCTCGGAGGAGGAGGATGTCGATGACCATGGGGTCGGCGACGCTGCGGTGCCAGAAGCTAAGGCTGTCCAGCGCCGCCGGGGGTTCCCCCAGGGCGAGGTTGAACCAGCGGTCCCGCTTCCGCAACCGGTCGCCGCCACCCGCCCTGCTGCCGGCGAGGACGTGAGGGACCCTGGAATCGAGGACGGCCTGCAGGACCTTCAACAAGAAATTAGTAACAATCTGCTCGGTACGTCCGGGCTCGGCGCCCGCCATTGATGCGGGCAAAGGTGGAATTTTTCTCGGTTGGCCTCCTCGGAGCAGCTCCTGCCCAGGTATCTACTCGCCGATCTCGTACAGGGATCGGCAAAGGGGGTGATCCGGGCTGGTGGTGGGCCGACGGAGGGACCTGTTCGCGGCGATTGTCGGCTTCAGGGGGGGTGCCATCCAGGTCTGTCGCAGGGGCGACGGCGGCGACGGGGAGAGCTGCCTTCGCTGCTGCTCGGACTTTGCCCCCGAGGCAGCCGTTCCCATCCGCAAAATCGCCGCCGCCCGCCTACCCAAGACCAAAGCCGATGCAGCTACGCATCCGGCGGGACAATTTCGGCGGAAAGATTCCAACTTCGGTCGGGAGAGACAGGAGAAAACGTGCAAACAATCGGAGACAAGACGAGGACGTAGAGAAGGAAGCGGAGGCGCCGAGGCCGGGAGGGAGAAGGACTCGAATAAGAAGAATAAATGATTGGGTTGGTTTCCAAGATGACGACTCTGTGAACAACGCGCAGGAACAAGAAGAATTTATTCTAATACTTGATCAATTTTTAGAGAACGGGACGACGTGTGGGATTGTAATGACGGCTACCAAGAACTTTCCTTTCCGTGGTGAGGACGAGGACGGGGGATGAGAAGTTCAAAAGAAGATGATTAATTGATTGAAGCTGTTGCTTGGCAAGTAGTAAATTACAGGGGGTATTAATGAATATGGGAATAAATATGTAACACCAGCGAGGAGACCAGTTGAAAAGCGTCGGCTTCCCCCCCCCCCACCCTTTTTTTTTCTTTTCCTTCTTGGATCAAAAGCTGAGATTGAAATAGGCAGTTATTCATGATACACTTACCTATATTTGTTAAGCACTGATTGGTGGAGAATCATATATGAGAAGCTACCCAATTAAAAAAAGGAAGAGGGCATCTTGCTTTGAAGTCTCATAATCATTCATGGGGTCATGGCACGGCACCGTCCATTAAGGCAACTCTTACAGAATTCCAAGGGGGCGAGCCAGCAGATAAGGATGGTTACCGCTGCGTGACGTCAGTTGCTTTCCACCTTGGGAGTTAAGACACTCATTTCATGAAACTTTCGTAGGTTCCAAGAATGTGGTGTGATTTTAGTATTTGTCAAAAGCTCCTGATAAAGATAACAGAAGGATGCAAACTCTACAGAAAGGGTCCCTGTCTTCCTTGAACATGAAAGAAGCATAACAGGGGTGTTTGGTTGTAAATTTTTATTTAGATGGTTTTACCTTTGCAAAACAAAGATTGCACTGTACGTTGGTATCACTTTCAAAATTACATGAATTGGTAGTATAACGTGTTAGGCAAAAGTGACATTATTTTTTTAAAATTTGTGCAAATATGTTGGACAATACATTGAATTAAATATTCACATGATCGTTACAAACAATATGGCATTCATGTGAAATTGACACATCTAGAGTTACATATATCACATTATATATGGTGTTATTAAATAAAATATGATGTCTGAAAGATCACAACTGATTCGTTGTGAAAAGAAATAATTTTATTGTTTTATTATATTTTTACTGATGATCAACACAAAACATGTTTGATTATTGGCAAATGAATGATTTGCAATTTGAATGAAGTTCAAAGTGGCATCCCCCCATAATAGAGGCTGGATGTTACAGTGTAAAAGTGTTTTCAGTGTAGTTGAAACAAAACAAGGGTATTGGTATTTCGAATTTTAGAGAGACTTTGAAGGAAAACTAACATCTTTTAAAATTGAGATAGTCACTGCCAAAGTGGTTTTAATAAATGTCTCACTTCATTTTTTATTTTAAGATAGAAAATAGAGAGAAAAGTATATTCAAACACCATATAAGTCTTGACTTTTATACCCAAGATATATGACATTGAGTAGGGTTGTTTACTATTCAATTATACACAAAAAAACAAACCAAATTAGTAATTTGGTTTGATTTGCTTTGATTTGAACTACTTTTCACTCTCGTTAAGTAGATAAACCAAATTAGATTAAGTATTTATTTTAATTTATATATATTAACAATATTTACATATCATTTTCGATACAAATAAATGTGTTCAAGAGTTTTTAAGATGACATTGATGAAATGTATAAACATATATATTAAAATTTAATGGAATGTGGTTTAAAGTAAACCAAATAAAATTATAGATTGACATATTTCGTATATCATAATGAAAATATGATTTAAATCAAACCCAACCTAATTCAAAGATAATTTGGTTTGGTATAGTTTGATTTCCATGAACACCCCTAACTTTGAGTTGAAATGCATTCAAGTAAGCCATGAGTTATATTGACTCTCAAATGAAACTTTCGTATACCACCACTATAAACGAGTTTCTAGATAGATGAATAAAAGCAAGGCATTATAGAAAAACAATCTTGGGCATAATTTTGGATCTTGAACACTTGGCAATAAGAGAAGTCTAGGTGCATCTAGATCCAAAAATTCATTGATGTTTTCGATTGATTGTTAAATTCTACACATTTGCATTGCATTCCAACATTCAGCTTTATAAGATTCCAATTTTTCTATTTGCTAGTGCAGGACAACTTGCAAAAACTTCCTTTTCCTTTGAAAGTTCCAAAAACACTCGACATTGCACCAGCCACATAGTGTTTCCCATCTAAGCGTTTTTGTCTATAATGCATATGAATGCCCACTGAAGAAAGGTAATTAGCCGATATAAGCCCCCCTGTCTCATCTATTTCTTTTTCTGCTTCATGTTCCTCACATCATCTAGTTTTGATCCACCCTGGTGTTGTTTCAACTTGGTATTAGAGCAAAGACTATGAAGGAGGCGACATTGTCTACCACTTAGATGGTTGGAGAAAATCAAGATACAATTTAGAACTAAGTAAATAGCCCCTACTTCTTATATTCCTCTAACAATCTAGAAAGTATCTTGGTGTCGATGTTGCGAACCGGGAAATTTTATTTCTGAGCAAAGAGGTATAACTATTGCACTTTCTACAAAAAATCTATTGGATTTTGTCAATGGGAGTACTGTTAGGCCAACTAAATCTAATCCTTTATGCAAATCTCATGAGAGGGTTAACAACATGGTGATTTCTTGGATACTTTATACACAGAATATAGTGGTATCTGTTCACTATACTGACATAGCTTATGAAGTGTGGAAGGATCTGAAAGAGAGATTTTCACCTTCCAATGGACCCAAGATATATAATCTTGAGCGATCTATTTCTATGCTCAAACAACGAAAAGAGCCAACCATAAAGTATTTCAACACTTTAAAGGACCTATGGGATGAACTTGCTCAATTGTAGTCCTCTGTTGAAGAAAACGTATGAAAGAAGATGCCTCTTGTAGTTTCTTATAGGGCTTAATGAGGTGTATGTTTCCATAAGGAGCCAAATTCTTTTTATGGATCCTCTTCCAAAGTAGGAAAAGCTTATTCTCTTGTCGTGCATGATGGTGCCCAACGCATCATCCAGAATTCTCATTCTAAAGAACATTCGACCATGTTAATGAAAGGTAACACCAATAGTTACAAGAATGGTAGAAATGTTGAATGGAATGGGTCATGTGACCATTGTAATATTATTGAGCATAGCAAAGAAAACTATTTCACGATAAATGCTAAAAGGTGTGGTTTCTTCAATATTTCTAATCACAACAAAGATTAATGTTACTGTCTACATGAGTACCCTCAGAATTGACATACACATAAGAAGAATCATGAGAAGAAAGAAGGACAACCTACATTGATGAATATATTTGACAAGGCTTTTGGATTCTGGTAACTTCTCTTTACATGCTAACAACATAGTCTTTTTAGGAACTGATCAAGCTAGCATTTGGATCTTCGATTTAGGAGCCACCACTTACATTTCTACTTCAACAATAGATAATATTGAAGCAAATATATATAACATCTATACAGGTACACAATTGCTAGATGGGTCGTGAACCAAAATTTACAAATGCAATTCTATAAACGTTGTTGAAAATATACAGTTGAAAATCGTTTACCATGCCCCTTCATTTAAGCATAACCTCTTTCCCATCGGTCAATTGATTAGAAAAAATGATTTTTCTATTAAATTTTATTCTACCCATTGCATTTTACAGGACACTTTCACCTAGAAGCCGATTGGTCAATGAGTCAGAATTCATAAATCATGACTTGCTCTCTTTATTTTCTACATGTGGAATTATTCATGAACATATGCGTCTACACCTTTCAACAAAATGGGCTTGTTGAAAGAAAGCACATGTATTTCCTAGATGTTGGAGGTGAGCTTAGATTGCAAGACAAGTTGCCACAATCCTAATGAAATTACTACTTTTTCATAGTTGTCTTCCTCATTAATAGGCATCCCTTGAAAATTTTGCAAAAAAAAATGCCCTTAAGACGTTTTGTTTAAGAAACCACACTTCTATGAATGCCTAAAATCATTGGTTGTATATGCTTCTCAACCACATCACATTTACAGCATAACAAGTTCGTCCCTAAAACTAGGCCTTGCATATTTCTTGGATATCCCCCATATCAAAAGGCCTACACCATGTTAGATCTTGAACCTAAGCATGTGTTCTCTAGTTGTGATGTTGTTTCTTTTATGAAATAATACTTCTTTTTAGATACAAAAAACACATTTATGAGGACAAACGTAGTCAATCTGTCTTTGTGCTCACTTCCACAGAAAATGTTTTTGACGATGTTCCTAAACCCATTCCTTTGGACTCCAATGATGAATTGCCCTTTGAAGATGAAGTTGCCATCATTTTTGAACCTAAACCTTTTGAAGTTGTAGCTCCAATGATGAACACCCTTACGTACCTTGAGAATTACATCATCAACTTCATTGTATCCCACAATCAAGTTATGCCTACATACCACAAATCAAAATACATCTCCTATGATAAATTCTCTCCACAACATATAGCCTTTTTATTAGTGCTTAGTAGAAATTTAGAAGTAATAACCTGATAGAAAGTTATGCTCTACAAGTCAATCATATTTAATATGATTTGACATTTCTTAAAATATCTCATTTAATTAAATTGGCATATATTTATTAATAGAATGTGGGCTCTACAAGCTAATCATGTATGATATGGTTCAACATTTATAGAAATATCATATTCAATTAATTAGGCAAATTTTCATTACTAACCCTTATCAGATGTGTACATTGTAATGAAGTTCTTCATCATATGCAATGATGATTGAATCATGATAAAATCATGTTAATGAGTTTGATCATCTAGAAGTACATGATCTAAATGTTCCTAGTCATAGGATCCTTGAGACGGGACAGTAAGGATCTAAATAGATTAGTATATGTGATGTCTTCTCATATTTTGAGGATGACCGATCTCATTAGTTTTTAGTGTGGAGACATTGGGTGCTCACTAATCGAATGAGTTCACTGAACTGACCAAATTAGAAACCCTGAATGATGTCTTACCAAACTTTTAATCAAGATTTTCTATAATCATGGTTGCATGGTTGAACTTTTGACCTAAGTAACCAAATATGTCTTGTTAGGTAGAACTTGTGCTTCGACTATTGATTTATGAATCACCATTTAGATGGTCTAGTATAACAATAGATCATGTATAAAAAATCAGATGGAGGTAATTGAGCAGATAACAAGGGATCATCCACTCTCAGTAAGTGAGAGTGAATGTCTATTAGGGTTTTCTATTATCATGGTTATATGGTAAGATATTTGAGTTGAGTCACCAAATATGTCTTACTTTATGTATCTTGTACTTTGACTATTAACTATAGATCACCGATACAGTGATTCAGTACAGATCATGGAACAAGTATAGAAAATTTTAGTGAAGATAATTGAGTTGACAACAAGAAATCATACACTTTCAGTAAGTGAGAGTGAATGCATGTAAGATAGTACTCTAAATCCCTAGCCATAATAGAAAAGATAATTAGAAAATAAATTTTTCATTTGATCTAATTCCATGTATAGGATCCCAAAGTGTCGATGTAGTAAAATGTTGATAGTTGATGACATATCTCTATCCAACCAAGACATTGAATGAATGAAAGTTTATATCCGTATGATAATCGATGACAAAAATACTCTATGGAGATAAATGATCTACAAAGTCATTTTAAATTATTAGATGTATCTTGTATCATTTATGATCGGAAAGCCATTAAATCTTTTATTAAATAACATATTTAACCTAAATTAAGTTGTTATTTTAATTAGATTTTGATCAAATAGACTATTTGGCCTAGTGGGCCAAGTGCTCAATGTCGCAGCAGCCGCATGATGCTATCCATCTAAGCATTTCCATTTGTAGCATCCACTACTCAATTGAGAGCATTTTATATAAAGTATTATAATTCCATCTTTGTACATTGATTAGAGCCATTGCTCCTTTATATACTAAATAAGATGAGACCCACAGAGGTAAGGTGATTAGTCGATATATGCTCTCCGCTTCATTTTGCTTCTTCTCATGTTTCTTGTTCCTCTCATTGTCTAGCTTCTATCCAATATGGTGTTGTTTATTTGTAAACAACAAATAATATATTCATCAGCAAATATATGCACTTGTAAAAGGAAAATAACAGTAATTGCTCTTGAAGAGAAGTAACCATCTTTATTTGCATCTATTGTAAGAAGGGAATTGAAAGGGAAGTAGTACTTATGGTGTCATACCCAAGATTTCTCAACATGAACAGCAAATTGATTCATGCAACGAGACCGGGGAAATAACCCCTTAACTGTGTCGGTTTGGGAAAAATTAATGAATATCATATCCCAATATACAATACAAAAGACTACAAAAAATAAATTATCCCTTGATTTAATATAAACAATTCATATATTGGTTTAAACAAACATATTGATCTTTCTATAAACTACTTGAAATCCAAACTATTACATTTCTGCTATGCTAAATCTGTAGTTTTGAAAAATATTAAAAGTTTTGGAATGAGTCACACTAATTTAGCATGACTTATACCCGAACTTTCTTATTATATTTATCGACATAAATGATAGTAATAAATAATAAATCTCACAATTCAAATTATAAAAGATATACTAAACTATTTATCAAGGTTCAATTAATCAAATGTGATACTTTCCAATCATTTAACAAATTAACCAATTTTACATGTACCAACTAAATATGACTTAACCAGTTAAACCATTCTACATGTTCATGCCACCTAGACCTAACATGTGCCTACTATATATGCCATAATACTATTCCAATCCATTTGTTTGAATTATCTGCTCTACTTGGACACTGCACCTATGTCACAAAACTCACGCCAACTCTAATATATATAGGATGTACCATATACTAAGCTAAATTTTATAGTTCGTCTAGGTAGAGATGTACTTAGGATAAATCGCGATATCAGGGTGCTCCGGATTGTTTTAAATCATCCGCTACCCACGGGACACAATCTATAGGTTGGAGGAGTAAAAGTTCTATCATAGGATGTAAAGCACCAACCACATCTCACAAGTACAAGCCAACCACATCTCACAAGTACAAGCAAGGTAATTACACAAACAAATAATATTTTACTAACCAGAAATGCATAATTACTAAATTAGATATGTATAATACCAAGCCATGCACCATAACTCAATTAATTGCAATTGACAAATTAAGATGCTATGCAACACATATGACCATGCTAAACCACAATCTAATAAAGCACAATCTAATAATCATTAACAAGATGATGGACGTATTCTAAACTCGTACATAGCAATGAGCACGGTTCGGTTTGGTTCGGTGTGAACTATTTTTTTCCAAACCGAACTAAACCGATTCAAACCTTCAAATCGAACCAAATTAAACCGATTTCAATTCAATTTGGTTCAATTTAAACAAAAAATATATAAAAATATTTTAATTAATTAATTTTTAAAAATAAATAATAATTTAGTTTTAGAATAACCAAAATAAATATTATTTTATTATAAAATTATAAAAACCTTATTTTTATTAATATTATAATAGTTTTTGTATAATCTTTTAATTAAATCAGTTTAAACAGTTTGATTTGATTTAAATGGGTCTTGAGGACTCCCAACAAATCAAATCAAACTGAAAGTGGTTCAAACTTAACCGAACCGAATCAAGCAGGTCGGTTAGATTTAGTTTTTCGATTTGAACCATTTAGTGCTCACCGCTAATCATACAATTGACCATGAACGACATGCAATGCAATTATTAATAAATTAATTACAAGTCACGATTATTAATCTAATCTAAATTCTAACTCAATTAACTCGTAGTGAATTAGAATCATTCATAACATAAATCAGTTGTAAATACGATTATAAGTAAGAGGTTATAATTCAATTTTTATGAATTAATATATGTAATTTCATTTATTCACTGCAATGTCTTTAATTTAACGAATACTTAACAAAATTGACTAACTAATGTAATTCATGAAATTAAACAAAAATTATGCCACATGATTAACACCTAATTAGATCATACAGATGATTAAATAATTCAATTAATATTTACTTATTTATTATGACTAATGGGGTGTTTGGTTGCGTGATAATGACCATTTTTTTTAATTTTTGAAAATTGTAATGAAACTGACCTTAAAACCATGTTTGGGTCGTGGTATCACTTTTTGTTTCAAAAACTTTTTTCATCCGCTGGACATTGTAAAAAAAAAAGAGGTAGAGACCATTTTTTTTTGAAAGCGATCTCCCCGTCTCGCGAAGCCCTCGCGGACAAACCCTCGCGACTCCTCCCGATGCCCTCTCCGCTACAGCTCTCCTCCTCCCAGCGGCGGCCTTCTCCTCCAAGTGCCCGGCGGCCTCCTCCCAGCGGCGGCCTTCTCCTCCCGGTGCCCGCGGCCTCCTCCTCCCGGTGCCCTCTCCGCTACGGCGCATCCCATCGGCGGCCTTCTTCTCCCAGTGGGATGGTGACAAGTCGTGCTGCTGTGACCAGGGAGCCGTCCCCGGCGACCCTGGAAGGGTTTTCCATATCCCCCGCGGTGGCCGGGCTCCGGTGCCTGTCCGGACTGTTTCTGCACTACAACGCACTGACGGGGGAGATCCCGCCGGAAATATCCAACCTCACCGAGCTATCGGACCTCTACCTCAGCTTTAACAACCTCTCCAGGGGCATCCCGCCGGAGATCGGCAACATGGTGAGCCTGCAAGGTGCGGTGGTTCTTGATGGTGGTGGGGGAACAAAGATACAGATAGGTGAACGGGGTCAATTTGGACGGCAGCTGTGAAGGCGAACTAGGAGGAGGAGGGGGGAAGAGAAAGGGGTGGAAGGTCGCAGGCCGAGGTGGGTGGAAGAGGGGTGCCGTGGTGGAGATGGGGAACTGCCAGGCGACGGACGGGGCGGCGGCGGCGATACAGCACCCGGGAGGCAGGATGGAGAGGCTCTACTGGCCAACGCCGGCGAGCGAGGTCATGCGCCGCAACCCTGGGCACCACGTTGCCCTCATCACCCTCTGCCTTCTCACCCTGGACACCCAGCAGCAGCACGAGCACGGAGGGCGGAGAACTAATCTCGCCGCCGCCGCCGGGATCTGTGGCGGCCGGGAAGCGGGGTAGCTTCACGGCATACGGGTTGCGACGGGAGGCGGAGGGCCGCGGCGGCAACTTGCCGCTGGGCGTCCAAACACCTCATTATCATGTTTATAAAATTACCAAACACCTCATTATCATTTTTAAAAATTAAAATATTTTTACCAAACACATTCATTATCACATTTTCATTTTTAAAAATTATCTTGTTTGGTATTATATTTTAATTTTTTATCATGAAACCTTTTTAAAAATTAAAATGTAACTAAACACCCCATAATAATTTAATGAATATATTTTGATATATCAACTGATACATCGAGACGTTAAAAACAGTTGGAAAACTTATCTCGATAAAGTCAATAACTAACCGAACTCCAGAAAATACTCATCAAGTCAACGAGCACGAAATAACAACAACAATGTAGGACGATGTGAAGTTGAGAGAATATGAATATTTAATAAATTATCAAAGAATAAAAAATTCTAAGATAAAATAGGTGATGGGAGAGAAAAAAAAAGGCTTCACCTGAGCGGGTCAACGAAGATACTGCGCCGGTTGACGCTGGGCAGACACCTTCGGCCGCAGAAGTAGAATCGAGCTGAGCCGAGTCGGCCGAGCATGGCTCAGTTGGCAACACCCTGCTCCAGGGGGGAGCAGGGCCGGGTTCGCCTCCCGGTGGTTGCAAGCTGGGCGCCCCAAGGGGGGGCGACTTGTGGGGATCGAGAGGGCTCGATCCCTCGTCACCCGCGTACGCAGCAGGTCTCTAGCTGCTGAGCCATCTGTGTCCAAAAAAAAAAATCGAGCCGAGCTGAGCAGGGCACTGTTCGAGCTCGGCTCATTCGATTATTTAGCCGTTCGAACTTGGCTTGATACTTGACGAGCTTTCGAAAGTCTTGTTCGAATTCAGCTCGATTTAAGCTCAACGAGTTCGAGCTCGATTCGTCGAGCCGCTCGTTTACGTAAACGAGCAAACTTAGCTCGAATTCAATTTGAACTCACATTCAAACTCATTTTTGAACTCATATTCAAACTCATTTTTGAACTCAAGATTAAGCTCGTTTACTTGAAATTAAAGTTCAAATATTAAAAAATATTTTAAATTACTATTTAAACATAAAAGATATAATTATATATAATATTAAAAATATAAATATAATTTAATTTAATTTAATTATTAAATAAAATAGTTAATCAAGTATTTAATCGAATATTTAATCGAACCCTTAAACGAAGTGTTCAGATCTCTGTTCAGACTCGACTCGTTTATAAATCGAGTTTTTTTTCTATTCAAATTCGTTTATTTAACTTAATAAATAATTAGAGTCTAATTTTTAATGGATCAAGTATCGAAGTGCTCGTGGAACGTACTGATTCGTTTGCACCCTACGCAGAATTGCGGTCAGCGGCCGGCGCGATCAGCACGAGCATGTCCGAGAAGGACGTCACGCCAAGCCGCCGCTGACGCGGTTCATGGCCACGGCGGCAAAGATGGCGGCGTGGGTGACGGGCATGGGACGCCAGGGAGCACAGCACAGGCCGTGGCGGCGGAGCGTGGCTCGCACGGCGGCAAGGCAGGGATGGCGTCAGGGGCAGTTCACTGTTTGGTTCGGCCCCAAAAACTTAAATTAAATTAGGAGTTTGATTCGATTTAATTTGGCTTGAATCATGATCGATTCGGCTTGGTTTCTATGATTCTTCGAGTCGAACTAAATCGTTGAACCGAATGATCTGAATCAGATTAAATATTTTATTTTATGTTATATGTAATATAATATTTATGTATTTTTTCTTATAAAAATAAACTTGTTTCGAGAATTTCAAGACAAATAATGAGATGTATATACAAATACACTGAATTTTTATAAAATGTGATTTAAAATAGATAAAACAAAATTATACATCGGCACGTTTACTTTATCTTAATAAAATATGGTTTGAACCCGACCAAATCAAATCGAATCGAGAAATAGTTTGGTTCGAGAAAAAATACTCAGAAATAAAATCAAATCAAACCATGAACACCCCTAGATGGTGGCGGAGGAGAGAAGATTCTGGATGGGGTAGGGGAGGAGGTTGACGGTGGGTTTTTTTTTATTTTGGTTAGTCGAGTAGGACGGTGTTTAAGTTTGACTCGTTTATTTTACACAAGTTCGAGTTTAAACTCTAGTTTTAACGAGTACACTGAATCTTTGTTCAAACTTGATTTATTTATTAATTGAGCTGAGTCGAGCTCGAACTCTCGAATAGTAGTTATACTAAAATTCAATTCATATTCTGTTTTAATCATTTACTACCAAACATGAACATGCATGATATCGTAAAGTGGGAATGATAACATTCAACGGATCGGCGACATGCACTTCAGTGCCGACAAGGTGATGGTTAGAATCATAAAGTTGGTTGATGTCCAGGAGAGTGATAAACAGAGAAAGTTTGTGCTTTTCTGATAGAATTTTATATTACAATAAAATCTAAGATGGTTAAAAAATTTTGAGTGGTCATGTTTTTTTGGTGAGAAACGAACAAAAAGAGTGCGGATCATACATGTTAATTATAAAAGGTGGTAAAACATGGCGAAAAAAAGTTTAATCGCTTTTTTTGTTTATTAAGTCTTATATAAAAACATATTTTTCTTTATTATTGAAACATATTTTTGTAATAAAAATTAAATTTTTATGAAACCAAACATCCCATTAAATGCAAAAAAAAAACTCAGGGGTGTTTACTTGGCTTGTAGATAATATATTTATTTATAAGAATATATTTTGCAATAAACTTGTTTGAACATATGACCCCGTGATAGCAAAAGATATTTGAGCGAGAATTCCTTAAATCTTTTGTAAAATAACGAACTGTATAAACTATTAATCCATCTCCAGATGTGACAACGATACCTTTTCGTTGTCTTACGACTTTTTTGGTATTAGTATTAAACATCTCTATATCTCGTAATTTTCAAATTGATATTTATATGTATATATAATCATCACAGATATTCGACTGCTAATATCAATTTTAAAATTTATACGCACGAACAAGATATAAATATTTATGATGCAATATGTGCCCACCTTTATCAATTTTGTTATTGCTAATATACCCAAAATTGATGTGATATCATTTTATTTCTCTGATCAACATTAGATTTTTTAATATATTACTCTTCAGCACAAAATGATAGCAAAGATTTTACCATATGTATAGAATTATTTATTGTTATTGCATAGCAAACTACCCAAATATGTCTTGGATATTCTTACTCAGAAAAAAAATGCGCCAATTACATTTTCAGGATCTGTAACGTCGATTAATTAGTAGTGGTGGCTGCCCATTGTTATGACACTATCGTTTACTTAGATCAACTATTAGTCTTTGTTTGGTATCATTATTAAACACTTCTATTACAATCAATTTTAAAATTGATATTTATGATAATCATTTAGAAATTTTTGACTAATAATATCAATTTTGAAATTTGTAGTAAAAAAATATGTTATATAATGCAAGTGTTAACTTGTATCAATTTTGATATTGATATTTTAACTTTTAGAAATATCAATATCAACATTAATATAATATTATTTTTGATATTTTAACCAAACAAGACCATTAAAGATACAATTATATTTTTACAATTATAACCGGTAATGTTCAATTCAGTTATAGAGCACCAACTTTTTTGAGACAAATTTGCGAACTGTTCCAAAATTTTGAAATTCACCATTAAAGCATTAGGTGTAGCAGAGAATTGAGCATGCATAAAATGAGATGATGAAATTATTGCAATCAAAGTGTAGCATGCACATAGTTATGCCATGGGCTTTTTTTCAACTACTTTCTTCATGGTTCGCCGGGTCGCGACCCGGCCCCGACCCGGTCAGAATTGGGCCCGACCGGCTCGGTCGCAACCTGGCCGGGCCAACTCACCCGACCGGGTCACGGGGGTTGCGCGACCCGGCACATATGGCCGTTGGCAACGGTCATGTGACCCTTGCCAATGGCTAGGGGGGGCTCTAGCAAGCCCCCAAGGGGCTCCCCTTACTCCCACCCCTCACTCTCACTCTCAATCTCTCATTTTGCTCTCATTGCTCTCATTTTGTTTTTTATTTACTTAATTATTTCATTAAGTACTTCATTAGTTCATATAGTATATTTATTTAATATTTGTTTCATTGATTAGTTAGTTAAGTAGTTTCTTCTTTTTAATACTTACTTACTTACTTACATAATTAGTTAGCTAGAAGATTAGTTAGATATTTAGTTTAGTAGTTACTTAAGTACATAATCAGTTAAAAGGTATAGTTAATTACTTATTTAGTTACATAATTAGTTAGTCATTTATTTTACATAATTAAAAATTTACTTAGATTAGTAGTCACTTATTAACGTCATTAGCTTTTTTAAATAGTTAATTACTTACTTAACTAATTATTTAGTAAAAAAATGTCTTCTCCAAGCCAAACAACCCAAACTGTCGGCGCGACCCGGAGTGATCCGACTTGGTTACATTGCAACTTGATCTCCATGGCGGAGAGAAAAGTGCAATGTAAATATTGCGGCAAAGTAATATTCGGTGATATTTATCGTTTAAAGTTTCTTCTTGCAGGCATGAAGGGAAACGTTCTTCCTTGCACACGGACTCCGCCGGAGGTCAGAGCTCAATTTCGTAGGCACCAACAAGCGATGGAGCAAACGAAGGGAATTAGCAAACGGCATAAGGAGACCGTCCGAGAAGAATTGCTACAACCGGAGAGACATTCCGTACACATTTACGGGACCGGACAAGAGAGGCCAGATATTTTTGGAGATGAAGAGTACGAGGGTATGTTTATTTTACTTATAAACGTAGTTTATTCTTCTATTTTAAAAGATAATTAAGTAGTTGAATATTTCTTAAATAGATGACCTCTTACGGGGAATGGAAGCAAGTCGAAGATCATTTGCCGACGAAGAGTTGCATAAACGCACCGGCCGAATGATGGGTTAAGGGTCTGGAAGTGGGAGTGGTCGAGGAAGTGGAAGAGGATCCAACAACCAACCGCAAGATGAGGTTCATGATCTCACCCAAGACGATGACCAGGCAGTAGGTCCCGTGGATCCCGTAATCATCAGACCACGACAACGTCAAACGACAATCACGACGGCGATGAAGAACCTAAAATTATGTAAGGAGAAGATTGGTCGGGCAACGTCAAGGTGGTTCTTTCATTCCGACAAATGCCGCGAGGGGACCATACTACGAGAACATGATCAACACGATCGCAGACGTCGGGAGGGGAGTGCCTGGTCCAAACCCAAAGGAGATATACAATGTATATCTTCCTATGGAGGTGCAAGAAACAAAGAAGTATGTGGCATCATTTGAACGAATATGGGAGGAACGAGGTTGCACATTAATGACCGACGGATGGACCTGTAAGTAAATTTTCTTTTACTCATTTATATTAAATGTATAAAAATTTTTTTTGATATAACGTAGTTAATACCTTATACTTAACAGGTATAACTAGGAAGACAATGATCAACTTCCTAGTGTACAGTCAAGCCGGCACGGTCTTTTGGAAGTCGGTCGATGCATCTGGACAGGTAAAGAATGCGGAGTATCTTTACGAATTGATAGATGGAGTGATAGAAGAAAAAGGAGAGAGCCGGGTAGTTCAAGTAGTCACAGACAATGCGGCCGCATACAAAGTAGCCGGACAGATGCTTATGGTCAAAAGACCAAAGTTGTATTGGACACTTTGTTCCGCCCACTCCTTAGACTTAATGTTGGAGGATATATGCAAGGAATCTCAAATAGACAAGGTAGTTAAGCTAGCCCAGTTTATTTCTTCATTTATTTACAACCACAACTTTGTCCTTGCACTTATGAGAACACACCAAGGGGCGAGAGTTGTTACGGCCCAGTGCAACCCAGTTCGCCTCCCATTATATTTCGTTAGAAAGTTTATTGAGTCAAATGAGAGCTCTAACTCAGATGGTCATTTCACCGGGTTGGGGTAGTTAGATAGCTAGATGTAACCCATCGGATAAGAGAAAGGGGCAAAAAGTAGAGGAGACAATAGAGAGTGGAGATTTTTGGAAAGTTGTAAAGAAGACGTTAGACATCGTCCAACCCATAGTGAAGGTACTAAGGATAGTTGACAGAGATAGGAAAGCAGACATGGGGTATTTATACGATGCGGTTGAGAGAGAGAAGGAAGAAATCTCCAAGACCGTGTCCGACTTCGCCAAGTGGTGGGATATCATAGATCGCCACTGAGAACGTACGTTACATCAACCCATACATGCAGCAGGTATATTTTTTTAAACATTTACTAAAGTTTTTTTAATGTCAGATATGTATAAGTTGTTTACTAATGCTATTTGGTTCATAGGTTACTTTTTTAACCCAAGGTATTGCTATAGTCACACAGTTCAAGGCAAAGAACGAGCTATTAGTATTCGTGAAGAGCATCATCCGACGGTTGCTTGGTGACGACGACCGGGCTATTATCGCCTGCAACAAGATGTACGATTACAGAATGCGGAGTTTTCACTTTGGAACAAGCAGAGTTGAACGAGCTGTGATGCTACTAAGTCCGGGTACATAGCATTATTTTTCATCACTTAATTAATCAAAGTTTACTTAGATAATAATGTAAGACATTTAATTTATGCAGTTGATTGGTGAATGAACCATGGTAAAGTACCAGGGTACGAGGACTTGGCAAACGTAGCCATTAGGGTCCTAAGTCAAACCACTTCGGCTTCGGGCTGTGAGAGGAATTGGTCTATATTCAGCCTGATTCACACGAAACAAAGAAATAGGTTGACATCAAGGAGACTTGAAGACCTCGTGTATTATCACTACAACATGAGGTTAAAGTTGAGGAATTTGGAGAGAATGAAGCAGAACCAGATGGAACAAAAGAGTTGGATATCACAGGCGGCAGGACGTTCGGTCGAGGAGCCGTAAATTGAAGAGGAGGACATCGATTTAGATCAAATATTCTACAAGAAGAACTCCTTAGAAGCTTGGGTCAACGACCAAGAAGGGTTGGGAGAATCGGAGTTCAACCCAGAAGATCGACAATGGGCTGAAGGAGTGCTCGACGATGTCCCTTTGGCCAAAGAATTCCAGATGCCTCCCTCTCTAGCAAAGCGACAGAGGACCGAAGAAGGAACTAGTCAAGGTACGCAAAGTAGGAGGGTAAACAAGTTATGACTGATCCTTTTGATATTGCAGATGTTGATACGGTCGAAGACGATCGAGAAGATACGCAGGAGCCGAACATCCGAGTGAAGTACCAAACGTCCGAGGATTCGTCGTCAAAGAGTAGCAGTGATGATGGTGCTGAATACGGGGGTGCGAACATTTTACAAGTACAAGGGACCCCAGATCCTCTCATATCTCCTATATCGTCGTTACATTTTACCGGCGAGGAGCAATATACTCATACGACCCAAGACGCCGATCATGGTAGAAAGCCGCAAGGTAGAGGAAGTCATCGTAACCATGGAGTTGGAGTAGAATACCACGATACCTCCAATTATGCATATGATTCATCACAAGGCTCTTGGTTCCCTATATACGATCAAGAGTATTGTGGAATGAATTATGTGGAGTCATCAGATACTTCGATCTAATCGACCTATAGTTATGGTGACTCGTTTGGATCAAGTCTTAGGTTTCCCGAGGGACTGACGAATATGAGCGACATGTGTACATGTATCAAGCTATGTACTCAACCCAAATGACATGTGGATAATATATCAACTATCTACAAAATGTAGAACACGTCACATTGGAATAAAATTGATGTATTATTTGTTTAAATCATGCCATTTATTTTCTCTGATTTTTCTGTATTTTTTTGAATTTTCTTCACATTTTTTAATTTTTATGAATTTTTCAAAAAAAAATATAATAAAAAATGGGGTCGCGACTCGCGACCCAGCCTTCATTGACTTTTTTACATGGTGTTTGGTTGCATGGAAAAATCATTTTTTTGTTACAATTTTATGTTTGTATAACAAAATTTGTTAAAAGAAATATTTGATAACTATTACAAATTTATGTTTCCAAACATATTTTCTCGTTAGACAAAGAAAGAAGAAGACGTGACTCTCTTTTTTTTATCTTGTGGTCTCCCATCTCTTTTGGTACATGATAATTTTATGTCACTGGTTAACTTACACTTTATTTTGATATAATCTTTATCATGTACAACCAAACACCCCCATTAACCTGACGAAGTGATGCATGCCCCCAAATAAACTCACTTTCTTTTTGCATTCTTCTTGTGCAGATGTGAAGATGGCATCCATGTACTTCTGTCTAATACCTCGGCATATATATGTGCATGGGAGGACAAGTGTGTGTGTGTGTATATATATATATATATATATATATATATATATATATATATATATATATATATATATACAAGAGTTGTGGAGATCCCCTGACCAAATTAATTAAGGACATTATTCAGAATCATTGGTAGTTTCTTTCTCTGGTATCATCATAGTATAAATCAGATCAAGAGAGAGGCCTTCTTTTTCTTCATCAGCATGTTGTGAGATGGATCTCCCCTTCTCCCTCTTCTATCTTCCAGCCGACTGCAGACCCCTCTAATATATTCAAATCTGATGATTTTTAAAATATATTATATACCATTGTTTAAAAATAAGCTATTAAATCTCGTATAACAACTAAAATTTGATAAAATAATTTTGAAATTTTAATTTTACTTGTATTATTACTTTATATGTTATACTTTTTATAAAGTATTTTTCTTCATTTTATTTGGATATTTATTTTTATAAATTCTTAATTAAAATTTATCAAAATTGACGAAGAGGAGACATAATTGATTGACTCTGAATTGAAATACCAGATCATGATTTTGATAGTTTATACCGTAAAATAATGGGTTCCATCCAATAATCATTATCACAATTAAGCTTTTTTTTATTTTCTCATTCCGATTGGTGTGATCACTTTTTTTTTCTCCTTCTACCCAGGTTGCTCACACAAAGCCACTACACTATAACCCTGGTTGGATGTGTGGCATACTGCTAGCACAAAGGCAGGTTCAAGAGCTAGCAGTAAATAATGGGGTGTTTGGTTGCATGATAATTTTGTGTACACTTTCATGATCAAAAATTATATTAAAATAAAAAATGAACCAACTCATGACATAAAATTATCATGTTTGGAGGGATGTGATAACAAAAAAGAATAACTACCATACATGACCAAACAAAGTGGGGGGACCACAAGAAGAAAAAAAAGAGGTGAGACCCTCTTTTTTTGTTTAAGAAGAAAATCACTTTCAAAACATAAATTTGTCATAGTTGTCAAACACTTCTTTTTAACAAGTTTTCTTACAATTTTTAAAAATTAAAATAAAAACCTCCATTATGCAACCAAACACCCCATAAAGAAGATGATGATTTTCTGCATATATCTTTGTTCTACTTTAGATCCACGGGTTTAGATCATAGAGTTTGTGGTGATCATAAATTTATTTTTTTATTTATCAAAAAAAATGAATTCCATTTTTTTAGCCCCGTTTGTTTGGTGATTGCATTGATGGTCCATCACCATCAACTTAAATTTTGAGAGCGATAGAAATCACCGATAGTTGTTTGACTATCGATATCAAATATTATCACAAACGGCGCTTGGAATATAATACGAGTGTCTACTTGTATCAATTTTAATATCAATATCCTATCTCCTACCGATATCAACATCAAACTTGATATAAAAGAATTTTTGACACTCTAATCAATTTCCTTAAAAAGTATTTTAATGACATTATATAATTAAGGTTGCCATGCATATGTATGGTCATGGGATTTTTGCTCATTAAAGTGAGTTTGTGTTTTTAACTCATTTTCATGTTTTCTCTTTAGGTTTGTTTGGTGATTATGCAATTTTTCTAATGTAGTCTCCTCCACTGTTTCAATTGATGTGAAGTATTATATTTTAAAAAATAGGTCTGATTTCAAATTACAGGGGGAGTGAAAACTAAAAAGCATGGGTACCATGCTTTCAAAATCTCCTTACGGGGTGTTTGGTTGCATGATAATTTTTTGTACACTTTCATGATAAAAAATTATATTAAAATAAAAAGTGAACCAACTCATTACATAAAATTATCATGTTTGGAGGGATGTGATAACAAAAAAGAGTTACTATCATTCATGACCAAACAAAGTGGGGGGACCACAAGAAAAAAGAAAGAGGTGAAACCCTCTTTTTTTGCTTAAGAAGAAAATCACTTTTAAAATATAAAATTGTCAAGGTTGCCAAACACCTCTTTTAACAAATTTTCTTACAATTTTTAAAAATTAAAATTAAAATCTCTATCATCATGCAACCAAACACCCCATTAGTGGTTCTCCGTTTCTTTTACAGATGTAACCAAACAAAAGTTCTTATTTTAAAATCCAAAAAGCTACTTGTTTTTAAATAAGTGGTTTTAAAATAAGAAAATTATAATAAAACAAACAAGTCCCTTGACATGTATGAGAAACTGTCTGCAATTTTCTTCCCTTTCCTATTTTTTTCCCAAGTTGCAAATTTATGAGGTGTTTGATGCTAAACAAAATATTTTATTCTAATATTGATCAAAAGATATATCGACATGAAGTGTAAGGCAAATGAAAAAATATATAAATACCCCTGTTTGATGGGGGAGTACACGTAACGCACAAGGAAATGGAGGACCTAAGAAAAATTTTCTGATCATGATTGCCAAATGTCCTGATCATAAAATTATCTAGCAAATTTATTAAGGCCTAAACGTTTTATAGGTTGAGTTTTTGCCGACTCTTGACATGAAAAACCGTCATTAAAGATTTCGTTTGTGAACATCTACCATTTCTCATATCAACACAATGACAAGGCTAGACACCTTCTGTACGTGTTGATTCCACAGATAAGTTGGGGAAAATATTAATTATTCCAACTTTACTATTTTATATCAGTATATATTAGGTCATCCAGCATGTTATTAACTAATCTGTTATCAATTTTTTAAGTACCAACGTTGTTCGTCATACCTTCGACACTCCAAATACATGGTGGGGTTATACAGTGTGAAATTTCTAAAATAATAACAATAGTGAAAATAATACCAAGGGCCTGTTTTGTAGAGCATCAAATTTAATATCATATTAATTTTGATATTTGCTAGTTTTAATTGGATGTCAAAATATTGATATTAAAAGTGATGTTGTACCGTTTCTGAGAAAGAAAGATTATTATTATATCATCGTAAGTTGGAGGTCTAGAGGGTGATACTTGGTATATGTATCTCTTTTAATTTTTTCTGAATGAATATGTTCTTGTTCAAAAAAAAAAGATACTTTAATATTGCGAAGATCGAGGGCGTACGCATCAATTTCAATGTCAAGTTTAATACAATTCGGGCCCCAGTGATCTTATTTTTGATGCAAGTACACATGTGAAACAAAGCACTGGTGATTTTAAAAGTAACAGAGTCTAACGTTCAATTAAATAAGTTTTATGATGAATATCGATATTAAAATTGATATTATGGCTCCGGTTGTTAACCAACTCAAAATTGCAACGTTGAGTTAGAGAGACCCGGAATTTTAAGTACTGAAACATCCCTTTCAATAGTCAATATGACACTATCTAACTTGCCCTCTCATGTGTAAGTACTTTTGACTTTGACATGTGTACATTGTTACGGATGACGGTCGACGGAAAGAGGTCCACTAACTCTTGACTCTAATACTATGTTGACCGACACAAAATCGCGATGTTGATTTAGAGAGGCCTATGCTTTTAAGTGCTGTAACCTCTCCTTCAATAGCTAATATGGCACTATCTCTCCGATCGTGATCTATGACCAAATCGGGGGTAATTAATAGGGTGTTTGGTAGCGTTTTTAATTTTAAGACAACCTTATTTTTGAAATCAAAATTATTTAACTTCTTAATTTTATTTTTAAAATCAAAACAGTCTAATTATTTGGTGTTTGGTAAAATTATCGTAAATTTTAAAAATTAAACAGTAATGTTTGTTTGCGAAATGTTTGTTTGCGAAAGCCCCTCCCCCGCTGCGCACTGCCCCCGCTCGCGAGGCCTCCCCGCCGACGATGCCCCCCCCCGGCGGCGGCCCTCGAAGCCCCTCCCCCGCTGCGCACTGCCCCCGCCCGCGAGGCCTCCCCGCCGGCGACGCCCCCCCCCCCGGGCGGTGCTCCCCGGCGGCGGCGGCCCTCGAAGCCCCTCCCTCGTGCACCGCCCGTGAGCGAAGCCCCTCCCCCCGTCAAAGGCCTCCCCCCACGCGGCATTCCTCCCCTCCCCCGTGCACCGCCCCGTCGGCGAAGCCCCCCGGCGCACCGCCCCCGCTGCGAAGGCCCCCCCACGCGGCATTCCTTCCCTCCCTCGCGCACCGCCCCGCCGGCGAGCGCCCCCCACCCACAGCGTCCCCCGCTGCGCACCACCCCTGCCCGTGAAGGCCTCCCCCACGCGGCGTTCCTCCCTCCCCCTGCGCACCACCCCGCCGGCGACGCCCCCCCCCCCGGGCGGTGCTCCCCCTGGCGGCGGCGGCGGCCCTCGAAGCCCCTCCCCGTGCACCGCCCCGTGCGCGAAGCCCCTCCCCCCCGTCAAAGGCCTCCCCCACGCGGCGTTCCTCCCCTCCCCCGTGCACCGCCCCGTCGGCGAAGCCCCCCCCCCCGGCGCACCGCCCCCGCTGCGAAGGCCTCCCCCCACGCGGCATTCCTTCCCTCCCCCTGCGCACCGCCCCGCCGGCGAAGCGCCCCCCACCCACGGTGTCCCCCGCTGCGCACCACCCCCGCCCGCGAAGGCCTCCCCCACGCGGCGTTCCTCCCTCCCCCGCGCACCGCCCCGCCGCAAACCCCCCCCCCGGCGGCGGCGGCGGCCCCTCTCCCCCGCGCACTGCCCCGTCCGCGAACCCCCCCCCCCCCCCCGCGCAGGCCTCCCCTCCCCGGCGCACCGAGCGCCCCCCCCCCCCCCGCGAAGCCCCCGCCACACCTCCACGTTCCGCGTCTATCTCAAAAATAAAACAAGGTCTACCTTGTTTTTATTTCAGAAGAGATCATGTACATAGAGTATCTCACTTTTAAAAATGAGATAGTAGTTAAAAGTTGCAAACAAACACCTCATCTCTTCTATTTTTAAAATTTAGATCAAAAAGAGGAAAAAAACGTAACCAAACACCCTATAAGGGTTGCATTTGGCGGAGATCATATTGAGAAAAAATTATTAGAAAAGAAATATCTCTCATTTTTAAAAAAGTATAATTTTTTAATAATTAATAATCTTCACTATTTAACTTTTGATAATTTTTGAAGATATATATATAGACAGAAAAATAAATTAGTCCCTAACTCTCCGTTAATTGATATAAAATAAAATTTATGAAAGGATACTATAGATTGAGTGTGGTTGTCTCATATGACCTACTACGAAAATTTCTAAGTCTCTCAATCAAAATATGTTACTACTCTTATGGGGTGTTTGGTTGCATGATAATTTTTTTTACATTTTCATGATAAAAAATTATATTAAAATAAAAAGTGAACCAACTCATGACAAAAAATTATCATGTTTGGAGGGATATGATAACAAAAAAGAGTAACTACCATACATGATCAAACAAAGTGGGAGACCACAAGAAAAAAGAAAGAGGTGAGACCCCCTTTTTTTGTTTAAGAAGAAAATCACTTTCAAAACATAAAATTGTCATGGTTGTCAAACACCTCTTTTAAGAATTTTCTTACAATTTTTAAAAATTAAAATAAAAAACTCCATTATCATGCAACCAAACACTCCATTAGGTCATGTTTAGTACGAGGATAATTTAGAGATAAACTAAATTTATCCCCAATTCATCCCAAAAAATTTTGGTGCCAAACAAGTTCTCAGTTCACTGAAGTGGTGATTCAATATAAAATTATTGAATCACTATTAAACGGTTATTGAATTATTTTTAAATCGCTATTTAATATTTACTAAGTTGTTAATAGATTTTTATCAAGTCGGTATTGTGAAATGTTATTGAATCCTTATTAATCAAGTAACAATTTAGTAAAGTCAGTGTCGATTTAATAATCTTAGTAACGATTAGTTAACTTAATATCGAATTGTTACTGATTTTTTATTAGATTTTTACTAAATCTTAAACCTAGTGGTTACTGAAACCGGTGGTCCAGTTCAGTCACTTGATACTGCATCGGCCACTTCTATGATACGAGAAATTGTGATTATTTTTTTTTAGAGACCGAGAGAACTCTCAGCTTTGTCGTCTGAGGTGATCGAAACTCGCGTAGATTAGATGCATACGAGTTGCAGGGATTGGAGAGCAAGAAGATCGAACGTCGATATCGGAAGCGACGACTCAGGGTTCGAAAAGATGACGAAGAAAGAGAGGATTACAACAGATTGGATCTGACGAGAACAGAATGCAGAATGCGAGGAGAAGAAGCTCGAGACAGAGAGGGATTTCAGATCGGGAGAAAATGAGCGGGGAATGCCACGCTCTCTCCACAGATTCACTTATATATCAAATGACACATCATCAATACACTGTGTACAATACGTGGCAACAATGCCACGGTGGAATTACAATACACAATACAGAAAATGCACAATTGGAAATTACCCTGGATCTATCTGCTGTATTTTCTCCTTAACATGCCCCCTCAAGATGAACGGGGGAAGCACGTTCAGCTTGTACCTGAGGTCCTCAAATTGTAAGGTGACAAGTGGTTTTGTAAATATATCTGCAATTTGGTCTTTGCTTGATATGTGCTGTACCAGAAATTCTTTCTTCAATATCAATTGTCGAATAAAATGAAAGTCTATCTCTATATGCTTGGTCCGGGCTCTAAAAACTGGATTAGCCGTGAGGTATATGGTGGATATATTATCACACCATACAGTGGGTAATTGAGTAAGAACTAACTGTAATTCAGTAACTAATTGCTTAATCCAGAGTAGTTCTGTAACAGCAGTAGCTAACGCCCTCATTTCAGCTTCAGTACTGGACCTAGCCACAGTACGTTGTTTTTTGGCAGACCAAGATATTAAGTTCTTACCAAGAAAGATTCCAAAACCACCTGTAGATCTTCGGTCATCAGGGCAACCGGCCCAATCAGCATCTGAAAATACTTGTAAATTGAAGTCTCCAGGTTGAAGTAAGAGTCCATAATCATGAGTGTGCTTCAGATATCTGAGAATGCGTTTAACTAAAACCAGATGAGTTTCAGTAGGAGCTGCCAGAAATTGGCAAACCTTATTGACAGCATATGCCACGTCCGGTCTAGTAATGGTAAGGTATTGCAAGGAGCCAACAAGACTCCTATAATAGGTGGGATCCGAGAGAAGATCACCCTCAGTTTGAGAAACAACCGTCCTGGCAGCAAGTGGGGTAGTGCAAGGTTTTGAATCTATCAAGTTAGCTTTCTGTAAAATGTCAATGACATATCTATGTTGACATAACTGAAGCCCATGGGGTGTTCGACTGACTTCTATTCCCAGGAAAAAATTCAAACCTCCAAGATTTTTCAATGAGAAGGCGCTGGACAGAGATGAAATCAGATCATGCATTGTCTTTGTATCATTTCCGGTTATTATGATGTCATCCACATAGATTAGAAGATACACTTTCACATGCCCAACAGTGTAAAGAAACAAAGACGGATCACAAATAGAAGCTTGAAAACCAACAGCAAGCAGATGAGTATAAAGTCGGAAAAACCAAGCTCTTGGTGCCTGCTTTAGTCCATATAGTGATTTGTGTAACTTACAGCTGAATGTGGACTAGATTGATCAATAAACCCCGGTGGTTGGACCATATAAATTTCTTCCTCTAAATTCCCATGAAGAAAAGCATTATTAACATCAAGTTGAGTAATTTCCCACTGATAATTCACAGCAATAGAGAGAATCAACCGAATGGTGACAGGTTTAACTACCGGACTAAACGTCTCATTATAGTCCATTCCATATTCTTGATGAAAACCTTTTGCAACTAAGCGGGCCTTATACCGAGCAATAACTCCATTTGAGTCTCTCTTAATCTTATAAACCCACTTGCATCCTATAACATTAGCATTAAGAGGTGGATCAATGAGTGACCGAGTTCCATTTTTACGCAAAGCGAGAAAATTCTTCGGACATGGCTCTCCGCCATTGTGGAAGCCGATTAGGTTGTTTTGAAATTAGTGGGTTCAAGCTCATGATGTATGTCAACTTTGAAGAGCATATTTGCTATGTGGATGAGAGGAAACCGGAGCAGTTTTGGACAAAATTTCTTTCAATGAGCGAAAACGTTGTGGAGCAGGTGAAAAACCAGAGGTAGATGCATGTTCTGTAGACCCACTTGAAGGAGTTGGCGAAGCAATCAAATCTGAAGAAGAATGTGAAGACTGACCTGTAGGAGATGAGACTCCAACAGAATGTTCATTCTGAGGCAAAGGAACCGGATGTTCTGTAATTGGTGAAGTAGAAATATGCTGTATAGACTGATCAACACCAATCATTTGAATTCCAGATGAAGTAGACTGAATAGTAGGAACCGGTAGAGAAATAGAAGAACTTATGGGCAAATGCTCAATAGAACCAGTGAGAATATTGTATGGAAAAACAGTTTCATCAAACACCACATTCCGGGCAATATATACTCTCTCTGTCCGGGGAAGAAAACATTTGTACCCCTTGTGATCGGTGCTATATCCAAGAAAGACACAACATTCAGACCGATAAGTGAATTTGTGCTGATTATACGGCCTGAGATATGGGTAACAAGCACACCCAAAAGTTCTTAAAAAATTATAATCAGGCAGTTTATTAAACAATTTCTGAAAAGGTGAAATCTGTCCCAAAACAGTAGTAGGAAGACGATTTATGAGATGCACAGCACACAAGACAGCTTCATCCCAAAATTTGTATGGCAGACCAGCATTATGAAGAAGAGCAAGACAAGTCTCTACGATGTGTCTGTGTTTCCTCTCAGGAACACCATTTTGATGATGTGTATATGGACAGGCAACACGGTGAATAATTCCCCATTCAGAAAAATATTTCGAAAGACTTCTAAATCCACCACCCCAATCACTTTGGAAGTATTTTATTTTCGTTGCAAAAAGATTCTCAACTTGTCTCTTAAAATGAAGAAAAACTGTAAGAACATCACGTTTGGAAGCAATTGGATAAATCCAACAATATCTGCTGTAAAAATCTATAAAGGTAACATAGTACCTATTCCCATTTGTACTAATAAAAGGGGAAGGACCCCAAACATCAGAAGCCACAATTTCAAGTGGCTGACTAGCAACAGACGTAGATAAAGGAAAGTGCAACTGATGACTCTTAGCTACAGCACAATGAGGACAGAAAAAGGAAGACTGAGAAGCAAAAGGTGTTCCAAGTGAGTTAAGCACAAAATGCACCGTGCGCAGAGCTGGATGTCCAAGCCTTTTGTGCCAGGTATGTACAGTCTCAGAAGTCAACGCCACAGGGGGGTGCACACCTCCATTATCCGGGAGCAAGTGGTAGAGTCCATTGACATTACGGCCTTTGCACAGAATTTTCCTTGTCTTGAGATCCTTAACAAAGCAATGAGTTGGAAAAAATTCAAAATATGCATTATTGTCTGTGGCAAATTGAGATACAGACAAAAGACTCTTTGCTAAGGATGGAACATGCAGTACATTCTGAAGTTTAAGAGATTTATATGCAGAATTACCAATATGAGCAATATTTAAACCTTCTCCACTGCCAACATGAACTTGATCAAACCCAGTGTACGGAACAGGATTATTCAGATTTGAAATGCTAGGTGTCATGTGATTATTGGCACCAGAATCTGGATACCATATATTGTCAAAATTGCCAGCGGTAGGAGTAGAAGAAACTAAATTTGCAGCATACTGGTTCCCAGAAAACTGTGTAGCAGAAAACTGATTTCCAGCAGAGGGATTGTTAAACTGATTATTTCCATAAGAAGCAGTAGGCCTAAAACTTACATCAAAACGCTTCCAGCATGTTAAAACAGTATGTCCCTTCTTCTCACATAATTGACAAACCATTGGAGCAGACTGTCCAAAATTCTGATTAGAGAAATTACCACTGTTCCGGTCTGTAAGCGAGGGTTCAAAAATTCTGTGGATACTGAGAATGCTGAAAATTAGTTTGCCCTCTACTACGACCCCCATTTCTTCCTCTACCCCCTCTGTTTCTGTTGAAATTACCTCGGGACTGAGTGAACTGTTGTGATTGTTGAACATTAACATTGGTCCGAGCTAAGTTAGCCGCAAGCTCTGTAACACTTTGATGATGCTTAGTAAGAAATATCTCATGATTAATTAACAGCCCTTGTGCATCATCAATGGACAAGGTAGCAACATCAGACCGAGTAGTCAATGAGGTAACAAACGACTCATACTCAGGCCCTAAACCTCCAAGGATATAAAGTAGAAGATCACTCGAAGAAACAGGTTCATTAGCTAAAGCAAGAGAATTAGCGATATGTTTCATTTTCTGTAAATATTCACAGACCTTCATTGATCCCTTTCGTGTTTGCTGCAATTGAAGACGTAATTGCATCACACGAGCCTTTGAAACAGACGCATATGTTGCTGCTAAAGCATTCCATAATTCAGCTGAAGTAGAAAAACCAACCACTAGAGGAAGTACGGATTCAGAGATTGATGAAATAAGAAACGTCATAACCATGCTATCAAACTGTCTCCATAAATCTGCTTCAGGATTAACCATCTCTCTAGTTGGATCAGACGGATCCAAAACAGAATCGGATGGACACGGAATACTACCATCGATTAATCCCGTTAACTTGTAGGTCTTGAAAAACGGTATAAACTGTGCCCTCCATATCATATAATTCTCATTATTGAGTTTCACAGATGCAGTGAACGAAATATTCGGAACAGAAAAGGCAGAAGAAGATGAAGACGACACAGCAAACGGTAACCTGGAAACTGCCGTAATCGATGGTGAACTGCTTGCAGATCCTTCCATCAGGGTCAATAACTGGAGCTCTGATACCAAGAGAGGATTGCAACAGATTGGATCTGACGAGAACAGAATGCAGAATGCGAGGAGAAGAAGCTCGAGACAGAGAGGGATTTCAGATCGGGAGAAAATGAGCGGGGAATGCCACGCTCTCTCCACAGATTCACTTATATATCAAATGACACATCATCAATACACTGTGTACAATACGTGGCAACAATGCCACGGTGGAATTACAATACACAATACAGAAAATGCACAATTGGAAATTACCCTGGATCTATCTGCTGTATTTTCTCCTTAACAAAGAAGAATCCAAACCTGAAGGCAGCCGATCACAGCCTCTCACGGAGGTGAACGATTTCACGCTCCTTCTTGCCGTCGAAGTGCGGCAGCTTCAAGGGAGCTGCGGCTACATCGGGCTCTCGAGGGGACGGCAGCTCGCCCGGCAGACGGGGCAGGACGGCGCGGAGGCGGCGCCGCCGGCCGTGGAGGAAGCTACAGCCAGCCACGTCTCCGCGCACTCGACGTGGAAGCCGTGCCTGCACGCCGGCAGCACCTCGAGGGCATCCCCGTCGGCGAACTCCGTCAGGCAGATGGCGCATTCCTCCGCCGCCGCCGCCAAATCCGTCGCGCCCGCCGCGTACACGGCCCGGACTCCCCGGCACGCGGCGGCGCCCCCTCCCCGCGCACTCTTCTCGGGGGTGCCGGCGGGCACGGGGTGGGCACCGCGCCACCGGCGGAGGAAGAGCCTGAAGACGGCCAGGAGGACGAGGCCGGCGAAGAAGGCGGAGAGCAGGATCCCCAGCACGAGCGCCATGTCGGTGCCGTAGGTGGCGGCGCTGCCGAAAGGCCCCCATTCACCGGCGGTGCCATTGGCGGCGGATGCCCCGTTGCCGGGGCTGTCGCTCCTGTTGCCGCCCGCAGGTGGTCGATCCGACGCGATAAGGAGATCGGAAGACCGCATTTTTAGCCGCCAAATATGCGCGGCCCGCCGCCGGGAGAGATAGAAGAGGAAACATCTCCAACCTAACCAAGAGAGGCCATTTAATAACGCACGCTGGGCCTCCTCTCCGGTAGATCTCATATGCCGGCCGGCGGTAGAAAAGATGGGAGCGGGAGGTGGCGGCGTGCGAACCTCCGAGCAGGGGAACCGTGTAAAAGGGGGAATTTTGCGCAGTCCGGCGAGCAGGGCGATGCGGCGTCGAAATTTAACCGGCGGCGTGGTAAGCGCACACGGGCAGATGGGGACGGACGCATATCCCCGCAAGGCGACGGCATCGCCATGCTGCGACAGGGCGACGGGCGTTACGGCAATCAATAGAAAAGAGCGACCGACGGGGTCGGAGGGGTGGACCACGGAAGAAGCTGCCCGCCGGTCGAGCTTGCTCGGGAGGCAGTGCGGCAGCCGATGACGGCAGGGCGCCGCCCCTGTGGCGACGGCGAGGAGAGAGAGAGAGAGAGATTTGGGGTGCTTCGGCTGGAGAGACGACGAAATGTCACGAGAAAGGATCATGTCAATTGTCAATCCCAGAGAGTAATATCATATAAAAAATGATGACCACTTCAATCAGTTAACCGAGAAATAATAAGGTAGTAAGATATTCGTAATGATTTAATTTTATTAATAGCAGAGATATAAACATATGATAGTAGAATTATTAGAATTTGATTTAGTTCGGTTAAGAAATTTCGATTTCGATTCTGATAATTTCAGAATTACTATGTTACGGTTTCGATCCGATTCTAATTCTATTATCGAAATCAAATTTGAATCTGATAATTTTTTAAATATATATTAAACATTAATTTTTATTTAAAAATAAATTAATAATTTACATATGATTACTAAAATTCGATATTTTCTCTTTAAAATTTTATTTTTATAATTTCATTAATTTATATAATATATTTTATAATTTATTAACTTTATTTAAATTTATTTAAATTTGTTTATTTTTTATTGAAATCGAATTACCAGAAACAAAATTAATTGATTCCGGTTCTGATAACTTATAGGATACAAAAATAAGTTTCAAATCCGTTAATTTTTATTGGAGTCGAATCGGAATATCGGATTCCGTTTACACCCCTAATCGGTAGTGAGTTAACGAGTCAGTGAACCATCGTTGAACTATTATTGATGTCCTAGTGATTCACTATCGACTTTAATACGCTTTGTTATTGACAAGTAGTGAGTTTTTAAGATATCAGCAACAATTTAACTTTTTTCGGTTATAGTTTATTGAATTTGTTATTTGAACCGTCATTTAAATGGTCATGGATTGTGACTTTTTTTTATCGGAGATTGAGACTACTCTTTTCACTCAGTGAGAGATGATCCAAAGTAAAAAGAATTATTTTATTTGAATCATGGAGGAATGATTCACGGCGGTCATGAAATTCCAAGAAGTGACCCTCAAAACATTTGAACCGGCGAGAGGTTATGCGAAAAAGATGGCTTTAATTAAAAATTTTATTTACAGAAATGATGTTTGTTCTTTTCTAAATATTTATTTAAGAGTTTTAATTTTACTCTTTTATCTGTGATGTTTAATGCTGTATATGTATCATTTTTTTAACGATTAAAAAGACGGCTGTTATTAGTCATCAAAAAAAATCATGGAAGAACGACGCAAGTGGTGGTTGGCCAACATTTTAGCCCCATTTAGAAAAATAGGTGGATACCGCCGAAGTCTCCAACTAGGGATGTAATTGATTTTGATGTTCTAAGATTTGATTAGATTGGGATAAAAATTAGTAGTTTATGGTCTCTGTTGATGCACCGTTGAATTGAAATCGGATATTTCTATATTTATCTAAATCAAATGGCATTAATTGGTGGTTTCTACTCTTGAAATCATTAAAATTAAAAAATTAAAAAATTATATTATTAATTCATCAATTTTTAATAATTATACGTGATCTATTAGTTTAATTTTAAAAAATAATACTTAATGTATCAAATTTAGCTTTCATTCCGATAATGGAATCAAAATGAGAATTAAAGAAGTTGGAACATAATGATCAAGAATTAATTAATCAGAATAAGAATCTAAATATCTTATCTCTTATCACAGTTGCAAACAAACTCACACACCAACAATTAATTTAAAACTTGGCACCATAAAAACCCAACATTAGTTTATCATGTTAAACAAGTAAGAGTTCAAAATTCATGAGTTCGAGTAAAATTTCACTTGGATAAATAGAACAATTTGGAATTGATATGAAAACTAATCCTAGGCTCTGGTTGATCCGAATTGATCTGAAAAAGAATAGTATGTTTTGTTCAATCTTGGTCTCTTCGAAAATCGGATGGACCAATAAATAGTTTGACCCAACTGTTATCAATTTTGATTCCTCAACAAACCTAATCCACTAAATAAATCTAAATGCCCAATACCCTGGTTGTGCCGTTGTGCCCTGATGCCCCGCTATATTTAGGTCATTCTACTTCCAGGAGGACTTGAATGAAGATCATTTACCTTCCTACTTCTTTATCTCTCACCACATAGTTGTCGGCATCACCGAACACTATCGAGTGCTGACTCGAACCTCCTCTTCCTAAGGGCTAAGACCTCTGCAGGACCGCATCTCTAACTCCATGTTCGCTACTCTGCTAGTGTGAGCCCTGTGACTATGTGAGTTTGTGAGGTCTTGACACTCCATCTGGACATCTTCATCTCCTCTTCTCCCCTGCTAAGTTGCACCGCCAGGGCAACACAACGGCATCACCACTTTGGTTTCTTTCTCCCAATCCTAGCCCTAGTCTCTTCATGCAGTAGTAGGTAGCTCCTACCCCTTCCCCTCTTCCCACGTGGTCACCTCCTTCTCGGTTACTATGGGCCTTTGCCTCTATCTTATTTTTCCTTAATCCCCACAGCTTACAGGCCGTAGTAGCAATCAATGATTCAGCACCCTTCTAGTTTCGGTTATGGTTGGCGTTTCCATTTTTCATTCCATTTGAGGCATTGATGGCTAGATGTGACAAAGACGGCAAGGTGACGTGACATCAAGGGTTAACTCTAAGGGTTTTCGTTTTGAAAGTTTAGATTTGTCTAGGGTTTGTTTTGTTTTATTTATTCTTTAGACAAGAGAATACTCTATTCCTTTTCAATATAGTTTTGCTAAAATGTTAATGTAGATAGAAATAGATAGCCATACAAGTGCTATCCATCGCATTTTTCAAGGGGTCATACGAAGAACATATTTTTTATGTTAGAAATAATTCTTGATTTTGGTTGTGTGGACATTTCATATTTTGGGTATGAGTGTCCGAATTTTGCTATGTAAGAAAGTCAACGGACATCGAAAGTAAGTAGTAGATAATAGCATTATATATGATCATGACTTTTCTTTTCTTGTTGGTTTCTCACATAAATGTAAATTGTAATGACTTATGAGTAGGGACTAGAGATATTCACCTAAATACTATCAAAATGTCATCTTCAATGGTGAGTAGATGACAACGCTATACATTTCTTCTTGTTGAAAATAAATGTTTTAATAAAAAATTTCATATGTCACATGTTGGGGATACACCAAGTGAACAAGTCTTAAATGCTAGTGTCAAGCCGACATAAAATCAATTGGACTTTGTTGTTGACTTAGGTCATTCAAAGGCAAAAGGAAAGAGAAAATCAAGAGCCAATGTGTGGGATCATTTTACAAAGATTGAAGGAGAAGAGAAATATAAGTGTAATTATTGTGGCACTAGTTATAGTTATGACACAAGTACATGTGGCACAAAAATATTGTGAACACATTTGAATCTTTGATGCAAAGTATATCTTTTTAGTCAAGCTAGTCGATCAGATAACAAGTACAAATTACTCTCCATGCTTCTAGAACCAAAGAGGAGATGAGAGTGAAAAGAAAAGTACATTGTCTACATGAAAATTTGATCAACAATTGGTAAAATATTAGAACATATGATTATTGTTGATAAAATTCCATTTAGACATGTTGATGGATATGGTTTCAAATACTTTTACAATATGACTCAACATACATTTTGTATTCATTCAATAATTACTATTCCAATAGATTGCTTGAGTCCTCATTTTATTGATAATGATTAGAAACTGCATAAGATAATTTTAAATTTTTGTTCAATCTCTAGTCACAAAGGTGAAGCTATAGGTAAAGTAATTAAGAAATGTTTAAATAATTTGAGAATTGAAAAGTTATGACTATACTGTGGATAATGCTAGTTCTAATGATGTTGCTATTGCATATTTAAAAGAAGAATTAATAACTAGGAAGGAAATATACTCAAAGAAGAATTTTTACATATGAGATGTGTTGCACATATCATGACCTGAGTTGTAAATGATGGTCTTAAACTAGTAAATGATTCTATTATTTATCTTCGTAATGCTGTTCAGTATGTGAGACAATCTCCAACAAGATCATAAAGATTTAAATCATGTGTAGAGAAAGAGAAGATTCAACATAAGAACTCACTTTGTTTAGATGTACCTACAAGGTGGAACTCAACATTTTTAATATTGCACACATCACAACAGTTTCAAAAAGCATTTGAGAGATAAGAAGAACAATATTCATGTATTACAAGTGAATTTTGTGATGGAAATGCCATAGAAAAACTACAAGATGAAGATTAGCCATGAGTTAGAGATCTTGTTAAAATGTTAGAAGCTTTTATGATCTTACATTGAGAGTTTTTGAAGTATTATATGCCACATTTAATATTTATTTATATGAAGTCAGCAATGTGGATTGTCTATTGGAAGAATGGTGTGCTAGTTCAGACTTTGATTTTGGTGATATAGCTTAAAAAATAAAAGAAAAGTGCAATAAGGATTGGGGAAATCTTGAAAAACTTAATCTCTTGTTACTTATTTATGTTGTGCTTGATATCCTATACAAGTTAGAATATGTTGAATTTGGTGTCACTCAGATGTATGAAATAGACAAAGTTCTCTCTCTGAATAAAAAGTTAAAAGGGACATAATATGTGATGTTTGATGAGTATACAAATATTGATATTTCATCATGTGTAGAGCAGAATATGATTGCATAAGTATCAACTTCAACATAAAGCTGAAAAGGAATGTGAAGATACAAAATCTAAGTTGGAGAAATATTTGGATTAAGAGATTGAGAAATATTCATTAGCATTTAACATCTTAAATTGATGGAAGATGAACTGTACAAGGTTTCCTATCTTGTCACAAATGGCTCGTGATAAGAGATTCCAATATCCATTGTAGCATCAGAATATGCATTTAGCATTGGTGGTCGTGTTCTTAATGTATTTAAGAGTTTTTTATCTTGTAAAGTTGTGGAGGCCCTTATTTGTCGTCAAGATTGACTCATACGCCAAATAATTGTGTTTGTATTAAAGAAAAGATAAATGAAATTGAACAATTGGATAAATATGATTAATATATTGACATTGTTTAAAATACTCAATGCTCTTATTTTTATAATGGTTATAATTTACTTTTCTTATTTTCAGATCTAACAAATATTGCATTGGTACTGTCCACTATTGAAGTTGCACAATAGTTAAAGATTTGTGACTTTTAGGTTGTGAGTTGTTCTTTAACTAATTTAACTTTTATATATATTTTTAAAATAGTCTACATAATACCTATTTTTCGTTTTGTATGAAATTGACGATTGGAGAAAATGTGTATCATGCATTTGGTAGTTTATGGTTCAATGTTAGATAGTGCATTTTGTAGTTTAGTATCAATGATGTATTTGTGGTAAAGCATCATCTAATATGTTGCGATTTGTGAGTTGTGACTAATTAGGTTGTTGTGCTTGTTTCTTATAATATTTTCATATATTTATTTGTTATGATGTAGTAAAATGAGTGAACAACTAGATTTTTATGATCATGTATTTTGATTATTTTTATGTTGTGTCTTAATTCATGATTCACGAAAGTTTTAAAGATGAAATTGAGTGTTGTCTTATTGCCTATCGATTTGCATGACTTTTATTCATTGTATTTGGTATTTAGCCTACCTAGAAATGAAGAAAATTATGTAATATGGACAATGCCTAAACTGACAAACCAAATCGAACTAGCTTCAATTTGACTAGTAATTGAACTGGTTCAATTTGGTTCGATTCAAACACTTCTTTTAGTTCAATTTGTTTTGAAAATTTTGGGTCTTAAATCTGAACCATGAACAATCTTACTTAGGATCTCTCTTTTCAAAGGGTTGTGGGGTCTACAAAGATCCACTACTATATGGGTGGAGTGGGACAAAATCACTCTTTTCAATAGGTTTTGGGGTCTAAAAAGATCTACTACTATATGGGCAGAGTGTGACAAAATCTTATAAAGGTATTTGGTTACATCATAAATTAAGTTTTTGTTACAATTTTATGTTTCGTAGCAAAGCTCGTTAAAACCATTTATTTGACATCCATTAGAAGTTAAATTTTTTTAAAGAGATTTCTATCCTTGACAAAAAATAGAAGATACCCTCTTTTTTCGTCTAGTGCCCCCCCCACCCCCACCCCAAGAGATTTTTATCCTTGACAAAAAATAGAAGAGATACCCTCTTTTTTCATCTAGTGTCCCCCCCTTGATCTTACATGACTCTCATTTTTTTGTTATCACATCTTGGCAAACATGATAATTTTATGTTATCGGTTAGCTTAAACTTAATTTTAATATAATTTTGTGTCATACAAAAATATTGTTGCCAATCAAACATCCCGTTAGACGCAATGGGAATGATGAATTCCCCGAAGACCATGATAAGTGACATTAGACCTAATATGTTTGTTGGGCTTAGAGGGATGAATCTTGTTTCACTTATTGGCTCCATATGAGAAAAACAGAAAGATATTGAACTCTTATTTATGAGATGCGAGCTCTCCGCTCTGTTAGATCTCTCTTTGGGTTTGTTTGATTAAACTTAATGAACCTCTAAACATTGATTCGATACGAGATCAGACATTTTAGGGTGTTTGATAAAATCTCTTATTTAAAATCTAATTTAATGTCTTAAGTCTGAAAATCCTCTGAATGAATCAGATATTCTTTTTAGCTTTTTTTGGTTTAGAGCAACTAGGGCGAAACCTTGGCGCTCTGGAGCGAGCTCTCCGCTTGGAGCATGAGCATCCCACGGTGACCTCTCCCTCTGGAGCATCTCGCGGCGATTGGAGCCAGCTCTCCGCCCAGATCATCCCGCGGTGACTGGAGCCGGCTCTCCACCGAGAGCATCCCGCGGCGACCTCTCTGCCTGGAGCATCCCGCGGTGACTGGAGCCAGCTCTCTGCCCAGAGCATCCCGCGGCGACTGGCGAACTCTCCACCTGGAGCATCTCATGGCGACTGGAGCTCTTCGGCTAGGTGGCTCGTGATGACTGGAGCATCTAGTGGCTCACAGCGATTGGAGCATCTCACGGTGGAAACTTGTGGGCTGGGTGGCTCGCGGTGGAAATGTTTTACCCTGTTTCTTCACTGGGGACGATCGAGAGGGTTGCTCTTGACTGGATGAAGAAAATTCCAGTTACCAACATTTTGGAATTGAGAAAAGTTTTTTTCCTTGGTGGATGACTCTTGTGAAAGAGATTTTAGAGTGTAATGAGATTTGTTGCATATGTATATTGTGACCTCTACTTGGATTTTGAACATATCCTTTATGTATTAATGAATATTTAGTTCATCTATCACAATTAGTTCTAAATATATGAATTACCCAACATATGATTTCTCCTACTATCTAAAATTGTGGGTGTGTACAAAGTTCATATTAGTTGTTTTACAATTTTAGGAAGATTAAGTGGATGATTCAGATTTTTTATCAAACAACGTAAATCACTTATGTATTAATCAAATTAAGTACTTTTTTACCACTCGTTAAGAGATTAGATGTAAACTTAAGACTTAAGATTCTCAGATTAAGCCTAGTCAAATGCCACCTTTGTGAGGAAAGATAACAGATCAGAGGGGTCAAACAGATTCTTTGATTAAAATAACCTAGTTATGCTGAAGTGTCCAGATTTCAATATCTGATTGATATATTCGTTTGAGAGTTCAACCACCATCGATTTTTATATATACATTTTTTTATTTTGACAAATATGACAAGGTCTTGCCTTTCTTAGGTTGATTTTTTTTAAAAAGTTAGCTTATATTAAAATATCATTTATCTTGATTATGTTGTTAATACTAGCTAGCTTAATTACAAGTTAAAATACAAGCTAATTTGTTTTAGATCTTTTAACAAAATATAGTGTCACCATGCAATATGATTATTTAAATTAAGCAGGTTCTAAGTCACCGCAGGCCAAAAAGCTTATATTTGGTTATATGTTGTGCCACATAATTACTTAAATTCAAGACATACATTTCTAACTTTTAACTCATCAAATGACATCTGTTGCATCAAAATCAAATTTAAAAATTATATATGAAAACAGGAATTTTTACATATTATTCTCACACTTTATTCTTGTTTTTAAACATGTCAATGAAAAATAAAGATTTTAGAAGTCCTAAAAATGTTTATTTTAAAAAAGTACATCGATTTAAAACACTTTAAACATGCTGTTAGCTAGGTATTTATGTTTTCTTAACAGAACTGTCTTCTCTTTTATAGAGGGATATAAAGATATAGGAGAGAGAAACGAGAGATAATATTAGGACAGGGTCATTTTTATGGCAAATAAATTTTAAATCTTTAAATAAATGTTATTTCAAGAATTTCGGTGGTAGGGACTTATCGAGAAATTTATTTTTTACCAAATATGAATAATTATACAGTTCAATATTTAAAATTGTTTTAAATGAGTAGTTTATTTTCTGATCTTAGGTTGCTGTTGAGCGGCGGGAACTCTTTTCTCCTCCAAAGGACGGCCATCTCCTCCTCCTCCTTCTCGTGCTTCTTCTAGTAAGAGGTTCAGAATCGTACTCTACGAGATAAAGATCGTCTTAACAAGATACGCTTGCGGATTTCGACTTATTTTTCTGCCCCTATTCCTGTTCTCTGTCCCCGTTCTTATCCTTGGTGACCAATCTTTTCATCAGGAAAATTTGTCTCGGTGATATTTTTCGGTCATCTTCCGCGGAATACCAAGTGCCTGCGAAGAAAATGCCACCTTTCTTCAACCTAGACAATATCCTTTGTGACCAATCTTTTCATCGGAAAAATTTGTCTCGGTGATATTTCTGGGTCATCTTCCGCGGAATACCAAGTGCCTGCGAAAAAAATGCCACCTTTCTTCAATCTATACAATATCCAGGCGTCTTTCCGGATTGGGCCTCTTCATTCTGTCATTTGTTTGGAAGTGCATTTTATCCCAGCTCAAGCCGGATTTGTCGATCTAACGAATTGATAGTTACAAGCAATTTTTTCTGGACTAGAAAAAAAAACTTAGTAAACATAGAAGAAGTGCAAGAGTTTAGGAGCTAGAGTTCTCATTCATTATTTTCCTGGCATGTGGAAAGATAAATGCAGACAAATTTCAGAAACAGAGATTTTTAAGTAATGAAGTCCTATTTGCATGAGAACTGTTGACTAGATTTAAATCCTATTATCCGTCAAATCCAAGTATTCACGGTAGGCCCATCCACAATCTTCAGATTTACTTACATTCCTACGTCATAACTGAATTTAGTATGTCTCCAATTTAAGCTTTATCTTTGATGGCTATTAGCTTTTGGATACCATCATGTGCACCTTCAATTTTACAGTGTTATAGTGACTTTCTCTCTCCCGACATGCAGCACCAAGCTTAAGATGTCTTCATGCTGTCCACTCTGTCATTTAGATGTTTCTGTGGTTGATGTTGAACGGTATGTCTTCTCTCTTTAGTGTTCTCAAGTTGCTAGGATTCATATTGAATAGTTTATTTAGTTATTTGCTTATCTCAGACATGTGACCATGAACGATTTATCTCTGGTTCCTTTTAAAAACAGGCATGTTAATGATCACTTGGACGAAGATGAACTTTCTAGAGACATGGAACTAGCACATCAAATAGCAGTATCTTCTCCAAGTCCTTCATATGTGGTATGATATAGTTCACCAACATTCTTTAGCACATATGATAGAGTAGATATGCTCAATTTACCATATGTTCTCATAGTTGTCAAGGCAAGCGCCTAGGTGCCAAGGCATTTTTGGCATGGCGCCTTGCTGGGCTAGGTATCCCAAGTCTTTATACACAATACACAATTAAAATAAACAAAATATTTGGAAGGCTTTTGCACCCCTACCCCCCACAAGGGGCACTACCTCCCTTGACTCCTACAACTTGATCGCATAGGTCAATCCACGATTCATGGATGCCCATTTAATGATAGTGTAAACATATATAACCACATAATGTAAACATATATAACCACACATAGAAATATATGTTATGTACTTAAACTTTATAAAATTCTCTTTTAACCTTCTTTTCTCTCTCTCTCTCTCTAAAATAAAAAAATATTTGGAAGGCTCTTGCACCTCCACCCCTCACAAGGGACACTACCTCCCTCGACTCTCGCAACCCCGACCGCATAGGTCGATCCGCGATTCATGGATGCACATTTAATGATAGTGTAAAGATATATAACCACACATAGAAATATATGTTATGTACTCAAAATTTATAAGATTATCTCTTAACCCTCTTCTCTCTCTATTATTTCGTCGAGATTAACTCTTACCCAAAAATATATATAACCACACATATATTATTACATAAATAAAATCACATTTACATGTATGCACACATAGACACAAATTCAATTATAACATACAAATGTAATTGTATTTTTGTAGATATATTTGTATGTATACATAAATATATGTAGTATTAAGATCTAATTTATGTATGTTTTTACACGTGTGTATATAAACATCTAATGTTACCATCTTGAGCCTAGGTTGATGCTTTGTTGCCTAAGTAGAATTGACACCTTTGGACACCTTGACAACTATGTTCTATACTTACATCTTCTATGATTTTTTTTTGTTCTGCCTACTGCGTATACGTAAAGTTATATTTATCAATTTTAGGGTAAATTTCAATACTTGTTGGTACATTTTTTTGCCTGACGATATTAATAGATAATATGATGATTGTCATGTATCCTGATCACCATCATTTTCATCAGTAGTTTGAATGGATCCCTTGTTGTTTCAAAATGTTATCAAAGCCTTTTCCCTCTTCATCTTTTAGAATTTCAAGCTTGCAGCACTATGCTCGCACGATTGTCTTTATTTCTCCTGTGTCTGCTGTTTCAGGTTTCACTATTTACTTCCTTCTGTTTTTCCCTTCACAATCCCCAGATGCTAAACCTCATTGTTGCTTGTGGAGTTGCTACAGTCATTTCACAGTTGATGTTTGCTTGTTTCCTCCTCTCACTGCTGTTCATTACCTTATTTGTGGCAATGGAAAACACTATTTCCATGCACAAAACACATCTTTCATGTTTCTGTTATTGGATGCCATTGCTCTTGATATGCTGCCAATGGAGTCTTGTGGTTGTTGTCCCTGCTAGAGGTCATGCTGTAATGCTTTCTTGGGTACACTTCTGGTAAGGGCTTTTGTTGTATCATGTGTAAAATTAAACTGATTCAAGAATTGATAAGATGCTAGCTTGGATCATAGTATTGTTGATGCAAAAAAAGTGGCATATGTTCTATTGTTCTTATTTACACCGTGTTGGCATTGCACCAGCTGCCATTTGGAAATTGTTTCTTTTATGTTCTCATGGCAACTAAAAGCTTTTAGAATCATTTGTTCGTCTAGGTAACAATGTTTCTGTCAATTCAGCTTGAGGTTGTGTAACAATATAAGGCCACTGTCCTATTGTAATGCATTTTTTAATGCTAACTTTTACCAATTGTGTGCTTGTTATCATGCAAATATCAATGGAATAGATGACTAAGGGCAGGTCTGACATTCATAGAGTACATGTTATCACTATATTTTGCATTTTATTTTCACTAAGAATGTTTTGGTTTTTTAGCTTTTAAATGCAGCTAGAGATCGCTTTTCTTGCTTAGACACATCTCTTATAGATTATTATCAAAGCAGAGTTTGCCTGAATCTCTCTCATCCTTCAATAACTTATCGGATTCATTTTCTTTATTTGTTTTGTCTTCACAGCTATGTGTTGTTTTCCATTGACAATGTTTGTTTAGTGTGCCATGTCAACTATTGTTTAAAAAGGCACCGCCTTGAGGGGTTAAGGCTTATGTCTCAAGGTGAAACATCTCACCGGCTTGGTGAGGCTTACACCTCCTTGGCAAAACATGAGGCTTATGTGTTTCTTTAGGTGAGGCGTTGTGAGATGCTGAGGCAGTGACAAGATGAAAGCGTTAAAGTCAAGGGAATTTTAATAAAAATTAGGAAAGAGAGAAAAAGTTGTGAACATCTTTGCTTGCAAGTAGAAAAGGTGTTTTCTCATCTTGTCAAGTAAATTTTGTACCACTTTTTTTCTCATTTGAAAGAACACGTGCATGATTTTTTTTTCTTAGCATTTTTGTTGAATATATAGCATTTATTTTAGTGTAATCATTGTTTAAAAAGGCAGCACCTTGAAGTGTTGAGGCTTACGCCTCAAGGTGAGGCATTTCACCACCTTGGTGAGGCTTATGCCTTGCTGGTAAAACATGATGCTTACACTTTTCTCCGGGTGAGACTTACATCTCACCATCTTAAACGCCTCACATGGAGAAAGATGTAAGCCTCAAGGTTGAGGGTATTTTAATAAAAATTGAGAAAAAGAAAGAATTACAAACTGTCTACATATGCAAGAGAGAAATGGTTTCATCTTCCCGTCACACAAATTTTATAGCACTTTTTTCCTCCTAAAGGACACACATAGGTTTTATTTTTTATGAGATTTTTTTGCTAAATCTATAGACTTTATTTGATTGTGATATGTCTATAGAACTCCAACATGGCCGGCCCCAAGCCTAGATAAGAAAGGAGAAGGGTTGCGGTAGGTGACAACTAGCATAAAAATAAAGTCACATCTCATGATATGGATTCAAATGATATAAACGTTGGGGTGTACTCACCAAATGACGCGTTACACTGGAGCCTAGGTGTGGCGAAAAATATACCAAGGGTGAGAGCATTCCCCACATGCGACGCGCCACATAAGCGCCCTATTGTGGTGTTAAATAAGCAAGGGTTCCCACATCAAGAACGGACATGAGTAAAGAAGTTAGTCCATAATAAAGAGCAAGATATGAGTTCTAGAGTAAACTCAAATGCAAATAGACATTATTATAAAAAGAAATGTAAGAAAGAAAATATTGAAAGAAAGATAAGAATAGGCACTTGGATTATTGGATCTCTTACAAGAAAACTTATGGAACTTGTTGATAGTATGGAGAGGAGAAGGATTAATATTATGTGTATCCAAGAAACCAAATGGATAGGAGAAAAAGGTAAAGAAGTAAGAAATACAAGATATAAACTATGGTATATAGGAAAAGAGAGAAATAAAAATAGGGTAGGTATCATTGTTGATAAAACATTAAATGATGCAATAGTTTCAATACAAAGAGTAGGAGATAGGATTATTATGGTAAAAATGATTATAGAAAGAGAAATAATTAATATAATTAGTGCATATGCTCCACAAATCGGATTAAGTAGCGAGATTAAAGAAAAATTTTGGGAGGATATGGACGATCTTATGCAGAGTATACCAATGAAGAAAATATATTTATTGGAGGAGATCTCAATGGACATGTTGGAAACAAATGTCATGAATATGGAATTGTTCATGGAGGTTTTGGATATGAAAATTTAAATGAAGAAGGGAAGAATATTTTAGATTTTGCTATAGCTTATGATCTTATCTTCACAAATACTCATTTTAGTAAAAGAGAATCTCATCTAATAACATTTAAAAGTGGACAAAATAATAGTCAAATCGATTTCATTCTCACTAGAAAATTCAATCGTGCTATTTGCAAAGATTATAAAGTAATTCCGAGTGAAACTTTAGAAAGCCAACATAGGTTAGTGATTTTAGATGTTAAGATTAAAACACAAACAAACACATATAAAAGAAAGCCTTTTCCTAAAATAAAATGGTGGGAGTTAAAAGGAATGAAACAACAAATATTTAAGACCGAACTTTTAAAGATAAATGATTAGAAATTAGACATAGACGTTAATGCTATGTGGATGAATCTGACTATAAAAATTAGAGAGAGAGCTAAAAAAGTACTTGGAGAGTCTTCTAGAGGATATGGTCCACCTAAAAAAGAGACTTGGTGGTGGAATGAAGAAGTGCAAAAGGCGATAAAGAATAAGAGAGATTGTCATAAGAGATTGCCGAAATGTGATAACAATGAAGCTTACGAACAATACAAGATAGCAAAAAAGGTTATTAGAAAAATAAGAGATGATACTTTTAAACATACGTATGAGAAACTTGGAACTAAAGAATGTGAAAAAGATATTTATAAACTAGCAAGAATGAGAGAGAGACGGTCTCAATATCTTAATCAAATTAGATGCATAAAGGATAAAGAAGGAAAATTTTTGATTAAAGATGATGATATCAAAGAAAGATGGAAAAATTATTTTGATACTTTTTTAATGACAACTTTGCTAAAAACATAGACGGCACAGAGAATGTGACAAACTTTAATTTAAATTATATTAGAAAAATTTAATTTTCAGAAGTTAAAGAAGTATTGAAAATGATGAAAACAAGTAAGGCATGTGGTCCAGATAATATTCCTATTGAAGTGTGGAAGTGTTTGGAAGATTTAGGAGTGGAATGGTTAACTCGACTTTTTAACAAAATCCTAATATCGAAAAGAATGTCGAATGAATAGAGAAAGAGCATCATTATACCTATTTTTAAGAAAAAAGGAGATATACAAGATTGTGCAATTTATAGAGGGATCAAACTCATGAGTCATACTATGAAATTATGGGAAAGAGTTATTGAGCGGCGATTACGGAGCTGTACAAATATTTCAGCTAATCAATTTGGATTTATGCCTGGCCGATCTACAACTGAAGCTATTTTTCTTATTAAAAGTTTAATAGAAAAATATCGAGATATGAAGAAAGATTTACATATAGTGTTCATTGATTTATAAAAGACTTATGATAAAGTATCAAGAGAGGTTCTATGGTGGGTATTGGAACGAAAGATGGTGCCTGTTAAGTATATACAAATGATAAAAGACATGTATGATGATGCAACTACTAGCGTATGCACAATTGGTAGAGAAACAAGAGATTTTCCTATTTCAATTGGCTTACATCAAGGGTCTACAATAAGTCCTTATCTTTTTGTATTAGTTATAGATGAATTAATGAAGATTATACAAGATGATATACCTTGGTGTATGATATTTGCAGACGATATCGTATTGATAGATGAAACACAAGAAGGAGTGAATAGGAAGTTAGAAATGTGGAGAAATATTTTGTAGACTAAAGGTTTCAAGATAAGTAGAAATAAAACAGAATATATGTATTATAAATTTAATGAAACCAAAGAGAAGTAGGTGAGAGCGTCAGTTTAGATGGGATAATATTGTCTCAAAAAACTCAGTTCAAGTATCTTGGATCAATTATTCAAAAAGATGGAGAATGTGATGAAGACATTAATCATAGGATTAAAGCAGGTTGGATGAAGTGGAGATTGATTTCAGGGGTTCTATGTGATCGTAAAATTTCATTAAAGTTGAAAGGAAAATTTTATTGTACAAGTATAAAACCCGTAATATTGTATGGTAGTGAATGTTGGACAATAAAAGAAAAATATATTTTTAAATAAGTGTTGCCGAAATGAGAATGTTAAGATGGATGAGTGGTCACACTATATTAGATAAAATAAGTAATGAATATATTAGAGAAAATGTAGGAGTAACGAGAATCGTAGACAAATTGAAAGAAGGGAGATTGAGATGGTTTGGACATATTAAACGTAGACCTAAAGAGGCTCCAGTTGGAAAGATAAAAAATATTAAAATGGCAGAAACAAAAAAGGGGCATGGTAGACCTAAGTTAACTTGGAGGAGGGTAATTCAATATGATTTAGATGATTCAAATATCTCTGAAAAAATAACACAAAATCGACATGAGTGGAGAAAGAGAATCCATATGGCTGACCCCAAGTAATTTGGGATAAAGGCCTTAGTTGTGTATAAATTTAAGTATATAACATGTATTTATAATTATGAATCTTATATATATGCGATATAAGTGATAGTGAAATATTATTATAATATTATTAAACGAGAGGTGCAGAGTAGTCGCGGATTGACCTGCGCAGTCAGGTCGCGGGGGTCAAGGGGGCAACGCACGTTGTGGGGGGTATCAGGAGGGTAAAGTTCCCCGAAAGTAATTATTTTTATTATGTATAAATTTTTGGGGAGCCTAGGCTCTTAAGGCGGGCGCCTTTTGGCCTTCCCAAAAGGTGCCCTGGCAAGGTGCTCGCCAAGTAGCGCTTTGCTGCCTAGGCACCGCTTGACAACTATGGTTTTGAGCAATGATTGTCAAATCAAAATCGATACTTGAATCAGTGGGTACCAATCCGATCTAGATTGGACTGAATTGGCTAATCCTCAAGAGGACCCCTGATCTGGAATCGGGAATTAAAAAAATAAAAAATAAAAAAATCATTTTTTATCTTGATTCCGATTCTGATTTTGATCCAATTTCGGCTGATATGGCCTGATTCTTTTTCTAAAAAAATTAGGAGTTCGATTCTGATTTCAATTTGAGTCCAATCCGATCCCTACCCATTCCACTAGGATTTTATCTCGGATCACCCCTCTGGGTGAAAATTGGATCTCCATAAGTCGATCCGAGCCAAGAAGCAACCGATCCCAATCCGGATTGGTCAATTATGCAATTTATGATTTTGAGGCGTGCCTTAAGATCGCCTCAAGACTTTACAAACATTGGATGTAATACATTTATATAAATAAAAATATGCAGTATATAAAATTTACAAGTATCGAATGCATTATTTAGACTGATACATTATTGAAACAAAATTTTTCTCTTTTCAGTATTATGTAATTTCTTTATTCATATGATATAGAAGTTCAAAAAATAATTATTGATTATATTTTGTTTTGATTCTAGTCATTTAGATATTTTGTGGATTGCATAATTATTCATTTAAATGTTCATAGGTTATCTATTTTTTTTTAAATTTAGGCTTATGCCTCGAGACGCTTTGGCAAAATGCCTCAAGACTTTACAAACATTGATGTCAACCATATGATTTATTGCTATCTTGATCTGTACCACTACATAATTCCCAATGGTGTTCAATCATGCAGGTACTTTGATTGCATCGAGTAGTTCTATTTTGGATCATTTATTTTAAGTTTCTCTGTTGTTGTTAGTTGCTTTTTGAATACCTCTTACTCATTAAATGTTTGATGGTGCTCTTGTTACCTTTCTGTATGAAGGTGCTGGTAGGATTTCTTGGTTGGGTGGAAAAGGAAATTGTCCCACAATCTTGACTTTCTTTTATAACTAAAGATCTTGTTTTCTTAAAGTAGTTATTAGGTTATATGCCCCTCAACTTGGTTTGGGGATTTTACCAAATAAAGCTGTAATTGGCACACTACTTTTGCTTTTCTACATTGTGATTTGCATAAAGTGAATTATTCTTTTTCATTCACTCTCACCTCTTTAAGCTATTCAAGCCTCTTGCCACATCTGAATAGCATTTGATTACAGAAGTGTGATTTAGGTTGATGTTCAATTAATTTTCAGGACGATCCAATAAAGCCCTCCAACGAATCTGGCAGTCTTCCAATAGTGTCTCCTGAATGTAGTACAACAATTTGCAGCTGCAGCTCAAATTTGTATAGAGAGAGATCATTCCAAGACAATATTCCTTATCTGGTTAAATTACAGAATGAAGGCTTCTTTCACAAAATTGAGGGTGGATTGATGATGTTGTTAAAGAGTTGCTTGGATATGGAAAATGATAACTTGAAAAGTGTAATATGCGGTCATGTTGATCATTTTCAGTGTGTTGGATCAGAAGACGTAGGATGGGGCTGTGGCTGGCGTAATATTCAGATGCTAAGCTCACATTTGTTGACACAGAGGCGAGAGGCAAAAGAAATCATTTTTGGTGGTGTAGGGTATGTTCCAGATATCCCTTCTCTGCAGAGATGGCTTGAGATTGCTTGGGAAAGAGGTTTTGATGCTCATGGTGCAAAGTCATTTAATCACAAAATTTATGGCTCCAAGAAATGGATAGGAGCAACTGAATGTGCTACACTTCTCCGCTCCTTTGGTCTGAGAGTGAGGATAGTTGATTTTGATGGTGGAACAAATGGATCATCAAGAAAATCAACAAAAGGTGTTCTGGTAATGGGAAGTGGGAGAAAAAAGGCTGAGCAAGCTTTTGGCCCGATGGATAAGTTTTTGCTTCACACTGTTACAGAGAACAAATCAAGACAAGAGAACATCTCTTCCAATCCTAATACTCATATTTCCTTTGATTATGACATCAGTGATTGTTTGCATGAGTCAAATGGTCCTCAGGTACTTGCTGATTGGGTGTGGAATTATTTTAATACAGGGGCTGCTGGAAGATATACACCTCATGTCACCATCAGTAATAAAACGTGAGTGTCACCTTAAGCATTTAATTTCTAAGAAACTAAGGAAATTGTTGGATTTTGCTATAGCTAATTTTTTTGTGTAATGATGCTTATACTATTGATATTCGGTTATTTTCTCTTGTATTGTATCTTCTTAGCAAGAAACACAAATTTAGCTGCATCACATTTATACTTTTGTAACTTGCAGTTTTTTGAGTCTAACTGGAGTTGTCTTGTGCTGCATTTTTTGGGTTCTCATAAGGCCTCTGTACTTTCAACATAGTGGTCACTCAAGGACAATTATAGGCATCCAACGGAAGAAAGGAATTCAGGGAATGCCAGATGCATATAATCTTCTTATTTTAGACCCTAGTCAGGTATCTTCTTGTTACTACTTCCAGTTATTTAATAATTAATAGTACACTAAATGCGTCAAAAATTATATGGCCGTTTTTGGAAATCAGGCTTATGCTTATGCATCAGCATCAAGTTTGGCCTGTTTGACAAAGAAAACATGATTAATTAGTTGAATATTTACATAAGAAGGGTACACGAAGGCAATTTTATCTCAATGCAGCTTTCTGAAAATCTTTTTGTGCTAACAGAGCACAGCAACACTTGAAAGGTTTTTAAGAGAGAAAAATGGATGGCAACGACTGATAAAAAGGGGGATACATACTCTGAAGAAGCCACAATATCAGGTAAGTGCATACCATGCGACCAAGTAGCTATAATACAAACTGTCATTGGAAATGATTTAATATCAAGGAATCTAGGACTAGGAGAGATTAGTTCTTCCAGGCAAAAGAAAAAAAGGCCCTTAGTAAGGCTACTTAGTGATCAGAATCTCCAAAAAAAATGCCCTTTCATCTATATGTTGGAAGCTAGCACTTTAGAGATAAAAAGGGCTGAAGGTGCATGTAGAATGTCACTCACCTCTATATGCTCCTGCATATGTTGTGAGGTTAAACTAGATTAGCCATCACCATAGATATCTGATCATTCATACTTTATGACCTTATATATTTCCTAAAATGTTTGTTCTTTAGATATCATTTGATTAGGAAATGCCCGAGTTGGACAGTTAATGAATGTCCCACATCATTCATTCTCTATATCCCTAGGACTATGTTAATGCAACCAGATCATTATTTGCTTCTAAATAGCATGACAACGATTTTTATTTTTTGTGGTATGATTGTTACAGAGAAAAATTTTCACCTTTATGGGGAATTAACCTTTGGTTTTCTTTAATTTCAGTTGTGCTACGTTGACAATGGGATTGCGTATGGAGCAGAGGCCGAGCATCTCAAATTTCTAGATAGTGTCCTCATCAAGCTCTAGACCAATTTAATCATATTCCAGATATTTGATGGTTAAAGCATACCTATTTTTTCATGTGACCATGTGGTAACCATTTTATTCATTGCATTAATGTGGATCAACCTGTTTGTTTGTCATTGTGTAGCAAGCCAGTAACGTGCATCTGCTTGTAATTATTGTCATACGCTAACATCTATTGGATACACTTGGGAAATTTGTTACCAAGGAAAATATCTTTGTGCACACTGCACACTAAGCACATAATCGACTTACCATGACAAATGATCAACCACCTTTCTTTGTGTGTGATCACAATTTTGCCTATTACATAGGGCTTCAAATAGGTCGGACTTAGTTGTGGAAACACCTGTATTTTATTCAGATTCTGATGAGGCTTAGGCTATTTTGATTCTGATTAATTCGAATCACTATATTTCAACTTTGTTATCAAAATCAGAATCAATTGATAATTTTAAAATTACATATGTTATATTATTTTTTATTTAAAAAATTATATATAATTACTAAAAATATATAATCAATTTAAATTTTATTTTTACCTTTTCATCCATTTATATAATATTTTTTATAATTTAATTATTATATTTTAGTGATATATTGAAATGTTATCAAAATTGAATCAACTTATTATGATTCTGATAGGCAATCAGAATCTCATTTCGATTATGATTTCTTATAGGATACATTAATAGGTTCTAAATCTATTAATTTTTATCAAATCAAAACTTTGAAATATTGGATTACCTTTACATCTCTACCATTACATGACTTGCAGCCTTGAAGTGTTTAGCATTCTTCCTATATTTTTTATTATGTTAGTAAGGGGGTTTACAATCCTTAAGTTTAGACAGCCTATAGGTTCTACAGTTTTTGAAACTTTAAGGTTCAAAAGTTGATTTGATTTTGTCCTGTAAGTGGACTATATACATGATATGAGGGCAATCCGAAGAAAAAGTGAATACTTGGAATCGACAAAATGCCACTTTTGTTCTTTTCCTCCAAGACCCTGGTTTCGGTCTGTTTCAACGCGAATTATGTTTATCAACATTGTTGGCACTGAGTAAGGTCTATTTGTATTGGAGATGATGATCTAGCTTTTATTAGGATTTTTTATTTTTTAGCATTTTATTTAATATTTCTTGCATTTTTTTGAATTTTGCCATTTCAGTGGTATTTTATGTGTTTCTGTCCTATAAATAAGATTCCCATGCATTATAAATGGCAATGATGAATGATGAAGAATGAAATGAAATGAGTGCTTGAATCCCAATTTTACCCCTGGTCTTCCTTTTGGTGACTTTTCTCCTTCCCCTCTTTTCCGTTCTGTTCCTAAGGATTCCTTTTTTCTCTTTGCCCCTGTGAGGATTCTCATAAACTCTTGTCCATCCTCTCTCTTTTTACTTGTAAGATGCTGCCTCTCTCTCCCTCGCTCTCTTCTTGATGCTTCCTTCTCATCTGTCTCGCTTCTCCCTCTCTCAGAGGCCTCTTTCCCTTCTTGCAGAGGCATTTCTCTTCTTCATATCCTTTCCTTATCTTCTGCTCTTCTCCTTTCTATGAAACAACTGTTAGCCTCCTCTTTTACTGAGATCTATCTCCCACGGCCTCAGGTGCTTCTCACTGTCCTGCTTGCTTGGTTGCTTCGGATCCGACGGTTGCTTTGATATGTTCTGCTCATCAGTTGCCTTGTGCTGTCCTACTTGTTCGGCTGCCTTGCGCTGTTCTCTTTTCTTGGCTTCCATGTGCTGCTGCTCCTGTTCAGCTGTGATGTTCTCACTTTCTATCTGAAGACGATGACCATGGATAACTCCCTCGTTGCTGTCGATGGATGATCATTGAGGATATCGACCTGGTGACGACGGAGTATTACTGTGACTGTCGCTATTTGAACCACTCCTCACCTGAGCCCGATCTACTATGTTCAGATGGCGTTGAGTACTTACTCGTTTATTGTCATGGTTGGGATTAGCCATTTCTATCTTTGATTTATTATCCGAACAATTATTACACTGAACAGACTTCACTGATCTAGCCAACTTAGATCGAGCCTTTAAGGCTATGGTGATCATATCATGAGCTGATCTTAGTCTACCGAATACATTGCTCTCTTGAGATCGATCAGATTTTCTTACTCTAATCTTGTGTCAACCAAGTTAACCGGTTTGAAGTCGTGACTGTTAGCTCTCTGTTGGTGCCCCTACAAGAATATCTCTGGGCAGTTATTAAACATGATCAGAAACATTGTAAGGAATTCTATTAAGTTTATATGATGAGGAATCGAACAGATATGCTACAACCATGAAACAAATGTCCAGAATACAGTTTTCTCTGAAAACATCAACAGTGCAAGCTCCATTAGAGACGTCTGAGCAGTCTTGATGTCTCAAACTGTCTCTCTATCTTTTGATATTCGGTCATCACATTTCGATCATTGAGGGCTCATTTCAGCCACCTGGCTTCTTCCGATTATTTGGTTAACCTTGTGTGTGTTAATCTCCTATTGATTGATGATGGAACTCCAGTGGTTCCTAAGATTCAGTTGCTTCTGTGGACTACAAATAACTTGAGTTTGATTGGTCCCTTTCTGTTGTTTGATATTCGAACCTTTGTTTCGAGGTTGTGTTCACCCTACCTTAGCTGTTGTGTGCTGATTGAGCGCCAAAGACTCTTCTCCTGTCTGGTCACTGGCCCCTTGGTTGCTGCTTATTATCTCTCTCCCTTCAGAGGGAGAACACTTGGCGGTGATCAAAACCTAAGCCAGATCAACAGCTATTGATCCTGCCCTTTTCATGTTAAGGACCTTTTTAGTCTTCTGTTTGTTGCTGGATGTTGTTGTCTGTTCTGATCATTACTTCGAAAGTTGTCGTTGCTGTCCGATGATGCTACTGCCAAGTGCTTGTCAACCTAACTAAGGCATCAATCATTCCTAATTATGACTTGTTACTACCCTGTGAGGTGTGAGCTTATTTGGTTCTATAAATTCATTAATAGTAATTTTTGTTTAAGGATCGATGCCTTAGTCTAGCTGAGTGGTCTTCCCCACGCCAAGGCATAGAAGTAGAACTCTGAACCCTTCGTTGCATGTTTAAATTTGCTTAGTCATTATGTTGTTTGTGAAATGTTGTTGGTCTAATGGTGAGAACATTAGAATGGACTGCGATTCATTAATTCTGTTGAGCAAAATTCCAAACTTAAGAAGATTTTCTCTTAAAGTTAGTTTAGCTCAAATTCATGATTAATTAAAAATGATAGCAAATTGGCTTTAAATTTTTTTGCAAGAATCACCTAATTTGAGAATTTTTTAGAATTCTAGTATAATCAGTTCTTGATTGTGTTACTTAGCTAGCCCTAATCAACTTTAGGTCATTGTTGGATCTTGTCCCCGTCATAAAGCCTTAAAGGTTGATGGCCACCACATGCAGTGAGAAACCAACTAGAATTGACATATTCCAAGTTGGGATTAGTAGTGTCAGATTTATGATTTGCCAATTTTGGCTGACCCAAGACTAGCTGTAGTTAACCTGGACCAGCTAACCCAGGCCAAGCTAGGTCTAGTTGGACTAAGGTGGCATTTGTTTTGACTTAATAGAATGTCTTAAATCTTAATTTCATCTCTAATTTTTCTTGTGGAACACAAAATATTAATTAATTTCGTTTGAAAATAAAAAATTATAGTGAATCACTTATAATTAATTGGCTTACAAAGAAGTTATCATTGTATTTATTTTATCCAACATCTCCATGTCTAATCTTTGAAGGATTCAAAGGACATCAATTAAGCCAAAACAAATGGGGCCTAAAGTCTTGGATTGGGATGCTTGGAGATAGAAGCAGCCGAGTCGATTAATCCAGCTTACTATCTGATTCTAAAAACTATGCTCATCTTCTACCTCTCAACTTCTTTCTATTCTCTTCTTTCTCTTTGGTGGAAGTGAAAATCCTATGTTCTTCTCCACCTTTTATCTTCTGTGTCTTTTGTCTATTGGAATGTGTCCATCAAAACCAAATTAATCAATGAGGTTAGGCACCGGCAGAACATCCAGAGAAGTCAGAGGTTATGTGGTGGAAAGCCTCTATAAAAGGACTCCATCGTCAGAGTCCAAAATATACGAGAAATCGCCCTTTGTTGGAGCCCCAAATTGAGAACTGCCTAGAATCTCCTGCTTGTGCTCTTTGGTCGATCCTTTCTTGCACTTTGGATCAATTCAACATTGATTTCAGAGTGAGTTTACCTCATCAGCGCCATTGTCGCCACTACACCTAGAGATCGTCATTGGTGCCGTTGGTCAAAGTCCTTCGCTTTGGCTTTTGTTTCTGTAGCACTGTGTTGCTTGGATTTTTTTTTACTTGCCGCCGTTGCTTGTTCAGACTCTCTTCTAGTTACAAATGCAGCATCGCCGGCATCCTCAATGTTGCTCAAATACTCTTCTGGTCGTATCCGCTGCTCGGTCAGACTCTCATCTGATCGTCCCTGTTGCGTCGATTGACTCTTCTTCAGGACGTCTCCACTGCTCGTTGGACAGGTTGCATCAGGTCCCTCACCCCTAAATTCCCTTGATTCTCTTTTATAGGTGAGTTCCAAGGAGCATTTAATTCCCTAGCATTGTGCTCTGCGTTTTTTCTGGGTGGACGTTAAATGCTTCTCACATGGCATTGAATACTTCCTCTAACCTCATTTTATTTATTTATTTATTTGTTCTCTCTCATCAGAGAGCATTGATTATGGTACAGAACGTGGTTATGTCAATAGAGCATGCATCCTATCTTCAACATTGAATGATGAATTTACGTGGATTACATATAAAAATAGAGAAAAATTAAAGTTACGTTCATATTCCTCCATAAGCATTGACCTGTATTTGTATTTTTTCTCAGGCTTGGTACTGCATATTTAATTTATTTCTGTTTATGTCCTAAAGTAGTGAATGTCAATAGATTCTTATAAAAAATTGCCCTTTCGTTGACTGTTATCACATTTGAAAAGGTGATTGTAGGAAGATTTATTCCCTATATTACTTTATATTTGGTATCCAGTCAGCAAATTAGAAGTTGATTAGAAGTTACCATATATATATATCTCAATAGGCTTCATATCATAGTAGATATAACTTAAAATGGTTTATATAAAATTGATGTTGTGTTTTAACAGTGAATTTACTTGTTTTTATATTTTTATTGATAAAAGTTATATAGGCATATGCATGCTCCATTGTTTATGTTATTACATGTTCATGTATTGAAGTTTGAACCTTGAACCATGAACGTGTGTAATTAAAAAATAATATCTAAGTTATTATTAGTTTACATGATTTTATACACGGATGGTTATTCATATTTTATACACGGATGGTTATTCATCTTAGTTGTGATAGTGTCTTTTTTATATCAAGCATGTTAAATTTAAGTAGCATGAAAATTAATGTAGTTCATATTCCCATCATGCCAGTTTGGCATATCATTAAATTTTGTTTTTTTTTTATTTCAGAAAATCCCTAATCTAATGGCTAGCAAGTTAGTTGCTACATAATTGGCATGATTGGATAAACTGAACGGAACAAAATATGACACGTGGCACCAAAAAAATCAGATATAAACTTATTTATGATAACATAGGATATGTCTTACATTATGATATCTTGGAACTTCATGATAATTCTACCTAAGTGGAAAAGAAAAGAAGGCATCAATGACTCATAGATGATAAGAAGGTTAGGACATTCACGGAAGATAATTTAATGAAATGTTTTGAAGTATATGAGACATCAAATGAATTATGAAAAGCCATCAAGGAGAAGTATGACACCAAAAGTAAGGTGAATATTCAACTCCAATTGCATGGCTACAACACATGTAAGATGTAGGAAGGTGTTAGTGTAGTTGTGCATGTGAACAAAATGATTGCTATGGCTAATGGGGTGTTTAGTTGCATGATAAATTAGGTTTTTTTTTGCAATTTTATGTTTTTGTTACAATTTTTTTTTAAAAGATGTGTTTGGCAACCATTACAATTTTATGTTTTTAATTTTTTTTTCTTGAACAGAAAGAGGGTGTCACCTCTTTTTTTTATCTTGTGGTCCCCCGCCTTCTATAGTCATATATGACATCCACTCTTTTTTGTTATTATATCTTCTCAAACATGATAATTTTATGTCATTAATTAGTTTACACTTTATTTAATACAACTTTTTATCATGAAGTGTATACAAATTTATTATGCAACTAAACATCCTATAATGACTTAGCAATTGTAGGAACTGTAATTACATAAATAATGCAAGTGGCGACTATATTGAATAGTTTGCCACCTTCTATTGACATGGCAGTCATGACTTTGAAAATGAGTGGTTCAGTTTTATCTGTCGCTGTCTTGCCTTGCAGGTTAGCAATAAAACATGACATTATCGCTAAAAGAAATGGAGAGGCAAATCTAGAAGAGGCAAATGTAGTGAACTGGAAGTCAATTGCTCAAGATCAATTCCATAAGCCGTAGAAGATGCATTTCAAGAACAAATTACAGAATAAAGACAAAAGGATTCTTAAAGGTTCTTGTTACTCTTATGGGAAGTTCGACCACTTCAAAGCCAACAATCCAAGTATGTAAATAGGGGTGAACATTAACACCTAAGAAATAAAGGAACCGGAAAGTAAGAATGTTTTGGCATAACTGAATGCAACATAGTTATGATAGATTCAAATAAATAATTGGTCAATTAGGAGCTACTAGGTACATTACAAAGACAAAGAAATGACTTGCCTTCTTAGAAAAGTTTAATGTAGGGGAGTAAAGAGTTTTCATGAGAAATGACACTTACATTGATATATAAGTTATATCTTAGGGATAACATCATGGTCTTTAAGGATGTGTTTTTTGCATAAAGAATTTGGTAGATTCTTATATTTGTACCAATATTGATGAAGAAAAAATAAGAAAGTTTTTGCTACAATCAAAAGGTGTTAATAGGGAAATATAAGAAAGCTTTTGCCTTTAGAAAAAATTTTCTTGAGTATAATTGATTTTGTATCCCTTTAATTAACAATAAAATAAATGAAGTAGAAGTTTCTGATTATTTCTTGTGTGTTTTGTTTAAGCGTGATTTATGACATTTTAGATTGTGACATTCTATTAGATATAAAATGGAGCAAATGGTAAAAATGAATTTTCTACCGAGTTTGACTAAGGTGAAATCATCATCTCATGGACATTGTTTAGTCAAAAAAATGACTAATAAACTATTTTCTATAGGACATAGATCACATGAAATTTTAGAATTGATTCACTCAGATATTTGTGATCCATTGTGCATAAAGATATATAATAATAAGGAATATTTTATAACATTTATAGATGGTTATTCTAAGTTTACCTATGTCCACCTTATTTAAGCAAAATCAGAAGCATTAAATTACTTTAAGAAATATAAAGTGAAAGTAGAAAAGCAACTTGGAAGAATATTAAAGTGTTGAGAATAAATAGAGATATGGAATACAACTCAAAATAATTTGAGTTATATTGTTAAGAAAATGGAATTAAAAGATATTTGACAATGCCTTATACACCACAATATATTAGTGTGGTAGAAAGGAAAATTTTAACATCGATGAATGTTGTTAGATATATGTTATTACATTCAAATCTCCCTAGAAATTTATAGGAAGTGGTATTTCTTACAGTAAATTATGTTTTGTATAAAATTTTCAGCAAGTCTGTTGTAAGTGCACTTTATAAGCTTTTGGAATGATAGGAATTAAAATCTGAATCATCTCAGGAAGTGGAGATCTACAGCCTATGTTCTCATTCCATAACAACTTAGAGATAAGTTGGATCCACAAATATTAAAATATAAATTTATAGGATATTATGAAAAATTATATGGCTATAAGTTTTTTCATAAGCAAAAGGGGATCATTAAATATAGGGATACTACATTTTTATGAAATCTAAAGGAAGAGAAACCTTAAGATATTAAGAATGAATAGGAAGGCTACTGAGTGTAAATAAGTATTTAAGAGAAATTTTCGAGTTGACATATCTGTAGAAAAATTTAACGCATGGTTAGTTGCCAAAGGTTTTAATCAGAAGATAAGTATAGATTTTTAGGAAACTGATTTTCCTATAACAAATTTGCATTTATAAGAATGATCTTGACAATTGTTGTTTATCTTGACTTAGACTTGTACTAGTTGGATGTCATGATTGCATTCTGTTATAGAAAGTTAAAGTAATACATACATATATATATAATATATGAGACAACCTTGAAAGATTTCAAATAGCTGGACAGAAGAATAAGGTATGCAAACTAAGATAATTCTTGTATAGATTGAAGCATTCATTTAGACAATGATATCTTAAATTTCATGATGCTATTATTCAATTCGACTTTGTTTCAAATTAGTTGGATAGTTGTGTGTATGTCATGAAGAGTGTGAGCATGGTGATTATATTATTCTTATATGTGAATGATATATTACTCGTTAGAAATGACATTGAAAAGTTGAATAAGATAAAGTTTGGCTCAATAAGAAGTTTGAGATGAAAGATATGAGAGAGACATTCTATGTTCTTAGTGTCCATATAGAAAGGGAGAGAAAGTTTAGATTGTCAAGCATGAAATAGGAAAATTACATATGGTCCGTACTAAGAAAGTTTGGAATGCAAATTTGCAATCTAACATCGACACCACTGATTTATGGAAAGAGATTAAGTGAAGAGTAATGTCTTGAAGAGGGACAAGATTTATTTAACATGTTATAAGCTCAAGTAGTTGGAAGTTTAATGTACACAATGTTTTATATTAGACTTGATATACATTTGCAGACAGTTTAGTGAGCAGATATTAAAATTTAAAACATCGACACCACTGATTTATAGAAAAATATTAAGTGAAGCATAATGTCTTAAAGAGGGACAAGATTAATTTAACATGTCATATGCTCAAGCAGTTGGAAGCTTAATATACGCAATACTTTATACCAAGTTTGATATACATTTGCAATAAGTTTAATGAGCAGATATCAAAATGATGTTGAACTAGGATATTGGAAAGCTGTTAAGAGGATTATGAAGTACTTAAAAGGTACAATGCATCACAAGTTAGTTTACTAAATAGAAACACTTGAAGTGCTTAGATACTTCGATATAGATTTCAGAAGGTATAATGATGATGAAAAGTCTATTTCGGGATATTTGTTCACCTTTGGTGGTGCGACTGTTTTTTGAGGTAGTAAGAAATAAGGATATGTGACAAAATATATAAAAAAAGTTAAGTATATTACCTGTAATATGGCTATTAATGCCATCTAGATTTGACAATTTCTAAAATATTTAGGTTTTAATTTAGTTGATGAGTCAATTGAGATATTTTGTGATAATCAGACCGTCATTAGCCTAATTAACAATGGAGTGAATAACTTGAAGACACGTAGCAGTACAATATCATTATATACAAGATATTGTGCAGGAAGTGAAGATAGTGATTACTTATATCTCCACTAGTGATATGATTGTCAATTTTTGACTATGGGTATCTCGGTGAAAAATGTCATTAAGCATGTTGGCTTAATGAGACTTAGGAATATATGAGTCAATTTTGATTTTTTACGAATAATGAGATTATATAGAAAAGTATATGTATTTTACGAATAGTGGGAATATATAAGAGTATATATACATCTAATAAACAGTGGGTGTGCAAATGAAAGTATGTATCTTATGGAAAGTGGAGTATATGCAAACTATATTGACATCTTGGAATATGAAAATGAATTATATTCTTATAAATAGTGAGAATATGATTAGAAATCACTTGATTTTTGATGGTCAAATGGGAGATGTTGGAACATGTTCATCAAAACCGAATTAATTGGTGATAGGCACATGATGGAATTTTTTGAAGAAGTCAGAGGTAGTGTTTCGAGGCAGAGGGGATGTGATGGAAAGCCTTTATAAAAGGACTCCATTGTCCGAGTCCAATACATGAGTAATTGCCCTTTAACGGAGACCCAAATCAAGAACCACTCATGATTCTCCTTCTTTTGTTCTTTGGTTGATTCCTTCTCTCTCTTTGGATCGATTCAACATTGCCATGTCCTGAATTCTATCTCACATACTCCTTAGGGCAGATTGCATGCTATTGGTGAACCCAATCTGATTGCTTCTCTCAGAATGTATAATTACTGCACATGCCTCTTAAGTCATATAAACCATTACCGTTGACGAAATGGCCAATGTCTCCTTGGCTCCAAAGTTGGAATTCAAACACCCACATGCGCCATTGGCTTGCAGCCAATTTTATAGTGCCTCATTCGACATCTCCCCATCAGTCAATGATCATGGATTTGATGATGAAGACAATTATCTTCATTCCTAATTTTGAATTCCTTCGTCTTCTGCCATCTTAAATAAGAGATAAGTCTGTCTAAAAGGCTGTAAATGGATCCAGATATTATCCAGATCTGATTCGAATTTGAATCTAGTTAGCATGATCCGTCACATATCTATTTCGAATACGGATAATATCTGAATATTAAGTAGAGTAGATTTAGAAATGGGTGATCCGTTTCGTTCAAGATTAGCTACGAAATGTGCTATTGGATCTTACATTCAATGGTTCAAAAAAACCCTACCCATTGTGCCACGGCCCACGTTGGCTCTCCCCTCCCCTCTTCACCTTGCAAATCTTTCCCACCCACTCCCAGTCCACACTCCCAGGCACGATGTAGAGGCTTCTTTGGGTTCCTTGGCTTCTCTCCTCACCCATACATCACCCAGAAGTTGAAGAGAAGGCTGTCCCCCTCGCCTTCCCTCATTCGCTTTCACCTTATCTTCTACCCCTAGTCTTCCCTTTTCGCCTTCACTAGTCCCGTAGATTGCTTACAATCGTTGTCTCCTCCTCCTCACCCTCATCTGTCAAGCAACCATCTCCAACACCATTGCCATCGGGGACAAGCTTCCCGATGCCATGCTTTCCTACTTTGGTGATGAGGGGGCCCTCCAAACCATCATCGTCTCTGATCCCGCCAAGGGCAAAAAGACCATTATCTTTATTGTGCCTGGGTCCCATACCCCAACTTGCTAATAGAAGCATCTACCGGGATTCGTGGAAAAGGTTGAGGATATGCAGGCCAAAGGGGTGGACATGATTGCCTATGTGTTGCTTAACAATGCCTTTGTGATGAAGGCGTGGAAGGGCCTCAACATTGGGTACAAGCAGCAGCTTCTGTCCAATGGCAACGAGGTGTTCATCGGGGTGCTCAGTGTGGAACTTGACCTTAACGACTAGCCTGTTGGACTTGTGTTAACCCCGTAGTGAATGTGTGTATGCCATACCTAGAGTCTAGTAGACTAGGCAAAAAAAAGGGGGGGATGATCAAAATAATCTTGCAAAATACATGAAAAAAACAGCATGTATTGAATTAATTAGGTCCGATCAGCTTGAATTAGCATGGTGCTATGAGGCAGAAAAATAAGAGATATATGTACAATGTGAGACTTGAAAAAGCGACTACAAGTAACGCAATTGCCATTCAAAGAAAAAATGTTCACTAAGCACACAACCAGACGGGGCAGCTCATGTTTATGGTTTATTCATTAAGCCAATCGACCATGATCCTCCGAAGAGGTGGCCGACGGCACATGTCATCTTCTGTTAGGCCGAACGCCAACGATCCTCCAATGGAGGGGTCGACGACTGTCTTTTCAATGATTATTATCTTTTTTAGGTCAATCGGCCATGGTTCCCCGGAGGGGTGGTCGATGACAAATGTCATCTTCTTCTAAGTCGAACGCCGACGGTCCTCCAATCGAGGGGTCGACGACGACCGTATCCATTTACTAAGTCATGTCATGAACTCGCCAGGCCTGTCCATTTTAGTTCAGCAAACCCACTACACATGTTATACGGTCAAAACAGTTCAAGAGAGATCTCCGGCAGTCCCTCGTCCTGTTATTAAAAAAAAAACAACACACATCCACACATGTATATGCAATATCACAGAATCTGTCCAAGAAGATGCCCAAACAGGTCTAATATCACACCCAGCCCCTACTATCATCTGGTGTCTCAACGTGGACAAGAATAAAGAAGGGGGGAATGAGAAGCAGTCGGCTGGGCTTATTGGACAAAATACAACTGGATTGGTTGACAACAGACCCCGAAGCAGCGCTGGCTCGAGCTACCAAAGTCTGGAGTGCCGAATGCAGTGTCCCCCCCCCCTCCTGCCAAGAGATAAGATTCTGCAGAAGACAGGGTCGAAGGAGAGGTCAGCGGATCTAAAATCGAAGGTGATACCGGGAGTGGATGTTAAACAAACTGGGACATACCGATCAGAAAATACGCAGACAGCCACCGTGTCCGGCTCAGAACCGCTGCGTCGTAGGATGATGAGAACAGGCGCGTCGCCTCCGACCACCCTGCGCGAGACCCAGGAGAAGCCGAGGGGAGCCTGCGCAAAAGAAGGGAAGAGGAGCGAGTGTGCATTAAAAAATGGGGGAGAAGAAAAAACCTCACCCGAAAGGGTGTTTTGGCCGGCGCAGCCGTTCTCTCGGGCAAGACTCCCCACGCAGACCCGAGAACGAGGCGGCGGGGAAGAAGAAACTTCAACGCGGCACCTGGACAAGCTGGGAGTCGGACGATGAACTTCGGCCGACGAGTTCTCCCTACGAACAGCAGGGTCTGGGAACGATGTTCATAATACAAAAAAAAAACAAGAAGGGGGAAGAAGCACGCACCCAAAATCTACGCTGTCACCCTCTCCGGCCGGTGGCGTCGACCTCAAGGCCGCAGGGACAGGAAGGAACCCCCCCTCGCTGTGACAGCCGCAGGAGAGCCAGAAATCCGGCGATGCTCGGCGCCGCGGGGAAGACCGCAAGGAAGAAGAACCTGCCGGCAGGCGCTGTGGAAAAGCCGGAGGCCGAAAACGCCGAGCAGAGAAGGAGCTCTCACCGTGGCCGACGAGCGCAAGAAGAAGGTGGGGGCCCTCGCGCGGACCAGTCGTCGGGGAGAAGAGCACGAGAAGACAAGCAGCGCCGAGCTGGAGGCATCAAGCTGTAGGCGTCGAGAGCCCGAGCCTGCGCAGACAAATCGATGGCGAAGGGCTGCAAAACCAGAGCCGCCGTCGAGCAAGAAGGTCAGGGTGCGCCGCACGAGTCCTCGCGAGGCCGACGAAGGATACGGAGGCGTGGAGAGGCCTCCGCCGCAGCAGACACGGCGCCGAGGTCTGCCCGCCGCAGAAGATGCGGAGGTGGAGAGGCCTGTCCGCCGCAAGGGACACGGCGCCGAGGTGTCCGCCCGAAGCCTCGCGTAGGCCGTATGGAGCGAGCGGAGCTGCTGGGAGGAGCCGCGAAGCCGTCGGAGGAGTGACAGCAGCTCGGAAGAGCCCGTTCGCAGCAAGGGCCCCAGACAAAAATGGAGGAAGGGGAGCCGTCGTCGCCCCCGGCTGCAGCTGTAGCAGTCCGGTCGCACTCGCGCCAGCGTCAGCCTGCTGATTCGGGCAGGACGGAGAGTGCCTTCGCACCAGTCGCCGCGGGGGCTTGAAGAACCGAGGCCGCGTGAAGGAAAAAGCTCCCTTCGCCGTCGGATGCCGCTGAGCGAGGCCTTGCACAAGGCTCCGGAGCCGCGCGAGGAAGAAGAAGACCTCCCTGAGCGCCAGACGCTGCCGAGGCCACCGTCGGACGCCCCTGCAAGCCGCCTAGTCTGCGTAGCTGCCACCGTCCTCGCACTGCCAGGGCGAGCAGCAGAGAGGGAAGGCCCAGAAACGCCCCGTTGGAAGCTCAAGGCCCCGCAGGAGATGGGGGGGCAGCGCCGTGACAAAAATGGGGGGGGGGGGTAAATGGGGAACAACACCAGCGGGGGTGGATGGACAGAAGTGCCCCCCCCCCCTCTAGAAGCTTCTGCTTCGCTGTGCGACACCCGCGCCATCGTCTGCCGCGAGGGCAGTTTTGATAAAAAAAAAATTTAAATGAAATGCCGTCGCTCATCTGATTAAGGAGCTGCCCAAGTCAATTTTGACTGAGGTCAAAATTGAAGGGCAGGGGGAGCTGACGTATTTCCACGACCCCCCCCCCCCCCGCAAAGAAAATCAACAGAATAAATGATATCAAGATGGCCCCGGGGGTGCGCTGCGCTGTACATGCGTGGCAAATTTTGACCGAAGTCAAAATTGAAGAGGAGACACTCATACACCTTCTATGGACAACAAAAAAAAAAAGAAAAAAAAAAGAGAGAAACGGATGCCCCGGGTGTATACCCACCTATCAGGTAAGAGGGGGGTGGGGCAATTTTGACCTTAGTCAAAATTAAGAGAACATCAATCCCATGGCTCTAGAAGCTTTTAATCTGGATATACGTGTATATATATATTTTTCTGCTTTGACGTCAAAGATGGTTAAAAAAAAAGAGAGATGATTTCTTTTAGCAAAAAAAAAGAATAAAAAAGAGAAAATAAAAAAGAGAGAAAGAAGATAACAAAATTAGTGAAAAAAAAGAAGAGAGAAAGGAAAATAAAATCAGTAAAAAAAAGGGAAGAAGAAAAAAAGGGGGGGCGAACGATAATATCTGTTAGACAGTGAAAAAGGGAGAAGAGTAAAGGGGGAGAAGAAGGAAAAGAGGAAAGAAAAAAGAAGTGAGAGATTCTTCTCATTGGATTATAACGTTAAACAGGGCATTCATTAGTAAATCTAAATTTGTTTAAATTTGTAAGGAGGAAATAGAACCCTCCTAATGGTCCCCAAATGGGCCCAATTGGTGCTGATTTGTTCATTGGACCCATGCACATACATTTGGGTCTTTATTCTGGTCATTTGGGCCTCAAATTTTCAAAAGGGGAAGGCCCAAAATCTGTCCCAAATGGGACATCCGAAAATCCTCTTGTAAAATGATTTGAGGGACATTTTGTGTAATTGGCCACCCCAACCCTCCATAAAGGTGATCAAAGCCCAAAATGCCCCCACCTTTTTCCCTCACACCCACCATAAAGCAAAAAGCATGGTGAAGTATTTCCAAAGTTACCCTCCCCTCTCCTCACACCATCAAAAACAAGGAGAAGTTGGGGCATTTTGTGGACCAAAATGCCCCTCTCTTTTGGCATATGAAAAACCAAGAAATCCTCTTGGAGAGGAGAGAGGCAACATTCCCCAAGGCATTCCCCATACGTAAAGTTCAAGAGCTCCCCTTTGTCCCATCGTCCAAGAGAGTGTAAGGAGGGAAGAGAGGTCCAAGCTCCATTTTTCATAGAATTGGCTAAGTCTCAAGGTATACCATGGGCTCAATCACATCATCTCACACCATGATAGCATGTGAAGCATCAAGCAATCAATGGCCTATTAGGCAAGGAGGAATATCACCCATTTCATCAAGGCCCATTAAGGCTCTCAAAGCCCAATTGGCCAACGTCAATGTGGATCAAGATCATGTGACCTTACCTCAAGTAAATCAAGTTCAATTAACTAAGGCCCTAAGGAGAAAAATCACTCATCAAAGCCCATTAAGGCTCTCAAAGCCCAATTGGCCATCTTCAAATGAAGTTCAAGACCATGTGTCCCCACTTCAAATAAACCAAGTCCAATCAACTAAGGCCCAATTAGGCCTTGACCAACATGAACAAGAGACCGGTCCAAGGCCTATTAAGATGGGACTTAGGCCCATTAAGGCTCTCAAAGCCCAGTCAACCATTTTTAAAGGAAGCTCAATGCCATGTGACTCCATTCCAAGTGCATCAAACTCGGTCCATTCAGGCCCAATCCGGTTTTAACCGAGATGAGCATGAGATCGATCCAAGGCCCATTAGCATGGAAAGTGGGCCCATTAAGTCCATGATGACCAAAACTCCAATTAAGCCCTCATGAACAAAAATCCAACTTCACTAAAAAAGAGAGAAACCCCCAACGGTTGGTGGAGGAAAGAGAAAACCTCCAACGGTTGGATTAAGAAAACCCCCAACGGTTGGTGGAGGAAAGAGAAAACTCCCAACGGACCATCAATGCCCGTCAACTCGGTTAATCCCCAATCGGGAAATACCGACTGGCGGATGAGAGAGAAACACCCAACGGTTGGTGGAGGAAAGAGAAAACCCCCAACGGACCATCAAGGCCCATCAACTCGGTTAATCCCCAATCGGGAAATACCGACTGGTGGATGAGAGAGAAAGCCCCCAACGGCTCACCCAAAGAAAAATCTCAAATTTCATCAACTCGGCTTGCTCCCAAACGAGCAACGCCGATGAAAATTTCAAGACCCATTAATCCGGTTAATCCCCGATCCGGAAATACCGGATAATGGATGAAAATACCAAACATCATCAATTCGGCTTGCTCCCAAACGGGCAATGCCGAGAAACAAAATTCCAAGGCCCATTAACTCGGTTAATCCCCGATCGGGAAATACCGGGTAATGGATGAAAATTTCAAATTCATCAACTCGGCTCGCTCCCAAACGAGCAATGCCGACGAACAAAATTTCAAGCCTCATTAATCTGGTTAATCCCCGATCGGGAAATACCGGGTAATGGATGAAAAAACCCCAAAATTCCATCAACTCGGCTCGCTCCCAAACGAGCAATGCCGACGAACAAAACTTCAAGGCCCATTAATCCGGTTAATCCCCGATCGGGAAATACCGGATAATGGATGAAAATTCCAAGCCCCATTAATCCGGTTAATCCCCGATCGGGAAATACCGGATAATGGATGAAAATCTCCAACGCCCATCAGTCCGGCCAATCCCTAAAAGGAAATGCCGGGTCGTGGGTATCATGTCCAAGACCTAGCAAGTCGGTTCATCCCCGATCGGGAAAATACCGCTTGTTGGATGCGGAACCAAAGAGCAAAAAAGAAAAGAAAAAAAGGAGGCCGTGAGGCTAGATTCAAGGCAGATGCCGCCTTCTAGCCCCCGGATCTAGTCCCAAAAAAGAGAGGGAAGCAGAAAGGAGACATGAAAAAGAAATAATGGGAGAGGGGAGGCAGTGCCGATACTCCTGCTTGTTATTTCATTATTTATATTCAAAAAAAAATAAACACATATTTTTCCTTGCATTTGTCCCGTCTTGAATGTGTTACCACGGCAGTTAATCAGGGGTTACTGAGCCGCCGCTCAGTGTAATTAACATCGAATCCATTCGTGGATTGATGGAGAGAGGTCCAACCATAACTTAAAGAACCCACACCATAACCTCGCTATGTTATTTATAATAACTCTAATAATCATCAAATTATTTTTTTTAATATCAAAAGGGGTAGAACGAGAATCTGGTCGTCATCGTTGTTGAGGATTTTCGCGCCAAAATGATAAACGAGGGAAAAGGTTGTCGCACCCGCACAATATAATATTTTATTTTATCCCTCAAATAATTTTCACCAAAGATTAACCACAATTTCCGCCGCGAAAGAGTTTAAAAAGACGGAGCGGTGTAAAAGATCCCGAGGTTCGTACAACTTGGTATCCAGTTGCGGCGATTAGGGGTGTTCATGGTTTGGTTTGGTTTTTGAGTATTTTTTCTCAAACTAAACCAAACCAAACTATCTCCCAAACCAAACCAAACCGAACCAAATGAATTCGGTTTGGTTTGGTTTGGTTCGGTTCAAACCATATTTTATTAAGATATAGTAAATATATCAATATATAAATTTTTTTGTTCGTTTTAAATCATATTCTATTAAAATCTTGTGTATATGTTTATAGATTACATTAATTTTACCTTAAAAACTCTTAAAAATTTTATTTTTATATAAAAAAATACATAAATACTATCTTATATATAACTTAAATTAAAATATTTAATCTAATTCGGGTTATTCGGTTTACCGGTTTGGTTTGGTTTGAAGAGTCCTAGAAACCAAATCAAACCGATCGGTAGTTCAAACCAAACCAAACCGAACCAAAATACTGGTTTGATTTGGTTTTTCGGGTTGAACCGAACAGTGAACAGCCCTAGCGGCGATAAGTGCTACTTGCGGATGATGGTGTTGTGAAGGTACTTAACCTAGAGGAGGGAGGCACTTCCTGTTAGATAACCTTGTAATCTTTCTTATGTTTTAGGTCTGTTTATACATTGTAGTATATATTTCATTGACAACTTTAATGTATGTTTATACATGTTTTTAGGAAGGGTTTTTGGAGCTTTTTCAGGTTTTTGGACATTATTTTATCCACATTTTCCAAAAAAAAGCTTTTAAGTTTAAATCCAAATTACTGTGGTGGATGCAGGTTATGGACGAAGTGAATGATATCCATATTCGCTCTTATCCAAGAGATATCCATTTCTAAATATCTGCTCTGTATCCGAATCATAGCCAGTGCGAATATCCAATATTTGAATTACCATGTGGAGCGGACACAAAAATGTCATATCCGTTCCATATCCACTCTATTTATAGCTCTACTCCAAACCTATCACACAATACAACGTCCTAAATCCTCGAGGGAATCTTATATTTGGACTTTGAACCACTGGTTTTCTCTCGTACCGCCTTTTCCCCTGAAGGATATTGGTGATGTAGTACGAAAGCATTGCTGATCTATAATCCATGGAAGTGCACAGTGGATGCTATTGTCTGATTTTGTAGCGTTGTGGCTCTGTAGATTATATTTGGAGTCAGGTTAACATGCTTTAATAATATGTAGCCAGTTTCTGGCTGATTGTAGTTGAGCATTTGTTGAGATCATGGTCTTAATAATTATATGCATGCTAATAATTAATGAGCATTTGTTACAGAGCCCGATAGGCTTGGCAGGTTGCTAGCTCCCCTCTAGGAATACACTGATGATGGCAAATGAGGCTTCCGTGATACCTCTAGAGTCTTCTGTTACATTAACGGTGGGCAACGCTCCGTACATAGCTTCTAGAAGTCTTCTCTTTCGATCTTCTTTGTCTTCGGGGCTCTGTTCTTCATTGATTGCCAATGGTGCTTTCGCATGATGCCTCTCTTCACACTGGCAGTGTACGGGGTTGTGTGGATAGCTTCCGGAACTCTCTCATGACTATGTTCTCTTCTGAACCCCCTGGCAGGCCCGCAGGGCTTTTGTTTGAGCCAGGAGGTGTGCTGATATCGAGAGTAAGTTTACGGGCATTGTCTTCTCCAGACAGCAAGTTTGGTCTTGCGTGGAAGCCTTGGATCTTCTATAACCTTGGATCTTTTGTAGCCTTCGGATATTGTAGGATATGCCTTTGTGATCCTCTATGGCCATCCCAGGTAAGTTTTTTTTTTTGTTCACGAGTGGCCGGGCTCCCGCCGTGCCGCGGGTGGCGAAGGATCAAGCGGCTGCTGTTCACCCCTCCCTCGGGGTGCCCGGCTGATGCCGTCGGGAGGCATCGATCCCCCGCCCTGTGCCCCCAGGCGCAAGAACGTTGCCAGTCGAGCCATGCTAGAGCAGCCCATCTCAGGTAAGTTACAATGCTATTTTTAGTAAGAATACGCGTCTCCGGTCATAGTCTTGGTAGGAGCGGACTTTCCATACGGCAATTACAGAAGCCAATGAAAAATAATTAATTTTAAGTCCTTTTCGGATTTGAAAAAGAATAATATGCATCCTTTAAAATTAATATAATAATACATAAATAACTTAATTAACATATACGTGTTGGAAAGTAAAAGTACAAATTAAAAGACGTTAGATCGAATTTTACTAGTGACATGAGATTAGATTTTTTTACCTCACTTATTATTAATACAAATAATATAAAATAAGTATTTTAAATATTTATCGGATTATCCAAGTTTTGAAATCATGCCGTGTGTTTTTGTATTCGACTATTTGTGCGTGTCATCAAGATGGCAGTAATCATGCTCTGAAAATTACATCCCTGATTAAATTAAATGGTTCGAGAAAAAACTTGTACCTTTTTAATGTATTAAAATTTATTCATTCATCATGATATTTTATATTAATGTTATGTCTATTAAAATTTTGCACAGCTATCTCTTGGTCAACGCCGTACTCATTCTATGCTTCGTTTGATCTCCCAGGGGTTTGGCTCGAAATCATTCCAATCAAATTTCGATCAAACAAAATCAGCGGTGAGATTAAGAGTTTAGATTTTCAAATGAAGCCAAAACAAATGCCTCGGGTGATTTTCACCAAATGACTTAACACATCAATCAAATTAGGATTTTTGTGTGTCTTTCCCCATTACAATTCTGTATGTACATTTTCAATTGTGACTTTGTATTTTTTAGGATTCATGTAGTCCATGATATTAACCACAGACAAAAAGATCTTAAGGGATGTTTAAATTTATCTTTGATTTGATGAATTTATCTATTCCTTGAGTTCAATGAATTATCTTCAATAACTTATCATCAAATATATATATATGTATGTAAATTATTGGTAGGTAGAGAGCCCATGGGGGCGTATAAGAGGCTTGGGTGTCTAGACTGTTTCGTTATGTGTCTTTAATTAATCGTTAAATGTATCCGATCTTATATCACAATATAAAATTAAATGTATTTTACCTTCGGACAATTTCTTTATAGAAGGTAAAATTAATATATACATTATATAACTTTAAGTAAAAAACTAAATTGATTAATGTATAAATACCTTAACTAAATTAGATTTTTTTTCTACGACAACATATTATATATTGTTAGAAATGATATCAGCGGTTCAGATTTTCAAATTAAGCTCAAACAAATGCAATCATACTCAGATTTTTTTAAAAAAATTATCCCTAAATTATCAGTAGAGAGAGAGAGAGAGGGGTCAAAGTTATCCCTTAATAAAGATAATCACGACCATCTCGATCTCGTGGGTGTTGGGTATTGAGTTTTTGTTAAAAATATTTTTTTAACAGAAATTTTTAAAAAGAGATGTTTAGTAATTATCACAAGAGCATATTTCGTAGAAAATTCTTTTTGGACAACAAATATATATATATATATAATGCAACCAAACACCGACGACGTGCATTTTATCTACCCAATAAACATATACGTCCATGTAGTACGGTCGATGCCGTTGACTTCGCGTATACGCTACAATAATAGTACAAGCCATGTTCACACCACTATTAGTGTTATTATTAATTGAAAATTCGGTTGTCTTCACACTGTGCATGCGATCATCCAATCAAAGCCGTGCTCCCTCCCCTTATCATACGGTTAGATCCGTATGGAACAGTACTGTTACATCTGATTTACCGAGACACCTGCCTTCCCGAGACACCTGAACCCCCACCCTCTTGTGCAACTGTCGCGTCCGCCTCCCCGCTCAGTTGCAAGTGAGGATATAAATAGGCCGGATTCTTCGAAATCCGAATCCGAATCCGGTAACGAGTAAAACTCGGATCTTGTAACAGGTCCAACAGACGAGTGTTACGAGGATCCAGATCGATATCCGATTCCGAGAATGTATTTCGGATTTGGATCCGGCATGATTGATCCATCCCATCGCCCGGCTCATTGCTCGCCTCTCATCGCGGAGATGGAAGATTTCTCTAGGGTTTGGAGGTGTAAATGCTCGAAGGTGGAGATGATTGAGGGCATCGACATGCATGCCCACCTCCGTTGCCTTCTTTCAGGTCGACGCTGCCGAGAGCGCCTTCGATCCCCCTTTTGGCCTAGGCACCGTGCCACCTTCCTTGAGGGGGAGCTCGTTGGGGAAGTTGACGTGGGCGGATCACCTACGGAGCTAGAAGATGGCGATGCCATAGGCGAGGGCGGCGGTGTATATGATCTCCATGATTGTTCGCAAGATCTCCCTACTAGTCCACCTCTTCGAGGAGATTCTAGACTCGGCGGCAGCTGCAACTTGTGCACCATCCACTTCGTGCGGTGAGGAGCCGTCTCTGATCCCTTGGCTTGTGGATCTACTATTGGCCATCGAAGTGGTCCCTGTCGCTTGAATGCCTCCAGGATGGGGCCCCAATGGGAATCGAAAAAATAATGATTAGATGAATTCTACATCTCTTTAGCCATCCATATAAAGCCGAATGATCCAATCGTTGATGAATTCCAACTCCTAAAATAACCAGATCATGTTGAGTTACCTACTCTCTGATCGAGATCCATTGCAGTACTCAGAGAGGTTGATTGGGTAGGGGTCGCCAGCGAGCTTGGGTTGCAGCCCCCGCCGGGTGCCACCATGGACAAACTTCGGGTAGGACTCGATGGCTCTTCTTTTGGTGGCTCACCGAGGCGGTGCCCATGCCAGTCACCTCACTCTCCCCTCTCTTCCTCCTCCCTGATTGCGAGCCGCAACCCATCTTACGGTTTCAGAGAAACCTGAATTTTAAACATGATAATGGATGTTCAGGTTTCTCCCATTAACATCAAACCCAAGCCTGCCAATTATCAAATTCAGGTTAGCCATTGAATGCCCAAACCCGATAATTTTTTTGGATCCAGGTAACATTTTTGGATTCGCCATATCCATTTACAATTCTAGTTGCAAGCATCCGCCGTCAACGACAATTGTCGTGTCCACCTCCCTTGGCACACATGCTAACCTTCCCTAGACACGTGAAGTTACTGAGCCACTATCGATCCAACATCAACCAAATCGGTCTAGTTTAGTATATTTTGTTTAAAGTCCTATTTTAATAGAAGAGAAAGGGAGAAAAGCCAATACAAATTTTAGAAAAATATCAAAAAATATAAAAAAAATCTAGAAGATTTGAGGTAGATGTATCAAGCTCATCTAACTATTTGACTCTATAGTCATGATATAATTGTATGAAATGGCTTAATGACTCTCGATTAGCATAATTGGGGTTTTTGGACTTGTAAGTAAATTTTCAGCTAAATTCTTGGAATGAAAACTTAGAATATGTTATTTTGTTCATTGTGAAACCCATTTAGCATGTTTCTGTTTTGGGTAGAAGTCTTTCCATGATATTTGACATTATGTTTAGTTATTTATGTGATTATGTGCTAACTGGAATCTAGAATTGAGAATTAATTAGGTTTAAGCATAGAAAACCTTAGATCATAAAATCACATTTGTTGAAACTCTATTTAGGTTAGATCCTATGTGAAAAAAATTAGAACCTTTGTTTAGTTTATGTCAAGTATGAATTAGTTGATTGTCTTGCATGAGTTGGAACATGTATAGTAGTTCATCTTGTTTGATATTGTATGTATATAGTTCATATAAATCCTGTCTAGTTATGTTTCATATCATGAATTATGTTTTGCATGGTTTAATTATGTCCATTTGGTCATGTATGGTATGAGTTTTGCTTAGAACATGTTATCAAAGTTGGTTTGTCTCAAGTCTTGTCTAGATTGTGGAGAATGTTTTGTCTTGCACGAAGGACATTGAGATTAGATGATTGTGTCTTGTATGCATAATATGAATATGAATATGATGAACTCTTTTCATGGCATGCTATGAACATTTCACCAAGCCTATGTTAGTCAATTGTCTATGGACAACGGGTAACTTAGATGAAACTTACACATTTGTCAGACCCTAGATAATGCAATTTAACCTAAGTTCCACCACTCTTTAGGTGCATCATAGGTCTAGCTCAATATATATTACTACTATATATGTTAGAGCTGATGAAAGTGATTTGTACATGCGATGTATGAATGCAAGATAATAAATTCCTTGCTATATGACTTTGTGTTAAAAAGGAAATGTCGTATGCTTGTTATATAAGACCATTTCTAAATCATATAGTTATGGACTTGTGAAGTTTATATGAAAAACAATCTATACTTTTAGTTTTAGTTATGCTTCAAAATGGATCTATTATGTATAATTGCTTGCTTATATTAGTTATCTGATTGACAAGAAAAAAGTGTAAATCTTACGGAGTTTCCAGACTCGCCCCTTAGTTGTCGTTAATTTGTCCATCAAGTTTTGAGGATCCAAAGTTAGAGGTTGAAGCTCAAGTGGAGCAAGAAGAACTTGAGTCTCGTACACTTGGAGAGGAGTGACTCTATTTTATCTAACTTGTTTGTGTTAGTTTGAATAAATATGTTATTGGACATTAGCCTTATAGTTGTTTCTCTTTGTTTTGACAAAACTTGTAATATGTTTGTTTTAAGTTTGAGTATGGAGTTTTGCGAAATATTTGGACTTTAATGATGATTTCTATGGTATACTTGTTTGGGTTGTGAAATCTGAGAGATGAATTTCATTCCACAGTCACGACATTAAGTTTTTCACTACATGGTTGTGGTTATGTGTTGTTAATTTTGGGGTCATGACAAGTATTCTTAAGTTGTATCTTTCAACTTTTCATTTTTTAGAAAATATCTTTATAGAGGGTAAAATTAATACATATATAATATAACTTTAAGTAAAAACTAAATTGATTAATGTATAAGTATCTAAACCAAATTAGATTGTTTTTCACCACAACTAATTAGATATTGTTAGAAATGATATTAACAGTTCAGACTTTCAAATTAAGCCCAGACATATGCAACCATACTCGATTTTCAACTTGGGCATCAAAGAAGAATGATGTTTGGAAGCAAAATAAATAAATAAATAAATAAATTTGTGTTTGTACTATGTATTAAAAAAATTCAAGATAGCTATAAACATAGACCTATCAGTTTTGATGAGATATATAACAATGAAAGGGATGGAGACCATATGTATAGTTAAAGAAGGTGGGGAACCACAAGTAAAACAGATCTCACCTCTTTTTTTTTAATCCAAGAAGATAACTCCCCCTTGAAACTGTATTTTTATCATGGTTGCCAAACTTATTTTATTAACCTTTTTTGTAGAGAAAATCTGTTTTAATTTATCACACAACCAAGTACCCCCCAGCTGTTGCAGAAAATAGTAATGGTAGGAATAATAACTCTGTATAGCCTTGTCTTTGTTCAGAGTTGTTCTGTTATTAGATGTTTAATGTGACCCCTGTTTGGTACAAGGACAATTAAGAACTAATTTTAATTTATCCCTAAATTTTCGGTAGGGAGAGATCAAAACATCCCTTAATAAAGATAAATCACGGCCCTCTCGATCTCGTGGGTGTTGGGTTACACGGTAAATTGCGTTTTTGTTACATATATCTTTTTAACCAAACTTGTTAAAAAGGAGATGTTCGGTAATTTTCTAAAAAAAATATTTCGTATAAAATTCTTTTTGGACAAAAAAAATCAAGTGAGGCATGTTGTTGTCTTTTTCTGTATACATGCGGTTCTTCACCTTTATTTATTTATTTATTTATTGTCATCCACGATCTGTACATTTTCCTTTGTAATCAGATCTCACCAAACATCGTACTTTTCTGACTTTATATCCTGTTTGGTAACATTATTAGGTATCTCTATCACTATCGATTTTAAAATTAGTATTGATAGGAACCATTAAGAGATGTTTGGTTAATTGTATCGATTTTAAAATTTATAGTGCAAACAAAACATATTATGTAATACAAGTGACAACTTATATTATTTTTGATATTGATACTCCAATATTTGAAAATATTAATATCAATATTGATACAGTACCAAAAATAAAACTCTGATCAAGCAGGGTATTAGCTGTCTAAATTTTTTTTGATATAAAATTTTATTAAAAAATTATAATGCAACCACAAACACCGACGTGCTTGTTGGTGCTCACAAGTCACAACGGCATCCATTTTACCTACCCATATATGTCCATGCCTTTTCTTTTCCTTCTTTTATTTTGGAGAAGTAATATGTGGTCAATGTAGTTGACTTCACATATACACTACAACAATAGTACAAGCCATGTTCACACCACTATTAATATTATTAATTAAAAAATGTGTTGTCTTCTTCTGTCCATGTGATCATCCGATCAAAGATGGGCTCCCCTTGTCCCATTAGATCCGTATGGATGGACCGGTTCTGATATATTTTCTTGGATCCATCCGATTATGATCCGGATTAGTCGCCGACTCTGATGGCCTGTTTGGTTAGAATATCAAAAATGATACTACATGAATATTGATATTGATATTTCTAGAAGACAGAGTATCAATAAGAAATTGATACAAGTTGACCCTTGTATTACATAATACGTGTTGTTTGTACTGTAAATTTCAAAATCGATACTATTAACCAAACACCTCGAAGCGATTACCATCAATATCAATCTTAAAATTAATAGTGATAGAGATGTCTTATAATGTTGTCAAACAGGGCATAAAATAGCAAACCGAGTTGGATTGGCCCGAGTCAAGTGAGTCGACTCGGGATCCATGGTTTTAGTCTAGAAGAAATAAATGTACTGTGACCTAATGAAGTCCTTGGTTATATCATGTATTGAGTTTTTATTGTAATTTTATGTTTTTGTAATAAAATTTGTCAAAAGAGATGTTCGACCACGATTATACGTCAATTTTATATCACTAAATAGTTTATATTATATTTTAATATAATTTTTTATCATAAAAATATACACAAATTTATTGTACAATCAAAAATGATATAAAGTAGGTTGGAATGAAATTTAGGTGAAGCTGCTCATGGTTTAATACAAAATTCACGTGCTTGCCTTCACATCTAATCTCTTAATTTGCGATGAAATAAATACCAAAGTTAATCAAGATGTTCATATCAATCAAATTAAAATCTGTTTAACTCATACCGCGTGTGTTATCGCTATCTTTTTATAAAAGAAATTATGTTCTAAAATCTAATAAAATAAATTATACATCTTATTTTTTAAAAAGAAATATATTAAAATATAAAGATATGATTAGAAGTTGATTAATACATATCGAATCGAACAATCTGAATCTCTTAATCTGTGACCGAATCAAAAGAGGGGGATAGAATATTAAGATCAACCACCAAACAGCATCTCTGCCCCAAATCAACCAAATTTTTACTGTTTGATTTTAATCCCATCAACGATTGTTCCTGTTCAGGCCAATCCCATCCGAACCCTCACGAGGATAACTTATTTTTGGTACGAGGATAACTCGGGGATAAATCAAGTTTTTCTCCAAAATTGTAGGGATAAATCTGATTTATCTCCAAAAAATTTGGGTGCCCAGGCCTTTTTAGCACCATAAAATTTTGGGAATAAACTTGGTTTATCCACAAAATTTTGGGGATAAACCAAGTTTATCCCCGAGTTATCCCCGTAACAAACAGCACCAAAGTCCGGCCTTGGTTATTTCTTTAAACTCTTATGTCAATATTATTTTTTAAATGTTTGATAGCATCTTGATTTGCCTACTGTTCACGTCAAAATTACAATCGTACCACTCTTATTATTCTAACCAAAAGCCAGACAATTCCTCTTTTTTTCGAGACAGCTGGAGCGCACGAACCTGGACAAATCCACGCGGAGCACGTGACCGCCAGCTGTCGGCCGGGGGGAGCACGCCGGCTAGCTACAGATGGATGGAGAGTATATACGCAAATAGTTTTGAAGACCGGAAGGCGGTGAGAAGAAGAATTTCGGAGGGGGAGAAATGAAAAAAAAGAAGACGCGTCACGCGGGTTCCCGGGGACCGTGGTCGCTGTCCTGTCAGGAAGGAGGCGGTGAGGAAAGGATTAGAAGTATATGTATTTGTCGTCGAGGACAAAAATGGAGTAAAATTTAATAATTATGTTTTAAAAGGACGGCAACCAACTATGTATGTCGGCATCTCCCTCCCCCACTACCGGACAACACTTAATTTTTTTAAAGAAAAAAAATGCATGGGTATTTTGACTAATGGAGTATGCGAATGAAATAATTGAGGGCATGTTGGACTGGATTCAGCTAATGTCAGGTGTTGGATTTGGTTGGTCAGAAAAAAATATTTTTTTACATTATTTGACATAGTATCTAACATTTACGGGGTATTTGGTTGGATGCTAAATGTAATGTTTCTTGTAAAAAATATCTTTTATCACAAAGTTTGCTAAAGAGATGCTTGATAACTAGTATAAGTTGCCGACCGAGCGTGGCTCGGTTGGCACGATGCCACCCCCGCGGAGGGGGTGGCGAGGGTTCGAGCCCGGCTGTGATCAGCCGGGACCACCTCCCCATGGGGGGGGGAGGTGGTATCCAGTGGGGATCGGGCGCTGCACCGGCAGCGCTCGATCCCACGCTGGCGCTGTGCTGCGCCTCTGGGTTGGCCATCCTGCCATGGTGTCCAAAAAAAAAAAACTAGTATAAGTTTATGTTTTAAGGAGATTTTCTTTTCGGATAAAAAAATGGGATGTTCTCTTTTTCTTATCTTGTGATGGTCCCTCCACCTCTTTTGATCGTACATGATCGTCACTCTTTTTTTTTAAATCATCACATTTGTCCCACACACGGCAATTTTATGATTATCTATGCTTAAACTTATCCTCACAAGTACTTTTCTTTTCGCCGATCAAGCGTCGCTCGATTGACATGACCCTTGCTCGCGAGGAACGAAGGTGAGAGTTCGAATAGGCCGAGAGCATGGCCACCCCCCGAGAGGGTGGCTTACCTGTGGGGATCGAGCGTCGCTCGATCCCTCGTCTCGCGCGGTGCTACGCGGTACTCTGGCCACTGGGTCATCGTGTTAAAAATAAAGTTTCTTTTCTTTTCTCTAAGAGACAACCAGCTTCACCAATAGAAGATCACCGGTGATAGGTTGATCTTAGCCCTGAAGACCGTCACTAACCCTTGACTCATTTATTTATTTATAGTTATTGCAAGAGTTCAATTATTGAAACATATTTAGTTTTATCTTGATCTTTATAGGTGCCGAAATTTGGTAAATGAGTTCAATTAGCGCGGAGTTATATATATCATCTCAAAAAAAGTGTGAATCTATAACTTTTCATATTATTATTTCCTAACTTGTATTTTGTGGTATATGTGTTTCTTGAAGAATTATGAATGTATTATTTTTATGGTATTATCTTTTTGATTAAGTATTTGTAACCAGCTGCCTTTGGTGAAATGTGCTTCTAATGTATCTTGATTATAAAAAATACTCCTATGTTTGACTATCGCCAACTCTACGTAATGATTTAGTGTCAATTTTGTATGAAAAATCAATTTATTTTTTTGCTTATGATGAATCTTGTTGGAAAGTATATATTAGTGATACTTAATATGATGGGCATTTTAATACACATTTTTAAACTTGGAATCTTATGGGGTGTTTGGTTGCATGATAATTTTTTGTACACTTTCATGATAAAAAATTGTATTAAAATAAAAAGTGAACCAACTCATGACATAAAATTATCATGTTTGGAGGGATGTGATTACAAAAAGGAGTAACCACCGCACGTGACCAAATAAAGTGGGGGACCACAAGAAAAAAAGAAAGAGGTGAGACCCACTTTTTTTGTTTAAGAAGAAAATCACTTTCAAAACATAAAATTGTCATGGTTGTCAAACACCTCTTTTAACAAGTTTTCTTACAATTTTTAAAAATTAAAATAAAAACCCCAATTATCATGCAACCAAACACCCCATTAGGTATGCATACATATATGTAGTTTTCATCTCGATTTTTTTAAATTTTGATCATGCATGTTTGGCAAAATTTTTGATCATATTTGTAAAGTCAAAATCCATTTTATATTCATACATAGGACATACTGAATTTTTGTGAAAACGTAGTGTGCCATTTATCCTTGTGATCAATCCCATGCAGTGCCCAGAAGATCATATCCAGTCATGTTTTTTCTTTCATATATATCACTGTATATACTATTCTTGGAGGGTCATTTTGATAATTAGATAACGATTCCTAAAATGCCCGTCTCTAAGTCACATAACTGGTCTATTTATACTTCATTTATGTACAACTTAGGAATCCATATATGATCATTTATATATGGTAATTGCAGGGTGCTCTAATTTCCCACATGCATTATATCCAAGCAAGAGATATTTGATTTGACAGCAAAAAGATGAAAGACGCTATAAAGAATAACAAGGACACAATAGCCAAAACCTTAAGTTATACCAATGTTATATCATTATATTTAAGTAAATATATGATATCTGGTGCTCGGGACAAGTGCGCAAGTTCTCTCCTAATTCGCCTTAAAAATGTATCTGATCATAAATTCTCCTCGACACTCTACTCCCTAATGACGTGTTTGGTTAAAGAGTTAATAATGATACTACATCGATTCTGATATTGATACCTCAAGATCATAGAATATCAATATTAAAATTAATATAAATAAAGAGTTGTATTACTCATGGTTCGTCGGATCGCAACTCCGTTCCGACTCGGTTGATTTTGGGGCCGACTGACCCAGTCCTGATCTCAAGACCCCGACTCCACAATTAATATTTTATTATTATTTTTGACAATCCCGACCGACCCGAGTAAATTTGGGGTCAAATCGACCTCGTCCCGACACCCGACCCCACCTTCTTTGGTATTACTTGTTTGTACTATACCTGTTTCAAAATCGATATTAATAGATAATTTGATTAATAGTGATAAAGAATAGGGCATAAGTTAGAGTAAAGGTTGAGTTAGTAGGGGGGGTGTTAAGATGTTTAATATCTTCCTAAAAAACACTTAATTTGACTACAAAAATTACATCAGAATATTTTTTTTTTTGCAGCCAAAGAGAGTAACAGCAGTAAATCATCTTCTTCTCCTCTTAGGTTGACCCTCCTCCGTCTAGAACCAACTCAAAATTATCGAGAGAACACCTTTTGCTTTAAACATAAAAAATGTGAAACTCACCTATGTTCTGTCATATGATCTCATTAGTTAAATTAAAGAGTTAATCATAACAAATCTCATGTTTTTTTACGTCTACGTGAAGGTGTTCCCTCCGGTAGGGATGCAAACGAACCAATACATTCGACAAGTAACTCGAAACTTGACTTGATAAAAACTCGACTTGACTCATTTATTATGTTGTTAAATGAATAAGTTTGAACAAAAAAAAAGCTCGACTCATCAAACAAGTCGAAGTTGAACAGATTTCTGTTTGGTTCGATAAACTCAAGAGTAACTCGATTAAATATTATATTATATATTTATTTTAAAAATTAAATTATAAATATTAATAATTATATATTGTCACTTAAATATATTAAATAATTCAAAATTTGAGTTCAAATTAAGATTGAGTTTCATAAATAATTTAAATCTAAAATTTTACGAATAACTTTTCGTTAATTTTGAATTTTATAAATGAGTTAGTATATAATTTAAGATTGAATGTGAAATAAATTTTAATCTATCTATTACTCGAGTTCGAGTTCGACTTGATTAATAAACGAATCAAACTTGAACAATGGTCAATGTATTCGTTAAAACTCGAGTTGAAACTCAAACTCACCTGGAATAAACGAGCCAAACTTAAATATTATACTATTTGCACCCTTACTCTCGAGCGGAGAACTCGCGTTCCAATGGTCAAAGATACACTAATTTTCTTTTAATCCGTTTCCCGTGAAATATAATGGTTGTCGCGAGCTCTCTGATCATCATCAGAGGCATCCGATATGCTTACAAATCGCTTGCAACTACAGAGATGCGGGAAAGAAAGTGTCTCAATTTTCATCAAAATCCATTTTTTTTTTGACAAACCATCCGTCGATTTTCAACGCCATGATCCTACGAATAAATAAACAATGTCGAAACCTCGCAGATTTACTGTCCGTTCATGGCTTTATCTTCTAACATGTATGCATACGCAGCGCCGGGGAGCACGGAGGTGGAGGGAGAGGGAGGGATGAACGGCCGGTAGCACATCGCAGGCGGAGGACAGCGGCAGCGGGCGCGGCGGGCGGCCGGGAAGAGGGGCAGTCCGCCCGGTCTCCTCATAATCCTCCCCCGGCGACTCCCGTTCCTCCCGCTTGCCTTTCTTAGACCACACCTCCCCTTCCCCCTCTGCGGTGCCTCTCTCTTCCTCCGGGAACAAGACCATACAAGGCGGGATTAGAGGGGGCAGCAGCACCTCCGCCTCCGCGCAAGTAAGGTGCCGCCGTTACCGGACTCTGCTTAATTCTTTGAGCTTTCTCGTTTCTGGCCGAGATCCTCATAAAAGGGGGCGGTTTGCTTGGGTGTCTGGCTGCTTCCGTCCATTTTCAGCTCATCTTCCTTTGCGCCGCCGCCCCTGGCGGTAGTTTTGGTGACCGCCGGCGTCTCCTCTGGCTGTTTTCTGTTGCATTCCGATCAACGAAGTTTGTGCCCTTTGAGCCTCGGCTTCGTTAAAATGTACAAAGGTTCGACCTTTCCTTGCATCTAGGCCGAGTCTCTTCCAGGTAGCAGAATGTTATCTATCTATGCCATTTTTTCTGGTGTTAGATAGTATAGAGCTGGAGAGTGGGGGAGATCCTTCGGTGAAATTGATGTCCTTGCGAGCTTCTGAATCAGGGGTTTTCATGTTTTGCTCGCCGAAGCATTTTCCATAGGATGTTACGTGACCTCGGAAGGCGATGTTTGCAGGTTCCAATGGCGAAGGAATACCCGGGATCCCCGAAGATCCACCAGCAGGAGGCGAAGAGGAAGCGCCTGACTTGGATTCTGGGCGTGAGCGGCCTCTGCGTGTTCTTCTACATCTTGGGTGCCTGGCAGAACACCGGCGTCGCCCCACCCGCCACGCCCTCCGGCGCCTCCAAGGTCGGCTGCGCCGACGGCCCTCGAAAGGCGTCCGCCTCGCGGCCGCGCGACGGCGGATCGAGCCTCGACTTCGAAGCCCACCACCTGGTGGGCATCGACAACGGGACGTCGTCCGGCGGCGCCCGCACCTTCGAGCCCTGCGACATGGCCTACAGCGAGTACACCCCCTGCCAGGACCCGGCGAGGGGGAGGAAGTTCAAGAGGACGATGCTGATCTACCGGGAGCGGCACTGCCCGGTGAAAGGGGAGCTCCTCCAGTGCCTCGTCCCCGCCCCGCCCAGGTACAAGAACCCCTTCAAATGGCCGCAGAGCCGGGACTACGCCTGGTACGACAACATCCCCCACCGGGAGCTCAGCATCGAGAAGGCCGTCCAGAACTGGATCCAGGTGGAAGGCGAGCGGTTCAGGTTCCCCGGCGGCGGCACCATGTTCCCCCGCGGCGCCGACGCCTACATCGACGACATCAACGCGCTGATTCCGCTCACCGACGGGAGCATCCGAACGGCCATTGACACCGGCTGCGGGGTAAGTCGGCTCGCTCCCCCGGCGATTTTGTAAAGGGGGCGTCTTGACGGTGCTCTCCGTGCGGTGGATGAAGGTGGCAAGCTGGGGGGCGTACCTTCTGAAAAGAGACATCTTGACGATGTCGTTCGCTCCGAGGGATACCCACGAAGCGCAGGTCCAGTTCGCGCTGGAGCGGGGAGTCCCGGCGATGATCGGGGTGATGGCGTCGCAGAGAATGCCGTACCCGTCAAGAGCCTTCGACATGGCCCATTGCTCGCGGTGCCTGATCCCTTGGTATCAGTACGGTAGGATCGATCTGGGTGTTGGAAAAATTTTCGCATTTTTTTTTCTGTTTCGTGCAATTCGGATGAATCGGAACGATTTCTTCTTCCAGATGGCCTGTATCTGATCGAAGTGGACAGGCTCCTGAGGCCGGGGGGTTACTGGATTCTGTCCGGCCCCCCGATTAACTGGAAGAAGCACTTCAAGGGGTGGGAGAGAACCAGAGAGGACCTGAACGACGAGCAGGAGAAGATCGAGAATGTCGCGAGGCATCTCTGCTGGAAGAAGGTGATCGAAAGGGACGATCTTGCGATCTGGCAGAAACCCATCAACCACATCGAGTGCGTCCAGAGCCGGAAGCTCTACAAAACGCCTCACATCTGCAAGAACGACAACGCCGACGCCGCATGGTCTGGATCGAAACAGAGTCCCGCCATATCCGTCCCCGATCGGGACGTACGCCTCATGCCCGATGAAAAATTTCCGCGTTTCCAGGTACAAGAAGATGGAGGCTTGCATCAGCCCGCTGCCGGAGGTGAACGGCGCCGACGAAGTCGCCGGCGGCGCTCTGCAGAGATGGCCGGAGAGGGCGGCCGCCGTGCCCCCGAGAATAAGCGGCGGATCGATCCCGGGCGTCACGTCGGAGAAGTTCCACGAGGACAACAGGCTCTGGAAGGAGAGGATCGCGCATTACAAGAAGACGATCCCACCTCTGGCACAGAGCCGGTACCGCAATGTGATGGACATGAACGCCAACCTGGGAGGATTTGCGGCGGCGCTGACGGAGTACCCGGTCTGGGTGATGAACGTCATTCCTGCGAATTCGGAGCACGACACGCTGGGCGCCATCTACGAGCGAGGGTTCATCGGCACCTACCAGGACTGGTGCGAAGCCTTCTCGACCTACCCGAGAACATACGATCTCTTGCACGCGGACGGCTTATTCAGCATGTACCAAGACAGGTTCGTGATCTCGTTCTCATCCTCTCCTCCACCAAGACCATCAATGGGTCTGGTCTCCCTCCCCCCTGTTTTCGACTTGATCTTATACCCTGGGTTTCGGCTTAGATCGGTGTTTTGCCGCGCGTAAAGATCGGACTTTTAGTTACTTCTCCCCGAGAAGTCTGGGTAGTTAGGGGACTATCCTGCTCGGCAACCCGTGTCACCTCTCGTTCGTGTGCATTTTGAAGATGCCATTTTTTTTCTTCTTCTTCTTACGATTGAAGGCTTCGCCGTGCGTAAAGATCAGACCTTTTCTTTCTCCGGAGAAGTGTCGTGCTCGGCAATCCGTTTCACCTCTCATTTACTTTTTTTTTTTTTGAAAAAAAAGTATCACCTCTTCACAATCGAAGGCTTAACCGTGCGTAAAGATGAGACTTTTACTTCTATGGATTGGTGTCTGATAGTTAGGGAGGATCCTGCCTGGCAAGACGTCATTTTTTTCTCTTACAATCGAGGGCTTTGCCCTGCGTAAAGATCATGCTTTTACCTGCTACTCGAAGAGGATCCCGCTCGGCAATATGCTTCACCTCTCCTTTTTGGGTTAAAGATGCCATTTTTCTACAATCGAGAGCGCAATCAACGGGGGGCAAGCTAACCGATCTTGAACTGGGAACACGCTTGCAGGTGCGACGTAACATACATCCTTCTGGAGATGGATAGGATACTGAGGCCGGAAGGAACGGTGATATTCAGGGATACGGTGGAAGTGCTCGTGAAGGTTCAGAGCATCATCCGAGGCATGAGATGGAACAGCCGGATCATGGACCACGAGACCGGACCTTTCAACCCCGAGAAGATACTCGTGGCGGTCAAGACATACTGGACAGGAGAAGAGCCGCAGAAACAGTAAAAGAAAGAAGAAAGAGAAGAAAAAGATCCCACCTTTCGTCTTCTTGCACCCCACCCATGATTCTTTTCGCCTCTGTTCGGGCAGCTAGCAAGTCTCTCAGAAGCCGTGGAAACGCCGGCGCACCAGTGTCTAGTTTTGCAATGTTATGCAAGTAGAGTAGGTTGGCAGAGGCAAGAGGGAGACCTGATTTATTGCAGTACTGCAAGGATGCAATGTTTTATCCGACTCGTACGATCTAGGCAAACCGGGCAGGACAGCAGGACGACCGGAATTTTGGGTCTTGCTTGAATTTTCCGCACCGCGATTCAACGTTCTTGGTGTTCTTATGATATGCCGACGTTGAAATACCTGTACTTGTGTTGTAGCGGGGCACTGTCCTCATCTTTTCACGTCTTCCTGATCTCTCGTGTGTTCTCTATCTCTCTCCTTCTTCTTTTGGTAGGGTCTCCGTGCGTGGCCGCATGATCTTTCACGTCTTCCTGATCTCTCATGCATATGTTTATCTATATGCATATATATATATATGTACGCGCGCATGCTGGGCAGAGTAAGGGGTGGTGATCTTTTGGTCGCTCTACCTGTCGAGTCAGGCGCCACTGCACAAGAGAGGGAGCCGTGAAATCTTTGGTCGCGATGTCTTCTGTGCTCGAGAAACAGAGCAGTTTCCTCTCGGTCAAATCGACCCGATGAAATTGATTTGATTTAGGGTCGTTTGGTTGCACGCGAAAGAAAAGAAATTTGATGAAAATATTTTACGTGGATTTATTAGTTTTACGTGGGAAAAAAATCTAAATATCTCATTCGGCACCCTTGAAATATAGTTTTTTTGATAATATTTTTATTGTTTCTTTTTTGTAAACTATTTTCATATTGTTTTAAAATTTAATACTCATGTTTACAGAATTTTATGACATATAAATACTAAGTTTTCAAAAATATCTGTACCATTTTATATATGATTTTTACTTTTTAAGAATAATTAGTATGCTAATCATTATAACTTACTTTGGTAAAGAATTTTTGTATGCATTTTTATTTTGAATTATATTATATATCAATAATATTATTTTATTTAAATTTAATAAGACGATGCAGGAGGGAGGAGGTCCAGAAGACGATCGATTTCTTCGGACGCCAAAATCGGTGGTTGTTGGTGGTCAACGAACATAATTTTCTTTTGACCATTGTATTACATTCATGTAAATAGGTTTATTGAAAAGATTTTCTTGAAAACTTATCACATGTGACCTATTTTACGGGCATGATAATTGAGATTTGTATTTTAATTTTTAAAAATTATAAGAAAACTTGTTAAAAGAGGCGTTTGACAATCATGATAATTTTATGTTTTGAAAGTGATTTTCTTCTTAAACAAAAAAATAGGGTCTCACCTCTTTCTTTTTTCTTGTGGTCCCTCACTTTGTTTGATCATGTGTGGTAGTTACTCTTTTTTGTAATCACATCCCTCCAAACATGATAATTTTATGTCATGAGTTGGTTCATTTTTTATTTTAATACAATTTTTTATCATGAAAGTGTACAAAAAATTATTATGCAACCAAACACCCCATTAGTTCGGTTTATTGATTTATTCGGTTTAAACGCACAGTTATCTGATTCTCTCTAACTCAATCCTTTTTTTTCCTCTCTCTAACGATGAAGAATCAGTCGGTTGCTGTAGAAGTTCAGAGAAATTGTGTTTCTTCTGATATGAGACTAAATTTGGATAAAGACATTTGATACTCTTTAACATCGTATTAGATTAAGATATATTTTGACAATAGTTTGGAACTTTTATTTTGTTTCGAAACAAGTTATTCGCTCTAGTTGATTTCATATTCCAATATCTTATGTTCGTGTCACTATGGAGAGCAAATCACCTCAGTGAAATGAACACTCTCAATCTCTACTTAGAACATATCACAACTTCCATGTCACTTAAGTGACGATTCAATAAGAACCGGTTCACCTATTACTAAACTGGTCAGTAATAGATTAGTAAGGCTTCAGTAACAGGTCAATAACGAATTATACTGACTTCAGTAACGAGTTGTGCAAGTTTCAGTAATAGTTCAATAACGGTTCAATAACACTTCAGTTGCGCTTAAGTAATTGTTCAATAATGTTTAGTAACAGTTCAGTAACAAGTTACACTGGCTTCAGTAACGAATTATACTGATTTCAGTAATGACTCAATAAAACATCAGTAACAGTTCAGTAAAACTTCAGTAACGGTTCAGTAAAACTTTAGTAATGGACTAGTAAGGGTTCAGTAACGTTGAACCGGTTGGTTCAATGACAAGTGATCCGATTCTTATTGAACCATCACTTAAGCAACACGAAAATTGTGACATGTTCTGATTGAGAACCGAGAATATTTTTTTTACCATGGAACCGAGATGATCCACTCTTCTCGCTGGGTAACACCCAAAGAGGATTTTTGTGTATCCACTTCCTTCTTCTCCGGAGAGCGGTCCTTGAGGCGGAAGATTGATCTCTCTCGCAATTCACAATATCTAAAAAAGCCTTGTATTTTAAAGTGAGATCGAATAGACGGGGATTGAATGCCTGCTGAATTAAATGGTTCATCACATTAACTTATGACGAATCGAGCTCTTTTACCATTTACGACATGTGACACATCCACTCCGTTATCTTTGTCACGAGGATGGTGGGACTGGGAGGATCCATCCAGACGTGAAAGAGACTCGCGGGGGAGTGGGCACCGTACTAGATGAACATACGAGATCACGTGAAAGAGTTCGAGCATCTTGCTAAGTTCAAGATCAGACGTGAAACTTTAAACATTAATGAAGAATAATGAAGGCTTTATTTATATATTAATCGTGTCGTGCACATCACTAATAATGTCAAACCATTTTTTTATTAAAAAAAAGACACCGTGGGCGGTGGTACGAGAAGAGGGTGATTATTATGAACCCGCAAGGTTCCTACGTACGGCAAGAATAATCTTCTGCTCTTTGTCCGACGGTGGGAGCGCTTGCTCGAATAGATACGACGCCAAGTTTTAACATTATATGAGTGTTCAGCGTGAGCTGATTCCAGGAAATCTGATGTTATCGTTTTCCGAAGGTAACGTGAGCTGCATACAGATGACGCCTTGTGTGTAAAAATATAGAAGAGACAAGGAGTGCAAACGAACCAATACATACAGGGAATCTGGAAACTTTATGCTAAACGAATAAAGATTATAAATTCTATGATCAAATGTTTATTTAAAACATAAATTATAAATATTAATATTTTTATATATTACTGTTTTAAATATAAAATAAGTAAAAATAAATCTATTCGAGTTTTAACTTTGACTGGGTTTCCTAAGCAAGCTAAAATTGAGATTTCACGAAGAGTGAGTTTATGAACAAAATCATATCGAGTTAGAGGTTGAACATGAATTGAATTTCAGTCAAACTGTTTGAACTTGAGGTAGCAATGGTAATGCCCCGGAGAAATACAAGTATATTTCATTGCGATTGGAAACGTATGTTAGATGCTTCGCAAGAAGTGATTTACATTTTTAATGTACGAATATAAACAGAAATCAGCGGCGCAGATGCAGAAGAATTCCAAAGCGAAAACTTCTCTAGCTTAGCTTTGAACCTTCCACACTTGAACCTTCGGATGAGGGTGCTTCTTTCCTGCTCTGTGTTTGCTTCACCTTCGCCTTGACCTTCGACTTTGCCATGAGAGTTTGCACCGTGGCTATGAAGTTGCCAGCCGCCATTAGCACGAGCAAGGTCCCGCACGCCACTATCTGAAGAACAAGTAAATCGGAGTTAAAACGGATGGCTTTGATCGAGATACATATACATGTGTGTATATATATATATAGAGAGAGAGAGAGAGAGTGTGTTCTTGCCTGCCACTCGATCACCAAGCCTTCCACGGCAACGAGAAGTAGCCTGAATCCAACATACGCTTCGAAGCCCTGAGATCACATCAGACCACGATATACGATATGTTGACGTATAATGTGTCGTGACAAAAAAAAAACGTATAACGTGTCATCTTGAGGCACTTGAGGTTTTGCAAGCTACATTACATTTCTAGCTAAACAGAAAAGTAAAAAAAAAGAAGAAAGAATGAAAGAAAAAAGAAACAAACCAAGTATAATCGAGGTTACCTGCAAAATGAAAAGGATCGGAGCTAACAGCCACAATTGGCCCTCTACAGCAGCAGTTTCACCCCACACAACGTCCATTCTCCTCGCCTGCGCATCATCACCCATTCTGAGGTTAGCCACAAAAAATAGAATGTCCTTCCTTCCGTTGTCAAGAATCACTTTCCTGCAGGAACTGGGCAGCACTAAGCGTTTTCAAGAAAAGAAACAAGCATCTGCTGACAGAAGAGCTCTTTCATCATAAAAAAGGGTTGGAAGAAAAGGCACCTAAAGAAACCTCAAATTGGGATAAATAAAAGATGAGCCAATCATAGTCCCCATAAATACCAATCTGATTTTGGCTCCTCTAATGAAATCCATAGGACAGAAGAAAACAACCCCCCCCCAAAAAGTACGTTTCCTTGTTAAAGGAAGGAAGATGAGCAAGCTGAGGCAGTCAACCTGAATTTGCCCAAGTCCAGACTACACCAGGCTGGACTGCAATCAGCTAATAAGATATTTGTTCAAACTAGAGAAAATGATGTAATCATTCAACTGTTGAGCCTTTTATTTGCGTCTCACCTTCCCAACACAGTCACGTGGGAAACGGCATTGGAGAAGGTCACGTCCGCACGAGGCCATGCATGTGGGAACTTAATGCTGTGAGAAGCTCAGCTCATCCAACCGAGAAGAATGGCAAGGCAGAAGGAGTCCCCCCACAAGGCGGGCACTCACGCCTATGTGGACGTGCTCAGGAGCAAGCATGGAGTGGAAACGTGAAAACTTATTGCCGCGTGAATCATGCTTACGCGGAGCTCTCCATCCATGCATATCCAGGACATGAAAAAGAGACCCGGAGAACGTGGGAAAGCTCACACGGAGCTCTATATATAGAGCATGCATCTCTCATCGTAAACAATGCCATCAAAGTGCTTCCGCAGGTGTAGAGGAAGAAAGATCCTTGTTTATTTGTAAATAGAGCATGCATCTCTCATTGTAAACAACACCATCAAAGTGCCTCCGATGAGATCCACATGCAGGTGTAGAAAGAGAAAGATCCTTGTTTATTTGAGAGAACTTTGGGAAAGAGTATTTGTTTCTCTTGGAAAAATAGTTACTCTATGTATTTATTCTCCAATTTAGTAACGTTTCCGATCATCGTCACCCGTGGATATAAGAAGGCACACGGTCTTGCCAAACCATGTTAAATAATTGTTTTCTTGCATTGTGTTTGTTCCTTTCTTCTATCTTCATCTTCAGCCTTGTCAAATCGATATCCGAGAGTCGACTTTATTCCTTAGAGTAGGACATCCATCTTATTCCACATGACAACAAATTGATATCAAAGTCTGGTATAGTTTGAGCTACGTGATGGCTATCAAATTGGCATCAATGATGTTGTTCGACGTCAAGTTGTTCGATGAGAATATGAAGCATTTCATCATATCATGGTTGAAGATGCAATCATGGATTGTAGAATCGGCCGATCCGGATCGGGATCGGCCGATTCTTGGATCGGATCGGACCCCTCCGATCCGATTCCCGGCGGAACTACCGATCCGGACCGAAGATCGGTCCGGATCGATGTTTGTAGGTGGAATCGGTGCCGGAATCGACTGATTCGGTCGATTCCGGCGATTCCCTCGCCGGAATCGACCCACAGGCTGCCGCGGCGGCCATCCGCGGCAGCCCTCTTCCCCGCCCTATCAGGCGGAGAAGATGACCTTACCGGGTCCAGAATCAACCGATCCAGACCCGATAAGGCCAGGATCCGGTGACTTAAGTCACCGGATCCGGCCATTTTAGTGTATCGGGTCCCATGGACCCGATACGCAAACCGGTAGGGGTATAACCCCTACCGGTTGAGGTCCGGTGACTTCCTGGCCGATGGACCCGGTAAGGTCATCTTCCCCACCCGATAGGGCGGGGAAGATGTCACGGCGGCAATTGGGCCCGAAATCGCCCCAAAATGGGGTAGATCGGATCGGAATCCGATCTACCTCCTTATTTAGTTAATTTTTTGGTGTTTTAGGGTTTTTTAAGGGTCGATCCGGATCGATTTTCCTTCTGATGAATCGGCCTGGATTGGACCGATCCGATCCGATCCGGATCCGATCCGGATCGAATCGGTCCCCACCGATCCAGGGACCGATTCCGATCCCACGATCCTTGGATGCAATACATGTTGGCACAAAGGAAACTTTACTTGAAGATTGGAATGAGACAGACATGGAGGAATACCTCGAGTGGGCTATGATGGCAATTCATCTTAGTTTGTCAAATATCATATTGTGAGACTCGTTGACAAGGATACCTCAGAAAAATTGTGACTCAAATTGATCTCAATGTAATTGACAAAATCTCTCACTAATCAATTGTATTTGAAACAGAGATGGTTCACGTTCTGCATGAAGAAAGGTACGTCCGTTATTAATCATTTGAGTGAGTTCAATAAAAATGTTATAAATCTGACAAATATTGATATCAAAGTCAATGATGAAGATCATATCATCATTCTTTTAGATTCTTTACCACATTCTTATGAGGGTTTTGTTGACATTTTATTATATGACATAAGTATTATGTGTATAGAATATGTCAAGTCGTCTCTAAACTCGAAAGAGTTGAAGAAGAAACATATATATGAAATTCATGGTGAAAATCAAGCAGACAGTTTGATGGTATGAGAAAGAACTAAAAAAGAGAAAAAGAAAAGAAAGACAGATCCCGATCTAAATCCAAGCCAACGAAGAATGTCAAATGTTATGACTGCAATTAAAGAGGGCACATCAAGAAGAATTGTGCAGTGGAAAGGAGAACACAAAATGCAGACAAAGTCTTCTACCGATGAAGCAAACATGATTTAAGAGGACACTTCAAAAAAGAAGACAGTTTTAACGACTTTGATAGGTACGTCAGGAGATGATTTCATGCTTGATTCTACATGTACTTTCTATATATATCCCAATAGAGACTGATTTTCTACTTATACATTATTAGTACTATGATACTATAATCTTGGGAGACAATAGAAATATTGTAGTTGCAGGAGTTGGTACTATTAGAACAAGATGTCCCTATCTTGTAAAAGAGCCTAATTTCTCTTAGTATTTTGGACGCACATAGATATCGTTTTATAACTAAGAATGGAGTGCTTAGAGTATCTCAAAGTGCATTGGTTGTGACAAAGGACAAGTTGATTGGAGGACTTTATCACCTACGCAGAACAATACAGTAGTCACTAGTGCAAACATTGATGACAGCCTGAAAGACAATTCTATTCGTTCATGGCACATGTGGCCAGGCCATATGAACGAACGAGAAATGACAAAACTAAACAAAAAGGACTACTTACTTAATGGAGAAAAGATTGATAAGTTAGATTTCTGTGAATGATAAGTGTTTGGCAAACAATACAGATGTCATCAGTTCTTTATAAGAGTGCAGTGGACCTTGTGCATTTGGTAAACTATACATATGTCGTCATTTTCTTATGAATACAGTGAAAAGTATTATATATGCTATGGTATGCACTTAATTTGATACTTCTCATGTTGTTAGTGTTAGCGAGTTTATAGAAAATCCAGGAAAGGTCCACTGGGAGACTGTAAAGTGGATACTTAGTTATCTCAAAATTACCTTGCATGTCAACTTGGTATTTCATTAAGGAAAGGGTGTTGGTCAGCTGGTTGGTTATGTGAATTCGAATTATGCTGGTGATCTGGATAAAAGGAGACCCCTGATAGGTTATGTATTTTCTTGAAGTCTACTATGGCATTGTCAATGACATAAGTTGAGAATATGTCAGCGGCATTGGAAATAAAAGAAACATTATGGCTAAGAGATATGGTACCTTAATTGATGACTTGGGTCAAGTACATGTTGCAACTTCGGAGTTAACGATAATTAGAGTGCTATGTATCTGACAAAAAATCAGATGGATCACAAAACGACCAAGCATATTGATGTCAAGTATCACCTTGTCTGTGATCTTATCTTGCAAGATGCAATTAATGTATAGAAGGTGCATGCGACAAAGAAGCCAACAGTTGGCAAAACCTATTTTGACGAAGAAGTCCAGGCATTGCCTGAACTTGATTGTCTTATAGAGGACATGGAGAGTGCTCAACGGGGCATTAGTAGATACAATGATTGTGTGAAACTTGACATTGAACGTGATAACTTGTGAATATGAGCCGAGAAAAGGATATGTTATTTGCATCTTGCCTTCCTGACATAGTCTCGTAGGAAACCGCATTGGAGGTCATGCCTGTGTGAGGACATGTATGTGGGAACTTATCGCTGTGAAAAGCTTGATTCATCCAACTAGGCGAAAGGAGTAGGTCCCACAAGATAGACACCCACATCTGTGTGGTAGACGTGCTCCAGCGTGGAGGCACGCATGGAGTGAAAATGTGGAAGCTTAACCATGTGAGACATGCTTACACGAGATTATCCATCCATGCATATCCAGGACACAAAAAAGACACGAAGAACATGGGAAGGTGTGCACAGAGCACTATAAATGGAGAATGCATCTCTCATTAAAAATATCCTTGTTTATGAGAGAGTTCTGGGTAAGGGTATTTATTACTCTTGGAGAGAGAGCCACTTTGTGTCCTTATTCTCTAACTTAGTGAAGTTTTTGATCATCATCACCCATGAACGTAGGAAGACACACCGTCTTACCGAACCTATGTTATCCAAGGAACGAGGCACCCGAGGCAAGGGGAGCATCGTCTTGCCTTAGGTGCCTGAGGCATTTGAAATGAGATATCTTTATTAATATATTTAATAATATATAATTATGTATAACATTAGTTTTTTTCAATAAAATTATAAAAAAATAACTCACTTATAAGATGGCAACAGGATGTCAAAGCCTCGGGATAAAACATTGGACATTGGGAGTTTCGGGACAGGGGAAGAGGATTTTAAGTTACCGGATCTGACCTTTACTAGGTCCAGATTTGAACGAGGCGAAAACTGCCGAGGCAAGGTATTTTTGCCTCGTCTCAGCACCTAGGTGCTAGAGGCAAGTGCCTCAAATTACGTAGTGTGAACACACTAATGGGGTGTTTGGTTGCATGATAATGGAGGTTTTTATTATAATTTTTAAAAATTGTAAGAAAACTTGTTAAAAGATATGTTTGACAACCATGACAATTTTATGTTTTGAAAGTGATTTTCTTCTTAAACAAAAAAGTGGGTCTCACCTCTTTCTTTTTTCTTGTTGTCCCCCACTTTGTTTGGTCATGAATGGTAGTTACTCTTTTTTGTTATCACATCCCTCCAAACATGATAATTTTATGTCATGAGTTAGTTCACTTTTTATTTTAATATGATTTTTTATCATGAAAGTGTACAAAAAATTATCACACAACCAAACACCCCATAAATTGTTGTCTTCTGGCATTGTGTATTTGTTCCTTTCTTCATCTTCATTTTCAGCATCATCAAATCGAGATCAAAGGGTCAACTCTATCCGTTGGAGTCGAAACTCTTATTCCGCGTTACAACCGAGTCTTGTAGATCGCAGTTAACATATAAAATATTAGTTGTCTACTAGTATAACCTTTAATTTACTTGTGATGGAACTCATTCTTTCGGAGCCCTAAGCAAAACTTAATTTCTTCAATGAAGTCACACGTAAGAGAGAAAACTCAAAAAGTAAATTGGACAACAAACAAAGAGAAAGATAAACCGGACTGCACACAAGAAAGTGTCTTTTAAACCACGGATTAGAAGAAGACAAACATATACCTTCCCAAGTGCAATCCGAGTATATAGTCTTTGTCGCTGATATCTATTTTGTAGGAGCATTGCAACTCCTTGCATTACCGCCCATTCTAGAAAGAGTCGCAGACCTTTCTGCACCAGAATTTCCCTGCCCAATGAAGCAACAGGGGAGAGTACAAAACCTAGGTAAGGACAATAGAATACCTGTTTAGTTGCACAGTCAGGCTGTCCCTTTGTCTCCCACGTAAGACTGATGAGTACCATCAACATAGAAAAATAGTGATGATAAATCCACCTGCAATGTAGTCGGACATTAAAAGGCAACGAATAACTGCATGCACACCCCGTCATTCCTTTCCCCAAAAAATGGAAGAATGAAAATGAAAAAGTTGCAGGATTTGGCATATCAATATCCAGTCAAGTAACGCAAGAGAATACTGCATCTCAAACCCAACCATACAGAGAAAAGTGAGGGGGAAAGAACATGCAATTTTAGTCGATGTCGGTGTGTGATGTAACCTCAAATTTAACAAAAGATTTTAGTTCTTTTGTTTTGGAAATTCATTTTCCTTTTGAATTTGAATTAGACCTTAGCATTGACTTTGTAAGAAAATAGATGATATCTCATAAAAGTACTAACTAGGGTCGAAATTATGTGTTGAGGTTGTTAGGTTCTTTGAAAATTTGTTTTGACCTCTCCCCGTCGGATGGTGCGAAGATCCGACGTTAATTACATCGAGATAACTCGAATACCCTTGATTATCGTCACAGCAACTCATTGAGTAGAAGGCATACATCCGCAAAATAAACATTCACACATAGGAGAAAACAACCCCATGCAATCAGTGGAATGCAAGCACTTAATTTGTTTTGAGTTTGATTAAATTGATTTGAGTTGAATTAAATTTGTTGGTTTGATTTTGATTGAGTTGAATTTAGTTTGAGTTGAATTGGTTGATTTGAATTTGATTGAATTGAATTTAGTTTTGAGTTGAATTTGATTTGTTTATTTTATTTAAGTTTGGTTCAATTTGAATTTATTGATTGATTTTAAGTTTGATTTGGGTTAAGGACAGTTTGTTTATGGGTTTAATTCGAGAAATTTTGAGTTATGTTGAATTTGGTTTAATTTGAGTTTGTTTCATTAAATTTGTTAGAATTCAGTTGAATTTCGTTTGATGTGGGGGATTCAATTTGAGTTGGGTTAATTTGGATTGAATTGGCCTTATCGGATGGGTTAAATAAGATTTCTGTTAAGTTCTGAAATTTTTTACTTTCATGAATTTAACAGAGGGCTGGGTTCAGATTGACTATTAATTCAGTTTGTTTGTTTTAATCTTAACTTGTTTGATTAGAATTTGGTTAAAAGTTTTACTTATGCAATTGGATTGTTTTTAGGTCCTGGTTAGAATATGAGTTGTTGGAACTTGAGATTTAATTGAACTTGGGTTATTTGATGTTCATTTTGAAGTTGAATGGGTCTGTTTTAGTTTAAACAGGTTGGGATTTCACAATTTTCAGTTTTGATTCTGATTTCGGATTCTTAGAGTTGGGGTTCCAGATTTCTTACAGACTCCTGAAATTCAGATTTTTTTGAAATGAACTGACCTTGGATTTTACAGCTTTTTAGATTTGCTGATTTAGTTGAATTTGATTGATTTGGGTTGAATGAATTTGACAGTTTCTGGAATGACCTGATTTGGGTTATTGATTTAAGTTTGAATTGGGTTGATTTGGTTTAAGTTTGGGACAGTTTATTTATTGTTTGATTTTGAATTTGGTTTGTCTTAGTTTAAGGTTAATTTGCCTTAATGTTCGACCTGTGAAATGGCTTGTCATTTGATTTCTGTTGAAGACGGTATTTGGGACAAGTTGAAAATTTGCGGATTGGGGTTTATGATTCTCCAATTTCAATTTAAATCCTCTTTTTCAGAATTTTATGCTTGTTGCCTGAATAAAGTTCAGATTTCAACTCTAAATGTGAAATTCAGATTTGGAATTCAGATTCTGTTTTCAAATTTCGGACCTCAATTCAGGTTCAGAATTTAGATTCTATTGTTCCAAAATTTCAGGTCCAGACCCCAGATTTTATAGATTTCAGTTTTTTTTGTTGTATGTTTCAGATTTCAGAAAAATATGGAGTCCGGATTTTTGTTGAAGCTTCAATTTCCAGTTTTGGTGTTCGGCTCCCCTGCAGATTTCAGATTTTTGTGGATTGAACTCAGACTTCAGATTCAAATTTCAGATTTCGGTTTGTGAATTTTACAGATTGATGGATTTCGGATTTTTAAATGTTTTTCCAGAATTTTCTTCTTGTTGTCTTGCCTTTCAAAACTTCATGCAGCGGTTCTCTCCTTGTAACATAAGTCCATTGCACCAAACATGAAATTTCTTTTCTCTCTTTTTTTTTTACTTGTTCTCTCAAAACGAGACATGATTTACATCTTGACCAGAAATTCGGTCCTTTAAGTCCTTGATGAACATGGAACTTGTTTGATCGATTTGAGATGGAAAGCACCCGGTCTCTGATAGACTTGTGGGAATTCCTCTCACTGATTTGAGATTGAGCATGTCCCGGCCTTTGTTAGGCTTATGGGAAATTAGCTCATCTCTATCTTCATGGCTTCTCAGCAGTTGATGAACTTGTCATTTCATGGGCGGCATGTACCCGATCTTTGATAGACTTATGGGCATCCCCAACTGTTTTGAGATTGACTACACCCGGCTTTTTATAAGCTTGTGGGCAATCAACTCACTGATTTGAAATTGAGCACACCGTTTTGATGTTTAAGCTTGTGGGCACTCATCCCATGGTTGGTTATCCTCATTAGCCTATGGTTTGGGCATGTTGACATGTTGATCATGCACAGCCTCTCCATGGCATAATGGGAAAAATAACTCCCTCGTGAGGGATGGTAAGACATTGGGGTCTTTTAACTAGACCTTTGTATGCCCACCTTAAGAAGAGGGTCAGGAGGTGGGTTTAGAACCGGCCTCCTGGTTTCCCTTTGTTTTAAATTCTTTTAAGTTGAGCCGAAGCCATGAGGTGGGTTTAGAACCGGCCTTATGCTTGCCTCGGTTTGTTGAATTAATTAGTGTATTTTCATTTAATTTAAATGGAGGAGTTTTGTTTTAAAAGGAATTTCTTTTTTTTTACTTCCTCCGCAGGGACATTTGGGCCCCGAAGGCCCATTATGGCCTGGCCCTGCGCGGGCTTCGCCCAGCCGCGCGGATCCTCTCCTCTTTTTTTTGAACCATTTCAATTGGTGGGCCCCACCATCCTGTTGACCCGAGGGTCAACAGGCCTCACATGGCCAACCCGCGCTTCTCTCCCGCGGTCGACAGCCGCGGATTCCCCTCTCTTTTTTTTTACCTTTTTTTGTGTGGGCCCCGCCCTTTTTCCACCGTGGACGATAGTGGGGGGAACATATTTCTCCCCCCCTCGCTACAGTCCTCGTTCCGGCACTCCTCCGGCTTCTGACGGCACCTCGGCTTCGTTGCGGCAGCTTCCGGCTGCGTTCGACGGCAGCGGCACTGGCAGAGGGAGGAAAAGGCCTTGCGGGCGCCGCCAGAGGAGGCAGAGGCCCTTCCCGACGACGGCAAAGGAAGCTTCATGCCCCGGCGACGCCGCTTGGAGGAGGCAAAGGGCCCGACGACATGAGCCGAAGGAGAAGATTGCTCCGGCAGCACCGCTTGAGGGAGGCAAAGCCGCCGTGAGGTGGAGATGACTTCGGCGGTACGAACGGAAGAGCAGGCCGACGTAACCAGAGGAAGGAACCCCCTCCGACGGCACCTGCTAAAGAAAATAGGAGACCCGGTGCCGCGGTAATTCCTCCCCGACGCCTTTTGCTCGATATCGCTCCCCTCTCTCTCCTCCCGCACGATCTCTTGGCCAAGCTTATATAGGACCTGCCCTCCCTCCTTTCCACCGTTGAGTCTCCTTCCGGGAATAGACGTCCGGCTTCAAGACGGAACTGGGCGGGTCCGGGATAGTTGGATTTGATGCACTTTAGAGAATCTTTCCCTTCTATGCAAGATTTCCATCGTCGGAGGACTTTTATTTCACACGGGATCTGACTAAGGGTTGATATTGACACCAACACTTGCCATTTCCGCTCCTCACGGCCTCATTCCCTTTCCGAAAGATCTGCTATCCCCATGTGAGAGCAGTCTCACGGGACTTCCTCTTGTAGTAGAGTCCCAATCCATTTAGATTTCCTCCATCGACCTTGCGATATATCCTTGCTTTTTTTTCTTTTCTCTTTTTTTTTGAAAGCCATTTATAAAAGCTCTAGTCGATGCTTCTGCTTGGGCGTACACCAATTGAAACAATAGGATGGGCCTATTTGAGAACTGCAAGATGGCCCATTAAATAGGATAGAAAATGTGTTGCGAAAATCACATTACTAGTGGGTTAACTCCCTATTGGGCTATGCCCAATAGCAGATTTGTTTGGGAGTCAAAATACAGCCCACTAATTGAACTCAAATAGGATACTTACGCCACATTTCTCTCTCTTCTATTTGAAAATTCTAGGTGTCAACAGTGTGTTAACATGAGATGGAGCAGGGGAAAGAAAACTAGTGCGTTCTTATTGTAGTGAAGGATAAGTATCCAACCTTAAGCACTGTGCAGGCTTCTACAATTATGTAAATAATGAAGGCAGAAAGTGATTCACCTTTAGGCTAGAATGCAATATCCCTTCATCGTCTCCGTACTAAACAAGGCCAAATAGTAAAAGACCCAAAAACAAACGCCATAGAGACCCACAAAAAGCTATCCTAAAACCTGACAAAATAAGACCGACAACACACAAAAAGCTGAAGATCCTAAGTGCAGTGCCAAGCGGGGTTAACTCCTGCAGGAAAGTTCGTTAGAGAACATAGCGTAGCAGGCTCAACCCTTCAAAATGTCGAATACAATATCAATCTGCCTACCCCAATTGGGCAAAGTCCTAATCCCTTGGATGCTACCAAGCCTGCCCAATAGTGGTTTTTTTCTTCGCATGGAAGAAACTAATATTATTCAAAAAACTCCATCTAATGCTGACAGAGATCTTAAGCCACACATTGTGAAGCAGGCATGCAGTCAGTTTAAGTATACAATCATATGCTTCAGCATCAGGAGGTCTTAGTATAATTATTTAAGATTCTTTAAGAAAATTGCTTGTACCGAAGGATGAAATAGTAATGACATTCAGCATATTTTTCGAAACCACAGTTTGTGAAAACAGCTAATCTAGGGCCATAAGAGGTCCACTGATTCCAAGGCTGAATTCATGTTGGAGTACATAAGAGTGGGGAATGGGTATGAATCCTATTTATTCTTAATTTAGTTTTAAGAAGAGGTAGAAATGTCAAAATCAATCTCAGGATTCACATGTAAAAAATAGGATGAGAACATTATCAATGACAAATTAGATTCCATGTGTAGATAATAAGCATAACATGCAACACTAAGGTTAACAAATATATATCATATAAACGAGAAAAAATGGATCTGACAGCATAAAAATGAAAAACATGTGTACTTCAAGTTTTGGGAGGCCATATATTAGTGTGGAATGTTAGTGCCTCAGATGCTAACGCCCTGTTTGGTAACACTATTAGGTACCTCTATCACTATCAATTTTAAAATTGATATTGCTAGGAACCATTAAGAGGTGTTTGGTTAATTGTATCAATTTTAAAATTTGTAATGCAAACAAAGCATATTATGTAATACAAGTGTCCACTTGTATTAATTTTGATATTGATACTCCAACATTTGAAAATATTAATATCAACATTGATATAGTACCAAAAATGAAACTCTAACCAAACAGGGCATAAACCTTCACAAACGAAAGAGATATACATTACCAGGGACGAATATTACTTCCATTTTCTCTTAATATATTCTCTCTCAATGCCAAACTCGTATAAAGAAATAAGAGCCAACCCTGAAAGGATAATTTCATTACATACAGGAATGACAAAAGTTAACTATGATTGTTGCATCCCGAACAACATTTAACATCAGAGTTCCTGACCTCGTACAGCTGAACAGGCCATGCTGGGAAGCAGCCATTCCAGATCAAAGATCGTAAAATTAGTAGAGTAGAGGGAAAAAGCAGGAACATATAGGCCGTCTTATCCTGTTTACAGCAAACTCAAAGCACATACATCAGCTATATCACAAACTGAAATGATTACCAGCTCAGTGGCAATAGATACAGGCTAGCACTTCACAGCAGTCAAAGAAATGCATGATTTTTACACGGCATTAAACACCACTTCTATTCCAAATATATGCTTACAAAGAAAGGGCAATTTGAAGGTCAGTGAAACGAGAAAAAAAATGTTCTGCATCAAATTCGTATTCATTGCAACTGAACATTGTGGACCCGATATGGTTCATCATGGGTGGGAAAGACATGGGGGGATGGCAGCCACCCCTCCGCAGTCCACAATCACCTACAGCAATACGCATGAGATCTGGGTCGGATCAGTCTTCCCCCACCTAGGGCTGCAAACGGCTTGGATTTGGTGGCAGTATTGCTTGTTTCTGATTCCGATTCCCGTAAGAGTTAAGCAATTACAATTCGATTAATCGGAATTATGGCATTCCGATGTCATTCCAATTCCGATGCCATTATCGGAATTGGAATAATCCAATAATTTCTGAAATCTATACTATATATATCAATTATTATTTAAAAAATAGTAAATAAATCTCACTTTACTATTCTCTGAGTACTTGGCTGAAACTCGAAGTTTATGGAATTAACTGGAAGTATATCAGCCAACTACTGTTGACCCTACTTAACTGGAGAAATGAAAAGAAAAGCTTAGAAAAGCTTATTGTTGCTAATTTTTGTTTGGAATGGATTAATAGTCTTGACATGTTTGTGATAACTTACCTGCAGACACTCAGGTTCCCAGTTTGGCTAGTGCATATTCTCGTGTCTTTTGAGAAACTACAAAATTCAACCTAGATGGAGCTGCATCAGGTGAGACAGTTGCTCTGCTCTTGCAGTTGAAGTCTGTAGGCATGGGCATAGCCGAAATCTTGGTTTGCCATGTACTCGCTGCAATAAAATTGGCCAACAATCATTTTTTGTTGTAAGAAATATGGTAAAGGAGGGCTGTGTCCTGCATCCATTGCTAATTTTGGAGCCTTAGTTGATTCTTATCCTTCTTCTCATAGTCTACATAGCAACCTGAGTCACAGAAATATGTTGATTCAAAATGCCTGAAAAAGGTGTTACATCATACACCAAAATAGTATGAGGCATTCCAGCATCTGTTTAATGGCACTGCTGTATCTACTTTCTCATTTTGTGCCATCACATCAGGTAGTGCTGCTGTTCATCCAACTCTACTTGGATTGTTGACTCATTTTTTGTCATATAAATGGTAGTCATTCTGTTTCTCTTCTCTTCATTTGTCCAATTCTCATTCTTGAATTGTTGTAGCAGATGACTCTCGTAGGTCTGTTGCAGGTAAAAGAACAATTCATATCATGTCTTTAATTTTGCAGCATTTATCCAAAAATTCCCGATTGGGTTATTGTCTGTTAGCTCCTTGACTGGTTCTTTAAAACATTTGATGATGTTCTATCCTTCTTATTGTGTATTCCAAGACCTCCAGACAAGGAGACTGGTTGGTACCAGTCATGAATCTGATCTTATTTTGTTTTAGTGGTATTGCTAATTAGGACATCCTCTGCATCTGATCTTATTTTGTTTTAGTGGTATTGCTAATTAGGACATCCATCCCTCTCTAGATTACAAGATATGATTCCTATCTCATCTTTTGTCCATAATCTTCAATGTGAGGCTTGTGAATTTGGACAATATCATAAAGACTCTTTCTATTAGTGGCAATGAAAGAAGCACCACTAAAGGATTGCAAGATTGGAATTGGCGGCTGGATCAGCTAGTGACAATGCTGATCTGGATCAGATCAGATTGGATCGGAAGATTCGACTGAGTTCTTGGGAGAAAAACTGATCTGGAATTGGTCCAGATCAGTTTATCAAAAATCAGAAAAAATTGAAAAAAAATATTAAAAACCCACATTTCTTGATTCCTAAGGAGATTCCTATTCGATCTGACCCTTTTGAGGTCGGATTAGTGCTGGAATCTGGTGTTGTTGCGGTGACTGTGCTGCAGGAAGTTGCCACAACTTCTTCGACAGACCCGATATGCTACATCCAAATCAAATCATTTGGATCGGATTGTCAGCCACCAATTCAGGAGGGAGTTGCTAGAATCAGCCAAATTGGTCCTGATCCAGGCCAATATTGATAAAAGATCAATGGTGGATCGGTCTCCTCCCCCCTCCCCCTCCAAATCAGGTCAGTAAATGCCAATTCAATCCCAGAATTGGCTGCTTCAGCAAACCATGGTACCACTACATTTCATCTTGTTCACTCTAATATTTAAGGGATCTTTCCAATTACAACTAGACTTGGATTTCATTTTTTTTTGTATTGACACTTTTTCTGCAATGATGTGGTTGTTTCTGTTAAAATCAAGATCAGAAGCATTTGATATAATCAAATACTTTTTTTTTGCTGAAATAAAAAGTCAATTTTTACCTCCATTCAGATTTTGTGCATTAATAATGCTAAGGATGTTCAACTATCATTTGCAACCTCTTGTTCATAAAATAGAATTATTCATCAAACTACGTGCTCATATATGTCTCAAAAAATTGATGTGGCTGAAATTAATAGGCATTTACTTGATGTGGGTCATACTCTCATGTTTCATATGGTATCCAAATATTATTGGAGGGATGTTGTTCACACTACTTGTTATCTTATTAATTGTGTCCCAAGCAAGACTCTTGATGGCAAGAACTCAATGTTTTTTATAACTAAAGATCTCTTTCCACTTACTCCTTGTGCTTTTGGTTGTAAGTGTTTTGTTCATACCCTTGTTCTTGTTTTTGATAAGTCTCTCTTCCAGATACTCTGGAAGAAAGGATATCAATGCTTTGATTCTAAGCCTAACAAGTCCTTTGTCAATGTTTATGTGACTTTCTTTCAGTCTGTTCCTTTGTATAAACTCCCTCCTACTTCATCTTCTTAGACCTCCCCAACTCAAGCATCTCCTTGTTCACTCATTCCTACTCTTATCTTGATGTGCCTACCAATAGTGATGATTGCATATCGAATCTAATGCAAAGGTAACAAATTTAGACAGGTATACCAATAAAGTACTGCACTACCTGTGGCACAACCTCAATCATGAAGGAAAACTGTCCAGCACCAAACATCCTCTTGAAGATTTTATCTCTTACAATCTTGTCACCATCCTTCTGTCAATTTTGCCTTGCCCAATCTATATCTTAGATTCCTATTCCCAAGACTGTATCCAAGCATTATCTAAGCAAGAGTGGAAGGCTGCTACGTGTGAGATGTCTACCCTATCATCTTGTTACACTTGGATCAACCAACCGGTGCAACACCTATTTCATGCCATTGGATATTCATTGTTAACAGTATTGTCAAAGCAGGTGCTTAAACACAGCTCGCCTGAGCAGATTTTCAGGCCCTGAGTGGGCCTCCACTTTATTGGCCATCAAAAAAGCCCCCACTTTGGGAGCTTTGAGCGGCAAAGGGCCCAAAGCAGGCACTGTGCCCGCTTAGGCACCTGACGGATCCATTCAGCCCGGATCCATCTGCCTATTACCCCACCCCTGTTCCTCCTGGCCTATTTCCAGCTTCTTTTGTGTCCTTTTTTCTGGTTTTAAAGATTGTATTAACTATTTTTACTTGTATACCATTTTGTCCTCTCGGCTTATTTTCATCTCCCATTCGACCCATTTAGCTTGTAATATTGTTTTAATCTATACTTGTATTTTAACTTGTATTGACTGTATATTTGTATTTATTTTCCATTTGTATTGAAGATTGTTTTAACTGTATATTGTATAGTATATATTGTTTTAACTTCAGGGCAACATTATCTCATTAGTTCATTGATTGTTTGAGTGAAATGATAAAATTTATATTTATATATGTCTTATTGATAAGATTATTTTTTTGTATTTGGTGGGCCGACCGCAGACTGCCCCATCTAGTCTTAATACTTAAGCGGTAAAGGGACTCTTGGTCACTTTGTCTTGTCGCCTTGACAACCATGATTTTTAAGTATAATCCAAGTGATCCAATAGACAAATATAGAGCTAGGTTGATCACAAAAGGCTTCACTCAGACTTATGGAGTTTATTAGTTTGAATTGTTTTCTCAGGTTGCTAGATTGAATTTTGTACTGGGTATTGTTTTTCTACCACAATCAACCAAGAGTAAACTATGCTTCAAATGGATGCCAAGAATGTCCTTTGTATATGAAGATCTTAAAGAACACATATACATGGAGAAACCTCTGGGATAAGTTGCTTAGGGGGAGATGGCATGCAAGCTTCAAAGAGTAATATATAGTTAAAAACAAATCCCACAAGTATTGGTTTGATAAATTCAGCCAAGTTACATCTGGGATTAGATTGAGAAGAAGTCAAGTAAATCGTTTAGTCCGTACTCAACATACATTGGCTGGTGCTATAAGCCAGGTTGTTTATGTTAATGATGTACTTTAGACTGATGGTGATGTAGATAGCATTCAAGAAGTTAGAAAATATCTTGAAAACATTTTGTAACAAACAATCTTGACACACAATACTACTTTCTAGGAATTGAATTGGACATAATTGTGATAGCGTTTCACTCTCACAACAAAAGAAATATGCTATGGATTTGTTACAAGAGATGAGGTTACTTGAATGTAAACATGTAGATACACCAACAGTCTCTCAGCCTGAGCTCGATCTACAGCACAGTCTTCAGTTTCAAGGATGGAGGGGTCGCGGATCGCGGGACCCCCAGGCCGACCCGGTCGCGACTGGGTCGCGAGCCTATTTTTTAATTATTTTTAAAAAAAATCAAAAAAAATAAAAAAATGCGAAAAAAAATCTGAAAAACTACAGAAAAATCGTAAAAAATAAATGACATGATTTAAACAAATAATACATCAACTTTATTCCAACGTGATGTGTTGTACACTTTGTAGGTAGTTGATGTACTCTCCCCATGTCATTTGGGTTGAGTACAAAGCTTGATACATGTACACATGACGATCATATTCGTCAGTCTCTCGGGAAACTATCCTAAGACTTGATCCAAACGAGTCACCATAACTATAGGTCGATTGGATCGAAGTATCCGATGACTCCACATAATTCATTCCACAGTACTCTTGATCGTATGTAGGGAACCAAGAGCCTTGGGATGAATCATACACATAGTCGGAGGCATCGTGGTATTCTGCTCCAACTCTATGGCTACGATGACCTCCTCTACCTTGTGGCCTTCTACCATGATCGGTATCTTGGGTCGCATGAGTATATTGCTCCTCGCCGGTAAAACGTAACGACGTTGTAGGAGATATGGGAGGATCTGAGGTCCCTTGTACTTGTAAAATGTTCGCGCCCCCATATCCAGCACCATCATCGCTGCTACTCTTTGACGACGAATCCTCGGACGTACGATGCGCACTCGGATGTTCGGCTCCGGCGTATCTTCTCGATCGTCTTCGACTGTATCAACATCTGCAATATCAAAAGGATCAGTCATAACTTGTTTACCTTTTCGCCTACTTTGCGTACCTTGACTAGTTCCTTCTCCGGTCTTCTGGCGCTTTGCTAGAGAGGGAGGAATCTGGAATTCTTCGGCCAAAGGGACATCGTCGAGCACTCCTTTAACCCATTGTCGGTCTTCTGGGTTGAACTCCGGTTCTCCCAACCCTTCTCGGTCGTTGACCCAAGATTCTAAGGAGTTCTTCTCGTAGAATATTTGATCCAAATTGATGTCCTCCTCTTCAATTTGCGGCTCCTCGACCGAACGCCCCGCCGCCTGTGATATCCAACTCTTTTGTTCCATCTGGTTCTGCTTCATTCTCTCTAAATTCCTCAACTTTAACCTCATGTTGTAGTGACAATACATGAGGTCTTCAAGCCTCCTTGATGTCAACATATTTCTTTGCTTTGTGTGAATCAAGCTGAATGTAGACCAATTCCGCTCGCAGCCCGAAGCCGAAGTGGTTTGACTTAGGACCCTGATGGCTACGTCCGCCAAGTCCTCGCAATGTAACCAAGCCGGATCACTCTGGGTCGCACCGGTAGTTTGGGTTGTTTGGCTTGAAGAAGACATTTTTTTAAGTAAATAATTACTTAAGTAAGTAATTAACTATTTATAAAGCTAATGACGTTAATTAGTGACCTGGGTCGCGCGACCCGGCCGGGTCGCGCGACCCGGCCGCGACTCCGCGACCTGGCCGGGAGAGTCGGCCCGGCCGGGTCGTGACCGGGCCGGTCGGGACCATTCCCGACCGGGTCGGGGCCGGGTCGCGACCCGGCAAACACTGTTCAGTTTGATGCCATTACTAAATATAGGCGACATTGTGGTAAACTGATATGTTATGACAGTTACTCATCCACAATGTCTGTTGTGTCAATGGTCAACCATTTTATGCAAAAGCCAAGAGTATCTCATTGGATAGCAAGTGGTAATATTGTTACATAGAGTAGGAAACATAGAGTTGTTGCCAGGCCTAGTGAACTGAGCATATAACAATAGCTCAGGCAGCTTGGGAGATGATGTGTCTTAAATCATCGTTGAAAGATTTTGCAACAGATCATTGATGAGATGTGACAACCAGGCTGCTATTATATATGTTTCATGAATGCGTAAAATACATAGAAGTTGATTGTCATTTTGTTCAAGATGCAGCAATGTCCCAAAATATTAGTATTCCATTTGCTTCAACTGAAGAACAAATTACATATCTTTTCATGAAATTACTTGGAGTTAGTTGGTTTGATGTTCTATGTAACAAGCTGCACATGATTGATATATATGCTCCAGCTTGAGGGGGAGTGTTAGTTAGCATATTCATTTTTACATAATACTGTTGGTATTATGTATAACACTGTGCACTTAGGGTATACTCTGTATACTCAGGTATATATAAACTTGATGGCCGGTGAAAATCAATGATTAACAAGATTTTCTTCCAAAAACTATCTATCGGAATTGGCCAATTCATGCCTAATCCCTAATCTGGGCACCGTATATTGAACCAATAACGTATATGTATGCACAAGGGCACATCGGGTCATATAGATAGACGGTGAAACAATGAGACGAAAGACAAAAGAGGTAGATACAAGACGATTTGTACCCTGTACTTGTTGTACTCCTCTTTTACTTTCAAGCGGACATCCCTCCTGGTGGCGCAGACGCTTATCGGCCCAAGAAACATCTTCAAGAATGCACCTGGCCATGCACCAGCGGCAAACAAGAAGCAAAATGAGAAAAATACTGTATTTCGAGGGTAAAGAACGAACAATTACAAGGAATGCGGTCGTGCAACCATGAGTTTTGCTCGGAAGCAAGGTGCCAACGTCCCCTTCGTTGATGAGGCGCCTCGCTTGGTACAACTCCAAGTCCAACTACGCAAACGCCAAAACACTTAACCCACACCGTCAACCGAGTGGAGAACGAAATCGAGCTTTCTAGGCGTCGCGCACCTTCTCGATCTCCTTGCGCTCGAGGCCCGCGCCGCCTCGCCGGACGGCATCGTCGAGGGACGACTGGAGTCGGCGGAGATCGGAGTCGAGGGCGACGGCCCGCCGGCGGAGCACCTGCTCCTCGTCGTAGGTACGAGATACGAGGCTGGCGGCTGAATCCTGCAGCTCCCGCGCCAGCTCTACGACCCGCGCCGCCTCGTCCGCCAGCCTCCGGTCATTCCCGTCGACGTTAGGGGCATCATGCGCATGCGCCGCCATCCTTCTCGGACTTCCCTGCTCCCGCGCCCTGCCACGCGAAAGAGGCCGAGAACGCAGAACAGGAACGAAGGAGCAAGACGAGAGACGAGAGACGGGTCGTGGAGGTGAGCCTGCTGCCCTGAAGCGGGAGCTCTGCACCTTGCGTTCTGTGTCCTTTTTGGGAAACTTTGACATTCTCTTTATTTATTTATTTATTTTTAAAACGACATTCTCTCTAAATAAAAAAATTAATTTAGTTATTAATTCATTGACAAGAATAAGAGTGCAAACTAATACGCTCGACGAGTAATTCGATATTCGGCTCGTTAAAAGTTCAACTCAAATCGTTTATTAAGTTAAATAAACAAACTTGAACAGAAAAAAAAGCTCGACTTATAAACGAGTCGAGTCTAAACAGGGACATGCTCGGCTCAATAAGTTCACGAACAGTTCATTTAAGTGTTCGATAAAATACTCAATTAATTACTCGATTAACTATTTATTTAAATAATTAAATTTATATTTTTATATATTTAAATTTTTAATATTATATAAAATTATATTTTTATATTTAAATAATAGTTTAAAATATTTTTTTAATATTTAAACTCTAATTTTAAGTAAACGAGTTCAATCTCGAGCTCAAAAATGAGTTCGAATATGCATTCGAATATAAATTCGAGTTAAGTTGGCTCGTTTATATAAACGAGTGACTCGACGAGTCGAGCTCGAACTCGTCGAGTTTAAATCTAGCCGAGTTTGAAAAAGACTTTAGAAAACTCGTCGAGTATCGAGTCGAGTTCGAATGACTAACGCCCTGTTTGGTAACACTATTAGGTACCTTTATCACTATCAATTTTAAATTTGATATTGCTAGAAACCATTAAGAGGTGTTTGGTTAATTGTATCAATTTTAAAATTTGTAATACAAACAAAACATATTATGTAATACAAGTGTCCACTTGTATTACTTTTGATATTGATACTCCAACATTTGAAAATATTAATATCAATATTGATATAGTACCCAAACCAAACAGGGCATTAAATAATCGAACGAGACGAATTCGAACAGTGTCCTGCTCGGCTTGGCTCGGCTCGATTGCACCCTTAATGCTAATAAGCTTGACTCGGGGGGGGGGAGGTGTCTGCGGGAGGGTGGGAGGACGGGCCGGGGGGGGGGGGGGCGACGGGGGGGACTTGGGGGAGGATGGCCGGGGGGCGGCTGCCGCGGGGGGGAGCGTCAGCCGTCGGCCGTGGTGGGGGACGGGGGAGGTGTTTGCGCGGGATGATTTCAATACAGGTGTTCACCTGTATTGCTTTTTTATATTTTTTTAACTATTAATCTTAAAATTAATATTGGTATACACCTACCAATGTAAAGTATCTATATCAATTTTGAAATTGATATCAATACAAGTGCTTGATACTGTAAACAAACAGACGATTAATACCCCGGAGATGGGTCCATGCTAAGCCCAACTTGATCTCAGCACTTACTAGCTTCTAGTGTTATCTTAAAAAAACTATTTTCTTTGTTTTCATCGTCATCATCATCAACTTTATGTTGTAATCTAGTGCCAGTCTTATATTCAAAATAATTTCTTATTTTCTATATGATGAATGTTTTTGGAAATATATGTTATTTGATTTCGAATACTATGGACATATAAAATCTGACGGCAATCGTCATATAATTCTATCTTGCGCGTCTCTATCCGAGGTCTTGTTTGTTTATATTAATTCAGGTCTCTCTCTCTCTCTCTCTCTCTCTCTCTCTCTCTCTCTCTCTCTCTCTCTCTCTCTCTCTCTCTCGAACCCTAGCCGCCACCTTGTCGCATCTTCAAGTGCGTTGTCATCGTCTGCTTGAAAGAGTTGCGAAGATTAAAAACACATGTTGTTGTCTTCTAATTACATGTAAGTTTGGCAAAGATTATCTTATACAATTTATTCTTCATTCTTTAGTAATCATTCACTTTATATTATAAACTAGCGTCAACCTCACACAACAAATTATTTTTTAGGTTTTATATGATGAATCCTGTTGAAAAAAAATTATTGTTTTATTTTCAATATGACGGATATTTCTATAACTTTTTTATGAATTGGATATGTTTAGATATATATATATATGTGCATCCATATATATTCCTATATTTGTCGCAAATTTTAAATTTTAATATACTATAATTTTATTTATTTATATTTAATATTTCTGATAATTTGGCTAAAATTTTTATTGTATCCATAAATTTATACTCTACGATTTACACGTGCCATATAAATCTGGTGGCAATACTAACATATTCTTTTCTATATTTCTACTCGTGTGCAGCTCACCCTTTACTTGTGAGGTGTTTTAGTTGCACCATATCTTGCTGTAATTTTATGTTTTGATCACAAAATTGGTTAAAATAGGTGTTTAACAATTATTATATTTTTATGTTTTATTTAAATTCTTCTTAGAACAAAAAAAAACGTGAGACCTCTCTTTTTATCTGTGGCTTCTCACATCACGTCGCCATCCTACTCTTTTTTTTATCATCACCACATCTCCCCGGTCAGCTTACCTTCCATGTTACTATAAATTTTTTATGGTATAAAATTTTAGGTTCCACATGGTGTGTAGCTTAAAAACATTATTTTTCTTGGATATTTGTGTAACTTGAACGGACTCAGTCCACACGTTATCTTTTCAAAGCCATCGCATCTCGAAAAAAAAAAAGGAAAAAAAAAATCAGAAGGCAAATGAGATCCACAGCCCACATATACCGTGGTCCCCACCACAAACAAATTTTAATTTATTTTTCAGAAACCATAAAAGCTCCATAAAATCCTTTTTATTTCAGGTCAAACGCCGTGAAAAAAAAGGAAAAAAAAACACCACACGCTGCTGGCGGCCGAAGTCAGACCCCAACCGGACAGCTCAGCGCGGGCCCCACACCACGTGAGCTCCCCGCAGCCGCCTCCGCCTTCTGCTCTTCGTGCATCCGTTATTTCGGTTACTACTTACCCGCCCCGCTCTCTCCCGTGCCAGCTGTCGCTCTGCCACGTCGTCCCCACGTGGACCAGTAAGAACGCGCCTCGACACAAGGGGTTCGTCGAATCCCTACCCCCCCGTCGGGAATCGGGTTCCCCCAGAACTCGCCGGACAGGTGTGCACGTCTCTCAGCCGCGACCGTGGGCGGTCCGGTCAAGAAGGCGACGGACGGGAGGAGAGAATAGGCTGGGCCAAAGAGAGACCATCCCCCTTCAAATTTGAAACGCCGAACCGAGCCGGCGAGGCCGCGCCGCCTTCCGCTTCCCCGGCGCCGCCGCCCCCCCCTTCCTCCGCGGCCATCCACGATTCCCGCCATCCGCCTCCTCTTGGCGGCAATGCCGCTGGGCGTCCCCGGGGATGACGACGGCGAAGACCATCCTCCCCACCCGCGCCTGCGACTCCCCCGTCGTCGCCTCCCCTAGGCGCGCGGCCTTCAATCGCCGCCACCTCCTCCGCCGCCGCGTCTCCGGCACGGGCACCACCGCCGCCGCCGCCGCAGCCCTCGCTCTTGTCTTCGCCGTCTCCGCCTGGCTCTCCCTGGTGTTCTCCTCTTCCGCCGCTCTGCCGCTGATCCCGTGGCGCCTCCACCGCCGCATCTCCCCTCGTTCCTCCCCTCAGCCCCCCGGTGCCGGCGGCGCCGCCGGCTCGCCCCCGGCTCGCGGGGCAGCTGCTACCGTTTCTTCCGCCGCATCTCGTGCCGAGGACTACGGCTCCGAGAGAGAGGATGGCCCGCTCTCCCTCGGCCACATCGTCTTCGGCATCGCGGGGTCGGCACAGCTCTGGCCTCGCCGTCGCGAGTTTCTCCGCCTCTGGTGGCGTCCCGAGGATATGCGCGGCCACGTCTGGCTGGAGGACAATGTCAAGCAGCAGACTCCTCTCCGAAGCTCCACCGTGTCCTCTGCCGCCGCGGCGTTGGGCTCGTCATTTTCATTGCCGCCGATCCGTGTGTCGGAGGATATCTCTCGGTTCCGCTACACAAACCCGACGGGGCATCCATCGGGGTTGCGAATCGCGCGGATCGTGGCGGAGACGTTCCGTCTGGGGCTCTACAGGGATGCTCGTTGGTTCGTGATGTGCGACGACGACACAATCGTCAGCCCGGACAACCTAGTGACGGTGCTGTCGAAGTACGATTGGCGGGAGATGGTCTACGTCGGCGGGTCATCGGAGAGTCACTCCGCCAATAACTATTTTAGCCACGGCATGGCTTTCGGCGGTGGTGGCATAGCTCTGAGCTACCCGCTAGCCGAGGCCCTCGCCGAAACGGAGGACGACTGCATCGAGCGCTATCCCAAGCTCTACGGCAGCGACGATCGCCTCCACGCCTGCATCTCCGAACTCGGTGTTCCCCTTTTCCGCGAGCACGGGTTCCACCAGGTGCCATATCATTCCGTCCATCTGACGTTTTTCTTTGCTTTTATTCTAGTTCATCTTTTACTTACCTGATTGAATTTTCCCCCGCGGGGCATTTTCTTTTGATATTTCCTGACGTATAAAAACGTGCATAACATTTTTTTTGGTAGCATTCAGCTAATGGCCAGGAGTCCTCTTGCATGATCACTAGAAAGAGACACTTCCTGAAGAGGATGAGAAATTCTTTTTCATATATCCCGTGTAATTGTATGTGGAAATAGTATAGTAGTCATCACTTACTTGTCACTACCATCGGAAAACTATAATTGCCACAAATGATGCAAACGTTCTTTAGCATATTTTTGTCATTTTTTCTTTGCTTGATTTTTCTGCTAAATGGCAAGTCGGAATTTCCTTTTCTCCCTTTTCCATAGTTCTAATGAAAGAGTACTGCGTGCATGCTTGCTTTGCGCTTGCCGAATAGTTATTATCCTACTTTCTTTAAAACTTTGTTATGATGGGAGAGTACTAACATTTACTCTTCTTTGCACTCCTGTGAAGAGTTATTTGTTCTTCTTTCTTGGGGACTTTTATGGTAGTCAATTATTTGTTTAAGTTCTCAGAGCCAGATTTTTATTCTTCTGAAACCTACAGCTACAAAAATGGCACCACATTGCAAGTTTTACCGGCATAACATGCTTTGAAGTTTTCTATTATAAACTGGGGAGCTAGATCATTTTCTACTGACTACTTCAGTTTTGTTTCAACCTGCACTGGCTGATGATGTCTTAATTCTTGTCTTGCTTTATCTTGCTAGTGGGACATCAGAGGAAATGCTTATGGGCTTTTGGCTGCGCACCCCATTGCTCCATTTGTCTCCATACATCATGTGGAAGCCGTTGATTCCTTCTATCCTGGTTTGAGCCAGTTTGAAAGCCTTAAACTCTTTGCCAAGGCCATGAAGATCAGTGCTGCAAGCTTTTTACAGCGATCCATCTGTTATGATAGGAAGCAGAAAATAACATTTTTACTTTCATTGGGTTATGTTATTCAAGTTTTCCCCCATGTTGTTCTTCCTCGGGAATTGGAGCGCTCTGAGGTGACTTATGTTGCTTGGAACTTCTTAGGATACAGGCATGAATTTGATTTTGATACAAGAGATCCCTATAGATCAATATGTAAGAAGCCAATTCTGTTTTTCCTGAATGATGTACTGAAAAGTGGGAATATTACAATTGGATCTTACGTGCGTGCACAAATGAAGAATGAATTCAAAAGGAGGGTGCTATGTTTTCCACAATCATCACGTCTGCGAAATGTGAAGCAGATTCGGGTCATCGGACATCAACTCAGTGAGAAGTGGCACTTGGTTTGTGCTTTTCTCCCTTATCTTTGGTTTTGACATTTATCATTATGTTTTCCTTTGATAATGTCGACTCTCTATCTCTTAATAGGTTCCTCGACGGCTGTGTTCTAAGATCAATCAAACAAATGATGAACTTCTTACTTTAGTTGTTGGAGAATGTGAAAAGTGGAGTCTAGGGTCTGCTGCTGAATCTTTATGATTGCTAGCAGAAGTTGTGGCCTGTATAATATATAAAATCATTTTTGTCAAAGAGGGTTCTATTATTTCTTGCACTGTTTGGAAGCCAACTCTTACAGGGAACAATTGGCATATAGGATGTAAAAAGGCCTAAAAAGTGGGTCCAAATTTCTGATGTAATCTCTTGTAACAAATTTTAGTTGAGACACTGAAATGTTTGTGTTCTCACTGCATGAAAATGTATTCTTTGCCTTCACATTTCTTCTGGAGGCATATAGCTTGATTGGAACAATATTTATGGAAAAAATTGTTGTGCTATTAATCATCAGCTGTAACTTCTTCATGTTCCAGTAATTATTTTTTATACTTTTGAACCATGACATGTTATCTTGTTTGTGTGGCCTCTTGTGTGGTAAAACTTGGTTATTTGCTTGTTTTATGTAGCAAACTGATGTCTCAGGTGTTTTCTATATTATTCTAATCTTCTGGGCCATGTTAATTCCTAATTATATCACATTATAACTTCTGTAGACTAGGTGGCATTTTGGCAACCTATGTTTAAACATGGCTGTTTAATAGATTATTATCTTACATGAAACTATAAGGCAGTTCATCTCCATGATTATAGTCTTTAAATGAAGAAAAATTCAACACATTAAGTATGGCTATATAAGGTTGTTAGTAAAAGGTGGTTGAAAGTTGAACAATCACCTAGTACTTAGGGTGAGTCAAGTCACCTTGCCACAAGGAATTAATGCAGCCACCTCAGCGTTTGTCATTTTACTCTATATACAAACCAAACTTTTCAATGTTATGATTCATAATTTTGCTAGGGAATCGCCGAAGGTCCAACACAACTTCAGGCAGCTGTGAATGGCCGTGTGGAGCATCAGAAAACCCCATCCGCTGCAAGTGCCTATCGGATGGCAAAGACAGGACTCGTTGTGGGCCCCAGGATCTGCTTGCCTAACTAGTTTGATACCAGTTAGGCACATATCCAGTTAAATGAACTAGTCTAATTCAAATGTTCGGATCACATGACCCGTTAAGGGTCTGGCCATCTGTCCTGCCCAATAAGAGGGATGACAGAAGGGCGACGATCTGGAGGCTTCTCCAACCTCAGGAGACTTCTTTTGGCCTCCGGCGAGCTCCATCAGGTCTCTCCATCCTTAGTAAGACCCTATCTTTGTCCGTTGTCTATCCATTCGCCTTTACTGCCTAATATGGTCTCTTAAGGCAAGGTGACCTCTTCCTCACCTCAAATGCCTCATGCCCCTGATTACATAGACCCTCCCACTCCTTATTACTCTTATGATAGGGAGGATGTGGTATGTGCATAGTTGTTAGTTCAAAAAGGTGTTTAGAGTGGTCATTTCAACTTAGGTGATAAGGCGACTGCTTAGGCTGAAGTTGGTGTTAATATATATATATAGAGAGAGAATGGACTTTAAAAGTCTTAGGCAAGGAAGGAAAACTCAGGGGGTCGGCCTCGGGTCGGTCGGCCCCAAAACCAACCCGGGTCAGTTGGGGTCGCGACCCGGGTCGGGTCAGGGTTGGGTCGGGGTCGGAAAAAAATAATATAAAATTCATTTTAAAATAATAACCGGGTTGGGGGGTCGGAGCCGGGTCGGGGTCGGTCGGCCCAAAAAGCGACCGGGTCGGGCGACCCGGCCGACCGGGTCGCTGACCCAGTATTCCATGGTTTTATGTGTATATATATGTACATACATATGAATATTTATATGTATGCTCATGAATGTAAATGTGTTTGATATATATAACTTTCTGTGTGCATGTATATGCACACATTTTTGGAAAATATATAAGATTGATAGACTAAGTGAATGGAAGAGAAAAAAATGGTTGGGACGGAAATTTTGAGTTTCCAAGTATATTTTTCAAGTATACAGGTATAATTAAAAATCTTAATCTTGATATAATTTCATTGTCTTTAAATAAACGCTCAAAATTTTTGGATCAACCAGCATGGTGATGTCTATGGTTGAAGGGGAAGCACCTCTTGTGGGGGGTATGGTGATGTCCCTAGAAGAATTATTTTTCAAAATTTATGTGGAGGGGCCTAGGCAAGCACCATGGGTGCTATGTTGATTGCTTTGCTTTGGGCTCCTTTTGGCCCTTGTATAAGGTGTCCTTGTGCCTTGCGTACTGAGGGTTCCACGCTGCCACCAAAGCAGCACCTAGGTGGATGCCTTGACAACTATTGGTAGATGTTGGAGCCTTGGAGCATGTACAATGACAGAAACCCCAATGAGCTCTGAGAAGGAACTGCTTAAGGATGGGACTGGTGGTATGATTATTCCTTGCAATGGTGATAATAGTAAAATTTTCAATTTAAGACCTTGTTGGTGACATCAGAGAAGACTCTTAACATGGAAAGGTCCACAAGATTGTTGGTATTTTTCAGGAAGGGCTAGGGAGGTCATGTTTCTAAGTTAATCTCTTGGCTAGAGCGTTCATCATCATTTGAATGCTTATTCAAGCATAAAGGAGGGTTAAGGAATCGGGTGAAGGTTCTGGTGCTAGCCATTTTCATGATTGTTTTATCTCCTCTGGCTTCTATTCCTTCCTCCTTGCTTAGATGTTGGGTTCTACATAAAGAAAATAGTAAATGTGTGTAGTGGGTGTTGGCTAGATCATGCAGCCAAAGGATGTCTGGATGGGGGGGTGGGGGGATCTGGTAAGTTATGAAGTCAAAAAAACAGAGAAAGAGAAAATAGGCTTGTGGAGATTATGTTTTGTGACTGCAGAAAACTTGGGAAGGGTTAAACCTGTCAGTTACATGGAACACAGAATGGCTGATGTGGATTGGATTGTCATGGCTGACCTTAATCCTAGGGGTAACGGCTGAGCCCTGCTGCTAGAGGATTAGCCATAATTGTCTGTGATCATCCTAAATTGATCTGAATTGACTGATCCAGCCAACTTGGCCTGCCAAAGGTACGTCTGGTTCATGATCTTTACTTCCCCTAGATCAACATATCCATATTAGATTTTCTCTAGCCGATTCAGGGTCCTGATCTAATCCTTCAATTTTTTATCTTTTAGATGGTCCCGATACAGGGATCAAGCTTTGAAGTGGCATATGTTAATAATTAATAGATATTGTGGTCAGTAAAAGGTATAGGCCAAACGTGGGCCACTGAAAAGTCGATTATTTGGAGATTCAAGAAAAAAAATAGTCAAACACTGGACAGGGGAGTTGAGCAGATTTTAGTAAATAACAAGGTATCTCTCCAACATGAGGGGGTCAGCTAGATCCTGAAATCTAAGTCAAGTAGTTCTCAAGGCAATCTAAAGGATTTCAATCAAAGAGGTCGAGTATTCTTATAAAAGAAAGAAAAAAATCGACTGGCTAGTACAGTTGAACCAATGCAAGAATAAGCATTATCTAATTAGTAATTACTGAAGCAGCAACTGCAGGAGGAAATGACAAAGCGAAGAGAAGAACTGAGTAGCATTCGACACAGATCCATCAACATCATCAAAGTGGGATGTCCATCCACCACTTGGACACCCAGAACCTAACTTTAAATCAAAGAAATCAAGGTTGGATAGTTTGGATATGCAAGGTGGGGGAATTGGACCAATAACTAACATTCTAAAATTCTTTTGTTCCCTGTCCACTTAATGGTTCTCAAGTTACCAGTTCAACAATTAGGGTTATTCATGCATTAGCATTAGTTTAGCAAAATACCTGTTGGAGCATTGTTTTGGTGGGATCAGATCTTACCTTCTGTGTCACACAAAGTCTCGTGAGAATTTCACAAGATTGTAAACCATGCTATCAAGGAGTGAATGAAGTTTTCCAGTGCATGGTTGTGTGCACTAGCTAGATGGTTGTGAGAGGACCACTTGAGGGTGCACTTTCACCACTTTGTCAGTTGTCAGAGTGTAGTCCACTAGAGAGACAAACTGACAGAGGGAGGCCAAAGCCATTGTGATGCATTGGTAGTGAACTAGGTGATAGGAAAGAGGGAGGTTCTTGGTGTCACAAGGTGGTACCATCCAGTATTGGTGTTCTCCTGGTTAAAATTAAGTGCCAGCACAAGAATACAGAGCTGGGGAAAAGGAATTTTGAAGCTTGGCGCTGCCAGACTTGTCAAAAAGGGCAGAGCTAGCGGGTCCAAAATTGGGTTTAGTGGCACATGGATTGCATTGAGGCCTCCTATACTGAAGATGAAGAGGGGCAGGGCATGGAGGAGTACGATATGGCTAGGGAATAGGGTGGTTCAGCATTGCCCCATATGTTTGCAGTTCCAAAGGCATTAATGTCACCTATCTAAGGCTTAAGAAGAGGGAGGTTGCCAGGTTGGTGAGGACAACTAGAAACCGTCTAATTTGACCCAACCCTGCCTATGCCAGCCACCAAAGGAAGTGCTCATTTTTCTATCTGGCTACACAACAGGGGTCTATGTTATATGAGACACAAGGCACCCTTATCCCAGGCACTTGAGGAGGGTGCCTTAGGTACATGAGGTGAAGTCTAATTTATTAATATATTTAATTTTTTATTATACATATATCTGAAATGCAAATAATAGAAATATAAAAAGTCAACCAACTTCTTTAACCAAAAAAACAAGAAAGTGTATCAATTAAATAACATAAATTTAAAACAAAAGAGGGAAATAATACCAAATTAAAACTAAAAGAAATGCAAGAACATAATAACAGTAGTAAAAAATAAAATTGCAGCAATAAGCAATATAAAAAGATAATGCAAATTTAAAACAAAAGAGAGCAATAACATCAATTTAAAACTTAAAAGAACACAAGAACTTAATTGAATTAATTTATTTCAAGTTAATAACAAGAACAAAAAAAAAACTACAACAATAAGCAACATAAAACAAACTTTCATAACATCAACCAATAAAGATATAAAATCCAAAGTTATGTAGCCAATATGATTACATAGCCAATTTCCAAGTCCAAGGTTCTCCAAGTTAAATATATAAAAGAACATAAATCATTGCCTGAATCATTTAGTTGAATTTCATTGTCTCTAGAATTGGTATTACTCTCATCAATCACCTCTAACTGACCTTTTAGCAATCATGTCTTTTTTGTATAAGACTTGGTGCTTGGACATTCATCTTTAGTAATTTTTGTTGTGATTTTTATATTTCTCCATCTGAGATCCTTGTTTTCATGTACAATATATCTACTTTCTTAGGTAATCCACTCATCAGTTTCATCAATTTCATTCAAGGATATTGAATCAAGAATATATATTTTTAATCCTTAAATAATGATATCTAAGTCTTTGATTTTATTACACAAAACAAGATCATTAAGTTGTGTTTTGTTATCAAATATCATATCAAACATACCAAGAGAAATCCTATCACAAAAATATCTTAGGTCTGGATCTGAGTACACTCAAACTCTCATTCTATGGTGTTGCATCTGAAAATTGATAAATATGAAATGATTAGTGTTCTTAATTAAATATTAAAATGTTTACAAATACAAGTCAAACTTACTTCTAATTGAACTTCTGTTCTGTCCTACTTTGATCTAGATTAGTGTTGTATAACTAATAGAGTATCTCGCAACACTTCATTGTCATTAGACACTTGTCTTCCATATTGGATGCAAGGGTTTATGAAATATCTTGAATCATTCAATTATATGTCAATGTCATATATAATGCTTAAATTAAAAGAAAATAAGCACAAACACACTCAAAGCCATGTTGTATGTACATCATGCTGTAATGTCCTATCTTATCTTACATCAATTATTTTTCACCATTTTTTGTATCCTCTAGGATTCTTCTCCCTGATTTTCAGTTTTGCATGGTCCATTGTATCATAAAGAGTCTCCATCAAGACAATAAAATCACCAGTTAGGTTCCTGTCATTTGACTCAACTAACCTCAAGATAACTATCAGTGACTCCATAATAGGCAAGTAGTAGGCAATTCTTTCCTAAAATCACTTGTCCATGATCAAATGCTCTATCTTCGTAAGAATTTCTAATTGATCATCCTTGTTATGCAAGTTGTCAACCATGTAATTATAGTATGTTTTTGTATTTATAAACATAATTAGTGCATGTCTATGTCAATGCAAACTCTCTAAGACAATAAAATTTGTTACAAACCAAGTAGGAACTGGACTGATTGGATCGTTCCCCTCAATATGGTCCCTTATGATGCGCAGTAAATGGGGATATAAATAGATAAATGATATGAACACCTGGGCCTACCTGACTAGCATAGAGACTGAAGTCTCCTTGTCTATATCCTCCAACATGAGGTCAATGGAGTGTGATATACATGACACCTATAAGAGATAATGTCTTTTCTCTATCAATTTCCTCCTTATTGCCTTGTAGGATAGTTCATTGTTAGTCACAGAATAAATTTTCACCAATCTTCTCTACAGCAGCATACATCAAGAAAAAGATGTAGTCGGCATTCTCGATCTAATTCAAAGCATTAATTGATTTCAAGAAAGTTGTGCCCTCTAGATGATAAATCAAGAACTTGATCATGCTCCTCTTAATGATGTATGTATACCCATCACACATGGTTGTGCAGTCTCTCTCTCTCTCCACCCCAACTAGAACCCCTATATCCATGTCTTCAGCTCCTCCACCTCCTCATCTAAGCCACTAGCATAAATAAATATGCTAGTTTGAACTTGTAATCCCAATCCGATCTCAGTAATAGCATCAACCATAGTTTGAAAGTATTGATTAGTGGTTGCATGTGTCAAGATGCTTACATTATGATAGATAGAAAAAATGTTATTGCCTTCACCAACAAATAATTTTAATTAAATGAAATATAGAAAAAATTTAAGATTTATACCTACATGTAAAAATCACTTCGCAATATATCTCACTACTCTCTTTGCAGTTGTTCTTGTTGTTTTGACCCGTTTCATTTCTTGTTTAAAAGTTCTCTATGAGACACTTTGTTTCGTATACAAATGTTTATCTCCTCCTACTGGTGTAGGGGCCTGGCATGTCGAAGAAGATCGACGATATGTCCCCTCATTCTCTTTATTTTTAGAAGAAATAAAAACTGGTGGGAGAAAAATCTCATCCGACACATCATTTGTTTCGACGCCCAGTCGGATCAACGCTTATATATAGCAGAGTTCACTCCACCGCCTTATCGCATTTGCCCAAGCACACGGATTTTCCTTTTTATCGAGATAGTTTAGGCTGTTGAAAACATGGAACCCCAAGAACAAATAAGCAAGCATCACTTGTTTATCATTGACATCATCAAGGTATCTCTCCGGTTCTCTCTTATATATCCTCTTTCTTTTCCCGTTTCTGTAATAAGTTTTAACATCCTAATCTAATTTTTCTACAACTTGAGAGACTTTTATAGACAAAAAGAGAGAGAGAGAGTAGGACAGCAGTTAAAGGTGAGGTGAAGTACTTGACTTCAGTCCTGGGAGAAGCCTGATAGATGGAAACTTTCTTCTTCTCCACAATCTTCTCCACGACAGAACTGGATCCTTTTGAACATGACGAAATTGAAGGGTGATATGTCTAACGAGATTTTATTTTACTTGATGCTTTGGAATGTGGATTATGTATATAGACTCTCGAAAGTATCTATATTGACCTACGTAAACTAGTAGTGGCCGGTTATCCATGTTCTCTTCCTCAACTATTTATTGGTGAATTGGTACTCACTTTAGATTAGGTTCCTTCTAATTTCGGTGCTACTTCAGCAAACCCTCGATATGGTAGTGTATTTTTGTCCATCCTTTTAAACTATGGACAATTCAGTACCACCAAATGTTCACCATATTCTTCCTACCAAGTTTCAACTAATATAGAGTAACAGCCACCATCATGTTTTCTCCACAACCGGAGGTTGTGCTGTGGTGTTCTAGTGAGTCTCTTTCATCTCACTATCTTTTCAAGCAATTTTCTTTAGTCGTAGGAAAGCTTGTCCCTCTGATCAGTTTATGATTAGTTCTGTTATCTGAGGATCTTGAATGAATTACCTAATCTAATTATCTTAGCCTTTTACGAACAACAAGGGAGTGTATATGTACACTACACAGATACACACACAGCATTAAGTTCCACTTGTGTCTTTAATGTAACAACCTTAAAGGTCTTTAGCGAAGGAGAATTATGGGTTATTTTGTAATATCTCTAATTGTATATAATGAGTTATAGAGTGTATGGTCATAGATATTAGATAGTACTGAGATTAATTAAGAGATATTTTGTAACCACCCATACGTATAATTGGGTGATTTTCGTGCAACGTTTTGAGGTGAGTTCTAAAGAGTGTTCAAGAGTCCTTTAGGAGAGTTGCACGCGTAGATAGGTTATTCAATGCCTATATATATGTGACTACTTATTCTTTGCAAGAAGCCGTATAGGAAGTTTATGAATTTGAGGAATTTGAGACTTTCTTATACCATTGTGTTTTCCTCTTCCTTCTCTATTATCTTCAGCCTATTTTTCTTGAGAGAGTGAGGTCCACCCATTCCAACAAGGTGATATAAGAGACATGTCTAATGTAATGATGACATTTCAAAGTTTTCGGCTCTTCTAGACTTCTTGGTTCCCAAGACATGTGAAAGACCATCGTAAGAGTCTACCAAGAGTTTGGGAATGATACCATTTTGATTCAAAATCAAAAGATGCCCTTGAAGAATTTAGAGTGACAAGACAATAATCTTTTTTGTCTATTAAGAAGTAGATAAGGTTACCTTTGAAAAGATTGTTCAAGTAACCTCATCAAATACCACATGAGAGATGCCCAACAAATTGGCAGAAGAAAATTGAAAATGACAAGGTTTCAAACTCTGAGAAGTGAGTTTGGAACTTTATAATTGAATGAGTGCCGGACCATCCGAGATTAGTATACAAGGGTAAAAGTGGCTGTGAATCAATTACGAAGAAATGTTACAACTCTCACTCTCACCGATGTTTATGTGAGAGAGAAATATTGTAGTAACTTGATTTCAAGTTTGACCATATGGTGATTGCCATTGAAGAGTCCAATTTAGATTCTATGTTTATTGTTCATCTCATTGCATTGGGTCCTTAATTAAAAAGAGAGAGAACACAAACAAAAATGTTTTTTTATAGACTTGAGTGGACTATCATGTGAAACTAATTAGGAGGTTAATGTATCTTCTCATCATTGACCTTTTACGTTTTTGTACGCGGTTATACCTCGATAAAATAGTCTATTTTTTGTGTACTCTCACAAAAATGCCCATTATGCAGCTACCCGAGTGGGTCGAGTCTTCTAGTGAAAAAAAAAAGAACAGGTGCATATCATCTTCTTGAACGATGGGATTGACGTGGCCCTCATGAAACTGATGAACGTTGTGTGCTCGTGCTCGGCGACCACGGAGGATCTTCAGACAAGTTAGAGACCATGCCACGTATTGTGACATAAAGTCAATCTTTTGTTAACTGTTTTAATAAAATCTACAGATCGCATAGAATATTTATAGTCAATCTCAACGTTAGTTATCATATTTTCATTCTACGACTAAGACTAACATTGCACTATATTTTTCGTCATTTTGAATAATTAAACTAAAATATTTAAATTGAGCATTTTTAAATAAATTATTCTATCTCAACTAACTTATGTATTTCCTTCCTTTAATTTTTTTTTTTAAAATTTACAATTCTTTGTACCTTAGTTTTACTCGTCTTGGAGCCCTTAACGGTCTCATTGTCAATATGATATTATCTACAAACATTATAAATCATGATATATTATCTTGTATATTTTTGTTAATTCATCAATATGCAAAAAGATAAAATGTTATCGCATACACTTGACATGAATGGATGGAAATAGAAAATTATTTTATTTCTCTTTTAATTATATATACTGGTGGTTATTTCAACATATATATAATTTATCACTTATATATACTTAGACGAGAACCTATATTTAGTTTTAACACTCACCATGAAACATCTCTAGTAATTTTATCATAAACATTTTTCTAATCAATACACATTATATATAATTTTTGAGATCCATATCTAAAATATCTCATCCTTGAACTCAATTTAAGATAATGATCCACCACGGTTGAAGGCATCCCGGTCTGTGTTTTACCGAACCATAGAAAATCTTGTAAACAAAATGGATAGGATAGGGTATGTTTGATGCTACATCACCTTATTCTACTGGTGTTTTGACGAAATTATGAGATATTATACCGTACATTGGGTGGAACCGGTCAGGTGACTCCGTCGTCCAATGGTTGGAAAAACAAACAGAGGTAAGATAGCAGAAAGACTTGGAAGAACAAAACCGATTAAGGTCGAAATTTTCTGCAGAGACGAAAGCAAAGAACGTGATTTTGATGGTATCTACGCGTTCTCGAACAAGCAAGGTTCTACATTAATTTGGTAATCACATCAGATCTCTCTATCCTTACATGATTAAGTGTTGGAGAATTGTCATATTGGACATTACAAAATATTTGTAAGACTATAATTATAATACCTATTTCGCTCATTGTCTTCAGATTTTGAATTGGACGACAGGTTTGTTTAACAGGCTATCAAAGTCCGTTGGACCGATTTGAATCTTCTGTGCACATATCCCATATTTATGATCCAGTGGCGGTGCCTAATAAAAAACATACAGGAAAGAACATGTTAAAATAATTCCATATTAGGTATTACAAAAGATGTTATCAGAATATAATTATGGTGTCCACTCCATTCATTGTAAAGATTTGAGTTGGATGGGCCAGTTGTTTAACACCATGGCAACCCCTCTTTAGCTTGATATGGAAAGCGTACGCATAAGACTGCACAAGTTACAACAGTCGAAACTTCAACAAATTAGCCATAGGAAATCCTTTTGAGAGTGGAATGATTCTTAATCATAATAAAAAAAAACCGGCTTTTGAATTGAATGTGATAATATACAAAGAAATGAAAACATTAAGGCTATGTAGTCCGTACTTGTAGCCGATTCACAATAAGAAGCAGAAACGAGATAAATAAAGTACCTTCTTTTCCACGGAACTTCTAACAGAGAATCATCCGAATGAAGGGTATGAACTATGAAGTTCTTGCATAGTCAAAATTTTCCATTGCTACCTAATATACACCCAGATATTTACCGCCATTAGCCATATGAGGGCTCTTCCTGATTCTCTTCCACAGCCATCTCTGCACAATGCATATTGACAGAGGATGAAACAGATGTTAGAGTGGGCTGTATTTTCATGCAACTCATGACAGGGGAAGGAGAAAACCTCTTCCGGACTATCCATCCAACAACTAGGACCTATCATCAGTCATCGACAGCCTATTTCTTATTTCATCAAGACAATGCTGAAGATCCCTGAACTCATCAGTATCTGCAAACTCGACTCCCTGGAGTTTTCGTTGCAAGTTAGCATCAAAGACAAGAAATGTAGCTCAGCATAAGAAAAGCAAACACCCAACTGAAAGCATGGTGGTTCATAGTTAGAATATTTATGTGATTACAAAAGGTTTAGAACTCTAGATTAACAGCAGAAAGGTAGATAGTAGAAAATGTGTACAATCTTGTAAACAGCTGCTCATATTTGATATGCAGACATAGCAAACGTAATGCAAACTAGATAATAGATATGTGAACCAATGTGAGCACCAAATTCTGAAAAGTAGGTGAGTCACAGGCATCGCAGATTTTAAAGCACTTTAAAGTAAGTTTTTTTCTACAGCAGACTGGTAAGTAAAAAAATGAACATTTCTACAAAATAACCAATAAAATAAATGTATAACAAACCTACATAGATTGGTATCACGGCATGAATGGGATTAAAAGAACTTTTTTACCGTCAGGACTGTATTATGGAGCTCTTTTTATAATAACACAATCGGGTATATAAACCTACACAAGTTGGGACCATAGTAAATGAGCAAGATACATAACACCATCTTGAACAATGATTCAATGTTATGAAAGTTCTACACTCAGATCATAAAAAAATATTAACCAAACATGATTAAGTGCTTATGAATAAAAAACTAAACATCATTTCATTTTATGGAATAATGCCTTCTGCTGCATTAGTGATTGAGTCTTACCTGTTTTATTGAATTTCTCAAGTGCATTTCTGCCGTGGAGAGCTCACGATGGCTACCAGTTGATGAAGAAATTTCCATGTAAACATTACAGAGTTGTAACGAAGCACATGCAAACCTTTTAAATCTCTCAGGGTCATGCCATAAATCTGATCCCTGAAACATAAAGCTTCATATAGGATACCACATTTGGAGAAATAAAGGGAAAAACATTCACAACAGTCCTAAGAACTGAGCCGACCAGTCCCACTTAAAAGGGTTGGAACTTAGAAAATGATAATCATGTTGAAAATATATGTTAACAAAAATTGCTGGAAGCATTAATTGATAGTACTCAACAATACAAAACACCACTTCAGCAACAAAGTTACCTCTTTTGCAAATCACAACAGAAATTCAAAGAAGATCCATTATGGAGCCCAAAAGAATTATTCCAATTGGTTGTTTGAGAGCCATTTCTATTGTTCTACAATAATCTGCAGGCTTCTGGTGGTTCGGAAATATCTAGTTAGCATTTCAGCAGTATCAGAGAACATTTAACATATTCATTAAACCTACCAATTCAAAGTAAAATCCAGGCTTACTGAAATTGAAATAATGAACCACAGAAACAGCCAAGTTTGACGTTAAGAAGGGAAAGGCCCCATGTTCTATCAACCTTTCAAAAGATAAATTCTGCTTTGGTAGCATCAAACAACGCTGAAATTCAGGAGGAAGCCAAAAAAGGCAGAGTCAATATCGATTTTGTGCAAAAGGTGTTGCCATGTTTTTCTATCAACAGAATAGCATTCACATCAACAACATACTGTGCAACTCGAAGATCTTCCAAGGCTGTTAAGGACCCTTTTTGTGTTGCAGTATCATTAAAGAAAAAAGTGAGTCATTTCTCTTAAAATCTGGTAGAACGCTCTTTAACATGACGAGTTAGACAATCCAAACTCCAAAGCTTGCCTCCACATTAAAATTCTGTAGAAAACTCAAATTCAACGTCTAGCTTAAGAATTTGTTATATGTTATCTGGTAGCTAATATGACATACTCCTAACTTCTTATTACAAATGATAAATATTTACCAACAGCTAAAGCATATAAGAATACAAAAGCTATTATGTAAGATAATTATCATGAATGTCATGAAAAGAAACATATCACTGACATTAGAACCCTCTTGTGAAAGAAAAAGCACATAAGAATACAAAAAATATTATGTAAGATAATAATCATAAATATAATGAAAAGAAACATATCACTGACATTAGGACCCTCTTGTGAAAGAATACTCAATTCAACTAACAGTTGGATGGCTAATTGTGCAAAAGAACCAGTAGGCAATAACAAGTAACCAGTGTTGGACTCGATTAATGGCCAAGCTCAGCTTACGATTAATAAAATGATGCAACTCAAAAGAACACTAGGCTTCATTCATAAACAAGTCAAGTTATACATTCATGATACAACTTATGAACAGTGTAAACATTGATGAAATAAATTAAAAATTTTCAAAATGATTCGGACTTTAGCACCACTTACATAGTATCCTTTATTTATTTTTTGATATTTCTATCATATCACATTCATTAACAAAATGTCAGGAATATATAAAAACAATCTAAACAATGATCCTTAGAATAGATAACTAATTTCTAAGATGATACTCTTTAATGCACCACCATCAGTTTAACAATGTTTGATTTTTAATGCACAACCATCAGTTTTGAGATATGACGATATTTGACTGGAATGTACTTCAGCGCCATGCATGTGCGCATGTGAATACCAGGGTTGTTTTGTAAACATGTCAAGTTATATATTCATGATATACAATGAATAGTGCCCACATCCATGAAATGAATTAAAATTTCCAGAAGTGGACACATACCTCTTGCACTAGTCATATAGTATCCTTATTTGATGTTGATATTTCTATTATATCTTATTCAGCAATAACCCCTCAGGAATATATAAAATTTATTGTAAAGAATGGTCCTTGGAATAGATAATTAATTTCTAAGATATTACTACAACGCATAACCATCAATTAGAGTCTTATAGAGATGCATGCGCCTAAGAGGCTCAGAAAGCACACAAGATAGGAAATTCTCTCAATTGATTGGGTCCATCAATTTAAATCAGGAATTGGTGGTCCATTTAGAAACAATTCTCAAGGATAATCTGAAATGACATTAGCTGTAAACAAAAACTTCAAGAATTTTGTGCTGCAAAAGTCAAAGAAAAAGAATCAAGCTTAGAATTTATGGAATGTAAACAGGATCGCAATGGCAATAAGCAATTAGATCCTAGTACACCTAAGATGGCAAACATTCAGACTTATTATATTCCTTGCTTCAGTCAAGACCACTGTACTCAGATACAAACTCACTCGGCATTCAAATCAAAATTTTATTAAGATGAAATAGTGTATCACATTTTTGAAACATCATTTCATGAAGAGTTAAGATAATCCAATGTGATGTTGCATCATCCATTGAAAAAAAATCTGTTTGGTATTTGAGACATCTTTGAACAACATTAACTCATGGAGGGTGTGTAATATCTATGAAAAAATACATCTACTCATAACTGTGAAAGTCTTTGACATTTACTTCTGAATTCAATAGATCAAAATGTGCAAAACATTTAAGAGCACATTCACAAAAAAAAAAACACAAAAGCATGAATTTAAATATGAAACAAGTCAAAAAATGATGAAGTCCATGTCATATTTTTTATGACAGACTATGCAGAGTAAGATATTCATACCTGGTATGACCTGACCTGTTTCAAGAGAGCTTCAGCACACATGGTGAGGTTACCCTTCAGATTATGCCATCTTGCATATAAACCCCATACGCTATCAGTGCAAGCAGATCGAATAACCTACAGTGGTGATAAGACATCAAGAAAGAATAATAAAACAAGGTCCCAAAAACTATTTAGGACTTGAATATTCTATTTTGGGTAATTCAAGGATTGTAGAATCGGAATCAAACACCGGATGGCAGAATCAGCTGTTTCTAGGAGAGAAATAAATCCAGAATCAATTCCTCAAAAATCAAGAAATAAGAAACATAAAAAACTAGCAGATAGATTGCCCATGGGATCCCACCATCCTGGTCCAATCTGACCCTTGGGCTTGAATTGGCACAGAAATCCGGCACTGAGGTGACGGCAGAGCCGCAAGACTGCCACAACCACATCTTCACCACCCGACCCAATAGAACTGCCTTCCCCACCCAAGATGTAGCAGCTCCCCTGCTGTGCTGCCTCCTCAGCAGCCAATTCGAGCCAAATCGGTCCCAATACAGTTTGTTTGGTCAATTCCGACTGATTCGTGTGAGAATCCGGGAGTGGGACAGAGTCCTCTCATGGCCTCCATGCAAATTACTATTGATGTATATCTAAATATTAGACATTAACATACATGAAAAGTAACAACTACAAACAACGGAATACCTGTTGAAGAATGTCTCCAAGCATGTTCGTTAAGAACTCAGTATCTCTTGGTCCCTCATTCACTTCATGGTTTCCAAGTTCACTCAATGGCTCAATACCTGAGTCTTCTCCAATATGTAGACTATACCTTGAAGTTCTGTCCTCAACCATGCTCATTATTTTTTCCAGCAATCCAGTATCAACCCTTTTATTGTTGGTCAAGTCCAGTACCATTTTGATAGCCTCCAGAGCCTATGGAGAAGAAGCGGAAACCCTTATCATCACAGAATCATAAAAATTCACAAGAGAACACAATATGATGATGAATGTTAAAGTTATCTACTTTGTAAAATAAATCAATATTTGTTTTTCATTCTGACCCATCAGATCAGCCGATCCCATGGGATTCAAGGGTGCTGAAGTTTGAAGGGTGGCATCTTCCCTGTCTGTTTTGACCGGACCCAACAACTTCAGATCAGCAACTTTACATTGGCAGCTCCACCTTCTCCTCCCATTTTTGAGCACTGCCCAATTGTTTTCTTTTCCTCTTCCTCTACAGAGCCCCAGCCACAAACCCAGTTCATACCTGGTTTTTGGATGGTTCAAAACCAGTTCACAATTTCTAGCTGGCTTAAGCCCAGTTCAGAGCACTTTAAACCAGTTCAAATTGGTTCCGAGCGGGTTCAGCCCAGTTCAGCCCGGCTCATGGCCAATTCAACTGGTTTTAACCAGTTCAGACTCGGCACAGACCTGATTCGGTTAGTTTAGTTTGTTTTCAGCTTATCTTACTTGTTTTTCTTGCTTTTGGCTGACATCAAGTTATCTTAGTGGTGAATACAGAAGGAGAACCTTGAGAACCTAAAGCGAAGACCTTCAAAGCTTAAGTCACATGCTTATCATTTGTTCGAGCATGTCAGCTGAGAATGAATTGATTCACTGGAAATGGCAGCTAGTGAATAAGTCATGTCTCCTCAAAATTCCTTTTGAACTCTCACTGGACACTCTTTATCATTTACCCAGTAGTAAACTATTATTGTCATTGTCCTTCCTTTCTAAATGTTTAAGGATCATTTTCCAAATAAATCATTCACCTGCGACTCCTAATGTTAAATACCAGAAATGCTGCCAACCAACAAAGCTTTGCCAAAGAAAATAAAGCCAGCAGTGACTGAACTGAGGTCAAAGCAATAAAATGTGCATACCTGAGCAAAATTCTCAACATCCACAGCAACATGGCTGTAGTTCTCCCACAGTTGCCAGCTAGTCCTCCTGATATTTTTGGAAGGTAAAAGGACATGTTTCATTGCAAAATAAAAAAACAAAGATATGTCTATCATATAAAAAATGCTAGCATATTTTCAAATTTAGAACAAAATGCAATTAAAAGAGCAAGTTGATACCTGAACTTCAGTGCCTCTTTAAAAGCAATAAAAGATTCTTTGCTCTTCTTCTTTATCATATGCCTGAAAAAACCTCTAATAAGGAACCGACTGTCACAAAACTGCACACCACCTGGAAAAAAGAAAACAAGAAGGAACCTACAAGCAAGCAATATTATTCCATGCTTCTCCATTTTCAGGGTCAAGTTGCACTGTGCGAGTAAATGCATCTATTGCTTTATCAATATCACGGTCCTGAAATGTAAGTTAATATATCATTTGATGTGCTACAACAATGAAAAAGGTTTTAGAATTAAGAAAGGGTTTTCTTGCTCAAAATACCCAATAAACAGGCGACATTCCACAATCCAAAAACAAACATTTCTCACTAGTTTCTACACCAGATTTCCATTCCTTATCAGTTCTCATGATGAACTTTTAACAGGAAATGTATCTTTGAAAAATATACCATCATTCTTAATCTTTAAAAAAATATAGAAAAGTAAAATGATTGAATATCACAAATTTTGGCTTGCCATCAGTCATGGACTTTTCCTTTGTTTAGTGGCATCTTGGTGCTCCGACATTATTCTCACCAAAAGAACATATGTATACTTGTAACTGAATTTCTTCTTAATTAATTGAGGTATCCTCTACTTCCAAAAGAAAAAAACAAATACATTTTGTAAATTGACAGCTCAGTCACCTGCATCTAAAATTTGTTGTCATCATGCAGATTTAAATATGTAGATGATAGTAGAATATTTATTTGGTCAGATGAGAACTTTATTAGTTACTGTATGAGCATTTTGGCTGATGACCTGCTGAATAGCCATAGATATAGAAACACATAATAGACAGGAATGATGTAGGTAAGGAGAAAAGAGAAGTGCCTTCAAAGCTGCTGCTCCAAGAGCAAACCATCCATCAGGATACAAAGAATTCAAGGCCATAGCAGATTCCCTGCAACAAAATCATGCCACTTCATATTCCAGGAACAAGTAAACTTAACAGGCACTTCCTCGAAAAAACATAGTTGACATTTAACATATTGACGCTTAAGATGGAATTTACACTAGAATAAATATACCATCAATTAACTATTACATAGAAGTCCAGGAAACATACCAAAGAATTTTAGATGCTGCATAGTCACCTCTGTTGTATGCACTACGGGCCAGAGATCGCTGTGAATAAGTTGGACATTGTGAGATTAAACAACATTTTTGTACCAATCATTCAGACTTAATTATACAGAGAATATATATACATGCTTACACAAACACAAAACTGTGTATTACCTTGGCTCGAGCAGATCTGTTGTTTGAAACTTCTAGTGCTTTCTCATAGTGAGCATCAGTATTTGTTACATCACCAAGAGAACACCTGATGTAATTTGTTAGGCATAAGACGCATGTGAAAAGTACAATATCTAATGACTCCTATAGAGGAAGCATTCAGGCATTGATGCGTTATGCATGTAAAAATCATGACTAAAGCAACATCAGCCTTACCACAATCTTGGATCATTTGGTGTATCATGAAGGCGTGTCTTAATGAGGTCAACAGCAGCAGTTTTTTTGTCCAGCAGTCTGCAAGATGGTATGTATTTATCAATTTTACAATTTAAAGGGTAGATTGCGATTTAAAACATGTGCCTCAGAAAAAAGTGATGAAACCATACTGATAGCAATAAATGAGATTGTCCCATAGCTCAAGTTCCTCAAAAGTTTTCAGAGCTTCTCCAACCATACCATTACTCACCAAAAGGTTTGCATACTCCCTGAAATTTGAGAGATAATCCATTAATATGAGATTTGCTGACGTTGTCCCAAAGCATGTATGACCAGAGAAGAGCCAACTTCAACTAGCTAGACTTCCATGGAATAGTTGGTCCCTAAGTGGGATCAATGTTTAAAAAGGTGCAGCCCCAAGGCATTAAGGCTTGAATAAAATTAAAAATATTCTTCACTATGTAAAGTAGGGTGTGCATTGTTCAATTTGATCCAATTTTGGACCGTTCTTTTTCCAGAACCGAACTTAACTGACCACTCAAGCCAAACAGGTTCAATTCAGTTTGGTTTGGTTCAGTTTGAGAATTGAGACCAAAATTTGATTAATTATTTACATATATTACTCATTTCTTGGTTATAAGCAATTAAGGTAAATGTTATTTTATTATAAAAACTATACGAATGTCACTTTTATTAACAATAGAGTAATACCCTTACTATATTTTGGTTTAATCAGTTTGGTTCTGTATGAAAGATCTCCAACGGTTAAACATGATTGGTTTCAAACAAAACCTAATCGATGCATAATGTAAAGTCTTCTATCTTTTTTCATTTTGTTTCTCTTAAACATATATTACAACAGAGCTATAGATATTATTGAGTAATATGAAGAACTGACTATTTTTAGGATGTTTCAATTATAAATATTTATACTTCATCTTGTTAAAGTTTCGTTAATAGATATTTATATGTAAAACTATCAATAGGCTTAAATCTAAAAAAAAATTACACATGTTTTTAAAATTAAGGTCTATGGCTTGGTAAATCTTGAGGCTAATGCCTCCTGAGGCTTGAAGAAAATGCCTTGACACTGCCTCAAGCCTTTACGAAGATTGATTGGGATTAAAATCCCCTCTCTAGGCAGCACAAAGCATGGTTTTGCCAGATTGACCAACCAGATAGAAATCAACCATGGAAAACCCAATCCCATGGGCAAAGAAGCAATCCTCCTTCAACTTTGGTCAAGGATCAACTGAAGTTTGATAGAATCAGCATGATCAGCCGATCCAAGTGAAGTTAAAAAAGACAGTGAAATACATTTTAATTGAAGTTCTTTACTATTGTGCACCTATAGCACATTGACAACTATTTTTTGAGCAAGGCCAGAAGACCAAAAATTCTATAGATGACAAAATAAAAGGAAGATACAATGAGGGAGAGGTTCACAACAGAAAATAAGAAAGATAACACATTGACAACTATTAAAGCTCTTTTGGATGTTTTGATGGTAGGCTTTTAGATATCAGTTCAGTTGTATGATTACTAATTCATAGTTTTTTTTCCTTAATTGTGGCTTACTCATTCCTAATTCCAGGATTGGCTTATATGGTTTTTAGGCCCAATAAGTTGGTGGATCTGCTCATCTTCTTCCTGCTCATGGAAGGCACAATGCAGCAGTGACTTCCCCCGACTACTGGGAGAAGCAATCCAGGCCTGCTCCTCCACTAGCTATCAATTGAGAATGTTTCTTCCCGTTTTCTTACTTTTGGAAGGACAGATTTAAGCCAATCCTGGATCTTCTCCTTCAGTCAGATAGGTCGGATACCAACCCAGAACACCTAGCTCGTGATGCCACACAACTTTTCAAACATTGATATCAACAAGAAAAGCAAGATTAGGGCCATACTATTACCCGTAGTGTATATCAGCCATCTTAATATCACCATCCAGCCTCAAGAGAGTAGTGTGGCTTCTGTACGAGATGAGAGCTATAGGGGCCATTAGCGGTCATCACCAGAAGAGAACAATGTAGTCTATCTAGGATACAAGGGCTACCAGCCATCATTCAAAGAAACTAGTATGTGCATCCTGCATATAGATCTCCAGGGTTTCAAAGGATGAAAATTCGAATTTGAAAAAAAAAATAGCCTCTCTTTGGATGTGATTAAGGAGACAAGTTGAGCTGACCTAGATTGGGATAACAAGGTCATTAAGGGGCTGCTTGGTACAAGTTTAACTTGGGAATAAACCCAGTTTATCCACAAAATAAACAATTATTTATATATCGATGTGTGTTATGTATGGTTGTAGTTAAATTTGCACCTTTCTCCACAAGATTGTTTGAAATGTCACTAGACTTGCTCTCAAAATTTTTGGATACTGTTGGCGCCACTTTTTTACAAAAAAAGAAAAAAAAGAGGCAGACCAAGGACCCGGCTGGTCCAGTCCCAAATTGACCCAAGAAAGGCACAATTTGGCCCATCGGCATGTCCATCAGCCAGACTGGCCCTTAATTAGATAAAAAAATTAATTTCAGCCCACAAGCTGGCCCATTTGTGCACCCCATTAAGAGGTGAAAAAGGTGGGCTGCGGTCAACCAAAATTGGCCTGGTCAACATGCCACATCAGCTGCCACATCAGCCGCCACCTCACCTTGTCCCATTAATTACATGGGAAAGTGAAAGGGTCAAGTCAAAGACTTAATGTTAAGACCATTAAACCAACCTAGGAGAAGCCAAAGGTCAAGCTAGTTAATAGCCTAGGGGAAGGAAAGAGCCATCTTATCATCAATGCTAGCCTAACCCTTCATCTCTCCCCACTTTCTATAAAAGAAAGCAGCCACCCAAGGGAGAGAAGGTTGGATGTTCATGCCGCCAGGAGGAGAGGCGCCTCCTTTGCCCACACCGGCTCCCCTTTGTGCTGAGGTTTCAACAGCTCCAGCTGCCATCTTCTACATCTGGCGCCGAGGGGAAGGAGAAAGAGAAAGGAAAAGAAAAAGGTAGCCCTTTAAGGGCACTCCTCTTCTCCTCTTCACCTTTTTCAAGTTCTTTCTCTAACCTTCTCGTGGCCTAAGCCGGCCTTCATCGACATCAGCAACCCATGACCTTAAACAAAATCCTTCTTTCAATCCCTGTTTGGCCCCCCTAAACTATCCTTAAACAGGCCATTTTTAGACCCCCTGAGAAGGCCCCTTTCCTGCCCTTGTTTGGTCCCCTAAACAGGTCATTTTTGGCCCATTGTAGCCCCTTACACAGTCCCATTTTGGGACCCCCTGTACGCCAAAATTGTAAAAAAATCCAAAAAAAATTGTAAAAATTAAGAAAATTTTGCTAAAAATAATAACAAAAGAAATTTGTCCAATCTTCCACATTTTCACACAACCTTGAGTGTACAAAACATTTTAACACAAGTTGATACAAATTGTATCGTACAATTATACAATACAAAGTATCGTTAATATTCATTTCACATTTCACTAAATAAAAAAAGTACAAGCCATACGAAGTTGTCTTATAATAATAAATGATGTAATCACTATCAACTATAAAACTTCCCAAGATCTCTGTCCAGCTCATCTCGATGTTCTTGAATTCTCCATTGACTCTGATCAATTATGATTAACCCATACCCATAAGAAAATAAAGGTTGGACCATCTAGCTAAAATCATAAACTTCACCAGCCAAAGCTGGAGAAGAAGATGGATAACAAGGCTCAATGTCTGAGGCAGGATTTAGATAGAAGAAAGATGCAAATTCATCAAATACATTCATCTTTGTCCAATATCCACTACTCCTTCCACTTGAATATGAATGTCTTCTCTCACTCAAATCATCTGGACTTGCTCCACTCGTGCATGCACTACTAGTAGAGCCATCCTCACCTAAGGCTCCGCCTCCGCCTCCACCTCCACCTCCACCCCTCGTATGTTGTTGTTGTGTCGATGGCAAGGATTGCCATTTCGGATCTCGGCTTCGTCTCAGGGGGGGTGAAAGAGAAGAGATCTCGGAAAAATCTCGGGAGATTGAATCTCTAATTCTCATATCAAAATATATGTGTAGGAAACAAAACATAATATTTTATAAAAATAGAAGTACATCAATGAATTTACATGAAAATATATAACATATTTTGTACATCAACTGTGTGAATGAACAATTACAAAGCACCTTCAATACCAAAAAGATGATTTGTGTGCTTCTACAAGATTTAAACTTGTATGCAATATATTTTAAATACTAATATGGTATTAAACTTGTAACACATTTTTATGTGATAATATAAGTGATAGTGAAATATATTAAAAGTGTTTATACTATCATAAACGGGGTGCAGAGTAATCATGGGATCTCAGCGATCTCGTATCTCGGCCCCTTGGCGAGACCGAGATTCTCGCGAAATCTCGCGAGATCTCGGAGAGATGGCATTCCATGGTCGATGGAACAAATTCTTCCACATCCTCATCTGATGAAGGTGGTTGAATGATGTCAATATCAAGGAGATGATATCGGCGGTTAATACTTATCTTCTTCCTCTTCAAAGTTTCTTATCCTTGACTACTTTGCAATGTAGACAAACAAACTTTCTTAAAACCTTAAATAAGCCACCATCCTTCTTGGTGGTGTTAGATGGTCCTGCACTTGGAACTCAAGTTGGAGCTATGGTAGGAGATGGATGTCGCTCTGGAGAAACTATAGTCCAGGGTGGATCAAGAATTGGAATTGTGCTTGGAACTTGACTTTCTTCTCCTTCCTGCATTTGTTCAACCTCACCAAGGATATTGTCAAGCTCACCTTCGGCCCATGATTTGTCATTCAGGTCAAACTCTGACTCTCCCTCAGCGTCTCAATCTTCCATCCATGCTGCAAGTGGATGTTTTTCTTGGAATAGAAACTCCAAGTCCACATCCCCTTGTGACAAGCCCTAAGTGCCTTGAACTTGGGATCTCTCTTGATATAATACACCTATAAATTGTGCAAATCTTTCATATGATATTTTCTGCCTATCTTTGATATTTTTTTATCCTTAACCTTATATTATAATGACAGAGACTAGCTTCTCTTCATGTGTATTAGGTCAAAGGTGCTCCAATTCCTCACCTTAGGATAAAATGGTACTCTGACTTAGCACCCGAATTGCAACAAATGCTAGCGGATTCCATCCAGTCTTGTTTGTCACTTGAATCCACCACTCAACTATAAAAAAGACAAATAATGTAGAAATTAGTAAATGTGTGATATTCTTATAACAATTTTTAATATGTTTTAAATGTTGAGTTAAGGTAGCATACAAGGAGAAACTCTATCAAACGAGTACTACAAAGATGGATCTTCATAGACTCCAATCCTATGCCTATATGTAGGGGTGGGCACAAAACGGTTCAAATCGAGAAACCAAACCGAACCAGTCCATTCGGTTCGGTTTGGTTCGGTTTGGACCCCCTTTTGGTTTGGTTCGATTTGAAAAATCTCCAAACCGATTTAAACCAAACCAAACCGTTTAAACCGATTTAATCAAAAAAATAAAAAAACTATTATAGTATTAATAAAATAATATTTTTATAAATTTTATAATAAAACAATATTTATTTTCATTAATTTTAACATAAAAATTAGTATATATATGTAAAAAATAATTAATTTAAATATTTTTATTTATTTTCAGTTTAAACCGAACCAGTCCATTCGATTCGGTTTGGTTCGGTTCGGTTTGGGAGGATGATTCGGTTTGGTTCGGTTTGGAAAAAAAATGGTCCAAACCGGACCAAACCGAACCGTGCCCACCCCTACCTATATGAAGTCATCTGAAAGATCAAAAGAAAGACTGTTAAGCCCATTACTTACGTTAAAGTTCAATGCTTACTAAGATGGTAAGGCATACTCACTTCAACTTTAGCGGATGTTCTATCTTTTGGAGTCCTACAAAGACGATTGATGACTAATAGTGTGTCTGATAGTACCTCACCATTGCTGCACACTTGCCCACCATACTGTATCCTTGCTTTCAAAAAATATCCTGTAAAATTGTAACACAATCCAATATTTAAGACATTAACATATTAGTATGACAATAAAACTGAATACAACAAATTAAAGTATACATGCAACATGAATATCGTGGTGATGCCTTGTCCCATCTGTTGTCTATCACCTTTCACCACTTTTCATAACTTTTAGGATGCTTTTCTTTAATCTCCATTTTGGCTTTGTTTACAGTATTGTGCGAGTACCCTATTTGATTTTTATCATTTGAGTCCACCAACTTAAGCACCTGTACTAAGGATGATAGATAGGTAGTAATGCACCTTTTCTCACCACCTGTTGTCCTCAAGCAGCTACTCCATCATCAACAATCTATCATACTGATCCATGGAGCTTAAGTAGGTATCCATGTACTCTTGATATGCAGTGGATAGTATGAACCTCTTCAAATCAACCTTATACCTATAAAGACTCTCCAACGCAATGAAATGCGTGGCAAATTTGGTAGGACCCAGTCTAATGAGATCAAGACCATCAATGTACTATCTCATGATATGCAATAGTCTAGGAAGCCCATAAATGAATGATGTAATCAGTTGTCCTTGACTAATCAAAGACTTAATAGTAGAATCCTTCCCAATGTCCTCCAACATTAAATCAATAGAATGTGTTGCACATGGCACCTAAAACAAGTGTGGTCTAACCTCCATGAGCTTCTTCTCTACAACCTTATACGATGCCTCGTTGTCGGTCACAAACTATATAATATTATCTTCCCCTATCTTATCCACCACACTGTTCATCAAACCAAATAGGTAATCCATATTTTTGACCTGACCTGATGCGTCAACAAACTTCAAGAATATGGCACCTTCAGAACAATACACAAGGAAGTTGATAAGTGACTTCCTTGTGATTCCAGTCCACTCTTCACACATTACAGTGCACCACCTCCCCTTCTAGATAGATTTGAATCCATCTATCCAAGAGGTCAACTCACCAACCTCCTCAACCAAACCAGTCTCATAAATATACTTGGGCATGAGAGCTTTCAACCCTGGCCCAGTCTCACAAATGACATCTACCATTGTCTAAAAATAAAAACTAGTGGCTACATGTGCCGAGACCATAGTTCGCCATCTCGCGAGATTCTCGGTCTCGCGGGCATAGCGAGATCTGAGAGACTGAGACCCCCGAAACAGGTGGCCAAGCTTCTCGCGGGTGTAAAGAGGCAAAAATGCCTTGTTGCGGCCGGCAGGAAGAGACAAAGGAAGCTGTCGGCACCGGCAGCAGGTCGGCCAACGACCCCCTCAGGCCCTCACACCGCACGGAAGGGATCCTAACAGGGGTGTTTAAAACCCCTCGCCGGTTCCTGAATGAACGCATAGGACGAAGGAGGGTAGGAGAGACCTACCTGCGACGCTCTCTCCCTCGTCTCCAAGCTCCGCTCTATCAAGGCGGCAGCGGCACCGTCTTCTCTCTGCGTCCGTCATGGCGACGTCCAACGGCGCCGGCTCTGACGGCGGGGCGACCTCCGGCGGCAACTCTGACGGCGGCGGCGAGTGGCGACCTCCGGCGGCGCGTTCGCAGGGAGAGGATAAGACGCCGCGGGCTCGCCTCGTCGCGTTGAGGCTCGGCCGCTCGGGAGGGTTTTTAGGTAAGTTTTTTTCTATTAACGTTAAATTTAACGTTAACTAATCGACGTTAACCGTCGATTAGTTAAAGTTAATTTATAAAAATAATTATTAAATATTAATTTATTTTTATATATTTGTTATAGTTAAATTAAGTATATATTAAGTGTTTATAATATTTTTAACTAAGATTTAAAATTTATTTAAATATTATGTATTAATTTAAAAGTTACGTAAAATATTAAGTATTAATTTAAATATTAATTTAATACTTAAAAAATAATTACGAAGTATTTAAAGTATTAATTTCTTTATTAAGAAATTAAAGTATTTAAAGTATTTAAGTTACATAAAATAGTAAATACTTTGATAATAAGTATTTAAAGTATTATTTAAAGTATATAAAGTATTTAAAGTATTAATTTATGTGTTACTAAATATAAAGTATTTAAAGTATTAAAGTTACGTAAAATATTAAGTATTGATTTAAATATTAATTTAATACTTAAAAAATAAATATAAAGTATTTTAAGTATTAATTTATTTTTAATATTTACCATAGTAACATTGATTTAGTATATATTATGTATTTATAATATTTTTAACTAAAATTTAAATCAACGTAACATATAAAAAATAAATATGAAAACCTATGTAATATATTCATACAAGTTACTAAATTAATATTTATTGATATATAATATCTTACATCATAATTATAACATAAAATATTTATATAAAAATATAATTACCGGGCATACATATAATTTCAAGTAAATCTAAGTTTATTAATTTATATATATATATTAATTAAATGAAATCTTTTTACTTTGAATGAATAAGTAAAATATGAAATTGATAACATAGGTATTAATTTATTTTTTATATTAATCGAATAACATTGTTTCAATATACTACATAGCTTTTAATATTTATTTTTTATATTTTACGTAGGTTTTTTTATATTACTTAAAAATTTTATTGAAAAAAACTATAACAATATTAAGAAATAAAAAAATATAATGTAATTTATTAAATGTTAATATATTTCTTAGGTTTTTAAGTTTGTAGATTATATTATATTATTAAGAGAGACATTATGTCAAATATGCATATAATATAAAATATTATGTATCACTAAATATTAAGTATTAATTTATTTTTTTAATATTTATACCAACAACATTATACGAATATATTACACAGATTTTAATATTTATTTTTTATATTTTACATATATTTTTATATTACTAAAAAGGATTATGTAAAAAGATTATAAAAATATTAAAACATATAAAAAGATTATATAATTTGTTAAATGTTAATATATTTCACAGACCTTTAAGTTTCTACTATAATGTTAAAAAGATTAATTATATTAACATTATATGAGATTTGTATGTAATAAAATTATTGAATATTAATCAATATTTTAATTTTATTCTACTTAATAAATTAAATATAATAAATTTTCATTAAAAAACACAACACAACGATTATAAGTAACTAAAATATTACATGTATTTTATTATATTTATGAAAATATTTAATGCTATATAATGTTAAAAATAAAATTTAACCTATAAAATATATTATATACTTTTAAATGTCAATTAGGTATATAGATGCACATTGTAAAGTATATATTATAATGATAAATTACTATATTAATACTAAAATTAATCTTTTTAACTTTATTAACACAATATAAATTAATATATTTCTTTAAAGTATAATAAGATATTGTACCGTTTAAATATGATAACATTTTTTAAATATGATGTAAATATTTATAGATACTTCTCTTGGTATTTTTTTTTTAAATATATAAAAATTTATACAATAATATATATAATTTATAATATTACCATAAAATTTATATATAATAGTAATATATAAACTTAATATATAATATCGTCATAATAAATAAAGTTAATATATAATATCGCCTTAATATATAATATCGTCATAATATATAAAGTTAATATATAAAGTTAATATATAATATCACCTTAATATATATTATAATAACATTCAAATACATCTAATATATAATATCATCATAATATATACTATCTTAATAAACTAATATCTCGGTGCACATTGCAGAATATATATTAGAAACAATTTTAATTGTTAATCACCTTCTTATTGCAGATTTTCTATTAGGTAAGAGTAAGACTATTAAATATCTTTATATTTTTAATTGCTGAAGGAAGATGTCTACGAATGACATAGGCTGGCAATATGGAACTCTTGTTGGTAATAAGGGTTCTAAATGTAACTTTTGTGGAAAAATAATAGAAGCAGATGGGGTTACTAGATTGAAAAACCACTTGATTGGAGACAAAGGATCAGATGTAAGTAAATGTGTGGTTTGTCCACCTGAAGTGCGGAAACAAATGAAAGAATTGAAATCTCAAAAAACCATACAAACTATGAAGAGTAAATTGGGAAAAGAAGTAGTCATAGATGAACTTCGACAAATGGGTGGTCATTCCGAAGGTTTCTCGTCAGATGAAGAAGAAGGATCCGAGGAAAGAATGCAACGGGAAATTGCAAAAGATGAAGAAGAAGGATCTGAGGAAAGAATGCAACAGGAAATTGCAAAAGCATCTACAGAAGCTAGATGGCAAATTGATGAGTCCGAGCATCAAATAAGACATTCACAAACAATTGGCGCTGGAAGTAGTGGCGCTGCAGGAATTGCAGGTGGAAGTGGAAGTGGAATGAAACGAATGAAACGAAGCATAACTGACTTCATGCGTCGTGGTGGACATGGATCAGTAGGTATTGGTAAAGGTTCAGCTGTAGAAGGTAGTTTGTATAAATCAGATGATGCACGACAAAAAAGAATAGAGGAAATGGTAAACAAAGGACCTTTAAGAGAATCACTCGGTAAAATGGTTTCAAAATTCTTTATATTCAATCATATTCCAACTAATGTTGCAGGAGATCATCATTTCAAGAATATGATTGTTGAAGCACAAAATCTTGGACGTGCAGTCAAACCTCCCACACCCAAAGACATATTAGGAAAATATTTGGATGAACTAGTTGTAAATATGCAAGCAGAAATAAAAAATTTAGAACCACATTGGGATACCCATGGTTGTTCTCTTTTATGTGATGGATGGACAGGACCCACAAGAATGTCCATCATTAACTTTATGGTTTATAGTGCAGGAAATGTCATATTTTTAAATTATGTGGATGCATCAGGTAAAGAGAAGAATCATGAGTTCATTATGCAGTTGATGGAGGACAAGATTAAGGAAGTTGAAAGAAATAGGGTTATACAAATTATAACCGATAATGCCAGTAGTTATAAAAAGGCCGGAACACTTTTGGCATCAAAATATAATCTTTTTTGGTCACTATGTGCTGCTCATTGCATAGATTTGATGTTTAAATATGTGGCAAAGAATGCTATGGTAAAAAAAGCTATAGACATGGGTCGAATTGTTACACGTTTCATATATAATCATGATTGGGTCGTGAATCGAGTAAGAAAAGCTTGTGGACGTGATTTAGTTCGACCCGGTGCCACTCGTTTTGCAACAAATTATCTTGCATTGCAAAGTTTGTTGCGTGAAAAAGATAGTTTGAGAGGTTTCTTTCTTTGTTCAGAGTGGTTTAATTCAGAGTTCAGAAACAGTCCTATTGGAAAGAACGTGGAACAAATCATATGCAATCCTATGTTTTGGGATTATAGAACCTATGTATAAAGTTTTGAGAGTGATGGACACTGAAAATTATCCAACCATGGGTAGTGTATATCATGCGATCATTGTGATGAAGGACGTAATAAAAAAAACTTCACCAAGAAATTACACATGGGTTCATAAGATCATAGATGATAGATGAACAAAATCAATGGATGCACCTATCTACAAGGTTGGCATGTTCTCTTCCTTTACCCAAAGTATGAATTTTTGTTATAAATGTATAAAACTAACATTTTGAATAATAATATTTGCACGTACAACATATTTTCTCAATCCAAAGTATCAGTATAAATTACATCTTGGAACAATCAAGCACTTATTAAAGCACTTCATCAAGTTTACGAGAAGTTGTTTCCAAAATCTAAAGAAAAATGCCAATTTGAAAATGAGGTAACGCTACGATATTTATAGATTTCATCTTTTAAGTTGATATTAACATTAAATCTTTTTATACACTAAATTATAAAGTTTAGAGATGCATTGGCCTCTTTTGGGACAAAAAGTGCTATTGCAAGTAGAGAATCTATGTGGCCAGGTTAGTAATTATTTAATAAAAAAGACAACTTACTTGTTTCAAATTACAAATATATGATTATTTGTTTCACTTTCAGGTGAATGGTGGAAAATGTACGGAGATGATTCCCCAACTTTAAGAAAACTTGCAATCAAAGTTTTATCGCAGACTTCATCAGCTTCTCCTTGTGAAAGAAATTGGAGCACTTTTTCTTTGATACATATAAAGCCTAGAAATAGGTTGTCATATTCAAAGTTGAAGAAATTAGTTTATTGTCATTATAATATGAAGCTGAAGGTAAGGAGAATAGAGACTGAACAAAAGCAAGGAGATGATCCAGAAGATGACCCACTTGATTATTTTGCACTATTAGGAGAGAATGACATGGATGATCGAGAAAATCCTTATGCCGAGTGGGTTGCAAACAATGATATGGATGAACATGATGGCCGCCCATCTGAAGAAATTGTTAGTGCTGCACGTGAAACCGGAATGGATGTAGATGCAACTGTACAACAAATTCTTCAATCATCTTCTGAGTCAACTCATCTTCACAATGATGATCCAACCTCAGATATAGATGCTTCCGATGGACATGGAAGTGATGATGATGGAGATGGAGGGAATGTCCTTCGTGATGGTGGTGCTGATGACGTAGAAGAAAATCAACCATTCCCCACTGATGCTGCTGAGGAAGTTCATCATCAACGTGACAAAACATATAGACACAAGAAGAAGAGTGTTGGTTCGTCACATCAACAAGGTTTGTCACAACTTGAGGAATATGATCTTTCTCACACATTCAGTACAATAGATATTTCTGATAGGGGATATTATGGATATTGACATTCTTAAGATTCATCATCATATGAATATGGGCACAGACATGGATATGGGGAAATGCAACAAGGTTCTTCACATGCATTTTATAATGAAGGAGATGAATCTTCATATGGATATGGACATACTGCAAGTGAACATATTCCTTCAAACATACATTATGACAATAGTTATTATGGTTATGGTCATAGTCATGGTCCTTATGGCTATGGATATATAACACAAGATGACTCTTCAAACATCTTTGATTCTTATCAACAAAGATTCAGTTTACCACGAGAGGGAGATCGTCAGTCTCATATGTCATGGGTTGAATATTGTGATTTTATTGGTGACTTTGTGGCACAACAATCAAAAACTGACCAACAAAGTGATATATCAGAAGCACACAGATCATCTTTTTGGTATTGAGATTTGAGTGTTTTCTTATTGTTCATTCACACAGTGGGTGTGGGAGTGGAGTTTGACATTGAGAGTGTTTTGTGATTGTTCATTCACACAATTAGTGTGCAAAAATGTTGTGTTATTTATTTTCATGTAATGTATGTGAATTCATTGATGTACTCACATCTTTATAACATATTATGTTATATTTGTCATTTTATACATATTACATATATACATTTTGATCCGAGAATCCGAGATCCGATCTCCCGAGATTTTCCCGAGATCTCTCCGAGATCTCTTCTCTTCCACCCCCCCCCCCGAGACGAAGCCAAGGTCCGAGACGGCAAACCTTGGCCGAGACACCTACATCAACCAAAACAAAAAAGAAGACATTCTTGTTAACATAAATCTCAAAAATATGTAGGGCATATGAATAATAAAAGTTAACATCTTCGTAATACATATACTTGCATGTAGAAATAATTTAATCATGTTCTTCAGGGCTTTCTTTGCAGCCTCAGTCGTAGCCTTCACTCCCTTGAATGCTTGTTTTATCCCCTTTTGGCCTCTGCCACTCTCCCTATACATGGCAATGTCCGCCGTCGGCCAAACTGAATGCGTCTAACGGAAATTGAGTTCTCAAACAGGGCGTGTGCCCTCCCCCACATCAGAACTTATGGCATAGGCACCCGAACCTCTTGCCCTCTTCTTCTTTCTTCATCTTCACGGGCCTGAACCCTACTAGCATCCATGACTCCTCACCTAAGTCTCCTCTTCACCATCTGAAGATGATAAATCAACTTGGACATGTGTTTATCTTTTTCCTCCTTTTCCTTTCTTACTCTTTCCTGACATAAGATCGATGTCTCTCCGACCTAGCAACTCGTTATGCAATTTGTCTGTCCAATTCTCACCTCCCTAGGTGAAACTCTTCCAGTTAAGTAAGCTCTCACCTCTTCCCTAAGTTCAGTCGAGACCTTATCACACTTATTAACATTACCATTCATACTGGCTATATGTTGCTTGAGACGATATACACCGCCATTCGTGCCTTTCTGACATTGTTTGCATCTAACTCTTTTCTTCTCTGCATCAAGTAAATAGCCATGTTGCCATCCAATGTCGCAATATTCCATAGCACCTTGCTCATCATCCAACATGTTATCTACATTGACATAAATAGATCAAAAAAACAAACAACTTTACAACATGATCACCCCCCTTAAAGGGGGTTAGAAAATTAGAAAATCACCCCCAAAAGGGTAGTTCATCAGTCATCACAGCCACCCCTTTGGAGATGACTATTTATCACCCTTGAAAGAGTGAACTAACAGTTAAACACCCCCAAAGGGTCACCCGAAAAGTGACCTTGCTGTTACCCCTTTGGGGGTGTTAATTCAGCCCCCCCCCCCCCAGGACCAGGGGGTTCTTAGGGTCACCCTTCTGTCACCCCACCCTTCTGTCACCCCACCCTTCGAGGGTGATGATCACCCCCGAAGGGGTGAGAGGTGTAATTCACCCCCGAATAGAGGCACCCACGAAGGGGTGTCTGCCACTGGAGGGAAGTCAGAAGGGGGAGGGGGAAGGAGGGATCAAAGCCCCCCCCTCCAAATTTTACCTGTTTAGGGGGGGTCGGCTGCTCCAAACCAAGGATCGCCACTACTGGGGGGATAGCTGGGGTGGGAGGCAGTGTCGAATGAGGGGTGGGAGGGGGAGATTCAATCCGATCTCCCCCTTATTAGGAGGGATCAGACCTTAAAACTGTCTGGAATTGGGTCCAGAATTCGGGCTGGATCAGTAGTTCATGTAAGAATCGGATCAGTAGGATCCCATCCAATTTGAGAATCGGTTGATCCCAATCCGGACAGTCACCTAAATTGTCTCTTGACAGTCACCTAAAGAGCCCTTGTGGCCCATCCAAACTACCCCTTCTACAGGCCCTGTTTGGCCCATTCAAACAGTTCTAAAAGGGACTTGGTTTTAACCCCGTTCTTTGACCTTATCCAAGTCCTTCTTGAAGCCCTTTGTGTGGTCTTTCCTCAGCCCCTTTGTGACTTGTAACGGAAAATCCAGCAGCCCCCTTGTGCGGCCTCCCCTCAGCCCCTTTGTGGCTCACAACAAAAAAACCAGCAGCCCCCTTGTGGCATACAACAAAGAAGCAAAAAAACAGAACCCCTTCACAGCTTCAAGAAAAGGGCAGAGTAGCTCCCTTGCAACTCCAAGAAGATAGATGCAGAATCTGTCCATTGCCGACACCGGTAGATGGGGGTGATGTCCTGAGTACTTTCGGAATCCGTACGATAGGCCGATTGTCCACCCAGGCAGGCCTCCACCTTACCACCAAACAAGTTGTGGAACAACTAATCTTAAGTGTTCAGCAGGCCAGCCCGGCATACCAATGTTCAAGACAGGCCCACTAAAGCCGCAAAGATCCGAAGACCAACTAACAAGGCTGATGGAACTTTGAGCTGGCCCATTGGGCCTTAAAAAAAACAAAAACAAATAAACAAATCTGAAACATGAAAAGCCAAATTAAAATAAAGGAGTAAACACCCTTTCATGGGTACTCCACTTTGGACGGCTCCCCTGGGTACACCCCGGAATGTCAATCCGGACGACGATGCGGGCCGGTTCCCGTAGCCGGCAATCCTTTCCCCAATATGGCGAGTCAAACACTCGTCATCTTGAACGAGTAAATTCCATATCAATTGGAAATGAACCGACATGCCGTCATAATGCCGAGTTTTTTTAATCTTAAGGAAATTTACATTGGGGGAATGAACACCGGTACTTTGCCCAGTGTCATTTTCTACATTCACTTGTACATCAACAAATAAAATAGAATGATGTTTAGAAATTGACTTGGAATAGATGAAATGAAACTGGGCATAGAATGATAGCCCGATGAACCAGATGGGATGCGAACCTCAAATTAAAGAAACAACACAAAAATAAACATCTCAATCAACCAAATCTGAAGATCAACAAAAATCAGATCTAAAACAAATATGAAAACTCAATAAAATCACTTAAGTCTAATGAAAATAGACTCTCAAAATCAAATGGAGACTAAACGAGATAAAAACATCTAAGACGACATAAAAAAATGAAACAAAAAAATCAAACCTCAATCAATCCAAAAAATACATGAAAATCAAATTTTGCGCAAACTTGAAAAGCCATTTAAAAACCACTTAATCTCACCAAATTAAATTCCTAATCAAATAATTCCAAAGAGAACTAAGTAAACAATACCTCAAACACTTAAAAGATATCAAAGTCAACCTTAAAACAAAAAATCAGATCATTAAATAATCTGGAACTTTAAAGCCAAATAAGTCAAACCAAATTCCAAAAAAAAAGCTTAAAACATACCGAATACACAAACCAAAATCAAAACAATCAACCGATATCAAAGATATCCAAAAAAGCTTCTTGATTCACACATCAAATAAAAAAATTCAGACTGTTTAAAAGCATCAAATCAAAACAAGATAAGTTCAACAAAAAATAAAAACAAATCAAAACAAAAACAATTGAAACCAAATCTAACTGAAACTAAATCAAATTAAAATCAAACAACCCAAAATCAACATAAAACTAAACTTAAATCTGAAACTCATAAAACCGACTCTAAATCAAATAAAAAATCAACTCTAAACAGTCGGTTCACATCTCATTGGCCCAAGAAGGCCGCAGCCCCTTTTGAGTTCATTACTTTCCGTGGATGTGTGCACTCTCCAAAGCATGTTGTTATGACGGTTAATCAAGGACATTTGAGTGGTTGCTTGATGTAAGTCAACGCTGAATATTTGCACCATCCAGCTGAGAGAAGTCAAAAACTAAAATTTTCAAAGAACCTGAATCTTGGTTCTATGCTTTTAGAAATATCACCGGACTCCTAATAGGTTATCACCTATTTTTCTAAACAGTCCCGGCATGTTATTTCTCCTTAAAACTTTTAAAGAAGAAAAATAAGGTTCTCACATACACATTTCCTTATTTTTGTGGCATTTTCCTAAACTTATATGCTTTGTTTTAATTTTTTGTGATTTGGCCTGACTTCACTCAGATAGGCCCATTCGTCTGATCCGATTTGGGTCAACATTGAGCCTCGTGAATTTTTGGGCTTGGGCTCTATGGATAGTGGAACATGAGAAGTTTCAAATATGCTATATCATCTGCAGAAATTGCTGCTTTTACTTACCAACTGTAGTCTGGCTTGCCACTTATTTCCTTCTGAAGAAATGAAAGTATTATCCTTCTCTCTTATAATAATGAATGGTATCTTGTGAAACATTTAAAATTTTACATTGATTTTAGGCTTATCCATATTGGCTTGACTTCACTTGGATAGGCCCATTCGTCCGAACCAATCTGGATCATGATCAAGTTTCATGAACTACTTTTCATGCTACGTTTTGGGCTTGGGCTCTATGAATAGTGAAACATGAGAAGTTTCAAATATGCTATATCATCTGAAGAAATTGCTTTTTTTTTACTTATGTACTGTTGTCATAATAGGCTTTAGGCTTGCCGCTTGTTTCCTTCTGAAGAAATGAAGAGTATTATTCTTCCCCCTTATAATAATGAACGGTATATTGTGGAACATTTCCCATCTTCTTGTATAGGGGGTTGTAAAAGGATGGATTGGCATGTTATGCACTTTACATCCCTTACAATCAGCTTTCATAAAATGAAAGAATAATGAAATGTTATAGACATTTTCTAGGTGTGATATATGAGACAGGAGACATACTTCCGCAATGCAGGAATAGTAGGAAAAAGCACACCAAATGAGAAGCGAATCCTCTGTTCAGCACTTGGAAATGGTCCACAAACACAATCAACCTTGGCATACAACAAAAGATGGTTTAGTAATGACCCTATGCAACAAAGTGGCAGAAAGCATATTTTTACACATGGCACATTCATTTGATTCAACTTCTCGATGCAATAAGCTCTTTTAAAGAAACCCAAGATTAAAAGCAATTCACTTACGCTGAAAAGGGAAATTACAACAGGATCTATTCAAAGGATAAATCAGACCCAACAAGAAAACAACCAAAAACCAAAGAAAACTCCCAGGACTACATAAGAAAAAAAAGATTTGTCCCTTCAGATAAGAAAAGCCGAATAAAATTTAAAAGTAAGTTTCTTGCTTATTCCAGTTTCCAGCCTCTGTCCACTCCTGAAGAAGATGACAAGAGTGCACAGAATCTATCGCAGAAGTTGAATATTCCCAGTGCAATCATTTAGAACACGGCATTAGATTAGACAAGAAGAAGAGAATATTCTAATAAGATGAAAACAAGACTTTTAGCATCATAAATGGATAGTACTTCGTAATAGTATTTTTTTGTGGCAGATTGAAGTGATATTCATCCCTATAATACATTTTGGATTAGAAATTAAGATTATCCTTTGGCATTACACGTGCAAGTTAATGCTATTTCCCAGAAATTTCACTGGAAACAGCCATAGAAATCTAGTTTCTCCTAGATGTAATCCAAAATATGCTGTTGGTTGACATCTAGAAAAGGACAGGATAATTCTAAGATGTAAGATATGAATAAACTTCTATTATATTCCTCAAGGAAGCATACTGAATAAGTGAATATAGCATGGTCCGGATACCTGGAAATAAGATAATCGTCAACTACCATGTAAAATATATAAAAGAATTAACTAAGACCAAAGACACCATAGAGTCACAGAAAGTGAGAAGTAATCTATAACATGTCAGTTTAATACATTTGAACATGTTAGGCTAGAGAACTTTTGAGGCCAAAATCTAAGTCTAAAATGGGACCCAATCTGATTGGAACAAGAACCCAGTATTATGTATACATGGACATAATCCACAGATCAGAAAAAGGTTTAGCCCTGACACATAAAAAGTGAGAAACAAAATTTTATGGATTGCATGTTTAAAGCAAAAACAAAAGCCAACCAATATAAAGAACTACTACAAAGAAAATGAAGCTTCCAAAACAACTGATTAATGCAAAATAAAATTGTATACCACTTTATCCATCATCAGTAGTGCCCTTTGCTTGGTACGACTACGTGTAGACTCCCATCTAGCACGTAAGATATTGCAGAAGCATCTAGCCTGAACATATTAAATCAGCTTAAAAATCAACAGGGTTGCATAGTTGTAAATGATTGTGTAACAGCAAGGATCAGTTATTTACGTTCTTTAAAAAAAATGAAGTTACATTCTCTGAATGATCAACTTCATTTTTAAGTATAAGATAATAAGAAAATGCAACCACAGGCATCCAAGACCTTCTGACAAAAATGTTCACAAAGCATCGAATGATGAAAATAAAGATACATTCTTTGAATAATCATATTGTTAAGTATATCAGGCAAAAAAAGTAATCATGGGTGTCGTAGAGCTTCTCATAAAGGCATACCAGAAAGCTGGGGCCCACAGTTATCATACTATATGTATAACCAAATTTTACTAGTATAACATAGCATCCTTTACCTATAAGTCTCCCTTTTTTTAAGATCAGGCTGGTCAGCCTTTTAGTACTCTTTCTTGAATCGGTATATAGCCAGATTTCATTGGATGAAAGGAGAAGTTGGGAATTTGTCTAACCAAATCAAATTCCCAACTCTCTTTCTCTCTCTCTCTCTCTCTGTGCGAGAGAGAGAGAGAGAGAGAGAGAGAGATATCATCGATGAGGCATGGAATGTAGTTGTCTAACATTGACAGTAGCACACAACAAGGATTGTCGTCTCGGATCTCGGCTTCGTCTCGGAAGCGTGAAAGAGAAGAGATCTCGTGAGATTCTCGAAAAAATCTCGGGAGATCGGATCTCAGATTTCATTTATACAGGGTATACTTTACCCAATGATTGCCATCTCACATCTATATTTTATCTCACGGAGATTGAAGATAAAAGATCTCGAAAAAATCTCAAGGGATTAGATCTTGGAAATACCAATCAATGTGCATGTTTAAATGTAGAATGCCATATAATCTCTTTAAAAAGGACAAGAGAACTCATATCAAATATTAAAATAAGCTGTGAGAGAATTAAAAGCGTAATATAGAGATGATGAACTATTGTTAGCATGAGATATACAAAAGATCTTGTGTCAGACCAAAGTTTCATCTTGAACAATATGGATAGGAGATTGATAACATTTTGGGTCAATTATACATGTATAGTCATTAAAATATTAAGCTATGAAATTTTATTAAACAATAATGTTTAGATGAATATTTAGATGGATTTCATAATAAAATTAGCAATATAAGAAGAAAACTTAACAAGATCATCTAACAAGTTGGGGATAATAATAGGCGGATAAGATCAAGGTATCACAGGTACTACATAGATATTCTCGTTTCGGCGATCTCGTTTCTCGGATGCACGGAAGAAAAGAGATTCTCGGGAGATCTCGAGAGATTCTCGGGAGATTGCATTCCATGGCACACAAGAACGATAGACTCCAGATGTCTAGCCTTGTGATGACAAATGTCTCCTCTCCATCTGGATAACCATAAACTTACATGCAAGATCATCCATCGGAGTTACTAATCTACTTTCAGCACCCACTGGTGTAGTAACCTACTTTCAGCACCCACTGGTGCAGTAAGACGAGGAGTCCTAGTCAGTAGTCATCATGGAAGTCTGAATCGGGATAGGGTTGGGATCAGCCAATCCAAGGGAGGAATAGTCAATCCAGAATTGGCTCTTCCAAAAACAGAAAAAAGAAAAAACAATGCCGGATGGATCAGCTGATTGGTGCAGGGGGCGGTGTCGCCACCATCACACTGCATCTTATCCACCCTAATGATGGACCATATACGACCAGGATCTGGTCACTCCAGGGATATCTTTCATCAGATCAAGGGGTACGACGAAGTATAACCAGGCAGGTTTCAGGTCCATCAAACTCAATAAGACCCTTCTTCCCCAGTCATTTAGGACGGGGAAGAACAGCACAGCAGCCACTGCCATCCCCTATCCAGTATCCAGGGGGGCCCAATCCAGCCAGGATCAGGTTCAGAGTGGTCCAAACTTGGCAGATCAGGTCATATCTAGCCCGATCCCTGCGGAAGTTGGGCCTTGGATAGGTCCCCTGCCTGAATTGGGTCGGCACCCCTTGATCCCTGCAAACCATGGTATCCTCACAGCAAATGGCACAAGTTTACAGTCATAGCAATTATGGGAAGAAGGATCTTCATCCCCGTAATAGGCCAACCATAGCCTAGCTGTTCAACTTGGTTCCCTAGCTAAGGCAAAGAGGTGCATCATAGTTTTCTTAAGAATATCCTGGATAGCAGAAAAGATATCACCCATCCTTCTATTGTTATTGGTCTTCCAGATTGGCCACAGCAAGCCTGGAAGGATCATGTCCTACAAAATAGGGTCACAAAGATCAACAATGATGGAAGTGCTTATGTCAACGAATCAAGCCATCTTACAGCTAATTTGCCGAGGACCACCTTAATGACCTGAGGTCCTGAACCACTGTCAACAGTCTCGATACTCAGAGCAAAGTTTTAGTGCCCAATCACGTCAGATTATCAGTCATGAGAAGTCTAACTGTCCCACATTGTTTTCCACGTGAATGTTGTTTAAATTTTGATAGGTTACTGCCCCAGATCTTGACCTGCAAAATCACCTCTATCTCATCATAACTAAGGCATTTGACCATTGTTTTGACAGAGAATCATCCATTCTTTTGCTGCCTTCCGTATCCTCTTGACTCCTTAGTATTTAGAGCAAGAAGTATGCAATCTTCCCGCCAGGTCAGTAAATTGTACAGGGCACTGTAGAATGATAAATCCCAAACTACCCTAATGATCTAGACTCTCGAGCACATCTGCCACTGTACAATGCTCATGGCTTAACAATAAAGTGACAGGAATGCAATGTCACGAGGGCTGCCTTCCAACCCAACAATTCAACCAGAAATCTGTAAGACCCCCATTCCTGGCCTCAATGCTGAATCATCTGGTCTTTGGGCTCCATCACCTTCTCAAACCCTTTTTCCTTCACCTTCTCTTCTCTACCCCTTTATTATGTACTGTTTGCTTCCTTGATAGGTTTAGTACAATGCTTCCAGTTGAGGATTCAACTGAATATAAAGTAGTGAGTCAACCACAATCCTAGATCAACCCAAGGATCGCAAGATCGAAATTGGAGTCGGGATCAATGGGATAGCTTACTTATCGTCTGACATTTTATCTACACATACAAATACAACAATTAAAAAAATTAAATCAAACTTTCAAAAAAAATTTAAGTGAACTGCTCAAGACCCAAGTGTTCACCCCTTCGGGGGTGAGTAACGGTCACCCCCAAAGGGATGGCTGTAGGAGGAGTACCCCTTAGGGGGTGGCTATAGAGGGAGCATACCTTCAAAGGTGACTGCCAAGTGGGAAAACACCCCTTCAGGGGTGGGAGTGGGGAGGGTGGATCAGGGGAAGGGAAGGGGAAATCAGTACTTGGCAGGGCTGGATCGGCCTTGGGAAGGAAGGGCTTCTCACTGGAGGGGAGCCCTAAATGCAGGGGGGAGGATCGGTTCGATTCCGGAACATAACAAGTTCAGGGATCGGTCGATTCCCGATTTTATCCAGCAGCAATCCTCCCGACCTTTTTACCAATTCCCCCGGGAATTGATTCTGTATTGGTAGTCCGGGGGGGATCAGATTGGCAAGGGCCAATACGATCCAACAATTGGCAGATCCCGATCCAGATCGGCTGATTCTGTAAACCATGCCTAGACCCCTGCAACCCACAGATCATATATACTAATCTTGTCATCGTACTTTATCTGTCTTCAACGTGACAAGAATGAAACAAGATAAGTCAAATCATAGGCACCAGAATGACACTTACAATGAAGCAAGTCTGACTTTGCACATCAATAGCCTCAATGAAAGGGGCCACATCCCACCCTGAAACAACTTAATGTTAGCATCTGAGCAATGAAGCATTCAAGCATCAAAACAAGAGTCACTTATTAATTTTGGACATGATTTAATATGCATAAAGAAATTGAATGGGTAACGGATGCTTAATAAGTACACTGATCATTTATGCTTGACCAATATCCATTATTAAGCCAACATACTTTTGCGCTAGGGATGGATGTGACAAGCCTCCAAAAATGTAAGATGACATTATACAGCTTGTGCTCAAACATTTCTTGCATACTAATTAACCATCAGATCAAATAGTTGTGGGCCTTGTAACAGATGATTTAGAGACTTACTTCACACTGTTGAAACCTCATTTTTTCTTCATCTCTTTTTTAGAAGAAGAAGAAAAATTTTGTTGGGATTAGAATTCCTTTTTTTGAAATTTTTTCCTTCTTTTGGGCTAGCATTGACTACTATGAAAATATGTGGTATTCATAGAAGTATTAGCTAATTTGATGTGGTATTATCTTATAGGAACACCGATGGTTCCACAGATTTGCTAAGTGTCGACGTGGGTATCACCCACCACTTAGATGATCTGAACCACAATTTAATTTATGAGGTTTTATGAGTTCTTTGAAAATAAAATTTGACCTCTCTCCACCGGACTTGCGATATTTCGCTGTTAATTACAACGAGCGAACACTCGAACACCCTTGATTGACCATCACAGCAACATATTGAACGGAAGTCATGCATCCATATAAACACAATGCTGGAAGACATATCCCCATGGTCTTATGAGATGGAATTCAGTTGAACTTAATTCAAACTTTTAAGTTTGGATTCATTGATTTTCTTGTTGGTTTAAGATTTGATTTGATTTGTTTTGTTTATGTCTTTGGTCATTTGTTGACTTAGACAATTTTAAGTTGATCTCTTTTTTTATTTGTTTGTAGGAATTAATTTCCATTTTTTGGTTGTTTGTTAGCATTTTTTGCTTGATTTAAGTGAATTTCTTATTATTATTAAGATTTGTTCTTAATAATATTGGTCACTTTAATTTCTCATGGTTGATTTTAATCCAACATAACTTGTTTTTGTAGTCATTCGTTGACATTTTTTATGCATTATTTAATGGCATAATTTTGGTTGGAATATGTTGACATTTTATTAACGTTTTGATCATTTATTTGATTTGGATTTTATTATGCACACTTAATTATTTAAGTAGCATTATCCATTTGGTTTGATTTAATTTTTCGTGGTTAAGTTGGATTCAAACTTAACATGTTTTGTAACCTTTTGTGGTCATTTTTTATGTATGATTTTGTGACACGGATTTAATTTGATTGTGATGGCATTTTTGTTAATAAATAAGTCATTATTTGATTTTTATTTAATCAAATTTGATTATTTGATCAAGTTTAGAAATTATTATTTCAATGACTTATTTAATTTTTATCCACCTCTCAAAGTCCATGGGATTTTATGTCATCCTTGTAATGGCACATCAGGTCAATCGAACTTGAATTTATTTCTTGTCGATTTGAGTACATGGAAGTACAATAAATGAGGGGGCATTCAAGCCTTTGTTCCTCAACACATGTCAAAGTTTGTTCGGTTTGGCCAGCACTTTGGCTTTACTGATTTGGATTACGGCTTTGCCGGTATTTCAGTTTTACCGAACCAAATTTTCTTCATATATCCAAGAATGACTTGATTGTATTTGATATGCGGCATTTCTGGAGCTTCTTCGGTTTTACTGACATTTCAACTTTACCGATCTGGTTTCGACTTTTCCAACATTTCGACTTTACCGAACCAGATTTTTTTTACATATCCAAGAATGGCTTGATTGCATTTGGTATGCAGCATTTCTGGAGCTTGTTTGGTTTTGCCGACATGTCAGTTTTACCGATCTGGGTTTCGGCCTTTCCATGATTTCGGCTTTATCAGACCAAATTTTCTTCATATATCCAAGAATGGCTTGATTGCATTTGATATGCGGCATTTCTGGAGCTTATTCGATTTTGTCGGCATTTCGATTTTTACCGATCTGAGTTACAGCCTTTCCGGTATTTTCGCTTTACCGAACCAGCTTGTCTTCATGTCTCCGGCAATGGCTTGATTGCATTTGATATGCGGCATTTCTGGAGCTTGTTCGGTTTGACCGGCATTTTGGCTTTACCTTGGGTTTTCACCTTGATTTCCCATTCGGTTTGACCAGCATTTCGACTTTACCGACTTGGGTTTTCATCTTGATTTCCCGTTCTGTTTGACCGACATTTCGGCTTTACCGATTTGGGTTTTCATCTTGATTTCCCGTTCGGTTTGACCGGCATTTCGGCTTTACCTATTTGGGTTTTCATCTTGATTTCCCGTTCGGTTTGACCGACATTTCGACTTTACCGATTTGGGTTTTCTATTTGAATTCCCGTTCGGTTTGACCAGCATTTCGGCTTTACCGATTTGGGTTTTCATTTAGAATTCCCGTTCGGTTTGATCGGCATTTCGGTTTTACCGATTCGGGTTTTCTATTTGAATTCCCGTTCGGTTTGACCGGCATTTCGGTTTGACCGACTCGGGTTTTCTATTTGATCACAAGTAGCTTAAGTTCGCATTTTTTAAATGCGGGCTACTCGATCCCTCTCGCGAAACGAGATAGGATCGGGATCGATTGGACTTTAGAGGTCGGGCGAAACCCTTAATCTCTTCTCAAATGGCCAAAAGTCGATTCGAGGAGGTTGGAATTTTCTTTGGAAGTTGGGCAAAACCCTTCCTTCCTTTTGGAGAAATTGAGACTCACTTTGAAGATCAGAGCTTCTCTCTCCTCTATAATATCTTTTTCTCACAAATACAACCTCTTTCCAACACTCTCCAACATTTCCCACGTATGGCCATGTGGGGGTATTTATAGAGATTTTTGGAGGGGTAAAAGGGTCATTTGGAAGACCCCCACTAAACCTATTTTCGAGTTAGTTGAGGGGTGACCCGGTTCAGGGTGAGTTTAACCACTTTTCCCCTTCTTAAAGACTTCTGTTTGACCAGTGGTCAAACTGGGTGGTAACTCCACCAAGGGTGACCAGATCCAGAGAGGTGGATGCACCTTCCTGCCTTGTGGGCATCGTGGGGATCATGGGGGCGGTTGATCGGGTCTCTCCTCCTTTTTGCATTTTTTATTTTTTTGTTTGACTGGGCAAACCCAGTTGACCGGGGGAGGGCGTCCGCGCTCGCCCGCCCGCTAGCCGCTGGCCAGCGTGGCAATTCTTTTTTTTCTTTTTTTTAAACTTTCCCGGTCAACCAGGAAGGACCCGGTTTGACCGGGTCATGCGAAGCAGCCGCGGCTGCTGCGCGTTGCACGGGGCCCACCGGCCCGTGCGGCGCGCGCAAATTTTTTTTTTAAAATCCCCCGGTTTAACTGGGGGTTTGACCACGCGCATGGCTACATCGCGGGCAGCGACGGCAGCCGCCGTCGCACATGCTCGCGCGGCCGGCCGCTTTTTTTTTCTTCACTTCACTGTTCACCTGAGGTGTTGACCGGGAGTTGACCCGGGTGCACTGTTCACCCGAGAATCAACCCGCGACTCTCCCTCTCTCGCAACGGCGTGCAGCAGCATCCTTCTGTGGCGGTTCGCGGAGGCGAAAGTAGCGGCGAGGACGTCAGTTGGAGCAGGTTCCGGTGGTGGCAGTGGCGGCGATCTTTCCTTCCCCTCCTCTGTTCTGTCACGATGGAAGCACACAGGGTGTTTTGTTCCGGCGACAACAACAAGGCGGCAATGGAGGAATCGGATAACGGCAGTGGCGGCGTAGACCGGCGACGGCGGTGGTGGCGTAGACCAACAACGGCGGTGGCAGCGGTCTCCCCCCAACTTGGGGCTTCCAAACAGAGCCCGCAGGGCCTGGTCTTCTCGTAGCGGCTCTCGTTTCGACCTGTCCTTGTGGCTGCAGTGACAAGCTCGGCTAGAGCAAGCTCTGATAGCAAGAGGGGGAACCAAAACAGCGGCGTCGGCGGGCTTCGAAGACGACGGCAGTGGTGGAGGTGTGGGCTAGCAACGACAGCAGCCGCGGTGCTCCTTCCGTCTCCTTCTCTCCCACCTCCATCGGCAAGGACTTCCCCCATCGGCTCTCCCTCGTGGAGACAGCGACAAAAGGGGAAGTCGATCGCGTCAGTTTAAGTCCGACGATGGCTACGGCAAGGGCCTTCGGCTTCCCTTGGCGCGTGGGACCTTTCGGACGTCATTTTGCGACATCGACGTTGACAACGGTGGGGAGAACTTCAGTCCCCCCCTTTTTTTCGATGATCGATTTCTTCGACCGCCATCTTCCGACTGAATGGTTTTATTCCGGGGAGGACCTCGTCCGCCTCTCTTGAAGAGGGGACTAGTCAGTTTCAGCAAATCACCGACGGTTTAACCGAGTGGGGTTTGTCCCTTTTCAAATTCGGTTTTGACAAACTGATATTGGATTTGCCAATAGACACGTGCACGTGTTTGGGGTTTGAGTTTTTTTTTTTTTGGTTCAACAGACACCTATCTCAATAATTCAGGAGAAGCAATTGAAGGAAAAGCTTTCTCCATCAGTACACTTATATTTAAAAGAATGTGTTCTAATTGCTGCACATGCGATAAAAAAATTACATTTAATAGGACAAGTCAGCTATGAGGTTTGTGGCATCATAATTTATTGAATCATGACAGGCATAAATGAAGCAAAACCACATGGACCAAAATGAAGGCTTATGAATGATATGAGGAGGAACTAGTCAAATGTTTTGCAGTACATGCCACCCACAAAAAAATCATGCATACATAGTATTGTCAACTTAAATTTGAGAGCTTCTGTAGAATATAAATGTTTTCGGAACTAGTATACATCTTTCACTTTATGATCAAGTGTTGTTAAATCTTCTTTTAGAAGTCAGCCATCCAAGACCACATTTCACTGCAATAATGTAGAAGGGTTATAAAAAAGTTTCAGGCCTAGTGAGATGAGAAATAATGTAAGTGGGAAAAAAGAAAACAAAGATGAGTGAAAGCAAGCCCATAACAGTAAAATATGCAATCTAGAGAAAAGCCTAACATGTTTGACGTATTACATCCAGAGAAAAATGTTTGACTTTATGGCTAGTCCAAGTCCTTAAAAAAGTACAAGTCTTCACTCAAATGATCATCATATCATCATTCTACCTTAGCAACAAGGCAAACATACGCCCAGTGCAAAGCCAAGGGAGGCACTGCAACAACTGTTGATTTTCTCTATTGTAACTCACCATTTACACAGATTCCTTTTTTTCATTTGCCTCATCAGAACCTGGGGCATGTATCCATCAATAGCTGGGAACACTTCATGCTACTGACAAAAGATACCTTCATTTTGGTATATCTCAGCCTGTGAAACAACTTCTATCCCTATTTTCCTCCTCATCCTCTTCCATCGGGTTTCCATTTCCCACTTTCTGTAATATTTTCACTCCAACAGATCCAGCATCATGTGTCAGAACATGTAGCTCACAGCAGCAGGTTACTATGATGCACTTCATTTAATAGTTATCCCGGTTTATTTTATTTATTAGTGTCCCTCCCTCTTCATCGGCTTATGTTCCAAAAGATCTCAATGGATAGGAAGCCTAAAACCAATCAAACTATTCAAGCAGAATCCCAATCATCTCTTAACGTGACTCCAGCTACTGTAACAGCCAATATTAACCTTGTAACAGCCACCCAAAATTTTAAGCAGAATAAGCCACCTTAATCCATAAGCCAGAACTCAGTCACATACAGAAGAAGGCTTTGAAATGATAAGGAGCAGAAGACAATTGAATATATAGCATGCTATACGAGCCATTTGGCATTTGCAGTATTTGCAGTTAGGGTGGACACTACAATTTCAGCATCATCCCAAAGAAGATAGGGTTGGAATTGGACCCGGGTCAGCTGATTCGCTGGAAGCCAAAAATCAATCTGGCTTGGGCCAATTCATCCGACTTGGGCAGCCAGAATCGCCCAATTCTAACTAGGATCAGCTTGCACTGGCAGATTTTGGATAATCTCAGTCCAGTAGAGCCAGGTCCAAATGGTTTGGCCTTTCCAAGAATAGTTCAGCCGATCATGGCCAATTTCATGTGGAATCAGATTCAGCTCAAGCCATCAGGGCAGAATTGAGGTTGGACATGCAGAATTGAGGTCAGCCAGAACCAATTCATCTGGATTGGAATCAGCCAATCATTATATAAAATATATTTAATATAATTAATATTGATATTTAATTTTTAGCATACTTCTCACTCCACTTATATCATATAGCAGCTCTCGAACTGTGCTTTTTGCTCATCTTTTCTGCACAAATTTTGGAGAAAATCTGCCACAATTGCTAAATAATCCCACAAGTTAGGAAGATATGATTCCGGTCTTCCATAAAGGTGTCACAGGTGATGTTGACTTTTTTATTGTTGTCCATAATCCACTTCAATTCTTGTTTGCAGTATGGAGCCTTCTCATAAATTTCCATAAAAAAGCCTGATTTTCAAGGAAACACCTGTATTCTGAATTATTATGACATGTCGTCTCATCTACCAAAACCTCAACCTCGGAGAAACAAAGCTAATCGTGAATTTACCATTAATACTGCATCTCCAAGCTGTTACAAAGTATTATTTATATTGATGACTAAATGGTTAACATACCTTATTAAGATAATGTTAACCCCACCCAATAAAAAATAAGACGCAGGACAATGGTCATGCCATGTCATGAACCCAATAAGTCAGTGGGAGCCCCGAATTTGATCAAAGTACTCTCCTCTTGTAATGGATGCTAGATGAAACCAATCCGGTCAACACAAGTCTGCATGGTAATACAAAAAAAAGTGGGGAATTCATGCATAGGAGGACTGCAGGGGCTGATTACAAACAATGTGATTATCAAAAAAAAGAAGAAGAAAGTGGGGAAAGGAAAAAAATGTCAGCAAGCAAACAATTAGAAAGGGGAGCCAATAATTGTTGGTGATTTATTAAACCGGTAGACCATGTCCCCTGGAAGAGGTGGCTGCCGGTATATGTCATTTTCATTCAGGCCGAACGCCAACGGTCCTCCAATGGAGGGGTCAACGACTGCTTTTTCCGAGGATTATTATTATCATTATTTTTTTTAGATCAACCGGCCATGGTTCCCCGGAAGGGTGGTCGGTGACAAATGTCATCTTACTTAAGGTCGAACGCCAACGGTCCCCCAACGGAGGAGTCGACGACGACCTTGTCTGTTTATTAAACCCCGTCATGCTAATTAGTCCGGTCCTATCCAAGAACGCGCCGGCTGGTTTCAATCCCATGCTAAATACGCCAATACCATGTCTTAATCGAACATGAGTAAACCCAAAGCACACAAAAATGCAGCAATCCGATGCAAAAAAAGGGAGCAACAACGAGGGGACAAAAAATGAAACATAGGCAGGAAGCCTACGGTACGGAAGTGCAACAGTGGCCGATGCGCAATCGATCACCACGTCGGGACACTTCGAAGGTCAACTCCGTTCGAGCGGGGTTCTCCCCGCCAGAGAGCAAAAAAAAAAGCGGGGAGAAAGAAATGAAAAGATTCGTCGTATTGTAATGAGACCAAGCACCGTAGCCTTAGTCTAAAGAGCCGAGGGGAAGAGGCACATTAAGAAAAAAAAAACGAAACTAGAAGGAGAAAAAAAAACCGAGCAAGGAATTACCTGTCGATGAAAGTTCGCGCCCGGCAGTGAACGACGACTGAAACGGGTACGGTTGTGGCAACGGCCAACAATCCCCTCGCTGTACGAAGGGTCTGACCTTGAGAAGAGGCCGCCAAGGAAGGACGGAGGCGTGTCGTCGGGCGCTGGGCTACACTAGCCAAGCGGCGTCGACGTGCTTAAGCTTCGACGGCTCGTCGACGAACGCAGAGGAGATCGATCCCTTCGTCCGGCGGGTCATCGAAGGACCTTCAAAGAAAAGACAGAGGAGAAAAGAAAAAAATGGTCAGCCCTCCGCCACCAGAGGAGATGCACTCTCGGTCACCGCAGGCAAAGAAAAAGAAAACGAAGCACGGGAATATACGTGAAGAAAATAAGGGGAGAAATGGAAATCTATGTCCGATGCCGAGAAAGCTCCCTCACGTCAACAAGTCAAACAAGCGGAAAAGCGGAGCCCAGGAGAGACGAAGGCCGATAGCAGTTGTGCCACAAGAAGGGATCCCAAAGGGCCGGGAGGAAGCCCGCAAAGAGGGCTGGAAAAGACCCTAACGAGCCAAAGAGGGCTCCCAGCACGTTCTTTGTCTTCCTGGAGGAATTCAGAAAACAGTTCAAGGAGAAGCACCCGGAAAACAAATCCGTTGCTGCCGTCGGGGGAAGCCTGCGGAAGAGGAGGAGATGGCTCGCCTGTAGAGCTGGTGCGGTGGAGAGGACCGCCAGGCTCCGTCGGCAGCCTACCGTACTCACACTCCGGAATGAAGGCGCGCGGGATGCCGAGCGGAGGAGAAGCTTTCACGGAACTGCAGCCGCCGTCGAACCCCCGCGAGGTCGATGAAGAGGGAAGAGGCGGGAGGAGGCCTGCCTGCCGCAGGAGACACGGCGCCGGAGGTGCCGAAGGGAAGCCGTCGCCGCCCTCGGCCGCCGCTGTACCAACCTGGAGGCGCCTGCGGCCGAGCCTGCCAGCCGCCCGCGGGATGGAGTCGAGCTCCAGAGGGGCGGAAATGACCGAACTACCCCCCCCCCACCTTCGCGAAGCTTCCTCCGCCAAGAAGACCCACCGCGGCCTTACTCTGTCGGGACGTGAGAGCACAAAGCAATTTTGATCGGAGTCAAAAACGAACGGGCCGGCCGTGAGGCATGGCGACCCCCCCTCCAACAAAAAACGAAGGGCGGAACTAAATAAATGTCTTGATGGACAAGGTCGGGGGAACAATTTTGACCTTGGTCAAAATTGAGAGGCATTCGTCACCTGGCTCCCAAATGAAATGAGTAAACAGGTAAAAAAAAAAACGGTGAAAAGGAGGGAATATGAGGTGACGGATATAAGAAAAAAATAAAAAAAACAAACAGCAAAAAAAAGGAGAAGTAGAAAATCAGCAAAAAGAGGGTTAAAAAAAAGAGAAGAAATAAAAATGAGTGATGATAAAAAAAAGAGAAGAAAAAAAAAAAAGGAAGAGAAAAGAAGATAAAAAAAGATGGTTTCTGTTAGAAAAAAAAAGAAGAGAGAAAAGAAAATTGAGAGAAAGAGAGAAAATGAAATCAGCAAAAAAAAGGGAAGATATATAAAAAAAAGAAGAAAAAAGCGGAAGAGAAAAAAATGTAGAATTAGAAAAAGTCAGCAAAGAAAAAGAAATAAAAAATATGTAGAAGAAAGAAACATTGAGTTATGTCATGCGGTAAAGAAGAATTTTTATCTTTCATCTTATATCAAATGGGCCATTAATTTGGATCTCATTGGGTCGAACTTTCTTCTTAAACTATCCAAGTTTGTTGAAATTTTTTTTTTAGAGGGATTAGGATCCCTCTAATGAGCCCCAAATGGGCTTAACTAATGTTGATTTATCCATTGGACCCATGCACATGCACATGGGCCTTTATTTTGGCCATTTGGGCCCAATTTTTCAAGGGGGGAAGGCCCAAAATCTGTCCCAAATGGGAGATCCGAAAATCCTCTTGAAAAAATGATTTGAGGGACATTTTGTGTAATTGGCCACCCCAACCCCCCATAAAGGTGACCAAAGCCCAAAATGCCCCCACATTTTTCCCTCGCACCTACCACAAAGCAAAAGGCATAATAAAATATTTTCAAAGTTACCCTCCCCTCTCCTCACACCATCAAAAACAAGGAGAAGTTGGGGCATTTTGTGGACCAAAATGCCCCCCTCTTTTGGCATATAAAAAGCCATGAAATCCTCTTGGAGAGGAGAGAGGCAACATTCCCTAGGCAAGGTTCACCTTACGTAAAGTGCAAGGAGCTCCCCTTTGTCCCATCGCCCAAGAGAGTGTGAGGAGGGAGGAGAGGTCCAAGCTCCATTTCTCATGGAATTGGCTAAGTCCCAAGGTATACCATGGGCTCAATCATATCATCTCACACCGATTAGCGTGTTGAAATACATCACAATCAATGACCTATAAGGCAGGAGGAATATCACCCATTTCATCAAGGCCCATTAAGGCTCTCAAAGCCCGATTGGCCATCATCAATGTGGATCAAGATCACGGACCTCATTTCAAATAAATCAAGTTCAATTAACTAAGGCCCTAAGGAGAAAAATCATTCATCAAAGCCCATTAAGGCTCTTAATGTCTAATTGACCATCTTCAATGAAAGTGCAAAGCACTACGAGCTCCCATTTCAAATGAACCAAGTCCAATCAACTAAGGCCCAATTAGGCCTTGACCAACATGAACAAGAGACCGGTCCAAGGCCCATTAAGGTGGGACTTAGGCCCATTAAGGTCTACAAGGCCCAATCAACTATTTTTAAAGGAAGCTCAATGCCATATGACTTCATTCCAAGTTCATCAAACCCGGTCCATTCAAGTCCAATCCGGTTTCAACCGAGATGAGCATGAGATCGACCCAAGGCCCATTAACATGGAAAGTGGGCCCATTAAGTCCACATGATCGTGCTCCAATTGAACCAACATAAACAAAAATCCAACTCCACTATGAAAGAGAAAACCCCCAACGGTTGGAAAGATAAAACCCCCAACGGTTGGTGGAAGAAAGAGAAAACCCCCAACGGTTGGAAGAAGAACACCCCCAACGGTTGGTGGAGAAAAGAGAAAAACTCCCAACGGACCATCAAGGCCCGTTAGCTCGGTTAATCCCCGATCGAGAGATACCGACTGGCGGATGAGAGAGAAAACTCCCAACGGACCATCAAGGCCCGTCAGCTCGGTTAATCCCCGATCGGGAGATACCGACTGGCGGATGAGAGAGAAAACCCCCAACGGTTGGCGAAGGAAAGAGAAAACCCCCCAACGTACCGCGAAGACCCACCGATTCAGTCAATCCCCGATCGGGAAGCACCAGTCAGTGGATGAGAGAGAAAGCTCCAACGGCTCATCCGAAAAATCTCAAATTTCATCAGCTCGGCTCGCTCACAAATGGGCAATGCCGAGAAATAAATTCCAAGCCACATTAATCCGGTTAATCCCCGATCGGGAAATACCGGGTAGTGGATGAAAATTCCAAGGCCCATTAATCCGATTAATCCCCGATCGGGAAATACCGGGTAATGGATGAAAAAAATCCCAAATTCATCAACTCGGCTCGCTCCCAAACGAGCAATGCCGGCAAACAAAATTTCAAGACCCATTAATCCGGTTAATCCCCGATCGGGAAAATACCGGGTAATGGATGAAAAAATCCCAAATTCATCAACTCGGCTTGCTCCCAAACGAGCAATGCCGACGAAAAGTTCAAGACCCATTAATCCGGTTAATCCCCGATCGGGAAAATACCGGGTAATAGATGAAAAAATCCCAAATTCATCAACTCGGCTTGCTCCCAAACGGGCAATGCCGATGAAAAGTTCAAGACCCATTAATCCGGTTAATCCCCGATCGGGACAATACCGGGTAATGGATAAAAACCCCAAATTCATCAACTCGGCTCGCTCCCAAACGGGCAATGCCGATAAAAAGTCCAAGACCCATTAATCCGGTTAATCCCCGATCGGAAAATACCGGGTAATAGATGAAAATTCCAAGACCCATTAATCCGGTTAATCCCCGATCGGGAAATACCGGGTAATGGATGAAAATCTCCAACGCCCATCGGTCCGGCCAGTCCCTAAAAGGAAATGCCGGGTCGTGGGTATCATGTCCCAAGCACAAGTCGGTTAATCCCCGATCGGGAAAATACCGCTTGTTGGATGCGGAATCACAAAGCACGTGATCAAAAAAAAGGAGGGAGACCGTGGTGGGATCGGCGTATGCCGCCTTCTACCCCCCGACCTAGTCCCAAAAAGAGGGAGAGAGGAAGCGTAGAAATACGAAAAAAAGAAATAATGGGAGAGGGGAGGCGATGACCCGCTTGTTATTTCATTATTTACATTCAAAAAAAAAGCAAACACATATTTTTTCCTTGCATTCGTCCCGTTCGAATGTTACCATACGGCAAGCTTAATCAGGGGGTTACCGAGCCGCCGCTCGGTGTAATTAACATCAAATCCATTCGCGGATCGGATTGAGAGAGGTCAAACCATAATTTAAAGAACCCACACCATAACCTTGCTATGTTATTTATAATAACTCTAATAATCATCAAATTAATTTTTTAATACCGAAAGAGGTAGAGCGAGAATCTTGTCATCATCGTTGTTGAGGATTTTCACGCCAAAACGATAAGTGAGGGAAAAAGTTGTCGCACCCGCGTAATATAATATTTTATTTTATCCCTCAAATAATTTTCACCAAAGATTAACCACAATTTTCGCCGAAACAGAGAGTTTAAAAATAAAGAAGAGGGCGGGGCGGCGCAAAAAAAAAGAGAAGAGATAGCGAGGTTCGCACAGATAATCCTTATCGTAATTAGTCCTTGCAGGTAAATAGTTCTTAGTCATTTTTTAAACTACAAAACAAGTCAGTAAATGAGGGGCATGGTGAATGGTTTTAGGCATTTTGCATTTTCCCTCTGTTTCTAGTCATTCTTTTGATTTTTTATGTTAAAAGAATTGTCTACTTTGGCTGGATCCAGGAATGGTTATGAATCGACCCCGAATTGGTCAGGAGGGAAAGAAGGAATATCTCAATAAAGTATTGATCCAATCCAGCTAGGAACTGCGGAAAGCTGAATTGGGTCAGGATAGATGATCAATCAGATTTTGGCACATCTATCCAATCCAACTCTGTGATTGGCAATTTACAAACCGCATATGCCAAAAATAGGCCAGCTCGGTGAATCCAATGCACTGTCAAGTGTAAGACACAGCTAGATGTGGATCCAGATGCCCCTTAATTTCTGCCCTACCTCCTCAGCGGCTGGCATTCATCCCCAATTCCCCCACCCTCTGTCACCTTCTCGCCACATCCTGCCTCACCATACATTGTGGCCTCAAAATCCAGAATCAAAAAATTAAAGAAACTGAAAAAGATGCAAATTGCCATTTACAAAACAGGTAACTCATAATATATCTCAACCCTAAGCCAAGCCAAAACAAAGAAATCCAAAATCATAAAATTAAAGAAACTGAAAAAGATGCAAATTGCCATTTATAAGACCAAATAATTCATAATAAATCTTAACCCTAGGCCAAGCCAAAACAAAGAATATAGTGATCAAACCTACTACAATTATGAGAATATCGTCAAGAGCAAATAAGTAGTTCTATGAAAAGACTATAATATAGAGCAAGCACACTATTCTGCAGATTTCCTTTATTCTTATGTATTAATTTTATGCAAGAGAAGATAAATTATAAGTTCGAGAGGCAACAACATACTGGACAGTTCATCATCAGGGTTTCCCTTTTTCACATGAAGACAGTGCATAAGAACAGTAACTTGTTGAACTGCTGTCAACTGCATTTTACCAACTGTGCTCTTTCCACTTGTTCCAGCTTCTTCATTATTGTTTAGTAGTCTTGGGGTGATTAATATTTCACAGTCATCGTGCTCCACCTTAGGCAGAGAGTCTACATGATCTTTGACAGCAGAACAATGCTCAGAAATCTCAGATAACTGAAGTGTGTTACCATCACCATTTCTCCATATTTCTTTTTCTGAAACAAGAACGAGCTGAGATTTTGCGTCCACCTGAGAAGATGGTGATCCAACATTACTGGAATATCCATAGTCAGTTGATTACAGCTGAAGAACTGATGAATTACCTGATGTACTGTGCGGAAGCCAAGGACACCTGTAACAGAGAGACGCAAGACACATGCATGCTGGGCATGTTTGAGATGAACCCTGGCATCGAAAGTAGTATTATACATAAAAGAAGATTGCTACTAAATTAAAAAAAGCAGTTCCTGTACAATAATATAATGTACTGTTTGGCAGTTATGACATATTGTTAATATTCTGCTTAGTTAGCTTTCACGATTTCTCTTAATAGTTTTATGATAACATTGTAATTTATTCATTTTGTTATCATAAAAAGACTAAGAGAGATAAGCCATGGTTAGATTTTAAAAGAGAAAAGCAGTTGCCTTAAGCATATCACTCCTCTCAACTATCATCAAGACAAGGAGTATTCTCTGGTGTATTTAGTAAGTATTTGTCAATAGTGTTTTCCTAAAAAGCAGTTTATCTTTGATAATGAATAAACTAAAATAAATATATTCATAACTCATATATTACAAGGCACGACAAGGTATTCTGGGATAAAGATTATCTTTCAAAATTAATAAAAAATAAAAAAATCAGTCTGGCTGGATCCCCAGTAGAACAGCTACCTAGATACCGAGGGATCGCCACCTCCCGGTGGTAGAGAGAAGGTGGCTGTCAACCCCTGCACCTTCCCCACCCTGATGACGTTGGGAAGGTGACTCATATCAGGTCTATAGACCCAATACAAGTCACATCCACCAACTTAAGTTGGCCAATTTGCTTAAATCAGTTTCTGCTGGGACTGGGTATGGCCACATCCATTAACTTAAGTTGATAGATCCAGCTTGTATAGGTCTATAAATCCAATGTATGCATCTTCCCTGCCTGGTTGGGGCAAGGAAGTTGCAGGGAGGGATGATTCCACCACCACCACCCCCCACCATCTCCTGGCATTGATCCTGCTGGGATCGGCCTGGATCAATCTAGGATTGGCCCAGAATCAGCCAATCCAGGCCGATCCAACCACGTATAGCCCAATCACTGGAAATCGACCCAAGGATTTCCTGTGGATTGAGTTGGCACCTGTTGATGCTCCGATTGGCCAATCCTGTAAACCCTGGAGCAGGAGGAAGATGGTTTTCAAGAACCACCTGTCTAGTCCAAAGAGGTAAATTCCACAAAGTTGTCCACTCATCACAGAATCGGCCCAAACCAATTGGAGTTTGACAGAAAGTGGGGTGATATTGTCGATCCATCTGACTGGTTTAGAGAAAGAGAAAATGATTGGTCTAGAATAATTTTGTGGGCATCTTTTTCATCCACAAGCATGGGATTAGATGAAGGTATTAATTGAATTATAACGCTAGTCAATATCCTGATTGACCTTATACAAACAGATCTCATGTCTAACTAGTTCCACAAAACATAAAAAATTATGAAAAAATTGATCTCAGAGTTTTACACACATCAAAAGTAACAACATCAGGGATACATTATTGTAATTCAGCTGCAGATCTATATAAAACAAAGTAGGATAGGCAAAAGGTGATCCCTATCCAGAAGGCTCCAAATAGTAGCTCAGTTGTCGCCCAAAACTCCATACAAATAGTAACTCAAACATACTCTAGCTTGTGTTCGAAGATCTCATCTTCATGTGGATATTTGATAACACAGCAACTGCAAGTAGATCCAGTTCCATGGTTCAACCCATCTCTAGCTTCATTAGACAACTTGAGATCCTCTAGAAATCAATTATTCATTAACACTCACAATGGTAGAAAATTGGGGCACTAAGTGATGCAGGATGGAATCGCTAAAATGAGAACTAGGGCGACTAAATCAGCTAAAATACTAAACTAAAATTTAAAATGGTTAAAATTAACTAACCTGTTCTAAATTCCTCATTTATTTAACTGCACCAAACCTAAACCTCCTTCATTCCAACTACAGATGGTTTCAACCAAAGGGGAGTAACACGGAGGGCATCTCCCAAGTGCGCGAAGGGGAAAACTCCAGGCAACGTGCCTGTTCGACAGCCGAAACCAAGGGCCACATCTTGTGCATGCGTGAGCATGAACGGCGGGGATGTGGGCACATGGCGACCGCTGGATCCAAGCTGAGAGGGCGACGTGGCATGACGGTGGTGCTTTATGGCGAGACGGCTGAGGGTCCCAGCAAAAGCTTGCGGAGACAGAATCAAAACTTCAGCGCATTCATACGCACGCGAGAAGCTCTGGAGAGCTTGCGATGGTCTGGCAGCTCTGGGGCTCAGTCACAAGCATGCGAGGTGTTGCGGACGAAGCTTTGGAGGGTCAATGGAAATGGCTCACCGAGGTGTCAACTAACCAAAGACGTTGATGGAGAGCTTGCTGAAGTTGCCTTCGATCGTGTAGCCGATCTATGACTCCGATCTCATCACCGCTGCCTGATTGATTCGTAGAGAATGAGTCACTGGTGAAGGGAGTTGCTGCGTGAAGAGGACGAGGTAGGAAGTCTATGCGCCGGATCTGAAAATGATGATTCTAAAACCGCCGATGTCGTCAGAATTGAAGGGTGTCGTCTACCAATTGCAGTGATGTCGATCGACGGGGTGGGTGAGCTGTTTTAGAAGCTACCGCTCATGATGGCATCGAGAAGAACCTATGAAGGGGAAGGGAGGAAGAATGGCACGGAGGACGGAAGGTCCAAGGGAGGTGAAAAAAGGCCCGTGGCCAGAGGATGGGAGAGGAACGCCTCCTTGTCCGAACAGAAGGTAGAAGAGAAAATAGGGGCCAAAGCCCTTGCATGGGAAAGCCAACACGAAAGCCCAAAAATTTCATTGTATATCTTATCGTTTACATCATGGTGTCATGGTGCCCCTTTATAGAGGTGGCAATTTAACCAAAAGACCCTATTAAATAGGGGTGAGTACGGTTTGGTTTGGTCCAATTTGGGCCATTTTTTTCCAAACCAAACCAAACCGATTCAACCCCCAAACCAAACCAAACCAAACCAATTTCAATTCGGTTTAAACCAAAAATATATAAAAATATTTTTTACATATATATAATGGTTTTTAAATTAAAAACAATCAAAATAAATATTATTTTATTATAAAATTTATAAAAATCTCATTTTTAATAATATTATACCAGTTTTTATATAATTTTTTAATTAAATTAGTTTAAACGGTTTGGTTTGGTTTAAACCGGTTTGGAGGACTTCCAAACTGAACCAAACCGAACATGGTTCAAACCGAACCGAACCGAACCAAACAGGCCAGTTCGGTTTGGTTTTTTCGGTTTGAACCGTTTAATGCTCACCCCTACTATTAAAGAAACGTTTACAAAGCATAAAATTCTAAAAGTATTTTAAAAGCTTCCTAAAATTTTCCCCATCACTAATCATTATCAAGTCCAGTTCTCTTTCTAGAATAATAGGAACTCCACCCTCTACCATCCTCTAAGACACCATCTTCTACAACTAAATTAATGAGTATACGAAGCATACCTAATACATTTTCCTTACCATAATTTGCTGCCTCTCTTGCAGAATTGATCACTATTAATCCATGGCTCTCGGACCTGCAAGTCTGGAAGCTCATTTTACCGGTAATGCTTTGGTCTATCTGAAAAACCAGGAATAGAGGAACAATTTGAGAATCCTAGATGCATTCTTCAGCAGACGGTGCCTTCTGTGGACTCGTTGTACTCTCAAGCAGGATGTCCTTTGGATGATTCTACTATCAGAAAAAAATTTAATCATCTTTCCTTATATTTTGTGTAGACTCCGCATTTTTCCTACCATTTCGGTAGTTTTTTTATCTTTGCTTCTCTCCTTTTCTTTTGTGTAGGGAATTTCTCCCTCTTTCCTTCGTATCTTCCATCAATCAATAGAAATTTTGGCCTTTTGGCCCTACTAAAAAACATTTGCCTTACCACAACCATTTGATATAATAACATAAACAAGAGAACATAATAGCATAAAATGTTAAATGACTGACAACATCAATACTGGGATTGAATTAAATATGCACAGACAAACCAGAATAGAAAGCATGTACAAAAAGAATGTCTGTCTGGGAGGAAGCATGCAATTCGTTTTTCATTCTTTCTACTTTCATCATCTTTCCACAGAAAGTTGGCCAAACCAATGACTGAATGAATTAGGGGCTTACCATCAGGCCCCACTGTGTTGGCAGAGAGTGGCGTTGGCCAGAAACTAGGGCTAATCCACCTGGTCAACCTATATAACAGGAACTCGTAACACAGGATGCATTCCTACAATGGGTGCCTATAAGTGGAAGGCAACCAAGCAGACTATACACAATGATGCCCCCCTACCAACCTCTCAAGATCAGCTTAGATTCTCCATCCTTGAATGATAGCATTTTCCATTCGTTTCATTTCGTTATGTGCACAAGACAACAAAAGGAGAATCCAATTTTTTACTTATAACAAGGGTTAAAACATGAAAACAGAACCTGGTACAGCTGATACCTGAGAAATACTGGTTCTCAACACTCCTGTTCCATCTCATTTGTCAATACCTCATCTTGATGATACAGGAATTTAATAATAATGCGCATCTCTCTCCAACCATCTCATTTGCCAGTTGACACAAGTATGTCATACACACAAGATAACAACATAAGTATATAGAGAAATACAAAGATATGCGTACAAGGGTCATCACCTACTTCTAGACATTCTTATCATTCTCCTGACAGATTTATGTATTGCTTTCCACTCCCCCCTTCACTAGTTGGGACCTACAACTGCACTTTGTTCATCAATAACCGTTCACTAGCTAGTCCCCAACATTAAACCTACTCAGCCCACTGCTATCTGACTCCTAAATGTCTTGTGGATCTAGGTATTGAGGTTTTAGGCATTAGAGCAACTAAGATTTCAGATCTGATCACTTTTAACGTCTGGACCCAAGATCCATCCATCAAGGGGTTTAGAATCTACTTTGGCAATCTCTGTACCCTAGCCTCAACTATATTACTAAATTATGGACACAACTTGACCACAAAACAGAATTTGAAACAGATTAAAAATTTAAAACCCTCACCGGGGACCTTAAATTATGGATATTGAATTTAAACAAACAACAAAATCAAATTTTTGGATGTGTATGAGTCTTCAGTTCCTTCCTGAAGCACAACATGCATCACATTGAAGTTTTTGATGCATGTAAGCTTGCAACGAATGGATCTCATAGCTGCTACCACCTCTTTTGCTGATCACCTTCCAAAATGTTTAATACAGAGTAACCATCAGAACCAGGTCTCCAAAACTCTTCTTCCTTAAACAAATTTTCATAACATTTGGCTATGCCACCTCTAACAGCATTTTTTTTCTTGCAGCTAAGAATGTCCAATTATGGTTGACTCAATAAAATTCATCTTATTTCTGGTTGCCATCGAATGGAAAGCTTCAATGTTCTTTCTGCCATCCCTTTAATCAATGTCTTTTCATCATTGTCGCATTACAATTCTTCCATCAAGAGTAGATTGTCAATCCTACTTTTAACATCATTGTACTCCAAAACCTAGACTTTAGACAACTTTCCTCTTCCCCTTTCCTCTCAGGCTCATCCAACCAGCCATAGAATAGAGCTGTACTTGAACCTCCAGCTGGTGAATTAAATACTTCGTGCTATAATTTCATTTTATTGACATGTTGATTAAGATATTTTAATTATCTCTTTCTTATGCTGGTTTATGTTTTGAGGTCGGTTTAGGCGTGTTTGACATGTTTTAATTGTTTTAAGACCTTTTGATTAAATTGTTTAAATGTGTTTTAGTTTTTTTTTGAATTTCATTCAGTTTCATGATTTGATTTGTCTTAATGACTGTTTTGGGTATTTTTGAATGTTTTGAATGTTGTTTATTTGATTTCTCTTAAATTTATTTAATCATCACTTGATTAGGAATTTAACTCCGCAAGGTCAAGTGAATTTTAAATAAATTTTCAAATTGCTTAAATCTGACTTTTTTTGTATTTTTCAACTTTAATGAAGTATTTTTTAAATCAATTTTATCTCATTTATTTAACTCGGGTCGGCATCACATCCGGTCCATCGGGCTAGCATTCGGTACTCGGTTTCAAGCATCCACATCAACACTTGAATTGTTCTTTTCATTTCATTCCATGTTGGAGTACATCAAGTCGGTGTCATGAGCTAAAATTTGAAAGTGAAGGTTTCATTCTCCCAAGGTGTATTTCCATAAAATCAAAGAAAAAATCGATATTACGACGACATGCCGACCCATCCTTGATCGAATGAAATTTTCTTCCAATAGGACTATGTCTTTTGACTTGTCACACCGAGAGAAAAATCCATCTGCAATGGGAGTGTGCTCACGTCTATGTCTCTGAGCGACTAACTGGGATGTACCCGAGTTCGCCGTGACGCCGTCTAATAGGGCACTCAAAATTTAAGCTCACCATTTATTTAATTTTCATTTCATCTTCTGAATTTTTATTAAGTTTATTTTTTTGTCCAAGGCTCATTGGACCGGTTCAAGTTACAACAGCCCGGTTGGCTGGCCTTCAAGTCTTCTTGGACCAATGGACCTGTTTTTGCTTCTTGGGCCTGGTGGACCTGTTTGGACCCTTCAAATTCTTGCCACATCACTGTTTGGACTGAAATTGAAGGTCCCTTTTTGCACTGAAACAAGACCTGTTAGGGGCAACTTTTAAAGGGTCGGAACAGTGAGTTAAGTGGCCGAAACGGGCTAAAATGGGCTGTCTTGGGAGCAGATTTGAAGGACTGTTTAGGAGTCCACAAAGGGGACTGTTTGGGAGTCCACGAAGGGGACTGGTTTTGGGCTGTGCAGGGGGCAGACTTGGGATCTGTTTAGGGGTTGTGGTTAGGCCAGTTTAAGGTCTGTATGGGGACATGTTTGAATGGATTGCAGAATCGGCCGATCCGGATCGGGATCGGCCGATTCTTGGATCAGATCGGTACCCACCGATCCGATTCCAGCCGGAACTACCGATCCAGCTGGGACTCCCGGCTGGATCGGTCTGAATCAACCGGATCGGTCAATCCTGGACCGATCCAGGTGGATCGATCTGGGAATCGGTCGATCCGGACCGATTCCCTAGAACCCGGAAGGGTCCAAAATCGGATCGATTCAGGACCCGATTCCGGTCCATTTTCTGGTCCGATCCCTCCCAATAAGGGGGAGATCGGACCGATTCCCCCTTCCCACCTCTCATTCTCACTTCCCCCCCTCCCCTTCATTGTCTAGGGCTCCCCCTAGACCCCTCCCCCAACAATCCACCTTGAACATTGGCCAATCCGCGACTACTCTACGTCCCGCTGATGATAGTGTAAACATATTAATATATTTCACTATCACTTATACTATCACATATATAGAAGATTCATAATCATAAATATATATTATATACTTAAATTTACATAAAGATCTATTTAACTCTCTTCTCTCTCTCTCTTTTATATAATAATTTATACTTAGATGACAGTTTCTTGAAAGGAACTTACGTTGTATGGCATTGTTTGATAGAATGTCATCCACATTGTTTTTTATTTTTTTATTTTTTATTTATTTCGATGATTTTCCCTGATTTTTTGAGGATTTTTATGATTTAAAAATTTTAAAAATTGCCCGATCCAGACCGATCCCGGACGCCCTTTCTTCCGGAGGATCGGCCGATCCAGACCGATCCCGATCCTACGATCCTTGCCTGTTTGAGGGCCTGGACAGTGATCGAAAAGGAACTGTGCAAGGGGCAGTTTAAGGGGTTCGTTGTAGGCCGGAAATGGGGTCTGCAGGAGGGCAGTAACTGGACCTGTTTGAATGGTTGGTATGGGTGGAACATGGGTGGTGTTTAGGCAAGGTTAAGGAGAGGCCGAAGGGGCTGTTCAGGCCATAGGAAGGGGTGGCCGAACAGGGCTGTTTAAGGTTAATCTGACTGAGGTTGTGAAGGGCCAGACCGGGGGGGGGGGGGTGCACGAGGGGTTGCAGTGGGTAAGAAGGGACTGAACAGGAGGGATCCAGGCCAGTTAAGGGGCTGTTTGGCAGGGGGTTATTGTGTAGGCCGAGGGGAGGGCTGACAGGGGTGCAACCAGGTGCTGCGGTAGGCCAGACAAAATCTGGCAGAGGGTCTGTTTAAGGAGACTTAGAGAAGACAATTGGGAGGGCCAAATGGGGGGCTGTGTACAGGGGAACCGGCCATGGAAGGAAGAGAGAGAGAAATGAATAAAAAGAAAAGAAAGGAAGGAAAGGAAGAGAGATGCGGCCAAGGGTGATGATGGTGATGGGATCACATGGTGCCTTACCTTCTCCCTTTCATTTTTCCTTCTCTTCGTTTTGCTGAGTATTGAATGACAGTGCCACCACCTCCTTGCGCTTCTTCTTTTCCTTCTGTTGCCGATTGGAGCTGTTGCTGTCGCCTTGGCCACTGGGTGCAGACGTGTGGTGCTTATCCTTTTCTGTTGGTGGGTGCAGCAGCCCACGTCAGCTGCCTTCCCCTTCTTCTGTTGGCCACTGGCTGCTGGATGTGGCGTCCTTTGCTGGTGACAATGGCAGCAGGTGTTGAAAGAAGAAACATGGGCAGCTTCTCTTCCTCCTGCAGCTGGCTCCTGCAGAACATGGACTTCTCTTGCTAGTAGGTGCTGCAGCAGGTGCTGGACTAGGGAGATAGGCAGCCTTATAGGTAGATGTTGGCAGCTGGGCAAGATGAAAAGAACATGGACTTTTCTCTCCTGCGGCTGGATGATGTGGCAGAATCTGCTCTTTTTTTTCTTTTGCCTTTTATATAAAATGGGAGAGGAGAGCCACATTGACAGGACAAGGGAGGGTGGATGGCACGCACAGGATTCTTCCCCCATCTGTCTTCTTATTTTCTCTCTTTCCCTTATTCTAAAAAGGAGATAATGAGGGATATATGATCTCATTAACTATTTCTAAGATTGTAGGAGCCAAATGGGGATGTGGCTGGTACGTTGGCACGAGAGAGAGGAGTGGCAGCTGGTTTTCTTAGGTTACGCTTAACCTAATTTCAATCAAGATGACCACCAAACTAATGATCGACATCAATTCCGGGTGAGAAGTATTAAATAAGCTTCAAAATTAACCGGAATCATCTAGAGGATGCTCTGATGGCCGTAAATCTCGTGCACCATCAGATCTATAGCCAAAAGTCTTTAATTTGCCTAGAGATCACCGATTCGATAGATTTTCTAATTGGTACAATCTTGCCCTTGAAAATTCCGAAAATTGCATCTAACATGCACTTCAGTATTCATGCCCCCAGACTTTGGTCTTTGTACATAAATAGGTCTGTCCATATACTGTATCTAACTTCGGCATTGCTGAAATTTGAGTTGAATGGACCAAGTGGTGATGCAAATCAGTTATTAGGCCGACTATCAGTTAGTCGGGTTCAAAAAAGCCAAAATGGTCATTTTGACTCCGGGAACCGGTTTCTAACATATGAGATACTGCGGAGGTCTTCACTAGCACTGTCCCATGGGCCCATTTGTGTTGTCCTTCAGGCCCAATATACTCTGATAAGGTCGTTCGAAAATTGGCTCTCAGTGTTTTACCTGTAATTTGTTGAATATGGGCCAAACTACTGATCTGACTCTGTCATTACTCAATATTTAGTTGGACGAACTTGATGGTGGTGCCCGATTGCTATTAGGCCAACGTTCAATCGATCAGGCCCAATAGGGACAAAATTGTCATTTTCTCACCAAAAATTATCATTTTCTCAGCAGGAATCAGATTTTGCCATTCAAGACACTATTGTAGAGATTATGACCAAGACCGCACTGTGGACCCATTCATTTTATCTTTTGGGCCTAATAAACCTAAAAAGACAGTCCAGGAGCCCACTTCGGTTGTTTTAACCATAACTTGCTAGATACGAGTCAAATTTCTGATTTGACTCTGGCGTTCTTCAAATTTGGGCTAGACGAACCCGACAATGGCTCCAATTTGTTATTGGGCTGACTTTCGATCGGTTGAGTCCCATAAGGCTTATCGAGCCCATTCGGCCCATTAGTTCCAAATATGATATTAAGTGCATCTCACCTTCCTGTTTGGCTTTCTTCCTTGTGCTTTTACCTGAAACTTGTTATTTATGGATATTGTGACATTTTGGGTGCCAACAATTTACAATTTTACATGTGAAACTATCATTGGTCTTGGCTACGTAGAGCCATCATCCATGTTTCTTTTAGTTAAGGCTTATGCTTCATGAGGCACTTAGATGATGCATCATCATCACATTGGTAGTGAGGCCCATTGTCCAATGCTCTTTGAAGTCTTTTTGTATTTCTTCTCCCTTCAATAGGAAGTGCTAGTCATTTTCTTATTTATTTGCTAGATAGACATCTTGGGAGCTACAAATTTTCTTATTTTAGCTTTCTTATCAATTACGAGTGGTATTTTGGTCACATTCTAGAAAACTTAGCTATGTGTTGATGAAAAAGGATTGCATTCACAAGTAAACCATAAGGACCCTATATCACAAAAAAGCAAGATCACTAACCCAGAAGAGTCAACACGACCATATGAATGTTCAACTATTCCTGCTTCTAGATGTGCCATCGATGTGATTGTTAAAGCTTCTCCTTCAAATAAATCAGTCACCCAGTAACTGTTTACATTTTCCAATCCACCAAATTGATGTAAAGTTTCAGTAGCAAGCACTTGCAGTAAATCATACAATGAAGATGAGAGATCATCTAGAATATTCTGCTGAAGGAGTGTAAGTCTGCACAACCACCAAGAGATGCTTCTAATTCCAAGTTGATAGGAACTTCTTTGATGAATTGACAAGTCTCTGACCTTAGTGAACAATATCTTTGCATAAATGATATACTGCAGCATGAAAGCAAGTTAGATGCAAGCATTACTAGTTATCGCAAGTTTCACATCCTTGCAAATACAGAAGAGAGCCCCACGTAGGAAAAAGATACAGCAATGATAAACCCAAATCTATATTATGAACAATCAAAAACCCACAAACAAGGCCTCATACAGGTTAAGTGTTGGCACCTAAAATTTTCATAAAGAAGAGGAAAGGGGACCTCAAGTCACAGATGCTAAGGGGCATAGATTGATGGCAAAAAAAAAAGTAACCACTAGAAACACTTGAGCTAAAGTCAGCTAAGATTCATGATTGGAAGAACTAGAAAAGAATCTCAGCTGGTACAGGGAAATTTCTCTCAATCAAACCAAATTCTAAGGGTCTGAGATCAATATGAAAAAATGAATGAATAATGAGATTTATTCACCCCATAAACATCAAGTGCTTAGTGGGGATGGGATCAGATGGTGTACTAAATATTTGGTTTGAGTGATACTAGATGGAATTAAGACATTATCGGTAGCCAAAACACAAAGGGCCCAAGACCTTTTCAGGTCTGAGAATCCCTGGGCAACAGGTAGGCAACAAACTGGGCAATCTGTCCCAAACACCAGGCCGGCAGAAAGCCACATTCCAAGCCCACCCATCTGAGATTCCTATAGGAATCTGTTGGAGAACAATGTGGGACTTAACACCCTCTAAGGCACCAAAAGAACAAGAAAAATAGACAGAACATGACAAACCAAGGACTGTCGGTTGGAAAATTGAGAAATAAGGAACTCCTTATCATCTGCCACCACAAACTGCCAAAAATGCCAGCATGTAAGCAATTGGAGCTGGAACAAGCAACAGTAGACCCCTCCTCTTGCATGTCTGATAAGCATCAACAAGTCCAGTCCAGCTGCTGTCAAAAGGGAAAGACAGAAGCTTGAACAGACCTGGCCGATGGAGAATTGATAGCTGGAGCAAGCAATAGCAGGTAGGGGAGAGCCTGGATGTGCTTAAAACCTCCACAGCACCACCCTTCTGCAGCCCCGCTAGAACCCCCAAGGGGCAACTTCAGTTGTGGGCTGCCAGGAAGAGAGAAGAAGAAGAGCAGGCTGGAGGAGGCTTCTTGCGCAATTTACATGGAAGGACAGGTTAATTGGGCTAATAAAAGGATTTGGAAGAGATTTTTAACCAAAACCAAATCTGAAACACAGTCAAATCCAAATCCACATACACCGCCAGTCTTAGTCCTACTAGGATTAGGACTAAATAATCCGAATCAAAATTGGATTAAATAATGGGATATGCACAAAATGGACATTTAAATAGCCCATTACCAAGGCATGGGATGAGCCTATTTTGACTAAGGATCCACTTAAGACGCAGCCCACAATGTGATACTCAAATGGGCCCGATAATTCAAAGCCCACTTCAGTATATATAACTAGAATGGCCCACATTAATACCCCTTGTGCGGATCATCTTCTAAGGGTTTAATGGGATGAATTCGGACCTTGAAATAAGGCCACTTTATTGGCAATACAAGCCTACCATAAGGCTTATTATCCAGTCCACTATGTTGTTAATGGGCTATGAGTCAAGCATAAAACAGGTCCCTTCGAGTCATTTTTATCCCATGAAAACAAATCAAATAAAACCCCTTTGCACAGCCCATTTACCAAGCCCTTGATGGGCTATGTTCCACTTAGAAATAGGCCCACTTGGATGTCAATTCCAATCCACATACATCTATGTGCAATCCCCCCTGATTCTGCCACATCAGCTCCTATCCACAGTGTCTGTCTTCTCTACCTAATTTTAAAAGTCACGATCATAATAGTTCCCCCCAGACGCAATTCTTTGGCCTGCTCCTTAGAAAATAGCCGTCTGCTATGTCTGCTGAGTTCTGGGCAAAATAAATGCCCTTCCTACAAGTTAGCAAGCTATTGGTTATCAAACAACCAAGACTAATCGGGGGCCGGCCTTATGGCATGCCCTATGCTTTGGCAAAACTTAAAGGAATGAAAATCAAGTTTAAGGGTGGCATACAAAGGTCAATCCCATAAAGGGAGCGAACCCCAATGTCATACCATTCTACCCTTGATGCCATGGAGTTCTAACTCTCCAGGTCAGAGGAAGGATTATACCCACTATGCTATGGGGAAGCTATGCATATACATATGCACATATGTCAAACCACAAGGTAATGAGATTGATATACATGATGGGAAGAGTCCCTAATGCCTATCAAAGACCAAAGAAGACTTAATCCCAAATCAAACACTGGGACGAATTCCCCAATGATTATTAAAGGCTAAAAGGGATTCAATCATAATTCATTGAAATCAATGGAATTATGGCTTTCATGCCTTCCCTCGTGTATATATATTTCATACCATTCAAACAATAAAAGATTCAATGTTCAGTGCGACTTGTAATGTTACAAGGAGCACAAACAACCCCACAACTTTAAGGAATGCAGACAACAGTTTGAAACATACAAAAATCTGGTTTTCTGTAAACCGCAGATTCTCAGATATCTGCAAACCGCTGGATATGAAAATACCCCAAAAAAATCAGAATCTGAGACTTCCAGAGTATGGTGGATCTGAAAATCCAGAGGTCCGAAGCCTGAAAAATGCCAGACAATCCAGAAAAATCAGACTCCTTCAAGTCGAATCTGAAACAAAAAAAAAATGATGAAAGCCTCAAATCTAAAACTAAAGCTCAAAGTTTGAAAAGAGGGAGCCTGAATCAAACTCAATGAATCCAAGTGAAGATAAACCTAAGATGAACTAAAGAAAAATCCAAACTGAACGTGATCCTTAAAACCCAAACCTAAAAGTATATTGAACTCATTTAAACCCATCAGTAAGAAAATAATAAACCTGATAACGCACACAGGAATGCTTAAAAGGGAAACATATCGAACCAAGCACACATAAAACCACCAAACTGAATCTCAAATTTCAAAAATAAAATAAAATTTGAACAGCCAAATTGAGATATGGGAATTGAAATTTTAAAGCTTAAAACTTAAATATGTAACTTCAAATCTCACATCAAGGAAAACTGAATTCTTAAACCTGGGGCATGAAGATCAAAAAAAAAGTAGGAGATCCTAAAAAATTCAGCAGCTTGCAAGATCACCAACCTGAAGGACACTGGCTTTGGAAGGTCTGTAAGTCAAGAGCCTGAGAATAGAACCTGAGACAGAAACACGTCCATCAAAGAAGCACTAAAAGTCCAAGGTTTAAACACAAAGTCTGAACCCTCAACTAAAGGGATCCGTGGCTTTCTGTTTACAGAACTCAGATCCAAAACTCCAATAAAAGATGCCAGCCTTAAAGTTCATAAAATCAAAGGCACCAGGATTCAGAATTGATGAAGTTTCAGATCATAAGGCCCTCGTATCTAGGATTGGGGCTCAAAGAATCTTAAATCCGAAAAAAAAAATCATTAAGCAAACTCAAATCCCAAAACCTCCTGACCCAATCAGGATTGATACCTCAAATCCAAAATCCCAAACAAAGAGATCTTAAATCTGAAACCGAGTCAAAGAAATTTCTCAAATCAACTGAGCCAACCTTGAACCCAAACAGAATAGTGATAATAATCCCTCAATTCAGAACCAAGTTGCCAAACAAAAACCCTAAATCTAAAAAGGAATCCCAAATCTGAAAGTTTAACACCCAAACCAAGGAAATCAAATCCTAAATCTCCAATTCAAAAAAAATCGAATAGGGAACCTCAGATCACAAGTCTCAACTCTAAAAAATGAGTACAAAAATTTGAAACCGAGATTTAAAAATCTTAAAACATCAAACTCAAATTCATGCAGTTCAAATCCTAAGAAATCTCAAATCTAGGGTCTTCAAATCTGAAACTAAAAACACCAAAACTCATCAGACCCCAAATCCAAATTAAAGTTTCCAAGACATACCAAATCTGAAAGAAAACAGGTCAAGTGAGATGGCAACCAAAACATCTCAATAGGCAAAAGACATTAATCCTAACATGAAAAAAAATAAAACTTAAAAACAAACCCCAAAATAAAAGACATCAAATCTTAATGTAAAAACAACTAATCTAAAACAAAATAAACTTTAATCAGCTTAAATAAAAAAATCTCAAAAATAAAAAGACACCAATTTGTAACCCAAAATTAATCAAACTCTCAAAATAAATCCCATCAAATCAAATTAAATCCAAAATACTAAGTTTGCATTCAACAAGTTCATGGGGTTGTTGCTCTTGCATGTTTATTTTGTGCATGTACATCTTCTATGAATGGATTGCTACGACAGTTAATTAAGGGTATTCAAATGGTTATTCGATGTAATTAACATTGGAACTTCGCAAGTCCAATGGGGAGAGGTCAAAAGAAATTTTTAAAGAACTCAAACAACCTCAAACAAAATAAGAAATGTGGTTCTGGTGGTCTAAGTGATAGGGTAATCCACTAATCCCTATGTCAACACTTAGATCTGTGGAATCTACTTTGTAAGTTCCTAAATATGCATACCATGCCAAATTAGCCAATATTCCTATGGAATAAAATCTATTTTCATAGTTGTTATAGATAAACCAAACAAAAGAAATTCTTTTCCAACAACAAAAAACAGATATTTTCTTAAATGAATTCTTGACATCAAATGACACACTTTGTGGGACCTCTCCTTCCCTTCATCTCTCCACCATAGCAATTCATGAAGCCATGCATTCCTAAATCAGTAAATAAACTCTACATCATAGTTGTCAAGGCGACAAGGCGTTGAAGGGTACCGATTCCTCTTAGGCGACAAGGCGGCCGCTTAGGCGTCGCCTAGGCAGTTAAGGCGGTAATCAAGGAAGGCTGAGTCGGGAGGTTGTTATATATAAAAATAAGCATAGATATAATTATATTTTTTATGTTATAATTGAATATGAGTGTTTTATCAATGCACATAAGTAAATATGATGGGTGTGTGAAAGAGAAGAAAGTTAAATAGATTTTTATAAAATTTAAGTATATAACTCATTTATGATTATAAAATTTATATATGTGCAATAGTATAAGTGATGATAAAATATTGTTATAATATTATTAAATAGGGGGAGCACAGAGTAGTCGCGAATCGACCTGCGCAGTCAGGTCGCGGGGGTCAAGGGGGCAGCACTCCTTGTGGGGGGTTGTCAGGGGGGCGAAGTCCCCGAACCCAAAAAAATATGTAATAGTATAAGTGAGACAGATAGAGAGTGAAGAAAGAGCTGAAAAGAAACTTAACTAAGTATATAATATATGTTTATAATCATAAATCTTAAATATGTATGATAGTATAAGTGATAGTGCAATATATTAATATATTCAAACTATCATTAAATAAGTGTCCCTTGTGAGGGGTATTGTTGGTGTACATTTTTTTCAAAAAAAAAAAGGAGGACAAATGGGCAGGCCTAGGAGCAGGCCGGACAGCCCACAGTTCAGCCAAATTGGGCCCAATCAGGGGCCCATGTATGTCCAATCAGAAGCCCATGATTCTATCCTAAAATTGGGCCAAATTCCATCCTAAATCCAGGCCCTGCGCAGCCCACAGCAGAAGCTGGGCCGCAGCCTCCAGCTGGCCCAATTGGCCCATGCAAAAAAAGGCCTGTGCGCAGCCCATCTCTAAGGCCACCTGCAGCCTAGTGTGAACATGCCACACTGGCCCACCTGCGCACCACCTGTCACCCCAGCAGCCAGCCGCACCATGCAGCCAACCCAGCCCTGCGGTCAGCTCAAGAAAGGGGGAGGAAGAAGAGGCAGCCAGTTAAATGCAATGGCTGCATGGGGGGGAGGCCAAGGGACCTGCGCACAAACCCAGGCCCATGCGCAGCCCCTGCTGGCCCTTCACCTCCCCTCCAGCCCCTATAAAAAGAGGGGTGCGCACCAGCAAAAGGGGGACCGCCTTTGGACGCCGACAGGCTGTTGCTCTGTCCTGCTGCCCTCTGCTGCCTTGCGCGCCTACTCCAGGACCTGCCCGCGGCCAGAAGAAGAAAAGAGAAAGAAGAGAAGAAGGAGAAGGAGAAGGACCACCACCAGTGCCCCTTCCTCTTGCTGGAAGAGGTCTCCCCAGGCGGCCACCTGCATCCCTCTTCATCCAACATCAAAGAAAAAAAACAGGTGGGTGACGAACCATTATATAGATATGTAGCCCTTTATGGGCGCCCTCTTCACCCTTCTTTTCACTCTCTTCTCAATCTCCTCCATTGGCTGGACCGACCGAAAAAAAAGCTATCCCTGAATAGCCCCCAAATTGCTCCTTGTTCTGCCATTGGATCGGTCTGTTTAGAGGCACCCGAACAGACCCCAATCAGAGCCTAAGCCAGCCCACCTGCAGGCTCCTTAAGTTGACCCCACATAGGTCTATGATCGGCCCATCTCCAAGGCCCAAAACAGGTCCCTAATCGGCCTCCTCTCAGCCTGCTGCCCAGGCCCCCCCTTTGTGGCTCATTAAACAGACCCCAAACAGGTCCATATACAGCCCATATCCGGCTCTCCACACAGGTCTCCAAACCAGGCCCCTGCAAACCTCAGATCAGACCTTTATCCAGGCCCATAACCGATCCTTTCTCTGCCCCTGTGTAGGCCCATAACCGGTCCCCCCTGTGACCAGGTTCCAGCCCCCTTTGTGGTTCATTAAACAGACCCCAAACCGGTCCATTTCTGGCCCATGTTCGGCACCCAATTCAGGTCCCAAAACAGGCCTACTTCGGCTCCCTTGTAGCCAGGTTCCAGCCCCATTGAGGCTCAACCCTGTGGCCCTTTCACGGGTCCAGCTAGCCTTCCAAGAAGCCCTGACAGCAGCTCCCCTGTAGCAGTGCAAAAGCCAAAAGGTGAGGAAGGATGAGTTCGGAGAAGCCTCCTTGTGGCCGGTACCAAAGCAGAAGCGGAGGATGAACCTCAACGGCCCTTCCACGGGTCCGGTTCTCCTCTTGATCCAGCAGAAGCGGGGGATGAACCTCAACGGCCCTTCCACGGGTCCGGTTCTCCTTTTGATCCAGCAGAAGGAGGGGTGAACCTCAACGGCCCTTCCACGGGTCCGGTTTCCCCTCAACTCACCAGGGGGAGGGCTGAGCCTCAATGGCCCTTCCACGGGTCCGGCTCGGCCTCCTAGAAGCTGTCCTTTCAAGCTCAAGCAAAGATTGAAGCCCGGCTTTGAACGCCGATAGAACATGGACCGGCCCGAAGTGGCCTTCAAAAAAAATAAATAAAAAATCAGAACGCGAAAGCAATACTTAAATTAAAAAACTCCACCTTGGATGAGGGCGCGGGCATGTTCCCGTAGCCGTCGATCCGGACGAGGGCACGGGCAAGCTCCCGTAGCCGTCGATCCTTCCCCCAATTTTGGCTAAGTCACCGACTAGCCTTATTGGACGGGTAAACTTCACCAAGTTAGAAACTTGTCGGCATGCCGTCGTAATGCCGAAATTTTCTAAACCGGTGAAGAACCTAAGTTGGGGGAAGGATCACCACTTATTGTACTCCATGTACTCCAACTTTCAATGAATGAAACTTTGATGTTCATATCGATGCATGAAGCTGGGCATTCAGAAGTGGCCCGATGGGTCGGAGGCGATGCAAACCGCCAAACTGAAAATAATGAAAACCAAAACAAAAAAAATCAGAAATCTGGAATTCAAACAGCAAACCGGTTTCAAACAATCTGGAAATAAACAAAGCAAATCAGGTTCTGAAATGGGATTCCCCTGCCGCACTTGCAGACCTTCACGCAGGCCTTTCTCTTACTCCCTATTTGGCCCACCTACAGGTGCCCATAACTGGCCTCCAATCCAAGTCTGGCCAGCTCACGTTCAGCCACCTGAGTAGGCCCACCTGCAGGCATCAAACGTTCCCCTGCTCAGGTCCCAAAACAGGCCTGCTCGGTTCACCTGTAGACATCCTACAACCGGTCTGAGTTCAGCCTACAACCAAGCCCACAAACAGGCCCATTTCCAGACCTATCATCAGGCCCATAGCCGCCCACATGCAGGCCCAGGTTAAGCCCATATCCGGTCCCTATCTGACCCAGTTTAAACCACCTGCAATTACCCCAATCTAGGCCTGTGGATAGCCCCTGTCCGGCCCACCTGCTGGCCCTTTCTACAAGCCCAGTCCGAGCCCACATATCAGGCCCAAAGTCTGGCCCTTGCCCAGTCCAATTCGACCCACCTGCAGGCCCGCTAAGCAGACCCAGAACCTACTCCTAAAACCTGCAGTAAACAGCCCCTCTGCAGCCCCATCCAGAACACCCCTACACAGGCCCCAATCGGTCCATTCAAAGCCATCTGAACAGACCCCTTAAGCAGGTCCGAAGCTGCCCTTGCTCAGCCCGCGTTCAGGTCCTAGAACCGATTCCAAATCAGCCCTCTGTGCAGGCCCATTTCGGCCCACCTTAATCCATTCACACCAGCCCCTTTGTGGCTCGGCGGAATCCCAAATCAGTCCCTAAGTGAAAATCAGATCTCGGTTACATCTAAAGCATAGAAATTTCAGATTTAAGACAAATCTGTAAACACATCCAAAATCAGGTTTTGACAATCTGGAAATTCATTTAAAATTCACAGAAACCTGCCCGAATAAATCAAACTCGCAGGGAGATCAAATAAACAACATTCCAAACACCCAAATGTGTCAAAATCAACTCAAAACTAAAAAAAATCCAAAATCTGAAAATTCAGAAGAAAAAAATCAATCAAACCAAAACCCCACAATGTTTTAAAACACTTCAAACACATCTAAACTGAAATTAAAACAAAAAACTTGGACCAATCAAGTCCAAAAATTAAACAAATCAAAACTAAACCAAAACAACAAAACCAAATCAATCAAAACAATTGATTCAAACTCAAACCCTCAAAATCGACTTTCAAGTCAACCAACAAACAAATAAAACAAACCCGAACAAATCGGTTTGCATCTCATCGGACCCAAAAGGCCGCTGCCCTTTTGAGTTCTTTACTTTATTTTGTGGATGTGCATGTCTCCAAACACAGGTTGCCGCGACGGTTAATCAAAGGCGTTCGAGCCGTTGCTCGATGTAAGTTAACGCCGGATACTCGCACCATCCGGCGGAGAATGGTCAAAAAATGAAATTTTTCAAAGAACCCGAACCTCGGTTCTATTACTTTTAAACTATCACTGGACTACCTAATATTTTTAGGTATCACCTATTTTCCTAAAAAAGATCCGGGATAGCGACAAATGTCTTTCTTTCAAAAGAACAGATGCGAAAAAAAAGAGGTTCACACAGGTATCAAGGGGAAAAAAATCCTCAAAATTATTTTTTTAATGATGTAAAAATACCCAAGGCGCCTTGCCTGGGCGCCTTGGGCGCCTTTTTGGCCCCAGACAAGGCGCCTTTGGAAAAGCGTCTTGCCGCCTAGGCAGCGCCTATGCTCTACATCTAAGAGGCTTGCCTCGTCCATTATAGGTGAGAGCTGAAAATGGTGCTACAAACAGGACTCTTTCTCACTGAAACATACGTCCACCTTCGGACATGCGGGAAGCACGTGTTTTCTCGGTGGTATTCTGCACATATCCAGAGGTGTACCTCCCTCCCTACTCTATCAGTGTGAAATTGGTCTTGCCCATTGTGGATTCAACCAACATAGACCTAATCAACCAGATTATTCTAGCCATCTAGAAGACAGAACCGAACGACTTCGAACATGCTACGATGGAAGAGCCGGCTCCTGTCCAAACACCTTTTGCTATCAATTAGATGTCAATCACTGAGGAGGTACCCAAGCCTCAGAGGTTCTAAGTGGGATGAACTTCCACCCCATGCTTCTCAACCTATCTTTTGTATTGGGTGCAATGACATACTAAAAGTGATGTACTGTTGTCCCAATATACACCAAAAATGAGCTGAGGCAGTTGAGGCCAAAGCTTGCTATTTTATCACTCACCAACGGTTTCACCACTTTGGCACAGTTAGGTGAGAAGAACAAGGCTACTACCGAGCCTACTGATGTAACCTTAAAATGTCCAAACTTCTGTCCTTGTTGGAAAAAGAATTTGGTGTTGAATTAGCTTTGAACAACTAGAAAAATAAATGGTATTCCAAAGGAGTATAAGCTAATTCAATGATATGTATAAATATATTGAGATTTTTGGTTCTTTAAAAAAGTTTTATTTTTGACCTCCCCCATTAGACTTGTGAAGTACCAATGTTAATTACACCGAACAACTATTCGAATACTTTTGATTCGCCATAACATTCACTACATCCATAAAATAAACATATAGGAGCAACGGCCTCATGAACTTGATGGAATGCAAACACTCAGTGTCTTGTGGTTTGATTTGAAGTTTGCTCGGCATTGATTTGTTTTGATGTTTGTCTTAGTGCCTTTTATCTTTGAAATTGTATTTTTTATTTAATATGAGTTGATTAAGGCTTAATTAGAGATCTCGGTTTGTTTCAAATTGGTTGTTCATTTGTTATTAGGATCTGACATCTTGGTGATTTGTTTTAAATGTTGATAGGGATTTTGCTTTAGAAGTGTTTTATCTTGGTTAGAATTGTTAAGATTGTTTTGAGTTTAGTTTAAGTTGTTTAGGGGTCCATTTGTTGAGCTTGGTTTGTTTTAAATTGTTTGTTCATATTTTTATTAGGAGTTGACATCTTTTGGGTTAAGGATTTATTTTGAATTTGATTGATTTTTATTATTATGTTTGGGGCCGACCTGAATTTGTTTTGTTTGGTCTTGTTGTTTGGTTAAATTTTGATTTCTTTTAGTTTTGGGGTTTTGTTTTGAGTTCAGATCCTTTATGTTCTAGTTTGGATCCCTACTCATGTTTAACTTATCATTTTGTTACATACGGTGTGTTCCAAGGATTTATTATTATATGTATTTAAAATAAGTTTTCAGATTTATGATGTTTAAGTTTTGAGATTTTAGCTTTCAAACTTCAGATTTGAGGTTTGAGATTTAATGAATTCTCAATTTATGGATTTGGAAATTCAGAGGTTTGGAATGTGACCCCGGACATGGGCTGCTGGGATCTGAACTTTCAGGACTGGTGATTTCATGTTTTAAAATCTTTTGATTTAAGTTCTGATTTTCTTGTTTCAGTTAATTTGAATTTGATTATTGGCATCTGAAGTATAAATTCTGAATTTTTTTAGGTTTGGTGACTGCAGGTTTGTTAGTTTATTTTTTAACCTCATTTTCAGGTCAAATTTTATGATTACGACACCCCATTGAAATTAAATCTGTTGGATTCTAGTTAAATTTTAAGGATACTATTTCAGGATATGAGATTAGCATTGAATTTTTCCAATTAAGTTCTTTTCAGATTACCGGCGTATCATTCATTTTTAGTTGTCTATTGACTTCCTAACATACAAGTCCCGACAGCATCTGCCCTACAATCACAAGTCTTTAGGAATTAAGATTACCATTGGGGATTAAGACATTTAACTGTGGAGTTTAATCACTTAACTGTGGGTTTTAACAGATCCTAAACTTGAGCTTCAGATTTAGGATCCTATCAACTCTTGAACCTCTGAGACCACCAAAACCCATGGATTGCAGAATCGGTCGATCCGGATCGGGATCGACCGATTCTTGGATCGGATCGGTACCTACCGATCCGATTCCTATCGGAATTAGCGATCCAGCCGGGAGTCCCGGCTGGATCGGCCGGAATCGATAGGATCGGTCGATCCCGGACCGATCCACCCGGATCGATCCCAAAATCGGTCGATCCGGACCGATTCGCCGGAAAACCGGAAGACCCGGAATCGAACCGATTCCGGGATCGATCCGGTACTGTTTTTCAAGTCCGATCACCCCCTATTCGGGGTCGATCCGGGACCGATTCTCCCCCCCACTTGCCCCCTTCGGCTTGTTCTCCTTCCCCCAAGGCACCTTGGAGATCTGTGGCTTCGCATCCGGCGATCCAGCTGAGGGGCGATCCAAAGAAATCAAGGCTCGGAGAGGGGCGATCCACCTTGGGGAGGGGCGATCCACCCCAAACAAGAGAAGAAGTTTGTCGAGAAGGGGGGGGGTTTTCGATCTCCTTTCCCCTCCCCCCCGGGGTTTTCGATCTCCTTTGGCCCCCGGTCGGCCGGCTGCGATGGGATCCCCCATTGGGGGGATTATTTCACCCCCAACGGGGGGTGGAACTGCACCCCCGAAGGGGTGATTAGCACCCCTTCGGGTGTTCAATGTCACCCCCGAAGGGGTGACCGTTTTTTACGTCCCCCCCCTAGGTGGGGGGGGGCTGCAGCATAAAATCCCCCATTGGGGGGATTATTTCAGCCCCAACGGGGGTGGAATTGCACCCCCGAAGGGGTGATTAGCACCCCTTCGGGGGTGTTCAACAGTCACCCCCGAAGGGGGTGACTGCCCCCCCCAGCGGGGGGGGGGGGGGGTTGCAGCATAAAATCCCCCCCATTGGGGGATTATTTCACCCGCAATGGGGGGTGGAATTGCACGCTCGAAGGGGTGATTAGCATCCCTTCGGGGGTGTTCAACAGTCCTCCCCGAAGGGGGTGACTGTTTTTTACAGTCCCCCCTAGGCGGGGGGGGTTGCAAAGATAAAATCCCCCCATTGGGGGGATTATTTCAGCCCCAACGGGGGTGGAATTGCACCCCGAAGGGGTGATTAAGCACCCCTTCGGGGGCATCACTACCCCGAAGGGGTGACTGCTTTTTAGTTTTGTTACAGCCCCCCCCCCCCTGTGTGCGGGGGCCGGAATTGCTTGGCCTAATATTGGTATGGTTTTGTGTTGTAGATAAGATGTCGGACGAGGAGCATGGCACCGGACCCGCAGTAATTTCGTGACATTGGATGGCAACATGGCCATCTCCTCGATTCGATAAGAAGAGAGTCGATGCAAGTGGTGCCAAAAAGAGATGAACGAGGTGTGTATCGGCTCAAGCAACATATAGCCGGACGGGTGGCAATGTAAAGAAGTGCGATAAAGTACCGGCCGAGCTGAGGTGAGGAGACGAGGGCTTATATAACCGGGAAGGGCATCACAAAGGGAGGCGAGAATCGGTCGAGACAAGACCTACGACGAGTTGCTAGGTCGAGAGACGCCGATCTTATGGCCGGAAAGGGCAAGAAAGGGAAAGGGCCAAGACACGAAAGGGTCCAAGTTGATTCTCCATCTTCATCGACGAGGAAGATGCCCAGGTGTTAGAGAGTCAGCACGAGAGTAGGGCTCGGTGCCCGGCGAGGACGAGGAACGAAGACGAGGAGCAGGAGGTTCGGCTTCTAGACGATCCGATGCGGCGGGGACAAGGCCTGCTCAGAGCCCGAAATTCGGAGAACACATCTGTTCGACCGATGCCGACAGAGACACCGCCATGTATAGGAGGGTGGTAGAGGTCGTAGGGGTATAAGACAAGCATTTAAAGGGGTGAAGGCATCGACCTGGGGCGCAAAGAAAGCCCTTAAGCATACGGTCAAGTTCTTTCTACTTGTGTGCAAAGATTGTTGAAGTTGTGGTTAGCATTTGCTTGTCGATATGAATTTTTTATTAAAGTTAGCTATTATTAACAACCCTCTCTTTTCCTTATCTTGTTTTCGAATTTGTAGGTGTCCCGGCACACGTGCCCACCACCATATTTCCGTACTACGGTTGATGCGATTGGGTGAGGCCGGGCTCGGGTCGAAAGCCCCGACATCAAAGTATATATATGAACAAAGTTTCGGATGAGGAGGTCGATGAGTTGACCTCATGGATGGGGATAGATGGATTCAAAACCATCTCAAGGAGAGGGGGTGCACCGTAATGTGCGACGGATGGACCGAATCACAAGGAGGTCACTTATAAACTTCCTTGTGTATCGTTCCGAGGGCACCGTATTCCCGAAGTCGGTCGATGCCTCGTGCCGTGAAAATGCATTACCTATTCGGTTGACGAACAATGTGGTGGACGCAGATGGGGGAGGCCAACATCAGGCGCTTGTCAGCGTACAATGAGGCCTCATATAAGGTCACAGTGAAAGAAGCTAACGAGGCTCGACCTCACTTATTTCGGGTGCCCCGTGCGGCACATTCTATCGACTCGATGCAAGATACCGGTAGGACGTTAATGTCAAGTCCTCGGTCAACCAAGGACAACTTATCACCTCATTTATCTATGGCCATCCACGACTTTTACATATAATGAGGCAAAGACACCGATGGTCATGATTTCGATCGACCGGGTCCCACAAGATTCGCCACCCATTTTATTGCATTGTAGAGCCTATACACAAGGCTAGTTTAAAAAGGTTCATTCTCTCCATCGCTTATCAAGAGTACATGGATACACAAGGAGCTCCTTGATCAAGACAGATACCGCTAAAGATGGAGTACTGATAGAAGATAACAAAGGGAGAAGGTGCAAGATTATTTGTTCCGTCATAGGAACCTTTGCAAAGTGTGTGCACTTAGGTTGGTTGATTCAAATGACAAAAATCGACTGGGGTACCCGTATGATGCTAGGATAAAGCTAAGTTGAAAATTAAAGAGAAGCATCTCGGTGGTTACAAGAAGTGGTGGAAGGTGATTGACAACAGATGGGACAAAACCCTACACCACGACATTCACGTGCAGTATAATTTAGTAAGGTAATATGCTAATGATTACAAGTTATATTTCAGGTATTACCCCACTGCCTTTAAACTAAAGGAGTAATAATGTTGTTGCAGTGGTACTTCTTCAACCCAAGGATACAAGATGGTGGCCAAGTATGTAATGCACGGTGAAGTATTATCGTGCACACTATCCGTAATTAAACGACTATGTAAGACCCAAGAAGACGTAACGCCATAGAGGTTGAAGTAAGTAATACGTTTCATATTAATTAAACTTTTAACTTTATCTACGACCGATCCAGATAATCGTTTAGTTTCCGTGTTTTCGCATGACTTCATACAGCACAAGATTGGGGTGTACGTATCCAGATTATGCAGCATTTGCCACGACATGTGGCCCCCTAGTAATACGCTTACCCGAATTAACGACTTTTCGTTAATTGATTTTTTTTTACATAACGTTATCGATGCATGTAATTGTCTTCTTTACAATTACAAATTGAGTGGTGGATTATGGCGACAAACAGAATCGATGGAATCCACTACGTCGCCGTGCAATTCGGGTGCTAAGTCGAGCACATCGTCATCCCAAAGGCGAGAGAAATCGTGAGCACCTTCAACCTTATTCATACGAAGAGGAGAAATAGGTCAAGACAGTAAAGACGGAGAAGCTTGTCTACCGCCATTACAATACGAGGGCCGAGGATAAAGAATATCAAAGATAGTGTAAGACATCGGAGCAGAGATTCGCATGTCATGTGGATTGTACCAAGAAAGAGCACAGCCTGCCTACTCGTGGCTTGTCCCAAAGTGCGGATGCGGACTCGGAATATCTATTCCAAGAAGAACATCCACTGCGACGTGGTGGAAGACAAGGATGCCGAGGAGAGCTGCAGCTCGACCCGAACGACGCATCACGGGCCGAGAGAGCTGACAAATGGTTGGGTGAGATGAAGATACGCAGAACTTGAAGAAAGTCAAGTTCCGTGCACACAGCCCACTTCCCGATCCACCCCGACTACGCCTTCTCCAGAGAGACATCCAGCCTCCGCCCCCGCCGCTGCGCCTCGCTCGATTCCGCTCGGGTCCTTCTACCACCACCACCACCAAGAAGATCGCGCGATTATTTAGTATTTTTAAAGAAAGCATGCGTTACCTTCACAAAGAAGCAAGTCAAGGAGATCCTACATCAAGAGGAAGAAGATAAGTATCAAACGGCGACATCATCTCGACACCGAGACCACTCACCACCTTCATCGACGAGGACGAAGAAGAATTTCCGCGCCACCCACACAAAGAACAACAGATGGGGTGAGGGTGGAGGTGGGGGGTGGCGGAGGCGAGGGTGGCTCTACTAGTAAGTGCTCTGGACGAGTGAGCAGTCCATGATTCGATAAACAGCACACTCACGTTCGAGCCGGGCAGGGGCACGGACGGGACGAGGTTGAATGCTTTCGACGCAGTCGCATCTTCCTATCCGCGTAGCCTCGCTCGTACATGGGGCCGAGCTCTGGCTATCCACCTCCACCATCTTTTTTTTTTTACCTCCACCTCCTACCGATCGTGGAGTTTACGATAGTTTACCGATACGGCCCGCCTTTTATTTTCTTACGGATACGGCCACCATTACGACCGACCCTAATCAATGGAGATCGCGTAAAATCAAAATTACCAGTGACAGAGATCCAGATCCGCATCCATCCTACTCCGACGTTACCATAGGGCGGTGATGCATACGTATAATGTATTTCTTTGTTTATTTCACGCAATGTAATACGAGTGTGGTAAGAAGAATGTGTCAGACACATGAGTTGGGTATGATTGTTTGTTGGTAAAAAACATGTATCTTATTCGATGTACGATTTATGTGTTCTATCGCGCGATCGGGGCCGATATGTGTTCTATATGATTGATTGTTAATTTTTTATATGAATGAGTGTTCCTTATATTTTTTTCACATTTTTCCTGAGTTCTATGTATTTTTATTGATTTTTTGGCGATTTTTCCATATTTTTTCGAAAAGCAAAAAAAAAAAAAAAAACGATCCAGACCGATTCTGGATCGGTCTGGCTACATTGGAATCGGCCTGGATCGGTCCGATCCGATCCGATCCGGATCGGATCGGACCCCACCGATCCAGGGTCCGATCCCGATCCGGCGATCCTTGCCAAAACCTAGCTAATGTTTGAACCTGTCATTCAGCCAAGTTATAAGATCACCAAATTAAGAGAAAAAACCCCTTTTAAAAATTTACAAACCTTCACTATTATGAACTTCTCGGACCTCAGTACCCCGCAGATTTTTTTTTGTCATCAGGTCTATGTGATTTCAGCAAATGCCGTTGGCAGTCAAGATGTTGGTTCTGGAAAAATTTTGCTTTAGATTCAGAGATGTGTACGTTGGCAAAATTCAGTTTGTCTTGAATTTTGTTAAATTTTATATTCTCTCTCTCTCTCTCTCTCCTTTGCATTCCATCAAGCCAATGAGGTTATTGATTCTCCCCTCAATATCAATTGTGCACCGAACATAAGATTTTTTTTGTTGTTTGAATTAAATCACAAATACATGGAGGGAAGGCATGTAAGCCATAATTCTCATCAACTTGAGTGGATTAGGATTAAACCTATTTAGTCTTTTGTAGACATTATGGAATTTATCTCAATTAGTTTAAGATAGGATTCACCTCGCCTTTGATAGCCATATAGGAATCTTTCCAATGGATTTAGGATCGAGCATATCCGGCCTTTGATAGGCATATGGGAGCTCGTCTTATGACTTCATACATCTTAATGGGTACGTTACTCCCGGTCAAGGCATGATAAGACATTGGAGTCTTTAATTGACCTTTGTATATCTACCTTAAGGGCCAATGGGCGTGCACAAAGCCAATCTCAAGTTTACCCATATGCTAGAATTTTTTTAGGTTAAGCCAAGACCAAATCACCAAAGGGCATGCACAAGGCCGGCCCCATGTTTATCTTAGTTTGTAAAATTAAATTGATAAATTTTTATTTAATTTTGACTTTCATTGTTTATTTTAAGACTCTAATGGCCACCAGGCCTGTTTTAAGTGATATCCTGGTCCATGGGCCTGTTTAATGTTTGGGTGCCTGGCAAGTGGACCCATGATCGGTCGGTCCCCTGAATAGGTCTTCTTTGATCTCCCTCTTTTCCTTTTTTTAATTGTTTGGGTCAAGTGGACCCCACCCCACTTGACCCGTAGGCGCAAGACAGATCGTGGCCAGCTCAACGGCTCTAGAAGGGGTTCCTGCGATTTTCCTAGATGGGGATCGATGACGGCGGCTTGCTTTACAAATCTTGCTAACGGCAGCTATTGAGGCGGCAACAGGGCTCAAATGCTCTAAAAGAGAGGTCCAAGCAAGGAGGAGAGGGAGCAAGTAACCTTGGAGATGGCATAAATAGGGGAAGACCGGGGTGATGTCGACAATCAAAGGAAGCGAACGCCTTGCGGCGGGAGAACGCAGCAGGAATAGGGAAGTTGTTGGCAACCACTTTCTCCCTTTCTGTCTATCTCCTTCCCCCGCACGACCCTCTTTGCCCTCACTGAATACTCCTTTCTTGATCCCCGAATGCTTACAACATCAATAGCTTCTATGGAGGGGTGCAAAGGCCGTGCGGGCACCTTCCAGCACCAGTGAAGACGGCTAAGGCTTGCGGTTAACGAAGACTCCATCCGAGATGTGTAAGTCTCTCCCCAAGTCCTTGTCCTCATTTGTGCCTTTGGATCTCCTTCTCCATCTCCTTTTTTTCACCCCGTAGCCAGCCTTGCGAGGCTGTATTTGTCGGCTAAGAAGCCTATCGACATTGAGAGGAAATCCCAATGGCTTCAAGCTCTCCGAACAGTGTTGCCTTGGTAAGCTTCCGGGTATCCCGCCATCGGAGGCAATTTTGAAGGATGTGGGCTCTCGAGACGGCAATTTCGGGAAGATCTTGTTGTTACGGAGTTGCCACTTGACCTTTGAAGGATTTGACTTGTGTGTATTGTCTTTAAATGATCTAGAAGGATCCTGCACCTTCCGTAGAAGCGCGGTTGTCTTCAAGTGAGTCTCCTTGCTGAGTTTGCAGAAGATAGCCTTATTGGCCTTAGTAGTATCCTGCTGGCTTTCTACTTTTTTGGAATGGCAATCTTGTTAAGTAGATTGTTGCGACAGATTTACTCGATGACTACTTCATATTCCTAAGGGACCCGTGAGGCTTCCTCTGTAAGGTTCTCACAAGGAAGCAATCCTTGAAGATGAGATGACAATTGCAGTCACAACCCTAAGATATGGGAGGGATCGATGCAGACTAAACTACGGTGTCAACTAGACCATATTGGGCTTTAAAAGAAATGCCTTCACCGGGTTATTTCCACAGCTAATGATGCTAGCATTGTGGGTAGAGAGAAACTTGCGCCAAAGGGTACAAGGTGGGCTAACAACGATATTAAAAGAAACAGGCCCACATAGCCCAATAAGTATAAAGGAGTGGGACAAAAAAACCATTTGGTTGGGCCAAAATTGACATTCAATTTGGCCAATCTTGGAATTAAAATATGGCCCATCCAATGTATGAAATGAGAGCTACAAAATTGTCATAAAACCAAGCTCAATCTCAACTTGTCCTTATTGATTTTTGCACGAAAACACTTATATTCCATTTTTTGCCTTTGTTTATGAAGATTTTAGGTGTCAACACCTACTCCTAGCACTACTACTTCATCTCAAGAAAATAAGAGATTTTCCACACGGCAAGATACATCCAGCCAATCAATGACTCTACCGGCTATTGATAAGAGGGATCAACCCTCAACATCGAAAACTGACCACTTTTAGCCAGTGGCGCGCCATGTTCCTGCTAAGGCGAGGGATCATCTCTCAGCCCATTGTATCAACCAACTTGACTGATCGGCAGTTTGGGCCTCTAATATTTTTTTGACATGTAAGGATCCAATCCTATGTTCGCCACTTTGATGATGTTGCCCAGTTACCAGTGCGGCTCCAAGATGACTTTGGTCTCGGAATAAATCACATGCCCATATTGAAACTTGCTCATGTGAAGCATCATTACATTATGCTCACATATGAAATCAATCTGCAACCCATCATGCACCAGCACTTGATCGATTCACCGGTCAACCTTAGAGAATTATCCATCCAACTGGGGACAGGTCCCCATATCGTTATATTACAACTCGGGATAAGAAACAACCGATCGCCCACTATGCTAACAATGGACAAAGAAATAAATCTTTTACCTAGAAAGTTAAAGAGAAGTCTTCTCCTAAAATGAAGCAAGTTTGGATTCCTAATGTGGAGGTTCTCACATCGGGTTCCTTGTCAACGTCCACCCCCAGTGTGCCATCAGTTGCTCTTCCAGCAAGTGGCCCAACCCACCTACATAGCTAAAGCCCATGCCAGCTCAACGTGATATCCAGTTTGCACCACCACCACCACGGCAGAATTTGTCGCACTACTATAAAGAAAATTCCACCATCTAGCGGATATTACCTAAGAGGGAGCATGTCTTCATGCGGCTCACGCCTTCCCATGACACCCCAACAAGACGTGATGATAGGGGCAAGGTCCGGACAAAAACAAAGCAATTTACTTCATGGTTGAGGAACATGCTTCACTAACTATACCGCTATTTGGTCTGTTGTAACCATGGTTCGGGTCGCGACCCGGGTCGTGACTCGGACCCGACCCGGTCGGTCTTGGGACCGACCGACCCGGTCGCAAGCCCAAGACCCCGACCCCATTTTTAATTTATTATTATTATTTTTCACGACCTGGGCCGACCCCGTCCCGACCCGGGTCGCGACCCCGGCCGACCCGGTCGGTTTGGGTCGCGACCCGGGTCGGTTTGGGGCCAAACCGACCCGGTCCCGACTCCCGACCCCACCTTCCTTGGTTGTAACATGCTTCCACTGCCTCTATGCAGACAATACATTATCCGCAAGAATATATTGGAACCTTCGGTCTAAAAGAACGCTTCACTAACTATACCTAATCTTACAGGATGTTTTGATGCAACTTTTAGTTTCATTTCTGACTTAAAATAAAGAAAATAAGAACAAAAGACAAACATTTAAGAGATTGGCCATGTCAACATAATTTTTAAAATAAGTGTTAATTTATTTGATAAGTTCTCCAAATTTTAAAACTACACTGCATTTAGGTTTTTTGGGATAACAATTGTAGCAAATCTCTGTACCACGCATTAAAATTTTGGTCACCTCATCCTTGAACCACACCAGCATTAACATGCTGCACACCAACTGCTACCCATTTCCCATCCTTTATGCAGCACAATCAATATTAAGCCCATTTCCTTTTCTATAGAGTGATATAAGAATTTTATATGCATATCCTTCAATATAATGTAAACTTGATTCATGGATAGATCTATGGCAAAGATATGTAGTAATGTATAGGGTGGTTTTAAGGATATGCATGTTTCATTTGAGTCTAAAGTACATAGTATTAACATAATATCAAATTTTTTAATAGGATTTAGTACCAAATAGCCATGTACAAAATTTAAAAGTCATAATGGTTTTGACAAATAGAACTTCAATTTATTTTTGCGTTTTTTAAATTATGTGGGCACGATATAATAATACAAACTTCGAAAAGAAATTACTTAAGAAAAAAATGTATAAAGCACCCTATTAAGGAGGAACTAAAGGTAAGAGTGATGTCCGCAGGCCACTGACTTGTATAACTATAACCTTGTTTCCGATTGAAATGAAAGGGGCAAGAAAACCAAAATGACTGGCCTGCACAACAGCGTAAAACACCTGGAAAGATCTTCATTCTCTCGCGAAAGGGAAATTGCAATCCAAGTAAGCCAACAGAACCGATGCTCAGCATATTGTACCTGTAGCAAAGGGTACTTCCCGAGGACATCAGGCCCGTGGCACCCAAGCTGAGCCCGTGCCCACATATCCCACTCCCCTCCATCGAGCGTCTTATTTTGCCTCGTCTGAGCAAACGGCAGAGGAAAATAACAAAATTCCTCTACGGGCCTACCACAAAAAAAAAACATGTAGATTATTTTTATTTCCTCTGAAATCATCAAAATCGAGATCAGTGAGTCGTCGGACGATGAAAAGGTGAAAAGGTCTAAGGAAACTAACCCGGTCATGTTACGCTGCACGAAAGCCAGCAAGGAAGCGACACCAATGCACATTACAAGTACCGCCCTCCACACCGCCATATTCTCCCCCACACCACCCAGCCCATCATCCGAACATTGAAGCCACGTATCTTGGAGTCCTTCGTGTAAGAACTCGTCGACGCACCTCTCTACCTCGCCGTAGAACCGGCCCGCACAGTCAGCCGTGTTGTAGAACTCCCACGATTCCACGAAGGGGAAGATCAAGCGGGCGGCGTCCGTCGACAGCGCCTCCGCATATCTCCCACGCTCGATAGCGTCGACAAGTGTCTCGATCAGGTGGTGGAGGAGCTCGCCTCCGCGGGACGACGACGGCGGAGAAACGACCGCGTTGGTGGCGGACGTAGTGGCCGGGGACATGGTGCAGCGGAGGAGACGGAGCTCCACGCGGCGAAGGGACTGGATGTCCGCTCCAGACATCGCGGGAACCGTGCAGGAATCCGCGGAGAGGGAGGTTTGCCGTGGAGCTCTTGGAGGGGGGTTTTGTCGTAGGGTTTTGTCGGTGATATAAATCCACCGATCTCTGATAGAACCAAAGATCAGAGTGAGTTTAGACAATAGCTTCAGACTCAAGACCAATCAAATTCAGCGTTTGTCTCCTAAGTTCTAACCTTTCTTGATTCCTATTCCTTCCATTACTTTACCTCTAGATAAAAAAAAATTGTGTTGATTACTTAATTTTTATTTGATTACTTAATATTCAAAGTCCATTTGACCCAACATTAACTTAGGTATAAATCTAATTCATCTGTAAATATTTAAAGATCAACCGCATTTTATTAAACTTGTACTAGAAGGTTCCGAGGAGATCTGGGAGGCGTAAAATTTGACTAGGTGTTTAGGAAAGATAAATGCTAATGGGGTGTTTGGTTGCATGATAATTTTTTGTACACTTTCATGATAAAAAATTATATCAAAATAAAAAATGAACCAACTCATGACATAAAATTATCATGTTTGGAGGTATGTGATTACAAAAAAGAGTAACTATCACCAAACAAAGTGGGAGACCACAAAAAAAAAAAAAAGAGATGAGACTCTCTTTTTTTATTTAAGAAGAAAATCACTTTTAAAACATAAAATTGGCATGGTTATCAAACACCTCTTTTAACAAGTTTTCGTACAATTTTTAAAAATTAAAATAAAAACTTTCGTTATCATGCAACTAAACACCCCCGTAAAGGTCCATTTGTTTATCCCGAAAACAAGCGCATGCATCAACTTTTTCGGAAAACATATTTTATCTTTCATTTGTTTGCACGTAAACAAGGAGTCAACGTAAAAGTAATTAAATTGACTCCCCCAATTTCCGATTTTGGCATCCAGCCAGATTTGACAGACGCCATTTTTAATGTAATACTGATAAGTTACATTTATTTTAATAAATACAATCTATTATTTCCTATTCATAATAGAATACAAATTTTTATATTATTAAATATATATATATACTTGTACGCAAACATTAATATTTTAACTTTGAGTAAGAATTTAAACAAAAAAATTATGAATAATTTATTTTTAAAATAGTTTTAACTTTTTATTAGATAAATAAAATAATATATCACATTAAACATTCTAAAATTTTATTTGCAACATGTTTGTACTTCCACACACTAAAAACTGGTAAGTTTGAATCAAAACTTGTTTAGACTATACTAATACAAGCGTTAATAATAATATAAAGATATTGATAGCCAAAAAATAAATAAAAAATATTTAAATATATATAATTGTATTAATTTAAATTTATGTATTTTTATAAAATAAATTAAAATATTTATTTAACTTTTTTATACAACAAACTAAATAGTTTTTTGTATTTAAATTATTCATACAGTAAATATTGACAAAAATAAACAAATTACGATTTTAATAAAATTTTATTTATTTAATCTATTTGTTTCTATTATTTGATCATTTTTATTTATGCTTATTATTTGTTGCATTAAATTTTTGAAATAAATAGACATTTTAATTTTATGGTTACTCATAAAATTATATCTATCACTAATATATTCTTGTCAAAAATACTTTCTAGGAAAATATTTTTTGATAGACCAAATAACAACAACTGTTTTCCATTTCATTGAAAACAATATCCTAGAAAATCAATTTGTCTTGATTTTAGTTTTACGTGTAACCAAATGGACCTGAGTATAGAGTTTTCGAAGGATATACGTAAACAAAGCTGACAACCTCCCCCTCCCCTTCGGGTCAGCTTCACCCCTCCCCTCCACTCCTTGCTAACTCTCTGTATCTCCCTCTCTCTGATCAGCTTGCTCTCATCCCCCCCATTGTTGATAGTCAGTATTTGATAATCTTCTCCTTCAGAGCTGTTCATATTTTTGATATTCTGCAGATATTTTTAGTTGGGAGGGAGGAAAAAAACATCTAAACATCTCATCCCCCCAATTCAGTACGTCTAAACATGATTTTATGTATTTTGTTTCTTCTTATTTTGCTGGTGATGTGGAGTTCGACTTATCTATGTTGGGTATGTTTGTTTTGATGTCTTAGGATCAAGTTTTGTTTGATGTCTTTCTATATTACCTTCGTAGTTACCATCTTTATTTGGAGATCGTTAATTTAGGTGATATTCACGTTATTTTCGTGTGATCATCCAATTTCGTGACAATTCTATAACTCTATCATTGAAAATTCTAGTTATGTTGTTCGATCGTTCAGGCACTTATGTGTGTGAGACAAATTGTGACTATGGTTATATCTTTTGGAAAATATGTCTTCCAGTAGGAACTCTCTTTATCTTTAGTTTAATTAGTGTCTTTTTATTTAAGATCATTTATTGTATTAGTATATTTGTATTTTATTGTGTTATTAAATAAATATGTTGTTTCTCTCCCAAAAAAAAGTTTAGAATCACCTCATTATTTTTTCCCGTCTCTCTCTCTCATTATTTTATGGGGTGTTTGGTTGCATTTTAGTTTTTTTATATGATTTAATGTTAAAAAATGATATCACACATTGAAACTTGACAAAATTTAAAATTAAAAACTATAAAAATATAATGTTTGGCAAAAACATTATCATTTTTAGAAATGATGGTAAGGTGTTTGGTGTATAAATGAAAAGTCATTTATGTAGCACATGGGGTTAGGCTTGTCCACAATGTGCTTAGGGTGTGTGCTTTTGAAAAAAAATGTTCAATATCTCTTTTTTCCTCTATCACGTGGAGGAGGGTGAAAAAAATTTTAAGATAAAAATTGTAGCACATGTCGAACATTTTTAAAATATACTTTTACTATAATTTTTAAAAATTAAAATAAAAATGCTCATTATCATGCAACCAAACACCCCATTAGAATCGCCGACCGAGCGTGGCTCGGTTGGCACGACGCGGTGGCGGGGGTTCGATCCCGGCGTTGGACTGCCGGGACCACCTCCCCATGGGGGGAGGTGGCATCTAGTGGGGCCGGCAGCGCTTGATCCCTCGCCGGCGCGGAGCTGCGCCTTCGGTTTGGCCACCGGGCCATCGTGTCCAAAAAAAAAAGGAAAAAAGAATCACCTCATTTTTTCTACGCACAAAAGTCAATGACAATCTATCACGTTGGATTGTGATTCTAGCTTATCAGGGATATCCGATGACAATCTCCCCCTGGAATCGCTACCAAACGCCACCTTGCAGTCATCGGTGAGTGACCGACCGCCGCGCGGCTCCATAAACTTTTCTCCGGCGACGCCGACGGCTGACGCCACGCCACCATTGCGGGCAGATACTCCTCGAAGGGGACCGCTTGTTCGCCGGCCTCAATCATTGTCTCCGTCGCCGTCTGGTGTATTCTTATTCCCCAGGTTCCCGATCTTCTCTCCCCTCCTCCTCCGTCGCGCAGTGATGCCCGGTTCACGCCCTCCGCCAGGATGTACGGCTTCTCCACCGTGGACGGCTTCTTGGATGGTAATCCCCGTTCTCTCGTCTCCTCGTCCGATTTGACGCGCTTGATAGTGTACGAGAGAAATGCTTCTGTCGGCAGTGAACCAGGGCGTGGAGGAGATGATCAAGTATTTGGCGAATGAGCCCTCGGTGGGGCTCTTCTTCTTGCAGCAGCATGCACAGAACGCGATGCCTAACGTTCTTCAACTCAAGGTGAGTAGGGGGCGCTTTCTTCTTGGACTTCGATCTGTCACCGTCTTTCTTCTGTTGCACTCATTGTGATGGTGGTGCTTTTGAGTGGAACTGCGTGCGGAGATTGCCCCTTCTTTTAATCGGGTGATCGGTGGAACCTTTTTACGGGGTTGCTGCTGAAATTATCAGGAAGTGGAAGAAAACAGCGTTAAGGGAGAAGGATGGATGAGCTTACAGTCTGTCGATTTTAGAGGATTGCTCGGTTGAAATTCTGCAAATAGTTGTCTCTTCCTTACTCACCTGGTTGTTTCCAAAACCTTCACTTACCTCGTTACATGCGAACCTCGTTTGGCTTCAATCAACATCGATGCACGACTTCATGAAACTTTGGCAGTTGCCAAAGTGAATGGACTGACTAGCAAGACTATTGTTTACTTAGACCACGTCTTTGGATATCCTCGTACTACTTTGTTTGTACGTGAAAATGCTATAAGTGGACCAATTTTGGCGTTTAAGTTTCTTTTCACCGACTTGCAAATTTTTGCTTGTAATGGCATATCTTTTTTCTTGCGTTCTCTGTTATGCGTATCCGAGTATGAACTCTGAGCCTGGAGATCGCTTATTTGAGAAGAGTTGACATATGTTTTTCTTTTCAATCATTGTATTTGTTAAATTACTTTTAGAATTGTGGCCAAGTGAAGGAAGAATAGCTGTATCCTGTTTGTTATTAATGTGATTTTTTCAGAGATGGAGAATCTTTTGGTCTTTCAGCCAAATACTCTGGCCAATATAAATTCTGAGCAAGTTTTTAACAATAACCTGACCTTTCATAGGATTTTTTTGAAGGTTGTGTACCCCCTTTTCTCTAAATGACTTGGTTGTAGATTATCTTGTGAACTTCATCTTTATCATCTTCTTTCCTGTCTGTACGTGAAGTACACATTGTGCTTGTTAGATTTATTCTATAATCAGGCATGGAGAATGATAATCAGGATATTGTCTGCAAGAAAATAAAACTTGCCTTTTATGTTAGAGATTGCAAAAGTTGCTACTGCTACTTGTTTCATACCCTAACCATTTTGCCTATTTGTCCTTCAGGATAAACTTGTGGAAAAGACTCACGAGGTTATCTTGCATACTGAAGACTCAGAGGATTCTATATATGTGCTTAGATCAATGACAGAATGTGGCTTTCCAGTTGTTGATGAAATGATCAAAGACATAAACAAAACTCTATATCTAATATCGACAACCCGACCACACAAAGGGTAGATCTTTTGTTTCCTGATATTGTTGTCAAATTTCCTCGTGAATCAGGCTACAAATAAGTTTTATTGAAGTCGAACAGGTTCATCTTTTATCTTTTTATCTTCAACTCTTGAAGTTGAAGCTAGAGTTATATTCATCATGGGGATAAGCCTAAAACCTGCCCATTCATGGCTGAAGATATTTTCTCATGTTATTTTGTTTTTTACTTAATTGTAGAGTTCATTATCACCAGTATTATATGGTTAATCTTCTGCAGGCATGGCTTAATGTGGCAAGTGTCACCTCCAGATGTTTCTTTAAAAGTTTAGAAGTGAAACATTCCTTTGGCATGGTTTGTGGGCTTGATGCTTGTCAACCTGATCCAGGAGTAGGGGTGTCAATGGGCCGGGCCTGGTCCAAAATATATTGGCCTGGCTCAACCCGGCCCGCACTACATTGTTGGCCCGGCCCAACCCGGCCCGTAAAAATTATTGACTTGGCCCGACCCAGCCCAACTATATATTTTATAAATAAATATTTATTAATTATGATAAATTTAATTATTTTAGATAACATTATAAAATAAATAATAATTTAATAAAAATATATTTTTAATAAGTAAAAATGATATTTTTGACAAAAAAAATTGAAAGTTATTTGGTCCGTTTTAGCTCGTGTCAGCCCGCTTCGGCCCATATGTCGGCCTGACTAAAGCCCGCGGGCCAAAATCTTTGGCTCGTCAAATGACCTGCAGCTGGCCCGGCCCGCGAACCCGTGGGCCGGCCTGGCCCATTGTCATCCCTATCTAGGAGCGGGCAATCCCTTAAGGATTTCTTCTCCTATCAGGCAAAGCTCAACTCGATAAGCTTGTATCATAGTTTGCAGAATCAGTTGGTCCGGATCTGAATCGGCTGATTTTGGATCAGATCAGCCCATATCAATCTAGTTCACCATCGGAACCACCGATGCGGACTTGATTTTGATCTAAAATTGGTGATCCTCTCTCCCCTACTCCGATTCCCCTCCCTCCCAGTAGCACCCTCCCAATTCTAGGGCTCCCCTCCCCTCCGGTAACCCACGCTGGTGAGCTCAAGAACCCCTCTCCGAAGGTATGTTTTCCTCTCTCCCTGATTTGCAAATTGTTTTGATTTGTTTTGGGGTTCCCCCGTGGCAGTGGCACTACCACAGTCACGGGGGGGGGGGGGGTTAATCACCCACTGTATGGTCACCCCAAGGGGTACAAGTTGGGGGGGGGTTGTTTGTTCCTGATCCAAACAGTCTAACTATCTAGACCATCTGATGTTTTGGCTGTCTGATTGTCCGATTTAATATGAAGTAATTCTTTATGTGTGTAGGGAAAATGTCCGACAATGAGTGTGATATCCTCGCACATCGTGATATTAGTTGGCAACATGGACACATATTATATATTGACAAGAAGAGGATGAAGTGTAAGTGGTGTGAAAAAGAAATGAATGGAGGTGTTTATCGTCTCAAACCACACATTGGTTGGGTGAGTGGGAATGTGATGAAGTGTGACAATGTATCGATGTAGTTAATATGTTTCATAGATAGTGATAGTCACATGAAAGTGTGTTAGATGTTACCTTTATATATTTTTTATTTTTTTAGGAGCTCATATTTTTAAAGAATTTATTATGATTTTTTTGTTTTTTTAGAAAATAAAAAATAAATTTTTTTGATCATGACCAATTCTAGATCGGGATTTTTTTAAGAGAATTATTCAGATTGATCCAACAATTCGACCAATAAAAATGGCTATTCCCATGGGAACAGGCAGAGATGAAGGCTCAAATTGGAGGGCAGAGAACCACAAGGGACCGTGGAGGACAGCTGCCATCTTCTCTAACGTGGGAAAGTGCCAGGTGGCAGCAGCAGAGCAGGAAACCTGTAAGGGGTGTGGATCAGCTGGACCAGCATTCTGATCTTGATCCAGATCAGGATTGGCCCTGACCATTCTAGGGCTTGATCTCGACCAAAAATCCTTGGTTGTGCAGGAATAAAATATAAATTGACAGATGGATGAACAAAACGATGACCTTGTTCTTTCGGATATCTCTAGAAGATTTTATAAAGGGCATGTCTGTGGTGGAATAGGAAATGGAAATGACAAATGGATGTACAGAAGGGTGACCCCATTCAGAATTCTTTTGTTAAATATAACAGATGTAGAGGTAGAGCACCACCTGTTTACTGTCTTGGTCCATTGGACCTTTCGAGAGTGGAGTAGTATATTTAGAGGCTTAGCTTTGTTAGGTTAGATTATTCAATTTGGTAGATATCGATTGTAATATGAACATCGGGCGCAACAACAACAAAATTAACAGTTTCAAGTTTTGAAAATAATAATTATACACTACCGAAAATTGTATATAAACAGGTCCTTACCTATTGGTCATTTACACAGGCTGGGACTTTGGCATGCATTGTGATATGACAATTGATGTACCAGATACATTTGAAGTAGTGACCATTCCGTTGCTCAGGAGTGAAGGGAGCTTAAGGAAACAAACTGATGTTGTTACTATGATTTTTAATTGGAATACTAGAGGTTCGATGGGGAAGGGAAAGCCACTGAGCTTGAAAGACAATGCTTTAGCGTAAAGTGCATTCTGTACATTCAACAAGAAAGCTGAAGAAACAAGAGGATAATCTGACTGCCTCCATTTGGGAACAAGGTTACGAGGTTTTTAATTTAAAAAGCAGAGGCATCAATGCTCTTTTTCTTTATAATTTGATTTTTCATGGCTTGTAGAACATGTTTCATTAACTTTTTGGTGTTTTTTATATGAAGGGGGCTAAGTTAGGATGAATGAAGTGGAGATTTAACAATAAAATTTTACACAAATTGAAAGGAAAATTTTATCATACAATTATTAGATCTGCAATGCTGCGTGGTAATGAGCATTGGGCAATGAATGAAAATATGCTTCCAAAATAAGCATCACTGAAATGAGAATGTTATGAAGGATGCAAGGATATGCTAGATCAGATAGAATAGATAATGAATATATTAGAAAAAATATAGGAGTAGCGGCAAGTGATCATATACAAATCGAAAGAAAGGATATTGAAATAATTTAGACAAAATGTAGAGAGTAAGGAAGCTTAAGTTAGAGAAGAGAAAAATATCAAGATGCAAATAAAAAATGTAACAGATCTAAACTAACTTGGAGCAGGGTGATTCAATATGATTTGGATGATTTAAATATTTTTGAGAAAATAATTCAAAATCAATGTGAGTGGACAAAGAGAATCCACATGGCTGATCCAAATAATTTGAGATTAAGGTTAGAATTGAGTTGATGATTTTCTAGAATCTATGTGCCAACAGGAAGATGGGCTATGCCTTCAAGATAGCCAGGGAAAGCAGGGAGGGTGGCTGATGGTGGTGTGAAACAAATAGGGATTGAAGGATCTGCGAAGTAGGGTTGACACTTCTTATATCTCCGTTGGTTTTATTTTGAAGGACAAGTCTAACTGGCCTCTAAGTAATGTGTATGGCCCACAAGGGACAATGGAGAAAATCCAATCAAGGAACAAGGGATTGCAGGATGGGAGTGGATTGGCTAATCAACATATGATGGATTACAATAGGGCTAGATCAGATGTTGATTCATATAAAATGTTTTTATCTCAAAAAATTTAAAAAGTATAAAAATAGAAAAAATAAAAATGTTTATTTTATCATTCCAAACAAATAAACTATTGAAATGCTACATTTATGCATTTTGTTTACAATGTACTTATTAGAAATTGAAATGTTACATTTTGGGCCTCATTTACATTTTGAATCTCTTATATTTTATATAGAGAAAAGAGTACTTAATTTAATAGGAGGCAAGACTGAAATTATGGATATTTTAATTGCTTATGGAATTTTTGTTTATGTATTTTGATAACTTTTATGGGTATTAACTGTCTTTTTTATGGATGATTAAAATATAATTCATAGTTAATGACTCTAAGGTAAACATTTTATAAAGTTTACTATATGTTAGTCTTTAAGATAATGTTTAAAATAAAATAGGAATAATAGAATATAATAAAATTAAAAAGGACATGGGCCTGACTGATCTTGGGCTGATCTAGGTTCCATGCCAGCTGGATCGGCCACTACGGTCGATTTGGCTTGCTATGGGCCACTCCAGCTGGCACCACACAACAGATCGATTGATCAATTGCTGGATTATATCGGCATGCCCATAACTTGATAGGTCAACTGATACTGCTTTCATTGATTTGTTCAAGAACTTAACTTGCTTGTAGGTGCAAGTGATCAATCTCGGCTCATTTCTTTTACATGAGTTCAAATTTGAGCTTGAGTGATGCGGAACTAACAAGGACCTAGAGTGAAGGACATTAAAGGAAGACACTCGTTAAGAATTGTCAAGAAAATCTTCACTTAAAACAATCGGTTATTTCAAGATTGACTTCCCTCTGTTAGCAATAGAAATTGGACCAGCGAACTTTTATCCATTTTAGAAAATATTCAGGATTTTAAACAACGAAAATTCTTTCAAATCAACCAGTAGATCTAAATTCATCAACTAATTAACAAAACCGATTTTGATAGCTTTCAGTTGGATTTGAAATAATCTCACAATTTTACGCCAACTACTTGATTATTATCGGGCTAGAATCCTAACAGCACATTTGAGCATGGCATTTCGAGACGTATAATAGAAAAGCAAGTAAACATTCAAGGATTTATGACAAGAGGTTACCTCCACACCGGAGTGTGGGTGTCGGCTCAATTTGGTTCGATCGCGATTCCTATATACATCCCGATTCACTTAAGATTTACACATTCGAAATATGACCCGCACCTCGCGGGGGTGGTAACGGGTCAAACGAAGCAAATAGCCGAAATCGTGACCTCGGCCCGGGTTGACGAGCGAAACGAGAGATCCGGCTCGGCGGCGGGTCGGGTTGATTAATTTCAACAAGTCCGTTTGACGAGAAAAAAATAAACTCAAACCGGTGAGTTTGGAACGCGCCGGGATTTCGGATGTCACCGGCCACTTGTAGTTACCCGAAAATCCGAGTAAGTAGGCGTCTGCGGGAGTCACCGCATGCCCGGCCGGTTTGCAAACCGTTCTCTCCCATTGTTGAAGAGTCATCGCAATCAATCGGTGACCGGTGAATAGCTACCCTTTGGGCGAGGACCGATGTAATAAGCGTTGAAGTGTCAGACGGGGAAACGGACGACGGCCATTCCTTTGGACATGGACCGGTGTAGTATTCGTTCAACTCTCAGATCCGTAGAGAATAGAAAGAGCTATCCACTGGACAAGGACCAGTGTAGTAAACTGCACTGGATATTGGACCAGTGCAGTATTCTGCTCAAATATTCAGACCGGGTTGAATAGAGGAAACTAGCATTTGGGTGGACCGGTGAGACGTGCGGACTCGATAGCCTAACAATCCGTGAGCGGATACGTATTGGAATCTCCGGAGTGACGTTCATCGTATCCCCGCTACGACGTTCCGTAATCATGACCATGCGATCTCATCTCTTCGGCTTTAATGACATCATCGTTACTAAGCGAACTAGTCATCACTATCCGTAGACGATTCAAATCTCGAAAGGTGCGGAAGGTCTCGAAGAAGTTTCGAACGCATTAAACCAACTTATGGACTAGTTACGGATGCATCTCCGGTAGGGGCTAAGCCACTCGACGGACGCTCGCGGTCTAGAAGGAATCGGGTGAACGCAAAACAAAGGAGCGCGACCGGGACCGGTTCATTTGCAGAACGTCAACGACATATGAAGTGTCGAGACGGGCGGTGCATCAGATCTGGAAGGACGGAACCTTGCTAATATGTTCGACTGGTTTGGAAGTGGCAGTAAACCAAACGCGAATACTTAGCTGAAGAAAAACCATGAGAGACACCGCTGCCAGAAACCAACAGCTCATTGTGGTGTAGGTAGAGAAATTCCGCCATAAGGAAAGACCGCTGCAGAGGTAGTAGATGAAGAAACGTCCGAGGAAGAAGCCGTAGCAGGCGTACAGTGTCCACCGCCTGAAGCCTTCGAGGATACGCCACCAGAATGGAGTAGAACCAACTGTATATCGCCAGAAGTAGAGAGAATAATACGCTAGCTAACTACTTGAAAACAGGAGACGTAGATGAAACTCTCTAGATCTAGGTTATGGGATGAGAAGCTCTGGATAGACAATGAACTACGACGGGAGGGAATGCGCTACGGGAAGAAGAAGAAGCCGCTACAGGAACATAGGAACCAGGAGATGCGCCAACGGGAAAAAGGTGATTCTCTTTCATCATTCATGTTCGCGGATAAGGCCCTCCGTCTCCTTTAAGGAGCAATACATGGTGAAAAAAATAAAAGAAAAAGAAAAGGTCAAAGCGTAATGGGCCCGCGGCGCCAATGTGCTACAGGAGGCCCACTTGCGCCTGTTCAACAGAAATTGGCCAAAGAAAATCCTACGTAATGGGCTTATAAGGAAGTTTTACCAAATAGCCCAATAGACTCAATATGTAAAACAGAAACTGGGCCCAAATTGAAAACAATGGTGGCCCCAATAGGAAATGACGAAAAAAATAAAGAAATTATTGTAAACCCCTCTTTCTTTGACGCCGGTAAAATTTCCCAAACCGATTTGGGCCAATGTCCTCATTATTGAGCTTTTATGAGCATGCTGTACCTTTGTTCAAGTTTGGTTCGTTATTTAATTGAGTTGAGTGTGAGGTTGAATAACAATTTGATTCAAGTTCGGTTCACATTCAAGTGTTCAAGCTTGATACGAATTCATGTATAAAACTCAAAATTAATCAAAAGTCATTTGTGAAACCTTAATTTTAGCTCATTTATGAAAACTGATTTAAGTTTAAACTCCAATCAAATTTTATTTAACTTATTTTAAATATTTAAGTGAAAAAATTTTAAAATAAATATTCAGTTGAGCTACTCGTGAGTTTATCGAGTTGAGTAGGAGTTTGTTCAAGTTCGTCTCATTTAATGAATCGAGTTATATTTTTTGTTCAAGTTTATTCATTTAACATAATAAACGAGCTTAATGGAGTTTTTATCGAACTGAGTTTCAAGCTACTTTTCTAGTGTATTGGTTCGTTTGCACCCTTACTTGGGGACAGATGTCACATGAATTAGTATGTTTGTGGGGATTGCAATGCTGTCTGGTATCCTGGAGAAAGACAAAATCAACTCTCTTGGTCAGAGGAAATGGATTCCTTTGGGGATTGGATCTCCCACTGGTGTCTATGCGAATGGCAGCAGTTGTTTGGACTTTGGAGAAGGCCTGCTTCATTCTTTGCAGAGGACCCTCTCAGATCCTGTCCATCACACTTGAGTTCAGATTTGATCTGTCTTGGCTTTGCCATGGCAGCTTTAGATCTCTGGTAACAACCTGGTGGAGGGAGTTAGTTCAACGCACATCAACAAGCAAGAGGGTCTCTACGAAGATAAAGAAGCTGCCACAAAAGTTGAAAGCTTGGAGTGCTGATTTCTGGAGTTATGCTTTTAAATAGATGCCACAAAAGTTGAAAGCTTGGAGTGCTGATTTCTGGAGTTATGCTTTTAAATAGAGGAAGGGGCGGTTGCAGATGCTTCAGTCCTCTGTGGAAAGATTTAACAATATGCCTCTTTCTGATGAAAAGCTGATGGAGTTGGATCAGACAAAGGCACAGTACAAGGACAAAATGATCTTTGAAGAAATTTAGGGTCCGTTTGGATTCCTGTAAAACTGGGTGATCATATTAAGTTTTCCCGAAAAGCTTAATATCATGTTTATTTGGTTCCCTGTAATATGTTAGTCTACCAAAAATATTTTCGGTTGACTTTTAGCATCAGCTGGCCGTTTTCCGAAGGCAGAACAAGGCACACAGTGCTCTTGCTTCTTGCAAGAGATGGAGAGAGATTAATAATTTAATATTAAAATATTTATTTAATAAGAATTTTTATTTTTATATTACATAAAATTGAAAAAAATGTTAAAATCATCACATATATGATTTTATATAAATAATATTTATAACAGTATCTGTTTTAAAATATATGTTAACAACAGTAGTTATAGTCTTTGAGTCTTTGATAATGTGTGATCTATAAATTTGAATGTTTATAGTTTTAATAAAATACAATTTTAACAATCTAAATTTAAGTATATGAACATGATGTTACAAATATCCAACTTTTAACCAAACAATGTTATTAATAAAAATATTAAATTTAAGAATTTTTAAAAACTTAATTGCTATTTAGAAGAATTTTTGTGTCACTTGAAAGAAAATATTTTCCAAAATAGATTTTTGGGTGTACCAAATGATATATTTGGATATATTTTTTCTTGAAAAGTTATTCCTACAAAAAGCAAATTCTTCTGTATGTCTTTTACATGCATCCAAACACACCCTAAATGGAAGCAAGGGGCAAACTATATGTGGTTTATGGAGGGTGACAAAAACATTTCCTATTTTCATGTTGTGGATTGTGCTAAGAAAAAAGCTGCCACAATTTCTATTTTTGTAGTTGAGGGGATTGACTAAGGAAGCTATAGTTAGAAAAGTAGAAAATGTCAGAATAATATAAAAAAAAGATGTGGTAGACCTAAGTTAACTTGGAGGAGGGTAATCCAATATGATTTGGATGATCTAAATATCTTTGAAGAAGTAACTTAAAACTGACCGAAGCAGAGAAAGATAATCTATATGGCTGACCCCACATAAGTAAGGACTAAGGCTAGAGTTGAGTTGACTGATTGACTCTATTTGTATGACAGCTGTTAATTTTTGAAGTCAATAGATAGAAAACTGCATCCTGTTTAAAAATGACTTTATGAAGGCATATGATACAACTGGAGATGCCTCTACAGGATGATGACTCTGATGGGCTTCGTTAGCATTTGGGGTCATGGGATCAAATATTACATAGAGATGGCAAAGTTTCCCATCCTACTCAATGGTTGTTCCTTTGGCTTCTTCGAGATCTCTAGGGGGTTTGCACCAAGGGGACCCTATTTCACCTTTTTTTTGTCATATTTGGTCAAGTGTTGAGTATGATGTGGAATAAAGCTTTTGACAATCACTGGATTGAAGGTATTACATTTTTTGTAGAGAGAGAATATCACAACTCTACAACTCACACATGACCGGTGACCCCATTCTCTTTGGTTGGCTGACGTGGAGAAGGTGATCTATCTCAAAATCCTCATCAAGTTTCTGGAATCGGTCACAGGCCTAAAGGTGAACTATAATATGCTTTGCTGGTTGGAGTACAATTAACAGACCATTTGAGGCAGCTTATTCATTTAATCTTGGATACTCAATGGTCTTCCTTTCTTATCTTATATCTTGACCTTCCTCTGTCACCTGCCCTTCTGAATACCTCTGAGTGGCTACCTCTTGGTTGGAGCTTGGAGAATAAATTGGCAGGGTGGGAAAGCAAGACTTTTTTCTGTGCTGGTGGGAGATGGGTTCTTGCTATGGTGGTTCTATCTCATTTGGCAACCAACCAGCTCTCAATCTTGAAGATTTCGACCTCAGTGTTGAGTAGAATTGAGTTTTGTAGAGCTATTTTTCTTTGGAAAGGAAGAAGTAGCTTTGCATCTTATAGCTTGGAAGAATTTTTGTAGGAGAAAAGATGAGGGATTGGCTTTCTCCCACTGGATGTACTTAATTGCAGACTCGTTGACAAATTGCTTTGGCAATTGGACAATGAGTTATGCGATATTGTAAGACACAAATATAGTTTCTTGTCTAACTCGGCTTTGGGGGGAAGGAGTCTAGATTCTGGAGGAGCATTCAAGGGTAGGTTTTCTATTCTGCTTCTACCTATATTGACACTGGAGATGGCCATATCACTAGCTTTTGGCATGACAAATGGGGGAATCATCCTTCTCTTCGTATCTCATTCCTTCTTTTCTATAACTTGGCTACAAGGAAGGAGATGCTAGTATCAGACTTGAGGTGCAACACGGCTTCATAATTTGGTCAGTTGTGGCTTCATAAGACATTTTAGTGAAGATGAATTGCAAAGTTTACTCAACTATTACCTGTTAGTTTCCAGCTTCAGCTTTAGTCACGTCAAGAGTGTCGTTTGGGGATCAAGAGCCATCAGAACTTCGTCAATTAATCTGGCTAGCATTGTCTTTTTGGCAGATGATAGGAAAATTGGCTGAGCCAAGCATGTTTGGCACAAGGATTTTTCCATCAAGATCAGAATCTCTTTGGAAGATATGTTAGAGTGAATTGCTTACTGCTGATAGGCTGAGGTGGTTGGATCAGAGGGTTTGTAGCTGTCTTAGGAAAACAATGAATTTATCACAATTGGCATTTCTGATGTGCTTTGGTCTATTTTGGCATATAGAGAGCCATGTTTTGCATTGACTCCTTTAGTCCAGGTTGCTGTCAGCAAATCGGTGGATCAGTGAGATTGCTGCCCCCTGTCTTGGAAGATGGCTGTTCGGTGGATAATCTAACTTCATCTGAAGTGTTGTTCCGCTGCCCCTTTGTTTCTCACAGTAGCATCCATGCCCATGGCGAGGAGAGCTTTACGTTGCATTAAATGGGCTTTCGCTTCATTTTTGGAATATGGAAGCTCTTCAACTCTATTCTGGAATTGGGAGGTGGACATGAGATTGGTTCAAGGATCTCGGCTTTTTTTAAGTGTGAAGAGAAAGTGAAGAGGGCAGGGATTTTGAACCCTGATTAAGGCTGGACAAGAATATTTATCTCCTAGCGCAAGTAGACATGACGCATAGAGGCAGGGATTTTGAACTCTGATTAAGGCTGACTTCTTTTAGGTGTGAAGAGAAATGCAAATGTGATGGGCTTGTTGTGTCGGCCCCACCTGCATTGATTTGATGATGACAACGGAGCATAAGTGTTGAAGAAGTCCAAAGAATCTGGCTCTCTAGTTGAAGGCCGATAATGGTTCGAAATTTACGATCCAAAAGGAGATTTGGGTCCACACGAGTCTGATAATCTGGGGATGGCCATTGGACAGACTGGGTTGACGAGATGGTGCATGATGGGTGGTGCTCTAGTCGTGGGGATCAGCAGGTGTCTTTGATCGTGGGGACAGGATGCTCTCTCCTTTTCTCTGAGATCAAGGAAACATTTGGGTGTTTTGCGAATGCGGACTGGGATATAGGGTGGAGAATACGAAGGCATTTTAATAGAGCTGATTCAGCTGCTCTAGGGTCGGATGCTAGTCTTGATGTTTGAACTGTATAGGGTTTCAAACTGGAAGGCTTCAAGAGTACTAGGCGTAGATCCAAAAGCCTGATTGACTGGCAGACCTGGGAGCTAGAATCCTATAGCTAGTACGTATCAGGGAATAATACTTGATATTTTTTTTGAAATACTTAATAATGATTTTTTTTCTTTTGTTGGTCGGCTGTATTCAAATTCACTCGTCACCCGCGCAAGGAACCATCACCAAGCAGCAGTCTTGCGATAATACAAAGTGTATTTAAGTTTTCTGGGAGACAAGTATATTCACATCATCTTTTTCTTCTCTTTTCATTGTGTAGGTTACTCCGCAGTTCAAGCTGGAGTTTTCAAATGGGAAGAAGCAACTCTGAGGCTCCTACGGCTCTAAGTAGCTTTGCTGTCCGCGAGAACCAGGATGGAGGAAACCGTAATTATCTTTCAGCGGTTCTTAACTCGGTAAAGCAGAAAGCAACTGGTTTAAGATGGCCTCAAATAGATTCGGTGTCGGAGGTGATGGATCCCCCATTGTCAAGTTCGTCAGCAACTGGTATAAGATGGCCTCAAATCGATTCGGCGTCGGAATTGATGGCTCCCTCATCGTCAAGTTCGTCGGTGTTGGCTGCTTCCGGTGGCATCGCTACAACTCAAGTAGGCTCTGAAGTAGAAGAGCTTCCCTTGTCGAGCACAGTTTTGGATGTTCATTTTGACGAGGAGGATACAACGAGCGGAAGCATAATTCATGACTCGACATCAAGTATGGATAATTTTGAGGAATTCAGATTTGAGCAAGAGGCCAAGCTTAAGCAATGGCTGGAAGGGTTTGACAAGCATGAGGCGCCAGATGAGAAAATTCTGGACAAGCATGAGGCACAAGCGGAGCAACTTCCATAGAAACTGCGTGATTATGGACGACACCTGAAAGGACGAAGTGCAAAAATCTTATAATGATGTTTGCAAGACATTGTGAGACGACCCAATTTTAAATTCTCCTCGGTTTACTATCATGCAATTATGCACTTCACACATCCACTTGTTGGTCATAGTTTTGTTTATAATATTGTGTAAGGAGCTACTTGCGAAACTATCCAATCGTCAGGGTAAAACAAAAATGGTGCATAGACGTTTTGATTGGAGAAGCCTGAAATACGACTCCTATACCGTACGGAATCGGATAGATTTGGCCTTGGACAGCTTTGCTTCATCTACATTCTACTCTAGATAAGCTTCGTGTACTCTAGAAAGTAGGGCTGCAAACAACACTAAATAGAGCTCTAATAAATTTTTTTTATAAATTATCTTTGATGTCTTATTGGAATTTGAATGGAATCATTTATAACCGATTCTGAAAGTACCAATTTCATTAAGTATCAATTGTGACAAGTGTTTAAGATGATTAATCTGGATCGTTCATCCTTGATAAGATGATATGAAAACTCGGTGTTGGCGGGCTCCCGCCTTTGGAATGAGAACCCTAGTGGGCCAACATTGTTTTCCCCTTCTCTTAGAAGCTCTTCCTTCATGACTCCGTACCGCTCGTGCTGAGGAAATCTAGATGTTTCTCCTTAACTAGCTCATTAGTTCACCCTCGGCATGCACATCCTCAGCCCTGAGCACAGACCGTTGTGCGTGGAGTCCTCATTCGAATGTCTCGTAAATTAGGAACTAAAGTTGTGCATCTGCATGACACGAACTATCGTCAAGAAGTTATTCCCATGAAAAGTTGGGTCTCGACAAGGTCGGGCATGGTTGCCTAGCCCAATCGGTTTTGGTTGCGACCTTGGGATCTTGTGCCTAGACTTGTCCAGGTTGTGTGACCCTGGGACTTATTTGCCAACGGCTAATTAAATGTTGGACTTGCTATTGGAGCTGGGGTTTTATAAGCCCCCCAAGACCTCTTGAGGGCCTTAAGAATTTAGTCAAATCATATATTTTATTTTTTATTATTTTGCTCTCTACTGATATAGATATGTTGTCACGTGTCAAGTCACTTTCTTAATCCTGGATATTGTTAAAGAGTTTATCTACAAAATGCTTGAGGACGATGATTGATCAATTATGATATACAACAAAATGCATAACTTTAAAATGAGATCATTCCCCTTTAAGATATCAATGGTATAATGAACAATTCTGCTTTTAAGTCATGGTATTACCATTGATCAAATTTTTACGATTTAAAAGATTAACTTATTTAAATTATCTTTTAACATTTAATGATATCAAGCACTTGATTGGTGGATGGATCATGACAAGGTATTGAGATACAGAGATTTGATAGAAGTTGTAATAAGAATCCTAAGTCAAACCTCATTGACTTTAGAATGTGAAAAGAAATTGGTTAATGATGAGTCTTATTCATACAAAGGAGAAGAACATGCCAACGTCAAGTAGATTGGAGCCATTGGTGTATTGTCATTATAACATGAGAATGAAGTTGTAGAATTTACAAAGGATGAGAGACAATCAGAAAGAGAAACAAAGGTGGAGAGAGAAAATGTATGGATAACAAAATGAGATGGTGACTACATAAGAACACAACATTGATTTGGAGGAGATTTTTTACTATGAAAATATGTTAAAAGCTTGGATGAACTATTAAGAAGGATTAGGTAAACTTAAATTCAATCTAGAAGATCAAGAATGAGCTCTAGGAGAACTTGACAACATACCTCTTTCTGAGGAATTCAAGTTCTCTCCTTCAATGGCAAAACGACAGAAGAGTAGATAATCTTCTCCCCAAGGTAAGAGATCAAAGGATAAAGGTAATTTGGTTGTAACCATGGAATGCCGGATCGGGATCCGGGTTGCGACCCGGACCCGATCCGGTCGGATTTTGGGCCGACCGGCCCGATCGGGATCCGGTTGGTCCGACCTGAGCGGGGGATCCCCTCGGGTCGCGACCCGGACGTCGGCGTCGCGGTCGCGCGCCGCGCGCCGACCGGGTCGCGCGACCTCAGGATCCCGCAGGGATCCTGCCCCCACGGAAGCAATGAATTGCTTCCCGCGGGGGCAAGCAAGGGGGGTTCTCCCGATGCCCCCTTGCGCCCCTCGGGGGCCTATATAAGGCCCCCAAGGGAGGCTCATACCCACCCCTCCCCCCTCATTCTAAGCCCTCTAAGCCTTACGTTTTTAAGGCTACACCCACCCCCCAAGGTTCTTATTTTATTTAGTGAAGGTTAACTTGTTTAATTGTTCTTCTCCTCGTTGTTTACTTTGGTTCACCATGGCTTCTCCAAGTGGTGACACCGGTTACCGGGTCAACCCGGAATGATCCGTCTTGGATACATTGCACTTTACTGTCCATGACGAGCAGGAAAGTGCAATGTAAATACCGTGATAGTTATGCACGGTGGTATTTTTTAGATTAAAACACCACCTTGCCGAATGAAGGGCAATGTGCTCCCGTGCTCTCGTGCTCCACAAGAGGTAAGAGCACAATTCCAACGCATCTACTAGAATTGGAAGCGACGAAGGGAACTTCAAAGCGGCATAAGGATACAAGAAGAAATCGTCCGAACCGGCAAGACATTCCGTACACATATATGGAACCGACAAGAGCGTTCGAACATTCGTCGTGATATAGGCCTCGAAGATGCAGGTATGTATTATGTATTATTTATCTCTTTCCTAATAAGTTTATTACCTTTTTTACTTCTATGTTTGAAAATTGTGAGGATCTTTATCGGGCCATGGAGGCAAGTCGGAAGTCATTCGTCCGACGAAGACCATTTGCTCCGCACCGGCCGATCAATTGGTCAAGGATCCGGGAGTGGAAGGGGATCTAACCCATCCGTGGAGGAGGAGATTCATGATCTCACTCGAGATGATGACCCAAGAGTGGGTCCCATGGATCCCGTTGTCACCCGACCACGGCAACGCCAAACATCAATAACGACGGCATTGAAGAATTTGAAAATTTGCAAAGAAAAGATCTGGACGAGCGACATCAAGGTGGTTCTTCCATCATAGTATACCGGCAAATGTCGCAAGGGACCGTACTATGAAAACATGATCGACACCATCGGTGATGTTGGAAAAGGAGTGCTCGGACGAACCCAAAGGAGATACAACGTATATCTTCCCAATGGAGGTGGACGATACAAGAAAGTACGTCAAATCCTTTGAAAGGATTTTGGGATGAAAGAGGTTGTACGTTGATTTACGACGGTTGGACCGGTAAGCTAACTTTACAAACGATTTTACTTAATTTGTTTTATGTTATACCTAATTTGTTAATATTATTCTTAACAGGTATAACTAAAAAGACGATGATAAATTTTCTAGTTTATTGTCAAGCCGGCACTGTGTTTTGGAAGTCGGTTGATGCATCAGGGAAGGTCAAGAACTCCGAATATCTTTTCGAGTTGATAGATAGAGTTATCCAGGAGATAGGGGAGGACAGGGTTGTCCAAGTAGTTACGACAACACGGCCGCATACAAAGCGGCCGGTCAAATGTTGATGGTCAAGAGACCGAAATGTATCGACACCATGTTCCGCACATTCTCTAGATTTAATGTGTTAGAGGACATTTGCAAAGATAGTCAAATAGACCGGTTGCGAAGTTAGCCCAATTTATCTCATCATTCATCTACAACCACAACTTCATCCTTAACCTAACGAGGGAACATACGAAGGGAAGAGAGCTTCTCGCACTCGGTGCCACCCGCTTTGCCTCCCATTATATCTCAGAGAGTCTATTGACTCATAGGAGGGCTCTTTGTCACATGGTCATCTCACCGGGGGTGGGGTACTTGGTTAGCTAGATGTAACCCGTCGATAAGCTGTTTTAAAGGGAGGAAAGTTGAGGAAACACCGAGAGCGGAGATTTCGGAAAGTTGCGAAGAAGACGTCGAGCATTGTAAGTCCTATAGCGAAGGTGCTAAGGATAGTCGACGGTGATAGAAAAGCGGACATGGGCTATCTATACGATGCAATAGTTAGGCAAAGGATGAGATTGCAAAAACCGTGTCCGACTTTGATAAGTTGGTGGGACATTATTGACCGTCGTGAGCGAACATTACATCGCCCAATACATGTTTGCAGTATATTTCATTTCTTTACTTCATTCTTTTGTATTTGAAAATATGATTTGATTGATTAGTAACATTTGTATCTTCTTAGGTTACTTCTTCAACCCTCGTTATCACATAACCAACAATTCAGTAAGGCAACAAATGAATTACTTGATGATGTCAAAAGGTTATCACAAGGATGCTTGATGATGATGATCGGTCAATAATTGCATGCAACAAGATGTATCACTATAGGATGCGGTCTAATCATTTTGGGACAAAGAAGAGGAGCGAGTCGTTATGCTCCTAAGTCCAGTAGTTATCCATTAATTCTTTATATTAACATTGATTATTAATCCTCTCGACGTAGTTCGCTTTTGTAGCGATTGGTGGATGGACCATGGCAAAGCATCAGGTTATGAAGATTTGGTTGATGTGGCTATCAGTGTTTAGCCAAACGACTTCGACATCCAGCTACGAGAGAAGTTGGTTGACGTTCAGCTTGATTCACACAAAGCAGAGGAACATGCTGACAACAAAAAGACTTGAGGACTTTGTGTATTGTCACTACAACATGAGGCACAAGCTGAAAAAGTTAGAAAGAATGAAGCAACATCAACAGAAGAACAACGGTGGAGGACAAATGGCCTGTGTGGTCAAATGAGGAACCAACGATCTAATAGGAAGATATTGACTTGGATCCAATCTTCGATGATAGAAATCCATTAGAAGCGTGGGTGAACGACCGAGAAGAGATGGACGAGCCTGAGTTCAACCCCGAAGATCGACAATGGGCTGAAGAAGTGCTTGACGACATCCCTCTCGCCCAAGAATTTCGGATTCCGCCTGCCGTGATGAAGAGATGGAATACTGGTGAATGATCTAGTAGAGGTGCGTAGAGTAAGGGAAAGGCTAAGCAGGTTTTAACTGATTCTTTTGACATAGCAGGTACGGAGACACTTGACGAGGATTGAGAAGACACTCCGGAGCCCGACATCTGAGTGCAGTATCAAACTTCATAAGATTCTTCTTCGAAGAGCAGCAACGGTGATGGAGTGGGACACTGTGGGCAAAGGGGAGCCACGGCTCAAGAAAGGCAGAGATCCGCGGATGTGGGGAGAGCTCCTACTACAGCAGAACGCTTCACCTGAGAAGACCGCATACCCACGCGACCCAAGACATGGACCATGTGGGCGAGGTCGCAGGGTGGAGGAACTCAACATACCCAACATGGTGGACATCGTACCATGGATATGAACAACCGACCTACGGTATGATTCATCTCAAGGCTCTTGGTTTCCTACAAATGACCAAGAGTGAGTGGGATGAGTTATAGATCACCCATGGACACCCCGATTCAATCCCCATATGAACATTACTTTGGTGGTTTTTTAGGACCCAAATAGCGACATTAGTGGTCATTGTAGAAGTGACCTTAATATAATATTCATCAAAGATGCGTGGCATACTGTATATAATACAATGTCGTGGGAAGAGTATAAGGCTTATGTAGAAAATGAAGATCAAGTCAAGTTTATGTAAACGGTTGGGTAAAATTTATACTTATGTTTTTTCAGATTTTTTTTCGATTTTTTTCGACATTTTTTCGATTTTTTTTCGAATTATCAAAAAAAAAATTAAATAATTTGGATCGGACCGGGTCGCGACCCCGGGTCGCGACCCGGTCCGACCGGGTCGGCCCAGAGCCGGGCCGACCCGGTCGCGATCCACGATCCTGCCTTCCTTGGTTGTAACTAATCTATTAGACATTGTAGATTAGGAAACTATCGATGAGGAATGAGAAGACATGTCAGAGCCAAACATTCAAGTTCAATACTAGACGTCAGATGATTCAATTTTAAAGAACATCAATGATGGAGCGTTGGAAGCATAGGGAACCACTATAGATCCAACGAGGTCAACAAATCCAAGGATATACTTTACAATGATGTAGTTCACTGGAGAAGAACGATACATACATGCGACACAAGACAACTTAAGGAGTGCGGTGATCAACACACATAATGGGGTGACAATCAATGCTACACATAGTGTTATGGAGTTATATCTTGATTTTTTACGTATCACCAAGAGGATTATAGGATGACTTAACCTACATACGGATCCTTATTAGAAACTTCTATGCACTCCACTATGGTAGTTATAATGGATCCATGAGATCTTATATTAAGATGATTGTACGAGATAGAAACAAGTACAATCATTATTTATATATGTTAAATGTTACATATTTTTCTCAAATATTATGGGGAGAATATATAAATTAAGGAGAAGAATAACAAAATGTAAGATTTGAATAGAAATGATTGATTTTTTTCTAGTCATATTCTATAATTTTCAATTTTTTTATAATTTTTATAATTTTTATATTTTTATATATTTTTTAAAAAATCTTGGCCTGGTTAGACTAGTTTGCGACCATGGAATATTAGGTTGGGACCTAAGTCATTGTGGATAGAGATAGATAGAGAAAGAGAGAGGGATGGCCCTCTTTTGATCCCTCCTCGAACGATGCACGGTGGAGTGTGGTTGGGTGGTCGCTAGAAGCTAAGGGCTCCAAGAGTGAATATGAAAGAAAAATACAAATGCTAAAAGGAAATGACTATACGTACCTTAGCAGAGAGATGGTGTTGGGAGATTATGAGTTCCATATTCTTCCTTCTCCGCTAATCGAGGAGAAAGAGTTTGAAGTGACGATTGGTTATTTTTACAAAATCAAGTAAGACAAGAAAACAAGTAAAATTGGATTAAGATTAAGGAAGTGAAACATCTTACAAAAGAAATAAAGTAAAACTACAAAAGGAATTAGATTAACCAGATTGAGAATGACTCTCAACTCATCTTTTTATAATTTTTGGATGATGAGGATGAAATGATTAAAATAACATCATACAAGTATGAGGATCCAAAATGAAGACATGAAAGCAAAGCAATAACAGACAACGAAGGAAGTAAGACATGTTTGGGCTCCAAGGGTAACTATCTGAGGGCAACAGACATCCCTACTCCAGAGGCACTAGGTGTCCCAGAGACTACGCATAATCTAGTCCTCCAGTGACCAACTTGTGCTCAGACGCTCCAACATCCATATGTTCTTCAAGATATGCTTGGGACCCTGAGAAGGACCTCTTGGACGTGGGTTGATGGCCTCCCTTTGAATGTGTGGTTTCGAGGAGCTTTGTGAGGGATGGTGATGAAGAAAATGATGTAGGGAAGATGGTGTTTTGACAATGGATGGCGTGGAGGAGTTCTCAAATTATCTTGGCAGTAGGTTTTTAGAGTGGGAGAGCCTTGGGATCTTACTTGGAGCCTTTTGAACGTTTTTCTAACTTTCAACCTTGAAAAAGTGGTTAACGGGTGCTTTTTTACAAAACCAAGGGCAAAGACATTTCAGGCATAATAACAGTGTCAATCAAGGGACATAGTGTCTCGTTGCTCGGGATGTCAGGCGTCTCAGCACCGGGGACATTTGTTAGTCTATAAATGCCTTTAAATGCAACGTGTGCCGAAAGTTGGCACGTGTGTCAATTGTTGCCTACTATAGTACTTGACGTCTTTGGCGATGAGATGCCATCATACAGTTCACACCCTGGTTGAGGGTCAGGCATGTACGGTTCGAGGGTCACTTCGGTTAAGATGTACACAACAGTAGCAGATGTCCTTGGTGTAGGGACATTTTCATACATGACTGTTGATAAATACCCACCTACCATGGCCATAGTTGTCAGGTTCACGCGGAAATTAGGTAATGTCATGGGTGCCAGGATGCCTGATGTCCTGAGTGAGCGATGTTAGGCATCCTTAGGTGCGGGACACCACCTTGCTCGAAGATCTATTTTGATCATTCTTCAGAAATCTGGTTTGTTACTCTGAAAACTTGAGATTTTCCTAAGAAAACATAAATCTTAAGCTTCTCAACTGGGCTAACTTTGCATGTCTATAGTTATGACCTAGTCCCAACTCTGTCGGAATTTGGGCCAATTGGCCCGATCGTGACCCAGTTGGCCTGACTTGCCCATTGGGTCTTGGTGGGGTTGTGGGGTTGTGCGACTTGATGACTAAATCACATGACCCCATATGCAATTGTCATCTAAAGTTGCAACATTCCCAACAAGAAGAAGCCTGCTGGGGGCATTGGGGGAGGGGGGTGGTGGTTCTTAAGTCCACCTTGGTCGTCCCTTGGGGCCTATATGAGGCCCCCAAGGGATCTTCCTTCACTCTGACTCCTCTTTCAAGTCTCTCCTCACATTCTTAAACTTTCACTCTTACTCCTTCATTAGTTCTTAATGACTTGATTATTTCTTTTGTAATTGTCATTAGTCATTGTTTCATTTCTTTTTATTGTATAAGAATTAGTTAGTAGTTATCTTTTAATTACTCTAATTATTTTTACTTAGTTAACTTTTTAATTAGTGTAATTAAGTATGCCTTCTCCAAACCGTGACACCTAAACTTTCGGTGTGACTTAGAATGATCTGACTTGATCACATTATATTTTGATCTCCATAGTAAATAGAAAAATGCAATGTAGACATTGTGATAAAGTTATGTATGGTGGTATTTATAGATTTAAACATTACCTGGATGGATTGAAAGACAACATGCTCCCATACTCTGTAACTTATATAGATGTAGAAAGTGTAAAAACTATATAAAATGAATAAATTGTTTAGTGCATGCCTTATTTTTATAAATTTTTTATGATTTTTATAGTCATTATATATATTTATATATTTTAAAAAAATTGAAATAATGAGTCGAGATCACAACTCAATCCAACCAGGTCCACCTAGGCTAGGCTAGACTGACTTGATCACAACCCACAACCCATGCTTCCTTGGTTGCGAACCAATCTAACATGGTCTATTTTAGTCTTGACCAACCCAACCACACACCAACCCTCGGTTATTCCATCTTATTTTTGGGTTCTTTACTTTTCTACCCTGAAAAGGATAGCAAGAGATTGTTTATGATCCAATGTCATAAAAAATACAAATGACAACAAGTTCTTGATTTCTCCTCCAAGATAGGTGAGGTTAGAGGTCAAGAATGAATCAATTAGATCTAAAACTAACTCAAGTCGATTGAGGTCCTGACCCAAGTCAGGACCATATCAACATGATGCCAAAGTAAAAAATAATAAAAAATTTATTTTGAAAACAACTACTGAGATAAGGCCACAAGGTCAGGACTAAATAAATCGGCTAAAACATCAACCGGGTTAACCAACCCAACAGTGATCCGATGAACCATGTTATCTACCAACTCAACTCTCAGACAATCACTACCTCCCCATTCATTGTGGAAGACTTAAGTACAAAGAAACGAAGTTACTTCACACTACCATTGGAGAAGTCAATGCGAGCGCTGCCTCTCCATCATGCAAATTTTACTTCAATAAAGATTTTTCATTGAGTTTACGTTCGGAATGTTAGAAATTATTGCTGTGCTAGATCGCCACTGGCGATGGATCTAAGATTTTTATTTAGTGGCGTCACTTTAAATTTTTGTGAGGTGACATTTCTATAAATTTTTCCAAGTTATCCATGATAAAAGCTTCTAAATGTTCAATATAATTCTAAGAATTCAGGGGGATCACGACCCCACTTGATACTATTAAGATCCATGCAGACTATCAGAATAGTACAATTTCAATATCAACATTAAAAACAAATCAAAATCAGAATTAATCGTTTCCAAAGTATCCATATCGAAACATTAAATTCTCATTGAGATCAGAACCTATCAATTACAATACTGAATTGGACCATTGCAACCCTGCCAGAGGCATAAAAATAGATGCTATAAAAATTCTACCCTAAAATTTTGGTTGAAATAACAGAAACATAACAACCATCGTTAAATGTGGGATGATGATACTTCGTGCACCATGCCTGTACTTTAGACCAACGAAATGAATGACATATTCGGTTTGTTGAATGCTTTAGAATCGTCCGATAAATCTACCAAGCGATAATATAGGGTCTTGTTTTAACAGCAATTCCATCTGCGCGCACGGTACCAGTAGGAAAAAAATATACTTAATTTGCATCGCCCAATGGTCGCTTCACACTCGCCGATTATCTTCAGCATTTCTTTATCACATCTCTGGACCTAACGATCAACTCACGATCATCTGTTTAAGGCGCCATTTCCGTAGAATAAACTTACGATCGGATCTTGAACACTTTTTTAGAAAAAGGATATAAGGATTAGCAAAGAACAGTAACTGAACAGGACAGAAGCCAACTTTTGTAATCCCACCAGGGTAATGTGCAATGATTGGAGTCGAGAAGGTTTATATTAATGCAACTGGGGCATCACATGAGCTGCTGAAATTTACAGTTACTTCCTATATACATGCGGATGCCAATGCATCATCCGAGTCTATCTTTACCTGTCGTGAAAGTGATGTCAGTTCTCTAATCCCAATTTCAAATATCAAAGCTATGAAAAAGATGATACCTGTTTCAGATGATTCATCAAAGCTACTTTTATCAGGCCTTTGAGTTTACCACACTGGTCAACCAAGCGTCCAGAACTCTGCATCTCCTCCAGCTGGCACCAAAGGCGCTCTATTGACACATGCGGGAACCAAACAGCAGACATCCTTTTCCTGTGCAGGATTTCTGTTGGTCTCTGTAGAAAATATCAATCAATCCAGATCAGACGTGACGTGAGTCACAAGCAGCATACTGAAATCTCCATTAACCAACATATGAAATGACAACGAGACAAACAATGTTACCATGGAAGTAAATGATTCTAGGTATTCAAGCAACAAATTTGTCGCTTCTGCACAGCGTCCATAGTCAATGTATAGTCGGAATAGAGTTGCGCTATCTGCTTCTTGGCCACCCATCCCCCATGCTGTTCTTCGCCCTCCCTATGACAGTTCAGATGGATTTAGGTAATTTGCACAACAAATAACGATTGTGTTTCTAGATGACCCTTATCAAATACTACTGATCGCACTTTATTTTTGCAAAGACTATTGAAGTGAGCCAGACATAATAACTGCAGTCAGATAATTCTGCTTTTGCAGTAGTGGATAGTACCACTGCAGTATTACTGCAGTATAAATGAGAAATCAGAGGCAATTAAAAAAGGGAAAGAGACAAAATCCCTTAAGTACAAGATAATTTACCTTAAACATATGAACAAGCCAAAGAGGCAATTCAATCTGAGAATCACAACGAAGCAATGTTTCAGCAACAGTAGCCGGTAACCTTGGATGCAGCTTCTTGTATTTCTCCTGTAGTTTTTTGATTGAATGCAAATAAGAGTCATTTCTTCCCATAAACAGGCTCAAATATATTAATGATATGAAAATCAATCTAGTTTTGGAATCTCTGATCAGCATATTTGCCTTGGCTTTTTGAACAAAACCAGTCTTCTGTGTTCACGTTATCACTAAGAACTCACATAAGGAATTGAGCACGCAATGGCCTTTATACACTGCATGCATCAGTTGAACTCCATGATGAGACAATGCCCGTAGGGAACTATCTCGCACCCAGCGTCGTCCACATATCGCACTATCCATGGTTTATGTCGGCCTCTAACAATATAAGTAAATTGGATGTAAACTCGACCATCCTCGACCATTTAATTATCTGGAGTGATCAACTCGTAAAAAGACTGTAAGATGACATTGCCTGATGAGCTGGACAAAAATGCCGTGGTGTGCACCTTCAACGGTAATGTGACGTCAAAACGAAAGTGTCGATGTCCCGTGCAATGTAAGGATCCCGACTCGTGAAAACAAGTCGGCATTGTTTTTGATACTAAATTGATGCAAAACAGGAAGGTGCGGGCCCATCTTGAAGAGTCAAAGTCAACTGAATCGGGTCAGTCCATGGGACACCGCCGTTGCATCTCAATTAACGTGTCTGACTTGGCTAACTTATTAAAAGAAACAACTATTCCTTTTTTTTACTCAACACTCCCTCTCTCTTTTTTCTTTTTTTTTGTTGTTTACATCTGCTATAGTAACTGAGATACTATAGCATAATGCTAGTGCCCCTAAATTTGTTTTGTGCTACCCACAATAATCCTTACAGAGGCTAGTGGTAGATAGTAGGTGAAACCTTCGGGAGGCATTTACAACGGCTTGCGACGCTGCAAAAGGGAGGCAGTGAAGGCAGCAGCGGTGGTAAGGGCACTAAGTGGTGGCATAGGCTTGCAACAAGGGGGAAGGGAGTGTTGGGTGTGCGGTGATGGATGATGACGGGATGGAGAAGGAGAGGAAGACAGTGGCAACGGCGGGAGGCGGGGCAATGACCAAGGCTAGAGAAGATGGAGACAGCAATGGTGGCAGTTGGCAGAGAAGCCAACGGCAACAACGTCATCGTGAGGAGCTACCGGTGATGACGACTGACGCGAGGAAGGAGGAGCTGAGGGAGGTGCCGGCGTGGGGCGAAGCCGATGGTGACGATGGAGTGGAACAACACAGTGGGGTGTTGATGACTGTGATGGCGTGGAGGAGCTGATGGCAACAGTCCAAAGGGGAAGAGAAAAGGAAGGGGGGAGAGGGAACCGGACAGAGGGTTTTTCCGGGGGAAAAGCAGAGAGTAAAAGGCCGGACAGGATGTCCTTCCGAGGATGGAGGGAAGGGGATGCCGGACCTGGTCCTGGGGGAAAAAAGGGGGTAGGGCAAAGCCGATTGCCGTTGGATGTGAAGCTAGAGGGAGAGACTAGGGAGGAGGGGAACGAGAGGGAAGGGGAAACCCCTTTCGCTTTTCTTTTTCAACCATCCATTCTCTTTTCTATTGATATTGAGACTCTATAAATAGAGCTTGACATTGCAAAATAGACCTTTAACAGACCTAATTAAATATATGTCCTCTAAATGACTAAAATAAAAAATACTCAAAACACTCTATACCAAAAAAATACATAAAACAAAAATAAAACTAAAATTACTAATTATAAGAAATAGAGATGTAGTCTCCTCTCGATCCAAACGACACTATTTCCAAATAGTCGATCGATCCGGTCCGTACCGGTCCCCATCACATTGCCTTCACCTCCAGCACCCCTTCCTCCTCCCCTCGGCAGCACCTAGCCAGCAGGAGAAGCCAATATTTGTCTTCATGACAGCAACACCCAGTCAACAAGAGGAAGCCATCTCCTGCAGTCCACACATGCGACAATGAAAAAAAAAAGGAAGAGGAGAAGAAAAAAAAGAAGATAAGAAGAAAAGTAAAGCCATGTGATCCCTTCATCTTCCTCCTTTCTTCCCTCTCTTCTACCTCTCCTCGGCCTATGCCTATCCTTAAATTCCCTTCGAGCCCCTTTGCAGCCTCCCCTAATAACCCCTATCTCAGCCCCTCTGTGCAGACTCTAAGATCACATAACCCCTGTCAAACAACGCCCTGTTTGGCCTTTGCGCAGACCCCTTCAACTCCCCTGATCGGCCCTTTGTTTGGTCCATTCTCAACTCAACTCAACTCAACTAAGGCCTTTATCCCAAATTACTTGGGGTCAGCCATATGGATTCTTTTTCTCCACTCATGTCGATTTTGTGTTATTTCTTTAGAGATATTTAAACCATCTAAATCATATTGAATTACCATCCTCTAAGTTAACTTAGGTCTACCATACCCCTTTTTTGTTTGTCATTTTAATATTTTCTATATTTTTAACTGGAGCCTCTTTAAGTCTACGTTTAATATGTCCAAACTATCTCAATCTCTTTTTTTTCAATTTGTCTATAATTCTCGTTACTTCTACATTTTCTCTAATATATTCATTCCTTATTTTATCTAATGTAGTGTAACCACTCATCCATCTTAGCATTCTCATTTCGGCAACACTTATTTTAGAAGTATGTTTTTCTTTTATTTTCCAACACTCACTACCATACAACATTACGGGTCTTATACTTGTACGATAAAATTTTTCTTTCAACTTTAATGGAATTTTACGATCATGTAGAACTCCTAAAACCAATCTCCACTTCATCTAACCTGCTTTAATCCTATGATTAATGTCTTCATCACATTCTCCATATTTTTGAATAATTGATCCAAGATATTTGAATTGAGTTTCTCGAGACAATATTATCCCATCTAAACTGACACCCTCACCTATGTTTTAGTTCTACTTATCTTGAAACCTTTAGTCTCCAATATATTTCTCCACATTTCTAACTTTCTATTCACTCCTTGTGTTTCATCAATCAATACGATATCGTCTACAAATATCATACACCAAGATATATCATCTTGTATAGTCTTCGTTAATTCATCTATAACTAATGCAAAAAGATAAGGACTTATTGCAAACCCTTGATATAAGCCAATTGAAATAGGAAAATCTCTTGTTTCTCCACCAATTGTGCATACGCTAGTAGTTGCATGATCATACATGTCTTTTATCATTTGTATATACTTAACAGGCACCATCCTTCGTTCCAACACCCACCATAGAACCTCTCTCGATACTCTATCATAAGCCTTTTCTAAATCAATGAACACCATATGTAAATCTTTCTTCATATCTCGATATTTTTCAATCAAACTTCTAATAAGAAAAATAACTTCAGTTGTATATCGACTAGGCATAAATCCAAATTGATTAGCTGAAATATTTGTACAGCTTCGTAATCGTCGCTCAATAACTTTCCCATAATTTCATAGTATGACTCATGAATTTGATCCCTCTATAATTTGCACAATCTTGTATATCTCATTTTTTTCTTAAAAATAGGTATAATGATGCTCTTTCTCCATTCATTCGGCATTCTTTTCGATATTAGGATTTTGTTAAAAAGTTGAGTTAACCATTCCACTCTTAAATCTTCAAAACACTTCCACACTTCAATAGGAATATTATCCGGACCACATGTTTTACTTGTTTTCATCATTTTCAATACTTTTTTAACTTCTGGAAATTAAAATTTTCTAATATAATTTAAATTAAAGTTTGTCACATTCTCTATGTTGTTTATGTTTTTAGCAAAGTTGTCATTAAAAAGAGTATCAAAATAATTTTTTCATCGTTCTTTGATATCATCATCTTTAATCAAAATTTTTCCTCCTTTATCCTTTATGCATCTAATTTGATTAAGATCTTGAGACCGTCTCTCTCTCATTCTTGCTAGTTTATAAATATCTTTTTCACATTCTTTAGTTCCAAGTTTCTCATACATATGTTTAAAAGTATCATCTCTTGCTCTTCTAATAACCTTTTTTGCTTCTTTTTCTGCTATCTTGTATTGTTCATAAGCTTCATTGTTATCACATTTCGGCAATCTCTTATAATAATCTCTCTTATTCTTTATCGCCTTTTGCACTTCTTCATTCCACCACCAAGTCTCTTTTAAGGTGGACCATGTCCTTTAGACTGTCCAAGTACTTTTTAGCTATCTCTCTAATTTTTATAGTCATATTCATCCACATAGCATTAACGTCTATGTCTAACTTCCAATCATTTATCTTTATAAGTTCGGTCTTAAATATTTGTTGTTTCATTCATTTTAACTCCTACCATTTTATTTTAAGAGAAGACTTTCTTTTATGTGTTTGTTTGTGTTTTGATCTTAACATCTAAAATCACTAACTTATGTTGGCTTGCTAAAGTTTCATTTGGAATTACTTTACAATTTTTGCAAATAACACGATTGGATTTTCTAGTGAGATGAAATCAATTTGACTTTTATTTTGTCCACTTTTAAATGTTATTAGATGAGATTCTCTTTTAATAAAATGAGTATTTGTGAGGATAAGATCATAAGCCATAGCAAAATCTAAAATATTCTTCTCCTCTTCATTTAAATTTCCATATCCAAAACCTCCATGAACATTTCCATATTCATGACATTTGTTTCCAACATGTCCATTGAGATCTCCTCCAATAAATATATTTTCTTCATTTGATATACTCTGCATAAGATCGTCCATATCCTCCCAAAATTTTTCTTTAATCTCGCTACTTAATCCAATTTGTGGAGCATAAGCACTAATTACATTAATTATTTCTCTTTCTATAATCATTTTTACCATAATAATCCTATCTCCTACTCTTTGTATTGAAACTATTGCATCCTTTAATGTTTTATCAACAATGATACCTACCCCATTTTTATTTCTCTCTTTTCCTGTATACCATTGTTTATATCCTGTATTTCCTACTTCTTTACCTTTTTCTCCTATCCATTTGATTTCTTGGATACACATAATATTAATCATTCTCCTATCCATACTATCAACAAGTTCCATAAGTTCTCCCGTAAGAGATCCAATATTCCAAGTGCCTATTCTTATCTTTCTTTCAATATTTTCTTTCTTACATTTCTTTTTATAATAATGTCTATTTGCATTTGAGTTTATTCTATAGAACTTATATCTCGCTCTTTATTATGGACTAACTTCTTTACCTACACCCGTCCTTGATGTGGGAACCCTTGCTTATTTAACACTATAATAGGGCGCTTATGTGGCACGTCGCATGTGGAGAACACCCTCACCCTTGCTATATTTTTCGCCACAACCGGGCTCCGGTGTAACGCGTCGTTTGGTGCGTACGTCTCAATGTTTATATCATTTGAATCCATATCATGAGCATAGTTGTCAAGGCGACAAGGCGCCCAAGGCGTTGTAGGGTACCGATTCCACTTAGGCGACAAGGCGACCGCTTAAGCGGTCAAGACGATATTCAAGGAAGGCTGGGTTGGAGGTTGTGATACATAAAAATATGCATAAATATAATTACATTTGTACGATATAATTGAATATGAGTGTTTTATCTATGTATATAAGTAAATATGATGTGTATGTGAAAGAGAAGAGTTAAATAGATTTTTATAAAATTTAAGTATATAACGCATTTGTGATTATAAAATTTATATATATGTGCGATAGTATAAGTGATAGTAAAATATTGTTATAATATTATTAAATGAGAGACGCAGAGTAGTCGTAGATAAGGAGTTAATCTATTTATTTTTAGATGAGTTAATCTTGATAAATTAAGACTTAAAAGAGACAGAGAGAGGAAGAAGAAAGAGCTAAAAGGGAACTTAATTAAGTATATAATATATGTTTATAATCATAAATCTTAAATATGTATGATATTATAAGTGACAGTGAAATATATTAATATGTTCAAACTATCATTAAATAAGTGTCCCTTGTGAGGGGTATCAAGAGGGTAAAACTTCTCAAAATTATTTTTTTAATCATGTAAAAATACCCAGGGTGCCTTGGGCGCCTTTTTAGCCCTAGGCAAGGCGCCCTGGCAAGGCGCTGTGCCTAGGCGGGCGCCTTGACAACTTATGATCATGAGATGTGCCCTCACCTTTGTTTGGTCCATTCGAGCACCCAAAAACCAGGCCCTATCCGGTGCCCTAAAACTGTCCCATGTGCGCCCTTTAAAAAAATCAAGAAATTCCTATGGTCGGACAGCCCCTTAAACAGTCCACCATCACCCATTAAAATTCCATGTTTGGGGAGCGATCAAATCACCTCTAAAACTTCTGTTCGGTTCTACACCAACCCCTCAACAGTTCCTAAACCAGGTCCTAAAAGCCCCTATTCCACCTCTCCTTAGAGCCTAGGGCAATGTCTCGGGTCCTCTTGGAATCTGTACAATGGGTCAATTGTACACCCCAGTAGGCTCTTAATTCCTGCCCCAAACAAGTCACCAATCGGGCCCCATCCATTCCCGATCAGATCACCCTTTAACCAGACCTCAATGTAGCCCCAAAGTCGACTGGTTTCTTACCCTAAGGCCTAAACCAGTCCCTAAAACAGGTTCCATCACCTCCATTTCCACCCCTCCTTGGAACCTTCGGTGAGGGCGATGTCCCAGCTCCTCTTGGAACCCGTACGATGGGCCAAATGCACACCTGAACAACACCCCAAAACAGCCTGTTTTTGGCCCATCTTTGTCCCACGACCTGACCCCACACAATCCCGGTTTCTAGCCACAAACTGACTCCAAACTGGTCCCAAAACCCACATGTTTTCAGATCCTTAGATCAACCCAAAACAGGTCCTAAAATCAGCATTCTCACCTCCCCTTAAAACCTTAGGTGAGGGTGATGCCCCGGGTCCTCTTGGAATCTGTACAACGGGCTAATTGTTCACCTGGGTGGTCCCACAATTCCTACTAAGAACAGGTTACACAAGGTGAAGATTGGGCATCAAAAGGCCATCCAGGCCCATGAAGCATGAAAGCGGGCCAACAGGGCCAAATAAGGCTTGAAAATCGGCCAACTGGGCCGAAGTGGACAAGAACCGGCCCAATGGCCCTTGAATAAAAAAAGAACTTGAATAAAGTCAGAATACGAAATGAACATTAAATAAAGAGGTTAACCCACTTTGTGGGTACTCCCACCTTGGATGGCTACTCCAGGTACGTGCCGGTACATTGCATCTAGATAGAGGCATGGGCTGGTTCCCACTGTCGATATATCATTCCCCCGGTATGGCAAGTCAAAAGACTTAGTCATATTGGAGCTAAATTCCATTCCATCAAGGAGAGGTCAGCATGCTTTCGTAGTGCTAATTTTTCCTTTGGTCTTATGGAAATATATCTCGGGAGAAGGAATGCCATCATGTCTGCCCCCGGGTCACCTTCACTTCATGTCGATCACATTCATAACGATGACACATCAAATGCCAACCGATGTGGCAACCGATGTACCAACATGCCAATCGATGTACTTCATGTTCCAACATACATACAATGAAGAGAATATAAAGACTCTGATGTTTGAATTCAAACAATCGATGTTAACCCGATAGACCAGATGGGATGTGAACCGAACCGAAATAAATAAAATAAAACAAACCCAAAAATACACTTAATTAAATCTGAAAAAACCTTAGAACAAATCATAAATTCACTTAATGTATGGAATTCAATTCCTTAATCAAGTGAATAATTAAATAATTCAAATAAATCAAATAAATCAAATAAACAACAAAATATTTAAAAAAGACCAAAACAGTCCACTAAGTAAAAAAAAGATCATAAAACAAATCAAACATTGAATCAACACAATTAAAATATCCTCAAAAATATTCACATTAAACCTAAAACACACAGAATCAAAACTTTCAAAATTCAAAATAAGTTTAAAACATATCAAACTGACGTCAAAACACAAACCCACATAAAACAAGAATGAGATAATCAAAACATCTCACCCGAGACATGTAAATTAAGTGAATTAAACCTTAAAATGCTTAATTCACTCACTAAATTCAAAACTAATACAAAATTAATTCCATTCAAAATCAAAAGTCAAATCAAATTCAAAAACAATCCAAAACAAATTAAAACAACAATAAAACAATCAATTTGAATATGAAATTCAAATCAACTCAAAAAATCAATTAAAACTGACATCAAACAAACATTAAAAATGTTTGCATCTCATTGGGCCCACAGGGCTACTTCCCTATTAAGTTTCTTTATGTCTTTGTGGATGTGCACTTTCTATCAAACAGATTGCTATAGCAATTAATCAAAGGCATTCGAACAATTGCTTGATGTAAGTTAATACCAAATATTCGTACCATCCGGTAGAGAGAGATCAAAAAATAAATTTTTCACATAATCTAAGCCTTGATTCTATACTCTTAGACGTATCATCGGACTAGTTAATACAAATGGGATATCACCTATTTTCCTAAGTAGTCCAAAGGAGATACAAATCTTTTTATATCTTAAAAAAAGAGGTTCTCACAGTTGCAAACAGTAATCTCAAAGGTATTAGAGACCAATGAATTGCTTTTTAACTGGAGCTCCGGGTAAAAGTTGCTGCCAACTCACAAAAGCGATCAGCTCGTTGTACCTCTGGAGAAAGATATATCTCAACATTTCTGCTCCTGTGTACCTCAGGAAAAATATATATCTAAACATTGTCTTGTTGATCGTGCTAATCACAAACAACAACAATACTAAGAAAAATAAAAGCCAACGAAATGCATTTCTAGGAAGAACAAATGAACCTTAAAACATTTCCCTCTTTTTCTGCTCACAATGGACAAATACCACAAAAGCATAAATCAAAAGGACGCACAGGTTAACAAGTTGTTAAGGATAAGAACTGACCAAAAGGTCCACTAAACTAAAGAACTCATGACCCAAGTACTGCCCCTGATCTCAATCCTCCTGTAATAGAAGAAAGTAGCCTGAATATTCTATAATGAGAAGACTTCAACTTGAAAGGGTTCGGTCACTACTTTGTTTACTACAGCTATAAAACAACAATAAAAACATTATATTTTTCATCATCAGAAATAAACACGGCAATATAAATAAGCTGCTTACAACGTAATGTTCAAGTGTTTCCCATTGTGCATTTGCCTTGGGCTGATGAATTTTAAAGCCTGGATCTGCCTTCTCATTGTTCTGATATTCGCCATGAGAAGATGTTGACAGACATCCTTGCATCACATCAGACCTACGAAGAGATGCACATCAGAGATATTTCAACAAAATTGCCACCTAAAGAAGAATTCTGATTTTTTTGATAGCGAGATACCTACCTCATCAAGGCAGTGCATACTCTATTCTCACAACATTTCTCAGACATAGCAATAAAGACCTTTTCCAATTCCCTGCAGAAAGAACATATTTTCATGTCATATTCAGCTATTCTACGTCATATTCGGAATATAAGCCCATTCACTTCTAAAAGTAAAACAGATTAACTTTGTTGTTAGTAACATACTTCTTCAGTGCAGAACCCTGCCAGAACTTAAAAAGAACAGTGAACGCCATATCATAGAAAGTTGCATGCACCAAATTTTCCACAATATTTTCAACAGCTGTTTGGTTTACTGCAAAAATAATTCACATTTATTAATGTACTTTTCTATTTACATGAATAAACACGACAACATGACTTACCAGCTAATGAATCTTTCACCTGGACAAGTAGATATTGGGCTGATGTGAGCACACACTCCTTTTCAAGTGCCTCAATATCGATAAAAGTACCTGTATCTGATGGGTGCGGCACAGAAATGGAAGCTGCAAAGATACACATCAGAAATACATCTAGGAGCTCTATCAAAGAAGTGAAAAATGAAAGGATTTCTTTTCCTACATACAAAAAATTCCCCAACTTTTTGCTGGTTATTATGTTAAACAGAAAGTAAAGATGACTTAAACATCAAATTAGGGGGCTTAATGAGGCACACTAGGATTTTTTCCATGTTCAAGGAAGATGACAAAATATGTGAAAGTCAATATTCTAAGCTCAGGATAGCGGAATTGGTTATGATAAATAATGGACATCATTCAGCAATGCAGTTATGCATGCAAACAATGGACATCATTCATCATTTGGACATCTCATCAAATTGGCACTAATTAGGTGCTAATAACATCAAGCAACTATTACCCTTCATTAACCACCACTCTTGGAGATGAGTCAAGGTCGAACTGTAAGTTTTTCGAAAAACATCATACCTCTTGAGTGAGAGCCGCATGCTATCTATAGATGCACAAAACCAGCTCGATGACTGAAGCCTAATGATCAATCATGGAGGGTTATGATCAAGTTTTTAGAACATCAAGTGCATTCTATGCCATGTAGCATCTTTCAAGTTGTAGATGGATCTTTTCGATCGCCACCATCTGTCATTTTTTGGAATCCATGCATAAAATACAAAGAACTTTCTGCCTGATCTTATTGAAGGAGAAGCTTCATTAGATCATAAGCTTTTATTTTCAACAAACGACATTAAGTTCCGATCTCCCATTTATCCGTAGCGTCCCCCTGAAGTCAGTCATGCCATTCTGTTTGCACACGCCCCTGATTAGAACCAATGGCATGCACGCCTAGCCCTTTGGGCATAGCCCCGACCCAGGTCATGACCTCCCCTTCTTTTTTCCCCCTCTATATCATTTGAGTAAGTGTCTAGAAGCATCATGATGAAAATTAACACCATCAAATGATGACAATCCAACTTATGGTCATGTATATCCGAACTTGCTACTTTGGACTGGATCCCTTTCCTCTTTAAGTGGAGACCCATTCTAAATGTAGGGAAGGGAACCAATGGCCATAAAATGGTGAGGGACGTGTTTTCTTCGATCAAAGAATGTTTTCCTTCCTCCATGCTCCATTGTTCAAGGTTTTAGAGAGAGAGAGAGGTCAGGTTTGTGCTCCATAGTTATGTCTGATATTCTTTGGATTCCACATACTTCTCCAGGCAGATTCCTGACTAGGCCTCCTTCAGAAGAGTTCTTCTTCGTCCAATTTTCTTCTATATCCAACAAACTCCCCTCACGTCGTGATGGTTTTTGCACCGACACTGCGTAGGCGGATCCAAATTCTATACCTTCCTGTCACTAAATTCTCAGTCAATTATCATCCACTTACCAGTGGATTTAACCTAGTCACTCTTCAGATAAAATAGTACCTGGTGAGTTGTCATTTGTTTTCAACAAGTAAGAGTCGATTCCAACCTTTGTGATGCTTGTAGCATTGTCATCATTGACATTGTGTCGGCAATCCCCAAATTTGCACTTTCTATCACCTGAGTTCTTAGTTAATTTTCGTCCTCTTCCCGGTGAATTCAACCAAGACACCTTTCATAGAAAATCACCCCTCGTGAGTTATCTTTTTGTTTAATCAAACGGGAATCCATTTTGACTTACCGAGCTACTCGTGGTGGCTTCTACATTGAAGTTACGCCAATAGACTCTGAAATGGTCTGATCCGGTTGTTACTTTGTCTGGGTCGTGTTATCTTCAATCAAATTTATTTTCTTAAATTCATTCTCATATCATTTAGAATTATTGTTATTTATTTTTCATCATCTTATTTAACCCAAAAAACAAAAAAGGGGTTAGGACTAACCCTAAAACTAGTGAATTCTAACCTGATTGCCGTCATTATGTTATTCTCTTTACATTTGCTACACTTCACTCAGCTCTAATTTTTGCTTCACATGTTTTATTGTCTTTGAGTTGCACAGGGAAATCAAGCATACACGAGTTAGAGACTTTTCTTCCTCGGACGGCCGAAAGAGAAACTTGAACCTACACCTGATCTCCCCTCTAAAGATTCGTACACGTTCAACTTTTTTCAATCTATTTTTAATTTAATTTGCTACATAAATTGAAACTCGCGACTCTTGGCGACCACATTATCTTCACTTACCCTTATCCACAACATTCATGCTTTATTTCCATTAATTTTCCCTTTATCTACTTCCCACATGACCCAAACCGTCTCTCCAGCACCCGAGTGATGCCGAAGGATGAATGTTCGGGGATCAAAGTGAGTGTGGGTTGAGGTGAGAGCCCCCTTCTTCAGTTTTCTAAGGTGCCGACCTGGACACATCTTGTTTTCGGAATCGACAAGAAGTTTTCAAGATTTGTTTGTGGACCTTATTAAGCTGAGGCAGAAACAGAAGCAAGAGCTAGGAAGAAGTGGGAGGCATTGACTTGGAATATCTATTCTAAGAAAAGCATCCATTATTAGCTTGAGTGGAGGAAAGATACGGATGACCACCTCTAGAGTTTGACCCAAGATCATGTTTGAGCCAAAGAAGAACTTAATGGTGTACAAGGTTCACAGCTTCAAGGAGAGACCCAACCTGTAGTCGTTCCACTTACAGCTCCTTCAAAAGATAGATCAAGAGAAGACAAAGCACAGTACCAGCGAATGTATCAGTACGAAACTAGTTTGCATATTGATCCACGAACACCACGAACACCACCACCACCACCACCACCAAAACAAGCACATGCATGAGAAAATGAAATTACAGAGAAGAAAATTGGAAGAGATGAGAGGACATATGAGGTCAAATGACAGTACTCAAAAATCTTTTTTGCCAAATCTTTTTTGCCTAGTAGTGGGTCAAATGTAGCTATTGGTACAAGTGTTGTAGCTCCTACATACTCACTAGGAGAAGGTTTATATTTAAAAGCTCAAGATCAAGAAGAACATGATTTCCAAGAATATCAACATTATGGTAGCAATATGGAGTTGGGATGTAGAAGTAGCAATAAGTGATGAAAATTTAGGGATTGAAAATATTTATATATATATTGCAATTTTGGTAATCTTGTTTCTTATAGGTGTGGAAAGAGATTTTCGAGAGATAACATTCCATTCAGCTAACCTATGTTAGCAAACCCCTTCGTATAAGCTAACTTAAATTAGTGGATATGACCATCTTCCCCACCAGCCAGGGTGTGGAAGATGCAGGGCAATTGGCCAGGGCCAATCCTGATCCATCACACCATTCTTGGGGCCAATCCTGGTAAGAATGCCACTGGGAGGTAGTGAAGGGGTGGCGATGCTGCAGCCCTCTATCGCTTCCCAGTGGCACTTGTCCCGAGATCATTCCAGAATCAGCCAATCCAGGCTGATCCAACTGAGCCTAGCATGATCCTAGCACAAATTGGAACTAGGATTGGGATACCCTTGGATCGGACTGGCACCTGCAGAAACCGATCTGCATTGGCCAATCCTGCAAAACATGCATGGTAGATAACATAACTATCCTGCTAATTCAAGCTATTGTGTATAATATCAAATTATCAAGTTTAACTTCCACACAAGTTTTCGTGTGAACGAACAAGAATTGTATATGGCCAAATATGATTAACATATACGCTGCATAAACTAGAGATCTGTCATGTGCCCTTGAGAACAGTAATGAGAGAAGCTTATTTTTAATAAATAGCTGAAACATAACCCCCCCCAATGGAATTACATTTCTGGGCACTCAGAGCATGTACATCAATTGTGATAAAGTTTTCCAGTACATGGACAGAAGTTAAACATGTGCAGCGCTATTTGACACTAACATAGAGTCAATGTTTCATGCATATCAGCTTGTGGACAAATATTACAAAGCCAACTGTAAACAAACAGAACGGGGACCTGATGAATGATAATGAATAAGAATATTAAAAAAGATAGCAAGATAAAACATGTACCATTGTCTGCGAGTACTTTTCTAGCCCTTTTATTTGACGCAGATTGATCAGGATTGCAGTAACTGCCATGTTGAGAATCAACCCAAGCATATGTCGGATTAACGAGTTGTAGAGCACTGATGGCAGCAGAAAGTCCCCATATTCTCTCTTGAAATGTCAAAGAAAGCTGGTGAATTTCCTTAAAATTTACTTCTGTCTTTAACCTTCTTGTGTATTGATAGATGTAATAAGCTGCCTTCCTCCAATTGCTACGATATGATTCAAAAGAATAAAGCAGTTTGTAAAGATTTGGTCTTGCAGTTATTTCAGAACGCTCAGCCTGTTAGTCAGAATTCATATTTCAATAAGCCTACAAATGAGCTACACCAATATACAGAAAGTACCGTATAAATAAAATGATAAACATACCTTCCAAAATAACTCCTGTTCAACTTTCTCCAATAAACCAACAAATGGAAGGTCACCACCACAAAGAATCTGGCATCAAACACAATACATTCGGTGAAGTAAACAGTGCTTCCAGCAGCTCTTTCAGAAGGAATAGCTAATTAAGGTCACACTATAACATATTTCATTTGGCAAGAACAAGTGACACTGGATCGCTGATATGCACTGAAGGAGTGAACATAAATTTTATAAAGTATAAACTTGACAGGAGGTATCAAAGAAGATGGAGAAGTAAGCTATTTGGAACTTTTGAATGCACTACATAACTTTTTTTGATGACTCAGAGCGGATGGCTAGATGTTTAGAAAGTGAGCAATTTTTATTTCCACTCAAAACACTGTACACATCTACCATTATCCATGGATTGTCTTATCACTTTGTGGTCTCACCTTGTATCTCAACCTTAACTCTGAGAGGTCGTAGATATGAGATCTTGCAAGATTCAACAGGAGAGCCTCAACTGAAGAGGGCTTGGTCATCATTGGGTGGCGGCAGGAGTGGCAGTGCAAAGGGAGGCAGCTCTGCAGAAACCGCTGTCTTCCTCACCCTGGCAGCGGTCTGATACACCTGGATCTGCAACTTGTTTAGGGTGCTACCGGGTCCAAGAATCCAGACTTCAATGTGCTATATGGTGCCGCTGTCTTCTGCAGTAGCTTAGCTACCCCTATCGCAGCCAACTTTGCTTCCTTTGGATCTCGGAAGCCAGCCAAGACTCCGAATCTTGCAAGATCTTGCCGAGATTGATGCAAGATGGAAAGCCAAAATCCAATTATTTGTAATATCCAACTAATCAACCAGCTGACCTTCCAATTAGACAACTTCAGATTGATCCCCTATGGATTATACTTGATCTGCTAGACCGATTAAGTTGCTACGGATCAGCTGGACTGGTTTGAACTTTGAACCAAACTGAACCCACCAGCAGACTGAATGGGCCTGGACTGATAAACTGATCTTGAACAGGCTGAATGGCTATTCTACCGACCAGTTATGGGCCAAAATGAAGCTGGTTGACCAACTGGGCTAAGCTGGTTAAGATGGCACCGGGCAGCTTGGCTGTGCTGATGTGGCATCAAGTCCAGTGAACCAGGTCTGGAAGATGAGCTGGTTGGGTTTCTCGATCCTTCGGAATGGAGCTTGACGAATGTGCTGCATTAGAGGGCCTGTGACGTTCAAGTGTCCAACCAGTCACATGGAGAAGACTTCACAGGAGGATAGGAGATAGAGGGGTTGGGCATTGCTCAAGGTTTGCCATCTCGGATCTCGGCTTCGTCTCGGGAGGATGAAAGAGAAGAGATCTCGGAAAAATCTCGGGAGATCAAATCTTGAATTCTCAGATCAAAATGTATATATGTATGAAACATAACATAATATCTTATAAAGATAGGAGTGCGTACATCAATGAATTTACATGAAAATATACAACACATTTATACATCAATTGTGTGAATGAACAATTACAAAGTACTCTCAATACCAAAAAAATGATCTTTGTGCCTTTAAAAGATTTAATCTTGTATACAATTATATTTAAATACTAATATGGTATTAAACTTGTAGCACATTTTTATCCGCGATAGTATAAGTGATAGTGAGATATATTAATATGTTTACACTATCATAAATGGGGGGTGCAGAGTAGTCGCGGATCAACCTGCGTGGTCAGGTCGCGGGGGTCAAGGGGGCAGCGCCCCTTTGTGGGGGGTTGTTAGGGGGGCAAAGCCCCCCGAAAGGATTTTTTTTTGGTATTATGTATAAATTTTGGGGGACTTCCCAAAAGGCGTTGGTCAAGTAGTGCCTTGTCGCCCGTCTTGACAACTATAGTATCAGGGGGGCAAAGCCCCCCGAAGAAATTTGTTTTTCGGACCAGGCTACTTGGGACGAGATCTCGGCAATCTCGTTTCTCAGCCCCCTTGGCGAGACCGAGATCTCGCGAGATCTCGGCGAGATCTCACGAGATGGCATTCCATGGCACTGCTGCAGAAAAGGCCATATGTACCGTGCCAAAGAAGAAGACAATGGCTGGCATGGCTTACAAGATCATGCGGGATCCTGGAGAATCTGAAAATTGGAAATATCCCGACATGGCACAATCAGTGCCCTGGTTGGTGGAGTCTCAACAGGGAAATCCGGATGCTAAAGAGTGCGGCTGATGGGTGTTTGACCGATTGTGGCACGAGTGTGAGGAACCAACACAGAGTGAGGCCTGTGGCAGCAACTGGAGGAGAGGTTGATGCTCTGATGAGGACACAGGACATCTCATGGGAATCTGCCGAAGACCAAGCAGAAGCGGATTTAAGATTTCAATGCGATGGTGCGGGCCTTGCTCTTACCACTGGATGTTGAAGGTGTGCACTGGACGATGTGAAAGAGAAAGAGGATAAGATGGATCCCATGGTTTCTGGATGGGGAGTTGATGTTGTACAGTGGCTTTGTTGAAAAAACTGGCAAGCAAGGGCAATAAGGTGAATCCAGAGGAGGGTTGAAATGAAGAGACGAATTGACAAAAAGGAACAGAGGAAGACAGACGAGAAAGGGGGATCTGGAGGGCTTTGACTAAAGAGTAGAACTGGGGAGAAGGCCAGGGCTAGAGATAGAAGAAGAAGTGAGTAGGTAACAAAAAAAGGAATCTGACTAAGTGGAAGTTGCGAGTCATCTCATGTGGAGAGAAGGTATACCGGAAGGTGAATGGAGGCCGGGGTGATCGCTGGAGGATGGCTGGAAGATGTCCGCATTGCCATGAGATCGCCAGAGAATGTCACCATGTTGACAGGAGAAGAAATGTTCCTCGAGGTGAAGTGCACGTTGCAGGAGAGAGAGAGAGAGAGAGAGAGAGAGAGAGAGAGAGAGACATGAAGCTAACGTAAATGTCATTTTCTCTATTTCATTCATCATGCCCAATTGAGCTATAGCATGAGACTTTTAAATCCCAAACTTTGCACTTTAACCTCTCCTAAAATTGCTTACTACACATTGACTCCAAGTATACTAAAAGAAAAATAGAGAAAATAATTTTCTATGTAATGGGTTCAACCAGGAACACATCAGAGATAGAAAACATGCTCCGCACTGCTGCTGCGACGGTACCTACCAATCTGGATTCTTGGACTTGGCAGCCGCTTGGATAGTGGGATGCGCAACTTAAAGTTGTGAATAAGGGCTGCCAGAAAACTGCTGAGTGTTTGAGAATCCATACCAGAACGGCCTGGAGAACATGGTGCCAACCCACATCCACACCCAACCCACACCCAAAACGTTCTGGTATGGATTCTCAAACTGCAAGCAAAGGTTTTCCTGCTTCCCTTCTTCTCTCATCTCCTCTTAGGGATTCTTTTGCTTGCATGAAAACCTCTTCACAGGCATTCTTCATCAGACTTAGTCGATGTCTCAACCCCCGAGCTCGTCCTTTCTCTTTGCCTTTTTGGCTAGGCCTGTCATCTCTCCTTCTTAATAGCTCCTTGTGTAACCCCTCTCTTTGTTCCACACAAATTCCCTTCTGTGAGGCTCTCCATGTGAGGTACTCCCTCATAGACTCACTACTCTCCCTTTGTACTTTGTCACATTTTTTTGACATTTTCGTCCTCCCCACCAATATGTTGCTTTTAAGCAAAACACTCCCCATTCATTTGTTTACCGCACTACTTACTTTATACTATCTTCTTATCAAAATCCACCAAAAAGCCATGTTCCCACCAGATATCACGAGTAGCATCATTGCCTCCTTGCTCAACTATTGCTCATTGTCCTTAGTCTACAACATTAACACATTAATAAAAATTAAATAAGTTAACCTGACCACTTAAAAAGACTAATCCGGGAGGGGACAATAAGTGCCCTAACAGCCGCAAAGAAAAAGCATGCCCCTACGGGGTTGCTTAAGCCAAAACAGTTACCGTTCAATGACTTTTTTGGTGGATCAAACAGTCATTGACTGTTTGAGCCAAAACAACCACCGAATGGTAACTGTTTCAACAAACAGTCACAAATAAAAGAAATTGGGGGAGGGGGAGCCTAGGGGGGAAGTAGGAGAAATGGGAGAAATCTTAATGGATCGTGTTGAATTGCTGGTGGGAGGGCAATTGCTAGAAGATCATCGTCTAAATGCCGTATCGTTGGAGGATTGCTGCTGAAGCCTCGGATCACTAGGATCGTTAGAGGGTCGACCAAGGATCATTGAATTGATGATGAATCACCAGAGGATTGATGGATTGCCGTTGTCGTCGAAGCTCTAAGGGTTTCAAAGTGGGAATGGAGGAATCAGGCCAATTCCCACCTTATTAGCCCGGTATCAAATCAATATCAGGTCTAAATCAAACCTGAAATCAATCCAAGTCTAGGACTTAATTCCTCCCTACGGAATCAACCAATTCTGATTCAATTCGTGTGAATTGGCTAATTCTTGACTAAATCTACCAATCTAGACTGACTCCACCGAAAATCAATGCTAGATCGGTCCTCTAAGTGGTAATCAGATCGAGACTCCGCGATCCAATTTCAAAATTGGCTGATTGCGATCTAAATCAACCGATTTTGTGAATCATGTTTTCATACTATTAACTTTTTAAGATTTAGCCATAATCAATTTTAAGAGAAACATTGCTATCTATACAACCTACCTCACGTATACATATGCATTAAAATGTATTAGTTATAATAACAAATAAACCTCAGTTATGCCTGTTACAAAATCTGGTGAAATGAAAAGGAATGAAATATCCCATGGGTTAGAAACAAAATCTCAAACCTTGGTTGCACCGTGCTCACATAGAACAATTATAAGACGTCTGAGACAAATATATTTGCTGTCTTCATCAGGATTTGAAACTATAGCACAATATGCATCCCTATAGTAGTTAAGATCTAACATGAACTTGAAAACGTTTGCCCAAAGCCGTCCTCTAATGGTAGTTGTAGGTTCAGAGAGAAGATCAACAACATGGTTACCATCCAACAAACCAACTTCATCCACTTGCTCTAGTGAAGCAAGAGCAAACTGACAAGCACCCTCGCTCATATTATGCTGCTCAAATGTTTGCATAGCCCACTGATAGTAATAAAACTTCCACATTGCAGCAGATTCAGCATTCACTGTAAAGACAAAAAGCTATCGGAGACTTGACAATATGTTTCAGATATAAAGCTTCACTTTCTGAAAAAAGAATACCAGGGTGTGGCAGGGCAGCTTGGAAGGTAATATTTTGCAAAGCTAGAGGGGCCCCTTCTGCAGATGCAACCCTGTAATCAAAATATGGATATACTTGGATACTATTTTGAACCTTCAACCACTCAAAACTTAAAAGATATCTCTGTGATTTAATTAATGGAACACTCATTATGATGTTACAAAAGATGACATTCTAGTCTCCATACATGATTTACATGGCAAACTAGACAATTGATCAATCCACCTAGATGGGTGCGTCCCTTCTTCCATATGTAATGTGGTATACTAGTAGTGATGGATGACCATAGTTGTCAAGGTGAATGCCTAGGTGCCTTGCGTGGCTAGCCATGGCATCTCCGTGGGAGTCCAAAAGGCGTCCACCCAAGGTGACCAAGACGGCCACCTTGGTGCCCCAATATGTGATTCATAGGAACCCATTTAAAGATAAACATATGACATCTTTCACCATCACTTATACTATTACATATGTTTAACAATTTTAATTATAAAAATAAATTATATACTTAAAATTTATAATGTTCGCTCTCAACATTTTTTCTCTCCCTCTCATTTAGTTTATCAAGATTAACTTCCCAAAACTATATATCTACACATACATAATTACATAAAAAACACATTTACATGTATGCACACATAAGCACACATTCAATTATAACAAACAAATATAATTATATTTATGTTTAGATATTTGTGTATATACATAAATATATATAGTATTAGCATCTAATTATGTGTATATATACTTGTATATATGCATATATACACATGTACACATAATATTAACATCTAACTTTATTACTTAGGCGATGCCTAAACGGCCACTTTGTCGCCTAAGCAGCGTTGACATCAAGGATTGTCATCTCGGATCTCGACTTCATCTCGGGGGGTGAAAGAGAAGAGATCTCGGAGAGATCTCGGAAAAATCTCGGGAGATCGGATCTCAAATCAAAATGTATATATGTATGAAATATAACATAATATCTTATAAAAATAGGAGTACATCAATGAATTTACATGAAAATATATAACACATTTTGTATATTAACTGTGTGAATGAACAATTACAAAGTACTTTCAATGCCAAAAAGATGATCTTTGTACTTCTAAAAGATTTAAACTTGTATACAATCTTATTTAAATACTAATATGGTATTAAACTTGTGACACATTTTCATGTGATAGTATAAGTGATAGTAAAATATATTAAATGTGTTTACACTATCATAAATGGGACGCAGAGTAGTCGCAGATTGACCGAGAAAAATTCTTTATGGACCAATCTACATGGGTGAGATCTCGACGATCTTGTATCTCGGCCCCTTGGAGAGACCGAGATTCTCGCGAGATCTCGGCGAGATGGAAAACCAAGGTTGACACCCTTGAATGTCTTGGGCACCTTATTGCCTTGACAACTATGCAGATAACTGAAATAGATAAAAATAAAACTAACCTGAAGAAACACCGAACAGCTTCATGAACTTTCTCTTCTTTCCGAATTCCATATGATCCACAATATGCTCGCATGAGAAGACAAAATCCAAGGAGGTGAAGACATGCACACCACTCACCACTGGTGGAAAGAACATTTTCTGACACTTTCTTCTTATTTGAGTGAGCATAAGCAATAATAAGCAAACTCTTCAAAAAACAAAAATATTTTGTTAGGTGGGAAATAGGAAAAGTAAAAGTGGAAACATTTGGAAAATAACCATAAAGACCTCAGCAGCTTCATATTGGCCATGACTAAGCAAGGCAGATGTTATTTCAATCATCGGGCTAAAAGATGACGCTTCTCTGGACTTTTCCCGAATAATCCATCTGCAATAGTTTGCTATTGAGATAGTACATTGTCCATCTTGAGAAGTTGAGAAAAGGAAACCTTGGTCTCCAAGCGGGGCTGGAAAATCAAGTAAATGTGCCAATACAAATTCAGTCGTGCCAAGCTTTCTGTCCAATGACATTTTCTCTTTCTCTACATCTAGTGGAATAAAAGAACCAAAGGATAAGAAAAAAACTGTTCCACAAAACCATATAACACAATCAAAGTCATAAAATAACAAGGTATCAAGAGATCACTTTGTATATATGTTCAGTAAATCAACACACTAGAATTAGTCATGACCTACTGATGGAGACATGGGATGGACACGAGGTGATTAGACAAAAGAAACCAACTTATAACTAGATAAGAGTAACACACTTTTACCTATTTAAAGGAACGTGCAAGCACTACCTGTTGAATGAATGAATATAATGTTGGATCTTCTCCTGCATGCTTGATTAGGTATCGCAATTATCATTAAATCAAGAATGAGATCCCTAATTAGGCTGGGGCAAATGAGGTTTTAAGTGCCAGGGAATAACTCCACTTAAAAGGATGGATAGACGAGATGACAGTTAGGATTTGTAGATGGCAGCACTAGGAAGGTTGAGTGTGACTGAGTATTTTCCCTGGTTATCCGGTTTAAATGAGTAAAATCCATCCATAAAGTAAGTAGATTTGATGTGTGGGTTTTCATCTAAAAGCCTGAGTGACTCCGGGAAAACGATACGATGATCTTGGGCCAGGTGGTCACTGAATAGCTGGACTAGCCAATCTCTGGACTCGAATACTCAGAAATGAGTTGGACTATTTGAATATTGTGATAATTTGAGAACCAGGTCCCATGATGTTTGGTGGAATATAAATGTATGTAGCTCCTAGGCCTTGGACCTGTTTGAGCCTAGAAGATCCAGAATGGTCGGTGTTCTTTGAGGCAGGTGGACCATAATGTCTGGTGATCTCAAGATAGTCCAGAGATTGGTTGGTAGTTTCTACAAGGTAAGTGAGCCAATACTCATGTTCCACTAGGGTGGTCGATTCCTCATAAAGTGGGTGCAAGACCTACAATGGTTGGTAGTGTTGGACTGGGGCAGGCTGCGTAGTAACCCAAATTATATGGTGAAGACTCCTTGCAAAGCAGGTGCAACTCATATACCATGTGGTGTGATAGACTCCTAGTGAGTGTATCCCACACCAATGATATGTACCGGGTGAGATTTGATGAGTATGGTGGATTCCCTGCAAAGCGAGTGCGGATTCCATACTAGGGGTGTAGTAGAGACTTCCTACAGAGCAGGTGTTGATCCTACACCAAAGGCTTGAAGAGGTATATAGCAGGATAGGTGCGAGTGATATATACTTGGGATGTAGTAGACTCCTTGCGAGTTGTAGAAACTCCATGCAAGGCAGGCACAAGCCCAACACCAGTCTGAAATGAGGTAGACAAGAAAAAGAAACCATAAACACAATGGAATCCCTGTGGGATGACATGTGGTTTTTAAAAAATGTGCAATGAAATTATGGAATATAACGTGAATAAATTCCTCTGAGATCTATGAAAGTGATAGCTAGTCTGTATGTCAAATAACAACACAAACTAAAGGCATGGCCTGTGTCCATCTTGAGCATGATAGGTTAGATGAATGTTATATTGGGGTGTAAATGTATAATGGAATCCCTGTGGGATGACATGTGCTTTCAGCTGGTAACTTCATTTGGATTGTCAGGGATATACTGTGGAGTTCTTGGAAGATTTAAAAATTTTAATAGCAGGTAAAGAAGAAAAAATAATATGCATATCAATAACCATGCGTACAAATAGTCTAGCTTCCAAAAAATGAATAAAAAATAAAAAGGGCACCGGTGTTGGGTGGCCTTGACTCAGATCTTGGATGAGGCTCCTCCATCTGGGATGAGTCAAGATCATCTGAGACACCGGTGCAAGATATATCTTTTCCACCTTTCCATTTTGCGGAAGTTAAACTACATTCAGATTTGCTGATCCTCCCAGGTTGAACTCTGGAAGAAACCATCATGAGGACTAGCCACTGTCTCAGGTTCGTTCTACACCAATATTTACCCACAAAACATGAAAGGAAGAAAAGAACTTTAGATTAGATGTCGGACTAAATTGTATTTTCCATTTATATGCTGTGGAGAATCAAGGCATGAACCGAAGCAATGACTTCACTATAAAGTAAATCTGAATCATATTATAGAAAAAATAAATTTCCAAAACATAAAAATACCATTATGGTTCCAGCCGATGGCTTGTTCAGCATTCCAATTTTATAGACAACTTGAGATTTTAGACAACGAATTGTATTTTCCATTATGGTGTGGAAATAAGACATAAAATTCACTAACAACTTCAATCAAACTCAATTTCAACTCGAATCTTAATCCCAAATTATTTTGGTTGGCTATAGAGATTTTCTTTCTACATTCACGCTGATTTTGAATTATTTCTGGAAAAATCTTTAAATAATTCGAATCATATTGAATTACCCACGTTCAAGTTATCTTAAGTCTAACTCATCCTTTTTATTGTTTCTGCAATTTTAATATTTTTCTATTTTTCAAATCAATGCCTCCATATGTCTAATTTAATATGCTCAAACCATCTGAATTTCTCCTTTTTCAATTTGACTATAAATGTCGCTATTCCTACGTTTTCTCTAATATATTCATTACTTATTCCACCTAATCTAATATAACAACTCATCCATCTTAGCATTCTCATTTAGTAACACATTTTAGAAACATGTTTTTCATATGTTGTCCAACATTGACTACCTACAACGTTGCACATCTTATAGTTGAATGAAATTTTTTTTTTCAACTTTGGAATCTTACGATCACATAGAGCCCATGTATCCAATCTCCACTTATAATCTTAGTATCAAGGAGGCTTGGGTCGGGGGTCGCGACCGGGTCGCGGGACCCCCAGGCCGACCCGGTCGCGACCCGGGTCGCGACCCTAATTTTTAATTAATTTTTTTTTGAAAAAATCAAAAAAATAAGAAAAATGCGAAAAAAATCTGAAAAAATACAGAAAAATTGGATAAATTAAATGACATGATTTAAATAAATAATGCATCAATTTTATTCCAACATGATGTGTTGTACACTTTGTAGGTAGTTGATGTACTCTCCCCATGTCATTTGGGTTGAGTACAAAGCTTGATACATGTACACATGACGATCATATTCGTCTGTCCCTCGGAAAACTATCCTAAGACTTGATCCAAACGTGTGCAAGGAAGAACATTTCCCTTCATGCCTGCAAGATGAAATTTTAAACGATAAATACCACCGAATATTACTTTGTCGCAATATTTACATTGCACTTTTCTCTCCGCCACGGAGATCAAATTGCAATACAACCAAGCCGGATCACTCCGGGTCACGCCGGTAGTTTGGGTTATTTGGCTTGGAGAAGACATTTTTTAAGTAAATAATTACTTAAGTAAGTAATTAATTATTTAAATAGCTAATAACCTTAATTAGTGACTACTAATGTAAGTATGTTTTTATTTATATAAATTGAATGATTAACTAAATATAGGATTAAGTAAGTAATTAATATTCCTTCAAACTAATGATGTGTTAAGTAACTACTAAACTAAATATCTAACTAATCTTCTAGCTAACTAACTATGCAAGTAAGCAAATAAGTATTAAAAAGAATAAACTACTTAACCCACTAATCAATGAAACTAATATTAAATAAATATACTAAATGAACTAATGAAATGCTTGATGAAATAATTAAGTAAATGAGAAAAAAAATTTGAGCAATGAGAGCACAAATGAGAGGTTGAGAGTGAGAGTGGGGGGTGGGAGTAAGGAGAGCCCCTCGGGGTCTATTATAGCCCCCAACGGGCTGAATGGAGGGGCTGCGCCCCCCGACCGTTGGCAACGGTCTTGAGACCGTGCCGAACGGTCCGGCAACGGTCATGTGAGCGTTGCCAGACCGGGTCGCGCGACTCGCGCGACCCGGCCACGACTCTGCGACCCGGCCGGGGGAGTCGCCCCGACCGGGTCGCGACCGAGCCGGTCGGGCCTAAACCCGACCGGGTCGGGGCCGGGTCGCGACCCGGGTCGCGACCCGGCATTCCATGCTTAGTATTAACATCTTCGTTATATTCTCCGTCATTTTGAATAATTGATCTAAGATACCTAGTATTAAGTTCTTTAAGATAATATCATCCCATCCAAACAAACACATACACCTTCTTCTCTTTAGATTTCATTAAATTTATGACACATTTATTCTAATTTAGTTGTACTCATAAGTTTCAATGCGATCGAGGCGACCAGGTACCACTTTTCCACTTAGGCGATAAAGTGAGGCAATAGGCACCATCCTTTTAATAGTAAAATTAATAAAATATCAAATACTTAGTTATAACATAAAAGTAATAAATAAATAAGACAATATGTAAATCAATTAATAACGTGCATGTGAATAGTTAAATAAACTTAATAATATGCATACATAATTAGAACTACTATTTAATACTTAGTTCGTATTAACTATTAGCAAATAACTATGACATTACTTAATCCTAATGATTGTTCCATTAAAACATTTATTTATAATCAAATTTACTATTAGATCTAGTTATTTTTACTTCAAAATCACTCAATTAAGTGATATTAATACTTAATTAGTATTATTTATCCTAAAATTAAACGAACATAGTAAATAATATGATGCTCGCCTAGGCACCCCTCACCTTGATGAGTGTCTTGTCATCTAGGCAAGACTTTGAAATAGTGGTTCTACTTATCTTGAAACTTTTAATTCCTAAGATATTTTTACACAACTTTAACTTTATATTCACCTGTTGGATCTCATCTATCAATATGATATCGTGCGTAAACATCATACACCAAGATATATCATATTGTATAGTCTTCATTAATTTATTCATAACTAATGCAAAAAGATAAAGACTTATTTCAAACCCTTGACATAAATCATTTGAATAGGAAAATCGTTTGATTCTCCTACATTTGTATGTGCACTAGTTGTTACTTAAACGTATATATCTTTTACTACTTGTATATGCCTAATAGATACCATCTTTCAATCCAACACCAACAACAAAACCACTCTTAGTACTTTATCATAGGCTATTTTCAAGTCAATAAACACTATATGTAAATATAATTCTCTATCATATTGACCAAGCACAAATTCAAATTTATTAGCTAAAATATTTGTACAATTCCATAATCGTCACTCAGTAATTCTTTCACAGAAGTTATAATATGACTTATGAGCTTGATCCCTCTATAATTTGTGCAATCTTGTATAACGCCTTTTATTTTAAAAATAAGTATGTTGATACTATTTCTCCATTCATTTAGTATTTTTTAAAATACGACAATTTTGTTAAATAGTTGAGTTAACTATTCCACCCCTAAATATTCCAAATATTTCCATAACTATAAGAGAAATGCTATCTAAACCACATGGCTTGCTTGTTTTCATAATCTTCAAGACTTCTTCTAAAAATTGAATTCTTCCGTGATACCTTAAATTAAACTTTGTTACATTCTCTTTGTCTTCTATGATTTAGCAAAGCTGTCATAAAAAAGAAAATCAAATTTTTTTTTCATCTTCCTTTAATATCGTCATCTTTGATCAAAGTCTTCCCTTTTGCATCCTTGATGTATCTGAATTTGGTTAATATCTTGAGGCCTCTCTCTCTCTAATCCTTACTAATATCTAAATATCCTTTTCGCCTTCTTTATTTTTATATTTCTCATATATCAATTTAAAAGTTTCATCTCTTGCTCACCTAATATCTTTTTTGCTTCTCTTTTCGCTATCTTGTTTTGTTCAAATACTTCATTATTATCACATTTAGGCAAATTTTTATACCAACCTCTTTTATTCTTAATCGTCTTTTGTACTTCTTCGTACCACCACAAAGTCTCTTTTTAGGGTGGGCGTGGGTCATGTCCTTTAGACTCTTAAGTATTGCGTGTTTTTTCAACGATCTATTTATTCTTTGTAGTCGTGTTCATCCACATAGCAATAATGTCTACATCTGACATCCTATCATTTATCTTGAAAAGTTTATTCTCAAATGTTTGTTGTTTCATTGCTTTTAGTCCTCACTATTTTATTTTAGGAGAAACTTTTCTTTTAAATGTGTTTGTTTATCTTCTGATCATAACATTTAGAACTACTAATTTATGTTAACTTGTTAAAGTTTCACTTGAAATAACTTTACAATTCATACATATAGCATGATTAGACTTTCTTGTGAAAATGAAGTTGATTTGATTTTTATTTTGCTCACTTTTAAATGTTATTAAATGATATTCTCTCTTAATAAAGCGAGTATTTCTTAATATAAGATCATAAGCCATAGCAAGATTTAAGATACTTTTTCCTTTCTTATTTAAATTTCTATATTCAGAGCTTTGTGAACTTTATCATAGTTATGACATTTGTTTCCAACATATCTATTAAGATCACCTCAAATGAAATATATTTTCTTCACTTGGTATACTCTATATAAGGTCATCCATATCTCCTTAAATTTTTTCTTTAATCTTGATTAATTAATCAAATTTGTGGAGTACGCACACTAACTGTTTTAATTATCTATCTTTCTATTATCATTTTTACCATAATAATCATACCTCCAACTATTTTCTATTGCATCTTTTAATGTTATATCAACAATGATACCTATCCCATTTTTATTTTTCTCATTTCCTATATACTATAGTTTATAACTGGTATTTCCTACTTACATATCTCTCCTATCCACTTAGTTTCTTGTATGCACACGATATTAATCTTTCTCCTCTACATACTATCACAAAGTTTCATAACTTTTCCCGTAAAGGATCCCAATATTCTAAGTACCTATTCTTATCATCTTTCAATCTTTTATTTCATAGATTTCTTTCTATAATAATCTTTATTTGTTTTAAGTTTATTCTAAAATTTACATCTAACTCTCCATTATAAACTAACTTATTTACTCACACACGTCCTCGACGTGGAACCCTTGATTATTTAACACCACATTAAAATACTTATGCGATTGTCGCATGCAAGAAACACCCTCACCCATGTATTTTTCACTACACCCAAGCTCCGATGTAACACGACGTAAGGTGAGCATGTCCCAACATTTATATCATTTGAAACTTATATCATGAGAAACGATGATAGTTTTATGTTAGTTGCCACCTACCGCAACTCTGTTCTTTTCTTATTTGGACTTGGGACAATGATGGTGTTCACTAAAAAATTCACCATATAATAAATTTGAATCCCATTATTGAAAAATAAATAGCCAAAAAAAATACCATTGTGACTACAATCAAATGCATGTTCAACGTGCTATCTTTTGAGGCAATACCACATGATGTTATGTTCTTTTTACCAGCATTCTATATTCAGCTAAAATAAAGTGTATTCAACGTATACCCTTTTCATATGTAATAGAATCAATACATACAACATTACAGTCAAAATATCCACATAGGGTCATACATCTCATATAAGAGTATGCGGAGCTAAAAAATTCTCAACCTCTAAACAAAGGTCAAACATGTGCGTGTACCAATCGACAAACACCAATATTAGTATGTTGAAACCAAATCTGGAAATGGATAAACACCAAATGGTTAAATCTTCGGCAGTCCACTAAAATTAACCGGACCCCTCCAAAAACGGCAAACAAAGGCTTCCCCTAAAACAAAAAAATGATCGGAAAAGGTGGTTGAAGAAATCGATTCTCGGAAAGGTAAAAGAGCAAAGGGGAGTAGTGTTACCACCATTTAGTAGAAATTGACGTCGCCTAACAGAGACCAAAGATCTCCCATCGACAACATTTAACAACATCGATGCCTCTTTCGAACAAAGTCTGAAGGGCCCCAATGCACCAAAAGCAAAGGAAAGAGGAGGCCGGAGATCTTTCACCACTGTTGATGTCACAAAACGACATTGATGCTACTATTAAACCACTACCTGAAGGGCACATGTTCGCCGGGAGGAGTGGTCGCCGGGAGGAGTGGAAGAAGGAGAGTTGTTGGAAGAAATTCCATTGGAAGGGAACTGGTCAGAAACCTTCTCTAGTGCCGATGTCTCTACAAGGAAGAGTCGCTAGGAAATCCTTGCCGAATGAAAGAGGGGACCACAAAGAAGCCTTTAAAGGGTTTTGCGCATGCAACGAATGAAAAGATGAGAAGATGAAGGGAAGAAGCCACCATCGAAGCCTGTTACCGCAAGGATCGTTGGAAGGTCCTCGTCGCCAGAAGGAATCTTGTAAAGAAGCCGTTGTTGGTACTTGTTGCCAGCAAAGAGAGGAACCATGAGTCCTCTCGTCGTCCCTATCGCCAGAAGCTGCAACTGCAGGAAGCCGCAACTGCCATTGGGAGGAGCACCGTTGGGAAGAGGAAAAGTTGCCAGGAGATCCTTTGCACGTCATTGTTGGGGAGAGTGAGCAGTAGCAATAGCCGCCGCCAGCCACCACCAGCCAAAGGGGAGCCGCCGCAGGGAGAAATAACCCTCGCGGGCTCTGTTTGCAATCCCAAGCCGGAAGAAGATCACTGCCGTTGTTGTCTCTAATTTGCACTGCTGCTGCCGTCACCGTCGCCAAACCACTCTGCCATCATCGCCAAGGCCACCAAGTAAAGGAGAGCATGCCGCAAGACCCCGTGCATTTGCCACGAGAAAAGAGGAGTTGGGGGGAGAGAGTCATGCGAGAGAGGGTTCTCGCGTGAACAGTACCCGAGTCCATTCTCGGTCAACCGAGGTGAAAACAAAAGAAAAAAGCAAAAAAAAGGGCTGCGTTGGCCAGCGGGCAAGCAGGCCGCACAGGCACAGCCGTACGTCACCTCGAGTCAATATTGGGTTAGCCTAGTCAAACAGGGCCCCGAAGAAAAAAAAGGACAAAAGAAAAAGGAGGGGATCCGGTCAACACCAGCCTTCCCCTCTCTACGTCGCCACTACTGAGGAGGTGCGCCCACAATGCCCACCACCTGGTTATGGTTACCCCCACATGACCTTACTCCATGGATTGGCCACCAGTCAAACAAAAACTTAAAAGGGAGACAAGAAGGGGTAACTTCACCCAACATTTAATCATCCCTCACTATTGCAAAAATGGGCTTATTAAGGGGCACTAAATGTCCTTTTTACCCCTTCAAGACCTCCTATAAATACTCTCCTATGGCCATTAATACATGAGACTTTTTGGTTGGGATCTCTGAGCGTAAGCCCTACTAAAATAGTGTTTTAGGAGAGAGAAAACCTCCATAGCGGCATTTTGCCCGAAGTTTAAAAAAGTAAGTCCCAATTATTTTGAACCGGCTTTCAGCCGTTCAAAAAAGAAGGTAGGGTTTCTCTCGACCTTCAAAGTTTCGATCGCTTCAAATCGGCTTTCGACTGTTCGAAAAGGGAAGATTTTGTCCAACCTTCAAAGTTCAATCGATTCAGGTCCTACCTTTCTTTGAAAGAGGGGTTGAGTAATCCGCATTCAAAATGCAACTTAAGCTACTTTAAGAATCAGGAAAAAAAAAACCGATCCAGTAAAGCCGAAATGCTGACAAAACCTTACGGGATCCAAAATGAAAGCTCACTTCGGTAAAGCCAAAATGCTAACAGAACCGAACGAGATCCAAAAAGAAAGCCCAATTTGATAAAGCTGAAATGCCGGCAAAACTAAATGGAATCACATGAAAGCCTAAATTGGTAAAGCTGAAATGTCAATGAAGCCAAATGGAATTAGAAAGGAAAACCCAGTTCGGTAAAACCGGAGTGCCAACTAAACAGAACGAGCTTTGACACTTAAGTGAGGAAGGCTTGCATGCACCCTCATTTATTGTACTTCCATGTACTCAAATCAACATGAAATAAAATTCAACTTCGATTGACCCAATGTGCCATTTCAAAATGACATCGAATCTCCATAGACTCCAAAAGGTGGATAAAATTAAATAAGTCATTTAAATAATTTAAATTTAATTAAATAATCAAATTTGATTAAACTTAATCAAATAATGACTTATTTATTAACAAAAATGTAGTGGATAAAATTAAATAAGTCATTTAAATAATTTAAAATTTAGTCAAATAATCAAATTTGATCAAACCAAATCAAGTAATGAATTATGTATTAACAAAAATGTCATGATAATCAAATTAAATTCATTTCATCAAATCATACGTATAAAAATAACCACAAATAGTTACAAAATATATTAAGTTCGAATCTGACTTAACTAAGAAAAATCAAACCAAATCAAATGGATAATGCTACTTAATTAAATAAGTAGCATACTAAAATACAAATCAAATAAACAAAAAGTATGTCAATAAATAATGCATAAGAAATATCTAATGAAGACCACGAAAGCATGTTAACTTGAATTGAAGTCAACCATAAATGTTAAGTGATCAATATTATTAAGAATAAATCTTAATAAAAAATCTACTTAAACCATAACAAAATGTTAACAAACACAAAAATGGAAATCAATTACAATAAAATAAAAAATCAACTCAAAACTATCTAAGTCACCTAATGACCAAAGACATAAACAAATCAAATCTCAAATCGAAATCAATGAACCCAAACAAAAAGTTCAAATTAAGTTTAACTAAATTCCATCTAATGAGACCACGGGGATAAGTCTTTTAGCTTTATGTTTATGTGGATGTATTATTTTCGTTTGATATGTTTCTGCAATGGTTAATCGTGTGTTCCAACTATTTGCTCGATGTAATTAACACCAAAATATCGCAAGTTTGGAGGATAGATGTCAAACTTTATTTTCATAAAACTCAGAAAACGTCACAAATCAAATTGAAGTTCAAACTATCTAAGTGGTGGATGATACTATGAAACCTCAAAAAATTCAATAAACATAAAAAATGATTCAATTTTAAAATTTTTCCAAATTTGTTTGGATATTGAAAATTCATACCATAGTTGTCAAGGCACCCACCTAGGCGGCAAAGCGCTTTTCCAGCAGCGCCTTGCCAGGGTGCCTTGCCTGGGGCCAAAAAGGCGCCTTGGATATTTTTACATGATTAAAAAATTAATTTTGAGGAGTTTTACCCTCTTGATACCCCTCACAAGGGACACTTATTTAATGATAGTTTGAACATATTAATATATTTAACTATCACTTATAATATCATATATATTTAAGAATTATGATTATAAACATATATTATATACTTAATTAAGTTCTCTTTCAGCTCTTTCTTCTTCCTCTCTGTCTCTCTCAAGTCTTAATTTATCAAGATTAACTTCTTATCCAAAAATAAATACCCACACTTACATAATTACATATATAAGATCACTTTTATTATTATAACGATATTTTGCGCGACTACTCTGCGCCTCCCATTTAATAATATTATAACGATATTTTACTATCACTTATACTATCACACATATATATAAATTTTATAATCATAAATATGTTATATACTTAAATTTTATAAAAACTATTTAACTCGTTTCTCTTTCACGTACACATCATATTTACTTATATATATAGATAAAACACTCATATCAATTATAACATAAAAATATAATTATATTTGTGCATATTTTTATGTATCACAACCTCCGACCAAGCCTTCCTTAAATGCCGCCTTGACCGCCTAGGCGACGCCTAAGCGGCCACCTTATCGCCAAAGCAGAATTGATACCCTTCAACGCCTTAGGCACCTTGTTACCTTAAGTCCTTAACAATTATGTTCATACATAAAAGTTTTGGGTATTCTAAAAATTCAAAAATTCATTTTTTTGTTTTGGACTTAACCTTGATAAAGATTATCTTTTAATTGTATAAAAGAACCTATGTAGTCAGAGGCGTGAAAAAATATAAAAATATATAGTTAATACATCATAAATGTAGGAAATATATATGAAAATTCAAGGAATATATTTAAAATTGCAGGAAAAATAAAATTTATGTCCGAAAATGCAGATAAAAATCTAAAAAAGCTGAACATATCTAAAAAATTGTGGAAAATACAAAAAATAGCAGAAATTACATTAAACATGTATAAAATGATTACTGCAAAAATAAGTTGAAAGAAGTACATTTTCTCATTTCATTTCCATAAGCATGCCTAAAAATTGAACACATCACCAAAAACAAAAAATGTAATACATCAAGTAGACAACATTTGAATAATAATGATAAACCAAACATAGAAGTACATAAATAACGATAAGTTCACAACAACATTCAAAGGTACATTCATCTAATGTCTCCAATCAGTTAACACAAATATCAATTATCAATCGGAAGAGTAAGAGTCATCATCATCAGTAACATGAACATGAATTTCCCCATCCGATTCTGAGGTATCTTCATCCATGGCCACACTCTTTCCTTTCTCAAGTCTTTGCCTTTTAGAGGCCTCCGCTCTAGTGGATGGACCTTCCTCTTCATCAATATCTGCTGTTAGTTCAACTTCCCTCCATGTGAGGTCCTCTCTTTCATACACATAGTCGTCGTCCTCTCTAGTGATCCACTCATCAGCCTCATCAATATCATCCAAAGAAATATGATCATGATTGAACTTCTCTATCCTAAAATGGCGATCTTGAAGCCTTTGATTGTATTGGACATAGACAAGATCGTTTAGCTTTTTTGTTCCAATCTATTCCTTTTCTTTGTGTGCACCTATAATATAAGGACGAAGATCAGTTTAAAGTATCATATGAAATATGTTAAACAATGAATGATACTAGTGCATACCTCTTGTTTGGCCTCCATATGTTGTTTAACCTCTTCTTTGGCCTCCAGTGTAGCCTTCTTGCAAGTTGTCACATTGGTGGATAAACCGGATATTAGGGGTGTCAATGGGCCGGGCCCGGCCCGGCCCGAGGTCGGCCCGTTTAGGGCCCGGTCCAAAATATATTGGCCTGGCCCAACCCGGCCCGCACTACATTGTTGGCCCGGCCAGACCCGCAAAAATTGACTTGGCCCGGCCCGGCCCAACTATATATTTTCTAAATAAATATTTATTAAATATGATAAATTTAATTATTTAAGATAACATTATAAAATTAATAATAGTTTAATTAAAATATATTTTTAATAAGTAAAAATGATGTTTTTGACATAAAAAATTGAAAGTTATTTGGCCCGTTTTAGCCCGCGTCGGCCCGCTTCGGCCCGTATGTCGGCCCGACTAAAGCCCGCGGGCCAAAATGTTTGGCCCGTCAAATGACCCGCAGCCGGCCCGGCCCGCGAACCCGTGGGCCGGCCCGGCCCATTGCCACCCCTACCGGCTATATGTTGCTTCAACCGATATATCCCACCTTTGCAATCCTTGTTGCAAAATGAACATCTGACAAGATCCCGATTTTTCGGATCCACCAAAATTCCATACTTTCAACCAACATCCTTTGACTTAGGAGGATGTCTTGAGATAATGGGGCCCGATGGAGTTGTTTGGGTGTTTGACCCCGTCCCCGAAGTTTGCTCCACAGTTTGAGACATCTTCATACAAAATACATAAATATCAAATATATTAAAAATAGTATAAATCAGAAAAATAATCAATAACGGATCCACCAAAATTAGATTGTAAATGAAATACATCAAGAACAATAAGAAATCAGATTTACCAAAAACTCTGATTTAATAAATCGGATTTAACAAAAACTCTGATTTAACCTATAGGATTCAACAAAAACTCTGATTTAATAAATCGGATTCAACAAAAAATCTGATTTAATAAATCAGATTTAACAGAAAATCTTATTTAATAAATCAGATTTAACAGAAACTTCGATTTAATAAATCAGATTTAATTAAAACTCTGATTTAATAAATCGCATTTAACAAAAACTCTGATTTAATAAATCAGATTTAACAAAAACTCTGATTTCAGAAATCTGATTTAAAAAAATCAGATTTAGCAATAAGGAATCAGATTTAAGGAATTTGATCTAAGAAATCTAACTAGCATTAACAACCGTAAACAGAAATAAATTTTAAAGAAAATCAAATACATTTTCGAAAAATCAGAATCAAGAAATCAGTTTGTATGAACGTCTTAATCAAGTATGTTCAACTATATCAAAATAAAAGAAGTGTGTACGAAGAAAACGGAAAAAAAAACGTAAATTATACCTTTCCGACAACGTCTAGGTTCTCCGGCGAGCAGTGGTGGCGGGGCTTCAAACAGCTCGGGGCGGGGCCATGGGAGAGAGAGAGAGAGGACATCGGGCGGGAGAGAAAGAGAAGAGGCCGCGGGTCTATCGGATCCGGCCGCTTGGGCCCGGATCCGATAGGCAGAGGCTGAGGCAAATGCCTCAGCCTCGCCTCACGCCTCCCCCGCCTAGGCGGCTGAGGCGGGGGAGGCGATCACCTCAGGCGATCGCCGCAGAAGCGAGGCGGAACCAGGCCGCCTCACCTCACCTCCTCGCCTAGGCAACCGAGACGGTCGCCTCTGATAACATAGAAAAGAACAGTTTTTAAAAATCTGTTTCAAAATTTCATTTATCAAATTTAGTTTTACTAATAGAAAAATATCGTTATTCCATAGAAGTATAACCAATTCAACGATATGTATAAATGTATAAATTCGAAGTTGGGTTTTTTGAAAATTTGTTTTGACCTCTCCCCATTGGGTGATGTGAAGACCCGATGTTAATTATATTGGGAACACTCGAACACCCTTGATTCGCCGGCATAACAATTTTAAGATGATAACATACATCCACAAATGAAAGGATCACACTTTAAGCAACGACTCCATAAATTTGATGGAATGCAAACATTTTATGTTTAAATTCAAATTGATTTTATTTTTGATTTTAACATTTGATTCACTTGGTTTGTGACTTAATGTCTTTTACATTTTATTTTGATTTAACACTTGATTAAAAGTTTGGATTTAAATTGATTTGCATTTAGTCTTTTGAATGTTTGATTGATCTTAGATTTTTTACACTTATTTATTTAAGTTTTATTTAATTGGTTGAAAAGATTTAATTTAGAAGTTCAACATACTTTGAAGATTATTTTATAAGTTAAAGATGTGCCTATTATTATTATTATTACTTTTGGATTATACTAACTGATGAACTTAAGTTTGTAAAAGAAATCAGTTTTCACTTGATTAAATATATTTTGGATAGTTTCAAATTTATTTATTTATTTTTATTTTGTTGGGTTTATTTGATTTGTTTATTCTTTAGTTGGTGTTTATGTTAGAAAAAAATTGTTTTAAGTTTTAAAATTATCTTAAAATTAATTTTAAGTTATGAAAACTATGTCTGACCGTTTTTAATGAGTTTTGGTATTTTTTATTGTTTAATTAATTTATTCTCTCTCTTTTTTGTTATTAACTTGATTTGTTTTAAATTAATTTTTTACTTGCATTCCGATCAAGTTTATCGAGCTATTTTTAACTCTCAATGACGTCAAAGGAATATGCAACATAAAATTTTCATTAATTGAAAATTTGATACAAATTACAATTGTGAGAGACATGAAAGCCATAATCTCAATGAATTGAATCAATTTTGATTTAACTCTATTGAGCATTTGATAGGTATTATGAAATTAATCATATCGATAAAAGATATAACACACCAACCTTGCTTAAGGTTTTTGGGTGCTTTCCCATCGATATAATTTTATTTTCTCATATTAATTTTATGATTTGGCATGTATGCATATATATGCACTTTAGCCATTACATAAATTGATAGGTACTTATCCCTTAATGAGAAAAATGATATAGCATTGGGGTCATTTAGACCTTGGTATGCTAACTGATTATAGAGCGTAGGGTGTGTGCAAGGTCGGCCCACAATTATCCCTTTATTTTGATTCTTTTAGGTTATGTCGAAGCGTCGAGCGTGTCCTATCAGACCGGCCCCTAATTAGTCTCGGTTGTTTGATTAATGTTCCAAAGACGTAGAGCGTGTCCCTTTGGACTAGTCCCCAATTAGGCTCAAAACATATTATTATTTAAGTTTAAACTTGAGATGTAGAGCGTGCCCTATCAGACAGCTCCCAATTAATCTCAAAACAGTTGATTGTAAATTTTATTTAATATTATACATTAACATCAAACTTGAACCATCTTGCTCCCATGGACATGGTCGGTTATGAAGATCCCTTCTGACTCCCACCGGTCATCATTTTTTTTTTGGAGAAAGAAGGGATAAATAGATAAAGAGGGGGGTTGTGCACAGTCAAATAGCCAACTAGGAGCGACTGGCTAGCTTACGTTTTTTTTTATGACCGGCCGACTTGGAGGGGTTTAACCGGTAGGGGGAGCCACAACCGGCTGGGCGGTTGTGACCAAAAGGGGTACCCATGAACGGAAGAGGGCTACTGACTTATTGGAGGTGCGACTGATTGGGTTGCGCGGGAAGAGGTGGTGGGCTCACGCTGCTGCGACTAGGGGAACTTGTGAGCTAAGGAGGTGTGCGACAGAGGAGCTCACAACGGTTGAAGAGAAAAGGGAAACTCGTGGGGCTTACACATGCGGCGAGAAGAGCGGCTAAGGGGGGAAACTTGCGCGCGCTCAGGGAAACTGGCTTGAGGGGCCTTAGGTGGTTGCAACGGTCGTGGCGACGGAAAAGGGGCAAGGGAGAGACGTAGGGCTTGCAACGCTCATGTGCGCAGTGGAACGAGGAGACAGCGATGACTCAAGGCAGAAGGGCTTGCATGTAGATGGGAAAGAAGGGGGTGCTATGGCTGACACTAGGCTGCTGGCTTGTGGGCATGCAGCACTGCGAAAGAGACGACGAGGACAAGGTTGTGTGGGGGAGATGACGACGACGACGCATGGGGAAGGCGATGATCGCTGCGGCAAAGGGGGCAACGATAGAGGGCTCGATGAAATGCAGAAGATGGTAGACGACTGACGAGAAACGATGACGACACGAGGTGATCCTCACTTTTACTTCCTCTATTCTCGGTAGAACCCTACCAAGGGAAAAAAAATCTCACCCCCGCACATGGTGGCGATAATCTTTTTTATGTCTATTGGTTGCTGCCAATCAACCTCTGCCATTACTTGCATGATCGACCGTTGCAGTCCCTTTTACCTTCTTGGAAGCATTACGCGGGAGCCTGGGAAGGTTAAGCACTGGTAACGTCATCCACTCGCAACAACGGTTACATTCGGGGCTTTTGATGAGCCTGGTTAATACCATTGAGAGCGTCGTTCCTGATGGGGCTTCGATGAACGGTTAGGTTGTCGAGAAATCATTGTGATGCGTTCGATCATCCTCCATTGGCGATCAAATTGTTGTATGAGAGTTGCGAGGACTTTGACAGATGTTTAAATCCATCGAAAAATATTGCAACGTCCTCGTTCGTCTTCCGTCAATGAGTTGGACTTTCAATCAGGACTTGCGAGTGCTCTGACGGGTGTTAAAGCCCATCAAAAAAATATTGTGACATCCTCGATCATCTTCCATCAACACATTGGAATGTCGTACGAGAGTTTCGAAACCCATCGTACGAATGATGTCATCATTTTCACCTTGTCGACAAGGCACTGTTGTGACGGATTCGGGAGGATGACGTGAACGTCGCATCCCCGAAAGCTGAACCACACTGTCTTGCCATGTTTTTTTTATTTTGAAGATTGCCAAGCATTTTAAATATCAACAGATACCCATGTCAACACTTAGCAAATCTGTGGAATCTTCAGTGTTCTTATAAAATAATACCATCAAATTAGCTAACATTCCTATGGATATCACATGTTTTCATAGTAGTCAATGCTAGCCCAAGGAAAAGAATTTCAAAAAAGAATTCTAACTTCCTTTTAGAGTTGAGAGGTTTCAACAAAGTATCAAGGGTAAGCAAGAAAATTTTTTGGGCTGATTCAACTCAAGCAGGCCTTATATTGACATATTCTACTTCCTGTAACAAGGTGATCTTGATTTTTGAGGAAATGAGTTAAATATGCCATAGCAAGTTATAGGTAAAAGCCCTTGAATCCATGTATATGAAATCTTAATATCTATATCAGCCAAAAGAACAAAAGTTGGCAGTTAAACCATACTAGCAATTCTGACAGGATAAATTGGCACTAGGCAGAGTTTGCATACGACACTCATCATTAATCTAATCTAAGTTTGTAAACAAAATTAGTGCAAAAGAAAACACTTACCAATTTGCAATGATGAAAGGCGAGCACTAAAATCCTCTATAACTGGAGATTCTGTTGGGGTTGTCGTCATAAAATAAATTGTAAACCAATTCAAAATTGTGTCTTGCACCATTGGAATAAGATTATGTGCTACCCTGGAGACATCCTTCTCACCCATACGAACCTAATGAAAGTTAATCAGAAGACATTAAAAACAACAATATACAGTAAGTATGCAACATCTGACTATTTCTGATTCCGGTCAAGGTTCCTTTTGTAGTTAACCAAAACAAAAGTATCCATAGACCATGCAGATAAATTTCAAGTGTTGATAGAAGGTATTCTAATGCGGATATTCTCACTCTCAGACAGTTTATGAGTGGATGAAAACAGATGCAATTTTTGTTGATCTAGTTTTACAGACATCGGATTTAGATTTCTTAGAAGACTATTTTTTATTATGTTTTTCCTTTAGTCCATGTGTCACTTAATTAACATGGGTGAATGTGCAAACGTTAAAGACTTATAAATGTTAGAAAATGTATTTTGTACAAGAGGCTCCACCTCGTTACTCATAAGACCATGATTGAATTGAAAAGTTAAAAAAACGGAATGGAAATTCTGCTGCCCCCCTTATCTGTCGCCCTGGTCATTCAGTGTGTTGGCCTCGTCTTCTTTCCATCTCCCAAGGTGGCCTTCCTACCTCTCTTTTCTCCCTCACCCTCTGGGTCTTCTTAACAATTCTATTCCCTACAAACTGCGACTCTTGATCGTTGCCCCATTACACCACGTCCTTGCCCCTCACCTTTCTTGGATCCCAGGAGTCACACCATACTTAGCCTGCCATGGTCACACACCCACAACAACCAGGGGGAAGCACCAGACCTGCACCGCAGCATGGCTACTCAAAGGCACAAATCCCAATGCAGTCTTGGCTCTCCTAGTGCTCCCCCCGCTCCACATCTTGAGCTACACTGCAACATGGCGCCATTACCGTTGTCTTTGCCTGCTCTGATACTTGACATGGTCTCAAGTTGTTGCTCCTTGAGAATGTGCAGTGCCTGCGCAGCTCTGCAAGCACGGGCAAGCCAATCCACTGATGTACATATGAACACTGTGGCTGGCACAACAAACCCAAGCAACTAACACCAAAACAAATAATACAAGTGTTAGCCAACACGGCAAAAAGGACACTTAAATTAATTAGAAGAAATATACCAATGGTGTACTCAGAGAAACATGCTAGGAATAAAATGACCAGCAATCAAAGCCCTGTTTGATCATCGACACAAGCTTAATGCCCAAAACAGTGTATCCTTCACTGTCATTGTTGTCTGCTCATTTCTATCCATTCGGCAATATGCATGTCGAAGGGGAGTAAGCCTTCACGTCTGCACATGTGCCCATCATGCCTTGTGGGTCTTTTAAGCTATCTCCGTCTTTGGTGGAGTTACACCTCACTAATTCTGTGATCTGGTGCCACCTATACCATGACTCAGACTTGTCCCAGATAACCATCTGCTGCTTAGGCTTTGTGATGCGGGACAAGAAAGAAATTGCCATCTATATGGATAAACAGGCCCAAGCAAACCACCAAAGCACAGCTATAAATCTAATCAGAATGACTTGGAGCGAATTGGACCTGAACTGGTCCGAAAACCCACTGAATTGGTCTGAAATGCCCTGAACTGGCCATTAACCAAGCTGAACCGGGATAGAGAGTGCCGAACTAGGAGAGAATCAGCCTGAACCAGCAGAAAGGGTGTTGAACTGGACCTAGACCACCCTAAACCGGACTGGAGACACTTGAACTGGCCGTAAATTGGATGAACCGGGTCTAAACCCGGCTGGACTGGTGGCCTGGGCATTCCGGGCCTTGACCCAGGCTGTGAGCCAACTGGTTGGACCGCTGGCCCAGTTGGACAAGTGACATACCCCCCCTTCCCCACCACGGGGTCATGGCGGGCTCTGATAGCAACCAGCCTGGGGGGAGGGGGAGTGGCCTGAGGGACCCCAATGGTGCAAAAGGGGCTTCCTCCGGGCAGTCTCACAGGTTTGACTGCATGAGGCGGTGGAAGATGTTCAAACACGACAAACACAACAGCTTTTGGCGTTCATCCTCCTCATCTCTTCGGTGCGGGACATTGCGCATGGCACAGGCAGTTGCAGGAGGTGACGAAGCGGGAGGTTTCACATGGTGAGGGAGGTTCGGAAGGCTACAGAGCAGTGGTGGCAGAGGGATCTCCAGAGGGGAGGTGTCAATGTGGTCCAAAGGAGACAAACAAAAGACGAGCCGGGATGACGGGACTGACTGAGCAAAGGGGAAAGATTCACTAGAACCATAAAAGAACTGGAACCAAAGAAGAAAGGGTGTCAGAGAATACAAGTTCGTACCCCAGAGGAATCGAAGAACCTGGGGAAGAAGAAGAAGAACAGTAACCACAAAATATCGGAGGTGAGGAAGGGGTTAATCAAGAAAATCCCGGGGGTGGGGAAGAGACTCGGGATTTTTGAGGGGTGAACCTTACCTATGGAAGAGGGAGGTGGGGTGCCAGCCATCAGGATCCACCGGAGCCATCAACGTCGGGGAAGAGGAGCCGTAGGACCAGGAAGAGAGAGGGAACATGGGAAACAGAAAGAGAGATGTACATAGTTGTCAAATAGCCCGCCTAGGTGGTGCCTAGGCGCCGCCTAGGCGGCAAGGCGCTTTTCCAAGGGCGCCTTGTCTGGGGCCAAAAAGGCGCCAAAGGCACCCGCCTAGGCGCCCAAGGCATCCAAGGTGCCAGTCTAGGCGCCCAAGGAGCCCAGGCAAGGCGCCTTGAGTATTTTTACATCATTAAAAAATAATTTTTAGGGGTTTTTCCCCCTTGATATCCCTCACAAGGGACATTTATTTAATGATAGTTTGAATATATTAATATATTGCACTATCACTTATACTATCATACATATTTAAGATTTATGATTATAAACATGCGCGACTACTCTGCGCTCCCCCCATTTAATAATATTATAAAAATATTTTACTATCACTTATACTACTGCACATATATAAATTTTATAATCATAAATGATTTATATACTTAAATTTTATAAAAATCTATTTAACTTTATTCTCTTTCACACATCATATTTACTTATGTGTATTGATAAAACACTCATATTCAATTATAACATAAAAAATATAATTATATTTAGACTTGTTTTTATATATAACAACCTCCCGACTCAGTCTTCCTTGATTACCGCCTTGACCGCCTAGGCAACGCCTAAGCGGCCGCCTTGTCGCCTAAGCGGAATCGGTACCCTTCAACGCCTTGGACGTCTTGTCGCCTTGGCAACTATGAAGATGTATGCCAAAAAAATCTCCATACTTGTCTATAATATACGTTTAAAATTTTAAATTATAAGTATACTTAAAGTTTAATACATATTTTTCCAAGCTCTCCCCATCCGTCCTCTATATATATCATATATGTATTACATATATATGTAATACTTAGCTATAATTCTACCACTTCAGCAATGCCTAAGTAGAAATGACACTTATGAATGCCTTGAGTGCCTTAACAACTATTAATTAAGCGTTGCACAGAGTCCTAGCCATCAGCTTTCGATGGCTGAGATGAAATCATTTATAGATCTAGTGTCAATCATTGCCCCTGTCAGCTTCCATTGAGGGTCATGTCACAAACATCAACTCATTCACACGATGGCTTTTTGGCACTTGAATCCTTGGTGCATTCAACAGTTGAAGTACCTACAATCCACATGGGCTCTAGGTCTTCAATGTTTTGTCACTCTTCAACCTGAGGTGCCTCCTCTAACTAGGCATTAGACAAGTCCTTCTGAATGCCTCCAGCAAGCAACACCTTGAACAAACTACCATCCTAATTGGCTCTCCATGCACGATTTTTTTTTTTGAAGTGTGGTGGGGCCATAAATTTCTATTAAATCAAAGTAAAGTATACATGAACAAGTATAAAAAAAGAAAAGGAAAAAAAGAATCCCCTCCCTCGACCACTGAGATGATAGTTGAGGGAGAGGGAAGAGGTTACAAGAAGCAAGGGAGAAAAATAAGAAATATTTCTTTGAAAGCCTTCTCCTCCAAGTGGTTCCCGTTGTGAGCCAACATCCAATATCTCGCATGCCAAGACCACCAGTGCATGATAAGTCTAGGGTGCTCAAAAGAGCTATCAAACATCTGCCTCAAATAGCCCATAGCATCACTAGTAAAGTGAGAGTCCACAAATTGGTACTATGCCAGGGACTCAAAGCAGGTCAATCAAATAAGAATGAGTGCACACTGACAGATTCTGACCACTGAATTTTCCACCCTTTAAACAACACTTTCCAAACTAATAATCCCACATCTGATATAGATGATCAATGGTTTCTCCTTTTCTACCACAGAAAACACAATGTTGAAGTACAAGGGAAAAACAGCTTTAAGTGACACCTGGTAGGAAGACGTTGTATGTAGATCTTTAAAAGAAAATTTTGATTTTGATTGGTACCGGAGACTTCCACATTGCTTGAACCCATGTAACATGCAAACCCCCGAAAGACAATCCACTAATGGAAGACATTGTTAGGAATACCGATTTCTTGCAAGGCTGCCAAACCAGAACATCTTCCTATTTCATGTCACCCACAGATAATTGTCAAGAATCAACATAAGTCTAAAGAGATTACTAATCTCATCTTCGTTATGCTCCCAATTATCACCAACCCTAGCATTAAGAATTAGGATGACAACACAACATGAAAAGAGTAGAAGATAAGGTAGCCAAAGAAACAAATCCCGTCCACTTGTCTTTCTAGAACAAGGTCCTCGTGCCATTCTCTATAATGATAGTACACAAAGCATTGAAAAACTCCCAACCTAAGATACAATATGTCAGACACTCTGTTTCAACCTCTGAAGTCTCCGATCAATTCACCATTCGACCCTAATTCGTACCTTGATAACATGATCCCAGCTGACAAAGCATGTATAATTAAGTTCAATTTCCAGTCTTTCGAAGCTCTACCTAAGTTGTTTTGTTTGGTGCAACACCATTATAATTAAAATTGGATGAGCTCTGCCTCCCCTTGTTTTGCTCATTGTTGATGCTGGTGTAGCTCATGCTGTTTCAGGCAAACAGCGTATCACAGCTGCCTGTGCACAAACAAGATGCATTTGTTGTGCTGCTTTCATTTCACACAGAGCCTCACCAGCAAGGATCGCATAATCAGAATCGATCCTTGGATTGGCTAGTGTCGATTCCAATCTAGATCGGACTGAAAAAATCGATAAATTTGTGGGGAGAAAACCATTTTGGAATCAACTTAGATCGGTTCTTCAAAAATAAAAAAGATAAAAAAGTAAAAAACAACAGACATTTATTCCTAAGGGATTTTGATGCGATCTGATCCTTCGGCACTGGGTTGCAGCAGCAGCGGCACAACATCGGGCAAGGAAGATCATATCAGGTCTGATGGACCCAATGCGATGATCCAATCATTGGAAGGATCATATCAGGTTTGATGCCCCAAATCCAATTCCTTCCATCGTATCAGGTCTAGGACCTGATACCATATTCTTTCCTGCCCTAAAACACCATAGCACCCTATGGCGGTGCCACACCATTAGCGGGCCGATTTCGGCAAGAATCACTGGCATTGGCGGAATCAAGCCAAATCAGTCCTGGTCCAGGCCGATTTAGTTGATCTCGATTGATTCCGATGGAAAATCGGGAGTGGATACCCCCCCCCTAATGGAGTCGGCATATGCTGAACCAATCTTGAAATTGGCTGATTCCACGAACTATGCATTTCAAGCATTGGGTAGTTCTCTAAGAACTCTACCATCACCTCACGCATGGCCATGTCCTATACTTCACACTACAACAGCTTGTCGTGTGCCCACAATTGCAGCCCCTCCTAAAAATGTAGAAGAGCGATGCCTTCCGTCACATCCCAAATGTCCAATATGAGCACTATGAATCCCTTTACGTTCATACATGGGTTTGATGTTAGAGGTTTCAGAGCTTCCTCTGTGCCAAGAATTCCACATTCTTGAGAAGGATTTAGGCCTTCAATTCTATCTATAAATCTTCCCACAAGTAATTTTTCATATTCCTGCAAACATTTCCTCATATTTGACATGTCACCATGGTTTGGTGTTGCCCTACAAATACATTGTTGTGATTGAGAACTTCTTATCCTGTAAGTCAAGCAACACATGTAAGTACCACTCCATGGTGAATAGGTAATTCTGTAGCTCTATCACATCCTGTGCACTGTGAAAACATTGTGGTTTGGGTATCCACACCTGGCCATGACTATTATTGTTGCTATTAGTAGCAAAAGCCTATGACCTTTGTGAGAATGATAACCTACATGGTTCAGCCATCACCTAGTTTTGTAACACCAACACCCTCTAGGTCTCCTTTTGGAATGTTGCAGCCTATTTCACGCAATCCCGCAATTGCTTGTCATCGGCCTCCAGATATGCATGGTAACCTAGCGTGATAGTACACATGCATCATTGCAGTAAGTAAGTTCCTTCACGACTTCTACAAGCACTTACTCTTCCAGTCTTGGCACATCCTCCTTCGTGAGCAAACTCTTCTGAAACAAGCCTCCTTGGTGTAATGACCTCTCTCGATGTTCCCTCACTGGCCTGTTTTGGGTACCATCAGCACCTCTCTGTGTCACCATCTTTGAAATGCCAACCTTCTAGATGTTGTCCTTCCATGCTCTGATACCACTTGATACAGTCTCAAGTTGTTGCGCCCTAAGAACGTATGGTGCCCACACAACTCCAAGAGCACATGCTAATCAATCTGCTGATATACGTACCAACACCATTGTTTTTTTTTAACGTTGCCGCAGTGGTCACAGCCACATGCTGCAGGTGTCGCAACCAATGTCCACTCCTCTACAGGCGGGAGACAACCAACACCATTGTTGACACAACAAACACAAGTAACAAGACTAAAAGGAACAAAGCAAGAGTTAGCCAACACAGCAAAAGAGACAAAAATAGCCAGCAACCAAGACTCAACTTGATATTCCAAGTTCTTAACTACCTATATATCGGTATATCACTAAGAAAATTACAGCCTCTTCCTCCCCTTAGGCTAAAAGTTCTATTCTTAAGGATATATAACCTTAACTGCTAAGCTGCCATCAAGTACAAAAGGGTGGTCATGCCATGCGCAACACCACTGGACAGGCATCTGTTACGATAGGCTGTGCCTCCTCATCACCATGTCTCTTTGCTCTGGCATGACCATTTTCATGCTTTTGCTTCCCTTCCCTGAGGCCCTTCCACATGGTGAGCGGCTCCACTATCGCACCTTCGATATATGGCCCCATGAGGGTGCCCCATGCTACTCCCACTACTAAAAAGTGTGTGCTACTCGATGGTCGGACCTGTGAACGCACTAGCATGATTTCCTCTGTTCACCTGCCTCTCTCTTCCATTGCCCTCCTCTGCCCTTGAGCCACCCCCAACCTCCTTCCTCCTCACCATAGCATGTACCCTCTCCGCCCTACCATCCTACATGTACCGTCATGCACTCCAGCATCCGACCTTCCACTTGACTAGGGATTCAAAGTGCCCTCAAGGCACTATAATTTTCCAAACTCTGACATGCTTTAATGCTAACATAAATTTGGGTGTTAGCCTGTTTGGGCAACAGCAATGGAGATAGCTAGTTCAATCCGCAACTCAACTTCATCCAGCTTTGAAGATTACTATGACACCTAATTGTCTATTTGCATACTCTTAATGGATTCGACATGGTCTTACCACTGAGTAATTCATGTTCAATCAGCTTTTCAGCTTTGTCCCACATCGTATATTAGTGGTAGGATCTACAAAACTAAGCAAAGTGATCCCAAAGCAACCATAAAGTTTTCAAGCTTACAAAACTAAGCAAAGTGATTTAAAAGCAACCATCAACTTTTCAAGCTTACGACAAAAACAAAAAAATCATGTGATTCCAGCATTTTTTTTAAACTGGAGCAAGTGTAATAAAGTATACCTGTGCACTGACAGTGACTAGATACCCAAGAAGCAAAAGAATATCAAAAGAAGATTCAAGCAGTACTTTTGCCATTTGAGAAGTAGCTTGTACCAATAAGCATGAATTGAGATTGCAGCATACATAACTGTCAGTGATCTGGAGACTTCCTGGTGTTAGACTATGCAGATATTTCTCAATAATATCCAATACTGGCTCCCATGTGGTAGCTTTGGCTTGTAGTTCACCAAGCGATAACATCATATCAACTGAAAATTTTCTGTGGCTTCTGTGATCAGCTCGTCGTTTCTCCCATGTACCGTCAACTCCAACTTCAGAGGTGAGAGACGTGGTGATTGGTGAACAGTAGCCAGTTACCAACACCTTTACTAGATGAGATGATACATCCTCAAGTGAGAAAATTTCTGGATTAACAAGGGAGACAATTAATGCAGCAGATGCCGCTCTTCCTAACTGATGATTAATGTTACTCATGCATCTCAACACGTCAAAAATAATTTCACGTTCTAAATCACTGGTTGGCAAAAATGAATCAGCCAGATTGATATGGCAAGCCTCATCATAGGAACCTGAAAGCCATCAAAGAGACATTTTATTAAGCCAAAATTTCATCACATTTCCAGAAATGAAATCCAAAAATTCCAAGCACATTATACTTAAAACAAACAAGAATAAATTCATTTAGATCAACTAAGGCCAAGAAGATAGATCTCTTATATGCCAGGTCAACAGACTTAGCATTGGTCCTGTAGAAATCTAGAGTTTCAAGGAGGAATTGAAAGACAGGTGTTCCAGTAAATCTTCTATTCCTTCATAGTACAATGGATTTAAATGTGAAGAACGCACCCTGCCAAGTTTTTTTTTTTTTGCCAAATTATGTCCTGCATATGGGTGAGGTTTATGATACATTAATACATCTTCTGAAACCTCCTGATGCAAACAAGTACCACCAGGAGAGAAGTGAAACTAGACTTCAATAGCAGATTGAAAGTGGTATTTATTATAAATGTTTAAAACTTTAGAAAAAAACAAGTTTCAAAATCATTCGCCTCTACCACCTAAGGCTGTCACCTAGGGTGCTTGAGGCGAGGCGACCTCTCCCTTGCCTCAAGCATCTTAGACCTCTAACTACATAGCTCAACATCCCTTGACAGCAAGTCATGGACCTTGTGGAACTTTTCCTTGCATATGTAGATCAATAAGTTACTTAACAAGAACAAGTTCTTCTGTAACAGAACTAACATCCTACCATAGGGCACTTTCAACTACAAAGAGAAACCTTCTTTATTTAAGAAATTCTTTCAATTCAAAGAGGCATTCTAGAGCAGTAACATTGGCAGTCCAGTCAAAAAGCCGATACATGATTAGTAAAGCAGTTCCAGAACCTAGATTGCAAACAAAGACTTTTTCTTATTGTCCAATGGCCAGAAGAAAGGTAATGATTTGCATCAACTAGACAAAATCCAAAGCATATAGGACTTAAAATTGATTTTGCCACTGATGTATCTACATTGCAATATGGACAAGATATATCCCATACATGTATATCTCTCCTTCATTTTCCCACGGGACTGGGAATACAGGAACAACCAAATACTTATTCTTCTCTTCTCCGTGCTATTTCCTTGCTTTTCAAAGGAAAGCAGAGGAATGCCTCATTATGATCTGTACGGTATCCATACTTTTATCTGAGAACTATTATGTTATAGCTATAGTAAAAATAAATAAATATATTTTAACATTACCGGGGCAGCCATTTTCATTGATGATACAAAGATAAAAATTTGCATGCATCTACAGAGAGAGTAGAAAAAGGATGAGTTAGACAGAAGAGATCTAAAGATCTAAAAGAAAGAAATATCTCCCTAAAAGCAGCCTCATCAATACCCACAAAAAACCAATCCCTTGCAACATTTGCCAGTAAATGGAAGATGGTCGCCAAATTGTCAAAAAGATCTTCAAATATTCTTCTATTCTTGGAGTGCCATATCACCCATGACATCACATGCAGAGTATTCGTCCACAACTCAGATCTATGGGCCACGGTTTCCAATTTGACACCCAAACAACAAGTTGGTTGTGTTTCTAGGCTCTGTCCAGTGTAGCATCCAACTCCTGAAAAGGGATCTCCAAAGTGAGAGAATTATGCCACAATGTATAAACAAGTGACCGATATCTTCATCCGCAACCGCACAGAAGACACAGTAGCGATTCCACAGGCATGATCTTATGCAAGTAACATCTAACAGGTAATCTCTGTCAACCAACCATCCACAAGATATATTAAATATATTATGAATTAAATTAAGTATATAATTATAGGCTATAGAAACAGGTTGTTCAAGAGGATATTTAGTTCTTCCATCAATCATTTTACTGATTTTTTATTGGGTAAAGAAGAAGATGACTTGATTTCTTCTGTATGGATTGTGCTATATGCATCTCAGAAAAGGTGCAAGACCATGTATGTGGGCTGCTGCCTTCCCACTGCTGGAAGGTCATAAAGTTAGTGACAGCCTTGGGCAACTTTTTTGTTAAAATGTATGTCTATTCAAATACAGGTCACATAAGTTCTAATATATCATCTTGACTACTTAGCATTAAGATCAGCCAACCCAATTTGTCTACTCGCGGAGCTTCATGGCCATTGCACTCATTACCCTCTTGAGATCTAGTGCTAGACTGTAAGCAACCTAATGTTCCTTATCTTGGATCTGAAAAAGAAACATAAATGCTAGCACCAGCACTCACAAGTAGGCAAGGATTCTAGAATCGGATCCGATTCCGATTCCCAGTAATCGGTCGGAATCAGCCAATTCTTGGGAAGGAAATTGATCCAGGAATACACCTAGATCAATTTTTTAAAATTTTTTCATAAAAAAATTCAAAAAAATCAGAAACAATTCCAAAAAATAAGAAATGGTTTAGAAAAAATTCTAAAAATAAGATTAGCATGCATCCTTATGGAATAATTGCTAATGAACATGAAGAAATGTTAAGTACATGTTAAGATGAAAAAACTATAATAAATTTTAATTGTATCACATGAAAACATAAAAGTAGAAATATACATGTTATCATTCCAAGGCCAATATTCATGACATGGATATTGCCCTTCCTCCTGTTCCTGCTATCGATGCTCCGCAGTTGTGCCTAGTCTTCTATTAAGTGCGGGAGTACATCCATATGAAAATAATAACAATGCCATGCTATCAAAGTCATAGGTATCGGACTGTGGCACGTAGGTCGGCTGAGGTGGAGAAATCCACAGCTGCTGAGGATCCTAAAACGCTGTATATTGTGGCTCCATATAATGCTGCTATGGTGTCTGTTCATCCAGCGTGAAATACGGCTTTGGTTGTCATGAATCAAGTGACTAGACTGCTGATGGCTGCGTCGTTGGTATGCACTGATCGTCATCATCAATTGAGGAGTTAGAAGGAGCCTATATGCTGTCATCTGGGCTCACAGGATACTCTCCGATCTCCAACTTCCTTCTCTTCACATCTTCAACCATCTCTGATGTCACACCACAGCCCAAATATTTTTTTTAACTTTGAAAATCCACCCATTTTTCATGCTGTCACTTTTGTTTTCGTTTTGCCTGAACTACGAAAGGGCGGGGTAGCGGCAGCTGGAGTTGGAGATAGGGTTAAAACTGGAGGTGGCTGCTTTACAACTGTTGGGGCAGAAGAAAGGCCTGCCTGAGCCTGAGAAGTAGGTGGAGCTAAAGTATCCTCCTTGGCCTCAACACCATCCAGCTCTCCTTCAGCCCATGCACGATCATCGAGATCAAACTCAGCTGAATGATCCCTGGCTGCCCTCTCCTTTACCCAGGAGGCAAGTTCATGCTCCTCCTGGAATATCTGGTCCATGTCCACCTCCTCAAGTGGTGGTGTGGTGGAGATATGTCTCTGCTCGTATGGACCACCTGCGAATCATACAAATCGCTCCTCAAAGATCTTCTGTCGATCCTTAATGTTCTTGATGCGCAGCCTCATATAGTAATGACAGAAGACCAACTTCTCCAGTCGGTCTGACGTCAACCTGTTCCTCTTCTTTGTATGTATCAGGTTGAATGTACTCCAGTTCCTCTTATAATGAGAGGAACTAGTGCTCTGACTGAATATCCAGATACCAATGGCAACAAGTGGATTCCATCCACTCCTACTGTTCACCTGAACCCACCACTCAACTGCAAAAAAAAAAGAAAAGGCAAATAATCAACCCAACATCTTCAATAACTTATAAGATAAGGAAATAAAATATTCATTATAAATAAGTATACCAGGTGACACTTTGTCACACGAATATCTCAGATCAGTATCTGAGTATACCCCGACCCTCATCTTATACCTCTACATCTAAAAAATATTTTTAAAAAAATTCCTTAGTTGTCTAATAATTTTAGACTCCAAATTATTGACTAAACTCTAACTTACTTCTATCTCAACTTCTATCCAATCCTGTTAAGATCGGCAGAGACGCTGAATAACAGATAGTGTACCTCGCATCACCTCGCTGTTTTTCACCACATGTCCTCCATATTGGATGCGGGAGTTCAAAAAATATCCTACAAGAATTTATTATGTAGCATATGGGGATGCGAATAAATAAATAAAGTGATCGTCTGCGTCTACCTGACAATGGTAGAGACACTCTCCTCCTTGCCTATATAATCCAAGATGAGATCAATAGAATGTGCTGCATAGGGCACCCAGAACAAATGTTGTCTCTTCTCCATCAACTTCTTCCCAACCACCTTATATGAGGGTTCGTTGTCACTGACAATCTGAACCACATTCTCCTCCACAATCTCCTCCACCACAGCATCCATCAAAGAAAAAATATAGTCGACATTTTTAATATTCTCAGAAGAATCCACCGACTTCAAAAATGTGGTCCCCTCAGAATAATACATCAAAAAGTTTATCATACTCCTCTTAGTGATACCTGTCCACCCGTCACACATAATCATGCAACCCCTCTCCTTCCACACCAATATGAAGCCATCCATCCACTCCCTCAACTTCTGCATCTCCTCCTCCAGCCCACCACCATATATATGCCTGCTGCTCGGGGCTTGCAGACCCGGTCCAGCCTCACCCACGGCATCTATCGTAGTCTGGAAGTAAGGACTGGTGGCTGCATGTGTTGGGATGCCTACATTAAGTTAAAAAAATTTGGATCAGCAAAAATTAAGGTTAACTAAATAAAACACACATAAGAACTATTTTAAAAGTGCTACATACATGTAAAAATCACTTCATAATATGGCGAACGGCTCTCTTTGTAGATGTTCCTGTTGCCTTCATCCTTTCATGGCTTGTTTAATCCTCATATGTCCAACGCTTTGTTTTCTAAACAGATACTCATCACTCGGTGTAAACCAAGTACTAGCAGAAAGGCAGAGTGACTCCCGTCTCCATACCTCACTCTCCTGGTCCTGGGTAGGGTGAGTCGATATTGATCGGCCAAGACCTGGGTCAGCTTTGGACCCTGACCCTCCTGCTCCCCTCCTTCTATCTTCCTCCACAACATATGCACGCTTGCTAGCATGTCTAACACATTGTTTACTGAATCGGTGGAATCGGACCGATTCTGACCGATTCCGGAATCGAATCGGAAGATCCGATTCCATGCGGAAGGACCGATTCCGGCATGAATTCCGCGGAATCGGCCGGAATCGGTCCGGAATCGGAATCGGAATCGGATCGTTTTTTTTCTTTTTTTGCTATTCCAGTCAGATCGGCCAGAATCGGCCGGAATCGGTCCGGAATCGGATCGGAATCGGAATCGGATCATTTTTCTTTTTTTTTATTTTTTTATCTTACCGATTCTGGATCGATTTTCTTCCATTGAAACGGTCGGAATCGGTCCGATCCGATCCGATCCGGATCGGATCGGTACCCACCGATCCCGATTCCGATTCCGATCCCGCGATCCTTGGTCTAACATGTCTCAACTCGGAGGCTCTGGCTCGACTAATGCCTCGCCCTTGCCTTTCCCTTTGTATGTAGGCAAATCTCAGTCCCTCTTCCTCTGAAGTAGTTCATCGTGCAACTCCTCCCTCTGCTCAATCCTAATAGATCGTTGAAATGCTCTACCTGTCATATAGCCTCTCATCTTCTCACTCTTCTCCCTCGGCACCTTATTACATTTTTTAGCATTCCCACCAATTTCGGTAATATGTTGTTTCAGTCAAAACACCCCCCCTTCATCTCCTTCCCACACCACTTGCATTGCACCCTCTTTCTAGCTGCATCTACCATATGGTCGTGTTCCCAACCCATGTTAGAAGGACGTGTTGGTGCTACATCACACTGGTCGGCCATTACTTATACATACAAAAATTGCAAAAAATTCATAGAAAATTATTAGACATCCTATAAATTGCTTTAGGGGTTGTTCGGAAAACAAACAGCCCGTCGAACATACTATTCAATATGTTTAGACAGTTACATCTTTGTCGGAAAGGGTCGAAAATCGATGTATGGAGTTTCTAGAATTTTTCCATTCAAAGAACATCCAATCGATGTTCTACAACTTGAACGGAGTTGTTCGGTCGGAAATCGGTGAGTTTAACCGTATTCGGAGTCGTTAGAAACGCATCAAAATTGGCGAATGGGGTTTCCGAAATTTTTTCCGTACAAAAGAACATCCAATCGATGTTCTTACAAGTTGAACGGAGTAGTTTGGTCGAAAATCAACGAGTATAACCATGCTCGGAGTCGTCGGAAACGTGTAAGAAAGGGCGTACGGGATTTTCAGCGAAGAAATCTTACCGACAATTAGCTTAGGATTGAAGAAGAGGTTGAATCGAAGTGGATCGGAGTTTGGATAGGCGGAATTCCTTGAAAGGATCGCTGGAATCCAGGAATCGCTGAAGGATCGCTGGCAGAATCGTCGGAATCGGTTTTAGAATCGCCGGAATCACTCTGGAATCGGTTCAGAATGCTTGGATCGAGCGATCCTATGCCGGATCAATCGATTCCGAGGGCGGAATCGCGCTGGGATCGGCAGGGGCAGACGGGAGCTCGCCACGGATCGGTTCCTATGTGGGAATCGACCTGCAGACATCGATTCTGACCATTTAGGGCTGGAATTGGTTCAATTCCCGGTCCGGAATCGGACCGGGAATCAAACCGGACCGGACCAGTCCGGTTTCCGGCGGAATCGGTTGGATCAACCGATTTCAGGCGGAATCGGTCGGAATCGGTTCCGACCGATCCAACCGATTCAGGACAATTCACGGGGAGATCCCCCCGAAATCGGTCCTTCCGCAGGGGATCGGTCGAGATTCCGATTCCGGAATCGGTCGATTCTGATCCGATCCCACCGAATATGCAATCCATGGAAGTAGGATTCGAGAAATACTTCAAGATGCTTCTGTTGGCATGTCATATAATGAGAATTTACAGCCCAATTTATGTTTCTCTAAGTGTGTGATCTTTAAGATATGGATGATAAGAGTTTTCTCAAGTTTTACTGAATATGATACTGTCGATCTCACGGGAAATAGATGCCTACAGAGTGACTGAAATTTTAGGATGTGTGATAAATTCAATCTAATGCCAGGATAGAAGTTTCTTGGATAAAATCCAAGTAATAGCCAGTTTTAAATGTCCTGGGTGCAGATGCTCCGGTGTGCAAGGCTAAGGCCAGCACTAGTGCAAAGTCTTGATATGTCAAGCTTCTAGAGAGATTCACTAATTTAAATTAAGGAAAGTCATCTGACTGGAGGTCCTATTGGATGATAAATTCAGTCCTTCCTTGGATCACATCTCACTGCACAAGACGAGCATCCATTTGAACTGATAGAGCCCCATCAGTTACTTACTTTAAATAATAATAATAATAATTACATAAAGAAATAGAAGCAGAGCCATTAAAGCTTTCTGTTCAATCAATAGGAAACAGTATGTTATCTGTTGACTCAAGTCAACAGTTTAAAAGGCCAATCATGGTGGAACCTCCCTCCAAAATCGGGCTCTCCCCTCAGATCGGCAGGTGCCATCCAGATCTTGGATCCTAATTCAGAATGGCCAATGCAGTAACCATGGGTCAAGGTGATCACAATATGGATTGAAACTGGTCAATCCAAACCTAGAAGGCCTTCGGAGTAAAACAACATAAAAAACCATTTTCAGGTCAACAAAATTAAAATTAAAATTTTAAAATGATAAATAAAAAATAAAAAATAAAAAATTAACTAAATTTTTTTAAAAAAAATAGTCATAAGTAAATATGAAAAACAAATAGAAAACATAAAATAAAATAAATACTAAATAATAAACAATAAATTAAATTTTACGTAGAAAATAATTTTGGAAATTAGAAGTTTTGAGAAAAATATAACAGTTAAAAAGATAAATTCAAGCTTAAACATTAAAATGTAAACAAAATAAATACAAAGTAAAAGAATATCAATAAATGATAAAATAACAATAAAAATGACTAAAAATTAAATAAAAACTACAGAATATCCCAAGATAACAGTGATAAAGAATAAATAAGATCATATGACCACTTTAAAAAACGTTTGGGAAATTTTAATTGCTTTCATTTTTGCCATTATCCATAAAGTTGCTATCACGAATAATTGGACGTATGCCCAAATTAACACCATTTTTTTGGGCAGGAAACAGTGACGTCTAATTTAATAATAAACAATATAACCTCATATAACCAAACATCTTACTATTATTTAAAATAATTTATTATGTTTAAAAATTTTGAGGTTCACATACACAATGTTTCGACAGAAGTCCATAAAAGGAACAACTTTCACAATCAACCCACCAAAAATAGGTGTAAAGAAAGCAAACACTACCAGAAATAAGCAGCTCAAAGTGCTCCCAGTTACGCAATACAGAAATTGAACCCATCCTAATCAAACCAACTGATCCACCAGAAGAATCAATAAATAAACTGTATGGCATGTTGGTTTCACTCCAATGTTGAAAAAATTGAGCACACAAGTTTTTCCAGTAGTAAAACATAGATGTAGGATTAGCAGCAACGCCCTGCCAAAGAACAAATGAAGTCAGGTAAAAGAAATCAGTTTATAGGTGTTAAAACAAAGGAACAAAATAATCTTCCACCTCGTCCTCCATAATTGAGAAGATTTCTTTTCTCAAGCTAGTAATACTAAGAGACTGAAACTCAACATCGGTTAAATACTTTCTGTGGTCCATTATTGTTGCACGTAATGCTGCAGTTTGATGAATACCAGGTTGCAGCAGCCTCCTCAAAAATATTGAAGAGATAATATATGGAACCTGCTCCTGCAAAAGAAATAAATGGTTTTAAAGCTCAAGCTACTAGCTAGTTGATCTAGATACTTAAAATCATATTAGAACATATAAGGTGGTTGTGAACAAAATAAGGTAAATCCTTTTTCATGTGGGAGCCAAAGCTTAACCATTCATGTTAGTACAAAATTATGAATTAGAGCATAAAGTAATTTGTATATCAAGTGCAACTTCTAGTGCATTAACGAGGTACAATAAATACAATCTAGATCATCTCCTCCCATAGTTGTCAAGGTGGACGCCTAGGTGGCGTGGCGCCTAGGCGTAAAGGCACCAGGACCAGACCGCCTGGTCTGTTCGCCATGCCAAAGAGAGAAAAGGCGCCCACCTTTTGCGCCTTGTGCCCGGTTCATTTCTGCCTTGGCAGTCGCCCGGGCGACTGGGCAGCCATGAACCACCAGCCCGACAGGGTTCTCCCCACCGGTTCTCCCAACTTAAAGACTAACCCCGTAACCCGACTCCCCCCCACCCTACAGAAGCCGCCCGATAGCTTGACGGTTTGAAGCTCCCCCTGACGTCGACGCGAATGCCGGATCTTCCCGCCACCGTAGTCACTCCGGTGGCTTTTGGACAAAGCTTCGATGCCTCTCCACGATTCTTCTCCTCCTCCACCGGTCTTTTTATTTCAAAGAAGGTATTCTCCTCCTCTTGCACCTCTGCGACAGGTAAACTTAAGTCGTAGAGATCGATTTTTTGATTCTTCTATCCATACTTCCTCCTTGCTTCCTTAGGCATACTTAAATCATCTTATACACTTCCTATACTTCAATATCAAACAAGTTTCAAGTATGAATGTCTCTGTGTCGATGTTTTGATCAATTTGTTCACTCTTCTTTTATTGTCTATGTCTAGATGGTGTACAATTTTTAGACATAAAAAATGTGATCGGAAGAATGAGGGTCATATTGATTGGCATCTATTCTCATTGTAGGGATTGTTTGATCACTTGTTGATATCAAAAGGCTGGGAACAAAAAAGAGATTTTCAGACTTTTCTCGTCACTTTCGGCGGTAGCAATACGAGGTATACTAGTATATGATTATATATGATTATAATATTGCTTGACTTCATGGTGCAATTTAATTTTTTCATTTAATTATTTGGCAATGCATATTTTTATTATATTGATGGAAGGGTTATCTGGTGCTACTAGTAACAACAAAATGGAATCATCTAAGACAGAAGAAAGAAAAGAGCAAAGTCCAATGATCCCAGATAAAAATATGCATATTGGCCATCGACAAATGATAAAAACCGTGTCAAGTGTGATCTATGCGGATTGGTGACAAACGGCGGGATAAAGAGACAAAAAGAACACATGATAGGAGAATATAGTGATGTTAAGAAATGTCCAAAAACCACAAAGCACAGTGCTGAAGACATGTTAGCATGGATAAGTAAAAATAAAAGGAAAAAGATGAATGTTTCCATAACTGTTGTTGATGAGGCTGAAAAAGATGAAGGTGAAGATGTAAAGGACGAGGAAATAGAGGCAATATCCAAATCAAGAACTATTTCTATAATAAAGAAAAAGATGTTAGGCACTTCAAAACATGTCAAAGCCAAGGGTCCAATGGATATGTTTGCAATGATGTCGATGGAACAATTTATTGATGCTAGGCGAAGTGGACAAAGTAGAGAGGTACTTTGGGGAGTAAATTCAAGAAAAAGAAGAATTAGAACTTTAAAGAATCAGTGACAACATAGTTATATGATGCTAGAATTCCTTTTAATGTTGTTAAATTAAGAAGCTTTGAAATTATGTTTGAGAATGCAAGACGTCTGGGACTGGTTGCAAGCCTCCTAGCTATCATCAATTACGAGTCCCCCTCTTTGAAAAAATGGTGTAACTTAAAGGTCAAATACTTGAAGAATACAAAAGACATTGGAAAATATATGGTTGCACTATTATGTGTGACAAGGGACTAACAAAAAATAAAAAAAAATGATCAATTTTTTAATAAATTGTCCACAAGGAACTTATTTTATGGAGTCAGTTGATTTTTAGATAAGAAAAAGGATGCTATCCTTTTGTACCAACTATAGACAACATGATTGAGAAAGTTGGCGAAACTAACGTTGTTCAAATAGTCACAAATAATGCATCATATAATGTTGTTGGAAAGTTGTTGATGGACAAAAGAAAAAACTTAATTTGGACACCATGTGCAGCTCAATGTGTTGATCTTATGTTAGAGGACATTGAAAAGTTAAAAGCCTATGCACCAATCATTTCGAAGTCCAGGAAGTTGACCACTTATATCTATAATCATACTCGATTGCTGAACTTTATGAAAAAAGAGACAAAAGACAATGAGCATGTTAAATGTGCAATCACCCGATTTGTCACTAACTTTCTCACCTTAAAGAGGTTATTTGATGATGTTGTTAAAAGAGGTCTGTGAAAGTTTTTCTCATCCGATACTTTGCATAAAAGTGTATAGGAAAAGACAAAAGCAGAGAAGAATGTATCTTCAATTGTTTTCCAAATTAAATTTTGTCACGGGGTTAAGGAAATACTCAGAGGACGTCAGCCACTTTTACAGGTTTTGAGAATGATTGATGGAGATGAAAAACCAACTGAGATATATTTATGTTGCTATGGAGTGTGCAAGACAAAAGATCATTAATAATTTTGGTTTAAGAATAGTTAAGTATAATCCTATCTTGAAAATTGTGAACCGTAAATTATATGTTAAAATGCAACAACTTCTACATGCAACTAGTTCTTTTTTAAATTCAAAATTTTATTTCGAGGTGAGATCTAAAGATATGCATGGTCTTACAAAATTTGAAAAGACTTTTTATACATATGTTGAAAGATTGTTGTCAGATTTGGAAATGCAAGATAGGGGAACAAGTTTCAATGTACTTGCATGAAAAAGAAATGTTTGACATTCCCTTTGCTCCAAGATCACGTGATAAGAAGGTTTCCTGTAAGTATATTTTTTAGACTTTTGAGTATATCAATTGTTTATGTAAAATTAAGTTTCCTGATCTATTGGTTTTTTTGTGATACAGTGGAACGGTGGATGCAATTTGGTGGAGACACCAGAATTGAACATTGTTACATTGAAGATTTTAGGACTATATTGTAGTTCATCCGGTTGTGAATGCAATTAGAACATATTTGAGCAAGTAAGTATTCTTAGCTCCTTGAAATTGTTATGGTTAAATATCACACCACCTAACATGTATTTAAATTATCTATATAGATTCATTCTAAGAAAAAGAATTAGTTGGAGCATAACCAGTTGAATGATTTGGTGTATGTCCAATATAATAAACGTCTCTATGACAGATTTAGAGATATGAAAAATCATCTAAAGAAATATGACCATATATGTTTGCAAGATCTAGATTAGGGTTGCGAGTGGATGATTAAAGACACCAGATATGTGGTTTATGAAGATGATGAAATTTTACTTTTTTATGATATCATCACCTCCTTTTTGTTAATTATTTACTTTCTTCCAAACATTGTTGTCAAGGAGCTTGCCTATGCGGTGCCTAGGCAGCAAGGCACTAATTTGATAGCATCTTACCAGAGTGCCTTATGAGAAGCCCAAAATTTGAACCGCGTAAGTCGATCTGCGATTCCCAAATGCCCGTTTGTAATAGTGTAAATATATTAATATATTTTACTATCACTTATACTATCACATATATATAAGATTCATAATTATAAATGGGTTACAATCTTCCAAATTGGGCTCAACTGGGCATGGACATAGAATTTTGCCAAGGAGATGGTGGGAATTTGAATTAAGATTAAATTGAAAGATTTAATTGAGATAAAAGATACCCCCAATAAAAAATTTAAAGTAGTAACTCCCAAGAAATAGTTTCCCCCATTTTTTTAAAAAATTTGGTGCCAACAGATACCAAAATAATGAAGAACAAAATATAAAAAAACAAAATAAGTTAAACCAACCTAAACCAGTATGAAGTGATGTGAACCTAAACCAGAGTGAACTGGACTAAACCAGGGCTGAATCAGTTATAAACCGGTGTGAACTGGCCTAAACCGGGTCTAAGCCTGCCCAAACTGGTGGGAACCGGTCTGATCTGACCCGAACCAGAATAAACCGGTGAGAACCAGCCTGGTTTGACCTAAACTGGCTTAAATCAAAAGCCTGAACCTCTGAAAATAAGCTGTAAAGTCTGGGAAAGAAGGTTGCTGACTAAGAGTAGTAAATAAGTTCTTTCTAGGGCTTTCCTTTCAAATCACCATGTAAGTTTGTCATTTACAAAACTTCCAAAGAGTATAAGAAAATGGGGTATGTCTGCTCTTCGTTGCAGTTGACCTTCAAGAATGATGGCTTTTGTTAGCCAAGATCATTTGAAAATGGTTCAGCCGATTCCATAATGGATGTCTGCAGGGCAAGGAACAGCAGGAGGCTAAATGATTCTTCTGAATCATAGTTGTCAAGGCAATGAGAAGCCCATGACATTTGAAGGTGCCATTTCCGATTAGGTGAAAGGTGGCCACTTGGGCATCACGTAAGCAGTAAAATTATATGTTAATACTACATATATACATACATAAATATATATATAGAAAGAGAGAGACTAGACTAGAAAAAGGCAAGAAAAAGTATAGAGTAAGCTTAGAAGTTTCCGGTGTGAGTTATGCTTATGCAGTAGGCTTGTGGCATTTTTTTTCTTCAGGTGGGGGGGGGGTTCTGATTTGGATGGTACTTTACATGCACAGACTGATTTTCTTTGATCAGAAGCTACTTTGTTATTTTAGTCTGGAGGGCTTTCTTGGTCTTGTCTTAGTTTGCATTTAAGTTCGACCTGCCCTACCTTCTTGATGGCACCTCTAGTCTTTTCTCTATTTTTCCTCTCTTACCTCTTCTTTATTCTGTATGCAACGGGTTGCTGCCTTTCTGGGTCACTTCAAAAAATGCATCATCTTGGCATACAAGGGCACTTGGTCAATAGCTCCTAATAAGATTATCTAGTTTCAGCAACCTCCACATAGAACTGTACTCTTATCTTGTGACCAAAGCTAACTCATTCAAAACAACTAACAAACTTACTTTATGACAGTCATACATTCCATAGTATGTAGGCTTTGTTGAAAGAAGAAATATGCCAAGGGTACAACCATAGAACCACCTATCACCTCTGCCTGGAAGTCTGTTGCCGCAACCACTTCAAAAGCACTCAAGTTTCACGTAGTAAATACAGAAGCTGTCGAGTGGAATCAAGGATAGCTGATGACCGATGAGTTACCTGATACTGGCACCACCAACAAGCCATCACCATCACCAGGGATTTCCACGTTGGAGTTGCCCCATGTATTGACATGACCAACCTGATCTGGATTGAATCCATGATCTGATGGAAGGAAATTGAATCCATGATCTACCTGGATCTATTCTTTCGAAACTTGAAGACAACAGAAAAAGATTCGGACTTATCCAGGGGATGATTCATATGGGATTACTGCCAGGAGGCAGTGGAGGGAAAGCAGCCACCGTCCCTGGGTCATCCCTGCCCATTTTTGAATCCCTTGCACATTGGGTCCAGCAGCCCTGATAGGACAAACCTCCTCACCTGTTAAAATGAGAAAGCTTGAAAAAGAAAAAGTAGCTAAATCTGTTAACCAGACAAGCTTGAGCAAGCCTCTGCTCAACATGATAAAACTTGCGAGCAGCACAATTCACAACTAGATTAAAATTTTATTTTAAAAAAATTATGAGTATTCAATAGTTAAATAGTGCCAATTAAATCGATTAAATAGGTTAAATCAAACATAATTGAGTTTAAAATCAAGTTTCAACCGAGCTCAACTTCAAGTTTCATAAACGATCTCAAACTGAGCTCGAGGTAGAACTTGGCTCGATTAGGTTAACGAGTAGCTCAACTAACTGAGCTAAAATATATCAAGTTATTAACAAGCCAAGCTCAAAAATGAGTTCTTGTTGAGTATCGAACAAACTTGAGCTCAAACAGAGATAAACAAGCTGAGCTTATGCAGTATCCTACTCGGCTTGCTTGCACTCCAATGGGGCCAAGTTAAAACCGATTTCCCTCCTATTGCCAGTCCAGACTTTCCTGATGTGATTGTATTCCACGGCAAGCCCCTTTAACCAAGACTTCCATCCATAAGACCCTTTAATACCTGTATAGCCAGCAAATACTATGATGGCTTGACCAGCTATTATCAGAATGACGTCCTGACAAAGATTGCAAGATCAGATAGGTCAACACGATCAGCAGTTACACCCTCAATAGGTGTTGTGTTGGGATACGAATTGCCTGAATTAGATTTAGGGATGCCTTGGTAAATTCAGCAATGTAAGACAAAATCAGCAACAAAATGAGCACACATACACAATTTCTGAAAAGCATATATGCTATTCTAAATATTCAAAGTTATTTAATGAATCTAAAAATTGCAGGATTTTCCTGAAATTTCCATCTACTGGGCCTTGGGTTTGGCAGCTTTTGGGATAAGGATGAGGAAAAGGGGTTCAGCCCCTCCTGGGTAGAACTCCCCCCCCCACACATACACAAGATACTTGGAAAACATCCGAAAACTACTATCACTGTCATAATGGCAGCCACATAAGAAATTAAGAGAATACCTTCACTGTTGAAAACATTGTAGACTCATTCCAAATTAAAGCATCAGATGGCTGATCAGGACCTTGAAACAGCTGTTCAGATATGAAGTCCTCTTGTAAACCATAACTACGTGCATGTTCCCTGAAACACTTTTGTCAAAAGTCAACGTGTTGAAGTATTAGAAATAAAATAATAATATTCAAACAAGTAACAATATCCAGTGTTCCCTAGGGCACAACATCCAAAATTGACACTGGCCAAGGTATTCAGTATAGGATCAGACTTCTTGCTAGATTGACCTGGAACATCCAAGATAGGTAGTCATGATCTAGATCGGAAGTAGCCATGACATTCAGGCAGGGAATAGATACAGACTTAAAATGTCGCTATTGCCAAAGTGCTACCAGCAAGGCAGCAGAGTTACCTCTTGCCCAGTTTACGGCTGAAATGCCAAAGAATAAATCCATAAGCTCTAATGTATGTCTCATCAGCTGAATAGAGAACTGAATGTTGAAAGTTGAAACATCGGGTATTTAGGGCTTTCACAGGGGCAATCCCCTGATGTGCTGAAGCAGCCAAATGATCAAAAAGTATTAAGCCTAGGAGGTCGATATTCAATCAGCTCACTTTCGCATATGTTGGGAAATATTTCCAATATTCAAATGACAAAGAATTGATGACGAAATCAGGAGCCTTAGGTGCTTATCTCATGTTGTCTTTCCATGCACCCCATCTTCAATGTGCCATGCGCCAATGAGATGAAATAATCAATGAAATGGAAAAATCCGAATAAGACAGGAACCCGATAAAGACACCATGAGCCTTTAATGAAACAAAAACATTGTTTTTCCTATTCGAAGCCAGAATGAGCAGAGGTACTATAGATCCGGACTCACCCTAATGCCACTAGTCAACCAATTTGTCACTTTGGCTTCACTAACTGATGATGATGAGGCTGATGTCTAGCCCAAGGTAGTTGGGGTTGGGGGTCAGGACCGGGTCGGTTGGGCCTAAACCGACCCGGGTCGGCCGCAGTCAAGACTTGGGTCAGGTCAGGGCTAGTCAGGTCGCAATAAAAAAATAAAAAAATTTAAAGCATCCATCGGGTCGGGGTAGCGGAGTCAAGACAAGGTCGGTTGATCCAAAAACTGACCAAGTTGGACACGAGTCGCGACCCTGCATTCCATGGTCTAGCCTACTTCCATGAAAAATGTAACTACCACCCAAGAGGCAAGGAAAAAAAATCTCATCTCATAGAAACGTCGCACATGGCCATAGTTGTCAAGGCGACAAGACGCCCAAGGCGTTGAAGGGTAATGATTCCGCTTAGGCGACAAGACGGCCGCTTAGGCGTCACCTAGGCGGTCAACGCAGTATTCAAGGAAGACTAAGTCGGGGGGTCGTTATATATAAAAATAAGCATAAATATAATTATATATTTTATGTTATAATTGAATATGAGTGTTTTTATCTATGTATATAAGTAAATGTGATGTGTATGTGAAAGAGAAGAGAGCAAAATAGATTTTTATAAAATTTAAGTATATAACACATTTATGATTATAAAATTTATATATGTGCGATAGTACAAGTGATGATGAAATATTGTTATAATATTATTAGACGGGGGGACCCAAAAAAGTATGTAATAGTAGAACTGATCTTATATATGTAATTATGAAAGTGTGAGTATTTATTTTTGGATAATGAGTTATAAGTATATAATGTATGTTTATAAACATAAATCTTAAATATTTATGATAGTATAAGTGATAGTGAAATATATTAATATGTTCAAACTATCATTAAATAAGTGTCCCTTGTGAGGGGTATCAAGGAGGTAAAACCCCTCAAAATTATTTTTTTAATCATGTAAAAATACCCAGGGCGCCTTAGGAGCCTAGGCGGGCGCCTTGGATGCCTTAGGCGCCTAGGCAGCGCCTTGGGCGCCTTTTTGGCCCCAGACAAGGCGCCCTTGGAAAAGCACCTTGCCGTCTAGGCGGGCGCCTTGACAACTATGCACATGGCCAATCAGCGGTCCATACCAATATTGCCAAACCGAGAGGTCAACATTCTTTCTCCAAATTCATAGATATAGCCTACTAAATGTATTGTTCTCTACCAACCAAGCAAGAGATCAGCTCTTGATTCATATGTTTGATCGGCTCATCCAACAATCCGACCCACATAGTCGTCCATCTAGAAAGGGAGATTTCACCATCAACAAGATCAAAGATGGTAGCTAGCTTTGGATTTCTTACTAAGGCTATGAGATGCCATGCCAACATAAGGGTCCATGTCACATTGCCCGAGTTGGAGATCATGTCCCGCTCCAATATGTAGTCAAAGTTTGTCGACCTCAGAAGAGTGCTCATCTGGCTGGGGTAGATACCTGGGCCATGTTAATCCAGTTCGGGCTAAGGATCAACCTTTTGCCCATCATGATGATGAGTTTGAGGGAAGGCAGCCCCCTACATATAAGAATATTTGAGTGCCTCATTCTAGACGCACTGTCAATGGCCCTACCATTGAGAAGCCTGACATGTTAACGTTGTAAGATAGTTCCCCAAGTGGACATGCCGTTCAACTTGTTCCTCCGATGCAGAGATAGAAAGTAGGGTTATGGATATGAACACGATCCAGTCAGTAGCTGAGGTGGAGAAAAAGGAGAGTTGGTATTTACCAGACTCGTAATCTAGAGAATGTTTAAAGAAGAATTATCCCCAAGGGGTCCCTCTAACTATCCAACTATCCCAACCCGATGAAATTATCATCTGAGTTAGAGCTCTCCCTTGACTCAACAAACTTTCTGATGAAATGTAGTGTGAGGTGAACCGGGTTGCACCGGGCCGTAGCAACTCTCGGTCCTTGGTATGTTCCCTCTTAAGTGTAATGATGAAGTTATAGTTGTAAATAAAAGAAGAAACAAACTAAGTTAACTTAACTTCCCTATCTATTTGAGGATCCTTGCATATATCGTCCAACATCAAATTTAAGGAGAGGGTAGAACAAGGTATCTAATACAACTTTAATCTTTTGACCATTAGCATCTGTCCAACTGATTTGTATGCGACCGCATTGTCTATGACTACTTGAACTACCTGGTTATCTCGTATTTCTTCCATTACTCCATCTATCAATTAGTAAAGATACTCGATACTTTTTATCTGTCCCGATAAGTCGATCAACTTCCAAAAGGCCGTGACACCTTAACCATACACTAGAAAATTGATCATCGTTTTCGTAATTATACATGTTAAGAATAAGACAATAACTAAATTATACTAAAAAGAATATTTATACATATACTATTATAAACAAATTTACTTACCGGTCCACCCTCGGTCATTAATATGCAACTGCTTTCCTCTCAAATTCGTTCAAATGAAACCACATACTTCTTAATATCTTGCACCTTCATAGAAAGATATATATTGTATATCTCCTTTGGGTTTAACCCAAATACTCTTCTCCCGATGTTTGCGATCGTATCGATTATGACCTCATAGCATGGGCCGGTATGATGTGGTGAAAGAACCACCTTGGCATTGCTCTGCCAATCTTTTCCTTGCACAACTTGAGATTCTTCATTGCCGTTGTGGTCTGGTGATAACGGGATCTATGGGACCCACTGTCGGATCATCGTCTTGGGTGAGAACATGAATCTCATATTATGGCTGGTTGTTGGATCCTCTTCCACTTCCATGACTGCTCCCACTTCCCAACCCTTGACCCATCACTCGGCCGGTACGTCAATATAAGTCTTCATCGGCGTAAGATCTTCGACTTGTTTCTATTGCTCGGAAGAGATCATCTATTTAAGAAATATTTAACTACTTAATGATCAATAAAATAAAAGAATAAACTACTTTTATAAGTAATACAATCGTATCGTCATCGTAGTCTTGGTCTCGACAAATATCATGTCGATCTTGTCCAGTCCTGTAAATCTGTATGAAATGTCTTGCCGATTATGATAATTCTTCCCGAATAGTCTCTTTATGCCATTTCGAAGTTCCCTTCACTTGTTCCATCGCTTGTAAGTGCCTTCGAAATTGGGCTCTTATCTCCAGTGGAGTCCATATGCAAGGTGCAACATTGTCCTTCATGCTTGCAAGATGAAATTTCAATCGATAAATACCACCGAATATAATTTTAACACAATATTTGTATTACATTTTTCTCTCTGTCATGGAGATCAAGTTGCAATGTAACCAAATTGGATCACTTCGGGTCGCGCCGGAAGTTTGGGTTGTGTGGCTTGAAGAAGATATTTTTCTTCAACTAAAAAAATTAATAAGTAACTAATTAACTATTTAAAAAACTAATTAGATTAGTAAGTAACTATTTATATAAGTAAATTCCTAATAATATAAGTGACTAACTAATTATCTAAGTAAGTAATTAACTAATCTTTCTAACTAACTACCTACTTAATTAACTATTTAACTAAAGAACTAACTAAATATCTAGCTAACTAAGTATTTAAGTAAATAAGTATTAAGAAAAATGAACTAATTATGTAATTAAAGTACTAAGTAATTATTAAGTAAGTATACTTAATAGTTAAAGAAGAAAAGAGCATAAAGTTTAGAGCAAAATTTGAGAGCAAAGAGAGCAATGGAGCATTGAGTAAGAGGTGAGGAGGAAGAAGAGCCCCTTATGGGCTTTAAATAGCCCCCGAGGGGCTAGAAGATGACCGTTGCAGACCAAGGTCGCGCGACCTTGGCGCTGGGTCTTGTGGCTCGTGCGACTCGACCGGCTAGGTCAACCCGATCGGGTCGCGACCAGGCCAGTTGGGGCCAAATCCAACCAGGTCGGGCCTCGGTCGCAACCTGGGTCCTGACCCAAAATTCCATGGTTATGGCCAATGCCACTCTAGTAGATGTCAGATGATATTACGAGGCAGTTATGTTTTCAACACCCTTCTAGGATCCACATGAGGACCTAATAGGTACCAAATAATGTTATGAAAGAAATGCCAAGCCCAGTGAAATTGTCACGTGTGGGACAATGGCCGTCTAGTGCCCATAAGCATGTATTGCAAGCCTCCTCAATTCATGTTCATATGTTCTCCACTTCAAGTAGACTTTGATGATGATTGCATTCATAAAATCTCGTCTACGGAACCAAAGCTTTAGAACTGTCTAGTATAAAAAGGCAGTTGTTCAGGTCTCACACAAGTACTTAATATTATTAATGGTTCAATATTCCTTGTCATCATTAAGACTGATGTAGAAAACATATTCCTTGAGGAAGATTCCTTGGGCAAGAAGATAGTACAACAATTGGTGATGTTCGCCTGTGCCAATTCACCTCCCCATAACGGATACTGCATCTGATATTGGTACCTTTTCAACAATTCTTCAGTGTGCACAAGATGCATCTCAATCCCCACTACTTTGAGCAAAGACACTCGATTCAGAAAGACAGATGCCCCTTGTTTTTTCTAGTGGGCTGAAGTTCCACCCGATGAAGTCTCCTTTCCATGAAAGGTTCAAATGTCACTTCAATGGATTTTGACATCCTTAGAGTTGCTAAGAACAATATAAGGAGAAATGTTCAAAAGTGTGTCATCTTTTCTACATCAAAGGAAACATACAATAAAGGCGATAAGTCGGCTAGACTCCAAGGATGAGAATAACAACAAAAATGCCAAATGCCTAGCTACATGATATACCTTATGATGTGCTTCACGGAATGACCCAGTGAGTTTTAATGGTGATTCAACTATTTCTAAGATAATCCGATGCTACACCCAAGAGATGTATAATGTCCTTCAATAGAGAAACCAATTAGAGTTGGAGGGTAACTATACTATTTCTATGAAACTCCAACAATGCACTCAATGGGCATGTCAATTTGTATGGTTTCATTGGGAACTCCTTGGTCTAGGGAGTAGACTTAGAACCTAAATTTTGAAGTTGATACCTTAGTCAAGGGGTTGATGGCAATCCTACAAGGCACAGTCGACTGCTAGCATTATATGATGGGACTGCAAGCAATGTCTACACAAACAATGTCTGCCTATATTTTAATATTTTTACATACCCTCACCATGATGACCCTCAAGTCTCGATAGTCTTCGAATGCCAGTACCATGCCCTTCTAGTCCTTAAGGGCTCCTCATGTTCATATCACTATGACCTCCTCAGATCTAGATGATTTTAAACTTCATATCAATACCATAATGACCCTTCTAGTCTTAATGGTTCCTTATGTTTATACGACTATGAACTCCTCAGATCTAGATGATTTTGAACTTCATATTCATGCCATAATGGCCTTTCTGGCCTGAATGGATCCTCGTATTCATATCACTATGACCACCTCAAGTCTAGACGATTCAAATCTTCATGTATATACCATAATGACTATTTCGTCACCTCACATTACCACGACTTGTGGTTCACGTCGCCCCTCGTATTCATATCATATTGTCCCCATATTCATACCCTATAATAATGTCTTCATATTCATGGCTTGATGCCTCCATATCCATGCCATATTGATTCTTATACTTGGAGCATATTACCCTCTATAATTATGATATATTCCCCGCTTAGTATTATGTCACAATGGCCCTTCTAGCCTCCATAATTTCAACTCCCCCCATGTACCACAATGATCCTCCAAGTTTTGATGTTTTACATAACCTCGTACTCATATCAATCTAGCTCCCCAGGATCGAATGTTCTTTGATGTTGAATGTTTATGCCATAATGTTTCTTTCAATCCAAACGGCTTTCAATACCTATGTCATCATGGTCGTTCCAGACCCACTAGCTTAAAATGTTTACGTTGTAATGATCCTTTCAATCCAAATGATTTTCAATACCTATGCCATAATGACCTGTTCGGTCCTATTTGACTTTCAATGTTTATGTCGTGATGATCTTTTCAATCCAAACAGCTTTCAATGTCTATGCCAGAATGATCATTTTGGCCCTGTTATCTGGGAATAATACTACTTTCTCTTGTCTGGGAATGCAAAGTGAATCGAATATCTGCATATAGAGTGATATTTGGCTCTCTAATTCCAAAATTCCAGTCTCTCACATACATTTACCACAAAGCAGTGTAACCAAAAGAATTAGTAGGGGCATAGGGTTTCCCTATTGCAGGCCTCTTTGGCTCTTCCATTATAAAAGCCTACGAAAGAGCTCCATTAATAAGGATTTTGGACACAGACATTGAGATGCATAAATAGATCCAATCATCTCAAACTTATATTATAACACCAACTCAAACATAGTTCAAAGGAGCAGCTCACAGGATCATAGTTCAAAGGAGCAGCTCACAGGATTCTTACTTGAAATAGCAACCTAATGACTTACCCATCTCCAGAGAGCAGTAAGCAAATTCTGGAAGCTACAATAGCAGCATTTATTGTAGAAAGGGAGTGGCCAGAGTGAAGGGAACCTATCTTAGCACTTGTTGGGATGATGCGTGTAAAAAAAAGAAATTTTAGGGATAAGCCACAATTATGTTTTCAGCTGGAGCAGATTTGAAAGCTTGAAAATGACTCGTATTCACTTCAGGGTTTTTATATAGGCACAAAAATATAGGTCATAACAAGAAAAGCGGAATTAGAGATTGGATCAGTTAGTACCAATTCCAATCCAATCCCAATTGGAACAACAAACTTGGCTGATTCCATGAAAAAAAAACACAGTTTTGGAATCACCCGGGATCCGTTCTTCAAAATCAAGAAAAAACTGAACAAACGTAGAAAAAAGTTTACCATGTGGATTCCACATTCTAGTCCGATGACTCCGATCTATGGTTTGCGGAATGCATGGATTGCAGAATCGGCCGATCCGGATCGGAATCGGCCGATTCTTGGATCGGATTGGACCCCTCCGATCCGATTCCCGGCGGAACTACCGATCCGGACCAAAGATCAGTCCGGATCGATGTTTGTAGGTGGAATCGGTGCCGGAATCGACCGATTCGGTCGATTCCGGATTGATTCCGGCGATTCCCTCGCCGGAATCGACCCACAGGCTGCCGCGGCGGATCGGACCCGGTAAGGCCAAGATGTCACGGCGGCAAGCTGCCGCCGTGGCGCCGATTCCGGGCCACTTTTGGGCCCGAAATCACCCCAAAACATGCTAGATCGGATTCCGATCTAGCATGTTATTTTGATATTTTTTTTAATATTTTAGCACCTTTGAAGAACCGATCCGGAACGATTCCGGATCGAAAGTTCTTCCGGAAGATCGGTCGGAATCGGATCGATCCGATCCAAATCGGATCGGTACCCACCGATCCCGATTCCGATTCCGATCCCGCGATCCTTGGCGGAATCGGTCAAATCAGATCATAATTGGCCAATTCCAAAATCAGAAGTCAATCTGATTGATCCCCACTGGAAGGACAAATTCCAGCTGGAATTGGTCGAATCAGCTGCCAATTAGAACGATTCAAACCTAGAATCAGTGGATCCGACCAATTCGGCCAAGCCAACTTGAGTCCCATACTCGAATCAATCTCAAGTCTAATATCGGTCTAATATTGGCCATCAGCCCCAAAGGGCCCACTATCCTGATTTCCCACCTAGAACTTAGCAATTCCAGTAGTCTCCTTAGTGATTTTAGTGACCTTGCGATTCCGACAATCTACCAGCAATTATGACGTCAATCCTTGCAATTCGGTAGCGATTTAGGTGATTCAGCATCGATTTAGACATTCCAAGACTGATTCGGTCGATTCCTAGGTGATTGTGACCATTCCCTCCAAGTATTTCAGCAATTCCTACTCTAAATCTTGCTTTTTTTCCCTGTTGGTGAATCTCCCTTCTTCAAAACATAGTTTGAATAAATTCTAAATCCCGATTGACTCCCACATAGCCAATTTTCACCGTTTTGTATGCATTTCACATCTGAAACGACCAGAACAGCCCCATAAAGGGTCTTTCCAATCCCCCTCACTCCAAGAGTCACCCATTGGGTGATTGTCATGGCCGAACAACCCCCTTGGGGGCTGTCCACACTGAACAACATCCTAAGGGGGTTGTTTAGTCCCCCCCCATCTCAATTACCATTTTTATTTATTTAATACTTTATTTAATATTTTTAAGTTGGTAATGTTAGAGAACAAGAAACTTAGATAGCAGAGCAAGGAGACTTCGATGCACCGTCACCGACTTCCCGTGACATTGGGTGGGAGCACGATCACATGATGGATATTGAGAAAAAGAAGGTGCAGTACAAGTGATGTAGAAATCAAATAAATAGGAAGTGTTTCAATTTAAACAACATATAGTTGGGCTGCATGACAATGTGAAGAAATGACAAAATACCTAGAGAGAGTAGTGAGGCTATGAGGACTTACCTAACAGAAAGAGCCTTGCACAGGGAAATTTGGATTGAACAGAGAGATGACTTGCATGACGAACTCATGAGGATAAAAGATGATCATCCGGCCCAGAAAGGTAAAAGAAAAGAGAAATTCAGAGCTACACATGTGGACGAGAAGAATAAGTCTGTCACAGACTTTGAGATAAGCAAGGCAAGATATGCAAGCAAGCATGCACAGAGAGAGGATAAGGAGAGGAAGAAGGGAGTAGTAGGCTCTAAAGCTAGGAATGTTCTGTTTCATTCCATCATTCACAATCTGGCCGACTCCCACCTAGTGAGGGTGTGGGAGTAGAAGAGGGGGCATTTGGGACATATCGTCATTCACATTCCTCACACCTGACCACCATACCACTAGTGGATGACTCCTATTGCGTTAGAAAGCATAGTGCTTCTCAAAGGACATTAAAATAAGCATTCAAAGATATCAAAACAACTGGCATAGCTGTTACGAGAGTAGTAAGACATTGTCAAGTTTTTCTTACATTCAGATAAGAAGTTTACAATGTTAATTTATTTTCTTCAACTTTTTTTTTATAATTTCTTTAACCTTTATGCATGTATGTTTATGCAGATATTCTTGCACATGTATCCACCAACCCCTACTTTCAAACCACGGTGGATGCTATAGTAAGGTCAGACCAGGACTAAAAGTCCTCAACAGTCAATACATATATGAAGTAGGCCTAAAAGAAGAGGTAGAGGAGCTGAAGTCATGGATAAATGGCTTCAGACATATCTAGAAGGAGAAAGAGTGCATAGTGACGTGTGATGGATATACCACTATTACACAGAGACCTATTATTAATTTTTTGATTTACTATTCAATTGGCACCACATTTTTAAAATCAATAAATGCTACTGGTGAGATTAAAATTGATGACTACACATTTTCTTTGAAGAATGTCGTTATAAAGAAGAATGTTGTGCAAATTATGATAGATAATGAGCCCTGCTACATGGCAACGAGTAAGAAGTTGATGAGAAGAGACATCTATTATGAGTTCCTTGTACAGCGCACTCTATAGATCTTATGTTAGAGTATATTGGTAAGGAACCCTTAGTGTCCACTCTTGTCAACCAGACTTAGGTTATCACGTCATTTATTTACTCGCATCCTCGATTGTTCTATATAATGAGACAACATACAGAGGGATGTGATCTCATTAGGCTTGGGCCTACACGGTTTGCCACAAATTGCATTGCCCAAAAAGGTTTACATATGCACAAATATGCACTGGTGCAGTTCATTGCATCTCAAGAATATATAATGTGCATGACTAACTTGCATAATAGGATGGACCAGTTAGAGATCCTGACACAAATGGAAAGGTTCATCACGAACAAACATTTCCAATAGAGGATCCAATATTATTTATCTATCATTGAGCCATTGATAAATATGTTGAGGTTAATAGACTCAGATGATAGAAAGAAGATAAGAAATCTATATGATGTCATGGTCAAGGTAAAGTGGTGAAAAATTGTGAATGCCAGAATGGATTGCACCATGATGTGCATGCAATAAATAGTTTTCACAAACTTTAATTTAAAGATTCTCCTTTCATCGTTAAAGGTGTGATCTTATTTACATCATTTGCTGAATGCAAGATATTACTTAAACCCCAAAATCTAATATGAACAGAATGTGTGCAATGACAATGAGGTGTTGAGGGGTATAAAAGCTGCGATTAGAAAATTTTCAAGAACTCAACAGGATAGGACAGAGGCTAAGTTAGAAGTAAATGACAAATAAATATTGAACTTGTTTTAAAAAGAAGATACTAACTCTATAACATTTATCTTTTTTTAGATGAAATAATACAAGATAAGAGTCAAAGTGTTTTCATATCCAGATCTGAAATATTTATGTGACAAGATTTGTACTGGTATGTAAATATAAGTTGTAATAATTTACTGATAAGAATATTCTTATTTGACAACACTAACAATCAACTAGGATTTTTTGTTATAGCTAAATGGTGGGTGCAAGTGAACACAAGAAGTGCATGGAACCCACTAACTTCCATTGTCGTGTGCACATTGAGTCAGAGCATCAATTTTTTCCACTGCGAGACAAACTGGAGCACATTTAGCCTTATTCACACAAAGAGAAAGAATATGCGAAGGCCTAAAAGGCTAAACAAGTTGGTGTTCTTTCAGTTCAACATGCACTTGCGGATAAAAAGCAACAAAGCCTGCCAAAACTTGGGGGTGGAGAGATTTGCAAGATTTGCATAAGGGCCTTATGAAGAGAGAGTTGATTCAGAGTCCCAGGTGCCTGAAAGGTAGATGTAAACAATATTTTCTAAGAGCAACACTCACTTTCTGCATAGTTAGAGGAGAGAGAAAAGAGGGCACCACCAAAATTTGAAGAAGATGATCGTGCATGGGCTGAAGAGGAGCTTGATAATGTTGAGGGTGAACTTATGAAGAACATTGTTCATGATACTCAACATATGCCACCCCCAGTCTTAGCCTCAATGGAAAACTGAGCCATAGCCCCAGCCCCAACTACACAATCTACTCCCATAAAAACAAAGCAAATGACACATAAGCTGCACAAGACTTTTGCAGCATTAAAGAAGGTATATCAATGTAGTTTAGACCTTGACACTTCATCCCAGTTAGAAAAAAAAGAACGTAAAAGGAGGAAGCTGGATATGCCAATACCACCTTGACACCAAGTGATTAAAAGTGACAATACCACCTAAGAAGATGATGAGGAAGACAGCATATCACCCACGCGCCCCTCAATGCCTTCATGTAGAGGAGATAGTGGTGGTGGAGGTGGAGAAGGATCTAGAGTAGAGGAATCTAGAGAAAAAGGCGATGGTTCTTCTTCTAGTGTGCATACTAGTAGTGTAGATGCATCAAATTTGAGCTGCAAGCAACATAACTGCAAGCAACATTTTACTGGGAGAAGTCAACGTTGGCATCAAAAATACTTTGATGAATATGCAACAGCCAATTATCTAGAAATTGCTTCTCCTTTAGGTTTTCAACCATACTATTCATCTACATATCCACTCTAGAAGACAACTTACGATTTTAGTCAAATGACTGAATCACTATTTTCATATGGGTCAGCATCAATCACAAGGGATAACAATAAGGATTACAGGATTGGGATCGGTGACCATCGATCTGAGATCTAGATTGGTTCGGATCGACCGATCCTCTGGACGAAAGGGTGATCTCGGATCGGTCCAGATCGTCAAAATTTTTTTATTTTTTAAATCACAAAAATTTTCAAAAGATAAAAAATAAAGAAAAAAATCAAAGAAATGAGTAAAAATTTAAAAAAATGAAAAACAATGTAGATGATGTTCTACCAAACAATGACATATAAAGTAAATTCATTTCCAGAAACTATCATATAAGAGAGAGAGAGAAGATGGTTAAAATAGATCTTTATAAAATTTAAGTATATAACATATTTTATAATTATGAATCTTATATAAATATGTAATAGTATACAAGGAAGGTGGGGTCGGGAGTCGGGACAAGGTCGGTTTGGGGCCAAACCAACCCGGGTCGGCCGGGGTCACGACCCGGGTCGGGACGGGGTCGGCCCGGGTCGTAAAAAATAATAATAAAAATTTCAAAATGGGGTCCGGGGTCTTGGGGTCACGACCGGGTCGGTCGGCCCCAAAACCGACCCGGTCGGGTCCGGGTCGCGACCCGGCGAACCATGATAGTATACATAATAATAATAAAATATGTTAATATGTTAAATGTTTACATTATCATAAACCAATGCTTGGGAGGAAGGGGCGAAGAGGGAAGGGGCCCAAAGCAAGGATGGGTGGGGCGGGTTGAAAACCACCTATTTTAGGGGGGGTCGGTGGTCACCAAGGAAAATCGTCGAGGGGGGGAGACCGCAAGGGCTTGAAGGAGTGGGGGGAGATGAGAATCAGGGGTGGGGGAGAATGGGGTCGATCTCCCCCATATTGGGGGGATTGATCCGAGAATCGGTCCAGAATCGGGTCCCATATCGACCCGATTCCAAATGTTTATGGAGTTCAGTGGATCGCTTGCAATCTGATCCTAGGCGATCATGTCGATTCTGACCGATCCGGCCAAAATTCGGGTCTAGATCACTAGTTCCACCAAGAATCAGATTGGCTGGGGCAGATCCAATCCAAGAATCGGCCAATCCCGATCTAGATCGGCCGATTCTATGAACCATGGATAACAATGAATGAGGTATTCATAGGCATAGTGAAAATGAAGACGACAACTAATATCACCAAGTGTGGTGAAAAATATATCATTTGCGTCACTATCAATTGTCATGTATATCGTAAATTTGTGATGATCATGTGTCATCATTCTTATGGCATGTTAGACAGTAAATTTATATTTTTAACAATTTTATAAAATATTTCATAATTTTTTAAAAATTTTATGATTTTTTTGAATTATTGTGAAGTAAAAAAATAAAAAAACTGATTCGAACCGATTCTGATTCTAGAGTCCTTGCTCTGATTTGACCCTTTTGAGGTTGAATCGGCAAGCCGTTGCCACCACTCCGACGTAATGCTGCACCTTCCTTGCCCATGGACCGAGTACAAGTTGGATGTCACAGATCTGATGGGCGGCTCTATTGGGTGTCATAGACCCCTTATAGCATATCCGATAACTTTAAATAAGCGACATAGTTGTCAAGGCGACAAGGCGCCCAAGATGTTAACGGATGCCGATTTTGCTTAAACAATAAGGCGACTACCTAAGCACTAGGCGAACAAGGTGGTATCATTAAATGCGTATATATGTATATATACAATCATATATATAACTAAATGTTATTACAATATATTTATATATATCAACATATATACATAAATATAATTATATTTGTATGTTATTATTGAATGTGAATTTGTATGTGTATATACATAGAAATGCAATTTTATATATGTAATTCTTAATGTGGGTATATATTTTTTGGGAAGAGTTAATCTTGATAAACTAAATGAAAGAGAGAAAGAAAGAAGGAAGTTAAAAAAGAACTTTATAAATTTTAAGTTCATAATATATATATTAATAATTACAAATATTAAATTTATGTGAGAGTATAAGTTATAGTAAAATATATTAATATGTTCACACTATCATTAAATGGGTGCCCCTTGTGGTAGGTATCAGAGGCTATGTTATCAGAGTCGATCGTCTCGGGCACCTAAGTGCTGAGGCGAGGCAAGGCGAGACCTCAGTGCCTCGCCAAGCCTGCAACCGCCTCAAGCGGTAACCTTTTCCGTCTTGGCCGCCTTGGCTGCATATACTTTTCTATTTTTTCTATTTATTTCTTAGTTTGTTGCTTAGTTCAACTAAAGACCATATCTTATATATTGTATTTTCTTTCATTTTATATCAATGAAATAATGACTTTGCATCACATTCAAAAAACTTAAAATTAAAAAATGCAAAGACTTGTTGATTATTATTCAAGTATCGTTACTTCTATGTTAGTTTAGAATTATTAATGTACTTACATGCATGTTTTAGAATGATTGTTCAATTGTTGTCACTTGACATATTAATGTACTTTAATTATTGTTTCAAATTCCGGTAACAAAGAAAAACATGTCTTTTCTGCATTTTTGATGTATTTTCTACTTGTTTGATATATTTCTTGTTTTCTTAGATATATATCTTGCATTTTTAGATCTGTTTGTTGTTATTTTAAAATATACCTCTTGTATTTTATAACTGTTTTTTTATATTTTTGAAGTATTTCATGTTTTTTACATATATTTTCAATCTTTTTAAAGGTATGTCTTGCTTTCTTCACTTTCAAATATTTTATAAATCATAAAAATAAAAAATAAAAAAATATCACCTCAGGTGCCAAAGGCACCCGCCTCAAGCGCCTGAGATGAGGCGAGGCAAGGCCTCCCTCACCATGGTCACCTCGCACCTCTGACTACATAGATTAGAAGAGAAAAACCCCTAATTAAAACATTTTTAATAATGTATAAAGACTTGAGGCGCCTAGCCTGGACGTCTTGAGCACCTAGTCGAACGCCTTGGGCACCTTTTAGGCTTCATGGCAAGGCACCCAAGCAAAAACTTCTTGGCACCCACCTTGACAACAACGATAAGCAAACATACGATATAGCAAAGTCATCGGATCCCAACCATCCTCCTTCCAAGCCCACTAGAGAGGAAGGTGCAGCAGCGCCACAGCCACCTACAGCGGCCGATTCTAGCGAGAATTGCCATATAATTGGTTGATTTGGGTCATGCCAATTTTGTCTGGTCCATGGCCGACTCAGTCGGGCAGAAATCTGTGGTGTCGGAGTCCCCCCCAAATTAGGTCAGCTTATACCAAGGATCGCGGGATCGGAATCGGAATCGGTGGGTACCGATCCGATCCGGATCGGATCGGATCGGACCGATTCCGACCGATCCAATGGAAGAAAATCGATCCAGAATCGGTAAGAAAAAAAAGCAAAAAAAAAAAACCGATCTGATTCCGATTCCGATCCGATTCCGGACCGATTCCGGCCGATTCGGACCGATTCTGGCCGATCCTAGTCGATCCGACTGGAATAGCAAAAAAAGAAAAAAAAACGATCCGATTCCGATTCCGACCGATTCGGCCGATCCGATTCCGATTCTGATCCGATTCCGACCGATTCCGCGGAATTCATGCCGGAATCGGTCCTTCCGCATGGAATCGGATCGGAATCGGTCCAATCTAGACCGACCTTCAGAAAGAGAAACCGATCTAAAATCAATATTTTTAAAAAAAATAAAAATTCCGATTCCACCGATCCGATTCCGGAATCGGTCGGAATCGGTACGATTCCACCGATTCTGTAATCTATGGCTTATACCAATCTGTCCAATATGTTCCCTGAATCAACCGATTCCTCGAACCATGGGTCATAGAGGATGGTGGACTGATAGATATCGTGTGAGAGCTACTACTACTCCCATACAGAAGTAGATTGTAAAAAAAACTTACAGGTGCTTCTCTTTCATTGTTGCCAACGTTTTCGAAATCGGAATTGGTTACCGAATTGGTGGGGATCAATCTGATTCGAATCAGATCGGATCGGTCCAATCTAGACCGACTCTCAGAAAGAGAAACCGATCTAAAATCAATATTTTTTAAAAAAATAAAAATTCCGATTCCAAATCAGCCTGAATTTTTTTAAAAAAATCAGGATTTCAGTTCCAATCCGAATCAACCGATTCAGACCGATTCCGGCAGAATTCAGTTCAAAATCAGTCATCCAAGCAAGAATCGAATCAAAATCGACCAATTCAATTTGACCGATTCTACGATCCATGATTGTTGCCAATAATGTTGGCTACTTGGCTGTACTATGTTCTTGACAGATAATTGTTGAAACAAAAACAGTTCAAAAACTGGTGCTGAATGTTTTACTCAAACTGTCTTGGACCAGAAACCCATGATATCAGGTCAGTGCTGTAGGAGGGATGGTAAGACCAGTTGGAACCACGTGATGCAAGGAAATTTTCCACTCCTTTTTCTTGCTTTATTTATGTTTCTTTTTCTATTAACCTACTAAATTCTTGAAGTTCAAGCCCCATTTCTTGCTTTGGATTTAACTCACTTCCCACTTTTTACCCATGTCAGGAGTGATTGGAATTGGACCATCAGTTTCAGCCGGAACCGAAAGTGGAGCAGAAGATTTTCTTTAAGTGCTCCTCTTGTTACACGAGTTTCAGGTCACAAATCAGCAGGATAGAATGGCGGTGGTTGTGTAAAAGAAGGGTCCATTCTAAATAAAATCTGCTTGTTGCTTGACTTGGTGGTCCATATGGCAAAAATTTCAATCTTAGCCAAAAAATTAAAACTAGCACCATCCACCTTCCAAAAAGAGTAAAAATTACTCCATAACTCTTTATCTAACTACATTATTTTCTTTCTACAATATGGAAATAAGCAAGTTCTCAGTAGATAAAGATGACAAAGCAGATTGCAGGTAGAAGAAAGATTGTACTTACATTGAAATATCTAAATGAAAGAGATCATACATCAAAGATCCATCTTCTTTAAGTATCCACAGCTTGCATGAACTAAGCTTAAAATCAATTACTCCTCCCTGCATAGACAAACTCAAATCTTTTTCAATATTGAAAAAAAATCAGATGAACACAGCACAATAATTCAAAATACATAATCACCTGGTCTAATGGAATGGTTTTCACGGAAGAATCTGGTGATAAACTGATTTTGTCCCCAGTGCTAAAATGCATGCAGTGTAGAGCAATCACCTCTGCTCCTCGATCCTTCACCCATTCAAGAGTGGAACGTGAGAACCATAGTTGAAAACTTGAAAAGATGAAACATGGGAATCTTGAAATCAAGAGAAATCATGTGCAGCATAACCGTCGTATCAGAGGTTAAACTTAAAAAGGTAACTATACAGGAAGTCTAACATTTGTAACAGGATAAATAAAATGACAACCATTACTTCATAATTTAAAATTATGTTAAAAAAATCCTAACTCCTCGAAAAGAAAATTGGAAATTGGTGTAATCACTTCTCATAATCTTGGAGTTTAAATTCTCTTTATTTTTTCACATTTTCTTCATTTTCTACATCTTTTCGTGTTAAGTCTGTCTTTTTTGTATGGTAAGATTTCCCCGAATTACCATAAAAGGAAGATCAATGTACTTGTCGTTTGCTTCAATTGCCTACTTGTACCAATGAATATGGCCTACAAAGTCACCATCAGAAAAAAAGCCGATTTGCAGGCGCAGAAAAATATTAAATGACTTAAAATTGTGCCACCACGCTAGAAACTCCAGTAATATTTTTTCCCCTTTCTTTCTTTAACCATGGTCGGCACACCACCAATTCGCATATCCTCAAAAAACTCATGCCACATTAGCTCATTTCCATATCATATCCATGGCATATTATAGCACTCGAAACAATATACATTATCAAGAGCAAATTGGAAACTTAAAAGTGGTTGGAGTGAGACAAGGACCAAAGGAATCCCTCTAATAGTATGAGGCACTTACCTGAAGACTTCTCTTGCCTTTCTCCATACCAAGGAGGTCAAAATAATCAGATAGATGACGGTTTAAGCAGTCAACTGTCGCCCATCCTTGATAACCAAGAAAACCCTACTAACTCTTGGAAGGAATCCTAGCTTAAGGCTACTGTATTTGCCAGACAAGTTTCTAGCAAAGTTTGCTTCTATAAACCAGGAGTTTTCATCCATGGAAAACTTATTTACAAGATGTTTCGAAGACTTTGAAGCTATTCATGCATGGAAAACCCAAGGGGAAGAATGATCTGACAAGAAAATTAGAATTTGAGGTCTACCGTGCATATGATTTGCAGAATGAACCAATCGGGATTAAAATCAGCTAATTAGATAAAGCTCAGCACCCTTCAGTCTGGCCAATTCTGACCAATCTCAGTCCACCCAAGCAATCTGATACAAGCAAGGAACACGGGATAGAAATCAGAACCCGGATGGCGGGTCCCGATCTGATGTGGATCACATCAAATCGGCCGATTTAAGCCGATTCTCCATGAAATTTGTCAAAATCAAGTTTTTTTTTGTTCTAAAAAATTCATAAAATCACTAAAAAACGTAGAAATTAGAAAACTCCCTAAAATTTTTTAAAAAAAGAAAATGTAACATATGACACTTTTATGTCATTACGAGAGATTTTAAGTTCCATAGATATCAGGTAACAACAATGATCATTCCAGTAAATAAATAAAATGGTCCAAGTCATATGTAACGCAATATATCTTCTTATCACAAATATCTATGAAATTGACTTACGTACTGCTCGTTCTCGACCCTCCAAGAAAATCTATTGAGAGTTGCCTGACATAATTGGTCAGTATTCATATGAAAATAATGAATTAGTCACCTAATTAAAATCATACACAGTATCTTGCGCAAAAGATGTAGGTGGAATGTGGCTGAAAGTCCTCTGGGGGGTACTAGATAATTTCTCGATGTGGACTCATCAAAAAATCACATCTAATTCCAATGCTAACTTCTGCCACTTTAGTGTTGTCTTTGGGTCAAATCATTAACCCCTACTCCACTAACATATGCAGTCATGCACCGCCAAAAGAACCTTCTTGTCTTACTCCATATCCACTTTCACCACCACCTCAATCACGTACAAGTTGTTATGTAGATACAATAAATTCTTCCTCGTCATTATTTGAGAATGGTGCATGTATACTATCTATAGGACTCACAAGTCTTCGTTGACTATTAGCTTCCTCATCTTCTCCACTTCTTCATGTTTAATACTGTGCAAGTAAACATTCTTCGATGATTTGAATCCTAAAATTCTTTTTCTTTTGTGAAGTCTGCTGAGTACGACATGCACCTGAAACTACAAGGGAAACTAAAGATGAAGATGGAGCAAGAGTTGGAATTGAAGCTAGAGATGGAGACAATGTAGGGTGGCTTTTTCTTGTTTTTCTTTAACCTCACCCTGTACAATGTTAAGCTCACCTTCAGCCGATGCACAATCATTTGGGTCAAATTCCGAAGCTGGTTCAACATTTTTGCCTCTTTTCTCTTTACCACGCACAATCATTTTTCTTAGAAAAAGTATGCCAACTCAACATCATTAAGTGACAATCCTTGACCACCTGCTTTAGCTCTTTGCTCATAAATACCACCTACAAATAGAGAAAATCTTTCTTTAAAAATTTTATAAATCTGTTCTTGATTCTCAATTGTATATTATAGTGGCAGAACACAAGTTTTTAATATGTCACTCTTTAGTTTGCTTCATCTCTTTGTGTGCATAATAACATTGAAGATGCTCTAATTTATCTCGCATTGTGATGAACTCGTACTCTAGTTCAATATCCAAACTGCAATAGCAACAAGTGAATTCTATATACTTTGGTTGTTGACTTGAATCCACCACCTAGTTGCAAAAAAATAAAAATAATAAAAATAATACCAATATAAGTATGTATCATTGTCATTTAAAAAATGAACACATAGTCAATGGGATATACACCTACCAAGAGAAACCTTGTCAAATAAATATCTTGTATATGGATCTTCATACATTCTAATTCTTATCTTATATGATTGCATTTGAAACATCATATGAAATAGAAATAAGCCACTAACAAATGGGCCCTAAGAACATAATCACATGTTTTCTACTATTTTTTACTTACTTCAAACTCTAATTTTCTTCTATCTTGTAAGTCCTAATTGGACGTTGTATCATGGACAATGTATCCCGTATAACCTTTGCATCATTGCATACTTGTTCGCCATATAGCATCCTTAGGTTTAAGAAATATCCTTTCAAAATGGAATCCAACGATTAACATACTACAACAACACTAAAATAAAATATAAAATATAAACAAATACACGATACATGAAACATCGTGGCAAAGTACCTTATCCCATATAATGTCTACAATCTTACACACTTTTGATAACCCTTTGGATACTTCCGTTCGATCGTCAACTTTGTTGTGTCCATCGCATCATACATTTGGTTTTATCATTGAAATCCACCAATCTCAAGACTTATACAAGGGGTTCTATCACGGATCAATAGTATTGCACTCTCTCCCAACACATATTGTCCTCAATAAGATGCTCCATCTTAGGTAGGATATCAAACTAGTCCTTTCTGTCGGTGTCATGTAGGTCAGTCATGTATAGGATGTATTTGTCGGCATAAATGAATCACTTCAGTTAATGTCAATGTCTATATGGAGGTCTCTAATGCAATGAAATAAGTGGCAAAGTTGATGAGATCAAGTCGCACTAGATAATGATCGTTCGTATGCTCTCTCATGATGTACAATAATATAAGATGGTTATATAAGAAAGATGTAATCAGCTACCTATGACTCTCTAAGTTCCTTCCCAATATCCTCCAATATCAAATATGTAGAGTGTCATACAAGGAGCCCAAAACAAGATTTTTCTAACTTCCATCAGCTTTTTCCTTGCAGCCTAATAAGATGGTTCATTGTAAGTTATAAACTAAACAATGTTATCTTCATTTATTTTCCTCTACAACATCGTTCATGATACCAAATAGGTACTCAACATTCTTGAACAACCCATATACATCAATATTCTTCAAGAATGTCATGTCCTCAAAATAATAAATGAGAAAGTTGATCATAGATGTCTTTATAATCCGTTTTCATCTGTCACACCAATGCAATATATTTCCTTTCACACTGCTTTGAACTGATCTATCAATGAGAATAACTCGTCAACCTCTACATCCAACCCACCCTCATATATGTACTTAGATATCAGGACTTCTAATCATAATTCAGCTTCAACAATAACATCAACGATAGTCTTAAAATATGTATTTGTGACCACATGGGATAGGACACCAACATAAAAATAAAATAAGACATAAATGGCAATGTTTATTGCAAAAACAATTAAGACATTTAAAAGAAGTTAGGCATCGTCTACCTGTATGTAAAAAACATTTACAAATATGCTTGACTACCTTCCTTGCATCCTCTGTCGTAGCTTTAACTCCTTTAAAGACATACTTTATCGTCCTTGGACTACTGTCACTCTACTTATACATGAGTGTATCTATCGGCCTAACTAACAACGACCGATAAAACTTACTATCTCGTCCTAACTAAGGTGTAAGGCAAGTGACATTCACATCTGAACGTCTAACAATAGAACCTCATGTTCCCCTTCTTCTCTCATCATCTTCATGGGCCTAAGCCTACTTACATACATTGCCCGCCCTCCTCATTTGTACCTCCTCTTTGTCCTCTGAACTAGATCCATCAACCTCAACTTGAGCCTTTCCTTTACCTTTTTTTATGACTTTTGGACAAGAGATTTATGTCTCTTCATCCGAGCAACTCATCATGTGACTCAACTCTCTGCTCAATATGTATTTCCCTCTATGTTGCTCTCCCGAACAAATCTCCCCTCATTTCTTCTTACAGTTATGCTAGTACCTTGTCACATTTCTTCACATTCATACTAATCCCACCTATGTGTTGTTTGAGACAGTAAACATCTCTATTAATTTCTTTCTCACACCACTTATATTTTATTTTTTGTCAACGTCTAACAAGTATCCGTGTTTCCATCCAACATCACGAAGTGCAGGTACCATGACTCCTCATATGACATTTTCCCCAAACATAGAACATATAATAAACAATAAATGATTCTTTAAAAATATTAAGGAGAGATGGGAATTTGGGAATTCTAGACAAAGGGGGACAACCGGACAAGTGTCTGGTCTCAAACCCTAGGGAGGAGGAACTGGACTAAAGTCCGGTTTCAGTTGCCCCGGGGGGGTGACTCTGGCAGGGCTTTCCCCCTCTGGAGGAAATCCCCCTGGTTGCAGCAGCATAATTGCTGCTGCTGGAAGGGGATCGAGAGGGGGAGGAGGCAATAGCAAGAAGTGACTCCCCCTTCTTCCGAAGGGGGGTCCTCTTGGGCTAGGCGAGGGGATTGGAGTAAACAGAGAATCAGGGGTGAGGGAGGAGGGATCGCTAGATCAGAATTGGGCCCGATTCTGATCTTTTTGGGTCCTAGGAAATTGGTTGGATTGGCCGATTCTTAATCTGATTAGGCAGGATCTGCCAATCCAGGTCGATTCCTCTAGGAATTGGCCTCAGATTGGCCCTCCAGGGGAATATCAGATCGATATTTGATCTGAGAATGAGCCAATCTAGATCCGGATTTGGCCGATTATGAAAACCATAGATAAAAGTTGCAGTGGAACCCAAGGAAATTTCATGTCTTTCAGTCTAAACTCAAAATTGAAAATAATAGCCTATAAGTAAATTAATGACTACCAAGATATCCATATTCCACACACTGGCCAATGTCCACCATTTTCCCAAGAACAGTATGAAAGAAAAGCCCAACAGCAGCCTAATGCCAGAGACTTTACAGATGAGCTGATCATCAAGCTTCTCTTTCGCCAGAATCACCACTTATTTTTCAGGAGGTAACAGAAATGCCACCATCGGTATAGAAGCAATAAAAAAAGTTTACAGCAGGTTGAAACAGATTGAAAACAGAAGAAAAGGGAAGAAAAAAAATAATTGAGATAGGGCGCAAAATAGTAAAAACAAATAAAAAATCAGATCAATTGATTCCTCCAATCATAGAGCAAGTAAAGAGGTTTCTAGCCTGCCACTTGCAATTTGTAGAGCTGTTCTCCAATCTTCGATGAAGCCACACGTTAAGTAAGATACGACTCACCAAGGACTGCTGATTAAAACTTTTTCTATTCCTGTCCTTCCACACAGCCCATAGCACTGCCAGCAGACCCAAGCTCCATATGACTTGGCCTTCAAGGCAAGGCTTAAGGTTGCCACGTTGCCAAAGAAGCTACAACATCCAATCAGGGTTTATTTTAAGGAGGACCTTCCGTATACGATTGGCAATGCCAAATTTGATGAAGATGTGAACATTCCTCGAAACAGACATAAGAAACACACTTGGCTTTTTCCTTTCCATTGAGCTACTTCAGTCTGTGGTAGGAATCTATTGTTGACCAATTCAACTTTACACAGAAACCTGTAACTTTCCTTTCTTGTGTAGCAAAATCATCCACTCTCGGAAGCATACTGACCTGATCTTCCAGGCATCAAATTCTCCAATGAGGCCTCCAATATTCTGGTTAACAAGCAAAAATTCCCTTACGTGGAATCTCCCTTTTCCTTGATAATTTCAATACTATTTTGTCAATGTTGACTCCACAATTAGCATCCTGCTTCTTTACATACAAAGAAACCTTTACATTTCTCCAAAACCTCCTAGATTCAAGAGTTTAAGACCAATTCCTCCCATTCAATGAAGGAACAGTCAACTATCTCCCCCAATCAAACCTATCCAACCAAACTTGTCAAATGTATAAATTGATATAAATGTATACCCTATAAACCAATCAAATATGATATGATTCGACATTTTTAAAAATATGCCATTCAATTAAATAGATAAATCTTCATTACCATCTATTATTAAATATGTACATTGTAATAAAGTTCTTGATCATATTTAATCACGATTGAATCATGATGACATCATGATAGTAAGATCAATCATCTAAAAATATGTGATTTAAATATTCTTAGTCATAGAAAATAGGATTATCTCCATAATCGTTTGAGATCATAAAAAGTGACATAGATCATTCATGATCGATATGCCATTAAATTTGTTATTTAAATAATAAATTTAATTTAATTAAGAATTTTATTCTATTTTACTTAGGTCTCAATCAAATAGACTACTAAGCCTAGTGGGTCACACACATAAAGATTGATCTATAGGTACGAGACCAAGGGTGTAATTTATAAAGATTTTGAATTCTTTTAAAAAATTCTAATTTCATAACAAATATAAGTAAATTTGGCCAAACTATATCAAGTCATAGGAGCCAAATTTGTGTTTTCTCTCTCCTCTTAAAGTATGTTTTTCCATGGTGAAACATCGTTTGATGAGCCAGAAGGTTCAACATGCAAGAGAATTTGTATACAGAGAAAGTTCATATAGATATCACTAGAAGCCATGCACTGGGGCGGCTTAGAGTGTCATATGCTTGTTCTTCTCTGGTAATATTAAAGATTAATAAAATCCCAAAAAATTATTTTCGAATTGATTTTCAGTTTTCGTTGTCGAATTCCGATCGAGACAAGAACAAAATGAACACATAAGAATCACCACTACTAATGCATCAAATTTTATCATATGATTCCTACACAAATAACATAGGGTAAATTCACACAAAGAATGATTGACAACCAAGGATTCACCCAATTCACTACAATACAAAACACTCTAGCCATTGAAGAACCTCAGATCCTAATAAGTTGCCACTCCTAGATCGAGTTCACATCATCAATACATAAGGGCTCCTCAAAATCCTCCTCATTTCCCAATGCAACAAGACATATTGTATTAAATACATAAGTGATGAGAAATTGGTTAGGCGCCTTTAAAGTTTTAGATCTTTTGTCATTGGGGTATGTTTGTAAATACCCGAGTTCTCTAGGTAGAGCACCCTTGTACACTTGATGAACGAAGAGTTGAAAACTTTTGGTGTCCTTTGGGCATTTGGTCCTATAGGGGGCTTGCCCCTGAGTTCTCCCTGTCCATCTCGTAGTACTGTCAAGGACACATTCTAGTGTCACCTTCTAGCCGAGGAGCCTTCTCCACATCTCTTCACTCGTCGACCTCTACGTCATTGGTCCAACTTCCCCTTCTCGACCCCTTCAAGTTTGACGCTAACATCTTCCCTGCTAATAATAGTTTTCCCTATCTTCCCGACTTCATTCACCATTAGTAATGAAGCAAAAAGTGCTAGATCAGAAACAGGACCCAGATCGGTGGGATCGATCTGATCTAGATAGGATCAGTCAAATCCAAGCCAATTCTTCTGAAGGAATTCAGATCTGGAATTGATCTAGATCAAGATCTTTTATTATTTTTTTCCCTTCAAAAATTTTAAAAAAATCATGATAAATTCTAAAAATATATGAAAACTCCCTAAAAAAGTTTAAAATATAAATATGACATCTAACACTTTCAATCACATCACAATCAAAATTTTAAAATAAGTGGATATAAAATAACACAAATATTCAATATTCATTTCAATAAATAAAAAAAATGGTACAATTCATGTGTAATACAAAAGATACATTCATATCTACAATATCTACGGAATTGATTTTCATAGTTCTCATTCTTTTGATTCTCCTAAATGCTCCATTAAGATATGTTAGCCATAATTGACTCATATCCATATGAAAATAATGATTCAGTCATTTAACTAAAATCATGCACTATCAAATGTTGGAGGTGAAGGTGGATTGTATGCCTCCAAATTTGAAGTGAATTCCAAATAATTTGTCGCCACATGCTCATCAAAAAACCCATATAATTCAAACTTCCACTTGAATGTTGTCTTTGACACAAATCTTCAGTCTCTGCTCCATTCGTACGTGCACTGCTATAAGAACCACCTTCTTCTTCTCCACCTCCACATTCGCTTTAACCTCCTACAAGTTGTTGTACAAGTGAGATGAGCTTTTCCTCTTCATTATCCAAAAAATATGCTTGAGTATTATCTGTGAGACACACACGTCTTCGCCAAATAATTAACTTCCTCATCTTCCCCACTTTTTCTCTTACATATCATGTCCAATACTGTGTTGTAGACCTTCTTCAATAATTTGAATCCTACAAATCTTCCACTCTTTTGTGAACTCTTCTAAATAGTAGGATATGCACATGAAGTGGCATAAGAAGCTGGAGCTGACTTTAGAGCTGTAGTTTGAAGTGGATCCAAAACTATAGTTGTACAAGGAACCTTAATAACTTGTCCTTCTTCTTGCATCTCTTCATCCTCACCAATCACACTAGCAAGCTTACATTTGGCTCATGTTTGATCATTCGGGTCGAACACTAACTCTAGTTCAATATCCTTGTCATCTATCCATACTAAAAGTGGATATTCTTCTTGAAAAATATATTCTAAGTCAACATCATTCTGTGATCAACCTTGACTTGCTTCAACTCTTTTCTCATACAAACTACTTGCAAGTTAGTCAAATCTTTCTTTATATAATTCTCGTCGTTCCTAAATAATCTTTATTCTCAACGGCACATTATAATGGCAAAATGCTAGTTTTTCCAATTTTTTACTTTTCAACATGGTCCTTCTTTTTGTGTGTATAAGCTAAACGTGCTCCAATGTCTCTCACACTACAATAAATTGGTGTTTGGCTCAATACCTGAACTACAATAGTGGTCAATGAATTCCATCCACCTCTATTGTTGACTTAAATTTGCCAATTAACTACAAAAAGACAAGTAGTATAGTAATTGTGTATTCTTCTTATAAGAATCTTCAACGATTACCAAATGTTATTACGCATATCTAAAGAAACTAGTCATATAAACTGAAGATAAAGATATCTATAGACTCCAATTTTGTGCTTATATGATGTTGTACGAAATCTGATATGAAATACAAATAAGTTTATTTGTCCTTAAAACACAATAAGTAAACAATTCACTTTAATTGCCACTATTGATCTATTTTGTAGAGTCCTAGCTAAACATTGCATCACTAACAATGTACTGTGCATAACCTCTGCACCATTGCATACTTGTCCGCCATATTACATCTTTAGGTTCAAAAAATATTGTATCAAAATGGAATTCAACCATTGACATATTACTACAGCGATTGAATAAAATATAATAGTAAATAAATATCTGGTGCATGAAGATCGTGGTGAAATGTATTTTCTCATTTGTTATCTATGATTTTCCACTATTACTTATAACCCCTTAGATGGTTCTCTCTTATTTTCATCTTTGTTTTGTCCATTGCATCGTACAAATATCATATTTGATTTTTATCTTTGAAATCAACCAATCTCAACACTTGTACAAGGAGTTCTATCGTAAAAAAGCAATATTGAATTTTCACCCACCAACGATTGTCCTCAGTAAGATGTTCCATCTTAAATAGCATATCAAACTGCATCGTATTGTATCGTAAGTCAGTTATGTAATCAATGTATGTTGATGAAAGTATGAATCTCTTCAAGTCATGTCAATGTCTATGCAAGTTGTCTAACGCAACCAAATGTGTGACAAATTTTATGGGACCAGGTCGCATTAAATCATGACTATCGATATGCTCTCTCATAATATGCATTAGTCTATGATGTCTATATATGAAGGGTATAATCAACTGACATTAACTCACCAAAGACCTTACAGATGGCCCCTTCCTAATATCCTCTAACATCAAATCTATAAGATGCGCCGTATAAGGCACCCAAAACAAATGTGGCATGACCTCTATCAACTTCTTACCTACAGCCTTATAAGCATAGTTGTCAATGTAAGCACCTAGGCACTGCCTAGCCACAGAGGCGGAGGTCTCCACCTGCCTTGGGTCATCGCTTAGTGACCAATCGATAAAGCGCCCGCCATAACCGCCTAGGCATTCAAGGTGGACCACCTTGTGCACTGGACCGCCTTGTGTGCTTGGAACCAGCCAGTCTAGGTGATGACGTTGTTATCGATTCAACTAAACTACACCAAAGGACAACCAACTGGTCTGGGGAATTAAAGTTCGGTCAGCCAACCCATCTCTTTGGGTACACAGAAGCTTGCCGTCCCGATAGATGTTGTTTACCCACTCGACGAAAGACCTTCAGTAGTTGCAACTTCCATTGCCGAGGACGACCTTCTCCAGTGGGATTGGCGAAGCTTCAAAACACCTTTCCCCTATTCGAACTTGTTCTCCTCCTCCTGCAATGGTATATTAAGTTAAAAAAATGTACTCACCTCCTCTTCCTCCTTTGCGACCAGTAAACCTAGGTTGTAGGGTTCAATTTGTTATTCTTTTATCCATGTTTCCTTATTGCTTCTTTTAAGTTTAGTTTTCTAGCGTTTATTAGACACATTTTAATCATCTTACACACTTTCTATACTTTAATATCAAACAAGTTTCAATTTTAAATGTCTTCGGTCCAATTTTTTGATCAATTTGTTCACTTTTCTTTTATTGTCTATGTCCGGATGGTGCAAAGACATAATTATGATCGAAAGTATGAGGGTCATATTGATTGACATCTATTTTCATTTTCAGGCTTGTTTGATAATTTGTTGGTATCTGAACAAAAAGAGATTTTCAAATTTTTCTCCTCATCACTTTCGGGCATGAATTGCATAATCGGCGGAATCGGTCCGATTCCGACCGATTCCGGAATCGGATCGGATCCGATTCCCGGCGGAAGGACCGATTCCGGGAAGAATCGATTCCTTGTGGAATCGGTCGATCCGACCAATTCTTCGGAAGGCCGGGTCAACCCGGCCCGGTTCGATTCCCGGTTCGACTCTGGACCGGGAATCGAACCGATTCCGACCCTTTTAGGGCCGGAATCGACCTGCGGAGCTCCATTCGGTCGATCCCGCGGCGGAAGGAGACTGCGAAGGCGATTCCGGCGCGATTCCGACGCGATTCCGGCGATTCCGGCCGCGATTCCGTCGATCCAGCGTCGATTCCAGCCGATTCCGTCGATCCAAGGTCGATTCCGGCCCGATTCCACCGATTCCGGCGATTCCGGCGGCGATTCCAACGATTCCGGCGATTCCAGGCTTGGTCTTCAAAGGATTCGGCCGATTCAAGCTCGGATCGGCATCGAATCAACCTCTTCTTCGATCTTTGTAAGATTTTTGGTAAGATTTCTTGACGAAAACTTCGTACGTCCATTCTTACGCGTTTCGACGAGTTTGAGTGTCGTTAAACTTTACGATTTCCGTCCGAACAAGTCCGTTTAAGTTTTGAACTATCCGGATATGTCCATTTTGCACGGGAAAAATTCCGGATATCCCGTACGCCTATTTTTACACGTTTCGACGACTCCGAGTAGAGTTAAACTCGGTGATTTGTGATTGAATAACTCCTTCGAGTTGTTTGAACATCGATTGGATGTTCTTTGTACGGAAAAATTTCGGATACCCGTACGTTAATTTACGACCATTTCGGCAAATACGTAACCCTCGTAACATACGAATGGTGTGTTACTTGGGTTGTACGCTTCCGAACAACGTCTAAATTAATTTTTATGTTATCTAATCATTTTTAGTGCATTGTTTACAATTTTTGCAGATTTAAGCAATGGCCGATCAAGGTGACGCAGCACCAGTACGTGCTTCCGACGTGGGTTGGGAACACGGGTAAATGGTAGACCAAGTCAGGAAGATGGTACAGTGCAAGTGGTGTGAGAAGGAGATGAACGGGGGGGGGGGGGGTGTTAAATTTGAAACAACATATTGCGGAGCAGTGGGAATGTCGAAATGTGACAAGGTGCCCGGGGAGAAGAGTGAGGAGATGAGAGGATACGCCATGTGAGGTAGACCCTCTCGACGGGGTACATGTTCGGATCGAACGAAGGAGGAGTTGCGCGACGAGCTGCTCCGAGAGGAGGAGGGACCGCGATTTGCCTACCTCGAAAGGGAAAGGCAAGGGGAAGGCACCGGGGCGAGCCGGAGCCGCGGGGCGAGGACGAGTCCTCGGACTCGAGCTAAGACGTGCTAGGCACGCTAGCGCGTGCATTGGGCGGGGAGGAGGACGGGAGGAGGGGAGCGGGGAGGGTGCGGGTCCCGAGTTGACCCGGCTTTGGGCCGATCGGCATCGGCTCGCCCTACTCGGGGACCGAGCGACCCCGGAGACGGGAGCCATGCCGTCGTTCCGCTTCTACCGGCACTCGATTTACACCGGGTGACTAGTATTTATTTGGGAAACGAGTCTTTGGGCGGATGGGGATAAAGCGAGCAATGAAAGGGGTGAAGGCAACGAGAGCAGGTACAGAGAGCCGTTCGCCACATTGTCGAAATGGTTTTTACGTACGAGGTATCACTATTTAAATTAAATTTGACATTATGCATGTATTTTATTACTAAAACTTAATTTTACCACGATCCCAATTTTTTTTAACTTGATGTAGGCATCCCGGCACATGCGACCACCCATTTACTTCCGGACGATGGTGGATGCCGTGGGTGAGCTGGACGGGTTTACGAGCCCGGGCGACGGGGCACGTATACGGCGGCGGCACGGATGAGGAGGTCCGGGGAGTTGAGGGAGTGGATGGATGGGTTTAAGTTGGTGTGGAAGGAGAGGGTTGCGCGATTATGTGCGATTGGTGGACGAGTATCACCGAGAGGAGTATGATAAACTTCTTGGTGTCTTGTTACGAGGGGACTACATTCTTGAAGTCGGTAGATATACAGGAAAATAAAAAATGCCGACTTCATCTTTTCTACGATGGATGGGGTGGTGGAGGAGCTCGGGGAGGACAATGTGGTTCGAGGTTGTCACGACAACGAACCATCGTATAAGAGCGAGGGGAGGAAGTTGATGGAGAAGAGGAAGCATCTTATCTTGGGTACCTTGTGCGGCGCATTCCATTGATCTCGTAGAGGATATAGGCAAGGAGGAGGGTGTATCACACTTGTCGAGCGACGCGCGAACGATCGCATCTTGTATGTTATTCGCATCCCCGCCTCTCCTACGTATGTTGGGATCTCGCGCGGAGGGCACGATCTTGTTAGGCCCGGTCCGACGCGATTTGCCACGAACTTCATTGCTTGTTGGAGAGTTTACCGGCACGGGAATGTATTGGTTAGGTTCGCGCGGTCAGGAGTATTACAACTATATGGTGGACAACTGCGTGACGAAAGATCGGTTGGAGATTCTTGTCGGAGTGCGAAAACGAATCGGCGACGAGGGTTTTGGGGAGAGGATTGCCTACTACTTGGCAATCATTGAGCCCACTTGGTAGTTGTCTTGAGATTGGTAGACTCGGATAGCGGGGACCGAGATGGGCACGTTGTATGATGCCGTATGCCGGCAGAAAATTTGAAAATTAAAGAAAAAATCCCGAGAGGTTACGAAAAGTGGTGGAAGATCATTGATGACCGATGGGACAATACCTTACACCACGATGTCACATCTGCAGGTAGCTTGGTTAAAAATTTATCTTTTGTTGTATAATTGTCTTATATACGAAGTGTTAACTAATAAAATCTTGCGGGATACTTTTGAACCCAGCATCCAATATGGAGGGACGAGGTGGTGAACGACGACGAGGTGATGCGGGGTACGCTTGCGGTTATTCGAGCGTACGTGCCGATCTCGGCGGGGACGTGATAGAGGCTGGGATAAAAGTAAGGTAGAGTTCAGTCAATACCTGGGACTAGCCTTACCACGCAACTAATATTTTTTTTTTATAAATTTTTTCAGATGCGAAGTCTGGTGAGGGTCGGCGTATACTCGAATCTTTGACACTGAAATATTCGGTTGACAAAGTGTCTGGTATAGTAATAGCTTGATGAAGAATTTCTTTTCTTTTCATATAAGTTATGGTGATGATGGGCTAATTGTTTTCTGTTCTCTTCTTGTTTTTTCTTGCGGTGAGTGGTGGGTTCGGGTGAACACCGGGGAGTGGAAGGAATCCACTTGCGGCCATTGGTATCGGGATACTCGGCCGAGCACCGGTTCCTCCCATTGTGAGGAGCTGGGTACATTCAACACGATGCGTACCAAAGGAGGAACGAGGTTGACCTCGCGCCAGGTGGAGAAGGCGGTCTTCGTACATGGGTATAACATGAGGCACGCGCGTAAGAACATCGAGGATCGACGGAAGAACGGCGAGGCACGTTTTGCACGGTCGCGGGTGGCCCGTACGAGCGAGAGGCATTCCTCCGCCACATGCCCACCCGATGAGGTGGACGTGGACCGAGATTTTCCGGGAGGAGCGTGCACTTGCCTTGGATAGAGAGAGGAAGCCGGGGATCGTACGGTGAGTTTGATCCCGATGACCGTGCGTAGGGCGAGAAGGAGAGTTGGATGGTGTTGAAGCGGGGAGGATGCTCGACTCCACCTCGCGTCTACTTCTCGCTCTCGAGGCTCGAGCGGGGCCTTCTTCGCACGGCGGCTATGGAGCGACCACTGCGACTTTAGCCCAGAAGCTCCGGTTCCGATCCCGGCGACCACTACCCGGCCCATTCGCGGTCCGAGGAGAGCAGCAGGTGACGCACGGAAAATGGGAGGATTTGCAAAGTTAAAAAAAAACTTTGGGTTCCGGACCTTCTGGTACTTCGAGAGATGGTGAAGAGGTGAAGAGAAGGAAAGGAAGGTCGAGGCGTCTGTCGGCCCGGATGACGGCACGCGAGGCTCCTTCTCGCTCCTCGGAGTGATGATGACGAGGAGTGCGTACCGGCGACGCGGCCATCGACGAGCGGTGGAGTCTCCCCGATTCGCGGCTTCGAAGCCGTATTCTGTTGGATGAGCGGACACCGCATTATATTGTGGAGCCACGGTATCGGCATTTGGCCGGAGGTTGACCGGCGGTGGATTACACCACGGCACCCGCGTCCTGCGCACCTCCCGGTCGTCCCGCAGTCCGATCCGTACGACCTTGATGGCATGGCATCGGCGTTATTTTTCGTATGGATATGGTCCGGACGGTATCTGGGCGAGCGCGAGGGAAGAGCGTCGCGGCGACGGGGAGAGGAGTAAGATCCATATCTATATCCTAGACATTGGAAGCAGATTGATATGATGTAATTTTTTTTTTTGATGATGTATCAACTCTTTGATTTTTGAATCAATGGAATTGGAGTTTGTACTAAATTTCAAGTCTTCAATTGGTGTTCATTAGTATTTATTCGATGTGGTCCTGTGGATGAATGCATTGGTCATTTTTTAAAAAATTTCTAACTCATTTCCTATTTTTTTAGATTTTTTTCTGATTTTTTTGAATTTTTTTGACGAAAAAAAAATCAAAAAAAAAACCGATTCCGGACCGATCCGGAATCGATTCCCTTCCCAGGAATCGGCCGATTCCGGCCGATTCCTGGAATCGGAATCGGAATCGGTCCCAACCGATTCCGATTCCGGAATCCTTGCTTTTGGGAGTAATAGTTGAGGTACACGAGTATATCATTATAATATTGCTTGACTTTATAGTACAATTTGTTTAATTTTTTCATTTTGTTATTTGGCAATGCATATTTTTATTAGTTTGATAGAAGGGATATCTAGTTCATGTAGTAATAATCAAGGATTCCGAAATTAGATCGGCCGGCATCGGCCAATTCCGACTGATCCGAAATAAGTTTTTTCCTCATAAAAATTTTAAAAAAAATCAGAAAAAATACATAAAAAATAGGAAACCCGCTAAAAAAATTTTTAAAAAAAATCAAATGTAAAATTTAACATGCTTAAAAGTGCTATCCATCCATAGTTGCATACATTATAAGAATAAGATGCTTATAATTGTAACATGAAAACATGATAAGATGCTAAGAACATCATAAGTTGACAATGAAAATATACATTTTATGACTCATATTCACCAATATGCATGATATTGGTCTTTATCCTCTTCCTCCGGCTCTTACCACGACTGAGTTGTTCCTTGTCTTCTTGTCAATGTGGACGTATATATATATAAAAAATGAATGCATCCACCATGTCAGTGAAGTCATAGATATTGAACTGTAGTATGTAAGTAGGCTCAGTAAGCGGAATCCACAATTGTTGGATCTCATCCAACACTAGAGAATCTGGCTCTACATTATGTTATGGTGGCTACTCATCATAGAAATCTAGCTTTGGTTGCCATGAAGTAGATTAGTCTAGAGCCCATACGCTTGCATCTGCTCCACATATATCTCCCCTTCCTCCTCATGACTGAGTGGTTGGTAAGCACTCATTGTGATCATCAACTAAGGGGAGTGAAGAAGCCTGTGTGTTATCATTTGGGCTGATGATGGGTTTGCCTGAGCCTAAGGAGTAAGTCATCCTCAACTTTAACGTCATCTAATTCTCCTTTTGCTCATACACGGTCATCAAGATCAAACTCTGCTAGATGATCCTTGATTGTCGTCTCCTCCATCCAAGAAGCAAGTGAAAGCTCCTCCTAAAAGATTTGGTCCACATCAACCTCCACATGTGGTGTTTGTGCTCTCTTTTTTTGCTCACATAAACCACCTACAAACCATGTAAATCTCTACTTCAAGAACTTTTGTCGATCTTTGTTGTTCTTTATGGGCAGCCTCATGTTATAATGGCAGAAGACAAGCTTATCTAGCTTATCTGATGTCAATCTATTCCTCCTTTTTGTGTGTATCAGGTTGAATGTACTCCAGTTCCTCTCATAATGAGAGAAACTAGTGCTCTAACTCAATATCCTGATAGCAACTACAGCTAATGGATTCCATCCACTCCTTATATTGACCTACACCCACCACTCAACTGTAAAAAAAAAACAATCAGCTCTCTCTAAGCAATAAATGGAATTATAAAAAAGAAAAAAAACATGATCTTAAATAAACATACTAAGAGAAACTTTGTCACACGAATATCTCGTATCAACATCTAAGTATACCCCAACCCTCATCTTATAATGTTGCATCTAAAAACTGATAAATGCAAATGATCAGTGTTTCTAAGTATTTATTCACTCGCAATTATTAATACAACTTTCACTTACTTCAAACCTAGCTTCTGTCATATCCTGCTGAGATCGGCACAAACGTTGAATGACCGAAAGCGTAACCCCCAACACCTCATTATCATTGGACACATGTCCTCCATATTGGATGCAAGAGTTCAAAAAATATCTTAAAATCATTCAAGCATACTTTATTATCAACAAACTAAATGCAAACTAAGTAGAAAGTAAATATACACAAAAGATTCATTGACATACAACATGTACATCATGATGCAATGTCCTATTTCATAAGTCACAATGATCTTCCACTATCTCTTGTACCCTCTGGGATTCTTCTCTTTGATTTTCAATTTGACACGATCTATTACATCATACAATGTACCCATCTGGTTCCTATTATCTAAGTCAACTAACCTCAAGATAACTAGCAGTGGCTTAATGATTGTCAAGTAATAGGCAATCCTCACTTAAAATCTTGTCTGTGATTTGTCTTTCAGCCTTGACAAAAATCTCCAACTAGTCCTCACTCTTAAGCAAGTGGTCCACCATATATTGATAGTACTCCTCAGATTGGATGAATCTAACTAGTGCATGCCTATACCGATGCAAACTCTCTGGTGTAATAAAGTTCGTGGCAAACCTAATAGGGCTTAGCCTCCCAAGATCATGCCCTATAGTGTACTCCCTCATGATGTGCAGCAGATAGAGATGTGAATAAATGAAAGAAGTGATAACCTATGCCTGCCAGACAAGTGCAAAAACTGTAGCCTACCTACCTATATCCTCTAACATGAGGTCAATAGAGTGCATTGCGCATTGAACCCAGAAGAGATGCTACCTCATCTTCATCAATTTCTTCCCTGCCGCCTTGTAGGAGGGTACATTGTCAGTCACAAACTGAATCACATTGTCCTCTCCAATCTCCTCCACTACAGCATCTATTAATAAAAAAATATAGTCGGCGCTCTTTATCTTACCAAAAGTAGTGATGGTGAAGAAGAATTTCTTGAAGATGATGAAAATGCAAAGGATGATGATAATGACAGATGCAGCAACATAGGTAACAGAGGGAGGAAATGACAATGGCAAGGACAACAATGAGAAAAATAATGAAATAGACACCACTATTAAGAAATCTAAATTTGGATTTAAAATTTAAGACTTTGGTTACATTGTGTGATTTAAATGTTTGTCATGTTGAGACATCTAAGACTTTTATGTACTTTGTTTACTTGTTTTCTTTGGCGTACCTTGTTTAATTGTGATTTTAATTTTGCTTGATGAAAGTTGAGGATAGGTTGTGACAATGTAAATTGATATTTACCTATTTGGTATTTGCATTTTGCATGTCGTGTAAAAATTGATGTGCAGATTTTTAGAGAATTAATGGAGGTAATATGGTTCAAAAAATATATATCATTCCATTTGGTAAGTCAATTTACTTTATGTTATTGTCTTAAGTTAGTATTTTCTTTTTGTACATGTCATGTTCTTAAGGTTCTTTGTAGAAATTTTGCTCTTAAAGTCTTAATAGATGTCAAATTTATTAGATTTTGTAGCATTGTTTACAACTTTTATATATTGTTTATGACATGTAGGACTTGACATTTCATATCCCTCTTCATATCCCGCTTTACTGCCTAAATAATGCCTAGACTGGCACCTTGTCGCCTAAGCTGTAAAAACCCTTTGGGCACCTGATCGCCTTGACAACTATGCTTATAAGATGATTCACTGTCAGTCACAAATTTTACAATGTTGTCGTTGTCCATCTCCTCTACAACATTGTTTATAGGACCAAACAAGTACTACACATTCTTAATATGGCCCGATACATCAATAGATTTCAAAAATGTTGTGCCCTCACAACAATATACAAAAAAGTTAATCATAGATCTCCTTGTAATTCCTATCCAATCATTGCACATTACAGTACAATCCCCGTCCAACCTCACCAATAACATCACCAGAAAAAATAGATGGGTGGATACATATATGTTTGTTTCAAAGATACACTTATTAATACTTGTTTCAAAAACATGTAAGACACATTCAAAAGAAATTAAGTTTTTATATACCTGTATGCAAGGTAGGTGAGGTTGGGAGTCGGGACCGGATCGGTCGAGGTCACAAAAAATAAAAATAGAATAATAAATTTAAAATATTTACGAGGTCGGGACCGGGTCAGTCGGCCCAAAAACCGACCGGGTCGGGTCCGGGTTGCGACCCCGCATTCTATGCCTGTATGTAAAAACCACTTACAAATGTACTTGATTGTCTTCTCTGCAACCACTGGCGTAGCCTTAACTACTTTCAAAGCTTGATTGATCATCTTTTAACATTTGTCACCCAGTCTATATATGAACATATCCATCAAATTGTGACCAACAGAACTTACTATCTCAACCTAACAAATGTATAAGGCGAGTGCATTCTATATTTGATCATCTGGCAATAAATCATACTCCCTCATTTCTTCTCTCCTCATCTTCATAGACCTGAGCCTTACTTGCATGCATTGCTCTCCCAACTTGTGCGTCCTCTTCATCATTTAAACTTAATGAATCAACCTCAATGTGAGAATGTGATTTACCTGCTTTACAACTTTCAAAAATGAGATTTGTCTCTTCGTCTAAGCGACACATCGTGCAAGTCGGCTCTCTACTCAATATGTATCTCCCTATTGATGCTCCTTCGGTTAAATGACATCATTTCTTCTCTAAGCTCTGTCGATCCCTTGTCACACTTTCGTATTCCTACTAATCTCACACCACTTACATTTCACACTCTTTTTGTCAAGATCCAACTTGTGTCAATGTTGCCATCCAATATCACGATTTGCAGGTGCACTTTGCTCCTTGTCTGACTTTTTCCCTGCACATTGAAGAAATAAAAAAAATATAACTCATATTAAATAAGGATTTCGGACATGGAAAGACAACTAGACAAGGATCCGATTTCAACTCCCAAGGGGTGAAGTCGGGGGAGGGGAGAAATGAATCACCCTGAGGGGTGACTTCCGAAGGGGTTCCCCCTATCGAGGTAAAACCAGCCACCAAGGGAAAGGGGGGAAGTCTCCCCCTGATCGGCCTTAGGGGAGAGGGAGAAGAGGGGAGAGAAGAAATAGGGGGAGGTGGTGCTGGGACACTGAAGGGGGGTGACCTAGATCAGGAGGGGTATCGACCAACTTCCCCCCTTATTAGAGGGGAAAACCAAATCAGAATCGGGCACAATTCTGATCTTTCCAAATTACCAAGGAATCAACCTAGACCAAATCCAGATCTGAACCTACAAGATCGGCCGATTCACACAATCCAGGCTGATTCCTCCAGGAGTCGACCTTGGATCGGTTGTTCAAGGGGAAATCAAATCGGCAAGTAGGTACCAATCCGATCTAAGAGATGTAGATCGGCCAACTCTACGGACTATGCATCGGAGACATCTTCTAGCATCCTCCAGGGTGCTTTGTTTGACATCAACATCGAGGATAGCTTACAGCATCTTTCGAAGGTGATACCTGCAATGCCCAGGGATCCTAAGGGTGCATGATATTGAATCTATGTTCTCAAGTGTGATCACCTCAATCCTCTAGCCAATGACATGAGGCAAGACAATGGTTGAACGCCTTGCCTTTGACCATTTCGCCTTGCCTAGCCCACCTAGGCAATCGCCTTTCCTAGCCTTCCCACCTCTCTCACGTTGGAGCCAACCAAACCAAGTAAGAAACCCAAAATGAATTGAGCCCGGTAAGAAATTGGTTAGCATCATCGCCATTGTCTTGCCACTCTTGTATGGTTATAATATCTTCTTCCTCTTTCGGAGCTCCCAACCCCCCCTCTCTCTCTCCCCTTCTGCCCATCCTGACCCTTTGTTCCTTCACTCTCTTCCTCAACCTTTTTCGATCCTTTGTCCCCTATCACACTCACATTCCAATACAACCACCCCTAAACCTTTTCTCAGTTTTTGGGTACAAAAGTTAGCTGCGTTTTTTTATTTCTGACATTTTGTATTTTAGTTTTAAATTTATGATGTTATTACTAATTCATAATATATGTGTGAAATAATATATATATATATATTAAAACATAATTCATCTCTAATACTTGAGGCAAGGCGGAGGCAAGACCCTCCTCACCGCTAGTGCCTCGCACCTTAGACAACATAGATATTAGTCTGCTCATTCCCCAGCAACAAGGCAATCAGAATCCCATTTATAGGGGTTTACATAAATTGGCTCAAGTTGATAGACAAAACCGAAAGTACCAGTTTGGGTCAGTTCGGGTCAGTTTCTGCATAAAGAGGGAAACAGTTTCCCAAAACGAACCAATTAACATAAACAGTTCAGTTCAGTATAGCACCAACATTAAACCAAACAAACCCATAACATGCAGCTGCTATAATATCCTTGAAATATTTTTTTTATTTATAGTGTAGATTCAAATCATTCTACGTAATAGGTATATCAGGAAGTAAAATAAGAAATAAGGAAGAGATATTTTAGGTTTTCCTGCACCCCCTTCGACCCATACCCAAGTCTGAAGGGAAGCAACGACATGTCGACACAAGGTCCCAATCCCCCCCTGAAGGCCCTCCTCAGGGATGCCGGAGCTCACCTGGAAGTAGACGACACTGCTGCCACACAGTCACCACGAGGGGTTTTCCTTCCATCGGTCATTAGCTGCAGACCCAAAGGAGGCAAGGATGCTGTCATCGGTTGCTACAAGCCGGTCCCTCCCTCCCCAGCCACAGTTGCCCCACCTTGGTCCACAGTCCTCAGCATGTCAGCAGCCGTAGGAGCATCTTCAAAGGGCAAACTGCTCAGTCCTCAGCCACCCAGCCAACCTCAGTCCTCAGCAGCAGCTGAAGGCACCTTGATGACGTGGTCCTTAGCAACCTCGGTCTTCAGCTCAGCCATCAAGGTCCTCAGCGACCTTCAAAGTTTACATCCGTGTTCCTATGTTCAACCGATGGTTGTGAATGTTTTCAAATACAAATCAAATGATAATCAAGACTGCAATGTTGGGTTTTTTGTATTCAAGCAGAAAATTAAGACTTTTATATGAAAATCTACTAATGTTTAAGGCTGCAATATTTGTACTTATGTGTTCAAACTGATATTTATAGCTTTTTTGTATGAATATCAACAGATGTTCAAGGCTGCAACATTTGTATTTACGTGTTCAAAGTTCAAACCAATGTTTAAGAGGTGTTTGGTTGCATGCAAGGATTCCGGAATCGGAATCGGAATCGGCTGGGACCAATTCTGATTCCGATTCCAGAAATCGGCCCGAATCGGTGGAATTGGTTTTTTTTTTAATTTTTTTCTTCGTCAAAAAAATTCAAAAAAATCATAAAAAATTCTAAAAAATAGGAAATGAGTTAGAAAAATTTTTAAAAATAAGATTAGCATTCATCCACATGACCATATCAAATAAATACTAATGAACTCCACTTGAAGTTAAGTACATATTCCATTGATTCAAAAATCAAAGAGTTGATACATCATGAAAATAAAAATAATATACATTTACATCATATCAATCTACTACCATTATCTAGGATATAGATATTGGTCTTCCTTCTCTCCCTGCTACTGTCGATGCTCCTCCCTTGTGCTCAGTCTTGTATACTGTCCGGGATCATATCCATATAAAAATAATGTCGATGCCATGCTATCAAGGTCGTATGGATCAGACTGCGGGACGACCGGGACGTAAGCAGAAAATGATGGAACTAGTGGTGTAATCCACTGCTGGTCAGTCTGGCCAAATGCTGGATACTGTGGCTCCATAATATAAGAATGCGGTGTCTGCTCATCCAGCGTGTAATACGGCTTTGGATGCCGTGAATCAGGAGACTCGGCTGCTGCTGATGGCTGCGTCGCTGGTATGCACTCCTCGTCATCATCAACTGAGGAGTGAGAAGGAGCCTACGTGCTGTCATCTGGGCTGACAGGACGCCTGACCTCTAGCTTCCTTCTCTTCACCACTTCAGTCATCTCTGAAGTACCAGAGCCCAAAGATTTTTTAAACTTTGCAAATCCTCTCATTTTTCGTGCAGTCACTTTTGTTTTCGTTTTTCCCGGACTGCGAATTGACTAGGTAGCGGTGGCTGGGACTGGAGCTGGGGCTAAAGCTGCAGGTGGCTGCTCCATAGCTGCTGGGGCAGAAGAAGGCCCTACCTGAGCCTGAAAATTAAGTGGAGGTGGAGCTGGAGCATCCTCCTCGGCTTCAACACCATCCAACTCTTCTTCAGCCCATGCACGGTCATCGGGATCAAACTCATCTGCATGATCCCTGGCTTCCCTCTCCTCTATCCAGGAGGCAAGTGCATGCTCCTCCTGGAATATCTGATCCATATCCACCTCCTCAGGTGGTGGTGTGGCGGAGGAATGCCTCTGCTCGTATGGACCACCTGCGAATCGTGCAAATCGCTCCTCACTGATCTTCTATCGATCCTTGATATTCTTGATGCGCAGCCTCATGTTGTAATGACAGAAGACCAGCTTCTCCAGCCGGTCTGAGGTCAACCTGTTCCTCCTTTTCGTATGTATCAGGTTGAATGTACTTCAGGGCTCTGGCTGAGTATCCTGATACCGATGGCAGCAAGTGGATTCCATCCACTCCTGGTGTTCACCTGAACCCACCACTCAACTGCAAGAAAAAAAAGAGAGAAAAGGTAAACAATTAGCCCATCATCTTCCATAACTTATATGAAAAGAAAATAAAATATTCATCAAACTATTATTATACCAGGTGACACTTTGTCAACTGAATATTTCATATCAGCATCTGAGTATACGCCAACCCTCATATTATATACTTCTGCATCTGAAAATATTATAAAAAAAACTTTAGTTGCCTGGTAAGGCTACTCCAAAGTATTGAATAAACTCTAACTTACTTCTATCTCAGCTTCTATCATGTCCTGCTGAGATTGGCAGAGACGCCGAATAACAGCAAGTGTACCCCGCATCACCTCGTTGTCGTTCACCACATGTCCTCTATATTGAATGCGAGGGTTCAAAAAATATCCTGCAAGAATTTATTAGTTAACATTATGAATAAGACAATTATTCAGCAAAAATATGTTTTTAACCAACTAACCTGCAGCATGGACATCGTGGTGCAACGTCTTGTCCCATCGGTCATCTAAAATCTTCCACCACTTTTTGTAACCTCTGGGATTTTTTTCTTTGATTTTCAGCTTTGCCCGGTCCATGGCATCATACAACGTGTCCATCTGGTCCCTGTCATCTGAGTCTACCAACCTCAAGACAACTACCAGTGGCTCAATGATTGCCAAGTAGTAGGCAATCCTCTCCCAAAACCTCTTGTCAGTGATCTGCTTCTCAGACCTGACAAGAATTTCCAGCTGATCTTTCTTGTCATGCAGGTTGTCCACCATATAGTTATAATACTCATCGGACTGTGTGAACCTAACCAATGCATGCTGGTGCCGGTATAGACTCTTCAATGCAATGAAATTCGTAGCAAAATGAGTCGGATCAGGCCTAACAAGATCGTGCCCTCCTGTGTGTGATCTCATAATACGTAGCAGACAGGGATACGAATAAATAAATGATGTGATCGTCTGCACCTGCCTGACAAGGGTGGATACACTCTCCTCTTTGCCTATATCCTCTAATATGAGATCAACAGAATGTGCCGCACAGGGCACCCAGAACATGTGCTTCCTCTTCTCCATCAACTTTCTCCCAGTCGCCTTATATGAAGGTTCGTTGTTAGTGACAACCTGAACCACATTGTCCTCCCCGAGCTCCTCCACCACCTTATCCATCAAAGAAAAAAGGAAGTCGACATTTTTTATCTTCCCAAAAGCATCTACCGACTTCAAGAATGTTGTCCCCTCAGAAAAATACACCAAGAAGTTTATCATACTCCTTTTGGTGATACCTGTCCACCCGTCGCACATAATTGTGCAACCCCTCTCCTTCCACACCAATTTAAAATCATCCATCCACTCCTTCAACTCCTAGACCTCCTCATCCAGGCCAGCGCCGTAAATATGTCTGCTTCCCGGGACTTGCAAACCCGGTCCAACCTCACCCACGGCATCCACCATCGTCTGGAAGTAGGGGCTGGTGGCTACATGTGCTCGGATGCCTACATCAAGTTAAAAAAAAATTGGGATCAGGCTAAAATTAAGTTTAAGTAAATAAAACACACATAAATGCCAATTTAAAAGTGATACCTGCATGCAAAAACCACTTCACAATGTGGCGAACGGCTCTCTTTGCAGTCGTTCCTGTTGCCTTCACCCCTTTCATTGTTTGTTTAATCCCCATCTGCCCAGCACTCTGTTTCCTAAATAAATACTCATCACTCGGTGTAAATCGAGTACTGGTAGAAGTAGAACGGCGGTATGGCTTCTGTCTCCTTGGGCCAGTCTCTCGGTCCCGGATAGGGCGAGCCGATACTGATCGGCCCAAAGCTGGGTCAACTCTGGACCCAGACCCTCCTGCTCCCCTCTTGTCCTCCTCCTCAGCAAATGCACGCTTGCTAGCGTGCCTAGCACGTCTAAGCTCGGAGTCTGTGGACTCATCCTCGCTCTCTGGCTCCGACTTACCTGGTGCCTTCCCCTTGCCTTTCCCTTACGAGGTAGACAAATCGCGGTCCCTCCTCCTCTGGAGTAGCTCGTCGTGCAACTCCTCCCTCTGCTCAATCCTAACAGCCCGTTGAGAGGCTCTACCTGTCATGTAGTCTCTCATCTCCTCACTCTTCTCCCTCGGCAACTTGTCACATTTCTTTACATTTCCACATGTTCCGGCAATATGTTGTTTCAGTCGGAACACCCCCCCGTTCATCTCTTTCCCACACCATTTGCATTGTACCCTCTTTCTAACTGGATCTACCATGTGCTCGTGTTCCCAACCCACGTCGGAAGCACATGCTGGTGCTGCATCACCTTGATCGGTCATTGCTTATATCTGCAAAAATTGTAAACAATGCATTAAAAATGATTAGATAACATAAATATTACTTTAGACGCTGTTCGGGAAGCAGACAGCCCAAGTAACACACCATTCGGTATGTTTAAAGGGTTACGTATTTGCCGAAAATGGTTGTAAATCAACGTACGAGGCATTCGAAATTTTTCTCGTACAAAGAACATCCAATCGATGTTCAAACAACTTGAGTGGAGTTGTTCGATCAAAAATCACCAAGTTTAACCATGCTCGGACTCGTCGGAAATGTGTAAAAATAAACGTACGGGAAACCCGTAATTTTTTCCGTGCAAACATCCAATCGAATAGTTCAGAACTTAAACGGACTTGTTCGGTCAGAAATCACAACGTTTAACGACGCTTGGACTCGTCGGAAACGCGTAAGAATGGACGTACGAAGTTTTCGGCGAAGAAATCTTACCAATAACATTCTAAAGATCGAAGAAGATGTTAAATCGATGCCGATCGGAGCTTGGATCGGCGGAATCCCTTGAAGAAGTAGCTTGGAATCGTCGGAATTGCCGCCGGAATCACTGGAATCGCAGCGGAATCGGTGCTAGCAGCTAGGATCGACGATGGAATCGCCGGAATCGTCGATTCCGAGCAAGGAACGCGTCGGAAATCGCCAGAATCGAAGGTAGCCCGCCGCGGGATCGCCAGAATCAACCGCAGCAGTCGATTCCGGCCCTAAAAGGTCCGGAATCGGTTCGATTCCCGGTCCAGAATCGAACCTGTCCAAAGCTTCCGGTCTTCCGACGAATCGGTCGGGATCGACCAATTCCACAAGGAATCGCCGGAATCGGATCGATTCCAACCGATTCCTACTAATTCCGACCGATTCAGCGGAATTCATGCCGGAATCGGTCCTTCCGCATGGAATCGGTCCGATTCCACCGATTCTGTAAACAATGGTTGCATGATAATTGTGGTTTTTATTTTAATTTCTAAAAATTGTAAGAAAACTTGTTAAAAGAGGTGTTTGGCAACATTGACATTTTTTTCTTGTGGTCCCCCACTTTGTTTGGTCATGAATGGTAATTACGCTTTTTTGTTATCACATCTCTCCAGATGTCATAATTTTATGTCAAGAGTTGGTTCACTTTTTATTTTAATATAATTTTTATCATGAAAGTGTATAAAAAATTATCATGCAACCAAACACCCCATTAGAGGTCTTTTATGTGTTCAAACTGATGCTTACAATTTTTATATGAATATCAGCCGATGTTTACATGATTTAAATGTTTAATTGATCTATAGTCAAGCACAAGGATTTATGCTTACATGATTTACATGTCTTCCTACAGATTTATATTTGCAATTTGGGTCTAAATCTGGCAAATAAGAATGAAGACCTGGCATCAAACGTTGGATGAAGTAAAGAATCAAAGGAGCTAATCGTGTTTAGTTGTAGACAGTCACAGAATCTCACTTAGTTTGTAAATTTTGTGCCTTTGATCTCCGAAAATCTTGTCTTTGATATGGACTCTTACTTGGGTGTCAGTATTTTATGTATTGAGTTAAATCAGCAAGACAGGTTCTCAAGGGAAGGAAATGGGCCCACAAAAGGTCCAAACCGAAGACCAAACAGAATTCCAGCCCATTCAAATCAAACCAACTCATTAAGGAGATGCTGTCAAATAGCTGCTTGATTATATGTTGGAAATTCAGTTATAAAAACCAATGACTGTGATAGGAGTCCACAGTACAGAATGCTAAGATTAAACATAATTTTCCTCTGCATAAAAATTGTAATTTTAACACAGACGAGAACAATTTTCGCACTTCAGTCATGGAGATCATAAAACATTGTCATATTAGACATGAAACAAGAAACATACCATAACATTTCCATATAATACTGCCACAGGAATCACACCTGTGCTGAAGTTAGGTTGACCAATACAAATCCTTGATGGTGTAGATCCTGAGTTGATAGAAACTATTCATTATTAACATGCATTTCATTAGCTTTGAAAGAGACAATTCACCTAAAATAAAAAAACAAGTATATAATAAAGCTGAAAAAATCCCTGTCTGTCAAATAAATCACATTTATCTCCATACAATGTTATAAGGAACTGAATAAGAGAATTTGAAAGGGCACCAATGTTAGAGAGAGGGTCATAGACCTTTGTCTAAAATTTGCCTCATGAAAAGCGAAAACTCATCAAAGAATACAAAAGAAGATTACAAAAGCCTTCTATAAAAGAGAGAAGAAGAACCAGTCAAAAGGAAAAGAAACACAGAAGACACAAGAATAAATAAAATAACAAATCCCTCCCTATCAAAAAATAACAAAAACGGTCCCCAACATTTAAGAGACCCCGGAATGTCTGAAGTTCCATTGTAGTAGCACAAAGAACTGTACACACCCCTCTAAATCACGGTTGTACCATCTAAAGTTTCTTTTTCTCCATGTCCCAAAGTATGTCAGGACAACAGAGATCCCAAGTCACCTTAACTTTATCTATTTGTATGAATATATACCCAAGTTCCGCAAAGGGAGCTGATCTTATCCCAGTATTATTCACTCTGCACTTGCTTGAGAAGATGATTCCGAATAATTTATAAAGTATCAGATCCAAAAAACACATGCCGCACGCTCATGGATACATCAAATAGACTAAAGATGCATGAAGTGTGACTCTTGCTCGGCCATCTCAGATTATTACATGAGCTCAGCTCCCCCCAGCTTCCAATCACTCTTCAATTGAAGTTTAACCCTGACTACCCTCAGCTTCCCCCCACAAGACCAATAAAATGGTGACAGATTTATGTCGGATGGGACCAGGAGAGCCATCAATCAAGAGTCACAGTGCTCCCCCAAAGCCCCAAGCCAATCAACTTGTCAGATATCCCAGATTTTTCAGCCAGATAGTGACAAGGATCGCGGGATCGGAATCGGTCCCTGGATCGGTGGGGACCGATTCGATCCGGATCGGATCGGATCGGTCCGATCCAGGCCGATTCATCGGAAGGAAAATCGATCCGGATCGACCCTTAAAAAAACCCTAAAACACCAAAAAATTAACTAAATAAGGAGGTAGATCGGATTCCGATCCGATCTACCCCATTTTGGGGCGATTTCGGGCCCAAAAATGGCCCGAAATCGGCGCCACGGCGGCAGCTTGCCGCCGTGACATCTTCCCCGCCCTATCGGGCGGGGAAGAGGGCTGCCGCGGCGGGATGGCCGCCGCGGCAGCCTGGGGTCGATTCCGGCGAGGGAATCGCCAGAATCGATCCGGAATCGACCGAATCGGTCGATTCCGGCACCGATTCCACCTACAAACATCGATCCGGACCGATCTTTGGTCCGGATCGGTAGTTCCGCCGGGAATCGGATCGGAGGGGTCCGATCCGATCCAAGAATCAGCCGATCCCGATCCGGATTGGCCGATTCTGCAATCCATGGATAGTGAAGAATATTTGTAATTTCCTGAATATCTTAAGTAAACGTTGGTTTTTGAGCTGGCTAACAGCATGCTGTACAACCAATTTGACAACTTTTTATCAGATGCCTGAATACGAATATAAACTCTGGCTTAAATATAGGCCACCTGTGTGCTCTAATAAAGATAAATAGTGCACCCAACTTTACATATCCATCAGGGGAGACATGTCTGGACATCTGACGCTCTGGCCCGGCTATGGACTGGGTTTCTGTTCATACATTGGCAGTCGGCACGAAAACAAGAGCAATTCATTAATTTATAAAATGAAGGTTGCAAAGTGGTTAAGGCACAAAAGGACCAATCCACAAGATAGATCAGTCCTTAGAAATCAAAAAAATCTGAAACAACAAAGCCTTATAATGAAAACAGAAAGATGAAACCTCGCCTATCGGATTAAAAAGATGAGAAATCCATAAACATTTGAAAAAGAAATAAGTCATGCTTATCTTAAGCCAATTCTGAGCCTCTACCACTCACGAATAAAGTTAACAAACAGTGTTCAAAATCTGCCTTGGGTGCTAAAATGAACCTTCATATCACCTGTTATTATGCACTGTCTTTGGCAAACAAAAAAAAACATCATATACTTTTATATTTAATTGATCAGTCCTCAAGCTCTCCCAATTCAGTAGAATTTAGAAATTTTCTACATTTTGTCTAAGTTGAGCTTCGGGTTGGGGGGTCAATAAAGGGAATTTCTAGTTATGGCCCCAAAGTAGGTGCCCTTCTTTTTCCTGTTTTATAGCCCCTTCTCTTCTCCCCTTTCTCATTCTACCCTCCCCATCACCTTCCTTGCACTGTACGATGTTTCTATGTTTAGTTAGGACCTTTTTTAATACAATATTAAGCACTGATTCACCAATATCAAATTGTTTTTGATATTTGATAACATCAAATCTATTGTTGAAGTATCCGATAGAAATATCAGAATTGATACTCTACTAGTTTTAAGATCAACACAAACAGGTCCTTAATAAACTGTGGTCTTTCAACCACCACCTTCCAAAACGAAATTAGAGGAAGAGGGAATGTATTAGGTGATGTGAATGTAGATGGTGCCCACCCCCACATTTATAGAAAGGGGTTCACCGTGCCACCTCATGCCACGAAATTACATAAATATATATAAGTTATTAAAAATATAAAATTTCATACATATACATTTCTAAAATTTTCCACAGAAACATTTCTGACACCTCATGTTTGAGGAATTGCATAAATAAGCCCTTGATACTATTTAAAATAAAAATAAACTAACAATTTATAAATAGCAATTATTTATTTTTAAAATTTCAATTATAAAATTTTCAATCCTCCACAATGAGCCCGCACCAGACATATAGAACACCAACTGTACCTCACTTAGAAAAAGCAGCGAACTGCCCTTACTGGCAGCCCTGACATCCTTGTGACCCTTGCTAGCACATCTCTTGTCTTGCTTTCCACGATCTGTCACCCCCTAAACCGATCACCCTCACAATTCATTTAATTACAACAGCAACATTAACAATTCGTTTAACTCTTACACGACAGCAAATATTATCAGCTTCCAGAAAAGACAAACAATCTGACTCAACGAAGCAGCCTTTCTGCATTCAAAATTTTTGGACTTCAGATTATTCTTAATAACTGACCAGAATCGTGGGGAAAAAAACAAGAAGACATTTAGCGCCAAAGACTTAATTAGCATCTATACCAAACACTCTCTACCCCGGAAGGCCAGATCACCCAACCCAGTAGGTTTCCCGGCCGACGGGCCCGGAAACGACCCCGCCCGGGTGACTCTACAGTGGCCCTGTGTGGGGTTGCCTGAGTCGTCGCCGGGTCGCCCGACCCGGCAACCCGGTCGGCCGGGTCATCTGACCCCGGGACGACTCCTAAGTTAAATTTTTTTCTTGTATATATCACTTTAATTATTACATACTTTTTTTCTTTTGGGGGGCTTCACCTCCATGATAACCCCTCCCCCCACAAGGGGCGCTGCCCCCGTGATCCCGGTGACCTTACCGCGTAGGTCAATCCACGACTACTTTGCGCCCCCCGTTTAATAATATTATAATAATATTTCACAATCACTTATACTATCGCACATATATAAATTTTATAATCATAAATATGTTATATACTTAAATTTATAAAAACCTATTTTAACTCTTCTCATTCACGCACACATTGTATTTACTTATATACATAGATAAAACACTCATATTCAATTATAACATAAAAATATAATTATATTTATGTATATTTTTATATATACATAAATATATATAATATAAAACTATTGTTTCTATTTTTTCTTATTTAATATAATTTAATATTTTTTAATACTTTTATAATAAAATAAATAAAAATCCGACCTCATTCGACTAGGTCGGTTTTGGGGCCAACTAACCCCGGGACGACCCCTGACCTGGCCTTCCTTGCTCCCTACACCTCCTCTAAAAAGGAGCTGAAAAAGGAATCCTTCTTCATGTTTCCAAGTGAGTTGAGAGGCCAAGTGTTAAACAAAGGTTTCCACATATCGTTTCTTTAAACAAGCCCTCCTAACATTGAATCACTCCCACCTTAGTGTGTGCATCCTCTGTTAGGACCCGGCCCCCTAATTGGATAGCACTTCTAAAATTCCTACACTTCTGTTGGCGCCTTAAATTTTCACAAAAAAAAGAAAGAAGAATACAACAAATAAGAAAATCGAATGGGAGGATTATCCCAAACAAACTACGATACAAGTTAAGGGCCAACCTTGTGCATGCTCCTACGTCTTGGCTTAACCTAAAAGAATCACAACACATGGACATGTTAAGGGCCAGCCTTGTGCATGCTCCTACGACCTTAAGGTTGACATAAAAAAGTCGGATAAAGATCCCAACGTCATACCATCCCCCTGACAAGGAAGAATTTACCCATTAATCTATGAAAAGGTTACGGACGTATATCATGCCGACATGCCTAGCCATGTTAATGAGGTTCATCAGCCATGGGACAAGTCCCCAAATGCCTATTCAAGGTCGGGTGCACTCGATCCTAAATCAATAGAAAGGAGTCCCCCCATACCTATCAAAGGCCAGATGTATTCTATTATAAACCAATCTGGATGAATTTCCTAAGTGCCTAACAAAGGCCCTGGAGAATTTGATCCTAATTCATGGGCATTATGGCATTCATGTCTTCCCATACACACGTATTCCATATTTCAAGCAATGGAAACGTATCATGTTCAGAGCATCATTGTACACCATAAGGAGAGTATCAATAGCCCTATGAACTTTATGCAAGTGTGAACAAAGAAGAAAGAATCTAAAAAAAATTCTTTTATGAAAAAATAGATTAAAGGGATCCTAAGTGACCTGCAAGATGACAGACTTCAGACTTTCAAGAGGATAGAAAGCTGTAACTCATCAAAAATTTAAAGATCCAAGTAGCCTCAAATTCTGCACAAGGACTGAACATCAGAACATTTAAGATTCTGAAGATTTGAGAAAACCAAATTTGATACTGATGAGAATCAAAGTCACCAAGCAAACAAATATGAAAACAAATTTTAAAATAAGACAGGATAAGGAGATCTAAAACCCACAATTTCAATTCAGCATTTAATATTAATGAATTCCAAAACTGCCAAAAAAAATCCAAAGCATTAAACCCATGATATCTGACGACCAGTTTGCGATGGCAGTCCATAATTCAAGAAAAACGAAAATTCTGACACTCACTAAACATCAAATCTGAGTATGAATTGAATCAATTTTGAAAATCTGGCAAGTGAGAATAATAGGCATGGAGGATTAATAGGTAAGTGAGAATAATAGGCATGTTGAAGAAGAATCGCCACCGAAGACACCACACATTGCCTAAATCGTCGCCGAAATGGTTGTCGAAAGAGTTGGAAAACTAGAATCGTTTGGATTGATGATGGAATCGCTACATCACCCAGGGAGTTGTTGGATCGCCGCCAGAATCGCCTGGATTGCCCATGGAATCACTTGTATCGCCACCAGAATCGCCTAATCGATGCTGACATCGCCAGAAATCAAGATCCCTAGGTGAATGCAAGCTTGAATCAACCCTTAGATCCCGATGCAGGCCTTAAACGGCCGATATTAGATCGATGACAGGTCTAGATCGGGCCCGATATCGATCCACCATCGGGACTTAAGTTGTCCCAACAGGATCGATCAGACCAACTAATTCAATGTCAGAATTGTTTAAATCGGATTGATCAAGGCCAATTCAACTAATTCTAACTCATTCCTCTAGAATTCCTTCCTAAATCGGTCCTTCCACCCAGAATCGAATTGAGGCCGGCCGATCTAATTCAAGAATCAGCCGATTCTGATATGATCCAGCCTATTCCATAATCAATAGTTAGATCCAACTCGGTCCTCATCATTTCGACTAAGTGATGTGGGACAAAGTCAATAGAACCACCACCATTGTTGTTTATATACATTTTACACTTATAAAACATCGAATATACATAAAATACCTTTCGATGAGCACCATAAAAAGTGGTGTGAGATGAGGTACAACATATGACCATGTACATGTCTTGTGGCATCCCCTATGTGCATAGATTGCAGAATCTACCAATTCCCTAATCAGATCGGTCTATCATGATCTGAGATAAAATCCTCAGAGAATCGGCCGCAATTGAAACCTTGATTTTTTTTAGATTTTTTAAAAAGAGTCAAGTCAAATCGACCAAGAATCGGCCGAAATCGAAATTAGAATTTTTTTAAACATTCATCGATCCAAATTGGTGGCAAAATAATAACCAAAGAAGTGAAAGAACAATACAATAGGCCTTTAAAAGAGTTAAGACAACAACTTCAGCTACAAAATAAGTATAATGAAACATATTTGTAAATGGCTTTTGTATGCATGTTGATCCGATATAACCTTAACCATTATCATATTTTTGTTATCGTTCTATAAGTTGAGTTTAACATGTGTTTTAATGTTACATTCATGTTGGTGCCCCAACTGATGCCATTACTAATCTCTACTTCCAAACTATGGTCGATGCTATTAGAGAGACTGGATCGTCATTAAAAGTCTCAACCTCCAAATACACTTACGAAAATAAATTAAATATAAAGATTGAGAAACTAAAGTCGTGGATAGATAGATTTCGAGTAGTCTGAAAGAAAAGAAGTCGTATTGTTATGTGCAATGAATAGACAGAAATATAGCAAAGAGTATAATCAACATCTTTGTCTATTTTTCCAAGGACACATTTTTAAGCCCATTGTCGTATCAGACCACATAAAGAATGCATATTACCATTTTTTTTCTTTTAATAATGATGTCTAAAATATGCAATATGGATGGCAATAGTGCAATGGCGTTAAGGTGATGAGAGGACATTATCAGTTATATAACATTTAGCAAGAACTAGGCAAAACAGAACAAAAGTTAAGTTAGAAGTATGTCAAAAATCTAAAGATTTCTCTTACCCATCAAATACTTAATATTATTTTTCTCAATTTTTGAGATGCAATCATATAGTGCGAATTGGTGTTTACTCCGATCTAGATTCAAGATAAGCATATGACAAGGTTACTCCTAGTATGATACAACAGATAATTTTCATTTTTCTATTTATAGTACTTGTGGATTAAAAGACTACGGTATTTATGGTTATTCTCAATTCTTACAGTTGAATGGTGGATACAGGTGAGCACTATATGTTAATAGAATTCACTTGTTACTATTGTCATTCGCATATTGAGGCAAAGCACAAGTTCTTCTTAATAAGAGAAGAACTTTAGCATATTCAATCAAAGCACAAGTTATATACACAAATAGAAAGAATAAATTGAAAAGTAACAAATTAGATAAGCAGGTCTTTTGTCACTACAACATACAATTGAAAATCAAAAATAACAAAGAGCGACAAAGAATATCAAAAAAAAGATTTTCAGGACTTAGGTAGAGAAAGGGGATCCCTTGAGAAAAATTCATGTATCTTAACTCTTTTTTCATTAGATTTTAAGTCTATTTGCCCCCATGGTAGATGGCCCAATCCCCTCTGTCATTTCATGTATTTTTGTTATTGAATTAATAGAATTTTGGCCTCAGCCGTAGTAAAAAAAAGGCAGAGCATATCGATAAAAAGTTAAAGCTAGAGGACAAGAGGCCACTAATGTTGACTTGGAATACCTTTTCCAAGATGAGCATCCACTAAGAACTTGGATAAAGAATAAGGATGAGAGACCACTTACAAAGTTTGAACCAAATGATCGTGCACAGGCCAAAGAGAAACTTGACAATGTTCAAGCTGAAGATGAAGAGATAAAACAACAAACACAGCCTACAATAGTTCCAAATCCAACTCCTTCCAAACAGAAAAGGTCATATAAGATAAAAGCCAATAAAACAAATTTGGAGGATTTCAACATTTGAAGAAGGTCCACGTCCACTAGTGTAGCATTAGCAGAAGAAGTTGGAAAGAAAAAAAATTAAAAATCATAAGACATGTGAGTCTAGATGAGAGTACAAAAGCACTATTTTCAATAAGTAATGACTCAGAAACAATTGCAAAAACTCCACGGCAACATGAAAATTCAGGTGGAGGTGAAGGTGATGCTTTAGGTGCATGTATAAGTGGAGGGGGACAGACTGATTTGTCCACCGCAAACATTTTAGCAGCCGACGTCAACGTTGGACACAAATGAGATTTTCTTGGTAGTACGTAGTACATTGTTATATAGATGAACTAAATCTAAGTGCAATGCAAGTACATATTCCATCTGCACATCCACCACCATATAAAAAATCACTTTATTAAGATGGCTCAATCATTATTCGAATATAGCTACGGGTCTATTATGAGTTCTCACTCACATTGGACTTCAGAAAATACAAATATATGAGAAGTCACATAACATTTAACATATTCATAGACATTGGTAAAATTAAAGTACTCTTTATTGATTATATCATCTATACCATGTTTGTTTTATTGGATCCACTCATTGATATATGATTGTGCACTTATCTTCATACATTTCAAAATAATATGTATGTGTGATTGGATGTTAGTTTATCCTTTTTCTAATTTTTTTAAAAACATGGCCCAAATGTCATTTTCCACTAAAACAAAAAAGTATGTACACATTTTCTACCAAGCTCATTTTTACAAGTTTACACGTTTTTATGATTTTTTATTTTTTAACAATTTAAAAAAAAATGTCGTGTTTTCTCCCCGAGAATTGACCTTTTCCATCAGGATTCACCGATCTAAGTACTGATTCCAATTCCACGATCTTTGGTTATAGAATTCTATGTGATTGTGAGATTCCACTAAAGTTAAAATGAAACTTCTATCCTGCAACTATAAAACCACCAATGTTATATGATGGTGAATGTTGGATAGTAAAAGAATTAAATGTTGTTGAAAAGAGAATGTTAAGATGGATGTGTGGCCTTACTAAGTTAGATAGAACACAAAAAGAATATATTAAAAAATATGAGCGTAGGGACAATTGTAGACAAATTAAAATAAAGAAGACTGACATGGTTTGAACATATTAAACATAGAACTAAAGAAGCACCATTAGAAAAGGAAGAAAACATCGAAATAATACAAACAACAGAAAAAAGACAAGTAGACCTAAGTTAATCTAGAAGAGAATAATCCGATATAATTTGGATGAGTTAAATATCTCTAAAGAAATAGCTCAAAATAAATGTGAGTGAAGAAAAATAATCCATGTGGCCAACCCCAATTAATTTGGGATTAAAACTTGAGTTGAATTGAGTTGAGTTGTTGTTTCCAATAAAAATATATCGCTACTTAGAAAAGTCATTTCTCACTAATACATGAATAGAAAAATACTCCAAAAACATCTGTTGGAGAGCGGGTACAATTCAGACTTCTAAAACAAATGGTAATTGGACAAAAAAAATTAACATGATTGATAACAGAAGAAGAAAAAAAATGAAGCTGTTAGATGAGAAGAGAAAAAAATGAGAAACATTACCTGTCAGTTCCTGAATGAAAGTATTATAAGCGAGAACCTTGGAATGGTTGATAAGATCCCATACACGTAAGATTCCATCCAAATGAAGAACAAAAATCAATTTCCTCCCGCACACTTCAGATATTGTCAAATCCTTAACCCCTGCAGTGGTTCTTCCTCTGCACATATCTTCAGTGTAAGACACAATCCAAACAGAAGGGATGCTCATTAAGTGGCATTAAGTTAAATTCATGGGTACAAATGTCTATCAACCTTGTGAGATCATTTTGTGAAGAAACTGTGAATAGTACTCTTCCATCTAACATATCACAAGCATTTATCGATCGAAGTAGAAGTGCAAACATATTTCAATCATTTTCCAAGCATGATATAAGTTACAAACTCCTGCTCTTTTCAAATATAATAGCTTAGTATGGGGGACAGGTATTCTTTTAGACGTTACTTTATCATGTGTGTACTGTCATTTAGCACAATGAATAATATATGTTAAACATAAAAAAATGACAAATTTCGTGAATGACCTGTTAATGACAATTAAAACTTGGCAACACAATTGCCACTTCCAAAGCCGTCATCACTTTCAAATTTGGAGGTGGGAACAGAAAACGAAGCAGGCTTTTTCTCATGTTTTTTATTCCACTACTTCATATACGGGGAAAAGGAAGCAGAAACAAGTCTCCACCAATCCATTTAAAAAACTAATGAAGAAACATCTCTATATCTAAGATTTCAAGTAGGTACTGCAATACAACAAGGCTTTGTAAAGTCTGCAGGGGAGATGGATGGACCTCTGACGGGTAGGTTCCTAAGAGCTTTTATGTGCTTGTAAAAGACAGTTAAAGTGCAGTTGGGCATTAATGAGGGGGTGAAATAGGAACAGTGCATTTAATGTGCTTTTATCCTTAACACAATGGACGATGTTGTGACATTAGTGAAGCGAAAGACAATAAAATAGGGTTGCATTGTAAGTAGGTCAGCTTGGAAAATGTGGCCTTTTGGCACCACCAAGAGAGTATAGTTGGTCCTTGGAATGCGATGAGTGATAGGGAAGCATTAAGTTTTCAGTAGTCAGCGTTGATTTGGGCATTTGAGATGTCAGATCCAGCCAATTTCCTGTTCTATGATTAATTCTAGAAGCTCAAGAATGCTCATAAGAAAATTTCCACAAATTTTCCCCAGTTATTATTGGTGATCTTCAATTTTCAATTTTTTGAAGGTGGCCGATGCCACAATTCCATTAGTTCATAAAACAAGAATAGAGAGTTTAAACTTTGGGCCTTTGGGGATGTTGGCACCCAAAAAATGTCATGACATCCAGAACTAGCAAGTTTTGGGCAAAATACATGAAAGAAAATTGAACAGGCAAGTGTGATCCACTTTTCATCACATTTAGGGCCAACGGGCCGAATGGGCCCAATAAGCCTTATTGGGCCCAACCAGCTGGATGATGACTTGATAACGGTCAGACATCACCATCTTGTCCGTCTAGCTCAAACTTGAGCAACAACGAAGTCGGATCGAAAATCCGACTTGAATTCAACAAGTTATGGGTCAAACGGTGAAAACACTCCCAAATGGCCTTTGGTAGGCTTTATGGGCCCAAATAACAAAATAAGTGGGCTCACAACACTGTACCAGTCAAGACATTTCCAACGGCGCCTCACATGTCAAAATCTGGCTTCGGACAATAAAATGACCGTTTTGCCCTTGTGGGATTCGGGCAATATGGGGAAGGTCCAAAGAAAAGTGACATCACCAAAAGGTCTACTTGACTTTCAGATAAACAATAACAGAGTCAAATCGGCAATCCGACCCATATTTGGAAAATTATGAGGAAAACACTGAAAGTCAATTTTCGAATGGCCTTAATAAGGGCATATCAAGTCTAAAAAATAAAACAAGTGCGTCCATGGGGCTGTACCAGTTGAGGGCTTCGCAACGGTACTCTGAATGTCAGAATTCGATTTCGGATGGTACCCGAACGGTAAAATGACCTCTTTCGCCCTTGGTAGGTTTGGGCAATTCGGGATAGACCCGTTAATATCTTGGTACATCATTAAGCCCGCCAAGCTCCATATTGAGCAACATTAAAGTCAGATCAGAAATCTAACTTGTATTCGGCAAGATATGGGCAAAACAATAAAAGTGGACTTCCAGGTGGTCTTTGCTGGGCTTGGTGGGCCCAAATGACCAAATCAGTGTGTCAACAGTATTGCCTCGACAGAGAGCTTCGCAATGGTGCTTTGAATGTCAGAATCCGACTCCGGATGAAAAAATGATCGTTTTGCCCCTATTGGGCCCAGACAAATCCAGACAATCCCATTAACATCTGGCACCACCAGAAAGTCCTTCTGACTTCTAGATGAACAACATCAAAGTTGGATCATCAATCCAATCCATATTTGAAAAGTTATGAACAAATTTTGAAAAATTGCAAAGTCAGCACGCATTCCGAGATAGGGCGGAACTGTTCAAATAATTTCAGATAGTAAGATCTATACATGGAAACAAAAATTCTGGTGTATAGATATTTAATTGTATTTAAATACAATTTTCGAAACTTTGGAGGGCCGAGATTGCATCGATCGGAAAAATCTCCTAGATCGGTGATCCCCGGACAAATTGACAATTCTTGACTGTTGATACGATGGAACACAAGTTCTACGATCGTCGGAACATCTTCCGGGATAATTACCGGTCAATTTCAGAATTAATTAACTTGATTTCATCTAACTGTCAAATCGGAATCATTTTTGATGGAGATTAAGTCAAAAGTGCCAACCAGCCTCATTTAACGTGCGCACAACTCAAATAAAAAAAAAACTGTCATGCCCACGTCCCCACTTCCTTCCCACGATGCTCTCCCACTCTCTCCTCTCATGAAACAGCCGCCACAGAGGCTGTTACAGGGACCCAATCACCAGCCGGGGGAGAGGAGAGGATGGGCAATCCTCCTTGCTGCTCCCACCTGTTGCGTCGATGGGGAAAAAATGAAGATGAGGCTACCGGATGCTAGTGCCCCTGCTGCGATCTGATCTTTGTCATCTGTTCAAAGAGAAGATGCCGATGAAGATCTTTCCTCTCTTGCTGCTGATGCCTGCGCCCGTAGAAGAAGAAGTTGGTGACCTTGCTGCCATGTGGGTGTTGCTGCTCTTCCCCCCTTGCTATCGAGATGCTGGCAGATGAAGGAGAAGGAGCATACGTCTCCTCCTTATGTGCTGTCAAGGCTTGCAATCCCCTTCACGTTGTTGTACATGGAGGAACCTGCTATTGCCACGTGCTGCCTATGTTGCTTCTATCAGTTGTTGTCTACGCTGCCTTATATGCCCCTGTTTATGTTACATGTTGCTGCCGCCTTGGAGACGCCCCTGCGCACCATCCTTGGAAGGCTAACGAGAGGTTGCCAATCCCTCCTTATGGCCGAGCCTTCCATCTCCCCTTGAAAGCCCATGTCAAAGTCCACCTAAAATCCCTTGGTCCGGACCCTACCTGTTTTTACTATCTATCAAAAAAAAAAATCAGAATAACCCCCGTCTGGATCCTTTAGTAGACCCCAAAAGGCCACCAGAGTTCCAATGTTCGGACACCTAAAGTCTACCAAAACCCAGCACACACCCCTGGTCAAACCTATTTCAAACAGACCCTTATATAGTTCTCGATTCTTCTCCAAACACCTCTTAATTGGGGTCTGTCCAAGGGAAGTCAATAAGACAAAGAAAGGCTGCTGGGTCTCAAGCGGAGCTGGCCGCCAGGGCCTTAGTTATAAGAAGCTAGCCACCAGGGCTGTGGTCATTAAAACTGCAGAGGCTGACATGAACGTGGTGAATAGAAAGGAATTGAAGTTAGTAAGACATTGATTGTCAATGTTCTCAAGGCCGCCAGGGCCAGCTTCTGGCCAAAACCAACAAGGCCGCCAGGGCCCATTTCATCAAGATCTTCAAGGCCACCAAGGCCTAGTTTTTGTCCAGAATCAGCAAGGCCACCATGGCCAATCTTTATCAAGAGATTTCAATGCCGCCAAGGCCCAATGAAGACAAGTCTGGCCGCCAGGGCCTCAAGAACATAAATTGGTCATCAAGGCCTTAAAAAAATAATTTTACTCAAATCTGAAACAAAAAAAAAATTTAAGAGCTAGCCTATTTCACATAGGTTACCTCAAGGGACGGGCACTCGGGCATGTCCCCGGCGTGTTTGATCCTGAACGGGGAAATGGGCAAGCTCCCATCTTCTACCGATCCTTCCTCCAAAGTAGGGAGTATCAAACTCCACCTACTAAAAGACGTATATCTCATCAATTTAAGGGGAGGTCATGTCAAAATTTTCCCTTAAATTAAAAATGAGAAAAATATGCCAAGGAAAGATCATCCTATGTCCATCAAGGACTAAGAGAAATTTATCAATGGGAAACACGACATTTTATGTCCCCCACATGTAATTTGCATTCGAATTTGTCGATAAATAGAATTTCGAATTTTGCATGTCATTATTGTCATCGGAACTTATGAAAAACCCCATAGACTTGGAGGAATGTAAAATATATATATAATAAATTAAGTATGAAAATAACGATAATCTGGTCAAACCAGTCAACATAAATTTTTTCCCATCTCGAAAATAATTTTCAGATAATCAAAACATAAAAAAATAAATTTTATGAATCAAAATGCCAATTAAAATAAAATAAATCAAATAAACCCAATAAAAATAATAAAATATAGCCAAATAAACCAAAATACCCCAAACAGGTTCAAAACACCAAATTCATTAAGTTATTCCACAACATAAAAAAATGGCAAAGAATCCCAACTAAAAAAAATCGAAGTCAACTCAAAATCAAACCCAAAACAAAAAATAATTGTGGAACAGATCCTCAATTAAAAAAATGTGTTAAATCCTAACTTAAAATGACATTTAAATGAAATGCAACCTAAACAAAAATCATAATTTGGATTCAACCAAAAGATATCAAGTCCTAATTAAAACAAAAAAAAATCAAACTTTTAAAACAAATCCAGATCGAGTTGAAACCAAATCACTCACATAAAAGACATTAAGCCTTAATCAATTCAAATCTTGAAAATCCCCAAATCTAAAAATTCAAATGTGAAACCCAACCAAATCAAAAATTAAATAAAAATGAACATCCATCAAATTTCAAACCCTATTAAAAATCCTCAACTTAAACAAAAACAAATCTTAACAACAAACCTAATTCAAACAATTCAAATAAATTCAAATCAAATCAAACTAAAGTTCAAAATACTAAGTTTTGCATTCCAAGTGTATGGGGCTATTGCTCCCATGTGTTGATTGTATGGATGTATGTCTTCTATTCACAAAATTGTTATGGCGGCTAATCAAGGGTATTCGAGTATTCTCAATGTAATTAACATCGGATCTTCGCACCATCTGATGGGGAGATGTCAAAACAAATTTTCAAAGAACCTAATAACCTCAACATATATTTTTATGCATACCACTGACCTAGCTAATACTGTTATGAAATACCACATATTTTCCTAATAGTCAAGTCTAAGTCAAAAGTCAAATCAAAATGAGAAAATGAATTTCCGAAATTTTATGAAAATTGAGGTTCCAACAGGGGACAAACAAAAAAAGAGGAAAGATGTAAGGAGTTGTGCTAATGGACACCTACTGAAAGGGTGATCATCGAGAATTTCTTCCAACTAAAAAACCTCGTTGAACAGCCATCTGATTTAGGTAGCTGCCATGGTGAGCAAATAACCATTCCTTGACAAAGCATGCTGTCTATACCAAAATAGAACTAGTATTTGTTAACACCCTGTTGGCACCCAAAATGTTCTTACCAAGAAAAGGGAGGGATCGCACATTAAGCTTCATAATTGCAGAAGAGATTTACAATTTGGAAATAAAGAAGAGAAGAAAAGAAAAAAAAGAGAAAAGGAGAGCTACTGTCCGGTGATTTGAGAAGAAAAAAAAGAGCTTGCACAAGGACAAGGTAATGAGGGAATAGCCGGACGATGGCCTAGAAAAAATGTGCATGGCCGTGGTAGAAGGGGGGTTGGGTCGAACACCTTGCAGAATTGATGACTTGCTAAAAAAACTGCTGAACCACAGAGAAATTCAGTGGTTGCAAAAATTGCTTGATTGGAGAAGATTCGAGCGTTGGAAGTGGACCTATCAGTAACAAGGAGCGGTTGAAAAAAAGAGAGAAAAAATGGAAAAAAACGGGGCTCACCGCATCTGAGTATTGTAGCCGATTTCCGATCGAGGGTAGCTGAAGGTGGAATGTTGTAGATCGCAGTCATGCAGTATCTCCTAAACAAGGGAAACGCCGAGATTCATCCTCCCAACGAGTTCCAATATCGGTAGGCGATGTCTAGGATCCTCTACAACGCCTTCTAAGATTTGTTGTCCGACTAGGACTAGGTTTCAAAGCTTCCAAGACCATCTCGAAACAAAACTCCCTGTTCAGGAAGTCTCCCAATGGCAGAGGGAAGCAAGAGCCAATCCTAAAGATCTCGGACTTATCCGAGCTTGTTTCAGAGTAGGATTTCCCCCTTTCGAAAGGGCTCCCGACGTCATAAGGAAAGTCGGGAGCATATATGGGGGTAGCAAGAGCCATCAGCACAGAGGATCGCGAGAGGAGAAAGAGAGAGGTGAGAGGAAGACCAGAGAAGAGGAGGTTACTAGGAATCGTCTTCAGTCCCGAGCGGCACCGACGAGTTGGTGCTCCTCACCGACAACGCCGGCAAGTCATTCTCCTCTCCCAATCACGAGGGTTTTGCTGTATACTCCCCACGGTGCCAGCAGACCCATCTCTTCTTCCCACCGAGGCTATCGGGCCTATCGCCTCCTTCCTGCACCACCATTCGCGCCATCAAGGGCCCTTCCTTTTCCCGCCAAGGCTGTCAAGCCTTTGCTTTCCTCCCTGAAGTGTCGTCAGAGTCTCCAAAGGGATACAAGACGTGGAGTTGCTATCGCGAGGTGAGCCTCGCGTTTCCCTCGAGTAGTCGAGCAGCCGATCCCAGGCTCTCCTTTCCCGAGCTAGCCGATCTTCACGTCGTCCCCCCTCTTGCGAAACCCTTGGGCACCCGAACGATCGGGTTGGCCCCCGCTCGCGAGGCGATGGGCCGGCCGGTCTCCCACTCTCCTCCGGTTCAAGACAGCCGGTGGGGCCCACCGTTGGAGATGTCAAAAAAAATGAAATGAAAAGGATGCCGTCGCAGACACGGCAACCGTGGGCCGCAGGAGGTCCAACAAGCTTTGGCCAATAGTAGTTACAAGGAGGATTTAAATGACATCAAAAATTGCTTAAAACAAACCATCTATGAAAATTAAATAAAATTCACTAATTTATTAAACAAATTGAGATAAACAATGGCCGGTTATAAACCCATTTCATGGTCTCGACATAACCTAAAAGAATTTAAAACAAAGAAAAACTAAGAGGCCGGTTCTAAACTCATCTCTTGACCAATAATTCAAAAAAATAAGTAAAAATAAAACAAATAATAAGCTGAAATCTAAATAAAAATTCACTTAATATGAACAAACCGAGACAAACATAAGACCGGTTCTAAACCCACCTCATGGTCTCGGCTCAACTTAAAAGAATTCAAAACAAAAGGAAAACCAAGAGGCCGGTTCTAAACCCACCTCTTGATCCCAATGTCTTGCCATTTCATGACGATGGACGATTCAATCACCAAGTGATGAAGATGCAGATGATCAACATTCAATACGAGCTATTTCTACATGCCTACCAAAGGCCGGACTATGCTCGATAATTTCAAATTGATGAGATGGACATCACAGTGCCTATCAAAGGCCGTAAAAAATTGTGACTTTGGATAGTGGCTGTTATGCCCTTCGGCTCGCTATTCAGTAGATGGTGATATCAGGAACACAAACGGCCATATGAACTTGGAGGGATGCAAGTGCTTACGTAAACAAAAAATAAAAAACAACAAAAATAAAAAACAACAAAACAATGAAAAAGTTGCATCACGGTTGATCTGAAGTCTGATCCAATCGGAGAGTTAATGAAACAATTTGGAGAACCGAGATCCGGAGGGCTGGTGGAACCAATGAGCCAGGGGACTTGGTGCCCGGAATCCATCATGCAGTCAATCAAATAATAAAGGAAGCAAAGAGTTTAGTGAACTAGGAGGGAGTTTTGAATTCAGACCTTGCAATTCCTAATCATCAAAAGGAATAGGGGCTCTTCAACATAAAATTCCGAGGCCTGGTGTTCATTGCGTGAAGCACAAGGTTTAATCCTCAAATTTCTGGACCACCAGAGCCGAAAATACACTCATCGGCCTACAATTGAGAATCAAATCTTGAATTCCCAGATCAGCTACGAACTGAAATGCAAACAAGGCTGAAATATAAACTCAACTGGTAAGGATTAACTGTCAGTGAGCCACATCTGAACAGAACTTCTGTTAGAATGTGAATTCAAACAAATCTGCAATTTAGTTTTTCCAAACAGATGGAAAACAAACACCACAATCTGTAACAATCAGACCCAGTTCCCTTTGGATTAACCAAATCCAAATCAAAGCCTAGACATCAATTGCAATCTGAAAATTGTAGGATAAAAAAAATTGAAGCTCTTTCAAATAAAAGTTCAATCAAGTCAAGCAAGCATGATCTCAATTCCAAAACAGATTGCCAAGTCTTGATCCGCTAACAGCATCCTAATCAAGCAAACATAATAAAAAATGACAAGCGTGGATCAAAACCAACTCTAACCAACTCTAGCCAACGTTGAATCTAATTCAAATCTCAAACAAGATCACAAACAAAACATTAAAAGTCAAATTGAATTAAATCTTCTCAAACCCAATCCAAATCAAGTCTTCCTCGAATTAAACCAATCCAGGTCAATATTTGAACAAATCAAATCTCTCAAACCGAATCAGAAATAATTTCAATCAAATTGAATACAAACAAACTCCCCCCAAATCAATCAAACACCAAATCAGAAGGAACCTGCACAAATCTGTAAATTGAAAAGTTGTGGGATTAAAATTTGAAATACTTTCAAAGAATCAGCTTCAAAGTCAATGCAGAATCCAAGCAAAATAAACATCAAGTCAAATTCAAATAACATACATTTCAACTAGAATTTAAAACAATCTAATCTTATAAGTCAGATTCAAAATCAACTTTAACAGAATAATTCCAATGCAAACCAAATTGAAATTAAACCAATAAGAAACTCATGATCCAAATAATCTGTAAGCTACTGCCCAAACAAGCCAAACCCATCTCAAATTTCAACCAAATCCAATCCAACCCAAATAACATAAAATCAAAGAAAACTAATCCATGTAGAAATCAAGACAGAAGACTAAAAATTTAAAAATTCATTATAGGATTCATCAAATTCACAAGATAATGAACATGACCCACCAACCTAATAACATACATCCAAATCAAAAACTCAATCGGAGCTTTAATCCAAAACTTAAACAGGACCTTAAAATTAACTTAAATCAAAACTACAAGCCAAATCAAATCCAAATCAAATCTCCCAAGTTGAATCAACTCCAATCAAACAAATTTAACTCAGATTAAAATGAATTTACAATTAATAAACAACCCAAAAGCAAGACCCAACTTTTTAAGACAAACCAAATCAAATTTCCAAGCAAACTTTAATAAACTCACTAAATCCAAAAACAAATCTTCATCCTGTCAAGCATTAATCTAAATCAAACTTCTTAAGTCAAAATTCAAAATTCAACCCCATTCCAAGCAAACTCAAATCAGTTTTAACAAAACGAATTTAAACTAAATTCAACTCAAATCAAATTGAATTTAAACCAAATTCAACATAATTTTAACCAACAAATTCAAATTAAGCAAAATCAAAATCAAACTTAAAAACAAACCAAATTAAAATACATTAAGTGCTTGTATTCCATCAAGTTCATGGGATTGTTTCTCCTGCGAATGTGAATATTCATTTTTGTGGATGCATGTTCTTCTATTTCATGAATTGTTATGGCAGATAATCAAGGGTATTCGAGTATTCTCGATGTAATTAACATCAGGTCTTCGCACCATCCGAGCAAAAACTAGGAGACCACAAATTTTAAGCCAAGCAAGTTTACCCTTATCAGCAATAACAAAGCCGAACCCCTCTTCCTCCAACGATGGATCCAAATAACTATAATGACATCATTTATGCCCAAACAGAGTACTTCAAACCTTCCTTCAAGTTCAACCAGTTGTGAAGGACCGATCGGTTTTCTTCCCAAAAACATTTGGCCTGAATCGACCGATTTAAATCAAATAGGTATCTACCTGTTGAACCAAAAAAATTCTAAAACCCAAAAAGGGTCAAACACCTGCGCGTGTTAATCAAAAAAATATATACCGGTTTCGTTGAAACCAAATCTAGAAAGAAATAAATCCTGATTGGATAAACAGCACTTTCTTAGCACTGTCAACGTCAAGAAACAACACCGACGTCGACGTCGAAATCAGGTCCGAACGGCCCCTTGTTCGCCATACATTAAAGGAACAAGGCTGAGGGCCTTTCACCTCCATCGACATCGCGAAACGACGTCGACGTTACAGCCGAAACCAGGTCCAAAAGCGTCAATGCGCGGAGGAAGGGTACATGGCAAGTTCGCGATCGTCGACACCACGTAACGACAGCGACGTCGCTACCGAAATCGGATCTAAAAACGCTGATGCGTAAAAGACGGTCCAAGGCATGTTCGCCCCCGGAGACGTCGTTTCGCGACGTCGACGTCACAGCCAAAACCGGATCTGAAAACGTTGATGCGTAAAAAGACGGTTCGAGGCATGTTTATGTCCGTCGACGTCGCAAAAACGACACCGACATCGCTGCCAAAACCAAATCCGAAAGTGCCTACACGCAAAAAATGGTCCAAGACATGCTCGCCTCCGTCGACGCCGCGAAACGACGTCGACGTCGCTGCCGAAATCGGATCTAAAAACGCTAATGCGTAAAAGACGGTCCAAGGCATGTTCGCCCCCGTCGACGTTGCGAAACGACGTCGACGTCACAGCCAAAACCGGATCTGAAAATGTTGATGCGTAAAAAACGGCCCAAGGCGTGTTCACCCCCGTCGACGTCGCGAAACGACGTCGACGTCGCTGTTGAAACCGGATCTGAAAGCGCTGATGCGTAAAGAACGGTCCGAGGCATTTTTATGTCCGTCGATGTCGCAAAACGACGTCGACGTCGCTGTCGAAATAAAGCAAAAAAAATAATATATACCTATGTGCCAAAAAAAACCGGTTGTTCCCCCGTCACCGTCGTCGGACTCCAACCGGCGTAGCCAACTTCCCCTTTTGCCGTTGTCTCCGCAAGGGAGAGCCGCTGGGGGAAGTCCTCGCCAATGGAGATGGAAAAGAAGGAGACGGAGGAAGCACCGCCGCCGCTGCGTCGTTGACCGGCACTTCCAAGCAATGGGAGAAAGAGAGAAGCGGCGTCGAATGCTGTCACCGTCGCTAGGCCACCCGTTGTTGTTGCTGCCCAAGTCACCGAGAGGAAGAAGAGTCGCCGCTGCCAAGCAGCCGCGAAGGGGAGAAGAACCTGGAGGCCACGCGGTTCCGCCGCGAGAGAGACGTCGAGGAGAAGAAGCCGCGGTATCGGGTGAACAGTGTCCCGGGGTCAACTCCCGGTCAACGGCGACAAAACACCCTCGGATCAACAGTTAAAAAAAAGGTTTTAAAAAAAAAACAGCCGCGCGCATACGGGTGCGCGCGCGACCGCGCGTTCTCCCCGGTCAAACCGGGGGGGATTTTGAAAAAAAACAAAAACAAAAAAAAACCACCCGCGCGCGCCGCGCGAGCGCGCAGCGGCCGCTGCGCATGACCAAGTCAAAGCAGAGGGAAAAAAAAGGAGAATGTGTTGCCACGCTGGCCAGCGATTTTGGTCAAACATACCTTAAAATCAAAAAAAGAAAAGAAAAAGAAACGGGGGAGACTCGATCAACCAGTCCCCCCACGATCTCCACGTCCAGGAAGTGGCCCCACTCCTCGGATCCGGTCACCCCAAGGTGACTTTACCACCAGGTTTGACTTCCGGTCAAACAGAAGCATAAAAGAAGGAGAAAAGGAGGTTGAACTCACCCTCGAATCGGGTCACCCACCACTATTGCGAAAATGGGCTTAGTGGGGTGATTTTTGTGACCAAAATACCCCTCCAAAATCTTCTATAAATACCCCCACATGGCCATACGTGGGAGGGGTTGGAGAGTGTTGGAAAGAGATTGTATTGGTGAGAAAAAGAGATTTTAGAGAGAGAAGCTCTGATCTTCAAAGTGAGTCTCAATTTCTCCAAAAGGAAGGAAGGGTTTTACCCAACTTCCAAAGAAAATTCCAACCGCCTCGAATCGGCTTTTGGCCATTCGAGAAGGGAGTAAGGGTTTCGCCCGACCTCCAAAGTCCAATCGATCGCGATCCTATCTCGTTTCGCGAGAGGGATCGAGTAGCCTGCATTTAATAAATGCAAACTTAAGCTACTCGGGATCAAATAGAAAACACAAGTCGGTAAAGCCGAAATGCCGATCAAACCGAACGGGAATTCAAATAGAAAACCCAAATCGGTCAAGCCGAAATGCCGGTCAAAGCGAACGGAAATTCAAATAGAAAACTCAAATCGGTAAAGCCGAAATGCCGGTCAAACCGAACGGGAATTCAAATAGAAAACCCAAATCGGTAAAACCGAAATGCCGGTCAAACCGAATAGGAATTCTAAATGAAAACCCAAATCGGTCAAACCGAACGAGAATTCTAAATGAAAACCCAAGTCAGTCAAACCGAAATGCCGGTCAAACCGAACGGGAATTCTAAATGAAAACCCAAGTCGGTAAAGCCGTAATGCCGGTCAAACCAAACACAAGTTATGACATGTATTGAGAAGAAAGACTTGAATGCTCTCTCATTTGTTGTACTTCCATGTACTCAGATCGACATGAAATGAAATTCAAGTTCGATTGATATGTTATGTTACTCCAAAAGTGACATCAAATTCCCATGGACTCCAAAAGATGGAATAATCTAAATAAATCATTTAAATAATTTTCAAACTTAATCAAATAATTAAATTTGATTAAATCAAATCAAATAATTAAATCTGATTAAATCAAATCAAATAAGTAAATCTGATTAAATCAAATCAAATAATTACTTATTTATTAACAAAAATACAATCATAATCAAATTAAATTCATGCCACAAAATCATACATAAAAATGACTACAAATGATTACAAAACATGTTAAGTTTGAGTCCAACTTAACCATGAAAAAATAAATCAACCTAAATGGATAATGCTACTTAACTAAATAAGTATGCATAACTAAATTCAAATCAAATAAATGATCAAAAAATTAATAAAATGTTAACATAATCCAACCAAAATTATGTCATTAAATAATGCATAAAAAATGTCAACCAATGACTACAAAAATAAGTTATGTTGGATTAAAATCAACCATGAAAAATTAGAGTGATCAATATTATTAAGAACAAATCTTAATAATAATAATAAATTCACTTAAATCAAGTAAAAAATGCTAACAAACACACTAAAAAATAGAAATTAATCCCTACAAACAAATTAAAAAAAAGGAGATCAACTTAAAATTGTCTAAGTCAACAAATGACCAAAGACATAAACAAAACAAATCAAATCAAATCTTAAATCAAAAAGAAAACCAATGAACCCAAACTTGAAAGTTTGAATTAAGTTCAACCAAATTCCATCTCATAAGGCCATGGGGATATGTCTTCCAGCTTTGTGTTTATGTGGATGAATGACTTCCGTTCAATATGTTGCTGTGACGGTCAATCAAGGGTATTCGAGTGTTCGCTCGATGTAATTAACACCGGAATATCGCAAGTCCGGTGGAGAGAGGTCAAAATTTATTTTCAAAGAACTCAGATAACCTCATAAATTAAATTGTGGTTCAGATCATCTAAGTGGTGGGTGATACCCATGTCGGCACTTAGCAAATCTGTGGAACCATCGGTGTTCCTATAAAATAATACCACATTAAATTAGCTAATATTCCTATGAATACCACATATTTTCATAGTAGTCAATGCTAACCTAAAGCAAAAGAATTTTATAAAAAAAGGGAATTCTGATGAGAGAAAAATTCGAGGTTTCAACACTACCAAATTCAATTCCAATTCTGATTTTTCCATCCAAACTAGCTATTTAAAATCCCACACATTCTTGTCATCTACCCAAGGGTTGAGTTTGCTAAATTCGATTCCATTTCTGATTTTGCCATCCAAACTAGCTATTTAAAATCCCACACATTCTTGTCATCCACCCAAGGGTTGAGTTTGCTCTGTCTATTCAACAAAGTCGTGTAGGCCATCTCATATTCCAACTTTTGAACAGTCAGTCACCACAAATGAATAATGTCACACTAGAGAAACATATGCTCAATATCTTCAATCCACAATTCACAAAAGACAACTCTGAGGACTGAGAATAATCGTAATACCTTGTACAAATTAGCTTTGGAAGCCTTCCACATAAACAACTTGATCTTCCAAGGTAAAAACGGCACCCATACTTCTCTCCACCAACTCAGCCCCGCGGCCCCGCCAAAACTAAGTTTTCAACAAGTGGATTAAACAAAGAAGGTAGCCAATGTTCCTAGAAGCCACGCTAGTCTATCTGGTTATGTATCATTCCAGCTTACTCCTTTCCATGTATCCATAAGCTTCAATGGATCCACCACTTCGTCACCTTTGACATCTCTTCTGGATGTCAACTGTCATCTGTCTTACTCAAGGTCAACTTTGGAATTCACTTATTGGGCTTACGATGCCCTGTCAGGAGGTCTCATTCTAAATGCAGCCTGTCACCTAGTCGCATGCATACCATAGAATAATAAGTGGTGCTTGAGAAAAGCTTAAAGAGTGCTTTTTTGAAAGTGGCCAAGACCAGAAATTCTTTAACTAAAAGAAAAATAGTACAACAAAAAAAAGAATAGAAAACAGAAAACACAGTAATAAAAAAGATCCACAAACGTAACTACAGAGACGAAATTTAAGTTTGGGACGCTGCCAGAAGAAAAGAATGAGAAGCTGAAGTCTGTTCTCAAGAAAAAATCCCTTTATATGCAAAATGCCATTTTCTAACAAGAAATGACATCCGATGATATGCTTTGGGTGATCGAATTGACCATCAAAATTCTGCTTATTCCTGGAATGCCATATAGCCCAGAGCATTGCAGGTAATATGAAATCCCACAAACTGGACTCCGAGTGTCATGGGTTCAATTATGACCAATTGTGTAGTAGAAAAGGAACATTGACTTCTTCGCTCCATGGAATCTTCCACACCTTGAACAAAACTCTCCAAAGATAATTGTTTATACCACGTCGAATAAAAATATGGTCAATATCATCATTCTTGATTCATGACACATCAGGAAAGATGGACTTCAAATGGCATCTAGTAGGCAAACGATGTCTACAAATATTCCATAAGAACAATCTAATTTTGATGGGTAGAAAAGATTTCCACACATCAACATACCACATCACTCTAAACCCTTCCATTGAAAGTTAGCATGTCACTGACTTAACTGCGTAAACTTTCTTTTTGCAAGGCAATCAAATAAGTTCATCCTCCTTTTCGTCAGTGCATTCAAGTCTGTCAAGGATATTCAGCAAATTAGAAAGATCACAAATTTCCACCTCCTTGAAATTCCTTCTAAAGGGGAGACACCACTTAACCGTATGTCGGACCAAAAAAATCTCTCTTAAAAAAGAGAGAGAAGAAAAAAGGGGGAAGAAGAAGAAACGGAACAGGAGGGAGAGCCAAAGGAGGAGCAAAAAGCTCCCTATTACTATCGATAGAGGGGCCTAAGGCCACCAAGGTTGTCTTCGCCACCCTCCTACGCATCCATTGAACCCATCGGGAGTGGGAGAGGCCGCTATTGCCGCCATTACGGTCGCTGGGAAGAAGAAATAGGGGCGGAAGCACCGCCCTGTGCGCTGGAGAAGGGAGAAAGGGGGAGGAGCCGTCACCGCCGCCTCCACCGGCCGCGGTTGCCGCCGCCATCGTCGCCGGAAGGAGCTCCTCCCGCAGCCGTCGTCGTCGCCGCCATCGCCGGAGCCCGCCGTCGCCGGAGCCGGAGCCCGCCGGAGCCGTCGCCAGAGCTCGCCGCAACAAAAGCCCTCGCGGGCATCTCCTGTCGGGGAGAGAGAGGGTCGGGGAGAGAGAGGGCAGCGGTTCACGGTCAAACCGCGGTCAAAACCGCAGTAAAAAAAAATGGATCGCCCGAGTGGGCGATCGTGGGCCGCGCGGGCGGCCGCAGCCTACCACCTGGGGGGTGAACTTACCACCCCCCATTTGACTTAGTCAAACAGCTCCGAAAAATTAAAAAGAAATGGAAAAAAGGGGGATAACTCCACCCCACTCCGGTCACCCCCCCCCCACTAACTCGAAAATGGGTTTAGTGGGGTCTTCCAAATGACCCTTTTGCCCCTCCAAAAACCTCTATAAATACCCCCCAAGTGCCATACGTACATGGGGTTGGAAAGTGGTGAGAAAAGAGAGAGTTGAGAAGAGAGAGAAACTCTGAGTTCTCACTTCTTAGAAGGTAAGAAATACCTCGGTTTTGCGCTACCTTTCCATAAAAAGGGGCTGGTTTTGCGCTACATTTCCATAGAAAGGGGCCCAAAATAGTAAACTATTTTGGATAGAAAATAATAACCCAACTCCGGTTCAAACGAAATGCCGCCGAAATTAAGTGGTTTTGCGCTACCTTTCCATCAAAAGGGGCCCAAAGTAGCTTGCTATTTTGATACAAATAGAAAACCCAAATCGGTAAAAAGCGAAATGCCGGCCAAACCGAACGGGAATTCTGAATAGAAAACCCAACTCGGTAAAACCGAAATGCCGGTCAAACCGAACGGGAATTCAAATCGAAAACCCAAATCGGTCAAACCGAAATACCGGTCAAACCGAACGGGAATTCAAATCGAAAACCCAAATCGGTCAAACCGAAATGCCGGTCAAACCGAACGGGGATTCAACATGAAAACCCAAATCGGTAAAGCCGAAATGCCGGCCAAACCAAACGGGGATTCAACATGAAAACCCAAATCGGTAAAGCCGAAATGCCGGTCAAACCGAACGGGAAATCAAAGTGAAAACCCAAGTCGGTAAAGCCGAAATGCCGGTCAAACCGAACGGGAATTCAAATCGAAAACCCAAATCGGTCAAACCGAAATACCGGTCAAACCGAACGGGAATTCAAATCGAAAACCCAAATCGGTCAAACCGAAATGCCGGTCAAACCGAACGGGGATTCAAATAGAAAATCTGGTTCGGTAAAGCCAAAATACCGAAAAGGCCGAAACCCAGATCGGTAAAGCTGAAATGTCAGCAAAGACCGAACAAGCTCCAGAAATGCTGCATATCAAATGCAATCAAGCTATTCTTGGACACATGAAGACAACGGATTCGCAGAATGTCAAAATACCGAAAAGGCCGAAACCCGGACGGTGAAAGTTGAAATGTCAAAGAAACCGAAGAAGCTCCAGAAATGCCGCATATCAAATGCAATCAGGCCATTCTTGGATATATGAAGGAAATCTGGTTCGGTAAGGCTGAAATGTCGAAAAAGCCGATACCCAGATCGGTGAAAGCCGACATGTCAAGAAACCCGAATAAGCTCTTAAATGTCGCATATCAAATGCAATCAAGCCATTCTCGGGATATATGAAGACAACTGGGTTCGGTAAGGCCGAAATGCCGAAAAGGCAGAACCCGTGATCGAGAGTCGAAATGTCGGCAAAACTCAACAAGCCTCCAAGAAATGCCGCATATCAAATGCAATCAAGCCATTCTTTGGATATATGAAGACAATCCGGTTCCTAGAAGGCCGAAATGCCGAAAAGGCCGAAACTCCGAGATCTAAAGTCGAAATGTCAAAGGACCGAACAAGCTCCGTAAATGCCGCATATCAAATGCAATCAAGCCATTCCTGGATATATGAAGACAACTGCTCAGAAGGCCGAAATGCCGAAAAGGCCGAAACCCAGACGGGTAAGCGAAATGCGGCAAGAAATCCCGAACAAGCTCCAAGAAATGCCGCATATCAAATGCAATCAAGCCATTCTTGGATATATGAAGACAAACGGTTCTAAAGCCGAAATGTCTGAAAAGTCGAAACCAGACGTGAAAGCCGAAGTGTCAATGAAACCGAAGAAGCTCCAGAAATGCCGCATATCAAATGCAATCAAGTCATTCTCGACATACGAAGAAAATTAGTACGTTGCAGAAAACCGAGATACCGGCAGCCGAAACCCAACCCAGAAAGCAATCTGGTCAAATCCGATCAAACTTTGACATGTGTTGAGGAACAAAGGCTCGAATGCCCCCTCATTTATCAGTACTTCCATGTACTCAAATCGACATGAAATAAATTCAAGTTCGATTGACCCGATGTGTCATCCAAAGATGACATCTAATCCCCATGGACTTTGAGAGGTGGATAAAAATTAAACAAAATTGTCTAAGTCAACAAATGACCAAAGACATAAACAAAAACAAATCAAATCAAATCTTAAATCAAAAAGAAAATCAATGGACCCAAACTTAAAGTTTGAATTAAGTTCAACCAAATTCCATCTCATAAGGTCATGGGGATATGTCTTCCAGCTTTGTGTTTATGTGGATGTATGACTTCCGTTCAATATGTTGCTGTGACGGTCAATCAAGGGTTTTCGAGTGTTCGCTCGATGTAATTAACACCGGGATATCGCAAGTCCGGTGGAGAGAGGTCAAATTTTATTTTCAAAGAACTCATAAAACCTCATAAATTAAGTTGTGGCTCAGATCATCTAAGTGGTGGGTGATACCCATGTCAACACTTAGCAAATCTGTGGAACCATCGGTGTTCCTATAAAATAATACCACATCAAATTAGCTAATACTTCTATGAATACCACATATTTTCATAGTAGTTAATGCTAGTCCAAAAGAATGAAAAGAATTTCAAAAAGGAATTCTAATCCCAAAAAATAAAATCTTCTTTTCCTCTTCAAAAAGAGGGGAAGAGGGAAAATTCGAGGTTCCAACATCGTATAATCCCAATTTTTATGGCCAGTAGCTCGAGGATGATGACTGAAGCCATAAAGAGTAGAGAACAAGAAGGCCAGTGACTCCTCCATTTATCTTCCCAGAATGAGGCCCGAATACCATTACCAACCCTAAAACTGCAGGAGGATTCGAAAAAAATCCAATTGTACATGATACCCTTTCCAAACATGGGAAAGTTTGCTCCTGACTCTGAAATCCCATATCCAGGTGCCATTCACGTGAATACCATACTTGGAGATCACTACCTTGGCCCACATCACCTAACCATTGTTGTTCAAGTTCCACAACCACTAAGTAAAGCAATATTAATAGTTTCCAAAGGAACCAGCCCTACACCACCTTCATTAGTGGGTCTGTAAATATGAACCCACTTAACAAGGTGTAGCCCCTTCTTATCAAGACTCTCGTGCCAAAAAATTAGCTCAGATGCTCTTGAGGTTAAAGAAGATACCTTTGGAAACTCTAAGTATAAAGAAGAAGTAGAAAGGGATGCTTTGTAACACTGATTTAGAGAGTAACCATCTGCCACCCGCTGATAGCATTCTACCTTTCCAATCTTGCAATTTGGCTTCCATTTCTTGTACAACACATTGCCACTCATTACTCTTGATACCTTTATCTGAAAGAGGAAGTCCCAAAAATTAATAGGGAAAGATGCCTAATCTCTAATCTGTTGATTTACGAAACAAAAAAATCTTAAATATTCACTCTTGAAAATAAAATAAAAATTTTATTAAATCATTTAACTTTCAGTAACTTTTTAAAAGATTCCCATCGTATTCAAGTATTTTCTAAATGATCAGAAGTATTTAATTTTTAACTGAATAAAAAATATATGGTTTATCAAATACTTCAAAAATATCTAAGCACTGTACAGCATCACGGACTCAGCTGGCACTTTTGGGTCGCGTGGAGGAGAGTTTATGCGGGCTCGACAGGCCAGACAGTGTCAAGCCCGCCAACCAGATGAAGATCAAAATATACATATTTATTTGACCCATGACCATCTTTAGAGGGCCTAGCCCAAGCCCGTGGCGGGCTTTTCTGGCAGGCTTACGGGCTTGGCCTGCCCACTTGACAGGCTTACCAAAGCATCGTCGATATAATCAGCTCCCATATCGAGTCTTCTATTCCAGCAGGTTTGAAGCAATGAGTTTTCCCATGAGTTGAAAAACAGACTCTGAATAAAAGCTTCCACAAACTCTCCACCATGCCGCATTGTGCAAATAGATAGTCCTGATCTTCCTCCATAATGCCATGGAAAACATGGAGAGTTGAAAAACAGACTCAGTTTTTTCAAGTGTCTTCTTGGTAACCTGTCCCGGTATTTTCAATAAGAGCCTGATCTTCATCGATAATACTGGATTCCAACAGTTCAACCACCAGGACTTATCCACTACACCATAATTTAAGAATTTGCCTGCAAATTTGACCGAAAATACTCCAAAACGATTCCTGTTTCAGATAAGCATATCCTCCCATTGTGTCATACACTTGAAGCCTTCTAAAAGCATAGAACTCAATTCAATATATTTCATATCATTTAGGTTCCTAAAAAAAATTAGCCTCCAGCTATCACTCCCTTCATCCTCTGTCCAGCAATCTGCTACCTTTTATAGTCTATCCCATTGGTGAGATAAAATAATATGAGAAATTTTTCTGCTAGTGTAGAATCTTGAGGCAGGTCCAACTCCGACTATCTTTCCAAAACAATGTTCTCCCATTCCCCAAGGACACCCATGTGGAAGCTCTAAAGAAATGCCAATTTCGTTGGATACCCCTTTATATGCTGTAAACATTGATTTGCTAGGTGGAGCTATTTAACCCCACCATGATTTCCCATGTGCCAAATAACTAGATCTCACGATCTCCAACCAGACTGTGTCCTTCCAATTACACAGCCACCACATCCATTTAACCACTAGCGCGTTAGTGTTTAGCCATCTGGATTTTAGTGTTTCAAGTAAAGGAATTTTAGGTCAAGCTCGCATCTTACACGGCCAAACGTATGCAGCCACACCAGAGTCTGGATCCGCAAATAGGGGTTATCAAGCAATCCAGACCCGTGAAAACAAGTTCTGGAAGGCAGTGCATGTCCAAAGTCAACCTACCCACAACCTGGTTGGAAGACTTACCCCTGTTCACCCTCACACCCAAAAGCAGATCTGCGCACGCCGCACCTTCTCTGTCAAGTCTGCCATCAAAATTCAACCCCCATACCTGAGCACCTGCCCACTTGTTTCAGCAACATGATGCCACCTATCTCTTAGCCCCACCGGCCCCTTCAGAAAATTTAGGGCACTCTTCCTTCCTATGTTATCAAAGGTGATCGCCTTAGTTGCCTAGGTGATGAGGCGAGGCGAGGCCATGGTTTCCTACCTCGCCTTCGCCAATTTCGCCACAGGTGACCGCATCTATCACCTACGTGACTGCCCCAAGCACCTCACCCGCCTTATTTGCATCACTTGCTCACCTGACCTAGGACATAGACCACCTATAGTATACAGACCTGCTATCAACCTAGATCCAATAAACTAAAAATTATTGTGCATTTGGCTTAGAGAACCTAGGACATAGAGTTTGGTTGGTGCAATTATATTAACTGCAAGAAATTAGATTTTATTTTTTTCTTAGTTGATGTTATACAATCATCTGCAATTTTAAATTTTTTTTGTTGTTATTAACATTTTTTAAATTAATTCAATTACATTGATGTATATTTCAGTTTTAAATTGACATTATTACTCTACTTATTTTAAATTTCTGAAATTTTTATGTTGCTAATTACTGCAATCTTGATATGTTTTCTTTTATTGTTAATTTGTAAATCATTTCTATAATATTGTTAGTTTATTGGTCCTATTTAGTCAACCATAAATGTTGAATTATCCTTACTTTTAGTTTTGAATCGTCTCTCCAAAGCTGATATTATTAAGTTGTTCGAAACTCATGCCGTTAAATTGCTATATTTTCTAGTTTTAAATTGATGTTGTTGATCTATTTTGCTTCTGCTCACTTAATCTTTTGAAGATTGCATTTTGCTTTTCGGTTATCAACTCAGGTAAGTTCATCTGTCTTATAGTTAGAGCATTTTTGCAGCAGTAGAACATTTAAAACAAAAAAATACAGTCTCAAATACCCAAAAAAATGCAGGTAGAGATCCTTATACCCTCTGTTCTCGATGAGTGGTGCATTACCTGGACACCAAGCTCCAAATGCGCCCTAGACCTACATCTCGTAGTTCAGACATGAAACCTGCACACAAGCTAACACCATTAACAATATTGACATAAAAGGGAAAGCACCATTGATTTGTCAGGCACACACATTAGAAGCAATAGATGAAGGGCAATAAAAAGAGACAGGCAAATCAAACTAATTAACCTGGTACATTCTGTTGCAAAATGCCAGGTCTGTAGCAAGCAACTGAACCATCTTCCCGCCCAAGTAATAGACATCCAAATGTTGCTGCAGCAGCTGTTATTTTTGGCTCCATTTGCACGTCAAACTCCACAAGCTCGCTCTGACTGAAGACAGAACCAGATATATGCGAGGAAAGACTCCCCAGTCTGAGAACATAAGCAACCCCAATCTCGGTCACGGCGTAGAGCAAGCATTTGGTGCCAGACGCATTCTAAATTGAAACGAACCTTAGACTATTTCAGATAACCAACTGGAACAGTACAACAAAATCGGGGGTAAACAACTGTGAAGTCAATATCGAATCAGACTAACCTCGTCCCTGCAAATAAAACAAAAAGGGAAAAGGGGACACGGGAATGTAAGTCGCAGCCCGCTTTCCGGCAAATCTTTCTGAGGACATAGCTCGGTCACGTGGATTGCGTTTGGTAGATTCTTGTGTATCCTCCTGGAAGGTCAGAAGAAATCTACATCACGCTCGAGAAATGCAGTAAAAGTTCACGTCGGAGCAAGTAACCTACGAAACGATCGCGATGAAGCCAAACAACCGTATCAATGAAGCAGAAGAGAGAGAGACGACGAAAAAGTGCTTAAAGGAAGCGAACGCCTGCAGACCATATGGCATATGAACGAGGGTCTCCCGGGACGACGTGACAGCCTGCGGTACTGCGGGGAGGAGTGACCAGGGAGGAAACGGAAGCTCCGGCGTCGCCACGGGATGAAGGAACAGCGATCTCGAGCCACCGCAGCTTGTCGCTGCCGGGGATGGGCACCTCCATGCCGTCCATGGGACGACTTGGAGGAGGAGAAGCTGGCATTGCCGTGAATGGTGGAGCTGGAGGATCGCCGAAGAGTAGGGTTTGTGGGAGGTTTTCCGCGGTTGCAAGTGCCCTGGCCGGAAGAAGAAAAAATACGAGGGAAAAACTGGCAATTTCGACTAACCGGCGATTCAGCCGACGCACTCGGATTAGCAATATAAAAAAAAGCTATTGTCCAAGATATATGGTAAAATATAATTAGTACCGTATAATTATATGGTAATATATAATTATATATCTTTTGAAAAATGCGGCTGAAAAGAAAATCATGGACACTTCAAACATTCCTAGACATTACATTGGAAATAAACATAATTGTTGCCTAACTTTTTAGGATGAATTAAGTGTATATCTTAATTAAATTTACATCAAACGGGATATCATGATCGGGTTCAACTATAAACAAGTTGCTACGTGTGATATAATTTCCAAAATTAATTAATACATAACAAGTTTGGGGTTTAAAATATATGGATATCGGGTGATATATTTATTGAAGACATTTTTAGTGTATATATTAGTAATGAATGTCGTAAATATGATAATGGCACGAATTGTTGTATATAAAAAATTAAATTAAAATAAAAAGATGTTTTATTTTTACTGTGATTCATTATCTAACATTACCAATATTTATTTTAATAGATAAAATTATATTTAATGTTATTACAAAGTTGACAAAATACTAAGTGTGTCTCTTAATTAAATTTACATCAAACGGGATATCATACATTGATATCCTGTTTGATGTAAAACGGGATAACAATTAATTAATACATAACCAGTTTACACCCTGTTTGGTAACACTATTAGGTACTTCTATCACTATCAATTTTAAAATTGATATTGATAGGAACCATTGAGAGGTGTTTGGTTATTTGTATCAATTTTAAAATTTGTAGTGCAAACAAAGTATATTATGTAATACAAGTGTCCACTTGTATTATTTTTGATATTGATACTCCAACATTTGAAAATATTAATATCAATATTGATATAGTACCAAAAATGAAACTCTAACCAAACAGGGCATTGGGGTTTAAAATATATGGATATTGGGTAATATATTTATTGAAGAAAAGTTTAATGGATATATTATTAATGAATGTCGTAAATATGATAATGGCACAAAATTTTGGATATAAACAAATAAGTTAAAATAGAAAAAATATCTTGATTTTTATGATTCCTTATCTTATACTAACAAAAAATTATTTTATTAAAAATATATCTGATGTTATTTAAAAGTTAACAAAATAAAATTTTAAAATTTATACAATTAACCAAACACCTCTTAATGGTTTCTATCAATATCAATTTCAAAATTGATAGTGATAGAGGTATCTAATAGTGTTACCAAACATGGCGTTAAGTCCAATTTGTTCTAAAAAAAACAATTGAGCTTTTTTCAATGAGTGTTAGTTTGTCCCTGACCCCACCCAGCTAACATAGTTTGATAATCATATCACCAAGAGACAAACAAAAAAATGCAAAATAAATATTTCTCCAATGATAAATAGTGGGAATTTAAATGGATGAAACACCGAATAGTTTTGCAAGTCGAATACATGTCAATGGTTATCGAATAAATGTATACACAGACATAAAAAAATGTACATTAAAAATATTTGGAGAGTCTAAAAATATACATTAAAATATGAACAAATAAAAAACATGAAAACAAGTTTGATATTTCTTACAATGACAACTTTGCTATAAGCAAATGAGACATTGTGAATGTACTGTACCGTGAAAATGTTCGAAAGATTATGGGGTGTTTGGTAGCATGATAATGAAAGTTTTTGTTTTAATTTTTAAAAATTATAAGAAAACTTGTTAAAAGAGGTGTTTGGTAACCATGACGATTTTATATTTTAAAAGTGATTTTCTTCTTAAACAAAAAAAGAGGGTCTAATCTCTTTCTTTTTTTCTTGTGGTCCCCCACTTTATTTGGTCATGTGTGGTAGTTACTCTTTTTTGTAATCACATCCCTCCAAACATGATAATTTTATGTCATGAGTTAGTTCACTTTTTATTTTAATACAATTTTTTATCATGAAAATGTACAAAAAATTATCATGTAACCAAACACCCCATAATATATGGAATGGTAAATTTGATTTTTAAAAAATGAAAAAATAACACAATTCATGCTGTTTAAAGAACAAAGTATCTGCAACAAACATATATACTATGAACACGTGGGTCAAAGTTTTTGAGGTGTGATCATGAAAGTATACAAAAATTTTATCTTATTTGACTAGAAAGACGTTAGAAGAAAATTAAAAAAAATAGTCGATCCAAGTCAATCTCTTGGAGAGACGTCACAGCGGTCACGGCTACCCGCGCGGTGCGTGCGATCGATCGATGTGCAGCTTCCCATCGTTGGCGTGTCCACGCTTCAAAACTTTAGAATTACTTAAATATTCAAATGACCAACTTTAGCGGTGTTTGGTTGCATGATAATTTTTTGTACATTTTCATGATAAAAAATTATATTAAAATAAAAAGTGAAGTAACTCATGACAAAAAATTATCATGTTTGGAGAGATGTGATTACAAAAAAGAGTAACCACCGCACTTGATCAAATAAAATGGGGACCACAAGAAAAAAGGAAGAGTTGAGATCCTCTTTTTTTGTTTAAGAAGAAAAATACTTTTAAAATATAAATTTGTCATGATTATCAAACACCTCTTTTAACAAGTTTTCTTATAAATTTTAAAAATAAAAATAAAAATTTTTATTATCATGCAACGAAACACCCCATTAGATATTTAAACAAGAGTGGAAACGTGTCACATGTTGTCTTCTCTCTCAATATTTAGATGTTATCAACAGACGACGATAGAAAATTCTCTCCGCCGTAAAATCCACAAATTTGAATAACGGAAATAGACAGAAGATTCTAATCGTTACAATTCCGAATGAGGACACTCATCCAAATGCACCTTGTAATTGTTGTCTTGTAAACTACAACAATTAAATATAAATCTTTTACATGGAGTCTGGTTAATTTGGTAGATATTTTGTGTCACATACTCGTTCCAAAAATCTCCATAGTTTCGTGTCTCTGAGATTTGAGAGATTTTTTCGGACAAAATTTCTTCCTAACTTTCTCTCCAATTTCGAAATTTTCACTCTACTTTTTAAACGCAAAAGCCAATATTAATATGTTGCATTTGCTCGGAGTTTCCACCAAGCACTACCTTATGCCCTGTTTGGTTTGAATTTCATTTTTAGTACTATATCAATATTGATATTAATATTTTCAAATATTGGAATATCAATATCAAAAGTAATACAAGTTGACACTTGTATTACATAATATATTTTATTTGTATTACAAATTTTAAAATTGATACAATTAACCAAATACTTCTTAATAGTTATTATCAATATCAATTTTAAAATTAACAGTGATACAAGTACCTAATGCCCTGTTTGATTAGAGTTTCATTTTTGGTACTATGTCAATATTGATATTAATATTTTAAAATGTTGGAGTATCAATATCAAAAGTAATACAAGTGGACACTTGTATTACATAATATGTTTTGTTTACACTATAAATTTTAAAATTGATACAATTAACCAAACACCTCTTAATGGTTCTTATCAATATCAAGTTTCAAATTGAGAGTGATAGAGGTACCTAATAGTGTTACCAAACAGGGCGTAAAGTGTTACGAAGCATGGCGTTAGATAGAAAGGGATTTTTATCTCTTTTGCATTGTCTCCCATCCCAAAAGTATTGAGGATACCAATTATAAAGATTGAATATTTATTATAAAATCAGTAAATCACTACTTTTCAAATGCGAGTGAATAATATTTTTTTCATAAATTTTCTCCCGTTATCTCAACCAATTGCGTCATAAGTATAAGTAAGACGTTAATTGACAAAAAAATGTTCAAATGACGCCAAGACCATGTCTAGTTAATTAAAGTAACCAATGATACGATATTAATTGAGAAAAGAAAATTTTTGGGATGCTAAAATCAGAAGCTATCATTCAGATGTATAGAAGAATTTGTTAAAAGCTAGATATATTTTGAACACTACTTGTTTATGAAAATTTAAGGACGGATCCATAGTTAATATATGGAAGCAAAGGTGGATTGCAGACAGAATGGGCCCCCCCGGTGTTATAAACTAATCTCACTCAACCCCCGCTCTGGTTGGCGAATTACTTTCTGATGGGAACTGGAATAAGGAGATGCTGGATAACTATTTTGACTCTTTCTCTGTTACCAGGATTTTAAAAACTCCCATTCATCGGGACATACACCAGGATGTTATTATCTGGCCTTATACTCAGAATGGCCAATTCTCCACTAAGTCAGTATATAGGTTTCTTCAGGAAAGGAAGATTCCTCCTAACTCCTCAGACATGGGTATATGGAAAGTTCTTTGGAAACCAAAGATTGTTAAACTTTGTTCTCAAAAGATCATTACATTCATATGGAAAGCTCTGACAGACTTACTTCCGACTTACTAGGAAATTTCAAGGAGGTGCCCTCATGTCGATGATAAGTGTAAAATCTATTTTCAGAAATCAAAGTCTATTGAACACTTGTTCTTTGAATGCTCCCGTAGCAGGGCCGTCTGATTTGCTTCGCCTCTTGGTTTTAACCCCAATTGGGAAAGGGACGGCCTTAAGTCTACAATTAGTACATGGTTACAGTGGATGCTTCAAACAAACGAAAATTTAATTTTCTTGGGGAATTTAGCAATTTCTATCATTTGTCATTTATGGAAAGCGAGATGTGCAACCTCCATCGGAACCCTCGACGTTAATCCTATGTGGATTTTCAAGATGGCAGTAAAAGATGCAGAGTTTTATGTGTTCCAGGTATTCCCCATTACCCTGAAACCAAATGAAGTTATCTGGCATCCTCCGCCAGAAACACATTGTAAAATTAATGTGGACGGTGCCTCGAACGGTCATACTGGAGCTCTAGGTATTTTAGTTAGGGATTCGAAAGGGGGCTTAATTACCTAGTGCTCCTGGGGGTCCATTTTTGATGATCCTCAGGTGCTGGAAGCTGAAGCCATATTTGAAGCCTGCTGTCTGGACTTTTGTAACCGGAACCCCATCATTATCGAGAGCGATGCCAAGTTGATCATTGAAGCCATCAACGGGAACATGCCCCGATTGTTGGAAAGCTCAACACTTCATCAACCACTACCGACGCCACGTGAAGGAGTGCCAGATTGCCGTCGTCTTCAGACCTAGAGAGGCCAACCGGGCTACCCACCTCATTGCTAGACGGACGCTACAGTCGAACATCGGGTTTGCTCTGTCGAGGCCCTTACCGCTCCCTTCGTTTATCCTGGAAGAAATATTTAACGACATGCATGCATCAAATGTACTGAACCGTAGTTAAATATTAAATTGGAGTCCGTATTTCAAAAAAAAGATACAATATTAATTTTGATGTTGATGGTAGAGCCATGGTTATAAAAATACTATTAATACAAGAATACATTATAATAATCAAATAGTCAGGGCTTGGATATGGCTTGAAATATTGTCACGAAGCCTCCTATGTTGTTTGAGATACGTAGCAGCTTGAGTACCCAACAACTCTACTAGTTAACATCTTGTCAAAAAAATCATCCCATACTTGAATTACTCCCAATCAAATATATTTAGTTTTATTTTTTGTTCAACTTAATTTCTGAAAAATAGTTAATTAAATTTGTTGATAATTTATTGATCCAATCTTTTAACATAATCACAAATCAAAGTGTTACCTGATGTTCTCGTCAATATCATATATTGCACAACAACGTGAATTCTAGCAATGTTTTTAGTCGTGTATACTCTGATAGTATATGTAATGACTAAATCATCTAATTATCTCGTTAACTATGATAAATAGCAGAAATAGCAATAGGTCATCCATCATTATATTATTTCTAACAAATTATGTTTAATTTAAAATTTTTTGTAACTCAACATTCAAAAAATAATTAATCATGACCGTTAGCAGTATACTGATTTAATTGCTTGACAATTCGTACCAAACGCAGATAGGGGAGAATGCTTTGTGTGAAGCCATATTTTGTTCGTACCACTGATATTAGATGTACAAGTAGGATTTTCAACAACATTTCAGTAAAAAAACTAAAAGATACGAAATCACATTTTGTGACATAATACATGTTTTATCTTTTACAACGTTTTGCGCATTTTTTTAATTCAGCTCTATGCCAAATGAGTAATTTTATTGGCACCAATATACCAAATGAACAGACACTTACTAGTGCAAGACTCCAACTAGTGCAAAACAATAATCAAAATAAAAATATTTTGCAGTCTTTTCCTTTGTCCTAAAAGCAAAATATAAAAAGTCCTTTAGAAAACATGTAAGTTAAAAAGCAGAAAGGTCCAAATACCACAGAAAGTATATAATCCAGAAAGAAAAGCGAGAACCTTTGTTGGAATCCAAATATTAACAGAATGTATATGTATATACATGTTGTTACATATACACAATTTGATATGGACATATTGTTGATATAATTTTATCTAATCTTAGGAAGCCCCAAATACAAATACAAATAAAAATGTAAAGAATTTTTAATTTCGCAATTACTTATTTTGTGGCATATCCAATAAAACTAATATCAGAGGGAAAAAAAAAGAAGATGAAGAAAGGGGCCGAGTACAGTAGCGGGCGGGACCATGTCGCGCCGCTTCCTCGTGCTCCGCCGTCCGTTCCTCACACCTCTTCCTCCCATCGCCGTCCCTGCTCGTCATCGGTGTCACCGCTTTCTTCCTCGGCCTCGTCGCTCCGCCGTTCCGCGGTTCATCGCGCATCCGCCGCCGCTCCAGGCCAGCTCTCCTCCTCGGCCGGTAATTTCCACATCGACACGGGCACCCTCCTATATCCACCTAATCTGCGGTTGTATTTGGGTCGCGGGGTGCAGACTGACATTCGTCTTTCCATCGGCGCCGATTCTCTTGTTCGCAACTTCTCGGTGAGCAGACGCAGCCTCGGAGGAGAAGGCCGTGAAATGGGCGACGCCTCGATTGATGTTTCGTACCTCACACAGAGGGAAGCGGCGGAGATCGACGAGGCCCTCATGGGGCCTCTTGGCTTCAGTGTCGACCAGCTAATGGTATCTTTCTCTCTCTCTCCCCCCCCTCGCGCAATGTCTGTTTGGGGTACATGGAGAGTAAAATACCGTCGTGAGTTTATTTCTGCTTTGCTGATTTACAGGAATTGGCTGGACTGAGTGTCGCCGCGTCCATAGCTGAGGTGATAAGTCGTTTGGTCTTTCTGATTTCGATTGTGAGCTTTTGTTAGATGAGATGCATCTGTTGTTACGAAAGGAGATCGTCGGGAAATTCTCATATTTTCTTAAGGCTTTCACCATTGCGAATGAATACGTTCCTGTATATTAAACTGCTTTTATCTTTCCTTATCTCTTGGAATGTAGGGAAATCCTTGACGGTGGACCATGTATTGTTTCTTCGTTTTCAAGAAAGAAGGGGTCCTTTTTTTTCCAAAAGAGTGGCTAAGGGGAGAAAAGTAGGAGGACACCAACAAGAAGAAAACCCGGTCACTCCACTATTGAGGAGATAGTTAAGGATGAGGTTACACAAAGAAAGAGGGGAAAATACGGAAGACTTTTCTAAGTGAAAAACCAACCCCTAACATACTTAGAAATCCGGTGAATAGTCATCTCCGGGTGCTCAAAGTGGCAATAAAAAAATCCTCCTGTTCCTCAGTGCACCGAATGGCTCAAAACATCACTGGTTAGACAGTCCGATAAATTGGAATCCACAGACCAAGGATTCAAGCAAGCCCAGTCTTGTTGCAACGATTGTGCACAAATAGGTTCTGACCACTGTAACTTCTAATCCACAAACAAAACTTTCCACAGGGAATTGACTTACCGGACACAATCCTGCAATTACAAATAATATACCGAGGATGTATAAGTTATAATAGGCTCCAATAATACTAGTAGTGGCAAAAGCACTGCAAGTAATATTTACTAATGCAGAACACAATGAGAAAAATGTCAAAATAAGCTAAAAACAAATTAAATTGGATCAAATTAGATCAAACTTAGACGGAACTGGGATTACACAGGCCAGGACCAGCTGAACCTGTTGAATCAGGCTTAGGTTTAATTGAATCTAAATCGGTCTGGCCCCAGTGGTGAAGCTTGCATTGCCCAGATGGCACAGGGCAGAGGGCAGGGCAGGAAGAGAGTCACAGATGGCACTGGAGCAGCAGGAAGATTGGTGTTGAATGGCAGACTGGGTGGGGAAGATGGCTGCATAAGGGTCCAGGAACAAGAGAGAGACATAAAACTGAGCAGTGTGCTGGATATGGTGGTGGGAGAGACTGGCTGTGAGACAGTGGGGCCCCACTTGCGTGGCTGTGGATCCAGTAGTGGCATGATTTGGTGTGTGTGTGCTGGAAAGAAGGGAGGGGAGCTGTGGGCCTAGCCAGTCTTGTGATGTCCTCTAGGGAGATGGTCGGGATGAGTGTGTGACAGGAGGTTGGGGATCAGGTGATGGAGGTGGAAGAGAAGAAGGTGGGGATCTGGGATGTGTGCCGGGGAAAAGAGATGGGCAGGGGGAGTGAGTCTGGGGAAATCTAGACTGTGGTGCTGCAGGTGGAGCTATGGGTGGCTGGATGGCTCCGGGTATTGCATAGCTCTGAAGGGCAGCTGCTGTCCGGCAGTGCAGGAGCTGTGCCCATTACCAATGCTGGTATCCAAGTGAGCCCTTTGTTGGAATCCTCTCTGCACAACTTCAGGAAACAGGAGGATCTGGTTGGTTGGCTAGGTGTGCTTTGTTTGACTGCCAGCTATCTGGGGTCATCATGGTGCTCCAGTTCTGACTTTGCACAAGTTGCTAGTGTTGATTGAGCATAGTTGTCACAGCAACAAGGCACTCAACTTGTTTGAGGGTGCTAATTCTGCCTAGGTGACAAGGTGGCACTTTGGCGTCACCTAGGCAGCCCAGGCAGTAGCATATTAGATGTTAATACCATATATATTTTATGTATACATATAAAACATATACATAAATACTATCATATTTCTATGTTATAATTGAATGTGTGTTTGTGTGTGCATACATGTAAATGTGATTTTATTTACGCAATTATATATGTGTGGGTATATATTTATTGTGAAAGAGCTAATCTTGTTAAATTAAGTGAGTGGTAGAGCAAAGAGGGTTAAAAGAGAATTTTATAATTTTTAAGTATATAACATATATTTATAATTATAAATGTTAAACATAGGTAATAGTACAAGTGAGTGAAATATGTTAATTTATTTACATTATTATTAAATGCGTGCTCAGATCAACTTATGCGGTCAAGTTGCAGAGTTTAAGGGGACAACATCCCTTGTGTGTGGGGGGGGGTATACGGGAGGAAAGACTCTTGGAAGAAAATTTTTAGTCACGAAGAAGACCTAGGGCACCTAGCCTAGGTGCTTTGGATGCTGAGCCGGATGCCTTGGGAACCCAAAAGGTGCCTTGGCAAAGTACCCCTTGGTGCCTGTCTTGACAACTATGTGAACGAGGAAGAAGAGAGGGTGTGGAGGACTGCTAGGTAAATAGGAAGAAATGAGAGGGAATGTTGTTGACCGTTGCAAGGGAGGATGATGGAGGTTGAGGGGAAGAAGGCCCTCTTAGCCCACAAGGGGGGGGGGAAGAGGGGAGGGATATCAGGGGCAACACTTTCAAGGGTCCAAACTTTCAAAAGTTCCAATTCTTTCTTTTTTTGGATTATAAGATGAGCTCTATTAATTAGAGATAACATAAACTTTTAGGCCCTAATTTTCATGGCAACCAAGGTGACATATTGCTGCCTCGTTGCTTAGGGGTTAAGGTGAGGATGCCTTTTTCGTAGTAAAAATGCTATATTAGCAAATATATGGGTGACAAATATATTAAAAAAGTAATAAATAGATATGTCATTATGTGAGTCAAATAATAATGTACAAGTGTAGGGATAAATGAACCAAATAATATGATACCTAATTTGAACTACTCAATCAAGTTAATGTTAATACTTAATTGCTATTAATTGTCAGTAAATATTTATAACATTACATTACTTGATCTTAATTATTATTCCATCAGAATATTATCTATAAGCAAATTAATTATCACAACTAGTTATTTTTACTTTAATATTTATTTATTTAATCAAAACCACTTGATTAAGTGGATTGATAGTTAACTAATATCATCACTAAATTAGACAAAATAAGTGTCTAATAGGTTCCTCACCTAGGTGCCACCTCACCTTACCAGGTGAGGGGCAGAGTGAGAGTGCCTTGAAAACAGTGATGATAGCTATCTACATACATATCCTTACAAAATAAGACCACACCAACATAAACATTCTCAACTATTACACTCAAAATGATGTATACATTCATTTCCCATTAATACTAGAAATAACAAAAGCTTTGCAAGTAATATTTACTCTACCTTCTCATGTTAGAGCATATATGTCAGGAGTATGGAGTATCTTCGCTCTTCAATTTGGAAGAATATTTTTAAGGCTGCCAAATTTGTGTGTAGGCATCGTTGTTAAAGTAGGAAACAGAAGTGATACCTTTTTTGGAAAGGTACTTGGTTTAGAGAAATTTGAGGGTTATATTCTCGAGACTATTTTCTATTGCTATGGATGGCGATAGTTATCAAGGTGACAAGGTGCCAAGGATTTTCGAATTAGAATCGATCACTGAATTGGTGGGAATTGATCCTATTCGAATCAAATTGGATCGGTCTGATTTGGATTGATTCTTAAGAAGAGAAATTGATCAAGAATCGGGATTAAAAAATATATAAAACAAAATTTTAAAATTTTTTTGATTCCGATTCATATTCTGGCGAATTTTTTTAAAAAAACTAAACAAATTTAAGATTTTGATTTTGTTCCAATTTGACCGATTCAGATCGATTTTAGTGAAATTCAGGTCAAAATTGGTCATTCAAGTGGGAATCAGATTAAAATTGACCGATATGATTCCGAAATCGGCCTATTTTGATCTGATTTGACTGATTCTGCAATCCATGCAAGGTGCCTAAGATGTTTACAGGTGCCATTTTATCTTAAATGACAAGGCGGCTACCTATGTGGTTGAATTATATCTTAATACTACATGCATACATAAATATACTACATATATACATAACTATACATAAATATAGATAGATAGATAGTATATGATACCAAAAGTGATAAACTAGTAATGATAGTGCCTCTTGTGGGTTTGCCCCCATAAGAATATTTTATTGTTACTCAAGTAGTCATATGCAAGGGCTCAAGTCTCCTAGGTAAGTGCCTTGGGTTCCTAGGTGGGAGACTTATGCAGGCTTCTGGGTACTTAGGGTTTGCAGAATCACCTTGGCGCCCCTGGGACCTGGGTGGGTGCTGCCTAAATGGCACCTACGAAGGCGCCTTGACATAGGCAAATTTAATGCAAGCACTCATCAACCATAAACATACGCATTTGGTAAAACAATTAGAAAACATAATGGACCTTAGTGAATTATGATATTGAATGTTTTAATAACATGGATCATACGAAGCATGAATGGGTTTCTTCATTAACAAACTTGGGTATGTTGACATATGCATATATACATTACTATTTGATTCCTATTTTCTTTTAATATGAAACATAGTCTAAATGCCATAAGCTTGAACTCAACTATAAATATCTAAACTTAAATATGATTATCGATCTCTCCATTTCTTGGTTGGAAATTTGCGTGAATGATTCAGTTTTTAGAGGAAGATCAATATGAGGATTTTAAGAGAAAATACTGAGTGAACTTCTGATCTATGTAAATTAAGATGACTTACTGCAATTTGATAGTAGCATGTTTGCAGCTGGCATCTGATCAACAGACATCTGAAGTACACTTGATATCAAAGGTTTTAAAAGATTATGCTTATCAATTGAGATATTTAAATATCTGTACTATCTGATCATGTCATCTCAACACTCTTGAGAAGTCTTTGGCTTTTCAAATTATCTTCTAAATCTGCTGTACTATCAGGTGTATAAAACAAGCGAATATAGCCGTGTACTTGTAATTTGCGGTCCAGGAAATAATGGTGGTGATGGCTTGGTAGCTGCAAGGCACCTTTATCATTTTGGTTATAAACCAGTTATTTGTTATCCAAAACGTACACCCAAAACTCTTTATACAGGATTGGTCACCCAGGTAGATTCTTGCAGCGCTGTTTGAGATTTTTGTTTTCATTTTGTCATTTGATCTGCTAACGGTGTTTTATCTTAATTTCATAGTTGGAATCCTTGTCAATTCCGTTCTTATCAGTTGAGGATCTGCCCAAGGATTTATCAGTTGATTTTGACCTCATTGTGGATGCTATTTTCGGCTTCTCGTTTCAAGGCATGCTCAAGTTGTAATTTATTTGCTTTTTCATGGAATGCAGTCGTTAGTAAAACCTTAACATTCTAGAGCCACCTTACAGTGTTTGGTTTTTGATTTTTTTTATGTGACCATGTAGAAAAGAATTGTATGCCTATTTTATTTTCTTTTAAATGATGAGGAGTGATATAATTTGATATCTTAGCAAATTCGGAAGACTATCAATTGAGCAATCTTTAAGGTTTCTTCTACTTGAAATCAATAAAATTGCCTTATGCTGTTTGTTGCAAAAGACATGGGATCCTGTCTTGAGGTTCTTGTTAATTGGATTTGTCAACACAAATGGCATTGGACTTCTTCTGGGCATCTGTGTGGTGATTGCTGAATGAGCGGAGGGCACAAATTGTTGTCCGGAATTGGCTATTTCAACAGGTTAAACCCTATGGCTATCCTAGTTAAGACTTCTAATCCATAATTTTGTATCAGGTTGGTAAGAACCTAAAGCCTAAAGGAACCATAGTTTTCTTATGGAATTTGCTTCTAGTACTTGCTGATACGAATGCCCTACTTGTCCATTATTCATCAAAAAGTCGGTTGCACCAGTTTACCACTTTCGCTGCAGTTTATGTAAACTCTCGGGTGATTAGAAATGTTTGTAAATATGTACCATTTGCAAGTAAAAGCTCTGTTTTAAGTATCAACATGGATATCATAGTTTGATTCTGGACATTTTGCAGGTAAGCCTAGACCACCATTTGATGACCTGATACAAAGGCTTGTTTATTTGAGCAACCTTGGTCTCCCACATGAAAAGCCAGCAGTCATTGTTTCTGTGGATATTCCTTCTGGTTGGCATGTTGATGAAGGAGATATAGGTGGGGAAGGGATTAAGCCTCATATGCTGGTGAGTTATGTTGGTTATTATGCTGTGATCTTTTTTATCATGCATTTCTCTCCTCAAGTATATTTATCTAGTATCTTTTCTTTTTTTTTGATTTTTTTGATCTTTCCTAACTTATTTTTTGTTTGCTGCCATTGAAATCTTTTCTTAATATCTCTAGGTTTCATTGACGGCTCCAAAGCTTTGTGCTAAGAAATTTAGCGGGCCTCATCATTTTCTTGGAGGTAGATTTGTTCCACCTCTCATTGCAGATAAGTATGCACTTTGCCTACCGCCGTATCCAGCTACTTCCGTGTGTGTGAGGATTGGCAAACGCTTGACAGTGGACTTGTCAGCTATGAGAGAAAACTATGCTTGTCCAGAATTTCTTGAAGATCAAGCTATGGCGGATCCCCTAGACCAGGTAAGACTTTAAAAAGAAGAAGAATCATATTCATAGATTGAACTGGCTGATCTGGATTAAGATTGGAGATGATCAATTTCAATTCCTTCTAGTAAAACTGATCCTTGTGAGGATTTTCAGATCGGGATTGAGACCAGATTGGTCGATCTGAGGGAAGAAAAATCAATTTGAGATCGACCCAGATTGGCTCTTCCAAAAACAGATAAAAAATAGAAGCATACACATGATAGAAGATTGACTGATTCCAGCCTGCCGGAGACTGCGCAGGGGCAGAGGCACAGCCACTCCCGTGTCTTCTCTGCCCTATCGGGTCTATCAGGCCCGATATGAGCAAGATCCGGTTAATCAAGCACTTGTATCTCAGGATATTGGGTTCATCGAATCCATACCCCCATGATTCCACCACATGGATGGGAGAATCGGTATCGAAATGGAATTGGTGGGTACCATTTTGATTTGAATCAGTTGGAGTTGGACAATTTTTTAAAAATAAAATCGATATGGAATTGGTCTAAATTGGTCAAAAAAATTTGTGTTGTAAAAAATTTGGAAAAATTACAAAAGATAAATTGTTAAAATTTAAAATCACTTATCTAACATAGTTTCTAAAAATTTAATTTTGACATGTAATAAAATGTTATACTTTTTTATCACCGAAATTCGTGGAATTGCTTTTCAGAGTAATCGTTCTTCTAATTCTTATGTATTTTCTACTGAGAGCTGTCTGTCATGCTTGACTCGTATTCATATGAAAATAAAAAATCGACCATCTAAGAAAAATCATAGGCAGTGTCGTGTGCTGGAGATGTTGCTGGGATACAGGGTTGGAAGTCACGAGAGGGTTCTAGATAATTTGTTGCTATGTACTGATCAAAAAACCCTTGATTCCAACACTATCTTCTCTTATTCAAATTTTGTCTCTTTCCCAATTTATTGGCTCCTGCACCCCTGATGCGTGCATTGTTGGAAGAGCCTCTTTCTCCTACACCACTTTCACCTCTATCTGAAACCCTTACGTTTTGTTGTTATGTAAGGGGAATGAACTCGTCCTCATTGTCATATGAGAAAGGTGCCTTAATCTCTTTAAATGTTTATTTTATTATTCTTGTTAACTGTTTTGTCGCCTAAACATATGAGGATCCTCAGCGGGTTGTGTTGAAGTAGATTGACGGAATGGACCCTGCCCCTCTTTAGCTCCACATCCTTAGTGGGTGTGGGTTGGGTGGACAGTGAATGACGATATACCAGCTCCCTGGCTCTAGAAGCTTTTGCTCCAATACATCTTTCTTTATCTTCCCTTTGTGATTGCTTGCTAGTATGTCTTGCTCTCATGAAGTCTTTCTTAATATTTGTAGATGATTTATGTTTATGTTCAACTCTTCCATTGTCTTTTCCTTTTTTGGTCCCCTGACATCGCTTCTTCCCAAAAGCTCCGTATGCAAGTCTTCTCTCTGTTCAACACGAGTCCCCCTTTGTGAGGTTCTTTCAGTCAAGTACGCCCTCATAGCTTCACTGCTCTTCCTGGATACCTTGTCACATTTCTTAACATTTTTCTTCACATCACCTATGTGTTGCTTCAAATGGCATACTTTTCCATTCATCCATTTCTCACAACACCTATATTGTACCATCCTTTTTGCCAAAATCCACCATATGGCGGTGTTCTCACCGAATGTCATGGGAAGCAGGTGCAACAATGTCTTCTTACTTGGTTATTGTTCCTCGAGTCTTTGGCCTACAACATCAAGAGTTTAACACATTACAATTTTTTTAACTTCACCGATTAAATGGGAAACCTAGAATGGGGGGGTGAACAGCCCCTTAAGGGGTGTTCCGGTCGTAATCAAACTGAAAGAGTACATTCAGGGGATGTGGGGGGGGAGGCAGAACAACCTCTTAGGGGCCATTTCAAGTGTAATGGAGGGGGAGGCCATAAGGGACGGATTTAGAAAGTGATTCCGGGAAGAATTGGTGGAATCAAAAGAAGTGGGAGGAGAATCACTTGAAGAAGGCCGAAATGTGGAGGGATCAATGTTGAATCACCACTGGATGGAGCCAAATCGCTGCTGGATCGCCAAAATTGCTGGTGCCCTAGTAGCGTTGTGTGGAAGACAAAGGGGAGGTCTGATTCTGGCCTGATATCACCAGTATAAGGGTGATGTCGGATTGATATTGGACTTGATATCGATAGTAGTTTCGAGACTTAAGTTGTCTCAGAGGGATCGGTTGTATCAGCTGATTCCTAACCGATTCAAAAGAATCAACCGATTCTTGACCGATTCCACCGATCTAGATTCACATCTGGATCGGTGCTCCCGGTCAAAATCAAATTGATATCGACTGATCCAATTCAGGAATCGATTGATTCCTATCTTTTTTCAACTGATTCTGCAATCTATGTCCAACTAGGAGCAGCCCTGAATCAACCAATCTGGTTCCAATCTGGCTGATCCTGATAGATCTCCTGGGATTTGGTGTCGGATCGGGCTTTCCACCTGGGATCAGATTGACCTATGCCAATATTGATCTTAATTGGCCAATCCTGCAAACCATGGATCCTTGTCTAGTATCAGATAGAGCTGGCTGGAATTGGCCAGATCACTTGATTTCAACCGGGATCGACGGATCTGGATCAAGAATGTTTTATCAATTTAATTGGCTGGGCTGGACTGTGATTGGCCAGGATCAGCCGATCCGAAGTCCAGTCCAGCCAATGCCAGGTTGGAATTGGCTGATCACGGTTTGGCTCAGGCGCAATCTTGGCATAGTCAGGCTGATTCTGTAGACTGGTTCGTAGTTTCTGTGATCGAGCCATCTGAATCCGGTTTGGATTGGAATTACCCTGGCCTATCCAGGGTACCATCCCAATTGTACCTTCCTTGGTTATTTCATTCATGCTCTGTTCCATTCTCACGTCTGGTTATGAAGCTCTTTATGGATGCACGTGTATTCTATAATGTTTCCACTGAAATATGTTCTTTCCTGATTCATTAGAATAAATACTTGCTGTGCAGTTTCGTACATGGTTTAATGTTGCAGTTGCTTCTTGCTTAAGGGAACCAAATGCTATGGTCTTATCTACTGCCAATAAGGAAGGAAAACCGTGAGTAACACCTGTTTATGATGCTTGGTTTTGTTGATCAAAATGTTTAACTTACCTTATTTATAATAAAAATATGTAGCACGTATCATAGAGGGGTTTATAACAAGATGACAGAAGTAGCGACTCATGTATAACTATGATATCTGAATATTCTCTTGCAGTTCTTCAAGGGTAGTCTTGCTGAAAGGATTTGATGAAAATGGCTTTGTGTGGTCAGTGATACCTGCAATAGTCTATCATTTCTACTTTAACTAGAAAATGTTATAAATACTTGTTTTAATTTTTTATGCTGTTTCCTTGTCTTTTTTGCACACCTTGTTTGTAGGTATACCAACTATGGAAGTCGTAAAGGCCAGGAACTGTTTGAAAATCCTTACGCATCGCTTCTTTTCTACTGGGATGGTCTTAGCCGCCAGGTTCAACTTATTATACTGCAGTCTCTCTCTCTCTCTCTCTCTCTCTCTCTCTCTCGATCTCAATGTTTTCCCCTTTAGTTGATTTAGCTTCTAAGAACTATTGACATTGTCTTTGTCTTCTTCAAAAAAAAGGCATTGTCTTTGTCTAACCTTACACCATTTCTTTCTATCAAGATGGCCTTGGCTAGGTTCAAGTTACTTGTCAAACTGCAATTTATCTTTTTTATAATTTTGATGTTTTTCTTTGAGTTGGTCTAGCTTCTAGAAAATGGTCATTGCTTTTGTCAAACTTTCAGATATAGATGCAACGTATTTAGATATCAGTATTCAGTAGTGAACTCCATATCTCAGATTTTAGGCTTTATTATTATCAAATGAACAAGCAAAATAGGAGAAAATAGAGTTAAGAGGGATGCAGAGCACACCTAAAACCCTATAAACCAGTTATTTATTTATAGCTGTCACCAGGGTTTCATCTAGAAACTACAATAGGATAAAACATAGTTGTCAAGGCGACAAGGCGCCCAAGGCGTTGAAGGGTACCGATTCCGCTTAGGCGACAAGGCGGCCGCTTAGGCGTCGCCTAGGCGGTCAAGGCGGTATTCAAGGAAGGCTGAGTCGGGAGGTTGTTATATATAAACAAAACATAAATATAATTATATTTGTTATGTTATAATTGAATATGAGTGTTTTATCAATGCACATAAGTAAATATGATGTGTGTGTGAAAGAGAAGAAAGTTAAATAAATTTTTATAAAATTTATGTATATAACTTATTTTATGATCATAAAATTTATATATTTGCAATAGTATAAGTGATGGTAAAATATTGTTATAATATTATTAAATGGGGGGAGCACAGAGTAGTCGCAGATCGACCTGCGCGGTCAGGTCGCGGGGGTCAAGGGGGCAGCGCCCCTTGTGGGGGGTTGTCAGGGGGGCGAAGCCCCCCGAACCCAAAAAAGTATGTAATAGTATAAGTGAGACAGAGAGAGAGAAGAAAGAGCTGAAAAAGAACTTAATTAAGTATATAATATATGTTTATAATCATAAATCTTAAATATGTATGATAGTATAAGTGATAATACAATATATTAATATATTCAAACTATCATTAAATAAGTGTCCCTTGTGAGGGGTATCAAGGGAGAAAAACTCCTCAAAAACTTTTTTTAATGATGTAAAAATACCCAAGGCGCCTTGCTTGGGCGCCTTGGGCGCCTAGGCTGGCGCCTTGGCGGGCGCCTTGGGCGCCTTTTTGGCCCCAGACAAGGCGCCCTGGCAAGGCGCCCTTGGAAAGGCGCCTTGCCGCCTAGTCGGCGCCTAGGCGGGCGCCTTGACAACTATGGATAAAACTATTCCCTACAACCGTAAAATGTTCCTTATGCTAATGGGCTAATAGGTTCAGATCCATCTCTTATGGTTGATGGGTTTGGATTCACATGCAGTTTCCTGATCTTTTCTATAGCCTTGTTCATTCTAATCGATGTATGTCTAAGTGTTGTTAACTTGGTATCTACTAGTTTATGATCAGTAATCCATTTACGGCATCTGTTTGTTTCCCATAATTTTCAGGTAAGAATTGAAGGCTCTGTGACAAAAGTTTCCAGCGAAGAGTCTGAAGCATACTTCCAAAGTCGTCCTCATGGGAGCCAACTAGGAGCAGTAGTTAGCCAACAGGTACATTTGGTTACCTTGTGTCTGGACACTTAAAATGGGAAGGCTTATGCATGAATGATTTTGAGACTTAGACCTTAGTTTCTTTCCTCAGAGCAGCATAGTGGCCGGAAGGCATGTACTTCATCAGGCATATGTGGATTTGGAAGCTCAATATCCTATTGGGTTAGTCTTAATATCCAAGTTTTTTTGTTTAATTGACAATTTTATGTTGCTACAAAGTATTTATTTGGAATTCTTTTTACCGCATAATGATTTTATGTTAGGCATACCATTTAAGTTTTAGGAAACGGTAGGTTGTACATAATCGTAATAACTCTACAAGAAAACAGCCTAATGGCAATGGCTTGAGCCATTGCTAACAAGCCAATTGCCACTAATTTTACTATGCCGTTGCAAGCTCGTTGTAACTGTCACTAATGGTATTGACGACGGCTTGCAATATGCCGTATGCAAGCCATCACAAGTGTATAATTGACGGCTTGATGGCCGTTGCTATTACTTAAGACGGCTTTGAAGCCGTCTCCAACATCTCTTGATGTAAGAGAACGTCCACTAGTTATGGCTTAGAACTGTCGCTGATAAGTTTTTTGGTGACAGTAAAACATTCACTCTAGCTAGTGAAAAAGCTAGCCGTCTCCGGTGCTTCATTGCCGGGCTAAAATGCAGTTTTAGCTACAGTTAGAAGCCATCACCAATAAGTCTTATTAAGAATTTTTTTATATTGTAAAATAAAAAAATCTATGCAAGATTACAACCACGCATGATTGTACAATCAACTGTATATTTTCATCAATATTCCACAAAACAAAAATTACGTAATTCTCCCACATTTCACAATCTACACCAATTCAAAATTTTTATACGCCCCACAAACTGAACAATTTCATTTACAACTTCATTCACAATTTATAAACAATAACTATAGAAATATAATATACACATTTATATATAATCTGTGAATCAAATAGTACATGCACATTGTTGACAAACTACATTGCATATAAATAGAAGAAAAATAATAGTCGTTCCTCATAAAACAAAGAAACATACAAATCTCTCAATCATTCTTTCCAAAGGATACCTCATCCTTCTCATCCTTGTCATCGTCCTTGTCGTCATCATCTTCATCACTCTTCTTTCTCTGTCTTGGAGGAGGTCTTGAACTCAATGGATCAACCGATGGAAGGAGTCTTTTGATCAATCTCGGCTAACAATTATTATGTTGGTAATTCAATTGTTTTTGTAAAGTTTATTTTGTTAGTTAGACATCTATTACTGGAGAGAATCAGTCATCGTATTGTGCTTATCGATTTGACTATTTTGCTTCTTCACTTTTTTCATTAACTATTGGACTGTCAGATTCATAAAGGTACTAGTATCTCCACAATTTACATTATATCATGTGCTACCAGTTTGTTCTCATCCTCCCCACACATTGGATCTGTCCTAGCCTATTTCTATCGAAAATGGCGATAAATGCATTCCCAACAATGAACGCATGCTTAGATTTTACAACATCTGATTCCTCTGACTATTAGACAATCATCGATTGCTTCATATTATCCTAAAACTAGAAATTATATTAAAATTCAATTGAAATGAAAGATGATATTAATTCAAAATAAATTAGTCATTGATCATCATTTGACGATTTTCTTCATTACTCGAGACAAGCAATTCATCTACCTCTTTATACACTTGCATTATCAAGAAAACCTCTGGACGGGTAGCAACATGGTGCATAGCAATATATCTCTCGTAACAAAGTTATCTTTCTTTAAATCATTGAATGGCTCCAATTCAATCTCTTATAAATACTTCAACTCATCTATTAACGGTTGTTGAAGTGTTTCACTGTCATTTTTAGGTACTTCTGGATCCTCTATTAAACACGAAATCATCATATATGCTGCTTTTATTGGCATTTATGGTGGTAAATTGTAAACTATCGTAATGACATGTTACATATTGTATTTTGAGCTTGAAGACATATTACCAAAGGGGTTAAAATCATTTGTAGTTAATTCAAGTTGAATGTTGTGTTTCTCCAACACGAAATCACGATATTGGTCATCAACTCTTGTCCTAGAGGGGGAATCGGCGGGATGATGCATTTCATCACTTCATTGATAAAAACATAGCTTCTATACTATGTCATCCACTTAATAGTATTCGTTGATACACAAATGTTGCAGCATATCTCTTAATAGAAAATAATATGATATTTTGTCACTTTTTTACTCTTATGTTTCGGATTATCTTTATAATTTAAAATCTCACATTGTGGACATTTTATTTGTATTCTTTTTTCAAAAGAGAATATAATTATTCTTATATACATTTAAGTTATATGTTTTTAGTAACTTTTTTAAGTTCATAGCAAGTGTTCCAAATGTTCGGAACGCTTGCATTTTTAGACAACACATTTTTAAATAAATATAGTACTGTGTTCTTATATTTTCTAGTGAGATCATTTATTGATTTTAATTGAATTAGGCTTAAAATAAACTTAATGAGATCATTTATTGATGTTAATAGAATCAACCTTAAAATAACCTTTAATTTATAAATACCTTTACAACATTAAGGTGTTTTTACATCTTTTAGTAACTAATTTTTGTGCTTCTGTATTTGATTCATCTTCACTATATCTAATTGTTTCCTAATTGTTTTTGAATATCTTGGAGCATTGTTGCGTATACTTTATCTTATGATTCATTTAATTAAACATCATATTTATTAATTAAATTAACTTTTAGTTCACTGTGACTAATCCATATTTGATAATCTGAACATATGTCATCTATTATTAAATTTTTTTACAACATGCCTTTTTAAAATGAAAATACTATAGTCTCTTTTATAAGAACATTGAATTAAATTATTATACTAACCATGTCTTAATCGAATCTTATATTTATAAAAAGTATAATCTAAAATTTCTTCTATTTTTTAAAGACATCTAAGATTTAATCCGTTGAAGATATCTATCACAGACTTGTCTAAAGCACTCATCTACTTTAATAAAAAAATCTAATGTTGACAAAAATATGTATTCAAAAAATGAAGTATGAACAATAATTCGATGTAAAACTTAATGTTTTGCAAACAACAATATTAAACCATATCGAACCTCCTCTAAATGAAGCAAGTTTCGAACAATGATCTCATTTAAAGCTTCTTAACAAGAAAAAGAAGAGAAATATGATCAGATAAATATATTTAGTAAGTCTCTAACCAAATAGTATGTTTAAATCAAACTAATTTATGCTGTTTACCAGCTTGACTAGGTTTGAATATCTTTAGGAAGTAGACCAAATCAAATCGCTTTATTCTGTTTAACAGTTTAGGTTGGTTTGGTTTGGAAGGCCTTAAAAATCAAACAAAATCAGTTTATTTGGTTTATCGTTTTATTTTGTTTACCAATTTGGTTTGGTTTGAGGCCTTGTAAATTAAATTAAACTAAATTGTTCGATTTACTAAACCTTCTTCAAATAAAGCAAGCTTTGAATGAGGATCTCGTTTGAAACTCTTAAAAAGAAAAATAAGAGAAATATGATCAGATAAATATGTTTAACAAGTTTTTACCAAAGAATATGTTTAAAGCAAACCAATTTATCCGATTTACCAATTTGATTAAGTTTGAACATCCTTAGTAACCAAACCAAACTGGCTTATTCCGTTTAATAGTTTAGATTGATTTGGTTTAAAAGGCCTTAAAAACAAACAAAATCGGTTTATTTGGCTTATCGGTTTGGGTTGATTTGAAAGGTATTGAAGATTAAATTAAACCAATTTATTCAGTTTACTGGTTTGTAGGGTTGCAAACGAACCAATACACTCGACAAGTAGCTCGAAGCTCGGCTTGATAAAAGTTCGACTCAGCTTGTTTATTATGTTAAATGAAAAAGCTTGAACAAAAATAAAGCTAGGCTCATTAAATGAGCCAGGCTTGAACATACTTCTGCTCGGCTCGATAAGCTCGCGAGTAATTCGATTAAATATTATATTATATATTTATTTAAAAAATTTAATTATGAGTATTAATAATTATATATTGTCACTTAAATATATTAAATAATTCAAAATTTGAGTTTAAACTTAGATTAAGTTTCGTAAATGAGCTAAATCTAGAGTTTCACAAATGACTTTTCATTGATTTTGAGTTTTATAAATGTGTTTGTATATAGCTTAAACTTGAATGTGAATTGAACTTTAGTTTAGCTACTTCTCGAGTTCGAGCTTGACGCTTGTTGAAACCAAAAATTTTCAAAAAAAAGGGGAGAAGAAGAAAAAGAGGTGGTTTGAATCAGCAGCTGGCTCAACGATTGGAGGTCATTACAAAGTTCAATTTATTGATTAAGATGGGTTAAATTTATGGAGCATAAACCTATCTGTTTTGGTCTAAAAAAAAAGAAAAGAAAAGATCAATGTGGACTGTAACCCACAAGTGGCCACACGGCCCACCTTTCATTGGGCTTGATTTTAAATCAGGAGGCCTACGTCAAGCAGCTGGCCCAGGCCCACAAACCCTGTGTACCGGGAGAAGTCCTTTTCAAAAAAAAAAAATAAAGAAGAAGGAAAAGGAATAAACAGGATACGGGAGGAGATGTGCTCGCCTTTTAGGAGTCTTTCCGCGATAGGAGTCCTGGCCGACTACAATTCTGCGATCCCAATCCCAGTCTGGACAGTCTAGACGGAAGGGATAAACATGGAAGGGGGCAATCGAAGGAAATCCCGTGCCTATTATGGTGGTTTGACTCCCAGTCGGATTGATATTTTCGTTGAGAGCCCTTTCCGGAGTGGCATAGCCCGGTGGCCCTATAAAAAGGAGGCCGGAAGGGAGGCCGCAGAGGGGGGAGATAGAGAGAAATCAAAAGAAGAAGGCCGAGAGAGAGAGAGAGAGAGAGAGAGTAGACCGGAAGTCTTTCCCGCCGTCGGACCTCCTTCCCGCAGCTGCTATCGCCGCCGGAAGTCCCTCCGGAAGCTGCTATCGCCGCCGGAACTTCCTCCTGGGGTTGCTGCGATCGCTGAAACCTCCCCCTGAAGCTGCTACCGTCGCCGGAAGCACCTGTTGCAGACGTTGGATCACCGGAAACCCCCTTTGCGGCAGCACCGTCGTCGAGGCCTCTTCCGGAAGACACCGTCGACGGGACCTCCTCCGGTAGCAACCGCCGTCGCCGGAGGGAGCTTCCTCCTCCTCCCCTAGGGCCGACGGCCCCTTCTTCTACCCCCGCTGTTGTTGTTGCTGCCGAACGAAGCCGGAGGCCGCCGGAGATGGCGTTGCGCTACCGTTGGTAGCCGGAGGCTGTTGAGAAGATACTGTAGCGGGGGGGGGGGGAATAATACCCCCCGAACCTTGGTCCACGGTGGAAAACCATGGGGCCCACCAGGGGCTGCCGCGTTAAAAAAAAAGAAGGGAAGACCGACCGGGCGAAGCCGGCCGGCCCCGCAAAGAAAGATCACCGGTCCAGGGATGCCCCCCGCCGGTCCAAACAGTGGCTGGGCTCCGGTTCGGCTGAGCAGTGCTTCGACAGGAGCCTTTCAAGCTTTAAAAATTGTTTAAAACAAATAATTCACAAAAATTAAATAAAAATCCATTAATTAACTCAACAAACCGAGGCGAGTATTTGGCCGGCTAAAAACCCGCCATATGGTCTCGGCATAACTTAAAAGAATGAAAATAAATGGGAAAGTAATAGGCTGGCTTTAAGCACGCCTCTTGACCCATAATTCAAAACTGAAATAAAACAAACAACAAACAGAAATTAAATAAAAATCCATTAACTAATTTCACAAACCGAGGCGAGCATCTGGCCGGCTAAAAACCCACCACATGGTCTTGGCTAAACTCAAAAGAATTTGTGGGTCGGTTCTAAACCTTCCCCTTAACTTTTTAAGGTGGACATACAAAGGTCTTTTGAAAAGACCCCAATGTCTTACCATACCCCAAGAGGGAGTTATTTGCCCATTATGCCATGGGAAGGCTGTGCATGATCAACATGCTGATATGCCAAACTATGAGCTAATGAGGTTCATGAGGTGTGAGATGAGTCTCCACAAGCTTATCAAAAGCCGGGTGCATGGTTCGCCGGGTCGCGACCCGGGTCGCGACCCGGACCCGACCGGGTCGGTTTTGGGGTCGACCGACCCGGTCGCGACCCCAAGACCCCGACCCCATTTTGATTTTTTTATTATTATTTTTTGCGACCCGGGCCGACCCCGTCCCGACCCGGGTCGCGACCCCGGCCGACCCGGGTCGGTTTTGCCCCCAACCGACCCGGTCCCGACTCCCGACCCCACCTTCCTTGGCCGGGTGTGCTCAATCTGAAATCAGTGAGTTGATTGCCCATAAGTTTGTCAAAAGCCGGGTGCATTCAATCTCAAAACAGTGGGGGATACCCATAAGTCTATCAAGACCGGGTACATGCCGCCCATGAAATGACGAGTTCATCAAGAACTCAGGAGACCGGATTGTTGGTCATGACTGTAAATCATGTCTCATGTTGAGAAGAAATAAATGAACATTCATGCTCGGTGCATAGATTTATATTATAAGGAGAGGACCGCTACATGAAATTTTGGAAGGCAAGACAATAAAAAAAATCTGAAAAACATAATCTGAAACCTGTAAAATCTGTAATTTAACTGAAACAAAAAAAAAACTGAAATCATAAAAATCTGAACATGAGAACGAAATCTGAAACTCAAGCAAATTAAAAAAAGAAAGAAGAATCTGAATCTGCAAATCTGAAACATGTAGAACCTGGAATTTAAAAGTCTGAAACATAAAAAAAGAAATCTGGAACATTTAAAATCTGAACCTAAAAACATACAGGTCCGAAATCTGAAATATGCAGAAGATAAAAAAATCTGAACTTACATTCAAAACAAGAAACCGAACCTGTAAAACTTGTAAAATCCAAAATCTGCAACCTAAATCCTCAAATCAAAACACTCTCAAACAAATCACAGACTCCATTAAATCCATAAACAGAACTTTGCGTCAAGCTATGAATCAATTTCAGATGATTCCGAAATCAAAACTCAAACAAAATCTGAAACTCATGGAAATCTGAAGGTTCTCAAATTTCTCAACTCCAAAGTGAATTCCCAAGAGTCAAAGGTGGATTCTAGTCAGATTCAAGATATAAAAATCGATCAAGATACAAGCAGGTTTCATTAAACTCCAATGAGCCGCTGAATTAGACAACTTGAAACTCATATCCAAGGACCAGATCAACTTAAATTAAATTCCATTTGAATCAAAGCATCATCCAGAATATCAGACAAATCAAATAAAAAACAAAATTTCAACTAAACGTTAAAAAAATGAGAATCAAACTCAGTTTCAGCAAGCAAAGGATTTTAGATTCCAAGTCTTCAGATAAACCTCAACCAAATCTTAGTTAAACCAGTTCGAACAAACTCAAAATTTAAAACAGGGTTTTAAATGAACTTCAACAAATTCAAAATCTTAAGCAACTTCATCCAATTTTCTAAATCAAAATTGAACAAATTTAACTTAAGCAAACCAAACTAACACCCACAAGCAAATTAAATTCAAGATTAATAAATCACAATCAATTATAACCAGATTAAACTTAAATCAAAAGTCTAACAAATCTGAAATCTAAAAAATGTTAATCAAGATCTCTTTAAACAAACTCTAAATTTAATCAAGTTGCAAGTAGAATCTAAATAAAACATAATTGATCAAATAAACTCAATTCAATTTTCAAATCAAACTCGGATCAAATCCCCCAAATCCAATCAACCTGAATCAACTCCCAAATAAATCCAACTCAAACTTAATAAAAATCCAAATTAAGCAAACAAGCCAAAATTCAAATTATAAACAAATTCATTCCAAACAAACTTAAATCAATTAATCAACTCAAATTAAATCAATTCAAATCAAATTAAAACTCACACCAAATCCAAATTTCAACCAATTTAAACAGATTCAAATTCAAACTAAATTAGGTCAACTCAAATACAAATCAAACTTTCCAAATCAAATCCAAGTCAAACTTAATCAATCAAATTCAAATTAAATTCAATCCAAATCAAACAATAAACAAACTGTATCAAACTCAAACCAAGTTTTAAGCAAACAAATTCAAATTGAACCAAACTTAAATCAATAAACAACTCAAACAAATTGATTCAATTAAGATGAACAGATCTAACTTCAACTCAAACCAAAAGCAATTAAATTCAACCAATCAAATTCAAGTCAAATTTAATAAAACAGATCCAAGTTAACTAAACAAATCAAAATTCAAACCAACAAATTTAATCAAACCAATTCAACTCAAATCAATTTTAATCAATTCAATTCAAATAAAATTCAAACCAAATTAAATGCTTGCATTCCATCAAGTTCATGGGGTGATTTTCTCATGTGTATGTGAATGTTTATTTTTGTGGATGCATGTCTTCTACTCCAATGGATTGCTATGACGATAATCAAGGGTTTTCGAGTAATCTCGATGTAATTAACGTCGTATCTTCGCACCATCCGATGGAGAGAGGTCAAAACAAATTTTCAAAGAACCTAGCAACCTCAACATATAATTTTGACCCTAGTTAGTACTTTTATGGAATACCATCTATTTTCCTAAAAAGTCAATGCTAAGGTCTAATCAAATCTAATCCAAATTCAAACAGGAAAATGAATTTCCAAAACAAAGAAATCATAGATTTTTGAGGTTACATCAACGCTCAATTAATAAATGAACCAAGCTTGAACAAGGGTTCAATATACTCGTTAAAACTCGAGCTTGAACTTGAATTCGTGTAAAATAAACGAGCCAAACTTGAACGCCATACTACTTGGCTCGGCTTGGCTCAGCTCGTTTGCACCCCTACTAGTTTTTTTTTTGGTTTATTAGACCATAGAAATCAAATCAAACTAGTTTATTCTATTTACCGGTTTATTTGGTTTGTAAAGTTTTGGAAATCAAAACAAACCAGTTTATTTGATTTATCGATTTTGTTTTGATTGAAAGGACATTGAAATCGAATCAAATCAAACCGATTTATTGCATTTACTGCTTTGGTTTGGGAATCTTATAAATCAAACAAAATTGGTATATTTGGTTTACTGGTTTGATTTGATTTGGAAGACCTTAAAAATAAAAGAAAATCGATCAATTCGGTTTACTGCTTTGATTTGAAAAACCTTTCAAATCAAACCAAATTGATATCCTAAGCTAAAATATTAAAGTTTAAAGTTCTTAAATTAGAAACCTCATTGTAAAAACAAAAACATTAAGTCCTAAGCTAAAAGAAAATCAATATACAAAAAACAAATGTATGTAATCAAAACTAATTATATTTAAACAAGTTTTAACAAACTAAACATTGATGACCAAGATTAACAAATATTGAAATGACATTCAAATCATATTTTTATAAATCTTAAACCAACAAAATTAATAAATTAAGATGGAATAACACTCAAATAAACCACAAAAGACTATACATAAAAAACCTTAAGCAAAGAATTAAACGAACTATCTAAAGACAAAATTTTGTAATTTAACATACAATTAAGCATCTCATTTTATTCATATTCAAGTCACATTTACATAAATCATAAAACATCAAAATTAACAACTGTCATTAAAATGACATTCAAATAATCGTTAAATTAAATCTTAAAAATAGGACTTAAAAATCCTAGATGGATTTGAGTAAATATATCTAAATGAGAAGAGATTTGGCATGAGGATGGTGACGACGGCCGGCGGTGGGGGGCTCACCAACCATGAAGTGAGTGAGTGCGTGTGCCCGCGAGAGAGAGTGGGCTACGTTGGTGGTGGCAAGCAGTGGCGGTGATGGTCGGAGAAACTTTTGTGTGTGAGAGAGAGAGAGGGGGGGAGGGGCGCTGGTTAAACTTAAACATCCAGAACATTGGCGACGACTCATCAATCGTTACCATTGGTACGTTCAATCCATCACCACATGCTGCCGACCATTGAACGATCTGTTTGGGTCACTAGCAACAACTTAAGCCATCACTAATGTGTTATGGTTTCTTCCATGGTTCGTTGAGTCGAACCGAGGTTGATCTATGATTCCTGAGCGTCCCATTTATTGATAGTGTAACAATATTTCGTTCACTTATAATATTATGTATGGTTAAGATTTGTGATTATAAATATATGATGTATATTTAAAACTTCTAAAATTATTTTTTAACTATCTTTACTTATATACACATATAAACACTCATATTCAATTATAACCTAAAAATATAATTATATTTATGTATACATAAAAATATGTACATAAATATATAATATTTAAATATATATTTTTTATTTTCTTATTTTATGTGATTTTTAATATTTTTAAAAATAAATAAATCTGACTCCGTACGACTCCTTCCAACCCAGGTCGTGACCCGGTCTGATCGGGTTGGATTTGGGTCCAACCGACCCCGAGCCGACTCGAAAAACGCTTTCTTGGTTTCTTCCATAAACCCAATCAGTTTTTTTTTTTCATGATGGTGTCTACCGTCGCTAATATCTTGTTCAACAGTCACCAATAAGTTTATTAAGGATGGTTTTTTTGAAGCCGTTGCTATTAAGTAGTTACCATTACCGTATTTCTTGTAGTGTAAGGTTTTATAGACATGATTTCGAATGCTTTGCAATCATATCTAATGAGTCAATTATACAAAATAAGCAAGTGATGACGTACTGTTGCTTGTTATAACTTATAACTAGAGATCTTTTGTCCTTTTGATGTTTTACTTCTTTATCTTGTTTGTGCTTCTTTTGCTTCTGTTTGTCTAGTTTAGTTGGTCATCTCTTTCCTCCTGGTGTATATGTTTAAGTTCATCAATTGTTGACAATCATGTGAATTGTGAAGTTTCCTTGAAGTTGTTTGAGGCATGGTTTGCCGAGTTGGACTGGGGCTGGACCAGGTCGGCCGACCTAGTTAGTTTTTGACCAACCAGTCTGGTTGTGACCTGGTCCAACTCTGGTGTCGGGTCGCATGACCTGGTGACCCTGCGATTTCTGAGCGACTCATTTATTGATAGTATAATAATATTTCACTATCACTTATATTATTACATTTGGTCAAAATTTGTGATTATAAATATGTGATGTATATTTAAATATTATAAAATTGTTTATTAACTGTTTTTACCATCTCACTTGAAATTAACTCTTTCCAATGTATACTAATACAAAATAATCACAAAAAAATCATATTTACTTGTATACTCAGGTAAACACTCATATTCAATTATAACATAAAATGATAATTATATTTATGTATATATATTTTTATGTATACATAAATATATAGTATAAAAATATAATTTTTATTTTTTTATTTTTATATATTTTTAATATTTGTTAAAAATAAATAAATTTGACCCTGTCTGATCCGAGTTGTGACCCCGGTTGTGACTTGGTCCAACCCGGTCAGATTTGGGGCTGACTGACCCCAGGTGGACACCCCGACTCGGCCTTCCTTGGTTAGCGGTTTACACGTCATGATAGTGCTTCAGATAAACGATCACCTTGTTGCATTTTTTCTCCATACAGTTGAGGGCCATCGGGAGTATCACTCCATTACTTGGATTATGCGTGCCATTAGTGTTCTTCACTACGGATCTTTCTTGACTAATGCAGTAGGATTGCAATTTACTTTGCCCCCTAGTATTCTAGAATATCAAATTTATATAATTTGGTAGTTGCTGATACCGTCAAATATTTTAGGGCCTGTTTGGATACCCTACTAAACATCTGTATCCGTATTAAATCTAATACTAGGTAGTGTCAGTTCTAGGGCTAATGTGTCTAATGTCAATATCAAAAGTATACTATCAAGTTTAATAATGTAATCAAACCGGTCCTTGTTGTTTGGTAGAATCCTAGAGCATTGCCTGAGGTTCTGCTTAGTTTTCAATAGAGGCTGACACTTCTAATTAGTTTACTATTTAACAGGGACTAGCAATCTATAAATATTAAAAATAGTACCGTTACAAGTCATGATACTCTTTCCAGACAAGGCATTAGGAAATTTGTGTATTTGCTTGATATACCATGTTACTACACCATTCAAATATGATTTCTGGTACGATTTCTTTCCCGTTCAAACATTTTATTGTCTCTCTTCTATCCATGGTTCGCCGGGCCGGTGACCCGGTCAGTTTTTGGGCCGACCGAGCCCCGGCCCTATTTCCCCGATCCGGTTGTTAATTTAAAATAAATTTTTTCCCAACCCCGACCCGACCCCGACTCCTACGGACTCGGGTCAGTTTTAGGTCCGACCGACCTGGGTTGACTCCCGAGTTTTCCTTCCTTGCTTTTATTAGCATTCCTATTTTGTATACTGTGTATACCCACACGATAGCACAGAAGAAAGTTCTGTCGTGATTTGTAAGTCAAGTGATCTGCCGCCTTGAACGTTGGTCAGCATTTCGAAGTGTCATTAACGACGGTGAAACTGTCTATTGCCATCTTTGCTCCGTTAATCAAAAAGGAAAAAAGAAAGCTGTCTTTCTCACCCGCTCCAAATGAATCTGCAGAAGCTCGATACCCAAGCCGGAGCACTGGGGAGGCTACAGGCTTTCTCCAAGTCGCTTCGAGTTCTGGCAAGGGCAACCTTCTCGCTTGCACGACAGGTTCTGTTCCTCGCTTTCCTCGTGATGCGCAGGAAATTCCTTCCATTTGTTCTTGAGTTGTATGTATGCCCATGACAAGCATCTCTGATCTCCGGTGACAGGTTGCTGTATACGCCAGAGGAGGTCGACGGGAAGCGCGTTTGGCGGATAGATAGGCTGGCCCCATGACTAGCACGCAGGGCCTCATCTTCCCTTTGACGGGAACTGAAGACTGAAGTGCCCTGCCTCCGCTTGGACGCATACACATCCCTCAGTTATGCAACACCATACTTTTTAGAATCCCTCAATGAATGCTAGGCTATTATCATCGCTCGCCATGTAAAAAAGAGCTGATGTTTCTGTGTGGTCCATGTTAAATTTATTTAGTAGGTCATCTAACTCAAATCTTTCAAGAGTGGAGTAGATCGTACCATATTTATATTTCGACAAAATACCCATTATCAGTTAATCTTAACACGCCCTCTCACATGTATGTTGGCTCTTTTTTATGGGATTCTGTTACGTGACCACAAAGACACGCATATATAAGGTTCAGATTGCACCATGAGCTCTAATATATTGTTAAATTTATTGGGTCATTCAACTCAAAATCTTAAAGTTACGAGTAGCGTAGTTATCATTTACTTCTATGAGATTATTCTAACCATGGAATGCCGGGTCGCGACCTGGGTCGCGACCCGGCCCCGACCCGGTCGGGTTTAGGCCCGACCGGCTCGGTCGCGACCCGGTCGGGGCGACTCCCCCGGCCGGGTCGCGGAGTCGTGGCCAGGTCGCGCGAGTCGCGCGACCCGGCCGGGTCGCGCGACCGGCCGGGTCGCGCGACCCGGCCGGGTCGCGCGAGCCCGGTCCGGCAACGTCACTTGGCCGCTGCCGGACCGTTGGCAACGGTCTCAAGACCGTTGCCAACGGTCTTGGGGGGGCACAACCCCCCCATTAAGCCCCTTGGGGGCTATTTAAAGCCCCCAAGGGGCTCTCCTTACTCCCACCCCCCCACTCTCACTCTCAACCTCTCATTTGTGCTCTCATTGCTCTCATTGCTCAATTTTTTTTCTCATTTACTTAATTATTTCATCAAGCATTTCATTAGTTCATTTAGTATATTTATTTAATATTAGTTCCATTGATTAGTGGGTTAAGTAGTTTATTCTTTTTAATACTTATTTGCTTACTTGCATAGTTAGTTAGCTGGAAGATTAGTTAGATATTTAGTTTAGTAGTTACTTAACACATCATTAGTTTGAAGGAATATTAATTACTTACTTAATCTTATATTTAGTTAATCATTCAATTTATATAAATAAAAATATACTTACATTAGTAGTCACTAATTAAGGTTATTAGCTATTTAAATAATTAATTACTTACTTAAGTAATTATTTACTTAAAAAATGTCTTCTCCAAACCAAACAACCCAAACTACCGGCGCGACCCGGAGTGATCCGGCTTGGTTGCATTGCAATTTGATCTCCATGTCATGCGGAGAAAAGTGCAATGTAAATATTGCGACAAAGTAATATTCGGTGGTATTTATCGTTTAAAATTTCATCTTGCAGGCATGAAGGGAAATGTTCTTCCTTGCACACGGACTCAATTTAATTTCAAAGTCCGGGTACGTAGATAATAATGTACGACATTCAATTTATGCAGCTGATTGGTGGATGGACCATGGTAAAGTATCAGGGTACGAGGACTTGGCGGACGTAGCCATCAGGGTCCTAAGTCAAACCACATCGGCTTCGTACACGAGCGAAATTGGTCTACAATCACTTGATTCACACAAAGCAGAGAAATAGGTTGACATCAAGGAGGCTTGAAGACCTTGTGTATTGTCACTACAAATACGAGGTTAAAGTTGAGGAATTTGGATAGAATGAAGGAACCGTATGGAAGAAAAGAGTTGGATAGCACACGCGGCGGGACGTTCGGTCGACGAGCCGCCAATTGAAGAGGAGGATATCGATTTGGATCAAATATTCTACGAGAAGAACTCCCCAGAGCTGGGTAAACGACCGAGAAGGGTTGGGAGAACCGGAGTTCAACCCCCAAGACCGACAATGGGCCGAAGGAGTGCTCGACGATGTCCCTTTAGCTCGAAGAATTCCTGCATCCCTCCCTCACTAAGCAAAGCGCCGCAGGACCGAGAAGGAACTAGCCAAGGTACGCAAAGTAGGCGAAAAGGTAAACAAGTTATGACTAATCCTTTGATATTGCAGATGTCGATACGGTCGAAGACAATCGAGAAGATACGCGGAGCCGAACATCCGAGTGCGTACATCGTACGTCCGAGGATTCGTCGTCAAAGAGTAGCAACGATGACGGTGCTCGATACGGGGGCACGACACTTTACAAGTACAAGGGACCTCGGATCCTCCCATATCTCCTACCACGTCGCTCGTTTGCACGGGCGAGGAGCAATATACTCATGCGACCCAAGATACCGATCATGGTAGAATGCCGTCACAAGGTAGAGGAGGTCATCGTAGCTATGGAGTTGGAGCAGAATACCACGATGCCCCCAACTATGTGTATGATTCATCCCAAGGCTCTTGGTTCCCTACATACGATCAAGAGTACTGTGGAATGAATTACGTGGAGTCATCGGATACTTCGATCCAATCGACCTATAGTTATGGTGACTCGTTTGGATCAAGTCTTAGGATAGTTTCCCGAGGGACAGACGAATATGATCGTCATGTGTACATGTATCAAGCTTTGTACTCAACCCAAATGACACGGGGAGAGTACATCAACTACCTACAAAGTGTACAACACATCATGTTGGAATAAAATTGATGCATTATTCATTTAAATCATGCCATTTAATTTATCCAATTTTTCTGTATTTTTTCAGATTTTTTTTCGCATTTTTCTTATTTTTTTGAATTTTTCAAAAAAAATAATAATTAAAAATGAGGGTCGCGACCCGGTCGCGACCGGGTCGGCCTGGGGGTCCCGCGACCCGGTCGCGACCCCCGACCCTACCCTCCTTGATTCTAACACAGTAATGTCAATGATAAGTTTTTTTGAAGAATTTCCATCATGGCGAATGATCCCCGCGGAAAAAGACCCAAGTTGTCTCGTATTTTGATGTTCAAGATAACCAACTGGTAACTTCTGTAACCGTTCTGGCAGATTTCTTTTCATCAGGAATGCAACGGTAAAGGTGTGAACTCACTCGCACTTCATCTAATCTGTTTGAAAGTGCCATGGTAAATCAGCAATAAATTGGAAAAGATGCTATGACAACAGCCCCTCAAAGTTCGTATGCTATACAGTCGAGAGAAAGGTACGAATTTTTTTCTCCATGGCTTTTCCTAAAAAACAGTTCTTAAAAGGATTTTTTTTCAGGAGAAACATATTTCTTGGAAGGCTACTAAAACCATGTTAATATTCAAAGTTTTATGTGAACATCGACTCTAGAGCTTTGTGGTTCGTACGACCTTTGCAGAGTGAGTCTCTCCACACGAGAAAGGTGAGATGCCCCCCCCAAGGGCTTTTCCTAAAAAGCACTTCTTGGTACATAATCTTTCTCCCAGGTAATTTGGCTGCTTTGTTAACCGGCGGCCTTGACCCATAAGATGGCAGCCTAATTCAACCCAAGACTTGTTTATGCAAATAATAGGTAGCTCCTTCTTAGAAGGGACCTCTCTCTCCATTCAACAAACCAAACAGGCAGCTCCAATAAGTTGAACTCAACGATCGAGGGCCATTCATGGGAGAGGAGAGACCAAGTCGTACTTAGTGGGTAGCAAGTGGAATGGATTTCTGCCTGTTTCTCTTTTGTTCTCAAACGAAGAATGATGCGTACACTTGAAGTTCATCTAGTTCACACAAAGGCCTTCTATCGATCTCTGTGTATATATTATATATATATAAGATGGAACCATATATAAATGTTATTTTTGGATATCATTGTACCTTATGTGATGTTTGGTTGCACGACAACTAGAGTTTTTGTAACAAAACACGTTTAAAATATTTGACAATTATTACAAATTTATGTTTTCGAAGAGATTCACTTCTTTGACAAATAAGAGAAGAGATCTTTCTTTAACTTGTGATCTCTCTATCTTCTTTTGATCATATATAGTTTTCACTTTTTCTTATTATCACGTCTCTTCAAACATGACAGTTTTTATGTCATTGAATAATTTAACATTTTTAATATTTTTTTTTGAAAATATATAAAAAGTTATTGTGCAACTAAACACCTTAACAAATATGACTTTTACCTTTATGATTTCTCATAACTATCTTTTTTTTTCTTCGGAGCATAAACTTATGGGAAAGTTGACGAACATAAAATTTTTGAAGACTTATGGGGTGTTTGGTTGCATGATAAATTTTTATACACTTTCATGATAAAAAAATGTATTAAAATAAAAAGTGAGCCGGCTCAAAACATAAAATTATCATGTTTGGAGGGATATGATAACAAAAAAGAGTAACTACCATACATGACGAAATAAAGTGGGGGACCACAAGAAAAAAGAAAGATATGAGACTCTCTTTTTTTGTTTAAGAAGAAAATCAATTTCAAATCATAAAGTTGCCATAGTTGTCAAACACCTCTTTTAAAAAAAATTCTTACAATTTTTAAAAATTAAAATAAAACCTCCATTATCATGCAACCAAACATCCCATTAGGTGACATTTGCTTTGTCTCCACAAAATGTTTTTAATTCATCTCTAATCTCTTTTACGGAACATAAAATATTAGTATCTCTAAAAATAAAAAGCTATCACCTGAAATTAAGTGAATTTTAAAAATTTATTAATATATCTAGAAATTTTATATATAGAAGTCTCAATAATTAACTAGCTTTCCACCGATGGAGAGTTTGGACGTCAATTAAGCCAAAGGGGGGGGGGGGAGACCTTACAGATGTTGACCAACGGACTGTTAGAGATGATAGACTCTACCAGAGACGTTGACGCCACACCTAGCTAGCTCGTTTATCTTTTGGGGACCGGTTAGCGTCAGATTGCATAAATATGCGTTGACTATTGTTAATTAAAGCTGGTGTGACTTCTCAGCTGGTGGAATCTTACCCTAAAATCAAGTCATTAATTTCTTCATATCGTAGTCAAGACACCCGACTCTTCACGTTCATCAAGACAATATATACAGTAACTCAATGATCATCTGAAAACTTGAGAACCCTTTTTGCACAAGTTATCTTGCTCAAATACTGAAACGAAAGAAATGCTTCACTTTTCAATGTTCTACTCTGATTAGTTTAATTTTAGATTTGTTGCAACGTATAGAAGTCCTCAAGAATATTCATGGAATTGGTGCAATACTGATTGAAGGTATGATAGGATTTTAGAATTCATTAGATGAGGGGGCTATTTTTTTTGGAAGAATGGCCAAGCCACAGATTTTTATTGATTCAAAACAAAGTATAAAGGCAAAAGAGGAGAGAAGGGGAGGTGAACAAACAAATAGAAGAGGAGCTACTTACTTAATTATCTTATCTACTCTGACTCTTTTGTATCATAATTGCTCTTTCTAACACCATGCTAATCTTTTATTGAAATATTGTTGGCATTTCCTTAGCTAAATATTCTCATTGTATATGACCCTTCTAAACATGAAAAGTACGAAAAACCCCACAAGGGCTAGCTGTGGAGGCCGTGGCTTCCTCTGCCTGGGGGTGAAGGTGATCCGGATTCTCTCTCCCTATGTTTACGTAAAGAGAGAGAGAGAGAGAGAGAGAGAGAGAGAGAGAGAGAGAGAGAGAGAGTGTTCGACCGGAAGCATCAATGATGATGATGATGGAGACAGTACATGGTTAGTGTCTGCGATGAGCGGAGAGCGGATACCCTTCGTGAATAGTGAACGATGGGCGCCCACTGCGAATTTGACGGCAACGGTAGAGAGAGAAAAATTAAGAGTGATTTCCTCCAAATTTGTTAATTTTCTTGGTTTAGGTTTTACATGAATATAATTTGAAAGTGTTGATTCCGTTGTTTAATTTAGCTGTAAGATTAAATCTTACATTTTGAAAAAGTAGTTTTGATGTTGAATTACATGACGAGAGGATGGTAACACAAACAAGGTTAATTACTATAGTTGAAAAGTCATCAAAATCATGTGCTCTGTACTTCTTTTACAAATTAAACAAAAAAAAACTCTTATCAATTTCGGAATAAGATAGATTATTGTGTTTTAAAACAATAGTTATTGTTTTAAAATACATGTTGAGGGGGTGAAAACCAAAACAAGGTTAAACTTGTAAACTAGTTTGGTTTCTAAGTCGGTTCGAATTAAACCAAATCGATAAATCAAATAAATTAGTTTGGTTTTATTCCTAAAACCTTTTAAACCAAACAATAAGGATAAAATTGGTTTGATTTTTAAGGTCTTTTCAACCAAACCAAGTATTCTACTTTGATTTACGAAACATTTTGAATTAAACCAAACCAGTAAATTGAATAGACATGTTTGATTTGACTTCTAAGGTTTTACAAACCAAATAAGTCATTTCAATCCAAACCAAACTAAATTGATAAATTGGTTTGATTTCTAAGATCATTTGAACCAAATCAATCAATTAAATTAAATAAACTAGTTTAGTTTGATTTCTATTACCTTTCAAACCAAACCACAACCGGTGGCCTTCCAAACCAAATCACGATTGATAAGATCTTTCAGACTAAATCAAACTGGGAAATTGTTTTGATTGCTAAGGCCTTTCTAACTAAACCAAATAACTAAATTGAATAGACTGGTTTAGTTCGATTTTTAAAATCTTTCAAATCAATTTTTATACCGTTTCAAATCAAACCAAACCAAACTAGGAAACCGATTTAATTTTTAAGGTCTTTTCTTTTGAACCAAACCAATCCTGTAAAATGAATAAACCAGTTTGACTTGATTTAGAAGGCTTTTAAAATCAAAGCAAACCGATAAACCAAATAAAAGAAGTATTATTATTTCTAAGGCATTTCAAACCAAACCGGTATAGTATTCTTGGATTGGAGACTTGCTAAATCTATTTATTTGATCATATTTTTTCTTATTTTTCTTGTCAGGAAGTTTCAAATGAGATCACCATTCGATACTTATTTCATTTGTAGGTTGTTCAACTCAGTTTAATATTGCCTTTTTTGTATAGAACTGGTTTTTACATTATATTACATACATATTTATCAAAGATAATCTTCTATGTACATTTTTATATAGATGAGTTCCCTAGACAGGTCTTGAATAGTTATCCCTAATGGGTTAGATCATAAGTATGTATCTTCAAAGAATAGAATAATTTTTATACTATGCCTTTGAATGTGGTTGTATGAAATGAATTTATAATTTTTCATACATGTTTCAATGTTATTGTATATGTATAGGTTGTATGAAACGAAATGACATGATATCAAATGAGTTAGATATGATGTGATTGTATGGCATGAGTGTGTATGTATGAGTTGGTTACATTTTATTGTGCTGGTATGAGTTGTATGGACGTGGCTGTATAAAATAAAATATTTTTGATTACTAAATTATGCGATAAGAAAGAATTCAAAAACTCAAGTCGTCACCCAACCGGGCACGGTGCGATTCAGTTCAGGGTAATATATTACATGTGCAACAGCAAGGGGAGGAGAAAATGACGTGAAGAACAGGGACGGCGGCAGCAGCAGCAGCAGGCGGCGTGGCAGGGCAGCAAGCCAAGCCCACCACCTCCTCGGCAGGAGGCCCCTCGCTCACCCGCCATACATACACACATCCGCTTCCCTGCTGCTGCCCACCTGACGAGCCGTTGACGCTTTCCTTGGCTGTGTCTTTGATAATCGCCAAGCCAATGATGCAGCTCTGGACATCCTGCCCGAGAAGAATGCCAGCCGAAGTGCGAGGTGGAGCACCGGTCCGTCGGCAGAGGGAGGGGGCACGGAGGCGTGGGAAAGCGCCCCCTTCCCACATGCTCCCACATGGCTCCTCACATGGCCGCCCGGCACCGTGGTGGTGGGGGCTTCACAATGCAGGGCGGCCGCGCCAAAGTCCCCAGCGTCACCTCTGATTTTCGTCGCCGCCGGCGCCGGCGCATGCGCCCAACTGCCGCCGCCGCCGCGACATCAACTTCCACGGCACAAGAACATGCCGTGTGTCAGCTGGTCGTTGGCATTCTTCCTCATTTCACCCGTCCCCACGACCACTTCCGCCCAATGATTCGTAAGGGTCTCGGTCAGGCATTATCGCAAACGGGTTGCGGGAGGAAAAGGAAGGGGGGGGGCAGCCGCGATCGACACGGGTTCTGAGCAAGAACGGAACCGAAGGATCGGTCAGATGGAGGTGGGTCAGAGTCAGATAACAATATCAAACAACCACCGGAGCCTCGGCATTGAGCAGGCTGTACGTTTACGTCTCGTGCGAAGAGGAAAACGCAGGGCTCGCTCGGGCGCGAAGCATCGGAATCCTGCAGGAGCTGCCGTGAAGTAGGAGCTTCTGCAATGTGGGGGAGGAGGACGACCCATACCGGCGTCGGATCGTTCCGTGTGGCCGAGGGAATGCGAGGAATTCGGCCACCGGAGCAGCCAATCAGTAGCTAATAAGAACCCAGATCGCAGAGACGGGGAAAGCGGAACCTCCGGAACGCCGTTTCCGACGGTCTTCGAGCCACGGCTGCTCCCACTCCCGAATCCAGCGGTGCATGAACATACTGATCGCCGTTCAAGAAGTGCCCACAGAAGACAGCGAGACATCCCCGGTCTTGCTCTCTCTCTCTCTCTCTCGCTCGCTCTCCCAGCTCAACTACCCCGGGGATCGGAGAAAAGCCCGTAACGACGCTTCCCGGACCAAACGGTCCCCGCATTCAAGCGCCGCGCGGGCTTCCATCGGTGGCGCCGCCGGGCACCTCCATCATTGCCTCCACCGCCTTCACTGCCGCCGTCCCCACTACTGCTACCCTCCTCCCCGTCCCGGAGGGCTCCGCCGGCCAGTTTCGCAGTCAAGCGCCAGAGCCCGCGACGGCGCCCACACAACGCCGCGTAACGTTTAATGAGAAACGAGAACCCGACTCCTCGTTGAATTTCTTAAATCCGATTTCCAGAGAAAAAAGATACCTGCTTTTAAAATAGATCATTTTATGTGTTCGTTGAAAAGAGGTGTTATTTTCACGTAAAAAATAATTATATTAAAATAAAGTGTAAATAATTAACTCATGACATAAAATCGTAATGTTTGAGAAAAATGTAACAATAAAAAAGAGTGTGTACTGACGAAATAAGATGAGAAACACAAGATAAAAAAATAAAATTCTCGTTTTTTTGTCCAAAGAAATTTTTTTCGACATATAAAATCATAACGATTATCAACTATTCTTTTACAAATTTTATTATAAAAAATTATGATAAAAATTTAATCTAGCATGCAACCGAATACCTCGTCAGCGTATACGCTTTAACATCTTTCTACCGCGGAGCGTGGGTAGCATGGTATGCCGGGTCGCGACCCGGGTCGCGACCCGGCCCCGACCCGGTCGGGTTTAGGCCCGACCGGCTCGGTCGCGACCCGGTCGGGGCGACTCCCCCGGCCGGGTCGCGGAGTCGTGGCCGGGTCGCGCGAGTCGCGCGACCTCGGCTCCGGCAACGGCCATGTGACCGCAGCCAGACCGTTGGCAACGGTCATATGACCGTTGCCAACGGTCTTGGGGGGCGCGGCCCCCCATTCAGCCCCTTGGGGGCTATTTAAAGCCCCCTGGGGCGGGGCTCTCCTTACTCCCGCCCCCCACTCTCACTCTCAACCTCTCATTTGTGCTCTCATTGCTCTCATTGCTCAAATTTTTTTGTCTCATTTACTTAATTATTTCATCAAGCATTGGATTAGTTCATTTAGTATATTTATTTAATATTAGTTCCATTGATTAGTGGGTTAAGTAGTTTATTCATTTTAATACTTATTTCGCTTTACTTGCATACTTAGTTAGCTAGAAGATTAGTTAGATATTTAGTTTAGTTAGCTTTAACACATCATTAGTTGGAAGGTATAGTTAATTACTTATTTAATTAGATAATTAGTTAGTCATTTATTTTACATAATTAAAAGTTTACTTAGATTAGTAGTGACTAATTAACGTCATTAGTTTTTTAAATAGTTAATTACTTACTTAAGTAATTATTTAGTTAAAAAATGTCTTCTCCAAGTCAAACAACCCAAACTACCGGCGCGACCCTGTGAGTGATCCGCTTGGTTGCATTGCGAATTTGATCTCCATGGCGGAGAGAAAAGTGCAATGTAAATATTGCGACAAAGTAATATTCGGCGGTATTTATCGTTTAAAATTTCATCTGCGCATGAAGGGAAATGTTCTTCCGCACACGGACTCCGCCGGAGGTCGAGCTCAATTTCGTAGGCACCTACAAGCGATGGAGCAAACGAAGGGAACTAGCAAAAGACATAAAGAGACCGTCCGAGAAGAATTGCAACAACCGGGGAGACGATCCGTACACATTTACGAACCGGGACAAGAGAGGCCGGATATTTTGGAGACGAAGAGTACGAAGGTATGGGAGGTGTTACTCATAAACGTGCTTCATTATTCTATTTTAAAGGATAATTAAGTAGCCTCGATACTTAAATATTTTTTAAAAAGATGAACTCTCACGAGGGATGGAAGCAAGTCGAAGATCATTCGCCGAGGAAGACTTCTATAGACAGAGAGGCCGAATGATGGCCGGGTGGTCCGGTGCGGGAGTGGTCGAGGTAGCGGAAGAGGATCCAACAACCAACCGCAAGATCGGGTTCATGATCTCACACAAGACGACGACCGGCAAAGAGGTCCCGTGGATCCCGTAATCACCAGACCACGACAACGCCAACCAACAATCAGCACGGCGATGAAGAATCTCACATTATGTAAGGATCGGCTTGGCCGGGCAACGTCAAGGTGGCTCTTTCACCACAGCATTCCGCCAAATGCCGCGAAGGGACCATACTACCAGAACATGATCGACACCACCGCAGGCGTCGGAAGGGGAGTGCCTGGACCAAACCCCAAGGAGATATACAAAGTATATCTTCCTATGGAGGTGCAAGAAACAAAGAAGTACGTGCGCTCATTTGAACGCATCCGGGAGGAACGAGGTTGCACGTTAATGACCGACGGATGGACCGGTAATTAAAGTTTCGTTTACTCATTCATGTTAGATGTATTAACATTGTGTTTTGGTATAATTGATTTATCATCTTATGCTTAACAGGTATTACTAGGGAGACTGTGATGAATTTCCTAGTGTACGTCAAGGCACGGTCTATTGGAAGTCGGTCGACGCATCGGGACAAGGTAAAGAATGCGAGTATCTTTACCAATTGATAGGAGTGATAGAAGAAATAGGAGAGAGCCGGGTAGTTCAAGTAGTCACAGACAATGCGGCCGCATACAAAGCGGCCGGTCGGATGCTTTATGGGTCAAAAGACCAAAGTTGTATTGGACACCCCGTTCGCCCACTCTTTAGACTTGATGTTGGAGGATATATGCAAGGATCCTCAAATAGACGGGTAGTTAAGCTAGCCCAAGCTATTTCTTCTTCATTTATTTATAACCACAACTTTGTCCTCGCACTTACGAGGGAACACACCAAGGGGCGAGAGTTGTTACGGCTCCTAAGGCAACCCGGTTCGCCTCCCACTATATTTCCTTAGAAAGTTTATCGAGTCAAAGGAGAGCTCTAACTCAAATGGTCATTTCACCGGGTTGGGGTAGTTGGATGGCTAGATGTAACCCATCGGATAAGAGAAAGGGGAGAAAAGTAGAAGAGACAATAGAGAGTGGAGATTTTTGAAAAGTTGTGAAGAAGTCGTTAGACATCGCCCAACCCACAGTGAAGGTACTAAGGACAGTTCACGGAGATAGACATCCTAACATGGGGTTTTTATTCGTTGCGGTTTCGAGAGTGAAGGAAGAAATATGCAAGACCGAGTCCGACTTCGCCAAGTGGTGGGATATTATAGATAGTCGCCGGGAGCGTACATTACATCAACCCATACATGCGGTATATTTTCTTAAACATTTACTAATCTTTTTAGTAATCACTTGTTGCGTATAACTTGTTTACTAATACTATTTGTTTCGTAGGTTACTTTTTCAACCCAAGATACCGCTATAAGTGCACATTTCAAGGCGACGAACGAGCTATTAGATGACGTGAAGAGCGTCATCCGACGGTTGCTTGGTGACGACGACCGGGCAATCATCGCTTGCAACAAGATGTATGATTACGAATGCGCAGTTATCACTTTGGAACGAGCGAGAGTTGAACGAGCTGTGATGATACTAAGTCCGGGTACGTAGAAATGTTTTTCATCACTTAATTAATTAAAGCTTACTTAGATAATAATGCACGACATTCAATTTATGCAGCTGATTGGTGGATGGACCATGGTAAAGTACCAGGGTACGAGGACTTGGCGGACGTAGCCATCATGGTCCTAAGTCAAACCACATCGGCTTCGGCCGCGAGCGAAATTGGTCACATTCATTTTGATTCACACAAGCAGAGAAATAGGTTGACATCAAGGAGGCTTGAAGACCTCGTGTATTGTCATTACAATACGAGGTTAAAGTTGAGGAATTTGGATAGAATGAAGCGTAACCGCATGGAACAAAAGAGATGGATAGCACGGGCGGCGGGACGTTCGGTGGACGAGCCGCCACCGAAGAGGAGGATATCGATTTGGATCAAATATTCTACGAGAAGAACTCCTTAAAGCTTGGGTAAACGACCGAGAAGGGTTGGGAGAACCGGAGTTCAACCCCCAAGACCGACAATGGGCCGAAGGAGTGCTCGACGATGTCCCTTTAGCCGAAGAATTCCGCATCCCTCCCTCACTAGCAAAGCGCCGGAGGACCGGAGAAGGAACTAGCCAAGGTACGCAAAGTAGGCGAAAAGGTAAAGAAGTTATGACCGATCCTTTTGATATTGCGGATGCGATACGGTCGAAGACGATCGAGAAGATACGCCGGAGCCGAACATCCGAGTGCGCATCGTACGTCCGAGGATTCGTCGTCAAAGAGTAGCCGGCGATGATGGTGCTCGATACGGGGGCACGGACACTTTACAAGTACAAGGGACCTCGGATCCTCCCATATCTCCTACCACGTCGCTACGTTTTACCGGCGAGGAGCAATATACTCATGCGACCCAAGATACCGATCATGGTAGAAGGCCGCCACAAGGTAGAGGAGGTCATCGTAGCCATGAGCCGAGCGAATACCACGATGCCCCCGACTATGTGTACGATTCATCCCAAGGCTCTTGCCCTCACATACGATCAAGAGATTGTGGAATGAATTATGTGGAGTCATCGGATACTTCGATCCAATCGACCTATAGTTATGGTGACTCCTTTGGATCAAATCTTAGGATAGTTTCTCTATGACGAGATTTACGAATATGATCGCGTCAATGTACACATCGTTCTTCGTACTCAACCCAAATGACATGGGGAGAGTACATCAACTACCTACAAAGTGTACAACACATCATGTTGGAATAAAATTGATGCATTATTCATTTAAATCATGTCATTTAATTTATCCAATTTTTCTGTATTTTTTAAGATTTTTTTTCGTATTTTTCTTATTTTTTTGAATTTTTCAAAAAAAAAAAATTTAAAAAATAGGGTCGCGACCCGGGTCGCGACCCGGTCGGCCTGGGGTCCCGCGACCCGGTCGCGACCCCCGACCCTACCTTCCTTGGTGGGTAGCACGAAGAATCGGTCACACCCCCTCTTCCCCTCTTCCCACGTGTTCTCTTTTTCGCGGGGGACGCTGGGGCTCCCCCCGCCACGTGTTTCTATCCCTCCAACGGGCTGTTTATCCAATTGAAAATAGAGAAAAGTTTAATTGCAAAATGGACAACCTAACGAAGTTGAATGACACCGTCATCGGTTGTTTGACGGGCGCCCGCGAGGTGACGCAATGCAGCCACCCTTTAAAACGTAGGAAATGACTAGACTAGCCTCCCAAGATCTCTTTATTGCATTTGTACTTTTACATCTACATGCCACGTGTCGTGGCGGAAGGAAGATGGGCGCGCCGATTTTCCTTTTTGGCCCTTTTGCGCTGCGCCCACAATTTACACGAGCCACCGCCGGCCTCGATCCGACGGTCCAACCAACACGGGGTCACGACGGCCTGTATTGGACGGCGGTGATGGAGTTGGACAGGGCGGCTTCCAGGGTTCCGACGACCTCCGCCATGGACGGCCGCAGGCTAGGTTGCCCCCCGACGCAACGCGCGGCTAGGGCCGCCACCGATGTGGCCTCCGCCGCGTCGAAGTCCTCGCCCAGCCGCGGATCGACCGCCGCCTTGCCGTCCCCCGTCTTCCCCCCCGCCGCCGCCGTTAGAATCTGGCCTTTCTCGGAGCAGAAGGCCTCGGCGCCGGTGAGGAGCTCCAGCAGCAGGATACCGAAGCTGTAGACGTCGCCCTTCTTGGAGACGATGCCGGTGCGGAGGTAGTAGGGATCGACGTAGCCGGGAGATCCCATCATGGCGCGGTGCTTCGTGACGGCCGATTCGAAGCCCATGCGGGCGGAGCCGAAGTCGCAGAGCCTGCAGTCGAGGCGGTCGTCGAGGAGGATGTTGGAGGCCTTAAGGTCGCAGTGTACGATTGGAAGAGCGCAGCCGTCGTGGAGGTGCTCCACCGCTCGCGCCAGTTGTAGCGCGATGGTCATGCGGCGCGCCCAGGGGAGCGCGGGGTCGGCCTCCGAGCCGCCGTGGAGCTTCTCGTGCAGGGTTCCGTGGGGAACGTATTCGAGCACCAGAACACCATCCTCTGCAATTTCCATGGAGAAAGAACCCTAGATTTAGGGACAAATCGAGATCGAGGTAGATTTGCACCATCCTCTGCAATTTCCGTGTAAATTTCCCGGTCGGGTTTGCGGATTCTCTACCTCGATCATCGCAGTAGCCGAGGAGGCGGACGATGTGGGGGTGGTGGAGGTTGAGGAGGACCTCCAGTTCTTGGTGGAAGGCGCGGAGGAGGCGCTCGCTGCCGCTGGTGTTGCGATGAACCTTGACAGCTCCGAGGGAGGGAACGCCGGCGAAGCCCTCCAACCTGGCGAGGTACACGGTGCTGAAGCCGCCGTTCCCGATCACGGCGGAGGAGAAGCTTTCTGTCATCTCCTCCACCTCTTTCCAACCGAACTTACGAACGGTGCGAACATTTATCGCCTCCGGCTCCGCCTTCTTGGGTTCTTCCGCTTCAATTTCCGGCTCCGCCGGAAAGTCGGCCCCGTCGGCGACCCTGCCGGTGGTTTGCCCCTTCTCCAAATCTCTCCTCTTCTTCGCCGCCGAAAACGTCCAGCAGGGAAAGAAGGCCATCCTCTTCCCCTCCTCCCGCCTCGAGGACCTCGAGCAGGAGACGAAGAAAAGGGCGGCGGCGACCACCAGGATGAGAGCGACCGAGGCGAAGCCTGCGGCTAGAGCAACCGCAGACATGAAGCCACCTGGTTCACCTCCGTATCCCCTGCCTACCTACCTACCTCCGCGCTGCACTCCCGGCTTCCCCTCGACGATACCCCTCTTCTTCTTCTCCTTCTTCCCTTCGTTTCCTTCCTTCCACTGCCACCCCTGCGCCTCTCCTTGGTCGTCGTGCTCAAGACCACAGGCTGCTACAGAGACATGCGCCCACGTCTCACCAGCTGTTACCAGCTGCCATGGCAGCCGCCGAAGACGGCGACGTGCGAGGGTGCATAGTTGTAGACTGCAGAGGGAAGAGGCGGAGGCATGTCCATTGGGTAGGCTTTTGTCCTCCGTCGCGCCTCATTTATACAGCCAGCAGAGCGCCCCCCCCTCCCCTCTCTATCTCTGATTAAAAAACAGAAATTGACGAAATTATTAGTATATTTTTGATAATTTTAAAAGTACCCCTGATATTAGTATAATAGGGGTGCAAACCAACTCGGCCGAGCCGAGCTGTGTTCGTCTATTTGGCCTTTTTCTTTGGGCTCAAACTTGCTTCTTTGACGTATAAATGAGCGGTGCCAAATCTTGATCAAACTGATCTTTAAACGGCTCGCCCATTTTCACTCATACTCAGATCACCCTTACTCGATTGAGGTGTGGTCGCCGGATCATTCCGTATTATATTACTAGCTTATTTCGACCCAATTTGTAAAGATTCTTAACTTGTCTGACTCCGACTTGGGTCATGTTTTTCCTTTTCATTCCATAGATATGCCATCATCAAATTCGATAAAATAAAATTTTAAATAGTGTTACGAACTGTAATATGTTTTTTATTAAGTTAAGATGGCATTTTCTATAGGATCGCGGCATAGAATTTTATGTATTTTTGATCTGCTTTAGTCTACTTGATAATTGATTAAAACTGCCAAGTTAAAATTTTTGGTCCACAGTCCGACCTATTGCTACCACTGCTATAAAAGACATATATTATTCTTTTTAAGAATAAGCTTGACTTGCTCATTCTCTCGCCGTATTTTGTCTAATTATCATCTTATTCGAACATGTGTTGATTGAGTGTTTTTTTTTTACACGTGCTTATGGAAAACACAGCATTCTCTACATTCAATAACCATAAAAGAAAAATAAAACCAACTTTAATTTTCTATGAGATTTTTTTGGTAACCATAAGATTTGTTCCGCCATGCACTCCTGTTTAATAGACTTCTGAAGTCCAAAAATAGACATATTGTAATAATACGCTTTTGACATATTCTAAAAATTGGTGACACCAAAATCATATCACCCTACGGAACTTGTGTTCGAATATGCAAATCGATTTATTAATAATGCCCAATATTATAAATGCGCTGCAGTTCTTTTCACGTTAAAGCAATTTCGTCTTTTGTCGTCAGGAAAATAGTTTGATTTTTAAGTGAACAATTTGTTCATTTGAGCTTACCTTCCATTCCTTCCAATTAATCGGAACTATCAGATGCTGAAAGAAAATCACAAAATTACAAAAAGGTCGTTTATGGACCTAAAATTAATTGTAGGGTGGTTTGGGAGTGGGGGTTGATTTATTTTGAGGGGTGCAACTTAATTCTCGCTTCAGCTGGTCGATCAGGTGAACACGGGTTGAATAATAACGTTATCCATGTCCGCATCTTATGAAAACATGCATTTGCTCTCAATTTGCTAACTATCGATAGTAGGTGCACGCGAGAAACGTATTGTATTATTTGCTTAAATTAATTTACGGTCAGATAATAGATAAATAACCGATACATAAAATTATAACTAGTTTAATAGATAAATTCTTTTTACGAAGAAGGATAAACTTGCAATTTTCGTAAAAGACAAGAGAGAGTTCATTAGAGAGAGAAATAGATAGAGAAATCGATTGGGTGATCCTGGAGGCACATTCAACATGCATGTGAGAAAACTTGAATGAGCAACTATAGTATCCACTCCTATTTTGCATTGCCGCGACCTTCCGGTTAGGGGTGTCAATGGGCCGGGCCCGGCCCGGCCCGAGGTCGGCCCGCTTAGGGCCCGGTCCAAAATATATTGTGGCCCGGCCCAACCCGGCCCGCACTACATTGTTGGCCCGGCCCGACCCGGCGCGCAAAAATATTGACTTGGCCCGACCCGGCCCAATTATATGTTTTATAAATAAATATTTATTAAATATAATAAATTTAATTATTTAAGATAACATTATAAAATTAATAATAATTTAATTAAAATATATTTTTAATAAGTAAAAATGATGTTTTTGACATAAAAAATTAAAAGTTATTTGGCCCGTTTTAACCCGCGTCGGCCCGCTTCGGCCCGTATGTCGGCCCGACTAAAGCCCGTGGGCCAAATTCTTTGGCCCGTCAAATAACCCGCAGCCGGCCCGGCCCGCGAACCCGTGGGCCGGCCCGGCCCATTGCCACCCCTACTTCCGGTGGATCACGTCGCTGACAAATTCCTCGAGCATGGTTGGCCTTGTAATAGTATGTCAAACTCGGCGGTAACTGAATTAGAGAGAGGGAGAAGCCGTTGCCGTGTACATGGATTACACTGTTGGGATGCGAGAGGGGAAGGAGATGTCACCGTTTGATGTCAGGGTGAGATCAATCGAGTAGTGTTGAGACACGATAGAGAGAGGAGGGTGAATCGAAGAGTTGGAGTCGAGGAAATTTTTTGCCAAAAAAAATGTATGCATATGCTAAGTGTCACAACATGAGAGTCGTTGGATTAAGTATTAATTAACAAATCTAGATAATAATTTTAAAATTCAATTTATAATTTACCCATAATTTTATCTGTCAAGATAGCAGATAATCGATAACGAATACGGATACAGATAATTTATCGAAAAATTCTAAATTATCTTTCGACTGCAAATTAACTTTACATAAGTCAAATTATCAGTAACCCGCTAACTTTTCTGTCGGAAGCGGCGCCGGTAAGAAAAGAATGCGGGTCCACGAAAAAGTTACGAGGCAGTGGGTCAAAGTCAACGTACATTCATAACCCGGTGGGCCTGGTACGTGTCTCAACGCCATCTCTGATCTGGGTGGGGGTCGTGTCAGTTCCCCGCAACGTTTCGGCGGCCGGACGAAGAGGACAGCTCGGCCGCCGGTCCACGGCCAGCCGCACGAGCGGCGCCCTCCCTACCATCTCCGTCCCCACGACGAGGGGATACGACCAGTACGCCGTATCAGACCGGGTCCCCCCCACCAGCCGCCCGGTCGGCCCGCCCCGCCCCCGTAAGAGATACTGCATCACCGACGGTAATTGCATGCCGGGTGCGGTCGGGGCGGGCGAGGAAGGACACCGACTGCGTTCATCCATCTCCTTCTCCTTCTTCCACGGCGCACCGTCTGCCGCGGCCACCTCCGCCCTCGGCTCCGATCGCGCGCTCTCCTTTCTGCGAGCGCGCTCCTGCCTGATCTGCAACATCTCACGCCATTTGCTCTTCGCGGCTCACATCCTGATCATCTCTTCTTCCCGACCTCCGTAACTAATTCGTAGAGATCGTGTTACTCCAGAGACGGACCGAACCCCCTCGATTTCTTTTTCTGGTGTATATATTATATATTCTGGATAAGATACGGAAGGTTCCGGTGCCGGGGTAGGGCGAGGTCGTATTCCGGCGGTGGAGGACGGCCGGGATCGCCGCTCGTGGCGCACGGGTGCCGGCCGGCGCCGGTGCGCGATACCGCACGTCCCCTTCCTAGCACACGCGGCCCCCGGGCACGCAAATTATATCGCCGCCGGTCGATTCTGGAGCTGTCGGCGTTGTATTCTATCCCGACGCATCAAGTGGAAGCGAACAGAGGCGCGGCCCGGCAGAGAAGGACGTCCTAACAAGAGAAGGAAAGAAAAAAAAATCAGACGCGCATGTCCTTGTCTCGCCGGTGGGGTCTGCCCTAGATGATGCCGGCGAATCTCGGCCTACGTCCGGACGCCGTCGGCCGGCCTGGTCGCCGCCGCCGGCCGGCCCCCACCGCTGCTCGCCGAAATCCCCGGCGTAGATCGGATTCACGCGCGAGCGCTGCGGTGTACGTATGTATCTACGGATCATCTGGCTAGTTCGCGACCGACGGCGCTGGATTGCCGTAGGATATATATATATCGGATGCTCTGTCTATCTGTTGGCTGGCACCGCCGTGATCGCCCGGCAAGAGGGAGCCAGGTGACTGGCAGGAGCTCCATTGTTAAGCACCGCGCGGGCGATCTGCCTGGTGGTGAGGCGGCAGCAGCGGAGGCAGGCGGAAGGGAAGCTGCTCAGAGGTCGAGTGCTTCTCGGCAAATTCCGGGCCTTCAGGCGGTTTCCTGCTCTACGTGCGAGCTTCCGAGGTTCTCATCTCAAGATCAAGCAGAGCTGCGGAGGACGGCGACGATGGTCGGGGGCATTTGGGGAGGCCGTGTATTTCAACACGTGGGAAACGAGCGTTTTTTTCTCCACCTGTTCATACGAGTCAAGATACCCTTGGTCGTTTACCATATAGAGAACAACTATATCTATGAACCCTTTTTATTATCCGCTAAAAATCAGTTAACGATCCGATTGATTAATAGATAAAGAAAGATAATATATGCAAACATCTAAATAGATTCTGCTCAGAGATCGGATTAGTAAGAATCTAAAGCCGAACCTTACCAATTATCACAAAATTTTCGAATCTAAATTAAGTAGTCTACATCAAACTGAATGCAAAAGCTATTATCATATTCATATTCACTGAAAATATTTTTAGTGTATAAAAATTGGGATCATGTGAATGTCAACAAAAAAGAGAGAGGATATTTTACTCAGATAAATATGCGCACTTTAAATTTTGTAATAGGTTTATACGATATAGTAGAAAATATATATCTTTATAATATTTGGATTTTTAACGTTTTATACCCAAATATTTGATTCGTTAAAAAAATATTTTATCAGATATATTGAAAACATACTAATGCTTTTTAGTGAATCTGGTTTTGTCTGATTCTAAAATCAATATTACAAGAAATCTACAAACAAACAGTAAATCTAATATGCAGAGCTAAATATACTTTTCTTTCATGACATTAAGTATCAATTTATGACTTATTTGAATATTTGATCAAATATCTCTATCAGCATTAAATATAATATGAGTTTATATCATTTTTATGCTAACGAATATCTGATATAAATATCTTGACAATTTTAGTATAGTATGATTATACAAACTTTAGCTCAGCAAAACTGCGATCAACTCTTTAATTTTAGATTCTTAATTTAATTTGAATTAATTAAACTTAATATATTATATATCTGATATTAGTTTTATTCGGTCCGATTAATAAAGAGATTATGAACCTCGCGATGATTAAATAATAAATAATATTGATAATACGAATATATAACCATTGTATTACAGTCTTTCTAATTGAAATAAAATCACAAAATAAATAATCGTATCTATCAAATACAACAATGCCAAAGTCGCTAGAGGATGCAGAGGTCAGAGCTGTTAAGGAAAGAAGAGACTGAAATTACTGTTGGAAGGAGAGGGCGACGCTAGACTGCTGGAGCAAGAAGAAAATGCTGTTGGACTGGGTTGAGAGAACCAAAAAAAAAGAAAGAGAGGATATGAACACAATGTAAATGTACATAGTATATTTTCCGAGAATGAAAATACAAAAAGATGCTATAACCTTACGGGATGTATTTTTTTTGCAATAAAATTAAATTGTTAGACTATACTATAATTGTTTGTTGACTTAACGGACAAGATATTTGGATAATGGCTCATCATTGACATCTCCTAGACACCGCCGGCCATATTAGACAAATTGCCTCTTTATTATTTTTATACCCGCGCGCTTCTAAAATTAGTCCTCTTTAAAGAAAACATATTGTCTTGTGTTGTTAGAAGTTGTTTGATTTTGAAGATAACAGGGGTGGATATAGATAGGTAGACTTTATCTTCAGCCACTACAGGAAATAAGGTCATTAGCGACGGCTGCCCGCCGTCGTCACAAATACAAAAGCCGTCGCCATAAGATAATAGCGACGGCTATTCCGCCGTCGCAATCCTGTCGCAAATAAGCCCGTCGCCAATTTTAATGGCGACGGCTGATGATAAGCCGTCGCTTTTAGGATTATTTGCGACGATTAACGCCGTCGCAATTAAGTTATTAGAGACGGCTAAAACCGTCCCTCATAAAGTTTTTAGCGACGGAACTAAGCCGTCGCAAATAAATTTAAACCCGTAATAGCCATTAGCGACGGCTACAATAAGCCGTCGCTAGTAAACGACAGTAATTATAAGCGACGGCTCTCAGCCGTCGCTAATACCCAATTTACAGCCCCGGCAACACCCGCGGGGGTGCATTTTCTGGTTTTGCGACGGCTTAGAGCCGTCGCTAATACCCAATTTACAGCCCCGGCAACACCCGCGGGGGTGCATTTTCTGGTTTTGCGACGGCTTAGAGCCGTCGCCATTACATACACAGTCGTCGCTTAAAGTTAATAATAGCGACGGCTTAGGAAGTCGTCGCTAAAACCCATTTTTGGCCCCGTCAACGCCCGCCGGGGTGCATTTTCTGGTTTTGGGACGGCTTTGAGCCGTCGCTATTACATGAATAGCCGTCGCTTAAACGAACTTTAGGGACGGCTTGGAGGAGCCGTCGCAAATAACTTACAGTTTTAAATTTTTTTTTTTCACACAATTGTATTCTCGTAGCAAGACCTACATACACAAATAATTTGTCGGTTTGCCCGATCGAAGCCATTCACATTCATTCATACATAATAAACACTGACATTCTTTAATAAGAAAAGTTCATATTTATAAAACGTATCATTACACAACAACTACCTCAAATACAAAGAAATAATAAAATAGAGAGTAAACTCTCTCACTCATCCTCCCCAAAAGAACGCTCATCGTCTTTTGCGTCCTCGCCATCGTCCTCCTCCTCCTCGTCTCCCCGTGCGCCTGTACGGCCTTGGGGTGGCCTCGAACTAGACGGATTTGCGCAGTGGGAGCTCATCGTTTAATTGAGCTAACATTTCTTGTGTTAGCCGTGTCATCGACTCTTGGAATTGTTGACGTTGGGTGTCCAGTTGTTGTTGGAGCGAGTCGATCATCGAGTTTTGTTTCTCAATTTGTGTAGCTTGAGCATCGACTTTGTCCACCAACTCTTGGTAGCCCGGACCCGCAGAGGTACTCGCACCTCCACTGCATACACCATACCAGGTGTTGCGGGTCTGTCCTCTCCCCCCACATCGGATCCGTCCCGGCCTGTCTCTGCCGAACACGGTGATGAATGCATCCTCAGGAGAGAATGGATGCTGGAATTCCGAGCATCTGATTCCTCTGACTGGGGGGCATTCATCAACTGGCGCATCTCATCCTACATAATGTAAATATAAAGTCATTTGTTATATGAAATAAAAATTGTCTAATGTTGATACAAATAAATATATTGCGTACCATAACTTGACGACCTTCCTCGTTGCACCATACGAGGGATCCATCCTCCGCCTCTTTCGTCTGGGTCATCTCGAAGACCTCTGGACGGGTAGGACGGCGCCCTTCTTTGTTTGTCTGTTAAAAGAAAACATTATGAACACATTAGTACTATTATCGAGATATACAATAGTGAATAAGAAAGACCTTATAAACTTACAAAATCTATCTGCAGCTGATGAATGTTGGTTCTGCCTCGCCTATAAGGCATGCTCAAATTAGCCCTGTTTGTTTTATTCCTTTGGCTAAGTGCCTACAAACAAGTTCATAACACATTAGTTTTGTTAAGACAAGCTAATAAAATGAGTTATCAAATGTGGATTACTTTTAAATTAAATAAATTATTTACCTTATTGTCGTCCCTCTGCCATATCTCACACATATGACGCCACTGGTCCGGATCGCATTGTGGAGGCACAACGACAAGTGCCTCCTCCAATGAGCGTCCTGTAAAATACTGTACGCCAAAATTGTATTAGTTACAGTACATAATCGTTTACTAAAAAAATAAATATGAAATTTTTACCTTCTTCTTAAGATGACCCCTTTGTTTTATTTGCATCTCTCCCATATGCCTTAAAATTTCCGCATCTATGGATGGAGACCGCTCAAATGTAAAATGTTGCTACAGGAAGCATACATAGATTAGTAATTTTAAAGTGAAAAAAAACAAATAAGCTCAAGTACTTTTATTTACCTCGAGGTCTCTAAATATCGCCTCCTTCTTGTCATTTGGAAGGGTCATGTAATCCTGTTGCCATAAGTTACAATGTACCATGTTGCAAACTCCAAGATATGAGGTGAACTCTCGGCCATTCGGGCCTACACCCGATCCTCCAATGACCCGGACGTTCAAGGTCTCCCTGTGCGCTAATGTCCGCACATTATACGCCTTTGCGGGACCTCTCCCACGTCTAGCAACCGTAGCCGCATGCCAAAAATTTTAACACATTTAAAAATTGATATTTATAAATCTACAAAATATAAAAAATTGATATTTACCGGAGGCGGAAGAAGATGGACTCCGTAGGGGGCGTCACCGTAGTAGGGCGAGTGTCAACCGCCCGGGATGGTCCACTCGATGGCATCGCATCCCGGGTAGGCCGAGATGGGCCCCGAGAAGCACCGGCCCGATCGGTGGATCCACCGGCTGTCCCACTCCTCGATGTACGTCGACTCTTGCTAAATTTCTTCATCTGCAATATAATCTTTAAAATTGCAATCCGGCCTCGGGGTGGGGTGTTATGCATTTTTCCAAGCTAACCGGCCGGTTTGCCCGATCCAAGCCGGAATCCGGCTTCGATCGGGCAATCCGGCCTCGGGGTGGGGTGTTATGCATTTTTCCAAGCTATCCGGCCGGTTTGCCCGATCCAAGCCGGAATCCGGCTTCGATCGGGCAAACCGGCCTCGGGTTGGGGTGTTATGCATTTTTCCAAGCTATCCGGCCGGTTTGCCCGATCCAAGCCGGAATCCGGCTTCGATCGGGCAAACCGGCCTCGGGGTGGGGTGTTATGCATTTTTCCAAGCTAACCGGCCGGTTTGCCCGATCCAAAACGGAATCCGGCTTCGATCGGGCAATCCGGCCTTGGGGTGGGGTGTTATGCATTTTTCCAAGCTATCCGGCCGGTTTGCCCGATCCAAGCCGGAATCCGGCTTCGATCGGGCAACCCGGCCTCGGGGTGGGGTGTTATGCATTTTTCCAAGCTAACCGGCCGGTTTGCCCGATCCAAGCCGGAATCCGGCTTCGATCGGGCAATCCGGCCTCGGGGTGGGGTGTTATGCATTTTTCCAAGCTATCCGGCGGGTTTGCCCGATCCAAGCCGGAATCCGGCTTCGATCGGGCAAACCGCCCTCGCGGTGGGGTGTTATGCATTTTTTCAAGCTAACCGGCCGGTTTGCCCGATCCAAGCCGGAATCCGGCTTCGATCGGGCAATCCGGCCTCGGGGTGGGGTGTTATGCATTTTTCCAAGCTATCCGGCCGGTTTGCCTGATCCAAGCCGGAATCCGGCTTCGATCGGGCAAACCGGCCTCGGGGTGGGGTGTTATGCATTTTTCCAAGCTAACCGGCCGGTTTTTTCCGATCCAAGCCGGAATCCGGCTTCGATCGGGCAAACCGGCCTCGGGGTGGGGTGTTATGCATTTTTCCAAGCTATCCAGCCGGTTTGCCCGATCCAAGCCGGAATCCGGCTTCGATCGGGCAAACCGGCCTCGGGGTGGGGTGTTATGCATTTTTCCAAGCTAACCGGCCGGTTTGCCGATCAAGCCGGAATCCGGCTGATCGGGCAACCGCCTCGGGTGGGGTGTTATGCATTTTTCCAAGCTATCCGGCCGGTTTGCCTGATCCAAGCCGGAATCCGGCTTCGATCGGGCAATCCGGCCTCGGGGTGGGGTGTTATGCACTTTTCCAAGCTATCCGGCCGGTTTGCCCGATCCAAGCCGGAATCCGGCTTCGATCGGGCAAACCGGCCTCGGGGTGGGGTGTTATGCATTTTTCCAAGCTATCCGGCTGGTTTGCCCGATCCAAGCCGGAATCCGGCTTCGATCGGGCAAACCGGCCTCGGGTTGGGGTGTTATGCATTTTTCCAAGCTATCCGGCCGGTTTGCCCGATCCAAGCCGGAATCCGGCTTCGATCGGGCAAACCGGCCTCGGGGTGGGGTGTTATGCATTTTTCCAAGCTAACCGGCCGGTTTGCCCGATCCAAGCCCGATCCAAGCCGGAATCCGGCTTCGATCGGGCAATCCGGCCTTGGGGTGGGGTGTTATGCATTTTTCCAAGCTATCCGGCCGGTTTGCCTGATCCAAGCCGGAATCCGGCTTCGATCGGGCAAACCGGCCTCGGGGTGGGGTGTTATGCATTTTTCCAAGCTATCCGGCCGGTTTGCCCGATCCAAGCCAGAATCCGGCTTCGATCGGGCAAACCGCCCTCGGGAGGGGGTGTTATGGATTTTCCAAGCTATCCGGCCGGCCGGTTTGCCCGATCCAAGCCGGAATCCGGCTTCAATCGGGCAAACCGTCCCCGGGGTGGGGTGTTATGCATTTTTCCAAGCTATCCGGCCGGTTTGCCCGATCCAAGCCGGAATCCGGCTTCGATCGGGCAAACCGGCCTCGGGGTGGGGTGTTATGCATTTTTCCAAGCTAACCGGCCGGTTTGCCCGATCCAAGCCGGAATCCGGCTTCGATCGGGCAATCCGGCCTCGGGGTGGGGTGTTATGCAATTTTTCCAAGCTATCCGGCTGTTTTTCGGACAATCACATTTCCACTTCTATCTGATAGGTTGTTTGTAGTTGTACATCTTCATCGGCTACACCAAATGCGACGGGTACGCTCACAAGTTCATCTTGATATGGTTCTACTTCATCATCGCTTCCTTCCGATAAGTTATAGTAGTTACGTGGAAGTGACTTCACTGGTATCATCCATCCCTTACTCATATTGTCTTCCACATAAAAAACTTGTTCGACTTGATTTGCAAGTGCAAACGGTTCATCTGTCCCTAATTGCCTTTGTGTATTCAATGAAATAAATCCATACTCATTAATCTTAAATCCTCTCGTCCTTATTGTACACATCCCACTATTGACATTCAAACAATACTAAACGACTATTCCTATCAAACGATACCTCTACTATATATAAAATTCGTCCATAATATCCATAACAACCAGATGGAAGTTCTGCAGTTACAATGACCCCACATAGTTGAGTGGCCTTGGTTGAATCCGAATTCATTGTCCGAAATCTAAACCCATTGCAAATATACCCGGATAATGAAGATGCAAAACGGGATGAACCAAGTGATAAAATCTCTAGATCCTTACTGTATCTAGAAGACCCTGTGTTCCTTAATTCTGTAACGTGTGCTCTAAACCAAACCGAAAAACTACACTCATTCCTACCTCCGTTAATAAGAGCATCATTATATTTTTGACGAAAATCCTCGATATCTTCAATTTGATTTAACACATATGAGTGGATTAAAGCTTGTTCTCTTTCCGTCAACATTCTAGGTACACGAGTGCATCTCAACGGACGTCCAACCGCCTTAAACATTGAACCCTCGCTCACGATCATCATCATAGGGACCACCATCGTAGTTCCGATCTCGCTCATCTTCATTTTCATGTCGCATGTACAAAGAAATAAACTGCGTGCACTCCCCTACCAAATAGCCCTGGGCAATGGAACCTTCAACTCTCGCCTTGTTGCCAACATAATCTTTTAATCTCTTTAAATATCTTTCAATCGGATACATCCACCGGTATTGAACTCGGTCCGGATATCCTAGCTTCGTAAGCCAAATGCACAACAAGGTGAACCATAATATCAAAAAATGACGGTGGAAAGATTTGCTCTAACTTACACATTGTGATTGCAATCTTTGATTCCTAATCCCTTAAAATACTAGTATCTAAAACCTTAGCACAAATTACTTTAAAATACTGACATAACTCTACAATGGGCTTGAGTACGTCATTTGGTACGATCCCTTGAAAAGCAAGAGGAATAATCACTTGCATCATTACATGACAATCATGACTTTTTAATCCACTAATGATCCTACTACTTAGATCTACGCACCTACTCAAATTTGATGAATACCCATCCGGCACTCGAATGCTCTTTACAAATTCGAGTATGCGAGTCTTTTGTGCGTTACTCTGCTTATAGATAGCATCCGGAAACCTAGATGAACTCTCATGTGGATGTAACTCGGACGAATTCCTAACTCTACCAAGTCTTTTCTAGAGTTCGGGTTGTCTTTATCCGATCCGGATAGGTTGAACATATCTAAAATATTGTCACACACATTCTTCTCGATGTGCATCACGTCTAAATGATGTCGGACAATCAGCGATGCCCAATATGGCACTCTTTCAAAGAAGATACTTCTTTTCTTCCAGTGATTATTTTTTGTCAAACTCTTTCTCAATCTCTCCAAATCTTTCTTAAATGTTTTTCCGAATCTTACAGGTCGGTCTCCTGTTGTTGTCTCCACATCTCATGTCCGGTTAGTATCTTTGGTGTACCCCTCTCACACCGGCGACCATCAAATAGATGTCTGTAATGATTCTTTCTCCACCGATGTGATATGGGTAAGAATCGTCGATGTCCTAAATAACATTGTTTTCGACTATGAACTAGTCGAACCGAATTTGTTTCTTCATTACATATCGGACATGCTAATTTTCCCTTAGTACTCCGGTAGGAAAGGTTGGCATAACCCGGAAAATCATTTATGGTACCCAACAATATAGCTCTCAATAGAAAAGTCTCTTTCGCTAAAACATCATATGTCTCCAATCCGATCTCCCACAAATTTCTTAACTCTTCCACCAACGGCTGTAAGTATACATCGATATCATTTCCGGGGGCTCTTGGACCCGGTATTAGACATGATAGACATGAAATCATCGTGTTAGCCGCTTTCATACACATCCATGGTGGTAAGTTATAAACCAATGTAACTATAGGCCACACACTATACTTTGAAGACATGTTGCCAAATGGGTTAAAACCATCGGCGGCCAATCCAAGCCGAATGTTGCGTTTTTCTGATGCAAAATCCGGATAAAGTTCATCCACTCTTTTCCAAGCGGGGGAATCTGCTGGATGACGCATTTCACCTCTCGATATATACGAACGTTGCTCACTATGCCATTGTAAGCACCCGGAACGGGACATCCGCGGATCTCCCCCTCCCGGAACCCTTACGCTCGCTTTGGTGATTTGGTGGATGGGATGTTAGTGGGTGTGGTCGCCAGGAGCCAAAGGCCCCAAAATATAGTAGAATGAAAAGAAATGAAATGGAGAAATGAAAATGACCGTCGTACCTTTGAAAGTGGGGAGATTGTTGGGTTCCGACTTCTCCTCTCTCGGCCGGCCGAAAGAAGAGAGCTTAGTGAATCCTTTGCCTTCAATCCGGTTGAAGCTCCGCCTCGATCGGATCTACCTAAGAATGTCCATAAGAAAACAAGGAGACAAGTGAAGGTTTCATTAGTTCTAACGAAAGCATAGTATCGTGCTCGAATTTAGATTCAAACATGCAAATGGGAAGAGACTAACCGGATTGGGACGAGATCCCAACCCCTATTTTTGGTAGGTTTTAAACATATATGAAATGCAAAAATGCTCTAAAACATGCTAAATAACATGATGATCAATGCAAAAGCGAAAAAGGGAGACAAAAACTCGATTAAACGGACGATCGAAATCCAAAAATAACAAAACAAGCTTCTGTCCTTCCTGGTGCCCTGTATATAGGGCGCCAAGAGCAGGTGCCCCCTTTATGGGGCGCGTTGACCAAGTCAAAGCGTATACGGGGCACTAAGTCTGGCCCGAACAGATTTTCTTCTCCTCTTCGCGGCGCCGCTCCGGAGGCCGGGAGGCTTCCGGACGAAGTAGGGGCTCCTCCTTGTAGACAATACTCAAACGAAGCCCATGGAAGAGGGTTTGGGTGCTGGATATAAGAGGAGAGACGGATAGAAGCTCTCAAAGTTGGAGGAAAATCATTTTTCTGGGTGACAGGAACAGAAGGTTTTAGGGTTTTTAGTGGAGGATTTTGGATCGGTTTGGAGGCTTTTGGAGGGTGAATGTGGCTTGGAATCGTAGTGTTGGATGATCTCTAGGGTGGCACGGAGTTGGAACCTCCTCTAAGTTCCAAATGGGGCTCTATTTATAGCCCAAAAGAGGGCACTTTGGCCATTTTCGAAAAACAGTGCCATGTGGCATAGCGCCTGTATATGGGGCGCTAGCATCATGAGATATGTCGGATCGACAAGACAAGTCACCGCGGGGGTCAAATCAGCTGTCAAATCGATCGGATTTGGTTCCGTGCGCCCGTTTATAGGGCGCCCGGTGCCTCGTATACAGGGCGCCAGGTGCCCGTTTACAGGGCGCCTGGTGCCCTATAAATAGGGCGCCAGGTGCCCTATAAACAGGGCGCCAGGTGCCCTATTCTTGGGGCATTTGGCTTGTCTGATTGCTTGATGGACCCACCTTCGGAATGTGCCAAAACTCGATATGTCCGGAAAACACGATGTGCTTTAAATATTCTTTATGAAAACAAGAATTTGAACTCTTTAACTGGGCCGAAATTGCGTGTCTACAGCTTGCCTCGCCTTGGCGTCGGCTTTGTAGGGGAGTGACATGAATGAAGTGTAGGTGAATGTAGCGAAGCGTAATGAGGCGTAGCGAAATGAAGTGGTAATGGACTGAAAAGGTGACGCCAAGGTGTAGATTTAGACACGCCCTCATTGGCCTAGTTGAGTGAAACAAAACTTTACCGGACTCCGAGATTACCCTTTGTCTTATCGAAACCCTTCCTCTTGTTGATTGGTTAAAAAGAAGAACAGAAGTAAATAACTAAAATCCCGCGTGGGGGAGAACTGTAACCGGCCAGGACCCGAACTGCATGGTGTGCTGGACTCGGCAGAAATGCAGTAAATTGCGAAAAGTAAAGAGAAAAAGGCCAATCATCCAAGGTTGGGTTCTTCAAATTCATTGGGTTTTACTCAAGAATACTGGTTCAGTTTGACATGGAAAAACTTCTTGTTTCGATGAAACCATTGAAATTGGATTTTCCGGATAGACCAAAACCTCCTTGAGGAGCTATAGAAAGATGGTGACGGAAAAGATGATGCATGAGATGTTGTATGATAATGCATGATGTATGCTGAGTTTAAAGAAATAGAAATAAACATAAGAAAATAGTTGAAGATATAGGTTAAACACAACGGGTCAGGACATCCGTGAAGATACCGTCGTCCCCGTTCATTTGACTTTGGCTTATCCGCGGGCCTAAAAAGGTGACTGAATCATTCATCGATTTTGTTGAAGGGGTTCTCTGACTCAGCCCTTTTAGACTCGAGGTCTTCAACGATATATATGCGAGATATATGATAATATATGCAAATTTTCGGGCTCCAGGCGCCCTGCTTATAGGGCGCCAGGCGCCCCATTTATGGGGCACCAGGCACCCCATTTATGGGGCGCCAGGAGCCCTATTTACAGGGCGCCAGGCGCCCTACTTATAGGGCGCCAGGCGCCCTATAAGTGGGGCATCTGCGCGGACTTCAACTCTGCTCCTTCCCGAGGTAGCTTTTGGCTTCTATAAGAAGGGGGGTCCTCCCCTTCTTCTCCCCCACACCAGCTACAGTGCCCCTTGCTCCTCCCTTTGCTCTGATGGCTTCTTCCTCCTCCCGCCCGACCGGTTCAAATGAGATGAAAAGTTTCTCCGAAGTGCCGTGCCATATTCGGAACCGGGTGTCCATGGGAGTGGTAGTGTCTTTATTAGGCACCCTTCTTTGTTCTATCTCAAAACCTTTTCTAATTGCGCGGTTATTTTGCAGGACCTTCCGAATTTTCCCGGGGCTCGCCGATACGGCCAGGTGCTATGGATAGCCCGCTTAATGGCTGCTATCAACATTCATGTGCGGACCATTCTTAGCGGGTGAGGCTTCAACGGCATCCTCGTTCACGCCAACCACCTCCTCAAATACTTCTGGGATTTTTCTTTGGCGGGTGCGCTTCTCGAGATGTGGCATCCCGATACACACACCTTTGTTTTTGACTCTTTCGAATGTACCGTTCTCTTAGAGGAGGTAGAGCTGTTTCTGGGGCTTCGTGCCATGCCTGGATACGGCCAGGACATGTTTATCCCTGTCGGACCGGTCACCGGTTTAGACTTCCTCCGCGGCTTTATGACCACCGGAGAGGCCCGATCCATTATGGTAGGTGGCCGTATTTACACCGAAGCACTGGCGGATTGGTCCATTGGCGTGATTCAAGGCGCCGGTGATAATGAGGACCTTCGTCGCTCGGTGCTAAAGGCGTCGCCGCTTGCCTCGCCTCGGTGCTCCTATACCCGTGTGAGGACGGGTGGCTTGATCCTACTCGCCTTCCTTGCATTCAGGGCATTTGGTCCAATGAGTGCATAGCCCACTCGGTGTTGGGCTACCTTTATGACGGCCTGACTTCTGCTAGCGTCGGCAGGCCTATGTTCGGCAGCATTCTCTTGTTCGTGTGCTCGGTTGACTGGCACTTCAAGTTCGATGTGTGCTTCGGCCCGGCCACGGCTTCTCGACTTTTCGCTCGGAGCCCCCTCCAGCCTCTCACCAACCGCCTTTGCATGGAATACAAGGTCCAGAACAAGTGCCCCTCAGTGAAGACCCGCGCTGACTGGCGTTTGTACTTTTCGGCGATGAGCAGCATCGGCTTTGTCTGTCCCACAGAGGCGGTTATGCGCCAGAATGTCCGTGCCTCTCCCACCCCAGGGGTGGATCTCCGGTTGATTACCGGCACCTCCTTCATTATCTACAATCCTCACCGATGTCCTCTTCAGTTGGGCCAACCGCGGCTCAAGGTCCCTCGTCTCTCTCACATTCCGTCTGTCAAGGATCGTCAGACGGGCACGGCGGCGGATGTTGAGGAATGCCAGAGCATCCTTGCGATCTGGGGAATCTGCAAGAGCTTCTCGCCAAGTGCCTATATGGATGAAGACGAGGTCTGGAAGAGCCGGTACGTGGCGAAGCTGAGGAAGCTGCGCGGTGGTTGACCTGTATCTGTCAGTTGATTGTATCCAGTTGTATTTTGCTTTTGTTGTGTCCAGATGTATTTTGTTTGCTTTCGTTGTGTCTAGGACTTTGATCAATGTAGGTGTAGGATTTGCTTGATGTAGTTTCTTTTCAGTTGTGTCCTAGTCCTGTCAGTGTCAGAAAAACAGCAAAAATATGCAAAAAGTAATAGAATATCAATGTTTTGGCAATGAAATTGTGTTTTTCACGAAGAATATTGCTTGTGGACACGTTCTAAGGATTTTGAAAATTTTGACCAAAGCACTTTATATTTTCACCCATGCACTTTTCTTCATTTCACCATCATCTTTTTCTACTTTTTCTATTGGGCGGGACCTTTTCGGGGAGTGCAGCGCATCGTGCGGATTCCACAGTAAGTTTCTTCCAACTGCAATCTTGTAATTTATTCCGTTATCTTCATTTTCGCAGAAGGGACCAAACCGATCCGGAGTTGTTCCGGATTGGAACGGGAAGAGAGAAGGGGGCTGAGTCCCCTAGCACCCCATTGCTGGGGCGCTAGGCTCTGCTTGGCACCCCATCAATGGGGCGCTAGGCGTCCCATCAATGGGGCGCCTGGCCCAGGCGCCCCATAAATGGGGCACCTGGTCACCAGGCCCCCATCGTCTCCGTTTTGCTGTTCTTGACCCGCTCTAATGCTTTGCAGATGACGAAGAGGTCTCGCGTTGACGCTTCAGGTGCCGCCGGGGCCTCTTCCTCCGCCGGTGCTTCTTCCTCTGCCGGCGCTTCTTCTTCGCCGGTGCCGGCTCATCGGAGCTACCTACTCTCCATCCTCCTCCGACCGTCTCGGTAACCGAATCTCGACCTCCCCTTTCTTGAATTTATTTATGATTGCCTTGTTTCTAACATGATTGTTTGATTGTGCAGGGGAAGATCAAGTCCCGGATATCCTGGGAGATGGTCTTCCATGCCTACCAGGGGTTGAAGGACTTCCAGAAGGTACGGCTTGATGCAATGGGTTTTGGCCCATTGCTTCGTTGCTCGGCTTTACGGGAGGACCTCCCTTTGATCCAGGCCTTGAGGGAGAGATGGGACTCCACCACCCATTCCTTCCTCTTCCCCGGGGGCATATGGTCCCTACCTTGGAGGATGTCTCCCGGATCACGGGTCTTCGTGTTCACGGTCGTGCCGTCACTGGCAAGACCTATCGCGATTACTCGGCCATGGTCCGGGATTTTCTGGGTCATCCGGTCCCACACTGCCCCGGCGGACTGCGCGTTATGAAGCGCACAGTCGTCGGGAACTTGCTTGGTCTGGGCAACGCCAGTGTGGGTAAGGATGACATAGTGGCGGTTGTGCTCGATGAGTTGACGAAATGCGTCGAGCGCTCCCTAGTCGGTGAGGAGGGCACCGTTGAGGCCGACCAGGATCTCCGCCGGTTCCTCCTCTTCTTCCTCACCCGTCTTCTTCTAGCCTCGAAGACAGACATGGTGCACTTGCGGTTCCTCCCTTTTCTTGCTGACCTGTCGAAGGTTGGTGAGTATGCGTGGGGTGCTGCTATGCTGGCCCATCTATTCTCCTCGCTGGCGATGGAGAGCGGTCCGGTTTCGCAGGCCGGCTTTACTCCATTCCTTCAGGTATGCCTTGTTCTTTTGTTCACTATCAATTCTGCCTTGTCTCTTTTGGTGACTAACTGAGCTTTTATTTGACAGGTATGGAGTTACTATTACATCCCCCTGGGCCGTGCTCTGCTGAAGGATGACCCCGAGTACCCTCTCATTGGCAGCTGGGTTGCTACACGATCTGCTTCCTCCCATCCTTACCAGGTGGAGAACCTGAGGAGGCAGCTGCTCTGCTTCCCTCACCACGAGGTATTCTGTTACTTTTCTCCTTCTTAACTTTTGGTTCTTCTTGTTTACTGCTCTGCCTTGCTTTTCAGGTGGTATGGCAACCTTTTTCAGACCTTCACTTGGATCGGCAGCCGTGGGTTTTGGAGGGTCGTCCGGCTTTTGGCCGTGACACCTTCTTGATCTGCCTGAACGAGATGGAGCCACTTTGGGTGCGTCTCACAATGCGCTCATTGGGGCTTCACCAGGAGTGGGTGGATCTTCCACCTTACCCACACCTGGGTCGTTCTACTCGCGGCCTGATCCAGGAGATTGATCGGAAGAAGGAGGGCCGGTTGTCGTCCGGATGCGGAAGAGGGGTGGCACCCCGGTGACTTCCAAAGGTTTCCGATAGTGATGACTATCCGCGTCGCTACGTGGCGACATTTGCCCATCTTTTCACCGAGGGTGGAGAGGTACGCACTTGTTGTTTTCACCACTGTTCTTCCTTTGCTTTGATGTCTAACTGTATGTTGCTTTCAGAGCATTCAGGCGGAGCTGTCTCGTTTGAGGGCGGGGACAGCATCTTTGGCGGCCGAGTTGGAGCGACATGTATTTTCTGTACTTTGCACCTTTCCATTGTTGGTTAACTGACCTTCCTTTCTTCTTTCTTTCAGCGACGTCGCTACCGAGGTTCCCGTCGACAGGTAACACTCTTTATTTTTTTCTTTAATTTCATGAATGAATGTTGTTAACTGTCTCCTTTACTTCTTTTCAGATCTCTCGGCTTTGCGAGCGCGTGGCCGAACTGGAGTTGGGTTCCCATCCGGCTGCCCCTGAGCCGACGGCTTTTGACGAGCCTCCCTTCGAGCCGTTTGACTTCGGCCACCCTACGGGTCCCGAGCTACCTCCTCACCCTTTGCCGGTCGACCCTCCTTCCTTCATTCCTACCGATCCCGGGAGCAGTTCTTCTGAGACGGGCTTCCTTCTTGAGGTGATTACCGCTTTTACTTATACTGTCTTCTTCCTTCATTTGCCTTGCTAATCTTTTTCTTTTCTTGCAGATTGCCCAGCTGAAGGAACGGGTGGAGGTCCTTACTACTGAGGTGAATCTCCTTGACTTTCTCTTGCTCGCTTTGCTTGATTCTAACATTTTCCCTTTTGTAAAACAAGGATCTTTGGGCGAGGATTTCTGATCTTTCCGCAGGGGGTGCTCCGCCTCCTACTGGTGATCCCTTGGGTTTTCAGCCGCCTCCTACTGATGATCCCTTGGGCTTTCAGGACAAGGTACATAATTTTCCGCTCTGCTTGTCATCATTTTCTTTCTTTCACGACATTTTCCCGGTAGGTGATGGAGCTACGAGAGGGAGCTCGGGCTCGAGCCCCTCGTAGGCATTCCGGATCCTGTTTCTCCTACTTCCGAGGTGTGATGTTTTCATTATGTTTTTAAACTGGAAATGCTTGACCGACGTCTCCTTTGGTTTCCTGCATCGCTCAGAGGATAGAGGAGCTGACACGGGAGGTACATGTCTGATTCTTTTCCTTAAGCTACTTCTTCTGTAACTGATGTATCTCTTTGTCATCTCGTAGGTCGGGAGACTGGAGGCTCGCGTGGTTGAGTTGTCACGGCCAGAGTCTGAGCAGATCCTCCTTCTTCGTCTTGAGCATTCCAGAGAGCTTCACCGGGTGGAGGCTGAGCATCGTCAGTTGATGATGCAGGCATTGCAGTCTCGGAGCCACTCCCACCGCTCCGATTCTCGAGGGACCACACTGAGGGGACCTGCCCACTCGGGTTCCTCTCAGTCCAGTAGTCGTAGGAGGAGAGATGAGGAGAGACTTGCCATGCCACCTCCGGATGATCAGGCACCAGCAGAGGGAGGCGGCGATTTATGATGTGCCGACCCCCTCCTATCTTCGATGTACTTTGTTTTTCCATAGTGATGGTTGTTGACTTTTTTTCCTGACTCCCTGCTTTTACTCAAAGGGTGATTAGAAATTTATTCAGGCTTAGTCCCTTGTAAGAAAAGGGCGAAATTGTCTTGATCTTTTGTCAAGGGACATAGGCCTTATCAAGGTAAAATAACGAAAAACATAAGTGTGCATGCAAGACCGAAATTAAACGTGAATGCAAAGGCAACTAGCAAAGCAAATTTTTAGGTGTTTTGGGATTTTTGATTTGTTTGGGTTTTGATGGTTTTATAAATTTTTGGTGTTTTGGGATTTTTGATTTGTTTGGGTTTTGAATATTCTCTCTTTTTTTAGAATTTTTTGATTTTTAAGATTCGTTTGGTATTTTCCAAAGTATTTGATTTTTTTGGTTGGTGTGAGGGACAAGATTATCTCATCCTTTGCTTGCTTGTCATAGGTGTGCCTCATTGTTACTTAAGAGTTAAGAGTAAGCATCACGTGTAAGAAAGTGCCTAGTCCGAGATCTTCTGACCTTCTGCCTTTGATAGGCTATGGTTCTTCTTGGACCTAGTCGGTCAACCCTATCCTTGGAGGTTGAAGAAGGAAGATGATTGGTGGTAAGTCCTTAGTAGAATTCAGGGATGTCGAACTTGTTTCTTTACTAATACCCACATTGCCCGTTTGGGATTTGATATCCTTGGGTCCTTCCTTCTAGCCCTTTTCTTTGATGGCCCACATTCAGACAGGTCTTTCTTCTTTTTTTGCTTGATTTTGACCTGAGGGGTCATTGCCCATCTTTTGGAGCCTTTTCTTTTGGACTTTTGTTGGTACACATTCAGACAGGTCTATTCTTTTGCTGACCTGAGGGGTCATTGCCCATCTTTTGGCACCTTTTCTTTTAACAAGAAGTCAGTCCTTCAGAGGCATTTTCCAACTAGGGCAATGGGTATTTTCGATACTCCTCATTCTAACCCCTTTCATCTATTACGGACCGAAACGAGAAGAAAATGGAATTGGGTTGACCTTCTTTTGCCAAGCGTTACCTAGCTTTCTCTTTGACTTCCGATCATCGGATCTCAAGACTTGGCGTGTAGTGTGTGCAGTATGATGCCTTATCTTTATTCCCCTAAGTGACAAATTGGTGTACCGAACAAGCAAGCGTTGGATGTTATCATTATACTTCACACCTTTGATTTTATAGATTTTTTTTTTGATTTTTGTTTTAAGGGAAATATTTTTTGAGGTATACACCATTCCAGGGATGAGCTAGCTCTTCTCCTTCTGCATTAGTCAGCTTATATGAATTACCGGGATAAACAGCCGAAATAACATAAGGACCCTCCCAATTTGGTTGAAGTTTGGAGCGGGGACCGCCCGGCTTAACAAATATTCTTTTAAGCACAACCTCACCGACTTCAAATTTTCTCTCCACCACCCTCTTCTGATAAAATCTTTTAAGTCTATTTTGGTAAGATCTAGCATGTTCGGCGGCGGCCACCTCCTTTCATCCAAGAGTTCGAGTTGCGCGAGAAGAGAATCTCGACGTTCATCCATTGGGATTTCTCGATCGATCCGGACTCGGAGAGAAGGAATGATTACTTCGTATGGAACTACCGCCTCCATCCCAAATGCCAAGGCATAGGGGGTCTGACCCGTTGGGGTTCGAATAGAAGTGCGGTAGGCCCATAGAGCATCAACTAACTTATCTGGCCAGTCTGCGAACCTGCTAGACTTACAAGTCTTCTTAATGATTTTTATCAGGGTTTTATTGGTGGCTTCAGCTTGACCGTTGCCTTGAGGATAATATGGAGATGAATGATGCAATTTGATGCAATACCTGTTGCAAAGGTCACGCAGCTCCTGAGAGATGAATTGCGGTCCATTGTCGGTGATGATGTCGCTCGGGATCCCGAACTCGGCAATGATGTTGCGCTTGATGAAGGTGCGGATCGTTGATGCCTTGATCTCCGCATATGCTTCCGCTTCGCCCATTTGGTGAAGTACTCCGTTGCGGTTAGGATGAAGGATTTGGTTTTGTTTGTGGAGTTTGGGTCACCGAGGGGTCCGATAACATCAAAAGCCCACATAGCGAAAGGCCATGGGGCGTGCATCGGATGAAGGGAAGATGCGGGACAGAGGACCTTGTCCGCGTGGAGTTGACATTGATGACAGTGCCGAACAAAGATCGAGCAATCTTCTTCCAGAGTAGGCCAATAATACCCTTGTCTGATGATCTTCTTGGCGAGGGCTTGAGCATTTACATGGCCTCCACATACTCCGGAGTGTGCTTCTTTGAGTACCAATTCAGCCTCTCCTTCATCTACGCATCTTAACAGAACACCGGCCAAGCTCCTTTTGTAAAGCACCCCGCCTAAGGTGGTGTATCTCTGGGAGACTCTCCTTATGGCTTTCTTCTCTTCGGCAGTTGATCCTGGTGGGTACGTCTGATCCTGACAGTAATTCGCAATCTCATGATACCATGGTTTCTCACCCTCTTCTAGTTCCTCCAACTCGACCAAAGATACTTCCTCCTTTTGCTCAATGTACTCTTTCCTTTCAAACTCCTCCTTAACCTTTAAGAACGTGCATCTTCTACTGCCGGAATGGTACGTCGGCGGACATAGATCGTCCTAACCTGTCTGCCTAGCGGGACAGATAGTGAAGATGCCAGAGAGGCAAGAGCGTCGGCAAGAATGTTTTGAGCACGAGGAACGTGAATGAATTTGAGTTTGGAGAATAGCTTGATGTAGCAAGCGGTGAGTTCTTGGTATGGTTTGAGCCCAGGATGAGATGTGCGATATTTGGCCAGTACTTGGCGAAGTATCAACTGACTATCACCAATTACCCTTAGTTTAGTGACACCGTAGAAATGAGTGGCCTCCAGTCCGGCCAACAAGGCTTCATATTCAGTTATATTGTTTGTTGCTGGAAAATGGAGCTGAAAAGCCTGTGGAATGGTGACACCTTCGGGTGACAAAAGAACAATCCCTATCCCTCTACCCTGGGAGTTTAATGCCCCGTCAAAATATAGAGTCCACAGATTAGAAGGTCGAATGGACATCAATTCTTCATCGGGAAAATCTTTTGGATAGGGTCAAAGGTTGGGATAGGATGATGGGCAAGGTGCTCGGCAATTACATAGCCCTTGATTGCCTTACTCGTTGGGTGTAGGTGATGTCAAATTGGGAGAGGAAACTCGCCCGGCGTGCCAAACGATCGGTCGGGACAGAGATTTTTCAAGAAGAAATTTGATGGGGTTCATGCGAGCAATGAGATTAACCTCGTGAGCCGTAAAGTAATGTTTGAGCTTGGACCACCCAAACCAGGGCGGCACAAGTTTTCTCCATGGTTGTATACTTTTGTTCACAAGGATCAAAGATTTTGGACAGATAGTATGCTGCTCGCTCTTTCCCTTCATCATTTACTTGTGCCAACACTGCTCCCAAGGATCCTTCCAAGACTGAGATGTATAAGATCATGGGTTTGCCGGGAACCGGAGGTTTGAGCACAGGTGGGCTTGACAAATATTTCTTCAAACCATTGAATGCCTCTTGACATCTCGAATCCCATCTGAATTCGGCCTTCACCTTGGTTAACTCATAGAAAGGTTTGCACCTTTGGGAGTGCTGTGAGATAAACCGGCGAACAAATTGTAACCTACCAATTAACCCTCTCAGCTCCTTTAGGTTCTTTGGTGGAGACATGTCAATAATAGCCTTGGCCTTGTTGGGATTGATTTCGATGCCTCTCTTGCTGACAATGAACCCAAGTAACTTTCCAGATGATACTCCAAACACACATTTCTTGGGGTTCATCTTGAGCTTATATTCCCTGGCTCGTTGCAAAACCCTTTTCAATACCTCAGCATGCTCCTCTTGGGTTCGAGATTTGACCACTAAATCATCCACATACACCTCTACAAATTTATGCATCATATCATGAAATATTGCTACCATGGCCCTTTGATAAGTTGCTCCGGCATTCTTTAATCCGAAGGGCATGACAACGTAACAATAAGTTCCCCAAGGTGTAGTGAACGAGGTCTTCTCTTGATCCTCTTCTGCTAACCGGATTTGATTATACCCTGAATATTCATCCATGAATGATAGGGTTTCGTATCCAGCTGTGTTGTCAACCAGAACATCGATATGGGGAAGGGGGAAATCATCTTTTGGACACGCTCGGTTTAAGTCCCTGAAGTCAATACAAATTCGAATCTTTCCATCCTTTTTCATGACCGGGACTATGTTTGCCACCCATTGTGGATAGAGGACGACCCTAATGAATTTTGCTTGGTGCAACTTATCGACCTCTTCCTTCATCTTTAATGCCACGTCTGGGTGGAATCTTCTCAACTTTTGCTTGACCGGGGTAGCCTCAGGTTTTAAAGTCAGTCGATGCTCCACCAATGATTTATCTAACCCCGGCATATCTTCGTATGTCCAAGCGAACGTGTCTTTGTATTCTTGCAATACCCCCATTAGATTCTGTTCTTCTAAAGGGGCGAGGTTGGTACTTATGAGGATATTCTTAGGATCTTTCGGTGTTCCGAGATTAAGCTCCTTAGTCGGTTCATCCACCGTGGCTGATGGTTCTTCGAATCTTCTTAAACCGGATGCATAAGCATCAGCCAAATCCTCCTCTTCATCCTCAGTGTCAGGATCCTTTTCTGATACAACCTCGTAGACCCCTAAAGTTGGATCAATATTGTTTCTCTCCTCATATCGAATTTCTCCTATCCGGATTGCATCCTCTAAATATTCCGGTAGCTTGGCGCATTCTAAGCTTTTCCGAGCTAGCGATGTAGATATCTTCCCGGAACTCTTCTACCTCGATTTTTGTTTTGCTTTTGCTGTAAACTAAACCTAAAGAAGAAGAAGGTAAATAAGGAGGTGAGGAGGAGGTGGATGGAGTGGAATTTATTGACGAAGGGCAAAGGAGATCGATCAGAGATCGGGTGGCCTCCTGATTCGGGTCGTCCTTCGGAGTGAGTTGGGACGTTTCTTCGAGCGAGATTTGGGTTGAGAAAAGGACGTTTTTTTTGAGAAGTACTAAACATAAATACAGTGGGGGTTTGGTTGGTTGTTGTTTCCAACGCGGGTTGAGATATCGATAGAGAGGAGAACGAATCAAGCAAAGACGGGTAAAGAGGGCATCCGTCTTTGCTATTTGGTGGAACTGACAATGGATTTGTCGGGAATGAGACTACTAGATCCGAGGAGATGGTACTTGGTGAATGCCCTGGATTTTGATTGTTAGAAGGCCCGTTGCAGAACGATTCATCACTTGACCCTTCTTCAGAAAATAACCATGATACGCCAATATATGTCTCATCCTCTTGGTTGCCCACCTTCTTCCTCTTCACCTGTTCTTGTGGTTCCTGCTCTTCAATCATTTGTATTGTTTCTCTTTTATCAAAGAACTTGCGCAGACATCCTCGGAAGTATTTTTGGCCATTTTTATGGCCATTATCACGTGTCCCATCATACCCTACCCCATTCCTTGATGTTATCTTCACTAGCTGAATGGGTTCTGTGATGCCTTGCAGTTCTTTCCCCAGTCCTCGGCCTTCTTGATATCCCAGACTCTCCATCATACGCCACCCAAGGGTTTTGGCGTCATCTTTCTTTTTTCTCCAAACTTGCCTACACTGTCTTTTATCCCTCGGTAGATCGAGGATTGTAAATACTGGTTGATTCGGCAAGCCAGGGGGGAGAGTAACCAAGCAATCCACGGGCATACTCACTACTTTGACAACTTGTCCCTTGAAGGGAAATTTGATGCACTGATGATTGGTTGAAGCTACGGCCTCTAATGCTTCCAGGTAAGGCCTTCCCAGGATGGCTTTGTAAGTTGGATCCATATCCAAAACATGGAAGTCGACAGTAACAACCCGGGGTCCGAGTTTGACTTCAAGTGTGACCATGCCATGGGCGGGCCTCTTGGAATTATCGTATGCTGTCACAGTGATTTGTGATGGCCGAATATCTTCTTCTGGGATTCCACACAACTGTAGTGTTTCTGGTGGCAAGACATTAATGGATGCACCGGTGTCAACTAGACAAGATTCGACATCTGTTCTGTTAACACTGACAGTGATACATAGTGCGTATTTTCTCGCTTCTGGTTCGGCCAGTTCTTCCTTAGTGAAAATGAGAGCAGGGTGTTCACTTCTCAGGGTTAAAGCGATGTAATCTTTTACGGGGAGAGTTTCATTGACCATCACTCTTTGCAGATATTGTTGAAGCACTTCTTGATGAGCTTTGGACCTTTTAATTAGCTCCAGAATGGAAATTCGCGCAGGGGTTTTATCAAGGTGCTTCAGCAAATCATAAGATGTTCCTAGCACTGGCTCTTCCGGGTGTTCTTCTTCTTCTTCTTGCGGTCGTCCTGGTTGACCGGCCTGGGGAAAAATTCTTTGGAACATACGCCCGCTTCTAAGCACCGTGGAGACCTGGGGAGTTATGGTTGGTGTAGTGGAGATAGACGGAGGGTTAGGTCGGATGATAGGAGGCCTAGGCAGGGGTGTAGTGATGATGGTCCGAGTTGTAGGGATACGGGTGGGTTGTGGTGGCATGGTTGCACGAGGTGGTACAATGATGGGTCCTAGTGGTGGTGATATTTGTGGTGGATTAACCGGGCGAATTAGGGTCCGTCCCGATTGGAGTTGTATGGCTGGTGGTGTTATGGTTGGTTGTGGTGGCGTGCGGATAATCGGCGGTTGGCTTCTTCTGGCGGGGATAACTCGGGGTATGGAGTGAACGGTTCGGGTAACGTGGTTTGGAGGGTTGGTGTTTATGAAGGAAGCAGGTCCCTCGATTTGCCAATTTTGACCTCTATCGCGGGGTTCATCAGTGGAGGTTAAGATAGGGTTAACCCTCTGGTTTTCTGGTGCTGTTGCCGGTGCGTGCGCGGGTAGCGGGTTCTGAATAATTCCCAGGCCCGGTTCCTGTTGTTGTTGTCGAGCCGGTGCCTGCTTCTTCGCCGGGGTTGGTTTTTCACCGCCTTGATGTATTCGCCCATTTGGCCCCGGTCAATACTTCCTGCTCGTGGAGGTCATGGATGTAATCTTTAAGCGAAAGCAGTTCTCCACCGTATGCCCCGGGTATCCGTGGTATAAGCGATACTTGTCCGTGTTGGCATTCTGCGGCCACTCCAACTTTTCTCTTGGCAATGAGATCTGCCCTGCCGCCATAAGAGCGTTAAAAATATCTACGAGAGAGTACGGTAATGGCGGGTAATGATTTCTCCTAGGCCTTGTTCTTCGTGGTACATAGGTGGCGGGGGGAGGTGCCTGGTTGTAGGTGGTCGGTTGGCGGGGAGGTTGAGGTGCAAAGGTCTGTACGGCCAGCGGCCGGGGTGGGTGGCGGGCTGGTGTCTGTATTAGTTGTTGGGGGTATTGGTTCGGTACTTGGTGGCGGAAAGGTTGGGGTTGGATGTGGGGGCGAGGTGCCGGTTGGATTTGGCGCGGGTTTCTATGCGGGGATTCTCGTATTGCCGTTGGTGGTTGATGGGCGGGTTTCCCGGGATATTGACATGTTCGTTGGTTATCACGCCTTCGGTCACGGGCCCGGCGGTGGTGGTGGTTGTTTTTTGGTGACTCGGGGCCTAGGGTCGAAAAGGTTCATAATGGGAGAGTCTCGGAGCCGTGTTTGGATATACCGCGCTCTCTCGTAGAGTTCGCTCATCGTGGCGAGGGTGATGTAACGCCAATACATTTTTTAAAGCGGGAGTGGCGTTGGTGATGATCATCTTAACTTGTTCCGATTCGGACAAAGGTGCATTTGTCAATCTTTCCGCCATTGCTCTCCACCTATCGGCATACTCGATAAAATCTTCATCATTCTTCATCCTTTCGGCCATGAGGTCGGTGATGGAATAAGTTGGTCCGACCCTATCTTGATATCTTTGCAAAAATTTGGCTTTGACGATTTCAAAGTTACTTGCCTCTGAAGGGTCAAGCGAGTAAAACCACTCTAAAGTCGAGCCCTCCAATGATCTTCTGAAAAGAAAAGCCAGGGCCCTTGGATCGTTCTGCCACATTACTGACTCATACAGAAAGTCTTTGACATGAATGAAGGGATTACCGGTTCCGTTGTAGCGACGGTATACCGGCATCTCAGAAGGAGGTAGATGAAAAGTAGGGAGAAAAGGAAGGGAAATTTCGGGGGCTGCCTTGGCATCGATCAAACGTCTGAGTTCTCTATATTGTTCGTCCATGCGATTGATTTTATTAATCATAGCTAGATCGACAGAAGGTTCCCCAAGAGGAGGAGGAGGAGCGGGTGCTTGGTGCACCGGGATCGGGATTTGGTGGGCCGAAGTGACCGGATGAGAAGGGTATATTGGGGGATGCACCAAAGGGTGAGTAGGGTTGAGATGATTAGAAGAATAAACTGGTGGTCTAGAAGGGACGACCACATTCGTATGGGGGTGATCTAGATTAGCCACCGGATGAGGAGAAATTGGGGCTATGAGCCCGGTATGGGAATGGCCATGAGTGGGCACATTGGGTTGGTGTGCCACTGACCGAGGGGTAGAGATATGAAGGCCACCTTCGGTAGGAATGTGGTCGGTGGGGGACTTTCCCTTGAGGATGGCTTTGATAGCCTGGAGTTGGGTAGGGTCGGCATGAGAGAATGCCTCCCAAAGTGAATTTGGATTGGGTCGAGGAGAAGTTTGACTAGGTTCAGGGAGAACTTCAGGTTCATTGACGGCACACACGGCATCAGGGTAGAAATAAGACTGGTCGTATTCCAATTGTAGTTGCTCGCATCTTTGATCCGCCATTCCGGTAACTCGACCTGACCTCAAGTTCATAAACACGACAGAAAAAGAAGGTTGGCAAATAAAAGTTCAAGGATTTTTTTGGTTTTGATTTTTGACCTCTTTTGTTTTGATTTTCTTTTGTTTGGACAAGCAAGTTGTCAAGCAAATTAACCTCAAGCAAATTTTTTTGTTTTGGTTCTTTTTAGGTGATTTTGGGATTTTTGTTTAATTTTCAGTTTTTGTTTGCAAACAAATAATAGCAAAGACTTGGAATGATTAACGCAATTTTTTTTTGTTTCAATCTCAAATTAATGGCTTGTTAAGAGAAATATTGTCCACTCAAATAAATGGGTAGGACCCTATGCTCTCACAACACCGAGCAATCTAAGGTTGTCACTCTTTTCACAACGATGGGTAATAGGTATTCGGGTTTTGGGATAAAGTGGTACAACCGGCCCGATCAGTGAAGAGGGAATCCTTCACGTATGGGGACTTACGGAGGTCTTGATGGAAGCTACCCAGTCCTTCCGAGAGGGAATCCCCGGAGGAGGAGTTGGCAACCACCAAGAGGGGTGTTTGGATGTGTGGGGCTTTGGGAGGAGAGAGCCTCCCTTCTCGGATGTCCTAAGGAGACGGGCGGACCCGAAGCTCCGATGCAAACTAATGCAAGTGAAATTTCAAGGAATAAGAAGCAACCAAGAAGAAAATAAAAGCATACAATGATTAATGAGATGTTTGTAGGAAGCAAGTGAACAAGACAATGATATGAAATTAAGCTAGGATGGAAGAAAGAACTAATTTAACTAAGCATGCTTTGAAAGATTTAAAGGAGAACTAGACTTAGCAAAGAAGATGATATCTAAAATACTAAGGTGAAATAAGTTGATTATCAAAGTTGGAAATCAGATGGATATGCTTTAAAAAGATAAACGGAGAGCAAGTAAACTTGGAAGAAACAAGATGATGCTTCGAAGAAAAGTAAGCAACGTAAACAAGCAACAATGTAAGGAAATGGAAATGACTCACATGGAAATGAAAGTAAACATGATTTTCAGATGGACATTCTTAGGAAAATAAAGTGGGATTTCACTAAAGCAAAGTCGGTCCCACCGTGGTCGCCAAAAGGTGTAAGCACCCGGAACGGGACATCCGCGGATCTCCCCCTCCCGGAACCCTTACGCTCGCTTTGGTGATTTGGTGGATGGGATGTTAGTGGGTGTGGTCGCCAGGAGCCAAAGGCCCCAAAATATAGTAGAATGAAAAGAAATGAAATGGAGAAATGAAAATGACCGTCGTACCTTTGAAAGTGGGGAGATTTTTGGGTTCCGACTTCTCCTCTCTCGGCCGGCCGAAAGAAGAGAGCTTAATGAATCATTTGCCTTCAATCCGGTTGAAGCTCTGCCTCGATCGGATCTACCTAAGAATGTCCATAAGAAAACAAGGAGACAAGTGAAGGTTTCATTAGTTCTAACGAAAGCATAGTATCGTGCTCGAATTTAGATTCAAACATGCAAATGGGAAGAGACTAACCGGATTGGGACGAGATCCCAACCCCTATTTTTGGTAGGTTTTAAACATATATGAAATGCAAAAATGCTCTAAAACATGTTAAATAACATGATGATCAATGCAAAAGCGAAAAAGGGAGACAAAAACTCGATTAAACGGACGATCGGAATCCAAAAATAGCAAAACAAGCTTCTGTCCTTCCTGGTGCCCTGTATATAGGGCGCCAAGAGCAGGTGCCCCCTTTATGGGGCGCGTTGACCAAGTCAAAGCGCCCTGTATACGGGGCACTAAGTCTGGCCCGAACAGATTTTCTTCTCCTCTTCGCGGCGCCGCTCCGGAGTGCTGGGAGGCTTCCGGGACGAAGTAGGGGCTCCTCCTTGTAGACAATACTCAAACGAAGCCCATGGAAGAGGGTTTGGGTGCTGGATATAAGAGGAGAGACGGATAGAAGCTCTCAAAGTTGGAGGAAAATCATTTTTACGGGTGACAGGAACAGAAGGTTTTAGGGTTTTTAGTGGAGGATTTTGGATCGGTTTGGAGGCTTTTGGAGGGTGAATGTGGCTTGGAATCGTAGTGTTGGATGATCTCTAGGGTGGCACGGAGTTGGAACCTCCTCTAAGTTCCAAATGGGGCTCTATTTATAGCCCAAAAGAGGGCACTTTGGCCATTTTCGAAAAACAGTGCCATGTGGCATAGCGTCCTGTATATGGGGCGCTAGCATCATGAGATATGTCAGATCGACAAGACAAGTCACTGCGGGGGTCAAATCAGCCTGTCAAATCGATCGGATTTGGTTCCAGGCGCCCTGTTTATAGGGCGCCTGGTGCCCTGTATACAGGGCGCCAGGTGCCCTGTTTATAGGGCGCCTGGTGCCCTATAAATAGGGCGCCAGGTGCCCTATATATAGGGCGCCTGGTGCCCTATAAACAGGGCGCCAGGTGCCCTATTCTTGGGGCATTTGGCTTGTCTGATTGCTTGATGGACCCACCTTCGGAATGTGCCAAAACTCGATCTGTCCGGAAAACACGATGTGCTTTAAATATTCTTTATGAAAACAAGAATTTGAACTCTTTAACTGGGCCAAAATTGCGTGTCTACAGCCATGACATCCACCTAGCAGTGTTTGTTGATATAAACAAACGCTGCAACCTATCTTTTAAAGGGAAGTAGTGTAATATCTTCCATGCCACCTTCTTACTCTTATGTTGTTGATCATCTTTGTATCTGGGAGACTCACAATGTGGACAACTAATTCTATGTGCATTCTCTTTCCAAAAGAGAACACAATCGTTCTTACATGCATCTATCTTTTCATAACTAATTCCTAAGTCCTTAACAATTTTCTTAAGTTCATACCAAGTGTTAGGAACACTTGCATCCTTCGGTAATACATCCTTAAATAAAGACAATATACTACTCATGCATTTTCCAGTCAAACCATTTACTGACTTCAACTGAATCAACTTTAAAATAAATTTTAACTTAGATATTTGTGTGCATCCTTCATATAGTGGTGTTTCTGCATCTCTTAATAGCAAGAAATGCTTGTGTGTTTCTATACTTGGTTCGCTTTCATGATGTATAGATGCTCGTTGAATATTTTGAATGTCTTCAAGCATTTCTATTACATCGTCATTTAAATTCTCATGTTGTGCTTCATCTAATCGAACTTCATTAACGATACTTAAACTAGGTTCAATTTCTCCGTGACTTATCCACGTTCGATAATTGGACCATATGCCATCACATATTAGATGTTCTTTAACTACATCTCTTTTTAAAGTAAATGTGTTACAACACCGTCTACATGGACATTGAATCAAAGTTTTGTCTAATCCATGTCTAAATCGAGTCCTACATTCATCGTAAGCATAATCTAAAAATTCTTCTACTCCTTGAAGATACCTAGGACTTAATACGTTAGGAATATCTATCCAAGACTTATCTAAGCTCCTCGTCATGTGTTAATATAAATAAAGATATATATGCACAAAAATAAACAATGAGATAAGAAAGTCTCGAAACAAAATAAACACAAACCAAACCACCTCCAAGAGAAGAAAGTCTCGAACGAGAATGTCGTTTGAAACTACCGAAATAAGAATTAAAGCCGTCATAAGATAAACATATTAATGACATTGAGTTTCATTAAAAAATTCTTATAAATTTTTTATCTTCTACTCTTGTTAAAGAAAAATCCAACTACGTAACAATATGTAACATAATATGTATTTATAATAATATATATTTATAATTGATGTAATATATATATATATATATTTAAATGTAACATAATATGTAAATAAAGTGGGTCAAATTTTGACAAATTGGGTCAACTAGTTTACCGGTTCGGTTCGGTTTGGGGAGGTGCCGAACCGAACTAAATCGATAAAAAGTTATCGGTTCGATTTGGTTCAAAAACCAAATAGATAACTCATCAAACCGAATCAAACTATATACATATTATTTTTCTTAATAATAATGTAATGTTTTAAACAATTCGATCCAAGCAGTTCGGTCCGGTTTCATTCGATTTGTGAGCCTTCCGAATCGATGAAATCGAAACAGGGGTTCACACCGAGCCGAAGAAGCCGGATCGTTTAACTATACGAGTGATCTTTTTGATTCATGCTGACGTATAATTTAAAGAAATCAGCATAATCTAATTATAAAAGACTTAATACACTACAATACGGCTATTTTTCTAAACAATTTATTACACTAAAATGCTTTCTACTTAATTTGGCATATATCATGATTTCCTAAAAAAATTACATGGTCTCAAAACACACGAGTGCTAGATGATCGACCACACAACTAACCCTAGCCGATATGAAATGAAAGATTTATCAATAAACATCCACTTTTCATAAGACTTTAAATAAAATTCAAATAGAAACTAATGAATAAAATAATTTCAGTTAAAATATACCTTGGAGGATAATGCCCGGACGGATGTAGCGAGGGGAGGGCGCCGGCAGACTGGCGGCGGCGCAACAAGGCGGCGGCGCCGGCGCAAGGAGTGCGAAGCCGCGGCGGTGGCGGCGGTGGCGGCGGCGGCAGCGCAGCGGCGGCGGCGGCGCAGCGGCGGCGGCGGCGGCGGCGCAGCGGCGGCGGCGGCGGCGCAGCGGCGGCGGCGGCGGCGGCGACTGCGGCAGCGCGGCGGCGGCGGCGGCAGCGCGTCGAGAGCAAGCGGGGGGGGAAGAGGGAAGGTGCCGACGGGGTTTTGTAAACCCCTAATGTATTGGCGACGGCTGAAGCCGTCGGATTTGGTACGTTTAAGTACAACGGACGGCTCGGGCCGTCGCAAAATTAGTCGACCGTTGAACGGGCGAAAAATTTATTGCGACGGCTTCGAGCCGTCGCTATTAACTAAGTTGGCGACGGCTATCGGTAGCCGTCGCCATTAACCCGGACCGATGGGTGTTCCGGGTGCATTTTCTGGTTTGGCGACAGCTTAGGCCGTCTCTAATAAGCGATATTGCGACGGTCTCATAGAGCCGTCGCTTATATCTTTGTATTTGTCGACGGCTTTAATAGGGACGGCTTAAGCCGTCGCAATTAACTCTTATAGAGACGGCTTAGTAAAGCCGTCGCCATTAAACCGTCCCTAATAACTTTATTTCTTGTAGTGAGCATATTTCATTTCCACTCTTAATCTCATCATATTTAGCTCAGACAGTGTTACTAAAATAAAAATAAACTGTTTTCCCAGTTGGGAAAAACAAGGTTAAAGTTGCGAATATGTACAAATGAGTCTTCTTTGTTGTTGAACTCAGAAGATCCTTATTAATTTGGTCGCAGACGTTTATGTTGTATTCTTTCGAGTGTTGGCTATGAATGATGATCTTGGGTTTTTGTTAGTGGAAATATTAATATATATATATACAATCTTAAGGATAAATATGAAACCACAGCCAACTGTACATCACAAAGTGATGGTTTTTTAGCTTTCATATATATATATATATATAGAGTAAAATAATGTTCTTTTTAGGGGTATATGTGTAAAGCGCTTTCAAGAGTACAGATGTAAAAGTCTTCTTTATGTATTTCACAAAGACTTGTATTTATATGTATAGGAGGGGCTTTACAAAGTGATAAGACTATAAAGTAGAAGCCTTAGACAACAATATGGGAACAAATTAAGATCCTATAGCCACTAATGACTAGAGGGCCACCCTAGAGCTATAGTCAAATAGCTTAATCAATTGAAAAATGATTTGATTTTACTTAATTTGATAAAATGGTTGATTCCAAACTATCTCTTTCAATATATTGTATTGAAAACCTGATATCCATGTCAAAGTTACACACATCACATATTAGACAAGTTAAAATTAACTTTCACTCGATCGTAATTTTGATATTATATGTAGCGATCAAATTAACTAATATGTATATAACGATCAAATCAACTAACTTAATTATCCCACATGCTGATGAATAAGCTTTTCTTTTTTTTTGAACAGAGTAAGTACACATATATAACTAAGCTGTAAAAGATTTACAAAGTTCGATAGATACAGAGTGGGATAATTTAGAAGGAAACATACTATCAACCTTCACCTCCAAGGCCCACTTCGCCAGAGAGTGAGCAGCGCTATTACAAGATCTGGGTACAAAAGACACCGAAATATTCAAACACTTAGACAAGATGTTTTGACAAGAACTAACTAAGGACTGAGCCCTCCATGGTACAGGCCCTGTTCGATTAATGGCATCGGCCACAAGTTTGGCATCACTCTCTATAGTAATAGGCCGTGCCATAGTCGAAGCCCAACAACAGGCCAAATGAATAGCATGGGCTTCAATGACTTGAGAATGGTGACTTGGAAGAACTTTAGTTTGCCAAAAAATCACTGTGCCACCTGCATCTCTAGCCAATATACCAATTGCACCTGCAGAATCCGACAAGGCTCCATCAACGTTAATCTTTAAATGATGAATAGGGGGAGGAGACCAACAAGGTACTGGAGTGGCATCCAGACAAGGGCCTTGAGATAGCCAGAACTCCAACGTACTATGGGCTTGTTGCAGGATGGAAAGAGGAGAGTCCTTCTTACCTCTAAAGATAGTATTGCATCTAGCTTTCCATAAATGCCATAAAATAGAGATAGCAAATAAGCCCAAGCGAAATAAATGAGCATTCTTAGATAAGATCCAGTCTAACCAACAGGAAACTAACTTGATAATGGAAGAATGATACCAGTGACTGTTATTCCCTATTGGAGACGCAAGCCAAACAGCGGTTGACCGAGGGCAAAATAAGAAAACATGTTCCATCGTTTCCACCTCTTGAAAGCAAATCGGACAACCCGCACTTATCCGAGAACATCTCCTATTTACTTCAAAATTAACTGGAAGATTTCCTGATAGTAATTTCCACACACACATAAGGATTTTTTGAGATAAGAATTTCCCAACCAATGGATGCCACAACTTACGCCAAATTGAAAAATTAGAAGATCCAGTTGGCAAAGTAGCCTCATGCAAATATCGATATGCTGACTTGATATTAAAAGATCCATCTAAAGTAAAAGGCCATATCAAAGTGTCACAAGATAAGCCAGCCTGAATAGGTGTATTTAGTATACGAAACATAGAAGAAGTGTCAAAATACTCACTTATAAGTGTGCTATTCCAAGCCCCATTTTGGATCAGATCACTCACTTTTCCTTGAAATGACCGCCCTTGAATCCTAGAATACAGAGGTCCCTTTCCAACGGAGATCCAATTATGCTTCCAAATATCAATATCCGAGCCATCTTTAACCTGCCAAAAACCAGCAGAAGCCAAAGCAGACCGGGCAGATAACAGAAACCGCCATAGTGAAGAATCATGTTGCTTGGGTGTAACCTGCCAGATCGTCGATGTTTTTAAATATCTACAAGAAAGAACTCTAGCCCAGAGAGTTTGTGGGTGATGTAAGAAATTCCAGAGAAGCCGCATCCCCATAGCTTGGTTCAGAATAGAGAGGTCCTTGATACCAACACCCCCCATAAATTTAGAGTTCTTAATAACCTGCCAATTTGAGAAATGAATCCGATGTAGTTTGGAAGCAGAATGGGCCCACCAGAAGTTCCTTTGAAGTTGTTCTAATTTCTTAAGGAAAAACCCTGGTAATTTACACACAGACATAGCATGAAGGGCAATGTGAGCCATAGTAGACTTAATTAAGACAGTACGACCCCCTGTAGACAGTAGATGAGACTTCCAGCCAGCAATCTTATTGTGACAGGTATTAAGAATTTTATGGAAAAAAGACGCCCGACCCCCTTTAGGATCCCAAGGTATACCAAGATATAAATCATCCTTAAGGCCCATTTGAAAACCAGAGTTGTGACACAACCGTGAACACAAGCCTGGATCAACATTCTTGCTGAAATAAATCCTAGACTTATAAGGATTGATGGCCTGACCTGAGACTTGTTCAAAAAGCCGAAGAATGTGCAACAGATTTGAAATCTCCTCTTCTGTAGCTCGGCCACAAATTATGACATCATCGGCAAACATAAGGTGAGAGATTAAAGGGCCACCTCTAGCTGTGGTAAGTCCTGAAAGGAGCTTCATCTGGACCGCTTGAGAAAGCATAGCAGATAATATTTCTGAACACAAAATAAATAGATAAGGGGACAGAGGACACCCCTGCCGGATTCCTCTAGAAGGCTGAATTGATTCAGAGTGAAAACCATTAAGATTCAATGAATATGAAACGGTCCTAGTACACTTCATAATTAGATTAATAAGATGTTCAGGAAATCCAAACTTATGAAGGGCAGCATCCAAAAAGGGCCATCTAATTCGATCGTATGCCTTATGAATGTCTAACTTAACCATGAAATACCCCTTCTTACCTTTCGTCTGTTTGAACAAATTCTGAATTTCCTGAAGGATAATAACATTATCCATACCATGTCGTCCTGAAAGAAAGGCTGCCTGAACTTCAGAGATCAGATTTTGCAATATAGGTTTGATCCGAAGTGCAATAATTTTTGTAAGAATCTTGAACAAAACATTACAGAGGCTGATAGGGCGATAATGTTCCGGCAATGTGGCCTTTTCTATCTTGGGGATTAGAGTAATAATAGTATGGTTTAAACCTTCCGGAAGATGAGTTGTGGCGAACATATGTTGAATAAAAGAAACTATATCATGACTAATATGCTGCCAATAATATTGGAAAAACAGGGGGGTAGGCCATCCATACCCGGTGACTTCTCCGGCTTCATAGAGAATAGAGCATCTTTAACTTCTTCCGGAGACACAGAAGCCATAAGCTGTAGACTTTGATGCTGGGAAATAAGAGGGAGTTGAAGGGAATCAAATAGAGAACAATCAACAGTAGTGCAGTCATCATGAAACAGTTTTGTAAAATAAGCAGAAAAAACCAGCGTAATGTCATTCATGCTAGAGGACCAGACCCCATCAGATCTGAATACTCCTGGGATTCGGTTCCATCGTCTTCTATTCATAACTTTGGTGTGAAAAAATTTTGTGCATTTATCACCAAAAGAGTGCCAATAAGCTTTTGCCCTCTGTCTCCAGTAGATATTTTCTAGTTCTTCCAACCAGCCCAATCTTTTTTCAAGAAAAACTTCCTCCTGATGGAGTTGATTAGATGGAGTACCAAGTTGAATAGCCTGAAGTCTTGACCGGGTACTACTAATTTGCTTCCGAAGGCTGCCAAAAACATGTTTTCTCCAATAAGAAAGATCTTTGCTGAGCTGTTGAAGTTTGGATGAATAATCCAGGGTCAGATCCGAGGACAAGTCCCAAGATTTCTTAACTTGCTCATGGAAGGATGGGACTTTGAGCCAGGCCGCTTCCAAACGAAACCATAAGCTCTTAGGACGAACCGGAGGGTCTGTGTTTAAATATAGGGGGCAATGATCACTAAAAGAGGATGGTGTAGTATGGAGCTGAACAGATGGATACAAATTGAACCAAGACGATGAAGCCAAGCATCTGTCTAATTTCTCCTTGATATTAAAAGCGAACGATCGTTTGTTGCTCCAAGTATACACAAGCCCATCATTTCGAACCTCTAACAGACTATTGGACTGAATGAACTGTTCAAAATGAAACATATGGGAGCTAATGGGCTTGACTCCTCCTAATTTCTCGGAAGGAGTGCGAATACAGTTCCAATCTCCAATTAAGCAGACAGGTAGGTCCAGCTCATGAATAGCAGAAGACATCTGACTCCACATAATTCTACGATCTTTGTCAAGGTTAGGAGCATAAACAGTGATTAAAAACCATTTAGTATCCAGAACTGGATCATGCAGGACACCACCAATCCAGGAGGAGTATGAGAATAAAACTTGAAAGGATAAAGAAGGGTCCCACCATAGCCATAAACCACCGCGAGTGTTAGAAGAGGGAACTATAAAGAAATTCGTAATATCTCTGCGGAGAAAAAACTCACTACCGACTGCCATGGAGCATTTAGTTTCAGCTAAGAAGACAATATGCGGATTTATAGAATGGGTGAGTCTATCAACTTGCTGAATTGTCGGAGCCCCATTCAAACCCCGGCAATTCCAAGCTAAGAGTTTCATTTTGACGTGGGCAGCTAAAGAGGGTCAGCTGCCGGAACCCCTGAATTAGTAACAAACGGAAGCATAGACTCAATCTTAATTGGAATGAGAGCATCGTGATGAGAATTACCAGATTGTATAACAGTCCTAGCAAAAGACTTCCACTTGCCTTTCTTCGTTGCAGCAGATTTCTTCATAGGAGAAATAAGAGGAGATAGAGAAGATTTAGCCGAAGAAACGTTAACAACCTCAAGTGGTGAGTCCGAAATAGGAATATCATGGCAAAACTTAACATCAGCTGCTTGGATACCAGAAAACAGTAAAGCACCCTCATTTGTAATAGCAGGTAAAGCCTTAGTTGCCGAATGAGCGCGCTCTTGATACATATGTATCGAAACTGGAACCAAAGAAGCAGAAGGGTCTGTTACCTGACCAGGTGGTGGTGGCAAAGCCAACGGCACAGGAGAAGCCGGAGCAGGTTCAGGAGAGGGAGTCGAGTGAGACAAAAAAGGCTTATCAACAGAAGGCTGATTCCGGAGAGGTCACTGTCCTCCATGGGCTGCTCTGCCGCTAGTAGACAACCAATCCCCATACTTAAAGACAAGTTGTGATTTCATAAGTTCCTGAAGGTCAACCGACAGGTCAGAAGAGATGAGAGAATTCAGCAAACCCCAATGAGTACATTCGCCGAACTCATGACCCAATCGACCACAGAAGAAGCAAAAACGCATGATACGTTCATAGGCCAGCTCAAAACTCCGAATCAAACCATTTGGAAGAACCACTGCTACGTCCAAAGGGAGGGGATCAAGAATATTTATTCGAACTTTAATCCGTGCAAACATACTCCAAGCTGAAACAATGTCGGGCGAAGGATCCCAAGGAAACCCAATTTTGGAAGCAATCTGCATAATCATCTCCTTAGTTAATAACTCCTGTGGTAAATCATAAATACGAACCCATAGATCACCCGAGGACAGTGAATATTCCGAAGGAGCTGTTAAAGGACGAGCCCGCTCAAGAAGAAGCAAATCGTTACTAAAAAACCACGGAGTCCTTCTCGCAAGCTTTATCAACTTCATCTTCCGATTGAAACACCATCGAAAAGCATCATTAGGAAAATCTAGCAAGGACCACGGTGGAGTGGGATTCCACATCTTGCGCACCCACTCTCGTATTCCACCGACCTAGGCTTAGAAGAAGATAGCACCTTAAGGACTAGACTTCTTTTCCGGCGCAGATCGAAGAATCACCGAAGGAATCTAGGCGGACAGGAGGTGGAGCGAGAAGAAGAAGACCGAAGTAGTTTTTGAAACTTTGAGAGTATATGCTCTTCCGCCGATTCTGGATTAGCCATGACTACAAGAACGAACGAAACGAGAAAAGCCCCAATCTCGCAGAATTCCCGGATACGAAGGCCGGAAAGAAGAGTCCAAACACTCGGAGAAATAAAATTAGAAACCAACCGGACAAAGAGACGGTCGCCCGGTTCAAGATTTCTCCAGAGAAATCTAGACCAGCACGTAGACGCTTCGAAAAGAACACCCAGAAGAGAATAAGAAGACCCTCGAGGCAGCGAAGACTCTAGAAGAACCCTAACAAAGATACCAAAGGAAAGCACAAAATAAAAAATAAAAAACTATACAAAAATATACGAAGGAACCACCGGGAGACAGGGCTAAAGCGGGAGGAGCAAAGGAAAGGAAACCAAATCGATCGATCGCTCTACGATTGCTCTACGAAGCAAGGAAAAGAGCACGAGAAAGTCGTGGAACCACAATCTTAAAGCAGGTAAACGTTTGAAAAAAAAACACGGTGATAATATACAAAGAAAATACATAGAAGATCCTTCCGAGAGAATGGAGAAAAAAGAAAAGAAAGAGAGAAAAACAAGAAGAAACCCGAACCCACAGGACACAAGGCCAGAAGAGACACCCTTCCGATCTTAACCAAAGCGACCCTGGAAAGGAAATAAGGAAATGGGAGAAGAGAAGAAAAAAAAAACACGGAGATTCCAGTCGAAGGAAGACCCCCCAACAAGAAAAAAAACAAGGACGAATAGAAGAGAAAAGCCTCGCTTTAGAAGAGAAAAACAAGGGCGGATAGAAGCTTGCGTAAGGGAAAACAAGCAGAACTAGAACCCCCTTAAGGAAGAGGGAAAGAAAGGAAAGCCCGCCGCCGGAGAAGCGGAGATACCCAGAGCAAAGCCCTAGAACCCCTCCACGAGAAGGGAACGACCTCCCCTACGGGAGAGAGAAACTCCGACCCTCCGATCGAATCTCACCATAGGCGGTTCACTGCATGTTCTTGCGGTCGTTACTCTCGTCGAAGATTAAAGATGGCGTAATGATCCTATAAAGAAAATCAAAATGGGATATCGGGATAGGTTTTAGTCAAGATTAATTAATTTTATCTCCCAAATATTAGTTTTCATTAAAAATAGCATATCTTTATTATCAACATTAAAAGTAAACAAAATAAAATTTATTAGATTATGATAAACAAAAATGAAAAGGATCAGTGACAATATTTTCTAACAATATAAATGGATAATTTTTTATTTAAAATAAAAACACTATAAAAATTTTAAAACTATTACACTCAATTCATATAAATGAATAGTCTTGACAATAGTTACAACAAGGAGTTATGGGGTGTTTGGTTGCATGATAATTGAGGTTTTTATTTTAATTTTTAAAAATTGTAAGAAAACATGTTAAAAGAGGTGTTTGACAACCATGACAATTTTATGTTTTGAAAGTGATTTTCTTCTTAAACAAAAAAAGAGAGTCTCACCTCTTTCTTTTTTCTTGTGGTCCCCCTCTTTATATGGTCATGTGCGGTGGTTACTCTTTTTTGTAATCACATCCCTCCAAACATGATAATTTTATGTCATGAGTTGGTTTACTTTTTATTTTAATACAATTTTTTATCATGAAAGTGTACAAAAAATTATCATACAACCAAACACCCCATTAGGCTTTGTAGGATCTGAAAAAGAAAAAGCCGCCTCATTTGGCTTAATTATCAAGAGGTTGTTTAAAATTTAAGACATATTTAGAGAATAGTTCAAATACGTACTCAAACAGACTTAATGGGGTGTTGGGTTGCATGATATTTTTTTTGTACACTTTCATGATAAAAATTATATTAAAATAAAAGGTGAACCAACTCATGACATAAAATTATCATGTTTTGAGGGATGTGATAACAAAAAAGAGTAACTACCATTCATGATCAAACAAAGTGATGGATCGCAAGAAAAAAAGAAAGAGGTGAGCCCTCTTTTTCTGTTTAAGAAGAAAATCACTTTCAAAATATAAATTTGTCAAGGTTGTCAAACACTTCTTTTAAAAAAACATTTAATTTAATTTTTTCAAAAAAATTAATTTAATTTTTTCAAAAAAATTAATTTAATTTTTTGGTAACCGCCCCCCCTTTCCCTCCCCGTCCCGGACCCCTCGCCGCCGTCCTCGCGATAACGCCGCCCGCCTCCCCCGGAGCGTTGCGATCTCCTCCCCCCCCTTGCCAGTTTCGCAGCCCTCCCCCCCGGCTGGATCTCTCTCTCTCTCTCTCGCTCTCGCTTGTGCCATCTCCCCGCCGCGAATCCTCTCCTCCTCCTCCGTCGCCGTCGCCGGACGCGAGCACCGCCCCCGCCGGAAGCGAGCGCCGCCGGACCTCCCCTTGCCGTCACCGCCTCCGGCCCTCACCTCGTCGCCGTCTCCTCCCTCCAGCGCCTCCCTCGCCGGCGAGAGCATCGCCGTCCAGCCTTCTTGCGCCGCCCGTCGTCATCGCCGTCGGAAGCCGGCGCCGCCGTCGACTTCCCCTGTTCCGGCCGGAACCGCCGCGGGAGAGCTTCTCGTCGCCGCCATCGCCGGCCTTCGCCTTCCTCCCGCCGTCGCCGTCGTGACCAGACCCTCCCCCACCCATCGCCGTCGCCGTCGAGCGCCGCCGGCCGCCACCGCCGTCGCGAGCGCCACCTCCGCCGTCGCGAGCGCCGCCGCGAGCCGCCGCCGCCTCCGCCGCCCACGAACCGCTGCGTGAGCCGCCGGTCCAGCCGGTCCAGCCGCCGGTCCAGCCGCGGTCCAGCGCCTCCGAACCGGCCCGGTTCAGCCGGTCGAACCGGCCCGGTTCAGCCGGTCCAGGAAATTCCGATTTTTCGGATTTATTAAATCCAGATATTGAAAAAGGCCAAGAAAAATAGCAGAAAAATCCATAAAAATCAGGAAAATTCACAGAATATTACAGGTAGGTTTCTCAAGCTCGTCTATGTATTTGATCCAATTTTGATTAGAAAATATGCATGTTTTAACTTATGGACCTAGATTTGACTAGTTTAGACTTTTAAATCATGATTAGTGAATTTCTCAAAAATTCTTGAAACCAGAACTTTGAAAATGATATTTTGAATATTATAGAACATGTTTGGCATGATTCTGAATGGGTAGAGCTATTTTTCATGAGATTTTGGCCATTTGTTATTTATGTATATGTTTATATGCTAGAATGGACCTAGAATTGAAATATAATTATGTGGAGTTTTGGAAAAATCAAAAGTCATCAAATTTCACTTTTGGAACCTGTTTAGGTCAGATTATGAGTGTTAACATCAGAAGTTAGCTTGTTTTGATTATGCCAAAAATTGGGTTTGATTAATTGTCTTATGTATGTAATTATGCATGTCTAGATTTGGTTTGTTATTGCATGTGCATAGATCATGTAAAAATTATTTCGTTTGGTTCCAGATTGTGTAATATGTCTTGCATGATATGGCTAGGTTCATGTTATCAAGTTTGATATGAGTTTTGATTAGGATATGTTAACCATGTCGGTTAGTGCAAGTCTTGTCTAGTTTATGATAAAAACAATGTGTTTTGCATGGATGACATTAGCATGAGATGTTTATGTCTTGTGTACATGGTATGCAGGTGTGTCATGATCTAAAAATTTATTATGAATTTCTTGTACCACATGTTATGAGGCTTCACCACCTATTCTAGTCAAATTGCCCGTGGGCAGCGGGTATCTTAGATAAATCCGGCCCTCCCACAGATCCCGGATTACCGCGGTTTTTCCCTTGGTGACACCACTGCCTAGGTGCACTTTGGGCTAGCTTAGTATATGTTATTACTATATAAATTAGAGCTGGTGAAAGTGATCTGGATATGTGATGTGAAAAGGCAAGACGACCAATTCCTTGCCATATGACTATGAGTTTAGAAAGAACATGAAATTATGCTCATTGCATGTTATGTTTAGATGTTAAAGCATGATAAGTTAGAAAAATTCAGATATGTCTCATGTTAGATTGGTCATGTTAAGTTAAGTATGAAGGTCATCTAGTTGATTTTTGTTTAGTTTTATGGTCTTGTATGCATTGGTCTAGAATTGGTTGGTTTGGCATAACCTTTTCTTTGAAGATAATCATGTTGGATATGGGTTGTGAGATTAATATAGAAGACACTCTATACTTTTGTATTACATCTCAAATTAGATATGTTATATACCACCGCTTGTTTATATGTTAATTACCCGATTGATGGGTGAAGGGTGTAAATCCTACGGAGTCTCCGGACTCACCCCGTTGTGGGTTAATATTTTTCAGCAGGTTTTGAAGATCAGGAGATTGGCTTGGAGGCTCAAGCAGAGGCCGTGGAAGAACCAGAATCTCCTGGAGTTGGAGCGGAGTGATATATATTTCATTTTTATCAGGTTGCTTGTTTTGGACTTTTAGGTTGTTGTGTACTTAAGCAATCTAGTGGATTTGATTTATAGTTGGAGCATATGAACAGACTTGGTTTTGAATTTAGTTGTTTTAAATGTTTAAGTTTTTGGTTGGAGTTGAACTAGATGATGTTGGCTTGATTATAAGTTAATGACTTCAGGTTTTGGAAATCTGGGTGGAACTTTTGTAGACTTGATTGTGTTGGTTGAATTACATGCTTGTATGGGTTATGAAATCCGAATGATGGATTTCTCCCACTGTCACGACGTTGTGATTTTCGCTGCGTAGTTGTGGTTTTATGTTGTTTATTTTCCGGGTCGTGACAACCAAACACCTCCATAAGTCTTTGACTGTATCATCAGACAATAGATGTCTATCCAACGCAATCAAACAGCGCCTTAGGGACCAAAAGCTAAGCTAGTGGATATGATCGATCACTTTGAGGTGGGGGATCTCTTTGACTTTTTTGTCATTCTTCTAGATCATGAGTATCCCCAATCAGCCCAACGAAATCTTTCTCTCTCGCACTCTCTGTTAGGAAGAGAGTCCCTTTAGTTGATTGCCTTCGCTTGTGGCCCTCGCATGTAGACAAAGATGTAGGATACATGCAATCAAGTGCATGTTTTAAATTCTAAAGCGGAATAAATTTTTACTTCTACCTTTTACAGCAAATTCATAGATGAAGACAAGGGTTCTCTTCCAAAGAAGTGATGTAGTCTTACAGCTAAAGGTGATGCAACAGCTCAATAAAAGAACAATGATATAAAGACCTTGTGGAAATGAATACGCGTACTTTATACATTGGAGGAGCCCCATGATGGTTCACTCACACCTAACATCCAAGTGACAGATAGAGTATGCATGACTAAGGGTTAAAAGGAGCCAAGTATCTCGACCCATTTATTTTACTTCAATTCGAGTTCGAGTTTTTGCGAGTAGACTTGACTCTTGTTCAAGTTTGACTTGTCATTCAATCGAGTTGAGCTTGAGTCGGGAGAACAATTCAATTCAAATGTAGTCTAGACTTGGGTTCAAACTCAACTTGAGCCCGTTTATAAAACACAAGCTTGATCTAAAATTATTTGTGAAAATGAAACTTGAATTTATTTATAAAGCATGATCTAATTTGTCTGAACTCAAATCAAACAGTACTTCAACTTATTTCTTATGTATGTAAACGATAATATATAAATATAAATATTTTATAATTTAATTTTTTTGATAAGTTTTCACTTACGATTAATTAAATATTTGATCGAGTTAATCACATGTTTAACGAGTAGAGCATCAGTCGTCTGTTCAATCTCAACTGACTAACGAGTCAAGCTCTCGAGCATTATTTTTTTTCTTCAGACAGTATTCATTTAGCATAAAAAACTAGTTAAAAGCTACGTGCTTCGCACGTGTACGTAATTATTTTATTATATTTTTACTAAATTTTTAAAAATATAAAAGTTAATATTTTAATTAAGGATGTCAAAAAAGAAAGTGTTTGTTTTTTTTACGTATACCACACATTGTATGAAGAAAAAACATTAAATAGTAATTAGTATCATTAAATTACACGATGCAAGTAGAAACCTATTTGAGATGTGTGTACAAATAACACTAATAAAACTTAGATAGATATGTATCATTCTTCTTACTGTCATATATAGCACGAAACAAAGGTATCTTAAAAGTTGTGACAAATTGCTGACATAGACAAACAAATAGTTCTAAATCAAATTGAACACAACATAGTAGTCCAACACCAAATGAGGGGAAATATCACTTGTACTCCTAGAACACAATATGTGCTATTCATATCTTCGTTTCTTTGTTGGACGACTTCGCAGCCTTGCAAATTGTTGAGAAGTTGAAGCCTCAGTTTCTTCATTGATTGTAATGTGCTCAACATTGGTGCAAATGTAATTGATCCCATCATCTGTATTCTTTTTTGTACACTTTATGGTCAACATGTACTCTTTGTTGATAAAATTCTCCATAATTTCAAAGTAAGAAGTCAAATCTGTTTCCTGCAAAATAATATGTTATGTCAAATATAATATAAAGTTAAGAAATTTTAGAATATGTAAAAGTATTTCGAAACCAACCTTCTTATCTTTCAGAATATGTACTGGAACACCAAGTATATCCTCAGCTTGGCGGTTGAATAAAGTAATCCACATGTTTGCTATGCCATCGGCAATGTTTAATCTTAAACAATACCTTTTAAAGAAAAATATTTTTCAAATGATCATATAATTGTTAATGTAAAAACAACAATATAATTTTCAATGATAACGGATTTGAAAAATAAATATCATACCTTTCTATTGCCTTGATGTGGTTGTTTGAACACTTTAAACAACTGTAAACATTATTTTCCTCCTTGAGAAGTCGAGCACATGAAGAACATGCTTTGTACCATGGGTCTTTGTTGTGTAAGACATCTTGTATTTTTACTTTCACTCTAAATGAAATTACCTATGACATATGGGAGCATTTAAAAATACAATAGTGCTTGAAGTAATTTAATTTGGAATTGAAAATAAAACATGAATGTGTTTTGGTAATCAATAAGAACTTACTTCGCAATCAGAGTTTGTTGTGTTGTCGAGTAATTGTTGTAAAGATATCTCTTCAGACTTTATTGTTGTTTTGTCTCCAGTAGGTTCTTCTAATATTCGCTGAGACAATTCATCTATATTATTTTTGGCCCTGTGTGTTTATTAATAGAATAGTGTAGAAGTTATTAATAGCAAAAAAATATAGATAAGTTAATCAAAAGTAAATTATCTTACCAACTTCGCAACAAAGAAGCCCTTTCTGTTGCTGGATTGATCTGTATCTTGGTTTTGTACGTTGTCTTCAACCCAAAATGGCCTGTATTCATTTAACAAATGATGTATTAAATATTTGTGTGGTTATGAAATAAATAATTCATGCATAATACATATTTCAAATAGCTAACCTTGATACACATGAGTTCGCAAAGAAGTGGCTAAAATGACAGGATGATCCTTGAGTATGTTAGCCAGTTTTTCGCCTTCATTCTTTACGAAATTTTCCCACAATGTTAAAAGTACGATGTTCGAGCAACTAAAAAAATACATACCAAAGTTTAAAATCAAAAGTAACATGAAATAAACATTTGTAAGTTAAAAGATAATACGTGTCATCTGTCAACGTTAAAGTTTGGCGTTGAACACTTTTTCCATCTGATCTTCGAACAACAGTGAGAGCATCATCCATGTTGATAACAATACATAACAAGTCTACAAAAAGGTAAACTTAATTAATTGGTGTATTAGTAAGAAGTAAAGAGAAATAAAATACGTACCTATAAATTCTTCTTCTGGTTTGATCTTCAACAATTGCTCTATAGCAATTAAACTGTCTAGCTCTATTTCCTTTTTTTGAATGCATTCAAATGATGTTATTTCTGATAACGTTGTAGACTTGGTAAAGATTATTGTATAGTCTACATCTCCAATGTTTTATTTGGGATTTGCAACTTTTATCTGTCCATCTGTTATTTTACAAAGACTATCCCTATAAAAGCATTTCATTAAATTTGACGATTGTTTCCAAGAACATAGTGGCTTGCATTCTAGTTCCCTATGAATCAATAAATTTAAAAGATTAGACATAATAAAATACAAGTGAGAAATGCTAAATAAAAAAACAAAATTGTATTTTACCTGCTCATCCATCAAGCACATGTTAATAACTTTTCCTGTGTTGTTATTCCTTGAGAAAATATAAGGCTCCTTCTTTTCAACTAATTGGCATTTGATACTCCATTTAGTTACCCCTGCATTCAGTTCTTTCAACATAATATATGGCGAAGTCATATTCCTGTCACAAATAGATTGCAGACATCAAGAAGATGAATAAAGGGATAAGTATTTATCTATATCAATGAAAATTAAAGTACGTACAATGTGTGACTTCATAAAGCTCTTTATATACAATATTCCGTGTGTAATTGAAAATTTGTTCGTCATTGTAAATGTATGGACCAACACAACATTTTGTAGTATTTCTTGAAACTCCCCTCGACAATGCAACATATAGTTGACCGTGAGAAAAAACTGGCTCTGGCAAATAAATCCCAATATTTGATATAGTTTGGCCCTGTGCTTTATTTATAGTCATTGCAAATGATAAACGGATTGGAAATTGTTTCCTTCTAAATTTAAATGGATAAATATCCATTTCAGGAGGATATAAAGGTATTCTAGGTATCAAAATTTCTGAACCAGCATGTTGCCCAACTGGAATTTTTGCTTTTATGACATTTCTTTGGAAATCAAGACAAATCAATCTTGTTCCATTGTATAAACCATTTGGAGGATCCAAATTTCTCAATAACATGATAGGACAGAACTTTTTCAAGATGAGCTTTGAAGGAGGCATGCCATTTGGTGTTAAGCTATTTAAAAAATCAACTTGATATTGGGTATCCGTCTCATCCACTGCACTGTCAAAACTATGATAAGTGTATGCTTCACCAGGAAATGTTGTAATAAGGATTTCATTTATTTCATCTACAAACTCATTCTTTGTTGCCAAAATCGCTCTATCAATAACATATGCTGAGTAAGTGTAATGATCATACAAATCAGGATAAATAGCATCAATTATTTTGATTCTCATATCTTCAAGTGCATCATACTTAATCAACATATCATCTGGAATACGAACTAAGTCATGACCAATACTTTTTTCTGTTCCATTACCAATGCGCATGAGAAAATTTGCAAATTCTCTGTCACATTTTGCACGCATATTTTCTGTCAAATACAATTTTTCCATTGCTACCCATAAATATGATCTGACTAAACATGCATCTATTGTTTGTTGTCGTGTTCCCTTAGGAACTACCGGTAAAACTTGTCGAAAGTCTCCTCCAAATAACATTAGCTTTCCACCAAATGGAAGTTGTGAATCCATAATATCCTGTAAAGATCGATCAAGTGCTTCAATTGCAAATTTTTTGCACATGGGGGCCTCATCCCATATTATTAATTTTGCCTTCTTAATCAAAGTTGCAAGGGAACTTTGTTTTCGTATGTTACACATAGATGAGTGTTTAATATCTAGAGGGATTTTAAATCTGGAATGTGCTGTTCTTCCTCCAGGCATCAAAGATGCTGCAACTCCACATGTTGCAGTTGCTAAGGCTATTTTTCCTTGTTTTCTGATTTCTGCAAGTAAAGCACGATAAAGGTAAGTTTTACCAGTGCCTCCAGGACCATCCACAAAAAATAGACCCGTTTTTTCTGTATTTACTCGGTCCATTATTTTACTAAATGCTGTCTTTTGATCATTGTTCAACAAAATAATAGCGTCCACATCTTCTTGAGGTGTTTCAATCAATAATTCATCCATTATTTCTTTGGAATGGATTAAAGATGAAATCTCCATTGGTGGTAACTTTGGTAAATCATAGTCATTGATATCCTTTCCCATACTTTCTAAGAATACCTTGATATCCTTCAAAGTGGCCACAATTGCATCATATGGTGACATATCTTCGCATCGTTGAAAATCCTCTGCCATATATGTATTGAATTGCATCCACAACATCTTGACGTTTTCAGGTTCACAAAATGCCAAAACGATAGCAAATAAGCGCCGTAAAGAAAAAGGCATTTGATATGTTATTGCTTCTGTGAAACAAGAGATAGTTGCATGATCACTTTCTAATAACCCTCTTATTAGTGCAGCTTCCTTGTAAGTAGGGTAGACAACACCGTTAAATGTACGCAAGTCCGCAAATGATGTTGGTCCACGTACTTCATTTAAAAGTATCCGCAACACATGTCTTTCTCCTTCTGATGGATTGGTTGCTATGATTCGACCTATCACCAACTTTTTTCTCCTCCTTGTCCAACAAAGTTGTGATTTATTCCAGATATAATTTTCTGGAAACTCTCGATAAAGTAAAGAATGTGCCTCATTGTCAATTTTGTTCCTTGTAAAAAATTCTGTTAACATAGTTTTTCTTGATCGAGCTGTGTGCAAAATATTCTGTAAGTTTCACCATTTCTAAACGTAACAAACTGCTTGTCTGGTAAATGTATATCCATTGGAAGGACAGATGGAAACATTTCATTCAGATGAAATTGGTAGATTCTCCACGTTGCTTCGGGTGGTGAAATCCATCTTCCATCTTGGTAGTTCTTTATCTCATCCACAACTTTGTTTTTTTCTCTATCACTTATATGTATTGCCACACGATCATGACCTTTGTAAATGTACTTGTATAAGTACTTCACAGCTGATATCGAAGAACATATCTCAATATTTATATGACAGTTATACCTCTTCAGCAATGTTGGATTGTAAGGAATTACCCATCTGTTGTCCAAATATTCTTTCCTTACTAAAACTCTTCTCCCATCTTCTCTTCTGCGGTAGATTGGATATGAATTGCTATTCTTCATTGAGAACTCATTGAAACTCCGTGGATACTTACACTTGCATTTACCATTTTTCATACATGGAGAATTCGGTCTCAGGGATCCACAAGGGCCATGCATCATATGTTTCAAAACCAAGTCGTATAGTTCTTTATCAACATTGGGATCAGGGATTTCTGCTGAAACTATTCTATCATATGTTTCAGGATCTTCAATTTTTTCTTCATTTTTTAACACAATCAAGAAATGAGCATGTGGCAACCCCCGTTTTTGAAATTCTATAACATGTATTTGGGCTACAACATTTCCAAAAATCTTTTTCTTGTACAACAGTTGCTTTAAGTCTTGAATTTTTGATCTAAATATTCGAACAATGATATCTGGTCTGTTGAATGCAACTTCCCATGGTAGTAATAGCTGTTTTATTTCATCCCATTCGGGATTACAAGTAATTGTGAGAAATATGTCAGGCTTTCCATAACGTTGTACAAGAGCCATTGCATTTAAATACCTTTTCCTCATATCCCTTGGACCACCAATAAACGAAGCTGGTAAAATAATTCTTCTGCCTATATTTCGGGAATCAACTTCACCTTCTTTAAAAGCATCTGCAACTCCTTGATACAATTCAGCTCTAATATGTTGCTGATTTTTATAAAAGAAATCCAAGCGATCTGTTTCTATTTTAACATACATGTCAACAACATATTGTTGAAGTAATCTTCCTCCGAGTAGTAAAATATTCTGACTATTTTTTCGCATTTGCAAATGATATGCATAGTACTCCCTTGCGGACACATAACATTGCTTATTTCTTTCTTCTGCATTTGCTGTAATTTACAAAGACATAAAATTAGATATCAAAATATAAATAGTTAATACATAAAATCATTATAAAATTTTTGACATACCTTCTTCTCTTTGAATCATATCGTCAAATGAACCTTGTTGATCAATTATTTCATTGCTCGATCTTTCTACACGTACCATGGAGTTTGTTCTTAGAATTCCTCTGTGCCAACCACTCTCTCCTTTAGGGAAAAGTAAAGGATATTGCAGTGGGTCATAGCAACCATAATAAGATTGAACTCGGTGACTTTTCCCATCTTTTCCTTGAACAAGTATGTTTGTTACATATCTGCCTTCTATGTTATTGCCCTCAACCCAAATAGCCGCCACTTGATCAGAGCTTGGCACATTATATACACGTTGATCCAAACTTGGGTTTGTTATGATAGAAATTGACTTGTCCTCCAGTGAAGGCAAAGAACTCAGGTTTCTCAAGAATATGGAATATGGGTTGACTTGTAAGATTTTTATCAGCATCTCAATTATTTCCTTGTTCAAATTTGGAGCATGGTAATGTCGGTTTGTAACTTCATTTTCAACATCATAAAAATATAATTGAAGATATCTTGCAATTCCATCACTTGGCAATAATGATGGTAGTCGATGGTGCATTTGTCCCAAAACACGAAATGTGTAATATCCACTTAACATGTTAGCAACCTTATGGTCTAAAGTTGCTCCCAATGATGTAAATGCAAATACACTATTATACCCACGAATTGAGGTTCTAAATTCCTTGGACTTTTCATCTTCGGAAGTATATAAGACTGTTAAGTCTTCTGGAAAAACTGTTGTTGTCAATAGAACTTCCCCATTGTAACAACAAAACGTAGGTGGCTCTTGTTCGAATCTTGTAGCTCCACAGTAAACACAATCTCTTACAGCCTTTACATAGTGCCGGCTTGAAAACTGCTGTAATTTCTTGTCCCTTTTCTGCGAGCGATATATCTCCCTTCTTCTCTTGTTCTTATTTTCTCGATTTTCTTTAAAGGAAAGACAAAGTAAGATTATTTGATAAAGGAGATAACCTAAAAAAGAATGATACATACCTGAATTTTGTTGTGTTTCTTGCATATTTATGTAAAAGTCCCTCGTCGTGATTATGTTTTAATGCTATAGCTACAAGTTAAAAGTAAAATTATATTTTGTCAGAATATTTCTAAAAAAATATTACAAAAAACCAAACTAAAGCAACACTTACTATATATATTTTTTGATTTTGATTATACGTTTCAAGGAATATCAAATTAAAATACATGGATAATGTATATAATTTTTAAATTTTTAATTCACATTTTTACCTTACTTTATGTTAAGTCATGTATTTAAAAATATTTTTTAAATTTTTTTATTTGTTTAATGAATTTATGTATTTTTACCACAATTACATTTAGATATCATAAGCTATTCATTTAAAAGGATGATAAATTAAAGTATGTTGTTTCATTTTTTTCTCCGAATTTTATATGCTAATATGGATTCACTAATCTGGCATGCTTCTAGTGTGTTGTCAAACACACCTTCTATATTGGATTATAGTAAAAGTACAACACATCGTTCAGTGTTGCCATCAGCATATATTTTTTTTACACCATCAAAGAAGACAAACAAATAGGAGCAGTAAAAGAACACACATAAGCTGAATGGAAAAAATTACTTCGTTGAATACCTAGAAAAGATCAGTTTAAAGTTTAATAAAATTTGTAAGAGTTGGCTACATCCTTACGTGATTAATTGTCTTTGGTCCTTATTTACAATTAAAAGAAGCTAACAACACTTTTAGGGGCTATTTAATATCGGGTAAGCATGAGAAAAATTTGAGTTATTTCGTAAAATTTGTAGATAATCTAGGCTTATCCCCAAAAATTTATAATATTAAACCGGCCCCTTTGAATTGTTTTACAAAGCTAAATTGTTAAGTTTTCGATCTCCTCAACTTAAGGTCTTTAAGATTCATTTTCATGAACGACATTCTTCGCACGTATGTGAATAACTCTTATTATATCTGTAATATTAATTTTTTCACAATTTTTTAAAAATAATCATATATGTTCTTTTTTGTCATTTGTATAACATAAATATAACTATATTACTGGTGTTTAAATAAGTTACGTTAAGTCAGTGTTTTCAACGTGACCAAAAAAAAAAGAAAAAAAGAAAAAAGTAAGTGTTTTCAAATTATTTAATATTGTAGATTTTACAACAAAATGCAACAATTATTTACTTGACACTTTTATATGTTGTGTCAATTTTTTTATTAATTTCAAAAATCTAAGCTGTAAATTATATAGATATTCAAAAAACATAGATGATTTCAAAGTCAATTTTTTTTAAAACTCGACTATTTGAAAACCGTCGGAATAATTGTTAGGTCACCATTCTCCTCATCTTAAGGTCTTTAAAATTCATTTTTATGAACGACATTCTTTGTACGTATGTGTCTAACTCTTATTATCTTTATAATATTAATATTTTTTAAATAATCATATATACTTTTTTGTCATTTGTATAACATAAATAGAACTATATAAAAAATGTTTAAATATGTTATGTTGAAGACATTGTTTTCAAAGTATTTAATATTATAGATTTTGTAACAAAATATAACAATTTTTATTACTTGACACTTTTGTATGTTGCGTCATTTTTTTTTAAAATTCAAAAATCAAGGCGGTAAATTATAGAGAAATTCAAACAACGTAGATAATATTGAAGTCAAAACTTTTTTAAAAACTCAACTTTTTGAAAATTGTCGGAGGTTAAAAATCCCTAGATTATTAAATCATAATTGAAAGATACTTGTATTTCTAAAATTTTTAAAGTGTTGGATAATTGGAGAAATCGAGAAAAATTAGTTACTTGTCAAAACATAAATTTTTTGAAAGTTTGAATATTTGACATACATGAATTTTGAATTAAGTAATGTACGTGATAAATTCTAAATACACAATCTATAAGGCGTAACTCCGCAAAATTTGAAATCTCATATTTTCCAAATTTTCTTGAAAATAGAACCATATAGAGTAAATTGTACCTACTTCAACAGAATATATCATCATTTAATATAGTGCACAAAAAATAAACAGTCTAACTTTTAAGTGTGTTTGGTCCATAAGTAAAAAAGTTTAATAACTATGAAGAAATCCAAAAAATCTGATTACATAAAAGTGTGAACTTTTTAAAAGAAACTAAGATATCAGAAATTGGTGAAGGTTAAGTAATATGTAGAGTATTAAATCATAAATTGGAAAATACTTGTGTATCTAACTTTTTCTTAAAAGTGCTGGATAATTGGAAGAAATGAGAGAAAATAGTTGTTTGAAAAGTTTTGATAACTCTGAAAGTGTGTGCATTTAACAAATATGAAATCTTTAAGTGACAAATACCTAGTATGAAATTTCTTAGACGAAAGTTAGATTTAAGGCCATAACTTTGAAAATATAATACTACGAAGAAATTCAAAAATCATAGATAATGTAAAAGTCTGTTTTTTTTTAAAAACTAAGGTAAAGAAAAACTATCAAAGGTTAAGTATTCCGTAGAAATTATAATTTAAAAGATATTTGAGTTTTTAAGATTTTTTAAAGTGTTGGATATTAGGAAGAACTGAGAAATATTAATTGGTCGATTAAACTTAAAAATTTTGAAAGTTAGACAAAACTCAAATTTAAGGTCGCAAATAACTATGATTTTTTTTCAAAATTCTCTTTAAAATAATCGCATGAAGTAAAATATACCTATGGCTAATAAAAATATCATCATTAGGACAATTCACATAAGATTAAACAATGCAACTTTTAAATATGTTTAGTCCCACATCAGTAATATATTGTTCCCTATAACCATCATATCAACTATTACAACATTTAATGTAGAATAACAAAACACAGAAGAAGATAAAAATTTAAAATAAAAAAATCCTATTTGTAGTCTGCCTTGACATTTGCCAACCATTTGATATATGTCTTCACATCATCTGGTTGCTCGTGAATGGTGAGTGAAGGTTTTTGTGTAATTGTACCAATGGTCCACATACAAATTGCATTTCTAACTTCAATCTCATCATCTGCTCCCAAATGCCTCAATTTCAATGGTGGATAGTAAGACAAATCACTTGCTATAGAACGTGGTAGTCCTATACGAGGGTGACATCTTCTTATATTGTACACAGCCAAATCAACAGCACCAATTAATCGTAGATGAAAATGATCATTTGAGTTTATGTGAAATTCAACTCCATAAAATGCTAACGGTGTAGAGATGAACCCTTCAACTTCCAAACAATATAAATATTTATGCCATCCTCTTCTTGTAACAATATCTTCCGTCAAATTTTGCATGTTATCTTCAAATTGTATGCACTCTCTTAAAGGATATAGTGGGCTTTGTTGAAATGTTATAGATGCTTGAGAGCTATCAGATGAAAAGTCATACTTTAAATGAATGTCTGCCCACATTTGTAATAATATCATGCTCCCAAATATTTTATTACCAACACAAGCAGATGACAAACCAGCGTACAAAAATGCTATCATTGCATGTTCAATGGACTTTCCATTCCATATATAAGATATAATAGGCACATGCTCACTGCCTATGAAGTCAAATGATGCTGGAAACAAAAGTGCTCCTGCTAAGCAAGAAACCACTCCTTTTAAGAATGCCAAATTGCTTATTTCTCTAAGCTTCCTTTTCATTGTGATCCATGTGGCCAACTTGCTGATTATTATTCCTCGAGTACGTGTCATTGCTTTTATCTCTTCATAGTTGTCAACTATCTCAAAGAGAAATTCATCAGCTCGAATCAGATTAACGGAATGTGCAATTGAGTCTTCCTTTCCATAGTCAACTTTCTCGAAGCCAAAGAGAATCTGACATTCCTCTACCAATATTGTTGCTTCAAAGTTGGAGAAAACAAAAGTGTTTGTCTGTGGGTGCCATAACTCCACTAATGCACCTAGCATTTCCCAGTCAAAATTTATATTCTCATAACCTTTTGCAATGAGATATAAATTGGCCATTCCCCAAGACTTTAAAATTCCTTTCATCTCTACTGTTATCAATGACAGCAAAGATTTTAGCCAGGGTAATTTTGTATAGGGCTTTTTGTCTTCTAAACTTGGTATTTTCTACAAAAAAATTAAAGTCAGTAAGTTTTTTTTTTGGTATATTATAAAATATGTAGGTAAAGTATGCTTGCTAACCTTATGTGATTTTCGTAGCTTGCTTATATGACCTTCAAGATTTGACAACTTCCAAAGAGGTGCATAGGAAATTTTTGCCTGTCTTCCTCTATCCATGCTACCCAAAAATATTGTGGAAAATAATTCATCAAAATGCTTGCTAATAAGGTAAAGGGTCAATTTTTAAACCTATCTTAAAATAAAAAATGTATTTCATGATGGAAGCTAATGTATTTTTATTTTTTTTTAAAGTTTTACAAAACTATTTAGGATTTTACAATGCCTACAAGGTATTGATTTGCCTAAATAACAAAAGATATTCTACTATAATCTATAACAAATGCATGGTAGCCTTTTTTTTGATCTCCAATGGTTTATCAAAATAAAAGAAGTAATATAGTCTATGATTAATTTCAGATATATAATAAATATTTAGAAAACTTGTAAATAACCAGGACTCAAAAATAAATGCATATTTAATACAAAAAAATCTAAACTTTAAGTAGAACATTAGCATTGATCACTTAAAACATGTCATCAACATACATTGCTTCTGAATTAAAAAACGTGTCATCAACGTACACAAGTTTTTAAATATGAAATAGTCAACATGAAAATTTCAATTCTTTGCCAATACAATTGGTGTTGTGATTAAAATATAATGTTTAAAATTACAGAAATAAATTAATCACATCCACATTTTTATAGATTATCTCATTAAACTTTATTATTCACACAGTATGTGCTAAAAATTCAAGTCTTTTGATTTTTAAATTTTTTTTGAAGTTGCAGAATTTTAAAATTTCAGGTCATAATTTTTTTCTGTTTTTTTAATACTAATTAATTTAATATTGTGGTTAAAAAGTTTTTTAATTTTTTTAGACTATTGTAGTTTTTCAGGTTTAAAAAATTTTTAGGTTTTCTAAGATTTCTGTGGTTACAGGCTTTTTTTTAGATCTCAAATCCCTATCCCTTTCAATTTGTATACATTTCTATGATAAAAAGTTGCATTAAAATGAAGTATGTGCAAAACCAACAACCCATAAGATAGAAAACACTGATCTATATTATAAGGTGAAAAGTATGTGATGCATTGTAAGATGAAAAGTAATAAACTATGGCATGTTAGTTTAAAATAGAAGGAAAAAGGTAATCAAATTCTACAATATAGAATACCTCTATATAACTACAGATTTAAAATTTAACCTTAAAATTGGAAGACTTTTCAATTAAGTAAAAGGTGTTTGAGTTCTTGGGACTTTGTAGACTTAACATTTATCCAGATTTGTTTTAGATATCAGCTTTTATTGTTTTTTATTTCAAATCAGGGGCGTTTGACTATTGGGGAGGTCTTAAGTTTTATCCCAACCTTTAAGTTGAAAGGAACCTAATCCAAACTCAATTTAATAGGAACTATGCTCTTAATGCCTATCAAGGGTTGAAAGGAACCTAATCCAAACTCAATTTAATAGGAACTATGCTTCCATGCCTCCCCTATGTCCATGTATTTCCATTGATTTTAACACTAAGATTCCATGTTTGGTGCACGCTTGATGTCATAAGGGTACTCTAACAACCTCTATGGGATTGAAAGGATGCAAACATTTCAAAGGGAAAAGATGAATTTTGTAAATCTGACAGTAAAAAAACTTTGAACTAAACCAAATCTGAGTAGCAGTAAATCTGACAGCAAATCTAGGCATAGCCAAAATGTAAAATTCAAGGGAATCCAAGCAATCTAGAAGTTAATAAATCTGAAACTTCTGCGAACCAAAACAGGAAATCAGATATGGAGTGCATAAATAAATAAAATCAAAATGACAAAAGATTTGGGAAGCTCAAGCCCCAAACATCTGAAGCTCTAAAAATGATGAGAACCCATGAATCTGAGAATAAATAAAAAAGAAAGACAGATATGAAAATTTTCAACAAAAATGGAAATTAACATAATTTAAAAAGAAAATACCAGGACATCATAGGCTTAAACAAAGCATCTGGAGACTGAGAAGACAACAAAAGATTGGAAAACCCATAACCAAAACCGAAATCTAAAACTTGAATCATAATATATCAATCCGAGATCAAAATCCACGAAATTTGAAAACTAAAGTCAAGAACATTAAATTTGAAACTGAATTAAAAAATACCTCAAGTCTGCAAGCAACAAACCTAAATGCCAATACTTTTCGACCCTAAAACACCAAATCCGAAAACAAAATATTCCAATTCGAAAAGCATCCCCATTTGAATAACTAATTTTGATCTCCAATCAGCTCAAATAAACTCAAAATCACAAAGAGGAAGTCCAAATTAGGATAAATTGAATTAAATGCAAACCAAATATCCAAATCAAATCATAAACCAGATTATGTTCATACCAAGGCAAAGCAGATCTCAAACCAAACCAAAATTAAAACATTCTCAATCAAAAGACAGAATTAAAATATCTCAAACCAAACCACAATTAAAATATTCAGTCTCTTGCTTCAAAAACCAAGCAACAACTGCCAGAATTCACAAAGCTCAATTCAGGTTGCTAAAAGCTCTAATTCATACTCCATAAAGTAAATTGAGTAGCTGAAAAAAGTTTCTGTTTATCTCCTAAAATCTACAAGAAAGTACTATGAAGCAGCCATGATCTTATCATACCTACACCTCGACGTATATTAGAATGATCCCAATCCAAGATTGAGTTAATTTTAGCTTGAGCAAATAAATCAGCTGGATACCTTCAAAAAGTAAAAAGAGACATGAGACATAAATATTGAACTAAAATATGATAATTTGATGCTATACACAAAAAAATTTCAGAAATTCTATCGCTTTCAATTTGCAGGTTGCAAATTGCCATGGTATTAGAAGTATAAGTCAAATAGATGGAATATCTGTCAGGGATCAGCATGTGCAAAATATATACATATTGCACACATGTTCGCATTTTTTGCATTTACTTGTGTATCAACAGCTCTAATACACTTCTGCTCATAAAGAAAAACACCATCCAATTCAGTGAAAGGAGGAAAAAGGAAAGTCTAACACTTCAAGAATCTATGACCACAGCATCAGGAATATTGTGCCGATAAAGGTCACTACAATTTACAAATCTTTTTTAGAATTTCTGTCACTTACCCACCGCTGCTGAACTTCTTTTAACATCACGGAAAAAACTTTGATGGATATTATCAAATAGTTGTTTTATTTCTAGTGTAGACATGTTTATTTTATTTCATATGAGCAAAGTGAAAACCGAAGCAGGAAGTGGAAGAAACAGAAGCAAGAAAACAAATGGTGAAACAATCTTCACACTTGAGGAAATGACGTGTCATTGTTTAAGATTGTATGCATTCCCAATACTGTGCAAGGTCATAAATTAATGTCCCAATTTATATTCTGTAAAATCTCATTTTACAGAATTAATTAAGACACTAATAATTTAGGTTAAACCTTTAAAACAATTTTAAAATTTAACCATGAGTGAATCTATGTAAATAGAACTAAACATCATCTAACATGTCAATAAACACTTTAAAACATGTTAAATAATAATTTAGAATTTTTCAGAATTTTTCTGGATTTTTTTGACAATTTTTCGGATTTTTCTATGATTTTAAACACTTTAAAATCATTTGAAAAAGAATTGGCGCATTGCGCCAAGCTCACTGGCGCACAACGCCTGTTTTGCGTGCGCCCGCATGCGCCGCAGGGTGCGCCAGGCTCAAAAGATGCGTGCGCCAACCTCCGTGCGCCGGCGGGTGCGCCGGTCGCCTCCCCGAGCAGGTACTGTTCATTCGGAGGAGAGTTAATCTCATTAACTCGGACATATCTCCCTGTACCGGACTCCGAAAAATCTGGAAAAATATGCGTTGGTATCCTTATCAAATAAGGAATCCAAAACAGTCGGCCTCATATCCAGGAAAAATCCCAATCGTCCTAAAATTGAGGAAGAAGAGGCTGCGGTCACCCAAATTCCGTAGCAGAAATCTTTATTTTGCAACGAGGATAACTCTTTATCCAGGAAGCCAAATATTCTCCAAAAATACACTTTAGAATCCTCATCATATGACGTTTCCAAATATGTATATATCCCTTCATATAAAAATTCTCTATCAACAGGAAATCAGGAAGAAACAAGTCGGCGCCGCCAGATTCTGCAGAACCCTAGTTGACAGGCAGCACCATCCTGTGTTCATGTGCCCCTTCTCAGCCAGGGAATGCTGCCATCAGCAGGAAAACAGGCCAATGTTTTTTTTTCACATATCCAGTGACTGAGGGCTGCAAGATTGGTCAACCCAGATTAAATTGGGCAGTCAGCATTGTGATTGGCACACCCCCACTCTTATCTAGCATGAAACAGTTGATCCTGACTCATATGGATCAGGATCAGCAGAAGGCACTGGCTAATCCAGGGCCAATCTGATTCCATATTTCTGGCCTTGTGGTTGTCCAAACTGTTCCATCCAAGGATCGTGGAATCAGAATCGGAATCGGGATCGGTGGGTACCGATCCGATCTGTGGATCGGATCGGATTGGACCGATTTCGACCGATCCAATGGAAGAAAATCGATCCAGAATCGATAAGCAAAAAAAAAACAAAAAAAATGATCTGATTCCAATTCTGATCCGATTCCGGACCGATTCTGGCCAATCTTGGTTGATCTGACTGGAATAGCATAAAAATAAAAAATGATCCGATTCCGATCCCGGCCGATTCGGCTGATCCGATTCCAATTCCGACCGATTCTGCTGGAATTTTTTTCCGGATCGGTCCTTCGGCCAAGAATATGATCAGCAATGACCGATCCGATCCAGGAATCGGCCGATTTCGATCCGGATTGGCCGATTCTGCGATCTATGGTTCCATCAGATCCCATCCTGTTCTAACAAGAAATTTCCTTCTAGCCTGGTATCTTCCAATCTTCTTTAGGTCGGAAAAGAAATTACTTGAACTTTATTTCAATATAATAGCCTTTTCCAAATTCATGTGTCTAATTCTTATCCTAGTAGTATTTTATATACATTTAAAAAAATTCAAAGTTCAAGGAGAATGATAAGGATAGGACTCCGGTCTCCTTTTTTTTTTCCTTTGAAGATGACACAAGGTCACAGTTTCCTTAACGATAAAAAGGAATACAAAATAAAAAGTATCAGGAAATAAAATTAAAGACTCCAACCAGTCACTGCCGAGAAGGTAGGGACTAGCTAGTTACAAAAAGAATTGATCAAAAGCAAAAAATCGCTCCAAGAAAGCTTCTCATCCAAAGAAAAGATGCTGCAAGCCATAGTCCAATCTTCCACCAACCAACCAACTCTCTTTATAATCATCTTTATATGCTCAAAGTGGTTGTCAAAGATCCTTCTGTTTCTACAAACAGACCACAAGACTGCCAATACTGTTAACTCTCAAAGTTGAACGTCATTAGGCCAGGGGTTGTAGTAGACCCATTCAAACAAAGGAGAAAGAGTACGGCTGGGTTCCTCCAAAGGAGGTGCCATTTAGAAAACATAATCTTCTAAACAAAGTTGATCGCTCCACAATTTAAGAACAAGTGATTAATGTCTTCTTCCATGATACCATAGAAAACACAAGAGTGTTTTGGAAATTCTTGAAGATCCCTTTGAGATGTTGTCTGGTCTGGAGCCTATGTTTGCATATCTGTCAGACTAATTGACAATCAACCATTAAATATGTTTAGCAAGGACTAATTGACAATCAACCATTAAATATGTGAAACTGTATTGGTCCAAAATTTAAAACTGATTTTGCATTATCAGGACAAGAATGACAGATTCACAATATGCAATTTGGCATAACTACGTTTCCCATAAAATATCCACTGGTCTTAATATTTTTGCCATGGTAAAAGATCCAATGGCAAAATTTTAATTAAAATATGGTCGGACCGGGTTGCAACCCAGTCCGAATCCGACTGGTCGCGACCCAAGATCCAACCTTCATTGGTTACAGTAAATTAGCTGATTTCTGGAAATTAAGAAAGAATGGGTCAGAACATAAAAAAACAAGATAGATGGAAATATCAGGGATTCAGGATGATTCAGGGATCCCAGCAGATGAACGCACAATACAGGCAGGCCAAATGAATCGAGAACGAAAATTAACCATGAATTTCACCATTTTGGTGCCGAAATCCAATTCATAGGACATAACTGTTCCCCATTGTTAACAGACAATTGAATCAGCTTATTGGACAATGCCAACCGTTGTCCTCGAAAGCCAGGTGAGTGGCAAGCTTGAGACTACAAAGTACTTAAAGTATGTACGACAACCTGCTAGAGAAGAGAAGCTATCATGTTTTCCTGCTGCTTGGTATCTTGCAAATAGCTTCCAGTATCCTAGAGTACTCAACTTCTCTTTCTACTTCCAACAGAGTCAGGACCTCCTTCCTCTCCCTCCATGCCCCGAAACATTTCTTTTTTGCCAGCCTATTCCTAGGTAATGACCTCATCAATAAAAGTTAGGTAGGACAAGAGCAAATGTAGCAGCAGCAAGTGGGCATGGTCTGTGGTCTGGCAATGGGAGGCTGCAGGGATGATCAACTACGTGCATCAAGATCACAGAAGTGCATCATCATCTCAGATGACCGTAAATGAAATTGTGACCTTGATGGCAGTTCTAACTCCTGGTTCAGAGGTGATGTTTTTGGCGTTGTGAGACAACGCCGACTGGGGTACAACTTTCAGAATGATAGAGCCAAGATCATTAATGAAATATAACTTCTAGCAGGGAAGCTCCATATCTCAACACAGGGCAAGATGGCTGATGGCCAGAATGCTTGACTAATAGAAGGCTTGTCGGACTTGTCACAAGCACCCACTTTGGCAGCATCCCAGGACAAGGATGCAAGCAGATCTATGTTTTTGAAAAAGGGTGACTGCGTAGATTCTGCAACAAGGAACATCTCACCCACTCAGCTACTTGAGGCAGCTGCAGTTGCACCTTTCTGCCATTTTCCCCTAAGAGATTCCATAATTATATTTCATATTAGTCTTCTATCAAATGATTTTATATAATTTTAAATTAATAACTTAAAAATATCAGTGATTTTGGGTTGGGTGCATTATTCTCTAATCTATTACTGTCAAGGAAGGTCGAATCAGAATTGAGGTAGCTAGTGTCAATCATAATTCCGATCCTGGTCGGATCCTGGGAAGAAAAACCAATCTGGAATTGGTTGGGATCCAACTCTTCCAAATTTTGAAGAGAGAGGGGAAGAGAAAATAAAAAATAATAAAAGTTAGGCTGATTCCGATTCAACATGGATCGGGGCCAAAAATGCCTGTCATGCAAGGATATGGTGGGGTTTGAGAGATATTCAGGTCTGAGCGTTGATAAACCAATTTGTAGTAGTTAGATAATGTAAGTAGTAATACTGAGGCATTTCTTTCATTGCCATCAAATTAAAAAAGCAAGACTGAAAGATTTGTCTCAAGTAAGGAAATAAGGAAATAACATGGAATTGAAAATGAGACAATCATATGTTACGTACCAAAATTAAAAAAGCAAGACAAAAATTTTTATCTTAAGAAAGGAAGTAATAAGGAATTAACATGGAATTGAAAATAAGACAATCATATGTTACGTACCTTATTTGAAGGATGATAACCAAGAAATTTGTAAGATTTTGACAATGACGACAGAAATTCTGTGGAGTGCTGCGTCCCAAAGAAATCCTGCGAGAAAAATTTTTTGTTACGTAAAAAAACATAAGTTGAATGCTTTACGATCTGCTTAACATAAAATAAAAATGTCATTGAGAGTACCTTTTTTTATGGTCGACGTTGGGAGGATTGGCGATGTTGGCTTTCGTAGATACGCGTCGACAAGGAAAATTACCAAGGTGGTTTGGGCTTTCGCTCCGAAGTAGGAAGAATTGGCTGTATTGGTGAATGAAGATGTGGTTGCGGTAGGAAGAAGTAGGTAACGACAATCGCGGGGGGAAGGGGGTGACACTGCAATGGAGAGTGACGGTTGTCAAGAGTGGCGACGGGGGTGGATTGTGCCGTTAAACTGATTTGCGGTTGCATTCTGTAAAACGTGGCCATGGAAGGAATCTGAAAACGCCTGTTGGAAGAAAGGAGTGGCGGTTGAGGGTGATTGAGGCGGGAGAAGTTATTTGCGGTTGGAATCGATCGATCGAGGTAGAGACGGAAGGAGGGGCGATGAAGTTATTTGCGGTTGGAAGGGGGAGATGGCATCCTTCGAGGCGGAGACGGAAGGAGCCAAGGAGGGGCGATGGAAAGTGGTTTACCGCCGAGCTAAGATGGAGTGGAGGAACAGTCGGAGACGGAGAGACGCCGGGCCTGCAACGCCGACGCCGGATCGACGCCTGCGGACAGAAACGCAGTAGACGATGGACGTAAAAACAGGGACCGACGCCGGTTGACGAAGAGAGGGCTTTGGACGGGCGCTGCAGAGAGGGCTTTGGACGGGCGCTGCGGACAGACGTGTGAGACGTTCGTGAGAGTAGGCAGTGACGAAAAAACAGCAAGAGACGCCGGGCCTGCAACGCCGACGCCGGACCGACGCCTGCGGACAGAAACGCAGTTGATAAACCAATTTGTAGTAGTTAGATAATGTAAGTAGTAATACTGAGGCATTTCTTTCATTGCCATCAAATTAAAAAAGCAAGACGGAAAGATTTGTCTCAAGTAAGGAAATAAGGAAATAACATGGAATTGAAAATGAGACAATCATATGTTACGTACCAAAATTAAAAAAGCAAGACAAAAATTTTTATCTTAAGAAAGGAAGTAATAAGGAATTAACATGGAATTGAAAATAAGACAATCATATGTTACGTACCTTATTTGAAGGATGATAACCAAGAAATTTGTAAGATTTTGACAATGACGACAGAAATTCTGTGGAGTGCTGCGTCCCAAAGAAATCCTGCGAGAAAAATTTTTTGTTACGTAAAAAAACATAAGTTGAATGCTTTACGATCTGCTTAACATAAAATAAAAATGTCATTGAGAGTACCTTTTTTTATGGTCGACGTTGGGAGGATTGGCGATGTTGGCTTTCGTAGATACGCGTCGACAAGGAAAATTACCAAGGTGGTTTGGGCTTTCGCTCTGAAGTAGGAAGAATTGGCTGTATTGGTGAATGAAGATGTGGTTGCGGCAGGAAGAAGTAGGTAACGACAATCGCGGGGGGAAGGGGGTGACACTGCAATGGAGAGTGACGGTTGTCAAGAGTGGCGACGGGGGTGGATTGTGCCGTTAAACTGATTTGCGGTTGCATTCTGTAAAACGTGGCCATGGAAGGAATCTGAAAACGCCGGTTGGAAGAAAGGAGTGGCGGTTGAGGGTGATTGAGGCGGGAGAAGTTATTTGCGGTTGGAATCGATCGATCGAGGTAGAGACGGAAGGAGGGGCGATGAAGTTATTTGCGGTTGGAAGGGGGAGATGGCATCCTTCGAGGCGGAGACGGAAGGAGCCAAGGAGGGGCGATGGAAAGTGGTTTACCGCCGAGCTAAGATGGAGTGGAGGAACAGTCGGAGACGGAGAGACGCCGGGCCTGCAACGCCGACGCCGGATCGACGCCTGTGGACAGAAACGCAGTAGACGATGGACGTAAAAACAGGGACCGACGCCGGTTGACGAAGAGAGGGCTTTGGACGGGCGCTGCAGAGAGGGCTTTGGACGGGCGCTGCGGACAGACGTGTGAGACGTTCGTGAGAGTAGGCAGTGACGAAAAAACAGCAAGAGACGCCGGGCCTGCAACGCCGACGCCGGACCGACGCCTGCGGACAGAAACGCAGTAGACGATGGACGTAAAAACAGGGACCGACGCCGGTTGACGAAGAGAGGGCTTTGGACGGGCGCTGCAGAGAGGGCTTTGGACGGGCGCTGCGGACAGACGTGTGAGACGTTCGTGAGAGTAGGCAGTGACGAAAAAACAGCATATTTGCTTCTATGTATTAGTTATAGATTAAGTTAAGATTGAACATTTATTGATTCTAGCTTCAAACAATTTGTCGAGAGTGTATTGATTAGTTTGCATTTTATACACAACTTTGGGTTTGCTTGGTAGAGATTTTGTGCCCGAGATTCCTCCCAAAATCTCTTCGAGGGATTTTTGCGACCTACATTTTTTATGTCCTCGTCTCTTTTCAATCCTCAATTTTTTCTTCTACTTTTTAAACACGAAAACCAATGCGTACCCAGTGCATTCAGTTCCTACCCAACGTCCTTCCTCTCTCTCTCTCTCTCTCTCTCTCTCTCTCTCTCGATCGATCGATGTCGAGATCATAGGACATGCGTGTGTACATTTATATATTTATATTTATAGATATAGATATCGATATAGATATTGGAGGCACGTACGACGACAGAACAGGGGGTAGTGTAATGGGCAGAAGAGGAGATCTGTCGTACGTAGGTCCATGCATGGGTCCGGTGGGAGAGATCGTGTTCGGTAGGGAAGCAGCAGGCAGCTGCTGCCTGATTAAGAATTTAAGTTAGAAGGACGTATACGGGAGCTGTGAATGACGTGAGTACGGTGGATCGATCACAACGAAGAAGTAATCTATTCTCTGTTTCGACGGAGAGGAAGCTGCGCAGGAAGAAATTAACACGGCACCTCCTGCTGATCCCATGCATAGATATATAAATATAAATATAAATATAAATAAATAAATAAATATAACTTAATATAAGAAGCGGGAGTGCCATTTTTTCGTCCTGCTGTTTGGGACCGTTCGATCACTTTTAATTTTTTCGGGTCTCTTGTCTACCGTCGGATATTCGTTGCCGTCCGTCGACGTTGTCTCCCGGGCTGGCCTGTCATCCCGCCTTCTGCGCGTTCTCTCTCTCTCTCTGCGGCCTGGCCATCCTCATGCTTCGCTTGGTCTCTTCGTGCGGCCTGGCCTGGCCTTCCGCGCGGTCTCCAGGGCTGGCCTGGCCTTCCGCGCAGTCTCTTCGTGGCCATCCTCATGCTGGCCTTCCTCTGCGGCCTGGCCAGCGAGACCATCGGCCAGCGCACCTCCATGGGGATGTTCCTCTCCGGGCTGGCGCTGCCCAGCGGGCCGCCGCTGGGGTCGACGCTGGCCAAGCGGATGGAGGGAGTCATCAGCCATCTCTTCGTGCCCGTGTTCACGGCGGAGGCCGCCTTCAGCTCCGCCTACTCCAAGCTCCGCGACCTGGCCGAAATCGGCTACCTGCAGCTCCTCCTCTCTGGGTTTTTTTTTACAAATAACACAATTATTTATCAAAATTATAAGAGTAACGCATATTTTTTATTTTTTGCAAATCTAGCACAAGTCGATGTCAAATAGTTCGATTTGAAGCAAAGTCGATATGACACCGGTGGTAATGAACAAGTCGAATTTAAAGAGATCGACTTTAAAATAAAAAAATTACAAGTCGTACTGTGCAATTACGACTTGCAAATGTTATATTTTTTACTTTTTTCCTGACAACGCATTAAATGCTCTATACTAAATTTGTAAATTGAGGATTATCGGGTTTGAATTTGAACGATCCGTTCGGTTCATTGAGATCAGGACGTTCCAAACTATAGGATTGGACTTCTAAACTTTCGAAAAAGAGTAGATTTTATAAATGGACGGTCGAGATTGCTCCGAATTAATATTCTTTTGGAGTCGAAATCCGGATATTCAAAAGTGTAATCTTACAATTTGAAACGTTCTAATCTCATTGAACCTAACGGATCGTTCAAATTCAAATCCGACGACCCTCAAATTATAAAATGAATAAGGGCATTTAATGCTATGGGATTTTTAGTTTTTTTTAAATTTTTTATTCATCACGGAGCATTAAATGCTCTAAGTTCATTTTGTAAATTGAGATCCGCCCGATTTGAATTTAAACGATCCGTTCAATTCAATGAGTATAGAACGTTTCAAATTATAAGATTACACTTTTGGATATTCGAATTTCGACTCCAAAAAAATATTAATTCGGAGTAATCTCCACCGTCCATTTATAAAATCTACTCCTTTTCGAAAGTTTAGGAGTTCAATCCTATAGTTTGAAACGTCCTGATCTCAATGAACCGAACGGATCGTTCAAATTCAAACCCGATAGTCCTCAATTTACAAATTTAGTATAGAGCAATTAATGCGTTGTCAGAAAAAAAAATTAACATTTGCAAGTCCTACTTTCACAGTACGACTTGTAATTTTTTTATTTTAAAGTCGATCTCTTTAAATTCGACTTGTTCATTACCACCCATGTCACCGTGAAGTCGAACTCATGCACATCGACTTTGCTTCAAGTCGAACTATTTGACATCGACATCGACTTGTGCTAGATTTGCAAAAAAAAAGTGCGTTACTCTTATAATTTTGATAAATAAGTGTGTTATTTGAAAAAAAAAACCCCTCCTCTCTCTCTCCATCCCGGGGAAGATGGTGGGGGTCATGGCCCCCTGCCTGTGGCTGAGGTGCCCCTCCTCGTCCTGCTGTTTGTGACCGTTCGATCACCTTTGATTTTTTCGGTCTTCTTGTCTACCGTTGGATGTATTTTACCGTCCGCCAACAGAGTCTCCCGGGCTGGCCCTGTCATCCCGCCTTCCGCGCGGTCTCTCGCTCTCTCTCTCTCTCATTTCCCCCCCGCCTCTACCATCCCTCTCTTCTCTACGTCTCCTTCTCTCTCTCTCAGTGCCCCGCGGACGTCATTACAACACCCACTGCGCGATGACACATTCAGGATTAGCACGTTTTCGGGCTGGAACCGTCCGATATTTTTCATCTCTCCTGTTCCAACCATCCGATCAATGTATAGCAGGTTGTTCACCCACTTTTTTTTCCTGCCGTTTTCGATCCACCAGCGAAATAGGAACGGCTGCCACTTCCAGCTGACCTGCTCGCCCGCGACCGTTGCTTCCGCTGTCCTCAGCCAACCTACTCGCATGCGGCCGCCGCTTCCGTTATCAGCATCCCACCAGCACGCCGGCCCTTCCACGTTCACCCACTTTTTCCTCCTCCCGTTTTCGATCCACCGGCAAAACCGTAACGGCCGCCGCTTCCAGCCGACCTGCTCGCCCGCGGTCGCCTCTTCTGCTATCAGCATCCCCCCAACACGCCGGCCTTCCGCTGACTACCTTCCTTGCTATACCCTGCACACCCGAATCTTATTCTCGCAACCTTCCTCTTGAGCCGGCCGTTTTCTATCTTGCCCTCCCTCCTGCGTCCCGTTATCTACTCTGACCTTCAATATTGGCCCTTCCTCCTTTGTCATTCCCTTGGTTACGCTCACGTTCAATGGCTTCTTCAATGTTCCCAAGGCCCTCCGTCTCCATCGTCGTCCGTTATGAAGTGCCGAGCCTTTTTCCACCGTCTCCATCATGCTACTGGCCGACTCTGTTGCGAACCCTAGCTTCAACGTTGTCCTTGTTTTCCTGGTCTTTTCCCCGATTTTTCTCGGATCTCAGTGTTCTTCCTGTAGGTTCTGCGATGAAAGGGGGCAAAGCAAAGGCGGAGACTAAGAAGAGCGATGGCAGGTGAGTCGTTTTAGTTTTGTGTTGATTTTTTTTCTATCTAACGCTGGATGTAGTTTTGATCTCCTCATCACGTTGTTTTTTTTACCTGTATCCTGGTGGATTTCGATCATCTTGCTTGATAACTGGATCCGGATGATTTTTGTCTGATTTGATGATACTTATGTTGTTTTTAGGCTTTCCGTGAAGAGGAAGGCTAGCAAGGATCCCAACAAGCCGAAGAGGCCTCCCAGTGCTTTCTTCGTCTTCATGTATGAATCATACTAAATCTTTTCTATTTTGTTCTATACTCGTGACTTTCAATTTTCACCGGTGCCTGATTTATATCTATTATTTTTGTCTCGGTGTTTACAATAAGGAATTTATCCTTATTGTTCCTATTTTATCAAGGATCTCCCTTTTTCTTAAACCTTGAACTTTCATACTTCAATATTTTGGAGTTGAAGATTTCCCATTCTTGGGACAAAAATATTGCTTGGGAAAAAATATATGCTTGGTTATTATGTTCTTAAAAGTTAAGGAAAAAGATCCAATCCATTAGCTCTCAGACCTAGATGCTCAAAGTTTTAACTTGAGACAGTCCATTGGACACGATACAACCTGCCTTTCCTGCCTCATAAGAAGATGCTTCAGCGGTACCACTGTCACCTTGGAACCAGATCTGATTCCAGAAGTATCCTTAGACTTTGTGTCATTTGGATTGGGCTATATTATCTTTTCAGAATTCAGACTTTGATGTGCTGCTTTATGATTTCTACACTTCCAGGCTTGGAATTTGAAGTCCCAGATCCTTGCCCTTTCTAATTAATTAACCAAGTTATTAACTGAAATGAAAATAACTAAGTATAGGAAGAGAGTGACTCTTAGCAACACTGCCATCATCTTTTACGTTGACTCTATTTACAGGTGGCTCATTTTATAAGCAAACAATCAGAGTCCCTTACATATATTTCAGGAAATATCTGCAGTGAACTAGCTAACTATCAACCATACATATTTAAATTTGGTTAAAATAAGCATAGCAAAAATAAAAAATCACATGAGGAAAGTATGTCGCCTATTTTTTTGACTACAAGAGGAATTGTATTTTTTGTTGTAAAACCATGCATAGTTTGGCTTTGCTTATTTCCAGTCGCCCACAGGCTATAGATCTGAGCAAAAGTTAAATAGATATAGTTTATAGTGGTCATAAGATGTTAACATATTCAAGTTATCAAATGTGGCTTAAACTGTGTCAATTCTTGGTTACTTGGTCAAGCACCTTTATAAAGAAACTCTAATTTGCTCATCTTTGGTCTCTTTCTATAAAGAAAATCTTTGCTTGCATGTTATTAATGTAATTTATATTTGGTCTCTTTCTATTTTTATCTTTTAGAAAGGAGTTCCGGTTTATACAGTCCAATACTCAAGTGTTAAAAATAATTCTTGAAAAATCTACTGACATATAGATATATGGACTTTGAGATTGCTAAGTTTTTTTTTAGTTCTAAGAAATTGAGTATAGATCTAAATAACAACATCCAGTCAACGTATAAACTGTTATTAAACAAAAATAAAGGACAATCTAATGTACAATATTGTTATAATTTCTTCCCCGTGTGTAAAAGATTTCATTCTCCTTCCACTTGAGACTTAGGAATCAAATAAATATATGAAGGGTCGCCAACGAAGATGAAAGCCCAGCTACTGTGTTGTGGGGGTAAGAGAACAAGACCGGGACATAAATAGTAAGTAGCACCAGTGGCGGTGAAAGATTGTAGGTATATATCTTCGCTTAAAGGCTGAGAGATGCTTAATTAATCTGTCTATCTTCTTTTGGGTTACCACATGACGATCATGGTGGCCGATCAAATCTTGAATATCTTGTTTGTAATGTTTTTTGTCTTCTCGAAAACTCCCTTTCCAATAGGATTTCCTTATTTACATTAATGTCTTATACTATTAGATTATAGAGTACGACATGCTTGCAGTGTTGATGTATTTTTAGTATAGTTATTCATGGATTTATGATACACTGATAGAAATTGGACTAACATAGTCATTCGGGTGCGTATCCACGTGAATTCATTTTCTGTGAGATAGTTAAATAGTAGCTCCGTGATGATACATATCAGGAATTTTTGAAATGCCTTGATATCTATAGCAAGGAAATTATAAACATAACCAAACTAAAAACCTTGGAACGAGTTGTGTCCACTCACGTTTGCTTTAATTCTATCTGCCTTGTGTTATTCATATTTTTGAATCATTCCCTTTATGCTGGCATCTTATCTTTCTTTTTAAATATACTTAGTCTTGCCTTCATTGCTAAAATTATCATCATACTATATTTCTTGGACATGTAGTGCCCAAAATTACTATCTCTATTTTGAATGTTTGTCAATATTTCAACTTTGCTCAACAGAATGTTGAGAATGACAATTTTGTTCAAATCTCTTTGTTCATTTTAAGGAACATGGAGTTGCCTGAGCATTTTAGATGGAACTATTTTTACTCCATGCAATGTAAAATGTGTACTTTGGTGCAGGGAAAAAGAAAAACAACTTCTACCGGAAACTTCTCTGTTGACAAAGTCACTAGCGTTAGATGTGTGGATTTAGCAAGGCAGCCACCTTCACCTCTGCAGCACAAGTCCCCAAATGCTAAATTGCGCAAGAAGCAAATAATACATAAAGCATAGCTCCCTAGCAAACTGTTTCCACTTTGTTTGTTGGCTTATTACTCATGTTTTCTTTTCCAAGTTATACTAACTTTATAGATGGTGCATATATTCTGTTGGGTCTCTCCATCTGAGGAGACTACTGATATCAAGCGTACATGTATACTTTTTTTTTGATTTTTTGAAGATAGCGAACTGATCTCAGCCACTCGCTCGGAAACGTCCGACAGGCGTTCGAGGCGGGGATCAAACCTCGGTGACACCCCCCACGGTGGGTTCACTCGGCTACTCGCCGGGGACCAAACATACATGTATACATTGCAAAAGGCATCACTAAAAATATGTTGATTGAGATCTGTACAGTCTAAATATGTATGTCATTTAATGATCTCAGTGTGACAGTGTTCTTGGTGGAGTGTGATATTCAAATGTAAAAGAGTTTGAAATTTTGTTTATTTTTAATTTCATCACTAATCCAAAGAAATAAATTAACTTTATTTTTTAATGTATCTACACGTGCGAAGCACGTTCCATGACTAGTATATATATATATGTGTGTGTGCGCGCGCTTCTCTCCGCATGCTTCGCGGAAGAGTTCGGATTGCTTACCGAGCGGAGTAGTTTCGGACTCCGATTAAAAGTTATCACAATTTCAACCGCTCAGGTGATGAGTAATTATAAAGTGGTAAATTAAGCGTCGATAACGGTTAGATCACATCTGTGACGAGTTAGGAAATCGTTGAATCGTTGTTAAACCGTTATCGATGCCTTGATTACTAATTCACTGTTGAACTTAATACAACTCGTTATCGACGGATAGTGATTTATTAAGACGCAACTAGTGGTTCAACTTTTTTGACAACGATTCACTCAGCTTCGTTATTTGAACCGTCGCTTAAGTGGCTGGAGTCGTGACCATTTCTTATTAGAGATCGAGACTACTTCTTTCACTCGAGAACCGAGGTGATGTGAACTCTTTGCGAAAGAGTGAGGATCATCTGGGGAGATCTCCCGGAGGAGTTCTCTCGGACCCTTAATATTTCAACATTAATGCACAGATGCGAAGAGTCCGAGGAGGTTCTCTCAAGAAACCTCCCAGGTGACGTGAACTCTCCGTGAAATGGTCTCAACTTAATTAGGAGACCATACATAACTACGTCGCGCGCATGCAGTAGTACCGCAAGTACCATGATGCTTTTTGACTGATATTTATGTGCCTTTCCTTTTGGATGCTGTGTGCCTCTTTAATCATACGACGATGCATCGATCGATTAATTAGGTGGATCACGTCGTACCCTAGCTAGCCTCTTTAATTAGTTTGCCTTGTTTAATCTATCCTTAATTGATTAATCAATTAACGGGGGTTGGTCTTCGACCAAGTTAATAGTTAGCCAAAGGAATGCCCAAAGAAGTAGGTGAGAATTAAGTACGGGTGGATCAGTTGCCGAGAATGGGTCAATTCTGTAGCTGTTAAATAAATTTTGTAATCTTTTAGCCACGTCTATCGCCTGATTGTTAATTAAAGAAGCTTTATATGGGAGGCTTAATTTGGCTGTACGATACATTTTATGTGTATTTACATATGATAAGCTTTTGTATTGAGATGATTTCTAAGATGACTATGGACATGTTTTTATGAGATATGTTGACAAATTAAAGAGAGTTGGGACCATATTGTGTAACAGTAAAAGGTGGGGACCACAACAGTACAAAAGGATCATCTTAATTTATTTATTTATTTTTGTTCGGGAAGGAATTTCCTATAAAAATATATTTTGAGTCACTTTTGTTTTAACAAATTCGGTTCCAAAAATATATCTTTATAACCAAAACTCAATTCACCGGAGTAGTAAATTGCTAGTATTTTTTTGTCACTGCTACACGTACGGATCCACATGTGGTTTGGGTACTATATCAAATACTGATGTCAATATCAAATTTAATACTCGCCGGCTGTCTGAAGCCCGGTTGACATCTCCCCTCGACTGGGTGTGCGGGGGCTGGGTTCAAAGGCAACGTTGGAGCCCGACTTTCCCATGGGGAGGTACAGGTGGAGATTGAGCAGTGGGGTTCGATCCCTCGTCACCACGCAGTACGGCGTGGAATTCGGCCGTTTGATTAAGTGATAAAAAATTGTCAAATTTAGTACTCGGTAATATAAAGTTTAATATTAATATGTCTGATGTCAATATAAAAAGTGATACACTGTCAAATTTAATACTCGGTAATGTAAAGTTTAATATTAATATGTCTGATGTCAAAAATAAAAAAGTAGGCCCAGAGATTTTACTTTTTATTCTTTACGATAAACCATTGAAATACGAGCATTTTGTCAAGGAGAATATCATCTTTTCCTATCACTGTGATCTTGATGACATCAGGAGCACCCGCTGGTGGAGAAGTAAAATATCTAATCTGATGAGATGAGTATACAAGTATTAAAATCAAGGAAAAGACAATAGCGTGTGCACTTAAACAAGTTTGATAGGATGACGAGTTTTGCGAATAATAAATTCGAAATTTCCACCGGATGTGCATAACTAATTTGGTCCAAAATACTCTTTTTGTATTTTAGAAATATTTAAAGTTTAAGTTTTTTTTCATGATTAAAGAACTTCTTATGTCGACATTTGTTTTAATTTACTCTGAGCATCGAACTCTTAAATTTATGTTTAAACCCTTAGTTTAAGATAAGGAACACTGATGTTTGTATATTAATTAATTTAGTTTTTACATCTGAAAATAAAAAACTAGATGATATAAATTATTCAAGTAAATGATTATATATGATATAAGAGGTGTGTCTAGAGATTAATTAATATATAACATCAAATAATCTAAATCTGAAAATCTTTTATAATTATGAGGTTAGAGGCTAATTAGTTGGGGTTGGGATCAGGATTGAGTTGGTTGGGATCAAATACCCAAGTTGCCTGAGGTTGGGACCTTGGATGGGACTCAAGTAGGCCAGGGTTGAAATAAAATAAATAAATATAAAGAATTACAAAACTCATTTATTTCAATTCAAAACTTATATGTTGAGGACAAATTTTTGTCTCCTACACCTTACATCTTCCATAACTACCATCTTGTCTCCAAGTTCACCTATAATCAAAGCCCCACTTATATATATATATATATATAATCTCATAGTCTATACTATGAATAGGACTCAGTGGGACTTTGATTATAGTTCAGAATAGGAAAAAGATAAAAGTTCATAAATTAAGATAATAAATTCTTTCTCAGAGGGATGATGAGAGAGAAATTAAAGTGAGATAATAAAAAAATTAGCAAAGGTAATGTGAAAGAAGTGGAAAGCCCCTTTGGGGTCTTATATATGGATGTGGGGTTGTGAGACTTGGCTTGGATTAGACTATGAGTCGAGTACCCAAGGTCAGGACTGGGCCGACAAGTTAGAAAAGCGACCGGGTCAAGTCCGGGTAGCGAAGTCTCGTCTAGCATTCCATGGTCCAAGGTGCGCTAAGAGCAATCAAATGCACCGCGGTCGTGTTTGAAAACATTTGAATGAAAAGAAGAAGAAGAGAAGTAGATAATTTCTTGGTACACAAGAGTCTTAGTAAGGGCAAGCGAGTTCTTTCTACTTGTCGAGATTTTGAAGATTATATGCTTCATTTGTGTTGCCCACAACTATTCTCAAACTAATCCAAGGGAAAAACTTACTTTAAAAAACATCAAAACAAAGATGGCCTTTAAACATTTTAAATGGAACATGAATAGTAGAAAAGTGGATTATACATAATAATATATAACTGCTTGGATTTTAGGGGGTTCATATTTGGTGATAAAGTTTTATATTTTTTCTAATTTTAGTTTGGTAAAAGTTAAGTAATTTAAATTATTATTTTAATTAAATTAAAATCATGTTATTAAAATTTATTTTGTATTTTTATCAGTTTAAACATCGTTATTTTTATAGTTTATCTCCTTTTACTTTTTTTAACATCGATTTATATATTATCAAAATTGGAAAAAGATACAAAATTGATTGACTCACGAGTTATTAAAATATCTTATTCTGATTTTTAGAATTTTAGATTATGTTTGTCTCCCTACTAGACTTCTAGAAAATAACAAAGTTTTGGCAAAGAGACATTACTCAAAGACATTTACATATAAAAGAAATACTAAACTTAATCATAAAAAAGTTTGTAAGACAGCTGAAAACAAGCCAAGTTGGACTGCTGACTCAAACATGGACCTTCTCCCTGTTAAATGAACTATTGGACTTTTCGGGGCCAAGCTTCTCTGCCTATTGGGCCTAGGCAAGATATGAGATAGTGTTGAAGGTTACTCTCGAATGTATAACTTCATGGCTCTCAAATAAGGTACATTTTGTTGGGATTATTTACAGTAATCTTTATTTTTTTTCAAAAATGTGGAATTTTGACAAATTGATAATATCTGTAATTCATCTCTTGAGAGAGAAGATAAAGGTTTTCTCTCTCACTCTCTTTCAAAAATCCAATATCATCAATTGCAATCTAAAAGAGAGATAAGATGTGTTTGGAGGTTTAATGACTTAAATCCCCTTCACAATCTCAACCAAACATACCCTAAAGACCCATTTGGTACAAGATTATTTAAACTTGGTATCTAGTTTATCCCCCTAAAATTTGGGGATAATCCAAGTTTATTCCTTAATTAGTCTTGTACAAAATAACCCCTAATCCCTTGTTCGGTAAAGAAACCTGGTTTATCCTTAAACCCAATTTGTTTTACAAATAAAATACAACTGAACTTAGATCAACTAAATTCACTTTTATCTCCAAAATTTGGGATACGATTAGGAATAAATAATTCCATGGATTATATGAGATAGCTTTAACCCAAACATCATGTTTTGAGGATACGACACTTCACCCTCCCCTGATGTGGGACTCCCTTCTTGCGAGGTGACGGCACATGGCGGTGCCTCCTCCTCTCTTGATGGTGCTCCTTTTTCTCTTGAAGAGGTGGCACCACCTCTCTCGACAACAACACATAGCAAGTTTGCCTAGGGTGATGGGGCCAGGCGTGTGGTGGTACATGCACAATTGCATATGTAGGGGTGTACTCCCGACCTCCCCTTCCCTTTCTCCCCTCTGTTGTGATGATTTCCTTCCTCGACAAGGCTTGAACAGGTACTCAAACATTTGGTTGTGCACAGAGGGGGTGATGGATTCTTTCATTGTTGTTTGCTAGATAGTTAAGCGAGCGTCTGAAGCAGTGATGGCCTATGCCAATGCGTAGCCCAATGGAGCTTGACAATAATCATCCTCGCACAGGTCAAGACCATAGAAGAGCATGGTTGGGCAAATTTTGTTTTCGAAAGAAAAGGATTGCAATTCCTACTCGGGAACTATCCAAGCATATCCTTGTATAGATTTGATCCCAAACTATTTGGAGGCTCTTGTTGGAGAGACAAAGGAAGAATTTAACCTGTAAATGTACTGCCCGATTGGAAATGCGCATGATGAAGGTGAGTCAAGAGAGAGATTGTGTTATTTTTATGCTACAACTAGAAATAAAATGTTGGGTTCTACAAATCAAGGATAGGATCCTGGATTGCGACCAGGTCGGCCCGGCTCTGGGCCGACCCGGTCCGATTCAAATTATTTAATAAATTTTTTTGATAATTCCAAAAAAAATCAAAAAAATTCGGAAAAAATCTGAAAAATCATAAGTATAACAATAAAATTATTTTCATTCAAAAACATAAACATTACCCAACAGTTTACATAAACTTGACTTGATCTACATTTTCTACATAAGCCTTTGGTGGAGCACGAGAGCATGGGAGCACATTGCCCTTCATTCCGGCAATGTGGTGTTTTAATCTAAAAATACCACTGTGCATAACTTTATCACAGTATTTACATTGCACTTTCCTGGCCGTCATGGACAGTAAAGTGCAATGTAGCCAAGCCGGATCATTCAGGGTTGACCCAGTAACTTCGGTGTCACCACTTGGAGAAGTCATGGTGAACCAAAGTAAACAACAAGGAGAAGAACAACTAAACAAGTTAACCTTCACTAAATAAAATAAGGGCAATGGGGAGTGGGAATTAGCCTTAAAACGTAAGGCTTAGAGGGCTTAGAATGAGGGGGGAGGGGTGGGTATGAGAGCCTCATTCCGGCATCAAGAACCCCCCTTGCTTGCCCCCCACGGGAAGCAAGGATCCCTTGCGGGATCCTGGGGTCGCGCGACCCAGTCGCTATCGGGTCGCGCGACCCGAGGGGATCCCCCGCTCGGGTCGGACCAACCGGATCCTGATCGGGCCGGTTGACCCAAATTCCAACCGGATCGGGTCCGGGTCGCGACCCGGATCCCGATCCGGCATTCCATGCTACAAATCATTGGTTTCTCTAAAAAAATGAAATTTATGATACCATCCCATCACTTCCTGTATACCTTTGGAGCTTCCTAGATATCTTATGCTTCTAGAATTTAGAGGTGGTTGAAGGAGGATCTCCTAATTACCCTATTAACAAGGGTCTTTGATGGGTTCCTAATGATAGCGCTGATCACGCCATACTCTTTTTTTCACTACATAGTTCATATTGATCTTGATCTTATTCATTATTGGAGGATCCTAAGTTGAAACTTTTGTTGGGGGATAGGAATAGTATTTGACAACAACTTAAATGTACAACTTTTTTTAATTCATGGGAGGAAGGAATATGAACATTCTTGAGAGAATGTTATCACATCTCACTTGAACATAATTAGATTTTGCCAAAATATTTTGGCTATCTTTCATTCAAGGAATAAGAATTCGAGTGTGATTCAATGGTTGATAAGATTGAAATCTCTAAGCACGCTTCATAAACCCTTTAGTTATAAGATGCTCAAGGATAATTTTATGATTGGTAAGATGGTCCCCTAACAATTCAGATGCTTACAAAAGAAGTCACACCAAACACCATTAACTAAATGACGATCTTTTTTATTTGGATAACCATTGCATCTTTCATTATGTTTTATGAGATTATCTAATTAAGCTACCTTATTTTCTTAAATAATGTTTTTCTAAAAATGTGTAAAATATTTTTTTTTCATTGTTGATTTGAGTCTTTTACTTTTATGTACGACATTGCCACTACCTTTGGCAACATCCATAAAGTTGGAATTGAACTTGAAAATCAATGTTTTCTTTGGTTTCACAAAAAGATTATGATTCCTATAGAACTAAAAAAGATGGAGGATCATGAGGAGGAAAAATATATGACTTTTTTGTCCAAGAAAGAAGGAATTCTCAGTAAAACACATTTTGTATACATAACAATCGCCAAACATTCGTTTAACAAGTTTTTTTTATCAAGATATGTTTTTGTATAAAAAACACAACATTACCTGATAAGAGAGGTATGTCTAATTAATTCTCTTTTTCCTTGAAAAAACAAAATCTAAACTTAATCATTACAATATAAAAGTAAAAGATGAAGAAGAAGAAGATGTATTTGGATGAGATTAGGGATAAATAAAGATTTTAACAATTAAAACCTCTTTTATAGTTCCAACCAAATACATCCTAAGCAACATAAAGTGAGAAATTCTCCTGGGCCACCAACACCCGAAGGAAGAAAAACTCCCACGTTCAACTGTGTATCCTCCTTGACGAGACAATTCATAGCAAATGCAATGCAAATGTTGCGACTTTTGGTAAAATATTTAAATATTTTATCGATAGAAGTTGGTATTGTATTCAAATGTTTCGACATAGAGGTTAGATCGTGATTCAAGCTGAAACAAACTAGCTAGCTAGTTTCTTAGACCAGTCCAAGCTAGTTTGAGAAACCCCCCCACAAGTTCCGCATTGTCATATCAAGTTGGGGGTCATCTTAGGTGGGAGTTCATTCTCGGTGTGGTTGACCCCTTCAACCCTAAACCCTAAACGCTTTGATTAAGTAGGCTGGTTTGGTAGGGGTGGGCACGGTTCGATTTGATCCGATTTACGTTATTTTTTTATTTATTGAAACGGTAAGCTCAGAGATATTGTATTTTCATATCTAATCTATTTAATTAAAAGCATAATCTTTGTTCGACGTAGGTTCTTTTTGTTCGATATAGGTTCTGTCTGTCTGTTTAGGCTTAATAAACATCTGATCTTTTATTATTGGCGAGAGATCAATCGGTAGTTTTAGCGTGTTTAAATTTTTATCTTAATTAATTTTTAAACTATGGGTGCGAATGAATCAATACACCTGACGACTGACTAGCTCCAAATTTGGCTCCATAAAAATTTAACTTGGTCTGTTCGTTACGTGCTAAAGAATAAGATTGGAAAAAAAGAAAGAAACTCAATTGTTTGAGGATCTGGATTCGATAAACTCGCAACTGAAATTATAAATAGAGTTGATACGGAGTGAATACGACGTTCTTGTATTTGCCCAGTCTAATTAGACGGATAATTTTTATCTCGGATATATATACAAATTAGATATTTTAAGTTGGATATTTTATTACATCTCAATTTAACATATTTTATGAATATTTCTACCATTTTCAAACAATTTTACTTTTTGTAAAGAACTACTTTTCTGGATAGTTTGTCAAAATACTTCCAGATTCTATCGAATAAACTCACCTCAATAGCAAGTCAAAACTTTCTCTTGTTTAAATTCGTTTACACAGTGATAAGTTGCGTCATTACCTACTAATCCAGGGCATCGGAGTAAATTTACATCGCTTATTAAAATATGTTACCAGTCAGCGTTGCTGAGGTGGACGAAGGCAGATCCGAACCCGAAGGAAAACCACGCTGCCGCCGAAACAGGGATCCGCTTGGTCGCGGGTCCCACGCGGGTTCGCCGACCCCGTGTCCGGATTTGCGGGTCGGATCGGCTGGCTCCGGTTCGGCAGCCGGATGTCGGGTGGGCGGTGGCGGCGGCGAGCGGGCCCGGCCTACGGACGTGACCCGTTTGCTTCAATCATCGCCCACGTCCGGCGGGGGTGTGGTCGGTTAAAATTAACCGCCGCCAACGTTACTCGTTACCTTTTCGGAGCTTATCTAAATTACATCCTTATCTTAGTACAAAGAAAAAGATCCAATCTTTTTCAAGGTGGTTCTACTCCGATGGCTCATTGCGCCCCCAGGTGAGAATCATAGCGTAAATAAAAATATTTGTTTTACTCTGTTTAAGATTAATTAAGTTTTGATAATATATAAAATTATAAATAAAAAATTTAATTAACTATTTTATATCATAGATTAACATGCTAAATTAACGTTAATAAATATATAATAAACTTTTATTTTTATTTTTATATATTTGTATATTATTAAATATATTAGTCGAATAAATTTTAATTATCATTTCGAAGTAGATATTAGGATATTTGTTTCGAATATAAAAATTATTTGACTTATAATATCTAATCTATATTCGTATCTAACTCGAACCGAATATGGATTATCCTACTAGTTAGAAGGAGCGGACACGAAAATATCGTATCCGCACCATTTACAGAATATGACGAGGGGCATGTGAAAATTTGTGAAGTACAGTTCACATGATTTTATCCAAAATTATTTTATTTTATTTTAGTTTTTAATTGAATTTTTAAAAGGAGATGAATAGACGGTTATATTATCTTCTATCTTAATTTTAAAAACTAGCTAAAGATGAATTATGTAGATTGTAAGCTACTACAAAATCTAAAATTTAAAAGTGAAATCTGATTCGAAGGATATTTTATTATTTCTTCTCCTTATGTGATCTCAACCAGATTAATTAACAATTTAAAATTTAAAATTTATAATTACCTTGACCGGTGATTAGGTCTAGTTTCTTTCTCTTGAACTGGTTGTCCGAAAAAAAATGAAAATCCCCGTAACAATCACTGCGAGGTGTTTGATTATATGATAATTTTTGATACACGTTCATGATAAAAAATTTGTATTAGAATAAAAAGCGAACCAACTCTCATGACATAAAATTGCCATGTTTCGAGAGATGTGATAACAAAAAAGGGTAACTACCATACATGTGGGAGATCACAAAAAAAGAAAGAGGTGAGATCCTCTTTTTTATTTAAGAATAAAATCACTTTCAAAATATAAAATTGTCATGATTATCAAATACCTCTTTTAACAATTTTCTTAAAATTTTTAAAAATTAAAATAAAAATCTCTATTATCATACAACCAAACACCTCGTTAATCTTATCTGGGATTTTATCTTGATACCAACCAATAGAGAAACAATAAAGTATTAATTAAAATATTTTATCTCGATGTGAAACTAGTCACAAGGACCATGAAAGAAACGGGAAGAGAAAATATAAAAAGGGAATAATCTTTTTTTGTTAATTACTTGCCATGCTTGCTATCACCGGCCGGGCGCAATGAGCCCGGTCCAGAGCACCTGGCCGGACGACCCGGTTTCCCGTTTTCCACTCCCCGTCGCCTCTTGCTGCTCACTCCGTTTCCTCTTGGCCGCACACAGAAATAAAATGGGAGGCGGAAGGTAGCACGACGGGAGACGGAGATGATCGGCGGCGGAAGGGGGAAGTGAAGAGCAGCGCAGTCGCAGTTCTGAAGATCGTCGGGGGAGCTCGGGAGTGTGTATTCCTGGTGAGATTCGCCGATTGCGTGCGCCGTTGCTGCGAGGATGAACCTAAGCAGTATCATGCGCGACGGCATCGGGAGTTTCTCCTGGCGGGGGACCTCCGATCGGCGAGGGAAGCAGAGCGGGAGGCGGGGATGGCAAGCAAACGCTTCGTCGTCGTCTTGGACCGCGGATCTGGAAGTGGATGAGGGGGAGCAGCGGGTGAGCTGGGCGGGGCTGCCGCCGGAGCTGCTGAGGGAGGTGGTCAAGCGGGTGGAGCAGGACGGGTCGGCTTGGCCGGCGCGGCGCCACCTGGTGGCTTGTGCTGCGGTTTGCCGGTCGTGGAGGAGGGTGTGCAAGGAGATGGTCGGCGCGCCGGAGGTCAGTGGGCAGCTCACTTTCCCCGTGTCATTGAAGCAGGTGAATTCCTTGAATCCGGTTCTCATTTTTTGACATGTAAGCTGTAAACTGTTCTATTACCATGTTTATTATGATTTTTTTTTAACGGCGAATAGGAAGATCATTCCCAAAACTGTTCCGTTCTCTATTAGGTCACTTGCGTTCCGGATGGGTTTCCTTTCTCATTTCGATGATTTAAATTTGGTAATTACGGTTTACCTTGATGTAGGCTATGTATTTGATGTTAATCGATGTTCTTCTGCCCGTTTTTGCTCCGTGACTACTCATTGAAGGGTGTGGATTTGGGGTTACGGTTCGTCAAAGTCAAAGGCTGACCTTTTGCTGACGTTACACCCTATAGGACTTGCTCTTGTTTGGAAATTTAGTATGACCCTTTGCGTTTTGTAGGAGATTGTACGACTTTAACATGTACCTTTTGGTTTCTGAGGATGAAGAGGTTTATTCGGACTTGTTTGCCTGGCAAGTGGTGATGTGAAATAACGGCAACAAGACGTCATGGAATGGTTTCTTTCTGGTTGAGGCAGACAATTCACTCACTTCTCTATTCGTTCTAGATTTTGTAAGGTGTATTAAAACAAGTTGACTAGGTGTAACATATGAAATGAGAATTGCCATGTTGGGAGAGTGAGGGGATAAGAATAAAGTAACTTCATCTTTTTTTCCTCAGGTTCGTGACGGGATTGACTTTATGCCATCTTGGAAAGTTTTCCTTGATGGTCTTTATTTTAAGGTAAACGAGCTAGTAAATACACATTGCTGTCTGGCCACTCTTCAAGGAAGGAATGTGCTTATGCCTATCTGCACATAAATCAGGTGATACAGATTCTACCAAACGGATGAATCGTATAAGTTGCCTTCAGTTGGAATTTATTTCAAAACTGCTTTTAGAGAAATCAAGAAGTTGTCAATTTGGGGCACATGAAACATAATTGGGTTTGTAGGGTGAATTAGGTTTCTTGTTTTTGCTTTCTCTCATGGTTTTTGAATGTCTATTATGGGAACTTTCTAATCGTACTCAGCTAGATACAGCTAAGGACTCACTTCAGCTATGCTCAAGTTATGTTGGATGGCAGCAGTGCTATTTGGCATTACTAATTTCGAATCCTTGGAATGTTTTTGATAACTTTTGAGTTTCTTTACCTGGTTTTCTGTCTTGGTTATAGTTCGTGGACATTGAAGCAACCTTTAATTAGCGAATTATGCATTTGAATGTGAAGGCTTATTGAAATCAGCCATGCCTAAGGTTCCATTTGTTTTCATTGGTGTGAGAAGTGACATGGGAATCAGATTCTCCCACTATCCAAAAAGATGTTTCTCTCAAAATCTTTGTAAGGCTAGAAAAAGCCAAAGAATTTCAAAAACTGTAGTCATAAATTTCACTACCTTTTCTTGTTATCCCTTGTGCTATTTCTTAAAAGTTGTTCTAATCTTATCCTAGCTGTCAAACGTGATCTTAAGATTAGTGAAAACAAATGGGGTCTAATTATCATTTGATTTTGTGATGTCTATTGAAATGATAGAATGCAATCTTAACGTGTTCATGCTATTGAGAATTTTCATTCCATCATCTAAATTATTGTTAAGAATAACAATTATTATCTTTTTATCTTAGCCCGGACCACGAAGTGGGCCAATTCAGTGCTACATTAAAAGGAACAAGTCAACGTCAACTTACAAATTATTTGTTGGGCTTGATTCTGGTAAGTACATCTTGGTCATTCTCTTTCCAATGTTTATAAAGGTATTATTGAGACCCTTCTGCAAGATTTTGTGGAGATTATCCTTATCAATGTCTTTAATTTCTTAGCTTATTTAGTATAAGCAATTTACCAAAGTACTTGCTTGTCCTATTTATGGATGTGCTACACTTGTACATTTTTTACCATTTTATATTACTGCAAGAATTCACCATGCTTCAGGAGTATATGCATTCTTTTTATCAGCTTGACATATTCAATTGTTCTTTAATGATGTCATTTTGTAATATTTCAGTTGCATTTGCCTTCCCATTTTTCTTAGGCATCAAATATGGAATATTTATATTTTGTCTTAATTAGTAAAGGTTTCTGACTTTTGTTTGTAGAGCTGGCAGTGCCACTATCTTGTTTCCTGCAATCATCACTCTCAGGTCCAATTTGAACTAAGATAACTGATTAATCATTTTCCATTTTTTATCTATGCAAATACATGTTTGTTAAAGAGCATTAAGGTTTACATAGGAGTAGCGTGGATTGTCATGGGGCTAGGGAAACTATCTTCCTCCCAGATTAATTGTCCGCTCTGGGTTAAGTGTCTTGGTCTTCTAAGTCCACATGCATGCCGTCTTTCTAACTAGTCTCGTGTCCAGTTCATAGCACCCATGTGGCCATTGTATGGTTTTGTCTCTCCATTGGTGGACATCTCTCTGATGATGAAGACCCATGAGTTCCATATTTTTTAGTGTGGGTCTAAATATGAGTGAGGAAGCCTTATAGACTCCTCCATCCATAGTTTGTGGAATTAGCTGACCTGGATCGGAATCAGCCAATTTTCAGATTGGGTTGGCACCCACCAATCCAATTTTGGCTTGGAGTCTTGATCTATGCCGTTCGCTATCTGGAATTGACCAAAATTAGTCGAATTGGTTTAAATCGGGATTGATTCGAAGCGAAACAGCCGATTCCAGTAGTTTGTTGCCGTGGCCTCTTCCCCAATAAGCTTTGGACCAGCTATGACGAATCTGTAAGGTTTAAAACCTAACCTTATGGAGGCAGAAGTCATTGGATCATAGCCTCACTAGGTCTGGAATGACTGTATTCCTAGGTTGGGGAAGGTGCCACTGCCGCGGTGGCCATTTCGGTCCTATTTTGGGGTTGAAATTGACCCCAAAATAGCTAGATCGGATTGGAATCAGATCTAGCTGCATATTTTATATTTTTTTATTTTTAAAATATTTTGAAGATCTGATCTGGACTGATTTTGGATCGGTTTTTCTTCCTGATCTAATTCAGATCAGATTGGAATCAACACCTACCAATTCGGGTCCTGATTTTGATAATGCAATCCTTGCCTCCTCATTTTGACTCGTCTTCAAATCTGCCCAACATTGTATTAGATTGAGATAAACACTAGTGTCATTTGTCACATAGCTGGCCAATCCCATGTATCCTGGTCCTTTGCACTCATGTGTAGCCTCTTTAGTTTGTCACATGTTTGGTCCATAACATTCACTTGGCCACTGCACAGTTCTGTTCCATCACCCCAGGTGAATGTGGGTGATGGGGAAAAAGGACCTAGACCTAAGGGATTTACTATGAGTCAAAGCACAATTAAAGAACTATAGCAGTTTCAATTCAGAAAAAACAGAAGTGACAGAAAGCAGGATGCTATGCTCAGTTATAACTAGAAATTGGACCAGCAAGCGATCACAATTTAAAGTAATTCAGGAATTAGGCATTAAGGAGATGCTTTTAAAATAAACCACACTAACAGGAAAAGTTTCAATCAATTAACAATCAGAATATGCAGCAAACAAGAAGGCTACTATATAACAATGATATATGTCAACAACATTCGTATTAAGTGGCTAGAAATCCTACCACTCAGGAACATGGCAAGAATGATTTGGCATAATAGAAAAACAAAATCAAGTATGTAAGAAACATGAAAGATTCAAGAGGTATCTTGCCACTTTAGGAATAGCAATAATTTGCCCATTTATAATATCCGAAATGTGCAAATTGTACCACCTTCCCTGTTCTCTTCAAATAAGGTCAGTGGAATGACCAATCAATAGAGAACTTTGACTTAAACAGGTTCCGGCATCTTGTATGTGAAATACAAGTCACCTGAGCAACCTAGAGGGAAATAGTCATCATATTCTAAAAAAAACAGCAACCAACCGATTTCCAACACTTTCCAGACAGATTCAACTCTGTTATAATCACAGATAGAATTCAATCTATCTCATATAGATCTGTTTTCAGTTTCCTCAGGAGATGGTAAACCAGCTCACACTTTCATGTTCTTATCCAATCAGTCAGAAATTGGAGATAAACCAAAATCAGCAACATCCATAGAAGCAAGCAAATCCGATCAGCAGACCAATTGGCAATAAGCAAGAAGATCAAACAGATCTCAATGAGCTGAGCTCATTTCCAAACCGAAATGACCAAAGAGACTGGAGACCGGACCAGTCCTGATATCAGATTTATTCATCATCATGTATGTTGTCAGAACAGGAGGACAGAAACCACCGGTTACTCAAATAATCGGACCAATGACTGGAATAGGACCAGTCTTCAGAGATGTACCATCATTCAGTAAGCAAAAGAAGATGGTTCTTTCTGTAAGCTCCTTCAACAGTAAATCGAAATAGAATAACCATGGTAGATGGACTCATAGGCGACCAACGGAACCAAATCCGGGCAACTCTCTATAGGAGCTATCAAATGTCAACCAACAGTTGATATGAACTAGTAAACAGTAGCTGTATATCTCAGTCCAGCTTACAGATCCACTGATCTACTATTAGGAGACTGAACATAGCATCGTAGGGATAGAGTTTACCGATTTGAAGTTGAGAAAATGTTCAAACTAGTTGAAGAATCCTTCACACGAACAGATCGGGACCTCTATTGAACAGAAACAGCGCTGGGAACATCAAGGAAGAAGTTCCACTTCAGATCGCCGGTCGGGGAGGACATATTCTGAATGTACCTTCAGCTGTAAGGATTTCCGACATAGAAACCAACTTCAGTTAGAGCTGAGCTGAAGGGGAGGAAGATCCGGCACAGAGGACGAAATAACAGCAACTTCGGTTGCTCGAGAATCTCTTCAATCTTGCTCGAACATAGGTTTTAAGAGAGGGGAAATGTAGATCAAGAGGAGAGGAACGTTTTTCTCCAAAGAAACTAACAGATTCGAGCTCCGGAGAGAGAGATCGAAGCTGTAGAAGAGGAACTAGGGTTTCGCCATCGCCGGAGGGAGGGAGGAGCTCGGCTGCGAATCGGCGTCGACTGTCGAGAAAGAGAGTGAACCGTGGGGCTTAGGGTGAATCGAGGGGCAAAGTCGGGAGAAGAGAAGTTTCCGGAAAACCATCTGAAGAGGCAGCAGGGGCAAAAGTGGAAACCGTGTATCGATTCAATTTTTTCATTGCATCATCCTCAATTATGTACATGTATGCTCCTATTTATAGGAGTGAAGCATCAATTGGCAAGAAATACCAAAAAAATGGAAAAAACACCAGGACATACCGTAAAATGCCAAAATTATAGGAATTGCATCAGAAAATTAAAGAAAATTACCAAAACATCAGTAATTACTAAAAAAAATTACTAAAGCCTGTTAAAATTCCAGAAAATTTCCAAGATGCTTCTGAAAATTATTTTGTTCATCATATAGTCTCAGAAAATTGTTCTCCCAGCCAAATGGACTCCAGTCGGCGTCGTCTACGCCGATAAGTCTTTTCAAATCGGTCTTTATTTCTGGTATCCTCACCAGTGGGCCTCATCAATCTTCTCTTATCCTCTAAAAGGTAGATCATGGAAATGGAGGGCGAACCCCTTGTGATAAAGGTCCAAGGAGTTCTTATTTTTCTAATAATGTACTAAATTTGAGTGAGGAAGCCTCACATGATGCATTGTGTCCTTGCCATGGTTCACGGAATCAGCTGATCCAGATCGAAATTGGTCCATTCTAGGATTGGATTGGCACAAGCCAACCCAATTTAGGGGGAGACTGATTCACCCTCAAATTCCCGCCCGAATCGGCCTGGATCTGGACTAATTCAACTCGAATCGGCCGATTCTGGTGACATACTCCAGAATCTGCCATCGTGGGCAGTTGTGGCACTGCTGTGGGTGCTTGAGTAGATCCATGGAATTAAGACATGGGATCTTGGTCCCATCGGGTCTGACAGAAGCGGCTCGGTGTCAATTTACCTTGAAAGCATTAAATTGGACCAGAATCCCATGGGAAAGCTATATGTAGGATTATTTTTATGTTTTTTTTATAGTTTTTGAAGAACCGATCTGGTCGAAGAGAGGGAGATGGAATAGGTGACAGAGAGGGCAAAGGACAATGGGAAGTGATGAGGTAAGGAGATTTTTAGTTGGGGTGGGGGGTAGGAGAATGTGGAGGTTGGGGTAGCGGGAGGAGATATGGGATTGACCAGGCAAGAGATGGGTACTTGGGTCTCGGGCTGCTACAACACCTAGAAAAAGGGAGAGATAGAGAGGGGGGGGGGACTTGGGGATGAAGGTTTAGGGAGATGTTGGATAGACTGGGTGAGATTGAAAATGGTTGGGTGCCCTTGGGCTACAAATACCTAGAAAAAGAGGAGAGAGAATTTGATCCACGGTCGGTTGTTTTAACTGTTCATTGTTGCTTTAATTTATATCTTCAAGATGGTATCTTCGTGCATACACCTGATTTTGATTTAAACCCACTTTTTCTTTCAATAACATGAGCTGCTTTTGCCCTACTTACCTGGACTATTTGGCTGACTCTGCTTGCACCACTTGGCATGAATATAACGAATGTGTATTTGTTTTTCTCTCTTCTGATGGTTGGATTTTCACATCTTTGGTATAACTTTGCTGAGTTGGTATCTTAAACTTTTATGCCTCCAGAGAATGGGAAGTTCCTTTTGTCTGCTCGGAAGATTAGACGCCCTACTCATGCAGAATACATTATATCCACGTCCGCAGAAGATATTTCTCGGAGCAGTGTTAGCTACCTGGGGAAGCTAAGGTAAATATTCTAACTTATGGGGTGTTTGATTGCATGATAAATTGTGTTTTTGTTACAATTTTGTAGCAAAATGCGTTAAAAGAGGTGTTTGACAACCATTACAAATTTATGTTTTTAAGAGATTTTATTCTTGGTCAAAAAAAAGAAGACGACCTCACCTCTATTTTTATCTTGTGATCCCCCTACCTTGTTTGGTCATCCATTGTGATCACTCTTTTTTGTTATCCCATCTCTCAAAACATGACAATTTTATGTTGTTGGCTGGTTCACACTTTATTTTTACCGTGAAAATGTATAAAAATTAATTGTGCAACCAAGCACCCTATAAGCTACATTGGTCGTGAATAATATTTCAGTTTTGAAGTGGTTGTATGTGGGATTCCAGCCTTCCCAAGCTCGGCTCTTTTTTAGCCGATAGAGAATCATGAGATAACTCTAGGTAGGCGTAGGTAAACTATTTCCCCACTATTTTTTAGATATAACTAATTCTCCAATTCTTTCTCATTGAACGGGTGTTTAGTTGGTTGTATTATTTGATAAACATCTAACGAGTGGAGTGCCAGTGCCTCTCCATCTTTTAATCTTCATTTTATGGTATTTATGTAGTCCGTATAATTTTAATCTCTCTTCCTCGTCTCTGGTAAAAGAAGCCCTTCTTGCACAAAGAGACTTCAGCTCTTTCATATATGCCAACCTCTTCTGCAGGTCGAACTTCCTGGGCACCAAATTCGCCATCTACGACAGCCAGCCTCCATACAGCGGCGCCGTGACATCCTCGGGCCGCTCCAGCCGCCGATTCTACAGCCGGAAGGTCTCCCCCAAGGTCCCCTCCGGCAGCTACGGGATCGCTCACGTGGCTTACGAGCTGAACATGCTTGGCACTCGCGGCCCGCGCCGGATGTGCTGCACCATGCACTCCATTCCCGCTTCCTCCCTGGAGCAGCCCAGCGGGTCGGTTCCGTCGTTTCGCCATGCCTGCCGCCGCACCTTGGACGAGTCCTTTTCCGGCACCACGCCCTGCCCGCCCGACAGCGTCGCAGCCGGGGACGCGAGGTCGTCGGATTCGGCGAGTTTTGCCGGCAGCACGAGGTTCGCGGACAGCTCCAGGTTCACCGGCAGCGCCGCCAGGTTCACGGAGATCTCGGTCGACGTGGGCGGAAAGGAGGGGCCTCTCATCCTGAAGAACAAGCCCCCGCGGTGGCACGAGCAGCTGCAGTGCTGGTGCCTCAACTTCCGCGGTCGGGTAACGGTCGCCTCCGTCAAGAACTTCCAGCTTATTGCGGCCTCGGGAGAGCCGCCGACAGATCATAACGCCGCCGCCGCCGCCGATAACAATAACAATAACAGCGCCACCGCCGCTGCTGGGAGCTCGCAGGCGGGGCGGACGGACCACGACAAGATCTTACTCCAGTTCGGTAAGATCGGCAAGGATGTGTTCACCATGGATTATCGCTACCCGCTGTCTGCTTTTCAGGCGTTCGGCATCTGCCTGACCAGCTTCGACACCAAGCTGGCCTGCGAGTGACGCAGCAGCGGAGGGGGGCGAGCGTCGTCGACGTACGTCTGTGTTGCGCGGTGTTGTAGCGTGATGAACTTGGCTTGTTTATGCTGGATTATGTATGGCGGCAGGGAACGATCCTGAATTGCTGTGTCTCTGTGTGTGCGCGTGTGTGAAGATCGACCATTAAATTTCTATTGTGTTTAGATCAGACAGTTAAAACATGAATGTGTTATATCCACATGCTTGGTATTTGATGCCCCGTATTGCATTTTAAACTAGTCTACCAACGCATTTTGGTGAATCAAAATGACAAGTTAAGTTGATTAACTAATGCGTGTTTTAATAAAATTTAATGCTTTTTTACAAGATGTAAGATTGAGCCAAAACGAATGCCATCGTAGTTTCTCCTTCCTATTATAGTTTGTCACGAAGCCTCTGTTCGGTTAGGCTATTAGAACTGATATTATATCAGTTTTGATATCTTATTTTTTCAGAACAGAATGTCAATAACAAAATTAATAAATGTGTGGACATTCGTGTTTGAATTCATGTCTATTAGGAATTTTATTATTGAGATATATAAGCATATTATTTATATCAGTATTGATTTTAAAATTTGTAGTGTCATAAGATATTTAATAATATTACGAAGTCAATGATAAAAATAAAAATGATATTCGATTGCTTAAAATCAAGTGGACTGCCTTTTACACTGAATGAATCTGTAGACAAATTTGACACCCACTCAAATAAAAAAAAATCAGATAAACTAAAACATAGTGCAAGAGATGTGATACGACAATTTACGTGAAGATCCTAAAATCAGGGGGAAATCACGTGGTAAATTTGATCTGCTAATAAATAAGGTAATGCAATAACATTTATCATCACATGACAGTATTAGAGTCTTGATTATGACAAAAATTAAAGATTAACACACTTGTCCCTTGAGGGAAGAAAACGCCTGATGAAAATGTAAGAGATGTAAAACTTGAGAAGAGACTGGTCACGTGCCAATTTATTAACTCTGAGCTCATAAGAGAGTACTCATGCTACTCGATTGTCCAATGTTAGTCACCTCTTCACATAGCAACTATCCTTACCATGTTTCCACATTTCAAGTACTTCCACCCTTGATAGATTAATATTTATCATCGTATGATAAGAATTCTTGTTTGTGTGAGCTTTCTCGGCCGGCTACGCCCTTTTATATCTCCCTTCACAGGATATGTTTTGTCAACTTTGATTTAATCAGAATCGAAACCATTTAATCCTCGTCAAAATTAAAATCTAAATCTGAAATAGGTAATCCTGTTATCGAATCCAACCATGTTCGTAGCCAAGTATTCTTATTGAGTGAGATCACTCTGTCGTGCTTTGATATTTCTTACCGAAAAAGTAATGCAAATGATATATTTCCACCTGAGTGAACGAATATGTAGACAAATTTTAATTTTTCACTCACACATGCAAAGAAAATATTCAATTTAATAAATTATAATACAATAAAAGATATTAAGATTCATGTGAAAATCCCTAAAATCACACAATTACAAAATAAATCTGATTCTCTAACCAATAAAACAATTGAGTGACACTTGTCTCCACCAATAATATATAGAAGGGTCGCAAGAATCAAGGATTAACACACGTGAACTCTAGGGAAGAATATCTTGCAAATTCTATAGATGAGGTAACCTCTCTCTCTCTCTCCCCCTCTCTCTCATGGCCGAAAACCCGTCCACAATGAACAACATTTGAAGCAGAGTTGTAAATAGGTTGGATTCGATATGCAATTTTGATAAAGATTAAGGTGTTTCAATTTCGATAATTTTAAAATCACTATATTCAAATTTCAATATAAGAATTCGAACTAAATTTAATAATATTTGAATACATATTATATATTCAGTTGTATTTAAAAATAAGTTGATAATTCACTTATAATTACTAAAATTCGATATAATTTCTTTAACATATTTTTACCATTTATATATATATCGTATTTATAATTTATTTATTTAATTTTATTTATATATACTTGTTATTTTATCGAAGTTGGATAGATAAAAATAGAATCAACCGACAGATTTTGTTAAGTTATCGGAATATCCGGTTCTAATAACTTATAGGAATACAAAAGGAAATTTTGAATCCCTTAAATTTTATCGTAATAGAAATCGGAAAACACTATTGCTTTAATTACCTTTGTGATTGTTTGTCGATTTTGACGTCTAATCTCTGAATCGGTTGTAGGTTAGACCTTCCTATCATTTTGGCAAAAAAAAAAAAAATCCTAATGGGGTGTTTGGTTGCATGATAATGAATGTTTTTGTTTTAATTTTTAAAAATTGTAAGAAAACTTGTTAAAAGAGGTGTTTGGTAACCATGATAATTTTATGTTTTAAAAGTGATTTTTTTCTTAAACAAAAAAGAGGGTCTCACCTCTCTTTTTTTTCTTGTGATCCCCCACTTTGTTTGGTCATGTGTGGTAGTTACTCTTTTTTGTAATCACATCCCTCCAAACATGATAATTTTATGTCATGAGTTGGTTCACTTTTTATTTTAATATAATTTTGTATCATGAAAGTGTACAAAAAATTATCATACAACCAAACACCCCATAATATTTGATTCGGTGAAAGGTTTGACAGTTCAATATGACAGGAATCTTTTTAAAGAAATCAAATGCCTTCTAAGCTCGGAGAATGTAGCATATAACTTTATAAATATACATATATATATATATATATATCACACCAGCTTAGATGCATCTAAATTAATCATCCTTCATGATTGGCACCATGCATGTCCTAGCTAGTCTAGCTTCTGCGGCTGTGAGCTTCTCTTCAGATCCATAACATTCTTACGATCATCTAATAATTTTGTTCTACCAAAATCAAAGATGATCCCATTCAGTCCCTTTTCCCTTTAAAAAGGAGAAGTTTCATAAGATAGAGAGAGCCAACTTTAATTTCAGGCCGCGATCATAAACTAGTTGATTGCTTTGGTCATCTCCGGTGTTTGCATTTTATTTCAGGCCGCGATCATAAACTAGTATTTTATAAAACTAATAATGTGATCACCTCAGCATTTTATTCCACCATGAATATTTTATAATCCCCGTGAATCTCTCGGATTATCTTTGGGCCTTCTATTTGGGCTAAACGGTTAATGGGGATGTTTGGTTGCCTGATAAATTTAAGTCTTTGTTACATTTTTTATAACAAAATTTGTTAAAAGAGGTACTCGACAACTACCACAAATTTATATTTTTGAATAAAATTTATTTTTAGACAAAGGAAGAAGTACTTAACAAGATTACTGTTCTCTTATAATTGGAGGTCTATGATATATATATTTATATACACGTATATAAAGATGGGGTGAGTTAAAGAACTGATAATAAATAGTAAAAAGGGCAAGCTAGCGAGCCCCTTGTTTTGGTTTGGAGTATAGTTAATTGCTTGATTCAATTTCAACGAAAACAAGTCAACTTGCATGATTAGCGAGCAAGAAGATGATGCTGTTTAATTGGCTACTTTAATGTTCTTTGTTTTTGGTCTTGACTTATTAGTGGTACTGTTTGGGCAGCAGGGGAAATGCCCTCGACCGGGCGTGCCGGGTTCGAACTAGGGAGCTGCGGGACCGGATCCTCCGTGCACCTCGGTGTGCACCTCAATGCACACCACTTTGTAAATCTATCTTATTACGTGATCAAATAAGTCATTTTAATCATTTTTAGGATTGTAAATATAAATGTATATTATATATTGATAAAAATAAAGTAATATTAATATTTTTGATTTATATTATTTTATAAGTTAATTATATATTTAATCTAATTAAATATATATATAATATTTAATGTTGATTTACATAAAATATAACATCACATAATATACATTTATATTTACAATCTTAAAAATGATTAAAACGACTTATTCGATCGTGTAATAAGATAGATTTACAAAGTGGTGGTGTGCATTGAGGTGCACACCGAGATGCACGGAGGATCCGGTCCGGGGAGCTGCCGCCCAGTTGGGCGGTTGACAATAGATTGTGTGGCATTGCAGGGTGCCATCTGTATATTCTAGACGGATATTGTTTCCTTCCCACTCTACTTTCATAAATATAAGATAATACGTGCCAAGCTTAATTTCATCTGACCCGCCTCGTCCAAATTGAGCTTATTCAATGTGCTCTCCGTAGAGAAAACAGAGGTCAATGCAAGCAAGAGGATGCCCAAGTGGTGGAAAAGGGATGACGTTTGGAACAGTGGTGTAGCGCGCGCACTAGAGAAACTAGACATGATCCTTTAATTTACTAGCATTAATTATTTTGGACTGAATAGCTGCCTTGATCTATTGATGAAATCTTAGTAGCATGTGTTAGCTTCTTTCAATTCTCTCTAACTTGAACACAAAAATATGAGCTTGGTACGTGTTGATCTTTCTATCATATATTTATTACTTTAGTAGGTTTCACCTGATTTATGTCTAAGTTAGATAAATACCCTCTAACCTCTACCTTAGATTATATCCATGTGTTTCTCTTCTCTCGTACGTCCTCCAGCGGGAGACTCAGGTGGTTCAAACCTGGGATGACGCGCACATGAGGTCACAATTGTTTTGGCTTCCCTTCGAAAAAAAAGTGTTTCTCTTTTATCATTTTGTTTGAAATCCTTAATGTCTAAATTGAAGTAAATACTGATCTACAACACTTATTAGATGATCTCCACTATCTATTAGTATGCATTAATTGGATATGCATCGAACAAGTGTAATTATGGTACATGGTAACCACCCAACGAGTTGGTGTTTAGTGTGAATTGGTTGAAATTGGAAGTCAATTCACACTGCATATATATTACTAATTAAGTAAACATATACGATGCATTGCAATTTTCTCTCCGATGTCAGTCAATCGATGTAATGACCGGCTAAATCAGTTGATCGACCCAACAACTATGCTAATTCCCAGGAGGTCACTCATCCTCCATGGATAGCACACTTAATTTCAAAGTTCTTTCAACCCAACTTCCAAAAAATAGTTAACCGGCGTTGTTGGTAGTCCAATGATTTAATCTCTAAACATATTCATAAATCGGGATGTCACAATCTATCTCCTTAAAGACTTGACGTCCTCGTCAAGACCACACATATCATATACTCAGGTGAGTCACATGGACCTTCCGGATGGGTCAAACTCTAATACCATATGTAACAACCAACTAAATCAGTTGGCTGACTCAACAACCGTGCTACTTTTCAGGAGGTCACCCATCCTCCAAGTATAACATGCTTATCTTCAAAGTTCTTTCAACTCAACTACCGAAAAATGATTAATTGGTGTTCTTGGTAATCCACTGATTTAATCTCTTAACATATTTATAAATTAGGGTGTTACAATTACCTAGAACATGTAGGAGTGTAGCACCAAATCAATAGATCAATCTGAATTCTCTTTCCCAGGTTTAAGGTCACCATGTCAAGATTAGATTGGCCTTGCCAAAATCAAATCAGATCGATCAACTCTGGCCAATCAAATCATGCACTCCATGGCTTTAATCATTCTGTTTTCCTCACCGAATTCTCATAACAACACCATAAGGCAAATTATTTGAAGTAAATGTTTCTGCTTGTTTATTCAATATCTCGTGTGAACGTTTATATTTAGGAGTAATTTGGAGTTTAAACATAAAAAAGACCTAACTTGGAAAGTTCAGCTACCATATATAACCTAGGTCAGTTGGTTCAGTGTAGGTTGGTATGTCAAAAGGACCAATTTACAAGAAGTAAAAGCTTAATTCCTATCCTTAATGAGCTCAAGTCATCCAAGCTTTATCCTGGATAAAGAAACTAAGAATTATTTGATCACTATTGAACAGAAATCTATTTTTACAAAAATCATGGCTATGAAATAAAGAACATAGGTTGATATAAAAATGAAACTCGCACGAAAGAAAAAAAATCCTCTCTAATGCATACTTGATTAGAACAAACACCACTCGATGGTTGCACTAGTTTACCACCTTATTCTTCAGGATTGTACTTAATACTAATAAATGTGTGGAGAATGTCTAAGACAACACCTTATTCTTCACTGCATTAAGTATCAGAACAAAATTAAAGGACTAGAAGATTTTGAAACGGGTGTGTAGTTTTTGTTGTTGAGGAAAAGACATCATTTATATCCTTGTTATTTCATTGGTTGCCATTTATTTTTTGGACAAGGATGATAAAAATCTTATCACCCTCGTTAGCTTTTATAATAGCAGTTAAAACGATGGATTTATTATTCGATCATTGATCCTCATATATGTACTATTTTGTTATCCACAAGTGGGTTAGATTAAGATTAGATATAGATAAACATGTATCATTGTAATTAACTAGAGTCAATACGAGACAATAGATGAATTCTAATTAGAAGTGTCCTAACATCATTTAGTTTTCTGGTTGATCTTTTAATTTATAAATAATTGAAGCCCATCGCTCATTCAAAGTGTTGATTAAAATAAGTTAACTAAAATAAATAAATTAAAAACCATAAATGATATCTTACTTAACTGTCGATCATGATTTTCTATCATCATGATTGAATGGTTAAATTTTTTACTTGAGTCACCAAAGATTTTTTACTGGTTGTACCTTATGCTTTGACTATTAATTTATGGATCATGGATATGATGGTCTAGTACAACTAATGTATTAGGTGCAAGAAAAACTTTGTGAAGGTAATTGAGCAGAGAACAAGAGATCATTCACTCTCGGTAAATGAGAGAGAATGTCTATAAAATAGTATTTTAAATCTTTGGCTAAGATATACAAGATAATTGAAAAAGAGTTTTTCAATTGAACTGCTGATGAGTGCAAGATCTTAGAGCGTAAGTCTACTAAGGGATTGATAGTTGATGCCATATTCTTATCTAATCAGGGTATTGGATGGACAAGAGTTTATATCCACGTGATAACTGATGATGAAAATTTTCAATGGAGATAAGATCATTCCCAAAGTCGTTTGAGATCATGAGATGTGACTTGGATCATTTATGATCAGAAAGTCATTAAATCTATTATTAAAAATATATTTAAATTAAAATAAGTTATTATTTTAATTAAGATTCAATTAAATAGACTATTGGATCTAGTGGGTCACACACACATAAAAATAGATCTGTAAGTACGGGAGCATTAACATAATTTATAAAAATTTTATGTTTTTATGAAACATTTTAATTTATCTATGAATACAAGAATTTGGCCAAACTCTATCAAGTTAAGGGGTCTAATTTTGTAGCCAGCTGCCTCTTGCCCTCTCTCTCCTCTTGGAGCACATTTTTTTATGGTGGAGCTCCATCCAGGTTGAGTTGAAAGGTTTGATGCGTAGGAGAACCTATTCGCGGTGGAAGTTCATGTGAATACAACTAGATGCCATGCACTTAGATAGTGAGAATGTGTAATCTTCATTTCTTCATTAGACATGAGGAATTAGTAAAATCCCTCAAAGGTATTTTCGATTTGGTTTGATTCCAGTTTCTAGTTCCGATTGAGACAAAGACTATGATTTTTCAAAGGAATAGTTACTTCTACTACACTAAAATTTTTAGGATAATTCCTTACAGCTGCTACCTATAGGATACAGGATCCATACAACTCTATTGTGGGAACAGTTAAAGAAGAGATGTTCCAAAGATTCCCTGTCTGAAAAATAGTTATTGCAAATGGGATTAATATAAGAACACATCTTGTGAACTTGAATATTAGTTGGAAGATTACCCAAAACCTTGTTTAAAAAGAACATAATACACTTTTGAGAAAGCACTTGTCAACAATCGGGTGCCAAATGAAATGCCAAGTGTGAAGATCCGAAGGCCCAGTAAAATGACCATGTCATGGAGAAACCTATAAGCTGATTTAACAGTGAAAATACCATCTTAAGTGAAGGTTCAAATAAGCTCATCCGCAGCCAAGGTGGCACAAATAGGAGTTTGCAAGATTTATATTGCAGATTGCTCATCAAACGAATTGTAAATAGTAGTCAACTTCCAAACCTTATTACCGATTAAGTCCTTGGCAAGATAAGGAAGGAATTTACTTGAATTATTGAGAATATGAGGTCCCTGACCATCAAGTAACTAATTATTGAGAATAGGATATTTACCTCTGCCCCATTTTTAACCTTCCAATGACCACTGTTTAAGGGAGTCACTAGCTAGGGAGATATTTACACTTTGATTTACTAGAGTTTCTCCCTCTACTCATCTCGTATGCACGTGTATGTGTTTAACTCGTACGTATTAATTAATTGGGATCAATCTACTTCCCCAACTTTTGGTATCAGACCTGACCATATACATAATTCACATACAAGAGTCAAAATAACCAAGTGTGACAAGAGGGGCTGGTGCTCCCAGTACTGACTGACTTGTAGTACCGGAGTTCACATTATAGATGAAGTGGCAAGTTAGCAACTGCCAAATATCAACAATGAGCTATGATTAGTTTGGGAAGGATGAGAGGTACGGTTGCAAACTTGTCGGATTTAGCCGTGGAATCACTTCCAATTTCTACGAGGAGTTGAAGTGTTTCGATTTTGATTCTGATAATTTTGGAACCGCCGTGTTCTGATTTTTATTTCGTTATCAGAATCGAGTTCAATAACTTTTGGAAGGCATGTTGTATGTTAATTTTTATTCAAAAATAAGTTAATACTTCACGTATAATTACTAAATTTTAATATAATCTATTAAAAATTTTACTTTTAACATTTTATCACATTATATATCATATTTTTTATTTTATTTAACTTTGTTGTAATTAATTTTATTTACATATACTTATATCAAATAAACAGAAATTGAAACAATTAATTCAGATTCTGATTCCGTTAAACTGTCATGCTAACTAATTTCGATTTCAATAATTTATAATATACAAAAATAAGTTTCAAACGCATTAATTTTTATCATAATAGAATCGTAACTTCAAAATATCGAATTCTGTTGACACTCTTCTTGTCCAAAAGTGGAATCGATCTGGCTAGATTAAAAAGCTGCAGGCCGCATTGGCAACAGTTGGATGAGCGCAACTGCGAAGGCTTGGGATGATTCTAGTGCTGCATGTCCATCTAGCCACCCACGTAGGCCAACGATGGTGGTGTAATTAATGGCGCTGCTCTGCACACACCGGAATTGAAGGTGCAAAGGGACACTCAACACATCACGATGGTGAAGAAGATCCTACTTTCCGGGGTATTTTTAACTTCGAAATTCTTTTTAAATCGACCTTTGAAAATGGTTAACCGGAGTTATTTTTTATTTACATATTTAATCTTTTAAGACATTTTCAGACCAGGGTGTTACATTTTTTACTATATTTTTGCGTTGACACACACACACCAACAGCTGATCAACCGAGAGGCTCTCTCAGGTGGGAACGAAGGGTCTCAGCTCTCTGCTTCCGCAGGACACGGAGAACATAGCCGCAAGAGAAAAAGAAGCTGAGGCATATATATATATATATGTATATTTATATATGTGTATGCAAGGATATGATTAGGCATATTGCATGTGAGATCACCTGGTGTGCTTCCATCCAAACTAATATATGTGATCAGTTCTTTCAACAGAGCGCTGGCGTGGTGGAAATCCGACCGGATGAGGATGAAGGTGTCTTCGCAGAAGAGAGATAGGGACGACTGCGGCGGTATTTTGAAATGATTGAGCAGACTTGTCCCATGGCCATTAATCTTGGACTTGGCTATGATGATATATATATATATATATATACCGTGTGCCGTGTGGCTTCTTTATTCGGAGACGGTGGGAATAATAATCAGCATAAAATATGTGCCCTGACAATCGGTAATCAATGTTTTGGGTCCTTTAACGGCTGATCTCTGGTTTTTGTGGCCCCCCTCGCACTGCATATTCCAAGCACATATCTCTTCTGTGTATACGGGCAGAACGAGAGATAGCGAGAGAGAGATGGATAGATGAGGCTCGTCCTTCGCGATCATGGTGACGACGCTGGTTTTCTTGATGACGCGGTGGCTGACGGAGCCCGGCGGACAAGATAAAGTTTTCTTTTTTGCTTAGAGTGAGAGAAACAGGGCAGGAAACAGCGTTACCGTCGCTATTATTGTCTTGTTCTCGTTGTTGTCTTCGTTATCGGAATTACTTGGATCCCTAGCTATCCTGCGTACAGTCAGAGGCATATGAAGCTTGTATATATATATATATATATACATGTTTGGTTTTGATAATTAACTTGAGTACGTGGTCGTGATGGACAAATTTAATTCGCATTAAACGTTGCGAAAACAATTGGTATACGCACACCATGACCAATTCTAATTCTAGATTTAGAGACGTCGACTACGGCGATGACGATGACCGTATTTATATCATGACGTACGATGAGCTCAAAGTTTCGTTGTTCATGAATATATATATATATATGTGGTTGAGAGAGATGAGAGGGAAACCGGAGAGAGCTGTGGCCAGCGTTGCGTGTTAATAATAACCTCTTTGGTTACATCATTTGATATTTATATAATTATCAAATTTTAAATTATTATTAACGACAATCACCGAGAAGCATTTGACTTACAGTATCAAATTTGAAATTTACAATCAAAACAAAATATTAACCTTCAAAAATATATTAATATTGATATTCGACTCACGGGTTTGATCGGGGAACAACAACCCAGCTCTGCCCCTGACGACCGTGGAGGGGGGGGAGGGTCTCCGGACATCAACAGCCATGGTTGAACAAGTATCAAGCAATCTCTACCATCATTATTTAGGCATTCATACACGCACAGTACAGAGCAGAGCATCTCTCCTTACATACATCATCGGCGGAAAGAGAGGAAGCCCGTAGTTTTGTCACGCCATAGAAACTAAGTCCTACAAAAATAACCCCACGCCAGGCCAAGGAGTGATATGACTTCTCGCTTGTCCTTGGTTATTTACACCGATAGATAACAAGTATAGAACCTCCTAGGAGCACCAGATGTGTCATGCAATGACACCGTACAGAGACGGAAGAAACGACGGGATGGCCTCGAGCTCCCTTCCTCGGCGGAGGGCGCGGGGCTTGGGGTGCCTCACATGACGGCGCAGGCGTTGGGATCCTCCTCGCTGCTCCGGACGACGTAGTGGGTGGTGTAGTGGGGGTTGTAGTCCTTGTACATCTCGAGGAGCTCGGCAATCTGTTTGTTGGGGTCCTTCTTCTTGTCGGCGTCGTCCTTCTTGCCGGCGTCGTCCTTCTTGGCCTCCTTGGCGGGGCCGATGGACACGATGCCCGTTTGCCAGGTCTTGCGCAGCTTGGCCACCACCTCCACCGGGTCGACCACCCCGATCACCGTCATCTTCTGGTTCTTCATGTCCATCGCGACGGAGTCGATCCCTGAGGGGGGGGGATGATCGGGGGAATTTCACGGCCGGGGTTAACATCGCCGATCGCGGATTGGGGAGGGGGCGGCGGAGGAGGGGGGAGGGACCGAGAGAGGTCTCCGGCGGCGGCTGTTACTTCCTTACCTGAGATGCCCGCCACGGCTTTCATGGCCTTCTGCTTGTCCTTGTCGTCGTGCAGCACCAGCTTCAGCACCAGCTTCTGCTACCGGCGGCGATTCGCCGGGCCGGAAAAAAAAGCGACACAGAGGAATCAGCGCGCCCCCTTTTTCTGCCCAACGACCGCGGGAGCCGTAGAGACGCAGCACGTACGTACCTTTTCCGCCATGGGGCCTCCGGAGCTGTTGCAGAATTGCACCCGGCAGTAGAGAGGCAAAGAGGAGGAGGCGGCGGCGGAGCTTGACGGAGGCAGAAACAGAGGGCGGGGCAGGGCTTCAGTGTCTCCCGTTGGGGGCGGGTCTTGACGAGAGGGAAGCGGGTACAAAAAGGGGTTTTTTTTTTTAAATAACACTCTCTACCATTTTTATTGCAAGTTGAACGTATTAAAGTTTCTTTTTGAAAATTAAATTAACACACAATGCCAAATTATTCAAATCCAATTTTTATAATCAAAATCGGATTTCAAAAAAAAAAAAACGACTCCTAACCCAAGTCGAATCAGAGTCTAAATTTTAATTTTTTAAAGGTCAAAATTTTAAATTTCGACGAAATTGATTTTATAAAATTTAATTGTGATTTAAATTATGAAGGCCGGGTTTGATAATTTCAACTTTAATAGAATATGTTAATTTTTTGAAATAAAAAATTAGTGCCTTAATCTTACGAATAAAATTTTAAAATATGTTGATTAAAAAATACTCGGTATAAAAATTGTAGCGCAGAAGGAAGAAGAGGTCAAAAAAGGGCATCTCCCTGCGCGAGATAGCGCCAACGGTGATGATGGTGGGTTTCCACGATCGGGGATCCAAATCAGGCATATCAACGGCCGAGATCTCACGCTCGGAGATGCTTGAACCCGAAGGAACCTAATTCCCATTACAATACAAGAACGATAAAGGGTACTTACTGGTTTTGGCACGTCACTGATATTATCCGTTTTGAGTATCCATGAGATATACATTTATAGCTTAGAAGTCCAGGATGTTCCTGGTAGTTTTATTTTTATTTCTGGCTGTCTGATGTGGTAATACGCGGTGAAAGTCAAGACTCGAAGAAGATGGTAAGATAGCATAAATATGCCTCTTTTAAAAATTTTGAATACCGAATCATGTAACTTTTACTCCTCCATTGTTAGATAGGGACGTGTAAGAGTCACGGGTGGTACCCAGAAGAATTTACAAAATAACACATACACCCTTTATTCGTTATTTTGTTAATTTCGCATTTTTGTCAAAAATATGTATTCCAAAATCCCAAAACTGAATGGCGCGTCAAATAACGTTTGAGACTATCTTCTACAATTATATATATATCGATATAAAAATAAAATTTAAAATAAATTAGATATTTTTTGTGTGACTAGAAGCAAGAATATAAGGTATGTCTGAAGAAAATTTTTAATAGAATATACACGTTTCCAAAAAGATACGGCGATAAAAAATATGTCAACAATCTATCCAATTTTTGTATTAATCTGACAACATGCTATTGATTGGTAGTTTCAAAATATTAAATATTGATTATTCAAACTATTCAATCTGAACTATTCATAACTCAAACAGTGATGTCGGATAAATAGATAATTAACTATTTTAAATACTTATCGCCCAGCATGGCGAAGGGTCGCTTAATTCGCGTCGACCACTGCGACAGTGCTAAAAAATTAAAAATAATTGAGATTAAAATTATTTTATCCAAAATAAACATCATTTTTTCGATAACATAGCAAGAATACTATTATATTCTGATTTTTTTTAAAAAAATTAGCAGGTTCCCAAACCAGATAAATCTGGCGGCTTAATCAATTTAATTCTTGTTCTGTGGGTATCAATCTGATTTAGATTGAATCGGATCGATTCGATTCCGAGTGATCCATCGAAAGAAATAACGATCCGAAATCGTTCCGAATCGATCTTTCAAAAAGTGATAAAACTTAAAAAATATCAAAATAATACTTTAGATCAGATTTCGATCTTATTTAGAGTATTTTTGAAGCGAAATTGACCTGAAATTGCCCTCGAAATGATGCCGCGGAGGCTGCAGAACCGTCGTGGAGCCATTTTCGGACGATTTCGACATGGAATCACCAGAATCGACTGATTCGAACGATTTCAGCTCCGATTCTATCTAAAATTACCGATTCCGATGGATATTTCCTCCGAATTGGTGATTCCGTCGAGAATCGGATCGATCATGACCGATTTGACCCAAAAATCGACCGATCCCGATCCAGATCAACCGATCCTGCAACTCATGTCACCGCGTGTGCGAAACAATCTCGCCTCCTAACCGGAAATAGTCACGATTTTTGAATCATTTCGGTGAATGGTTATTAAAGATGACTGAACTATTATTAGTAAAATAACGAAACGTACTAGATTTAGATCAATAAAATGTCATTAACGACTCAACAATAATTCATTAATATTATTTACTGTATCGAAAATATAAATGATTAAATTATTACCGATGTTTTACTATCCGATGGTTGAAATTTTTTCGAACAATGATTCATTGAATCGCTTTTGAACTGTCATTCAAATGGCTCTTGGAAACCGTGATCGATTTCTGACGAAGCTGTTTTCGCCGCGAGGGAGCCGAGGTGACGGGGTAGGTACCTCGCCGGCGGCGGCGGAGGGGAGGGATGACGCGAGGAAGAAACGTGAGCCGGTGGCGACGACCCGTCGAGCGCCTCCCGCCGATTTCTTCCACGGGTCCGGCCGCCTCCGGTGCTGGCCCTTGAACGCTAGTTCGTCGACAACCAGAGAAGAAGTCGTCGTCGTCGTCGCCGCCGCCGCCGCCGCCGATGACTCCGAAAGCAGCGTCGGGCGGCCTCGCGGTACTCTTCAGGCTCGAAGAGTGGCGGTGAGACGTCTGGTGACGCGGGGATGGGTGGTGGAAGTGCAAGACATGACGCGGGTGTGTGTGTGCCACCCGACGGAGCACGAAGCAGGTCGGACGATGATGACCATGATGATACGGTCGTTCGTATCTTCTCCTGTTTAATTTAATCCAGGTCAACGGAAAACTGGTTATTTGATCACCCAAGATACATGCATATATGTACACAAGGGAGAATCACTGTCCACTCTATTTAACAAAATGAGTTTATCACAAATTTTATGGATCAAATTTTCATCTCATTTAATCCATAAACTCTTATTTTTCTTATCACTCGCTCCCGTGATCACCCCGAATTCATGTTTTGTCCTCGAAAACAACTAACTCGCGAATTGTCGATGAAGTTTTAATCGTAATACTTTTTCGTTCAAAATATAATAATATTTTGTTGTTAAGATATTTATACAATTAACGTGACAGACTAAATAGATTATTCTTTATATTTTATAGCAAAACATTATAATAAATATGATTCAAAAAATAAAATGTCGGTTATAATATTTTTTACTTTAAACAAAATTATATCACGTAGTTAAAATAATGTAAGTCGGACTCGAACCCGTTGTCGTTGTCGTTGGCGGAACAATCAGAAGGCCGCGGAGGAGGAAAGTGATGTCCTATTCGGTGTTGGTAACAAGTGACGGGATGGAGGATGAAACTTACTTGGAGACATTGTATGGGTAGAACTTGTTGTCGATGCCGTCGGCGGGACCATCGGGAGGCTGTCTGCAAGTCAGAATCGTACCCTGGTGACCCAGCATAGTGTTGCCCTCCGGGTAGTTGACCAGAACCTCCCGGATCCTTCGTGTGAGATCAACCTTCCAGTGACGAAGCAGCCGGAGAGATCGGTAACCTGCAGGAACTCATGTAGGACGGGGCTTCCGGTAGAAGGGTAGCGGAAGAGGTGGAGGAGAGGAAGCGCAGCATGTCGAGGCTGTCGTCGTAGGCAGCAGGGTACTGATGCTAGGGTGAGAGTCGGTCGACCGGAGGGGTTAGGGTTGATGCGCTTCTCCGTCGCGTAAGGGGGCTGCTGGCTCAATCACGGCGGATTGATAGCGTGGATGTGCTTCTCCGTCGCGTGGATTGATCCCACGATGGTAACGTCGGAAAACCACAACGGTAATGTCCATTTAACGTAGAGTAATATTAATTAAATTGATGATGGAGAATTTATCCGTGGGAAATCCACGTTATCTGGAGGCAACGAATGTGGACAGAATGAAGACCAGGTGCTTGTCGACGAAAGCAAGACTCCCACTTCTAATAGATAGATAGATTTAAGATGACCCCACTGATCCACCACTGTGGCAACGTCTGAGAGAGAGAGGATTCTGCCGATCAGATGAACCCAATTCACCTCTCAGATAAAACCAACTAAAACCAAGTAGATATAGTTTAGCTTAAAATAATACTCACTTGGATTCGGATTTTCAATTTGGTTTTGTTTTAGAAATTTTAAAATGAAACTCAACTTATAGTTGGGCCTGCTGAATATCGGCCTGTTGATGTATTAAGTGTAAAAAATAACTTGCGCGATTAATCATCTTTAGCTCTCTCTCTCTCTCTCTCGTATGCATGGTTGATCAAGCCAAAAGCTCAATGATCAGTTCTAGACTAGACATTTTATTTATACGGCATGCAGATCAACATATATAATATATGAGCTAATACTTCAACAAGAAAAAAATATATCTTGAACAAATCTGGTCAACCGAGGAAATCCGAGTCAACCATGTATTGGTTTGGTCCAAACATGACCAAAATCGAACCGAACCATATACATATACGTTCGATTTGTTTCAAAAAATTGAATAGTTATTAAAATTTTTGAATAACTATTCTTCTAAACAAACAATCAACAGTTAAATTTCGTTGGGTGCAGGATGACCATGAACTAGGCTGGCCCAAAACTTTGCGGCCTGGGTCTAATGTTTGGCTTAAGGCGTCTATATCCAGGTCCAAAATTTCAGCTTGCATGCCTTTAATTGGTTCATCAATAACTCTAGTCAAAGTGGGTCACATAAATCTAAAAGTTTATGACAAAGATTTATTTAAAATATTAATTTTATTATTAAAATTAATTATAATTTAATATTATAATAGAATTGTTTTTAACAATTAGATTTATAAAATTTATAAAAGAAAAAAAAATAGACAAGGCCAAATTAAAATCTTTTACCGGTCGGACTAGGCAGAGGCAACAACACAATATATGTTGGTTGGTCCAACAGAGTTCTAAAATTTTTGAATCAAGTCTTGACCTAATTGATTTCGGACCGGCTATACCCTTCCCGTTGACGCCTCGCGCCCAAAAGTGTAGCTACTCCCCCACAAAATAGATCTCTTAGCTTCTTTTCACAATGTCATGCAACTGTTGAACAAAAACCTAGGAAAGATATGTGTTATTCTCTAGCAATGTATATAAATATATATATATTTATAATGTTCCGGATGGCCTCGGATGATCAAAACTAGGAGTAGCCGCCGGTGTAATTATTCACTCTCAGTAAGTGAGGGAGGATGCCTATAGGATAGTACTCTAAATCTTCAATCGTAGTAGAGAGTACGATTGAAAAAGATATTTTTCAACTGATCTGATTCCAAGTATATTATCACAAAGTGTCAGTATACTAAGGGATTAATAGTCGATGTAGCATCTCTATCTGATCGGGCATTTGTTGAACGATAGTTTATAATTATGTAGTAACTAATGATGGAGAGACTCAATAGTGATAAAATAATTTTCAAAGTCATTTGAAATCATAGGATGCTGCTTATACCCTTCATGATTGAAAAACTATTAAATTTGTTATTAAATAATATATTTAATTTAAAATAATTTGTTAATTTAATCAGGTTTCAACCAGATGAATTATTAGGTTGAGTGGGTCACACACATGAGGACCGCTTCATATGTATGGGGGCATAGACATAATTTATAAAAATTGAGGTATTTCAATGCATTTAAGTTGTTTCTTGTTTAGTTATTGTTTGATGTCCTAGGCTAGCTTGTTGTCTTTCCACGTCATCTTCTTAGCCATGATCTTATTAGTGAGACCATCAGTTTCGAAGATATTCACACCTACATGGTGTGATCATCTGATCTTTAGGAAAAATGTCGAACTTTGCAAAGAGAGTTTAAATCTTTGTTAATCGATCATTAGAGACATGTAGGTCTTTCCAATTATGTGGCCATGCTAGGACAAATGTCAAAGACCATGAAAGTTATATTGTTTTGGTTCTCGTTGATCTTTATCTAGTGTGATTCCTTATATGATAGTACTTTATATACTTACGTGCAAACTATTTGTTTGAGGTTATTTGTCTACATAGTTTGTATGTTCTTTAGTAAGGCCTTGTTTGAGAGTTTCAATCACCCTTCTTTATGATGTTTCATTTTGGTTTAACAGTATGAAGGAGGCATGTGGTATTATTTGTCCAACAAAAGAAGAAAAGGAGCTCATGATCCGCACGATGGGGGAGGGTTGGAAACATTTGGGCATTGTGAGGGATAGGAAAAGAAACAAGCGTGCATTTGATGCAGGGGAGAAGAGAGAGAGAAACACACAAATTCATTTCCAATACCTAATATGGGATTGTTCCAACATGTCTCCTTGTGTGTCGGCCAAAATGTTTTTTGATTAGGCATTGCCACTAGATCAAAAAAAATGGGGTATGTGCACACAAGGCCAAAATTGAACATGATCTGATATCATGTTAAACAAATAGGTCATTTAACTCAAAATCTTAAGGTCATGAATGGAGTGGACACCATGATTATAGGTTCATAAATTATTTTCTAAGATTCAATATGAAATTATTCTGACATGCCCCCTCGTGTGCAGGCTAATATCCTTTTTTTATTAAGCACTACCACATGTTAGAAATATGAGGTACGTGCACACAAGGCCCAAATTGAACTAGCAGGTTTGGTTCAATGTTAAACAAATAAGTCATCCAACTAAAAACCATGAGGCTATAAGTGGAGGAGGCACCTTTCTTATATGTTCATAAGCTCTTTCCAAATATGTAATGTGGGATTATTCTAACACATCCTTGGTATACAAGTTGATATCTTTTTTGATTTGGCAATACCACAAGAACAAAAATACATAGTACGTGCATACAAGGCCCAAATTGAACTAATGGACTCTGATACCGTGTTAAACAAATGCACCAGTTGTTTAGCTTTGTACATAGCATGACATTGATCTTATTATAATTTTTTATTATCTTAACTGTCTATCACTTGACAATAAGGGGAAATGTTAGAAAAGTGGACAAAGTCTTACATGGATGGTTCTAAGAAGATTCATTTGCTTACATTTCGTAAGACCTTTAACCTCCAGGGTTTGTAAGATGTTGTTTGAGTAGACACCTTTCTTTCTTATGTGTTCATGAACTCTTTCCAAATACCCAACATATATGGGATTATTCTAACATATAAAAAACTGCGGTAGCAAAATATATATATATCCTCAGGAAGATAAATTAGGCTTGCATCCTTGCTTCTTCGTGATTGTGTTCAATGGTGCTATGATCACAATCCCTAAAGGGCGGTATGATACAAGATTAAATTAACTTGGCTTGTTCCAAAATTTAAGGGATAAATCATGCTTATCCTCTAAATAATGAATCCTGTACCAAACAGGCCCTTAGCTCCCACCTCAGATCAATTTATTCTTTCAGAAAGAACAACACTGGTGCTTACACGGAGCGATGGGTTTTTTGACAATCGACAAGGCTCCTCAAATACCGGAAGTTACTGCGCAAATGAGATCACTGTGTACGTACGCTGCTCGATCAAATGCGCCCCTATAGAACCACAGCACCCAGCGTTCAGATTAAGCCAAGAAGCATAGGGGGGCATCTCTTCTTTTCATGGTTTTGACTCCTTTCTGTTCGGCAGCCACACACATCAGCTGGCAATTTTGAAACATTCCAGGTTGCATCCACAGACGGGAAGGACGACGACAGCGCCCACTTGTGTCTTCAATGCACTCGAGCAAGTGGAGTACTGCCCGCAGGGCACTTCAAACGATTGGGGTTATTTGCAACACTCGCAAGTACTGTTTCCATGTGAGCCTTCGCCTTTATATGAATGTCCTCTTGCCTTTGGCATTTCAGGGTTCTGACCAAGGCAGCTAGCTGATACGGCGCCGGAAGACGCCTCGTATATAGCTTGGCTCTTGACACGTTCCTGCGAAGTTGGGAGCCATTACGACGCACTGATCCATCTCGGGAATGAGAGTAAATGTCATCGATAGGCCGGTGTTCACACTACAAGAAATAAAGTTATTAGGGACGGTTTAATTACAAAGTCGTCTCTATAAGAGTTAATTGCGAGGGCTTAAGCCGTCTCTATAAGAGTTAATTGCGAGGACTTAAGCCGTCCCTATTAAAGCCATCGACAAATACAAAGATATAAACGACGGCTCTATGAAGCCGTCGCAATATCGCTTATTAGCGATGGCCTAAGCCGTCGCCAAACCAGAAAATGCACCCGGAACACCCATCGGTAGGGGTGTTCATGTAAAACCGGTAAACCGGTAAACCGAACCGTTCGGTTCGGTTCGGTTTGAGAGAGTATGCATTCGGTTTTTTGAACCGAACCGAACCGATAATTTCTTATCGGTTCGGTTCGGTTCGGCACCTCCCCAAACCGAACCGAGCCGGTGAACCGGTTGACCCGATTTAATAAAGTTTAACCCACTTTATTTACATATTATATTACATTTAAATATATATTATATCAATTTTATATATGTTTTATTATAAATGTAAGTTAATTAGTATAAAGATAAAATTATATATTATAAATACAGTATTAGACTTTATATTAATCTTAAATAATTATTATAATGTATATTTTATTTTATTTTATTTTTATTTATTTAAATATACATTAAACCGATGAACCGAACCGAACCGAATCACAATCGGTTTAGGGCTCACTGAACCGGTTCGGTTCAGTTCGGTTCACCTTATCGGTTCGGTTTCGGTTTGGAAAAAAAGTGACCAAACCGAACCAAACCGAACCGTTTACACCCCTACCCAAACCGAACCGAACCGAATCACAATCGGTTCAGGGCTCATTGAACCGGTTCGGTTCAGTTCGGTTCACCTTATCGGTTCGGTTTCGGTTGGAAAAAAAGTGACCAAACCGAACCGAACCGAACCGTTTACACCCCTACCCAACTTAGTTAATAGCGACGGCTCTAAGCCGTCGCAATAAAAGTTTTCGACCGTTCAACGATCGACTCATTTTTGCGACGGCCTCAGCCATCGCTGTTATACTTAAACATACCAATTGCGACGGCTTCAGCCGTCGCCAATACGTTAAGGGTTTTCAAAACCCCATCGGCCCCTCTCCCTCTCCCCTTCCCCCGGCTTGCTCCTCGACGCGCCGCCGCCGCCGCCTTGCTGCCGCCACCGCCGCCGCGGCTTCCGCCACCTTGCGCCGCCGCCGGCTACCGCCGGCGCCCTCCCCTCGCTACATCCGTACGGGCGATCTCCTCCAATGTATATTTTAACCGAAATTATTTTATTCATTAGTTTCTATTTGAATTTTATTTAAAGTTTTATGAAAAGTGGATGTTTATTGATAAATCTTTCATTTCATATCGGCTAGGGTTAGTTGTGTGGCCAATCATCTAGCACTCGTGTGTTTTGAGACCATGTATTTTTTTTAGGAAATCATGATATATGCCAAATTAAGTAGAAATTATTTTAGTGTAATAAATTGTTTAGAAAGATAGTCGTATTGTAATGTGTATTAAGTCTTTTATAATTATATTATGCTGATTTCTTTATATTATACATCAGCATGAATCAAAAAGATCACTCGTATAGCTAAACGATCCGGCTTCTTCGGTTCGGTCTGAACCCCTCTTTAGATTCAATCGATTCGGAAGGCTCACAAATCGAATCAAACCGGACCGAACTGCTTAGATCGAATTGATTAAAACATTACATTATTATTAAGAAAAATAATATGTATATAGTTGGATTCGGTTTGATGGGTTATCTATTTGGTTTTTTGAACCAAACCGAACTGATAACTTATTATCGATTTAGTTCGGTTCGGCACCTCCCCAAACCGAACCGAACCGGTAAACTAGTTGACCCAATTGGACAAAGTTTGACCCACTTTATTTACATATTATGTTACATTTAAATATATATATTACATCAATTTTAAATATATATTATTATAAATTTAAGTTAATTAGTATAAAGATATAATTATATATTATAAATAAAGTATTACTTTTCATATTAATCTTAAATAATTATTATAATGTATATTTTATTTTATTTTATTTTTATTTATTTAAATATACATTAAACCAATGAACTGAACCAAACCGAACCGAACCACAATTGGTTCAAAGTTTATTAAACCGGTACGATCCGGTTCGGTTCCCCTTATCGGTTCGGTTTTGGTTTGAAAAAAAAGACTAAACTGAACCGAACCGAACCGTTTACAGCCCTAGTCGCGGCGCTCTGGAACTGAAAGTCCACGCGCCATTCATTGCTGCGGCTCACCGTCTGATGGGGTGTATGTAGTTGGATTTTTCTTTAACAAGGGTAGAAGATAAAAAATTTATAAGAATTTTTTAATGAAACTCAATGTCATTAATATGTTTATCTTATGTCGGCTTTAATTCTTATTTTCACGTAATTTCAAACGACATTCTCGTTCTAGACTTTCTTCTCTTGGAGGTGGTTCGGTTTGTATTTATTTTGTTTCGAGACTTTCTTATCTCATTGTTTATTTTTGTGCATATATATCTTTATTTATATTTACATTATGTAGGATGAGATGCGCCAGTTGATGAATGCCAATGCCCCCCAGTCAGAGGAATCAGATGCTCGGAATTCAGAGTATCCATTCTCTCCTGAGGATGCATTTATCACCGTGTTCGGCAGAGACAGGCCGGGACGGATCCGATGTGGGGGGAGAGGACAGAGTCGCAACACCCGGTATGGTGTATGCAGTGGAGGTGCGAGTACCTCTGCGGGTCCGGGCTAACAGGAGTTGGTGGACAAAGTCGATGCTCAAGCTACACAAATCGAGAAACAAAACTTGATGATCGACTCGCTCCAACAACAACTGGACGCCCAACGTCAACAGTTTCAAGAGTCGATAACACGGCTAACACAAGAAATGTTAGCCCAATTAAACAGTAGGCTCCCACCTGCAGATCCGTCTAGTTCGAGGCCACCCCAAGGCCGTAGAGGCGCACGGGGAGACGAGGAGGAGGACGACGACGACGACGAGGAAGCGGACGATGAAGAGCGTTCATTTGGGGAGGATGAGTGAGAAAGTTGTGTACTCTCTATTTTACATATTCTGGTTTTGTACTTGAGGCACTTGTTGTATACATAATACATTTTATAAATATGAAATTTTCTTATTAAAGAATGTCAGTGTTTCTTGTGTATGAATGAATGTCAATGGCTATAAGATTGTATATTCACGTATGTGTTACTACGTGAATACAATAGTGTGCAAAAAATAATTTCTTTTTAAAAAACTGTAATTTAATAGCGACGGCTCCCTAAAGCTGTCGCTAAAGTAAGTTTAAGCGACGACTGTGCATGTAATGGCGACAGCTCTAAGCCGTCGCAAAACCAGAAAATGCACCCCCGCGGCCGTTGCCGGGGCCAAAAAATGGGTTTTAGCGACAGCTCCTTAAGCCGTCGCTAAAGTAAGTTTAAGCGACGACTGTGCATGTAATGGCGATGGCTCTAAGCCGTCGCAAAACCAGAAAATGCACCCCCGCGGCCGTTGCCGGGGCTAAAAAATGGGTTTTAGCGACGACAGCTAAAGTAAGTTTAAGCGACGACTGTGCATGTAATGGCGACGGCTCTAAGCCGTCGCAAAACCAGAAAATGCACCCCCGGGGGCGTTACCAGGGCTGAAAAATGGGTTTTAGCGACGGCTGAGAGCCGTCGCTTATAATTACTGTCGTTTACTAGCGATGGCTTCAGTTAGCCTTCGCAAAAATGATTTAGAGCGACAGCTTGTGCGCCGTCGCAAAACCAGAAAACTGCACCCCGGAGGTGCAAAAATTCAAGTTTTGGCGATGGCGAGAAGCCGTCGCTAATGACTTTTACGGGTTTAAGTTTATTTGCGACGACTTAGAGCCGTCGCTAAAACTTTATGAGGGACGGTTGTAGCCGTCTCTAATAACTTAATTGCGACGGCATTGATTGTTGCCAATAATGCTAAAAGTGATGGCTTCTCGTTAGCCGTCGTCATTAAAATTGACGGCGGGCTTATTTGCGACAGCATTGTGACGGCTTAACAGCCGTCGCTATTAACTTCTGGCGACGGCTTTTGTATTTTTGGCGACGGCGATCAGTCGTCGCTAATGAGCTTATTTCCTATAGTGTCACATGTGTATCACAGCTCCTGTTTATATATATTTTGACCATCAGAGTATATATATACACACACACTGATAGATATATATATATATATAGAGAGAGAGAGATATATATATATATATATATATATATATATATAAGCCCTGGAGATGGGACGACGACGGCATTACAGAGTGTTACACCCAGGTGCTGCAGGAAGAGAAAGACGGCCTGTTGCATATCCTTCCAACCGCAAACATCTTGTCCAACTTTCCAAACTAGAGATTAAGGCCCCGTTTGGTAACACTATTTGACACCTCTATCATTATCAATTTTAAAATTGATATTCCAAGTAATCACTGAGAAGTGTTTGATTAGTAATATCAATTTTGAAATTGATAGTGAAAACAAAACACATTATGTAATACAAATGTCGACTTGTATCAATTTTGATATTGATACTCCAACCTTTAAAATTATCAATATCAATATTAATATAATATCAAATTTAAAACTCTAATCAAACGGGTCATAAAGAAAATGATCAAGAGGGCCAGTTCCCGTCCGTTTGCTTGCCCAGAAATGCCAAGATTATTGTGGACGCGATCAACGGCACGGGACCGGACTGCTGGAAAGCTCAAGACTTTATCAACTAGTGCCGCCGTTTTTTGGAAGATAGCCAATTCACTGTCGTCTTCAAGTCCGGAGAAGCAAACCACGCCGCGCATCTCCCGGCGAGGTGGACGCTCCAGGCGGAAGTTCTCCCGGATGTTTCGAGAACATCCTTGTTGCCGTCTCACATTTTGAATCAGATTTTTGAGGACTCGCGGAACTCTAGTGTTTTTAACTGTGTTTAATATTAGCTTTCATGCCCGTATTTCAAAAAATAAAAGCTTGCCCAGAAATGCCTCTGTAGTCCATGTATTCAAGTACTGGATGCTGTCAGCTGCTGTCTGAGACTGTGTTTTGGGGTGTGGGGAGAGAGAGAGAGAGAGAACAGAATTAAATGACTCATTGAATACAACATGGCCGAGTAGTCGTACGCAAAAGAGCACGAACAGCTAGCAGGATAATGTTAATTATCATACGTTTGAGAGGCAAGACTGCCTTGGTTGGGACATGGAGAAATATTATCTAAGAGGGTGTTTGGGTGGGTGATAATGGATGTTTTTATTTTAATTTTTAAAAATTGTCAGAAAATTTGTTAAAAGTGATTTTCTTCTTAAACCAAAAAAGAGGATCTCACTTCTTTCTTTTTTCTGGTGGTCTCCCACTTTGTTCGATCATATATGGTAGTTATTCTTTTTTGTTATCACATTCATTCAAACATGGCGATTTTATATCGTGAGTTGATTCACTTTTTATTTTAATACAATTTTTTATCATGAAAGTGTACAGAAAATTATCATGCAACCAAGACACCCATAAGGGGGTTGTTTGATTTGGCTGATTCGGTCATATATAGACTTTTCAAATAGATGAATCATTTGATTAAGTATTGTGTATAAGGTGGCATTTGATTTGACTTAACAAAATATCTAAAATTTTAATTTTAATTTTAATTTTTCTCATAAAACACAAAATCTTAATTATCCATATCAGAAAATAAAAAAATATAATTTTTCACTTGAATCAAGTGCTTTTTTAGAATTTATTATTGTATTCAGGTATTCTATTAAATGATCTGAATGTCTAATTTTTGGCCAATTAAGAGATTAAATATCTATTAAGTCAAAACAAACGAGAACTTAAATCTAAAAAACCTCCTGAAATAAATTAAAGAGGATAACTCTTCTAGCCTTAACATGTCCCTTCATCGTAGTCCATGCGCTTCAAGGCGTGGAATTATCTTCTCACCGTTAATAGCATCTTAATCAAAGTAAATATTTATTTTATCATCAGTTAAGAACTTAGATTTTAAGATTGTGCCAAATAAATGACATCTTAGGTCTCGTTTATTTTGATTTAATTGATGTCTAACTCTTGAATAGTAAAAAAAATTAGATATTTAAATCATTTGGTAAAATATCTGAATATAATAAAATAGTTTAAAAATAAATTAATTTTAATTGATTCATCATAGTTTTTATTTTCAACTGTGGATAATTAAAATTTTGTGCTTCTCAATTAAGATTTTAAATATTTTATTAAGTCAAATCAAACGCTTCCCAAGTTAGAGTCCGAGGAAAGTCTCTCGCAGACAGCTTAAAGTCATCATACATTTTAGAGAAAATTTCCTCCTACCAACCTAGCCACACTCAAACACATGGGACTCCTATGAATTTATTTGTCAGGATAAGTTTATCATATTAATTGGTTCGACATATTTTGTGTCTAGATTGAAAATTAATATTATGTGGCCTAGACATAACTTGCCGGTATAATTAAAGGTATAACAATTTTCAATACGTATAACCCTCCTAAGATCCCCAGGATGTCTATATTATACAGTTCCAAGTAGAGGTGGGCACGGTTCGGTTTGATCCGATTTAGATATTTTTTTTCTAACCGAACCGAACCGAATCAATCTCTCAAACCAAACCGAACCAAACCAATTTCAATTCGATTTGGTTCGGTTTGATTAAGTTTAAATCGAAAATATATAAAAATATTTAAATTAAATATTTTTTACGTATTTGTAATAATTTTTAAGTTAAAAATAATCAAAATAAATATTATTTTATTATAAAAATTATAAAAAAATTATTTTTATTAATACTATATTATTTTTTATAATTTTATGATTAAATAAATTTAAACAGTTTGATTTAATTTAAATCGGTTTGAAAATTTTTCAAATCGAACCAAACTGAAAGGGATCCAGATCGAACCGAATAAGTTGATTCGATTTAATTTTTCGATTTGAACCGTTTTGTGGCCACTCCTAGCTCCAAGTTAAGTATTAATGTTCCGAAAAAGAAAAAAAAACTCTCTCAAGATGGCAAAGTACCGAAAATATCCTCATGGGTCTTGCGGTTATTATACGACTCATGGTTAGGCCGAGGAGGCCGGATCCCCTCAGGAGACCTCCTGAGGGGGTCCGGTGAGGCCACACCCATATGGGTGATGTGACCGCCGATGTGATGGGGCATTAAATGGGATGTGATGGCGGTCACATCACCCATATGGGTGTGCAACTGACCGGACTCCCTCAGGAGGCCTCCTGAGGGGATCCGGTCTCTAGGCCGAGTAGTCATTTTAGCAGGCGGGTGTTCAAGCGAGCAGCGTCCGAGAAAACCCGGTAAACCTACAAGTTTGATTTGGCTCAAAAGACCTAGGATGTTCAAACTTTTGAATTAAACGAATTGGTATAATTTTATTATTTTGGTTCAGTTCAGCCTCTCTCTAAATCGTATTGGATTAATATTAAAAAATTACCTCTTATAAATAAAATCTAATCTAATTTAATATTATTTTATTTTTAAAAATAAGCCCTATGTGTTACATTTGGGGTCACCACTCAGTTACGTAATCTTTGGAAGAATAGTTTAGAAGTGCACTTGAACAGTGCTCTGAAGAGCGGTCAGAAGTTTAGCTCCCCTGCAGATAAGGGTGTAAACCGGGTTAGATTCGGTAACGGAATCATGAAAATTTAATTTTGACTTAGATAATTTTTAAAATTATTATATCTCGATTTCAATCAGATTTTGATTTTGAAATCGAAATCGAATCTCATAAATTATGATTCTGATATTAAATATTAATTTTTATTTAAAAAAAAGTTAATAATCTGCATATAATTATGAAAATTTGGCATATTAAGTTTAACTTTTATTTTATCAATTTATATATTATATTTTACGACTCATTTGATTTGTTTTTTTTTAAAAAAATTTAAATAAACTGAAACAGAATTATTTGATTTTGATTTTTATTTTAAAAATTGTTAAATATGTGATTTCAATATAATATCTTATAAGATAAGAATCAATTTTGACAAGAGATTCTCTGTCTGCCCCCGGCATCGTCCTCGCCATCGATAAATATAGAGAGGACGCAGAAGACCTCCTCACCGTGACGGCGATCGAAGGTCCTCCCTATACCTACCGTTGAGGTGGCGATGCCTTATCGCGCAGCGGCGGCGCCGCCTCCCGACACCCCTAGGAGGAAGAAGAAGAAGAAGGCGGCATCATCTTCCTCTTATTCTCTCTTCTCCCTCAAATGCGGTTGCAGCAAAGGGAAGTCTGTCTCCGTCTCCGTCTCGACCTCTCACTCCGCTGGCTCCCAGTACAAAACCGCCGCCAACCCTTCCGCCGCTTCGCTCGCCGCCAGCCACCACCGTCACGCCCTCTCCGCCGGTTTCGATTACTCCTCTGCCGACACGACCCTGACCACGGCCACCACCTCCTACGACGACGGCGAGGAGGCGCGGAGCCCCTGTTTCTCGGGGCTCCTGCGCCAGCTGCGTGACATGGAGCGCAGCGTCCTCGCCTGGGATCACCGCCGCCCGGCTACCCCTGATCGGAAGATTGAGCCGGACGAACTACTCTTAGAGGAGGAAGAAGATCAGCGCGGACGGCAGCGGCGGAGGCAGCGCCACCACCACCGGGGGAGCCACAGCGAGAGGGGAATTGGCTGGAATGCAGTTGAGTTGGGGGAGATGGGCGGAGGTCTGGTGGTTGTGACGGAGACGCAGGACCCGCTGGGGGAGTTCCGGCGGTCCATGCTGCAGATGATCGTGGAGGAGGACATGGTGCGCCCGGAGGAGCTGTGGGAGCTGCTCCGGCGCTTCCTGGCGCTCAACTCGCCGTCGCACCACGACACCATCGTCCGGGCCTTCGCCGACGTCTGGGGCGACGTACGTCTTCTCCGGCTACCATGACCAGGGCCTCCACCTGGTCGCCGCCGTCCCATCCAGCCGGCGCCTCCGTCGCCAGCACAGCTACCTCGATCATCACTTTTACTAGCGGCGGATTCATCTCTCTTCTTGCTCACAAGTCTCTTCCTGTTGGTCTGTTCCCTTACTTTCTAATGTCCTCCTCCTCCCCCTCCTTGGTTACAAGTCCCTTCCTGTAGGTTTATTCACTTATGTTCTGATGCCTATCTACTGTAATTATCATCTCTCTCTCTATATCTATCTATGCACCGCTCGTGTGCACCTAATACACATCACTTCAATAAATCATCTTATGCTATATTTAAAATAATTATTTTCAATATTTTTAAAATTAAATATATAAATAAATATCATGTAATATTATACTTTACGTAAATCAACGTTAAATATATGTTTTACATATTTATTTGAATTAAATGTATAATTAACTTATAATAGAGTATAAATTTTACAAATATTTGTTAATATTATATTTTTATTGATATTTAAATAATAATCATATTTAAAATTTTAAAAATATTTAAAATGATTATTTTAAATGTATCTAAGATGATTTATTAAAGTGGTATATATTGAGGTGCACACAGGAGTATCTGGTCCGACTATGAGGGTGAACTTATCTTTTGCAGGTCAAACTGACATTTTATGCAGTCATAAAGTGATAAGCAGCTTCCAGTAGCCATTACGATTCAATTGATCTCTACTTCTCTTTCAATGCATTAAACTCAAATTAACTACGTACTACTAAGGTAGTAGTTAATATCCGAATACTTCTACATTAAATTTTAACTTTTGAAGTTGCTTGACAGATCTTGTAAAGTTACCCCCATATTAGCTTGGTTTAGGTAATTTAGCAAAGATCTTTTGGGCTTAATTAATAGCTGTTGAAGTATACATGGCCGCAAGGCTCTATAGAAGAGAAAGTATTCGGTATAAATATTATGCATGCACAAATAATATATATATTCATCTAATTTTATCATTACGTTTTAATTCGGTGAAAAACTTTAAGAAAAATACATCAGAAGCAAGTTATAGCATTATTAGTTGTTCAACTTTAAAAAACTTTTAAGAACTTGAACATTAATATATTCTGGAAATATTTTACAAGCAAACCAAATAGTTTTTTAATTAAAAATAATAAAAGCACTTTCCGTTAATCTTCTGACGTGATCTAAGAGAGAGCTCGGTTCTAGGTTTTGTGTAGCGCTGCGGTCTGGACAAGTTTTGGTCAACTTGGGCAGAGCTGAATTCGTTGAAATACAATGGGGGTGTTTGGTTGCATGATAGCGAAGGTTTTTGTTTTAATTTTTAAAAATTGTAAGAAAACTTGTTAAAAGAGGTGTTTGGTAACCATGACAATTTTATGTTTTAAAAATGATTTTCTTCTTAAACAAAAAAGAGGTCTCACCTCTTTCTTTTTTCTTGTGGTCCTCACTTTGTTTGGTCATGTGTGGTAGTTACTCTTTTTTGTAATCACATCCCTCCAAACATGATAATTTTATGTCATGAGTTGGTTCACGTTTTGTTTTAATATAATTTTTATCATAAAAGTGTACAAAAAATTATCATACAACCAAACACCCCATAATGGGGTGTTTGGTAGTATTTTATTTTTTTGTATAGTTTCATGATAAAAAATTATATTATATTACCAAACATGATAATTTTTAAAAGTGAAAACATGATAGTGAATATGTTTGGCAAAAATTTTTTAATTTTTAAAAATGATAATAAGGTGTTTGGAAGTATTTTAAATTTAATTTTCATCCACTACAGAAATATTGAAAAACAAAAATTCCACTTAAGATACATTATTAAATGATAATAATTTACCTTCTTCCTAGCCTTTTCTCGAACCAAAAATTCCTCCGCGAGTCACGGGGCATCGATCGCCGCACATCATCTGCGAAGAGAATGGGGTCCGATTGCCGCATCGTCCCGGCCGATCGGTGCCACCGCCAACGAATGGATCTCTCGGATGAACCTTCCTCGGGCGTCATCTCGCACATCACCACTTATATCCGCAAAGCTAGCCCCCTCTGCGGATGTCCAACCCCATTCCAATCTCCCGTAATTCCCAAACATCTATTCTTCCTTTTTCCCTCGAATCCCCCTTCCCTCGGTTCGTCTTTCTACGAGGCTTTCTTGTTTATCTTCGATAGTTGAATGATCTCCGGTAGTTCTCGAGGCTCCGAGGGGTGCGCGCGTCGCCGTCTCTCCGCCGCCGTCGTCGAGCCGTGTATCCGCCGTCGAAAAGGAAAAGCGACGGAAAGGGAAGGCGGGACGGCGCCCCGGGGGGAGGGGGCGGAGATGAGCACGCGATTGGCGGCTCGAACCACGGCGGCGGGGGGGGGGGCGCCGGTTCTTCACCTGCTCGCCCCCAATGATATCTCTCCCGCCACCAGCGTCGATCGGGGGTTTCGGCCTCCAGGGCGACGGCAGCCGAAAAGGAGAAGCGGTGGAAAGGGAAGGCAGGACGGCGCCCTGGGGGGGGGATGAGCACCGGTGAGGCAATCGGGGTTTTGTCCCTGAACAAGGTGAATCACTTCCAAAAAAAAAAGAGGGCTCGACCTCTTTTTATTTTTGTTACGGACGGATGTGTACGGAAATTTTCAAAACAAAAAATGAAAATGTGAGCCAAACATGTTTTTAAGAACTCTTTCATTACAAGTTTCAAAAATTAAAATAAAAGTGTCCATTATCACTCAACCAAACACCCCATAAGCTTTTGTGTGCAGTTATCTCTATGCTTTGGAAAATTTTCATTTCATTTGAAGTTGGGTAGGATTAGGTAGGATAGAGATTTTCTATATATGTATAATGTGTAACACACCACAGGTTGAGAATGTGTTAACAGATTAAACCAATGAATTATCAATAACTCTAGTTAATGATTTTTTAAAAATTGATTGAAAACTTCAAAGTTGAAAACTTCAAGGACGGTCTATTTCAATTTAGGTGTACGTGAAAAACAACGTTTTAATGAGATGTGGGACGTAACCAACCCTCTATATAACTATTTTAAGATAATAAATATTAAAACAAATACTAGTTTTTGACAAATGTTATTTTTTGTACTAATGCTATTTATGGTACAATTAATTATCTAGGGTGTGGTGGGCTCTGCCGGCCCTCGATCCCCTGCCTCTGCTCCCGTGGGCAGAGGTCGACACCCATCGACCCAGGGTCGATCGGCTATATACACGCGCTTTGTTCATCTTATTTAGCTCCTTTTGTGTGGGCACCTCGAATATAATTGAACCAAATCAGTGGTTATAGTGCAGGATAGTGGATCAATATTGAAGAGGCCATACCTGACCACTAATCATAGCTTATATAAATATTAAAAAAAATATTCATTATTGTACTTCGTGAAAGGGGCCTGGTGCTGAGCTCACCGGCCTCACCAAATACGTTTTCGATGTGTACTTGAATAATCCCATACCATTCATTTAGTTCGATGTCAAACATCTTGTAATCTATTGATTACTTTTGTAAGATACGTCAATTTAGCCCCACTAAATTACTAATATCCTTCACAATGCAGTAATTGGAGTGGGAACAGTGTTTATAATAACCCATATTAATTTGATCCGGGATCTTAATCCCTTCGACCCAAATCACAATCTAGGATGACCTGCGCTTTGGATTATTTTTTGTATGTTCACCAACTCTAGTTTTGTATTGTTTTTGGTGATTCGAGAGGGAGTAGGCCAATAAAGATCCATGTAGCACGGTGGCCGATAATCATATAAAATATCGTGGTCAACAGCCTACATGCTAACTGACCTTTTATTAATTGTGGGTATATATATATATCCCCAGTGTACGTATATCATGACAAAAAAATTATTGGATCGTGGGACGACATTATTGTTTTAATTTTTGAGGAAGGCGTGGGCATGTGTGGTGCAAGCTGGTTCGTGTAAGATTATCCCGATGATTAATTAGAAGATCTAACAAGATCATCTGATATCTATACGTACTGTAATGTTACTATTTTTTTAGGTTTAAAAAAATTGAATTAATTATTATAATTATTATTACTATTTTCCCCATCCTTCCCTTTTATTTTTTTCCTTCGGTTACGCCCCCCTCCCGAAACTGCCTCCGCCGAGCGAGCGCCCTATTCTTCCTATTCTTCTTCTTCTCCTTCTTCTCCGTCACCGCGCGACGCTTCCTTCCCCCCCCCCCCGGTCGACCTCGCGGCCACCGCCTGCACCAGTCGGAGCCGCCCCGCCGCGCCGTCCCGCCGCCGTGAAGCCGCCTTCGTCCTCCCCGCGCCGTGCGCATCGCCGCCGCGCGAACCGCCATCACCGTCCACCTGGGCCGCCACCCTCCCTCGCGCTGCCGCCGCCCGGCGCACCCGCTACCGTCGCCCAGCCGCCCGCCTCCCTCCACGCCGCCAGCCTACACCGCGCGCCACCCCACCGTCCACCCGCACCTCCCACCGGCCTCCCGGCCACGCTCGCCCCCCACCTGCACGTCGCCGGCCCCCGCCCCCACCGTTCAGCAGTCACCGCCGTCGTCAAGCTCTCCGCCCTCCCGTGTTACCTGGTCGCCGGCCAACGCGCCGCGGCCGCTCGTGGACGCCACCGCCGCCGCCGGGGCCCGCAGCGGCGACCACCGTTGCCACCTCCGCCGTCGTCCAACCGCCGGCACCCTGCAAGTAGCCCAGCCGCCGCCCGTCCGGCGCCAGCCCCTGCGCCCACCGCCGGCGCCTCCGCGCGTACCCCGCGCGTGCGCCACCCGTGCGCCACCGGTGCGCCAACCCCCCCCTCCGCCGGTCTCTCTCTCCTCTCTCCTATCGCCCTCTCTCTCATATCGCCTCTCTCTCTCTCTCTCTTCTATTCTCTCTATTATTCTTCATTCAATATTATTCTCTTTTCCCAACAGATTATCAAGACATCCATCCGGATCGATTTTCCAGCGCCATCGTGACCGCGGCATTCTCGTCACCCGGACCGATTCCGTTGGAATTCCGCGCGCCATTCGTCGTCGCCGTTAAGGTAGGCGTCTCGGCTATTCTTAGCATCTTTATATGATCGATTAAACCGTTAAAATATATTTAGATCACTTTGATTAGAATGATTTAATTAGTGGGTTATTTTTGTTTTATTAGCATGATTAAATAGAATTAGATTAGTTTGTTCAATTATGCATGGTTAGGTTGATTTAATTATCCATGTACGTTAGTCGGCATGATAGGTTTTTATATGTTTTAACCTAGTTAGTTTAGATGATTGCATCGCGATAATCTTTAACATGTATATCCCGATAGGTTGATAAAAAGCCGATGTAAAGTATAGGCATAGTGGTGGTAGAGTTTAGTTTATTTTCTTTTATGTGATAGATAGTCCTGTTTAAGTATGTAATTGAGGTGTTTAGGTTGTAGCTTGCATGATCCTATTTAGATGCATCGTATGATAGATTGGTTCTTGTTTATGCTAGATTATGGTGTGGTATGCAAATATGGGGTGCATAGAACCGTAGAGTGTGCATCTATGTATTTCATGTTTGATTTGCCAATTAAATGTTCATGTTCTTGTCTGAGTTAATTATATGCTTGCATGGTGTGGAATGTGGTTAGTGCGGTGAAGTGCATTGTGATGGAAATGTACTTCACCGGACTATAATTCGGTCGTGGGCGACGAGATGAATTAGAACGATCGAGCATCCGTCGATCCCGGATACCGCGGTTTATCTTAAGTACTCCTTTGCCTATGGGGTACTATGAGATTTAACTTACTATATGTTACTTCCTACTATATGGTAAATACGGTGCTAGTTTTGTGATGTGTGCATTTATCGATGGAGCATGAAATTTACTTGCAGTGTCTAGTTGTGTATGTTGGCATAAAGGTTAGTGTCCTAGATATGTCATTGGTTTTATGTCGGTTTTTTGTGTTACGGGCATTCCTGAACAGGTTTAATGTGTAGGTTATGTTGGTTTTTAATGCATATAGGGTCGGTTATCATTTGGGGTAGTTGAATGACCTTTGTAATCAATTAATTAAAGATATACAATTAGTTTACACCCTATGTATTAAATCGATTTTTAGGCTTATTATTCCATCATACCACTAGAATCATTATTATAGTGGGGTAGTTCGGGTGTAAGTCCTACTGAGTCTGTTGTGACTCACCCCTTTCGTTGTTAATATTTTCAGGATTGCAGGTTTAGCGCAGCAGAAGCGTAGTGGTGTTTTGGAGTCCAAGGAGCTAGTGGAGTATTTGTTCAGTGTTGGTATTATTTAGATTGTAATTTCATAGTGTTAATTAGATAGAATTATTGGAATTGTTTATTTGGATTGTGATTTTGGTCTTAATTGGTTCCAGACCGATATTCTTCCCCGTTACGTCGCCGGATTATCTTCCGTTGTGCATGTTAAAAATCCGGGTCGTGACACGTACGACTTCGAGTATATATATCTGTAAGGATATCTCTGTTCTCTGGTTGGCCCCTTGCTCATTTGGGATCTTGAAGCCATGGAAAGAATTAGGGGTGTCAAAGGGATCAGGTTGGTCCAAAGACTCATTGGGTACGTAGCTCACGGCAGGTTCGACATGAGCCTTCATACTTAGACCCGTTAGAAATTTCTTTTTAACTTGGGTTTGAACTTAGAAAGACTTGAGCTGAACCAACCCAAATCCAACCTGTCGGCACCCTACATATATATTTAAATATATTTATTGTTTACGGAAAGAAGATGTGTAAAAAATAAAGACAAAGATAATATAGATACAGAGAGTAGAGAGAGAAAATGTGAAGACAGTAGAGGGATTTTAGAGAGTTGAAAGAGAAAGTGTAAAGAGAAGAGAGAGTATATAGAGTGTAGAGAGAGAAAGTGTACAAAAAGTAGATAGATAAAATGTAGAGAGAGTAGTAAGAGAAAATATAAATAAAGAGCAGAGAACAAAAGTATAAATAAAGAGTAGGCAGAAATCCATAGAGTAGAGAGATGAAGTGTATTGAAAGTAAAGAGAGAAGATGTAGAGAAAATAGAATGAGAAGGTGCAGAGAAGTTACGGAGAGAAAGTGTATAGAAAGTTGAAAGAAATTGTAGAGAGAGAAAGTATAAATATAGAGTAGAGGGAGAAATTTTTTAAAAGTAGAGAGAAAATCTACAAAAAGATAGGAAAAGAAAGTGTAGATAAAATAGAGAAAAAAAATAAGACAAAAAGTAAAAAGAGAGTATAAATTAAGAGAAAAAAAATAAATTTATAGAACGCTACAGAGAATCTACAAAGAGAGTAAAGACATAAAGTGTGTATGATGTAGAGAGAGAAAGTGCAGAGAATATAGAGTGAAAGTATATCGAAAGTAGAGAGAGAGAGAGTGTGGACCGAAAAAGTATAAATAAAGAGTAGATAACGAAATTTATATAGAGTAGAGAGAGAATTTACAAAACGAGTAGAGAGAGAAAATGTATAGAAAGTAGAGAGAGAATGTGCAAAGAGAGTAAAGAAAGAAAATACATAAAAAGTAAAGGGATAAAGTGTATAAAAGTAGAGAGAGAAAGTAAGAGAGATTAGGGAAAGGAAGTATAGATAAAGAGAATTTATAGCAAGTAGAGAGAGAATCTACATAAAGAATAGAGAGAGAAAGTGTAGAGAGAGAAATTGTAGAGAGAGTAGAGAGGGAAGTGTATAGAAAGTAGAGAGAGGAAATGTAGAGAGAGGAAATGTAGAGAGAGTAGAGAGGGAAATTATAAATAAAGAGTAGAGTGTAGAGAGAATAAGTATAGATAAAGTGAATTTATGAGAAGTAGAGAGAGAATCTACATAAAGAGTAGGGAGAGAAAGTGTATGGAAAGTAAGAGAGAAAGCGTAAAGAGTGTAGAAAGAGAAAACATATGAAAAGTAAGAAATAAAACATAAAGTGAGTAGAAGGAGAAAGTATAAATAACAAGTAGAAAGAGAGACATTTATGAACAGTATGCATAATCTACAAAGAGTAGAGAAAGAAATATATAAAATGTAGAGAAAGAAAATATATATAATAAAATCTTATTACAATCGTTAATTCTTGTTGATTAAAAATACTTTTTATTTGTTATCGATATGATAAACATAAAACTTTTCAAATACTACAGGCGAAAGACTTAATTGAAATTTAAACTTGATAAATTTATAATAATATATAGCTCAAGAGGATTTCTTGGAATTGGGCCAGACTAAGGGTCCATTTGTTTCACCGTAAAACAGAGTGCATGCATGAGTTTTCCCGATTAATGGCTACGGAGCTTTGTTTGGTTACACGTAGATATTATGTAGATGAAAAACATTTTACGTTGACGTCTAGCCTAATGAGGATTTTGGCATCCATGAAATTTTTGCGGACGCCGTTTTCTGATACATTGTCCGTTTTGTATAAAGAGATTATTTCACCATACACATTACAATTCAAACATTAGATATTTAATAATATTTTGTTTAAAATTTAAATTTATATTAATATCTAAAGTTTTAAAAATAAAAATTATATTAAAAATTAAATTGCTTTATATATACTAAACTGTAAATACTTACTAGGATAAAAATAATTATAACATAATTTAAAATAAATTAAATATTTTTTACACAAATACTATTTATATAAATATAATAAAATATAAAATTTTATGTTGAACCTTTTAGGCGCCTTTATTTATGATGCATTTAAATTAAAAATCAATTTGAATTGAAGTTAAGAGATTTTTTTGGAGAATATATCATATGTAATATGCCACTTTTTTGTCATGCACCTTGAATATTTTGTAATAGAAAATTTTGGTAAAAAACAACTCTAGTGACTTTTCCTTTACTGGTAACCAAATGCATCCTAAATTAAAATAAAATAAAAAGTCTCACCGAAAAAACTGAAATTTAGATAAATAAAATAAAAGGTCACACTAAAAAATTTAAATTATTGAAATTAATAAATAAAAATTGTAATTTACTTACATTAAAATTTTATAATTGTATAACTATATGTTACAAGATTTTTTCAAAGTTGATAATCTAAAGGAAAGTGTGTGCAACAAGCAATGAAAACGTTTTCTAGTGTACCAAACAAAGTATTCGTATTTGCTTTTCTTGGAAAAGTTAATCCCACGTAAATTGTTTTCCATGTTTCTTGTTTTACGTTAAACCAAATGCACCCTAACTTCAACTCTAACAAGTTTAATTGGGCTTAGACTGAGCCCTACCATTCAGCTTGTGAGCCTAATTGGGCTTGGGCTGAGCTGGTTGGATAAAAGGTTAAACTCAGGAGTGGGTCGGTTGGGATGATCATAGATCATTAATCAAGGGTTTTGTGCAGGATAATATATATACTCGAACAAAAGGTTCTAAATAATAGTAGGGTTAACTTGTGGATGGGGGGAGTTTTCAAATTATGCTTTTTTGTTCCTTGCCTACTTGCATCGAAGGATGTTCCATTAAAGAAAAATTGGTTGTTACCGGAGGAAAATTGCAGCGAAGATGGTCGCCGATGACCTTTGGCGACGACTTATCAACAAGACCGTCGCTAATTTTATTGACAACGCCTTTACAATATATACACACACACAACATATTTCATATAACCAATAATTTATAAAAAAAATATTTATACAACGTTTACATATAACATTCACACCAAGTTTCATATATATATGATCTGTTTCAAGAATAATCGAAGTGTTGCACCCACCAAATCATATGTGGATAATCCACTGATTTAATCATTTCCACGGACGGGCGTCCCGCCGCCCCTCAAATAGACAGGCAGAGACGTGGTCTAAGATAGGTGACAACGCAACCACATTACGTACAACTCCCAGCGAGCACCGCCCAACGCCCGTATATGCACGGTTACGCCATTCAAAGTCCACTACGGATACACCCTCGCATCTACCCGCACCGATCACCAACCTCCGGGCGGGGCCGAGAGAGCAACCCATAAATAGGCGTCGCCGACGGAGCCGAGAGAGACGACGGCAGGGATTTCGGGACGCCGGCGGCGGGAAGAGGAAGAGGAAGAGGAAGGGGGTCTGTGAGATGGCGAGGGTGGCGGCGGTGTTCTTGTGCTGCTTGCTGGGCATCGCCCCGTGGGCGTCCACCTCCGCGGCTCAGGACTCCTCGTGCCTGAACCAGCTGATCCCCTGCCTGGACTACGTCGCCTCCAGCAAGGCCCCGCCCGGCAGCTGCTGCAGCGCGCTGAGGTCGGTCATCGGCTCCGACCCGCGGTGCCTCTGCAGCATGCTGGACGGCAACTCCCCGGCGCGGCAGGGCGGCGTCAACATGACTCAGGCACAGCGCCTGCCCGCCAGGTGCGGCTTGCCCGTCACCGCCGCCGCATGCTCCGGTAAACACTGTTAACCAACCCAAAACCGCGGTACTGAGTTAGAGAGGCCCAGGCTTATAAGCATAGGAAACCTCCCCTCATTGTCCAATATGGGACTATTCTAACTCGCCCCCTCACGTGCAAGCTCTTCTGGCTTTGACACGTGTACACTGTTTACGGGTGACGGTCTGAGGGGGGTCCACAGCCCTTGGCTCTGATACCATGTTAACCAACCCAAAACCGCGGTACTGAGTTAGAGAGGCCCAGGCTTATAAGCATAGGAAACCTCCCCTCATTGTCCAATATGGGACTATTCTAACTAACACGGTGTCGACCTCTCCAACGACTAGGATCACCTCAATTGTCGGATGGAGGGAGTACCTTCAATCTCTAACGAAAAAATGTCACGATATCACTAACTTAAGTGATAGGTAGTGAGTTGTAAGACGTCGGTAGTGACTCAACTCTTCGTCTGTAATAAGTTAACAAGTCAATGAATTATTATTGAACCATTCATTATTGACACTTTACAAACTCACTATCGAACTCATACAACTCGTTACCGATAGGTAAGGAGTTAGTAAGACGTCAGTAATTCGGTAGCGATTCATTATTTAAGTGATATGGGATCATAGTGAGAAAATACAAAGCGGAAGAATCGAAGAAGAAGAAGAGCGAAGCAGACTCCGGCTACGCTACGAAACAGGGAACTCTGTATTGAGCTGTAATACGCTCAGCCAGGGCCCAACTGGAGTCCACCTGGTGCTTATATATTAACAAGAATAACAAATTCTTTACGGTGCCAACGTGGCAATATAGAAAATGGAATAACAATATTTATTAACTCTAATACATAGCCAATTTTTATTGAAAACTGAGAGTACCCTCTCCACCCCGAAACTGAGATGATCCGCACTCAATCGAGTCCCGGGACGGCACCAGCGTCACGTCACCCTCCTCCCCGGTCGGGTGACCCAGAACAAATGGAGGGGGAATGGCCCCCTTCCATCTCTGCTATGGGCGACAGGAATAACAGAAGTTCACTAATTATCTGAGTAGCTACTCTCGATAAAATAGGTATAATTTCGTAATTTTTTCACTCAACGTCTAAAAATAGTTAATCAAAATTGTTGTCAGTCCACTAACTATTTAATATCTAAATATATTCACAAAACAAAATATTAAGATTTATTCTCCTTAAATATTTGATCACACACACACATCTCATGTCACGTATCTAAGTAGGTCACGCACGGTAGAGTCATTTTTGACTGAGTCATACTATTATAATGCGATGTGAAACAATTAAATCAGTATTTATTGAAAACGTGGGCATCAATTTCACGTCGATAAATGTAAAGAGATTCACTTGTTTATATTTCTTGGGTTTTTCAATCTCAATGTTATGGTTTTGAAATTTGTAAAATAGTATACAATGATTTTATTATAATTTTTGATTATCTTTATATCTGTTGTTGATTATGAGAGAAAAATGTTAGAATGTGAATATTAGTTCTGAAGAAGGTAATTAAGAAGAGAAGATTCACTTATTTATATTTTCTGGACTCTTCAACTTCAACATCGTGACTTTAAGGTTAATTTGTAAGATAACTACGGTGATTGACAACTAACTTTTCCAGGAGATCACAAGTTTTCCAACTATTTCTAACAAAATACGTACGTTTAATTTGAAGGTACTTTCATCTCAAAATCTAAACGGTACTTAATGAAAACTGTTAGTAACTCACTGATTTGATCGCTTAGGATCCGTTTGGTAACAAATTATCCAGGGTATGAATGCGGTTTATTTCTTAAATTTTGTCGACAAACTTGAAATTTTTTTTCCCTTAAACCAGTACTCTTGTACCAAACGGCGCCCCTTAATTTGCATGTATATATTGTGTGTTAACATAGCCTCAGCTGACGTCCGGTGGATGGATAACCCTCTCTCTGATTTAATTGATTCACGCAGGTTTACCCTCGACAAAGACTTATACTGGACCGTCGTCAAGTTCCGCCGCCTGCAGGTTCTCGCTCCTGAACGCTGATCTCCGGCTGATTGCTGCTCTGATGCTGGTGGTCGCCTTTTTCATCAGCTCCTTCCAATGAAGTTGATATATAGGTGTCTTTGCGGGTCTGGTAGCTCTCGCATACTGCAGCCCAGTCCCAGTGATTTTCTATTATTTGTTCATGTAAATCGTTACGGTACTCTATCGAGATATATATATATATATATATATATTCGTGTAATAATCAGAGAAATCGATCGTTGTTCATAGGTAAGACCCTGTTCAATAATATTATTAGACATCTTTATCATTATCAAATTTAAAATTGACGTTGACAATAATCAATAAGAGGTGCTTGATTAATAGTATCAAATTTGAAATTTATAGTGCAAAAAAATGATATTATGTTATACAAATGTATCGATTTTGAGGTTGATACTTCAACTTCAAAAAATATCAATATCAAGATTAATATAGTATTATTTTTGCCCTAAAATATCTCCTCGGGTATTTTCTCCGGGTTCTTGCATGGCAGGGGTGTTCGGTTGCACGGTGAAATGAATTTTTTGTAATCCAATTTGTCAAGAAAATAGTGATGAACCATCATTATAATTAAAGATATATACGTTTTATGCATGACGGCCTAAACAAACAAGATGTGAGATCTTTTCACTCTTCTTGTCAACATATTTCACCAGAGATGCTTTTAGCTATCCTAGTTTCTATTTTAACGTAGAACTTAACAACGAAAGTAAATTTTAAAATAATTTCGCAGCAAAAAACACCCACTCAGCCGGCCGACGAACCCGTTTGGCAGAGCACAGTCTTCCTAAGAAAAAAATTAAACACTAATTATCATGAAACCATGTTACAGCCAACAGAAACGTTAAATTTTTTTTATGTGAAATCAATTTCCAAGCTACCAAAAAGCATAAATATGTTGTTCCTTTTTCACGAAGATTTGATTACGTGCAAATGGTTTTCAATTTTTGACTTTTCCTTGGATCCTTCGCGCACCAACTTTTCAGAAAAATTTAACTAAATTTTATATTTAATTATGTGTAAAAGTAAAGTCAATAAAAACTATTTTTTTGTTGACTAACCTAAATCAGGATTTTGGCATCCCGTCAAATCATGTCAATGTCATTTACAACACAGCATGTATGACAGACAGGTCTAGAAGCTGCGCAAGTTTACACCGTGTTTGGTAACACTATTAGGTACCTCTATCACTATCAATTTTAAAATTGATATTGATAGGAACCATTAAGAAGTGTTTGGTTATTTGTATCAATTTTCAAATTTGTAGTGCAAACAAAGCATATTATGTAATACAAGTGTCCACTTGTATTACTTTTGATATTGATACTCCAACATTTGAAAATATTAATATCAATATTGATATAGTACCAAAAATGAAACTCTAACCAAACAGGGCATAGATAACATCAACCATATGAGATGATTTAAAAATTGATCTCAAATTTATATTTTAAATGTGCCTAATTATATATCGCATTAAAGATGGGCTACTTTTCGGCACAACTTCTAAAACGTGAGCTAATTTTAGATTCTTAAATGAGAGAAGGAGAGAGAGATGGGGCTCCCCTTCGATTCAAACCAAAGTGGTAAATTGAATAAACTGGTTTTACGATTTTGGTTTGACTTGATTTATAATTTTTTTCATATCAACTTGATCAGATAAACTGAATGAATCAATAAATCAATTTGTTTTGATTTTTATATTATTTCAATTTGATTTCAAAGGTCTTTCAACCCAAATGGAATTGGTAAACCGGGTAAACCGGTTTAGTTTGATATATGTGGCCTTTTAAACGAAACCAAACCAGTAAACGAGTTAAACAATTTGATTTCTAAGATCTTTTGAACTAAACAAAATCGGTAAAGTGAATAAATTAGTTTGAGTTGATTTCTAAATCTTTTCAAACCAAACTAAATCGGTAAACTAATTAAACTAATTTGGCTTGATTTTTAAGACTTTCAAATCTAACTAAACTCGTAAATTCAATTATGTGATATCATTGTGAAAGTAAAACTTCAATTTGATTATGTTACAAACGAATCGTGATATGCTTGAAATAAGTTTGGATAAAGAGAATCATATAATATTATTTACATAAATGAGAATTGTGAGATTCACATAAACAAAGATGGAGATTTATTATTAATGATTACATATTTATATATTTAAATATACAAAGAATATTAGCAGCCAATAAATCTGTTGCATTACAAGTCAAGTGAAACAAGTACACAGTAACTCAAATGAAGGATGAGTAATACCGACAAAATCATCACATTATAACTGTTATAACACATAAGAAAATGAAAGTGACGATGAAATAGAATCATATTTGATAATATATCTATAATATTTGGTTTAATGGTAAAAATGTACAACTTTAAGAAACTCAACCAATACAAATTGATATTTAAAACAACTTGAGGAGAACTATGAGAGCCTAGTTTGAATAGTATTTTGATTCGTATGGCCAAGTCAGGATACATCGATTCAAATCAGGGGGTTGAAAGGGGGCATGGAAGGGGGAGAAAAAAACCACTAATGAACTAAGGAATAGGTCAATTTGAATCGTATTGAGATCGGATCAGGTTGCCTAATGAACCTTAAAACTATACATATATTTAAAAAATTAATTAAATATTGTATTATGACTTAATAATAATGAAATAAATTTTTTTGGTGCGATAGATACGAAGAGATTCAGTAAAAGTTGACGGATATCTCAGGCCACTACATCGTCTCAACCAAGTGTATCGGAGGGTCTCTCAAGTGGATACACTGGCCAATCAAGTGGATCCTATTCTCAAAGCTATCTACCTTACATGTTGAGTCACCTCGGACAGGTGTTTCTCGACTTACCCCAACAACACTTGCATCCATAGGCAATCTATTTTTTATTGCCTCCGGTATAGATTTTACTAAATCTTTTAAAATCATCGTATGTACATGACTTTCTAATATATTGTTATTTTATAGTTAATAACTATATTTGTTAGGCATGAGAGAAGTCCGACTAGAGCATATAATGTAAGAACAATATTAGGCCCTAGAGAGACCCTGTGAGTATTGAATTGTAAGACACGCGGGTGAGATATAAAGAAAACAAAAAAAATCATTTGTAAAAAAATTAACATATTTAGTTTTTATCAACCGTCCGATGATGAAGAAATCTATAAACCCGAGGGCCATTCCGTCAACTCCGGTGTTACAAAATTATAAAATTCTATCACTGGCAGAAAGCCAAAGAGAATGTTGATATATTATGGGGTGTTTGGTTGCATGATAATTGAGGTTTTTATTTTAATTTTTAAAAATTGTAAGAAAACTTGTTAAAAGAGGTGTTTGACAACCATGACAATTTTATGTTTTGAAAGTGATTTTCTTCTTAAACAAAAAAGAGGATCTCACCTCTTTCTTTTTTCTTGTGGTCCCCACTTTATTTGGTCATGTGCGGTGGTTACTCTTTTTGTAATCACATCCCTCCAAACATGATAATTTTATGTCATGAGTTGATTTACTTTTTATTTTAATACAATTTTTTATCATGAAAGGATACAAAAAATTATCATGCAACCAAACACCTCGTTAGACCTGGCTTTTTTCCCTCTGAGTGTTTCCGCGTTTCGAGGAGGTTGGTGTATTGAACAAGTCTGTTGATTGACAGACGTGGCACGATCAGATGGCAATGCGATTATATCTAATTTATAATTACACGGTATTATTGTGATGGGAGGTAAAACGACTATAAAATTTATTTATTACGTCAAATTTATGAACACAAAATAATAATATGTTTTTGAGTAAAAATTATGGTATCTAAATCAAATCAAGATTTAAATATAATAAAAATATTAAGCATCAATCTATTTGTAACATAATGTTAATTATAACTAATTTGTAAAATAAAAAAACATTGACATATGGGTACGAAGAAAGTAATAGGGTGTTTTGGTTGCACGATAATAGGGGTTTTTATTTTAATTTTTAAAAATTGTAAGAAAACTTGTTAAAAGATGTGTTTTACAATTTTGACAATTTTATGTTTTGAAAGTGATTTTTTTCTTAAACAAAAAAGGAGGGTCTCACCTTTTTCTTTTTTCTTGTGATCCCCTACTTTGTTAATTTGGTCATGAATGATAGTCACTCTTTTTTGTCATCACATCCCTCTAAACATAATAATTTTATGTCATGAGTTAGTTCACTTTTTATTTTAAGATAATTTTTTATCATGAAAGGGTACAAAAAAATATCGTGCAACCAAACACCCCCGGAAGGTTTTTACTTCGTGACTTGGTTTCATTGAAGAAAGTAGACCTCAAACACCTTTCATGAACATTTAAATATATGGGTACAATGGCTGGGCAGGACGAACCAAAACAAGGAGCTGAGGAGTTTCAAATCTCTCAAGTTTTGAGACCTTTGGAAGGCTAGATATAATTTGAATTCCAGAAATCCTTAGTCCGAGCCTAATGGTGCACATGGTTTAGTTTGGTTCGGGTGGAAGACTTTTTTCCCCCAACCTAAATGGAACCGAAGCCTAATCTAGTTCGGTTTGGTTCTCCTCGAATCGATAATTAAATAGTTATTGTTTAAAATATAATTTACATATAATATCAAATTATAAGTTAAAATACTTAAAATATATAATTTTAAATAATAAATATATAATACCATTTATTAATAGAAAACTTATTTTTTAATATGATTTAAGTTAATTCGAGTTGATAGTGTAATTCGATTTCACCGGTTCATGAAACCCAATCAAATCATAACCCGCTCAGCTTGAACTGAAGGGTCGGATTCAGTTCGATTTAATTCAATTCATCGGGTTGAACTCAAGAGTGAACACTCCTAGAGCCTAGGAAGACCCTGAAGCCATGAAGTAAAATCTTGGATCCACTCACTTTATTGAGGCTCAAGCCAAATCCTAGGTATATGTATGGTCCTCTCCTCAATGAAATTCAGATCATCAATTTTGATTGTGCCACAAATGATAAGTTTGGTGTGATAAAAGAGGATAAAAAATTTTAGTTTTTTTAAATGTCATAAAACATAAGAAGTAAAAGACAACTCCATATATCTTCATCACCCACATTTTCATTCACGAGGTTGATTAGCTAGACTTACGTGTCTCTACCACAAAAGTTATCTTAAAATTATAAAACTTTTAATAGGGACCTATATCTTTACTTTGAAGGTTACAATGCTCAAATACAGATTTAGCAGCGTTCAAGCCAAAATAAGTCCAATCAAGCAAATTCAACCTAAAATTTCACTGATACAATCTCTTCTCTCGTAGTTAGAATTTTCACTTTAATGCCTCCCCCCTCCTTGTAGCTATCAGTCTCCCCCTTTTTATAAAGTTTTTTTTTCTTGCGAACTCCCCTTTTCATAGTTCTTCTTGATCTTGATCCTTCCTTTTTTTTGTTATCATATCTCAACGTAATTTTTTATATTTAGTTATGTTAAATTTTATATAAATATGATGCGACCAAATACCCCGTGTAATTAGAGAGTCCCGGAAGATTTAAGTTAAACATCTCCAGATCCCATCTTTTCATTATTCTAACCATGGTGCTCAGCATATATATATATATATATATATCCCAAATCACAAGTGAATTTATTTATTTCTTATTTCGAGTACTTCAGTCTTGGGGGTATTTATTCCCTTTGGAGTCGGCTCCTTCTACGGAAAGAAAATTAACAAAGGAACCGATGTGATCACACAAAGACCCTCACACGAATCCAAAAATCTAGCAACCGGATCGAGCGTTATGTTCTCTCTCAGATTACAAGTGTTGACTCAAGAGACGTTTTGTAATATCTGGTAAAAAAAAATAAATTTGCGGACTCCCTCTCCCTCCCGGACTCTCCCCGCCGCCGCGCGGCCGGACCTCCTCTCCCATTCGGACTCTCCTCTTCCCCCTCCCGACATGTATAAATCCCCCCCCGCGAGGTCTCCCTCTCCTCCCACCATGGTTGCGCACGGTGCATCCTCCCCCTCCCTCTTCGTCTGCCATCGCGGTCGCGATCGCCGCCGCCGTCGGAAGCTCGCGCCGCCGTGCCTCCACCTTGTGTACGCCGTCGACCGCGCCCCCCTGCCATCACCAGCTCCCTAGGCCCTCCTTCCTCCTCCCCTTCGTCGTCGTTCCTAGCCTCCCCCCCGACAGCCGCCGCGAGCCATCGCCGTCGCCGGACCTCCCCTGTTCCGGCCGGAACCGCCGCGAGCCTCCCTCTCGCCGTCACCACCGAGGCCAGCCTTCCTCTTGCCATCGCCGTCGCCGGGCCCTCGCCGCTGAGCGCCTCCGGCAGCCTCCTCTGCCGCGAGCTCCGCCCGCCGTCGCCGCCGTTGCGAGCACCGCCGGGCCGTTGCCGTCGCGAGCACCGCTGTGCCGCCGTGGCGAGCCGCCAAATCGAGCCGGTCCAGCAGCCGCCCGGTCCAGCTCCGCCCGGTCCAGCCGCCCGGTTCAGCCAGTTGAACCGCCCGGTTCGACGCTGGTTCAGGATTTTTCTGATTTAATAAATCCGGAAATTAGATTTGAGGCCAGAAAAATAGCAAAAAAATTCTGAAAAATCCGAAAAATTCACAGGAGCTTCAAGGTAGGTTTCTAAAGCTCGTCTATTTATTTTATCCCATTTTGATTAGAAAATATGCATGATTTAACTTATGGACCTTGATTTGATTAGTTTAAACCTTTTGATTAAGATTAGTGATTCTTCTTAAAAATCATTGAAACCAGGAACTTGAAATTGCTATTTTGTATACTATGGAACATGTTTAGCCTGATTCTGGATGGGTAGAAATATTCTTCATTAGTTTTGATCTAATGTTAGTTATGAATATGAATATATGCTAGTTTGGACCTAGAATTGAAAGATAATTATGTGTAAATTTGGAAAAATCATGGATCATCAAATCATACCTTTTAGCACCTGTTTAGGTCAGATTGTGGTTGATTTATCTCAGAATTTAATTTGTCTAGTTTATGCCAAGCTTGATTTAGGTTAAATGTTTTGCATATGTAATTAAGCAGTCGAGTTCGGCTTGTTATTTCATGTATGTAAGTCATGTAAATTTTGGTTCGTTTAGTTTTAGATCATGTCTTATGTCATGCATGGTGTGGTTATGTGCATATGGTCAAGTTTGGTATAGGTTTGATTTAAATATGTCAGCCAGGTTGGTTAGCACAAGTCTTGTCTAGTTTGTGGTAAAATAAGTTGTTTTGCATGAAAGATACTAGAAAGTTATGTTTATGTCTTATGTGCATCATGTATGTCATTATTTGAAACTTGATTATTAATTCTTGTTACGGCATGTTATGAAGGCCTCACCAGCCTATTTTAGTCAATTGCCCGTGGGCAGCGGGTCACTTAGTTGAATCCGGCCTTCCCACAGATCCCGGATTACTGCGGTTTTTCCCTTGGTGTCACCACTGCCTAGGTGCACTTTGGGCTAGCTTAGTATATGTTACTTCTATATATATTAGAGCTGGTGAATGCATCTGTACATGTGATGTGAAGCAAGATGGCCAATTCCTTGCTATTTAACTAGGTGTTTGAAAGTAATATGAATTTGTGTTAATTGCATGACATGTATAGGTGTTAATCCATGTTTAAGTCAGGAAAATCAGATCTATCCTATGTTAATTTGGTCTTGTTAAGTTAAGGGTCTGTTTGTTTGGAGGGAAAACATGATGCATGCGCCGATTTTCCCGAAAAGGCATGCGACAACTTATTTGGTTGCATGGAAAATGTTGAATCACGTAAAACATTTTACGAACGTGTCCATGCAATCCGGATTTCGGCATCCGCTGCGGTGCTCAGGATGCCATTTTCGGTGGAAGGTGTATATTATGTCAATTATTTAAAATCAACTTTTTAAATATGTAGATAAAAATTCATTTTATTCTTATGTGTTAAAAAATAAAATAATTTTTTTGAAATGTAATTTTATGATACGAAGTACTTATTTAATAAATTTATTAATAAAATTTTAACTGTAACTTAAGTTTTCAAAATGTTTAAACTATTTTATTAATTAAATTATTTTATATAGAAAACATAATAACACTATGATGTACTATTATGTAGTGTATATTTTATTTAGTTGTCAGATTGTAGGTTTACAATATATGAATTTGACTAAAGTAATTTTTTATGAAACTTTTAATGTTAAAAATATTTTATCATATACTTAATTTAAAAAATATAAATTTGATATTTATAAATTATATTTAAAGACTTCAATAAATAAAATGAGTATACTGTAGTAAAATTTAACTTGAAATTTAAGAATATGATTTATAGATATTCAAATGACCGGAAATAATTTAAGAAGATAATTTTAAAATAAAAATTAATATATATTATTTTTAATAAAAATATTTTACTAATATATAAGTAATAAACTATATTTTTTATTTTATTGAAAAATAAATTTATGTAAATAACTTACTTAACTTATCTTTACATCAAGATTTTATTATAAATAAATAATTGTATCTCACAAATATAGATAAAATTATCTTGGTTGTTATGATGTTAGTGGTGCTCAATGAACTTTTCTAAAAAAGTTAACCAAACAACCATCATTGTTTTCAATTTCCTAGAAAAGTGCATTCTGGAAAAGATTTTTTCTTACATTTTGATTTTACACGTTACCAAATGGACCCTAAGTCTTGAGGTCATTTAGATGATAGTTGACTAGTTTGTGTGTTCTTGTGTGTTTGGTCTAGAAGTGTATAGCATTGGCATAATTGTTTCCTTAAAATTAATTCATGGTTTGGATATGGGTTGAGAGCTTAATATAGAAGACATTCTATATGTTTGTATTTACATCTCAATTTAAATATGTTATCTATCATTGCATGTTTATATATTAGTATCCGATTGGCGAGAAACGAGTGTAAATCCTACGGAGTCCCCGGACTCACCCCGTTGTGGGATAAATTTTTTAGCAGGTATTGGAGATCAAGAGCTTGACTTGGAGGCTCCGGAGGAGCCTGTGGAGGAACCAGCATCCCCAAGAGTGGAGGCATAGAGATCTTTTTCTTTTGATAGTTTGTTTGATTAGAACTTGTTGGTTGATATGTGGTCGAGCTATGTCTAGTTTTTCCTTTTCTTTTAGTTAGAATTGGTGAATGAACTTGGATTAGTGTTTGGTTGTTCATTGTTAAAGTTATGTTGAGATTTTGTGATTTTAAGTATGGATTTAGTGTTTAGAGTTGATTCATGCTCGTTGGGTTATGAAATCCAAGTGATGGATTTCTCCCACTGTCACGACGTGGTGAGTTTTCCGCTGCGTAGTTGTGGTTGTGTATTGTGTTTTTCCGGGTCGTGACACGTTTGATGTGACTTAATATAAGGCTTAAATCTTATGGGGGTGTTTGGTTGCATGATAATTTTTTGTATATTTTTATGATAAAAATTTATATTAAAATAAAAAGTGAACCAACTCTTGACATAAAATTATCATGTTTGGAGGGATGTGATAACAAAAAAGAGTAACCATCATACATGACCAAACAAAGTGGGGGACCACAAGAAAAAAGAAAGAGGTGAGACCCTCTTTTTTTGTTTAAGAAGAAAATCACTTTCAAACATGAAATTGTCATGGTTGCCAAACACCTCTTTTAACAAGTTTTCTTATAATTTTTAAAAATTAAAATAAAAATCTCTATTATCATGTAACCAAACACCCCATTAGCTTCTTTCTTTGGTGGAACACAATGAGGTGTTTGGATACATTTTTATATCGTTATCTTTTTTTAAAAAATAAAAATCAAAGATAAAAAACATATAAAGATGTGTTTGGCCCTGCCTATTCAAATGTCAAAAGAGATATCTTTTACTTTCGCTAACCTTGTAACATTATGAATATTTTATTACAAAATAATAATTATTATATTAGTTATGAGAGTATTAATTTAATTACTCCCTCTTTCGGTTACCATTTTTACCTCCTTCTGTTTTCTCTCCTCCCGATTGCCCTGGCGAAATCATCCCTCTCCGTCTCCCTCGCGTCCGCTGGCTCCCTCAACCAACGCGTCTTCTTCGTTGTTGCATCGTCGCCGCCACCCCGTCGCCTGCTCGTTGATCCCATCTTCGTCGCGCGAGCACTTGCTCGCGCGGGAGATCCTTCGCAGCCTGGCTTCCGGCTACCGTCTTCGTCGTCCGTTGTCCCGCGCAGCCGCACATCGTCAGCCGCATCTCTCTCTCTCTTCGTCACAGCCGCGAGCGGGCGCCGCCGGCCTCGTCCCCGCGTGCGAGCACTGCAGCCTCGCCACGCCGCCCCTCCGCCGTGCCACGCGCTCGCCCACGTGCGCCATCCGCCGCGCGCCCAGCGCCGCCTTGTCACCCGCCTGCGTGCGAGCGCCAGCAACCGCCCGCGCGCGTGCATGTCATCGCCCGACGCCGCCCTCGTCTGCCGGCGCCGGCGCCGCTCGCCATCCGCACCGCCGCCCGCGCGTGGGTGTCTTCGCCCGGCGCCGTCCCACCCCACGGTCAACGCGCACCCGGCGCGCGGTCAGCCACCGCGTCGCCGCGGCGGCCGCCGCCGCGCCTCTTCGCGCGAGCCCGCGCGGCGCCGCCTCGCCGTCAACCCTGCGCGGCGCCTTGCGCCACCGTCCGCCATGCGCCCTCCATGCGCCGCCGCCCCTATCGCCGTGAGCCCCTCTCTCTCTCCTATTCTCTCCTTCTCTCTCTCTTGAATATCAATCACATAATAGCCCTTATTTTTTTCTTTGATTTGATGTCATATTTTCCCTTGATCAGGGTGCTTTTCCCAGCATTTTGACGGTATGAATTGCCTATTTGATCGGCTCGAGTTGTGCGCTATGTAGTCGACGTTCGATATCCTTTTCGGTCGCCGGTTCCCGATTTCTCCAACATCGTTTCCGGTAGGCACCCTTGATGTGTCTATTATCATTAAAATTCCTATTTAATCCTCCATGACTTGTAGCGATTATTATTGATTTAATTAGTCGGTTTAGCATTGTATGTTGTGGTGAGTGTGGTTAGCGGCGTTGTTTCGTTCGTATGTATTGGAGGTCGTATTATGATTATTTTAGGTTGTTTACAATATGTTAATCATCATGTTCTTGACTGATTTTAATCTCTCTTTGATAACCTATATCTAGTTAGTCTATGGTTATTCTTTCGAGTTGATATCATTGTATATATATGATGATAGATAACTAATTAGATATTGTTTAAGTAGCTCATTTATCTTAATTTTTGCAGCCATGTTTATGTCATTAATTTAGGTGATAGGGTCCGATTGGGTCTGTTCCTATCATGTTAGTCTTTACTTATTCTCGTCATGTTATGGTTCTAGATCATGCATAGGTGGTTTAGGTGTGGTTGATCTTGCTATTTGCATTGGCGGTATATTTGTTCATTGCATGGTATAGTTTATATCATTTAATCTTGCATATGTGTATCATGGCAAGGCATGATTGAGGTGGATGCATAATGCATTGAAATTATGATGAAAACAGCTACACCAGACTAGTTAGTCGTGACCCGAGGGCAGCGAAGGTCAGAACAGTCCGGTGCATCCTTCGATCCCGGATACCGCGGTTTGTTCCTGTGCCACCACTGCCTAGGTGCACTATGGGATTTCGTTTAGCTATATGGTACTGCTATATATGATAGATCTGGTAGTAGCTGGTTGAGGTGGCAAGACGACGCATTCCTTGCTAATAAGAAAAAAAAAATGTGTGGTTCTTATTAGAAGATAGGTGCATCTATGTGAATGTGGTCTTCATTAGAGGATAGGTGCACTTATTGCATGGTATGGTATAGGTGGTCTAGAGATGTATTTCATTTTTATCTAAATTGTCATGTTCGGTTGCTTGGTGTATGCATGGTTTGTCCCATTTATAGCATATCATCTTATGGAGCATATAGTAGGTGTTTACGCATGTGTTTATCTCACCATTTCAAGTCGTTTTAAGATGTTTATAGGTGCTGGTTGGTGTGTCTATAAGTGTTGGTTGGCGGTTTAAAATGCGTGGATTAAGTCAAATATTTATTATATTGACTAGTCTATACTTATATAATTGAGTGTAGGTCTGGGTACTTGTTTAATTAACATTTAGGGCCTTTTAGCTATCCGATTTGGCGGATGATGGGGTGTCTACTGAGTCGTCGTACTCATCCCAATCATTTTAACAATTTTCAGGTAATCAGAGTAGCGCAGCGGAAGCGTGGTGGATCGATTCTCGAGAAGATAATTAGATGATCTTTATGTCATAGATTGGTATATGTTTTATTTGATTGTATTATTAGCATGATATATTAGAAGGAATCTTGGGAATTGTGATATTAGTCTCATTTGTTCCAAATCGATATATTTTTAGGGGTTATTTCCCCCGGTTACGTCGTCGGATTATGTTCCGCTGTGCAGGATTAAATCCGGGGCGTGACAAACCTCTCTCAAAACAAAAACAACCACATACTTGTTTTGTTCTTAATAAAGACGCGGCACAGACAACGATGTGAGGAAAATGTGGCAAACTATCCCTTTCGTACAGTCGGCTATGGCCGTCGGTAGACGTTCAAGCGTCCACTTGAACCAACAACCCCTACTTTTCATGAGTAGGATCAATAAGCAAAAACTGTGGCAAACTTGGTATGACCATTCTACCACATGCACAGCCTTTTACCAAAAACATGGCTGGCCAAAGGTCACTAACTAATATTTAATAATCATGTCACCTTTGTGCTATTGTGTGTCATAGTATTATAAATTTTAAAACTAAAGTTATTTGAATAAAAAAATCAAATCCAAACCCCTCATAAAATCATACATTTTCACTCTCAAAACTAAAAAGTATAAGGGATGATTGAAATTTAAGTGGTTCACGAAGAAATCGCCACTACATTATTTAAATGTTTTATCAAATTTCTCACTGTCTAATTTTTTATTGAATTTTGAGGTTAGACAACAATTGACTCAAAAGAAGCTACATGGAAGATGGAGGAGGGATCATTGAGTGATTGGGGGGGGGGGGGGGGATTGATAAGGATAAGGCCATTTGACCAACATGGTTGTCCTTGTTGAATTGCTTTGCATTTCTTGATTATATTCTATCCTCTTATAATTTTATACTTAATGTGTTGCCTTATTCTTCAACATATTGCTATATAGTACTGAGTAAAGGGTAAAACTACAGAGAAAATTCCAAAAAGACTCGTCATTGTGTCTCTACCTTAATCATGAGTTGGTATTTATCGAGTCAAAAATAAAATGTGATTCCAATCAGCCTAGGTGAAATTTGATTTGATTTCATAAAATATCTAAAATTTTAATTTTATCTTTAATTTTTTGGGACATAAAATTTTAGTTATCTACCTCTGAAAATAAAAGGATTATAATAAAATACTTAAAATTAAGTAGTTTATCAAAAAATATTGTTATATTTAAACATTTTATCAAAGATATAAATATATAATCTTCAATGAATTTATAGTTAGACATGTCAAAACAAATAGAAACTTAATATGAGATTTTAAAATTTCGATATTAATTAACCAGATCACAAATTCTGGCCTGAGTTAGAGCAACTCATGGTACCTATCCAGAGGTATCAATGCGTCAGATTTTTGGTTCTCTATAAATAAAAAAATATATATATTTCTGTTGTTTATTAATTGATAAAAATGGATATATATGTTCTCAAAATTCTTTTGTACTGTCTATTAAGAAATAATTCGTTCAATTACCGATGATTAATTGATATGTAAAGATACAATTTATTACAATAAAGATAGCTACAACGAAAAAAATCAAAATATACTTATAAAATCAAAATATAAATATAAATTATATATTTATGATAAAATTCTTTAAAAAGATGTGAAAAAGGTAACAATATTGTTGACTTTTCAACTTTGAACAGACTAGGGTGCATTTGGTTGGCTGGAAAAGTTGATGCATGCGTTACTTTTCGGGAAAATATAATTCAAATTTTATTTGGTTGCATGAATATGAGAGTCAAAGTAAATCAATTTAGGTTGACTATCTCAAGTTGAGGATTTTGGCATCCGCCAAAATCTGTCGTAAAACAATTTCCACAGCCATCGTCTTAGGTGGTACGTGCAGTACATAATGAATAAAAAACAAGTCCCTAAGTAAAAACTCACTATCTTAAATAAATTTTTTTATAACAAGTCATGCCAAATAAATATTTGAAAAATTTTAAATTATTTAAATTGTTTAAAAACTTTTAAACTTTAATAAAAAAATAAAACAAAATTTAACACATATTTTAAATATGTAATTTTTTTTAAAGTATGACTTCTAAAAAATACCTAATCACATAATAATTTTAATTATAAGTATTCTAACTGAAAAATACTAATTTAGAATTCATGTGGTTTATCATATAAAATAAAAAAATTTAAAAACTTATATATTTTGTAAAATGATACACAACTAGAATATTTCGATAAAAGTAAAATAAATTTTATAATAATATGTTCGAAAAAATATAGACACCTGGTTAAAACAATGAACATATTTTTTATTTTTACTTAAAGTTGCTATATAAATTTGTTTTCAAGAAACTATTTCCTATCAACCAAACAGGAGACTTGCATGGACTTTTCCATGAAAAGTTGATTCCCGTGAAATATTTTCAACGTTTCTTCTTTTTCATGAAACCAAACGGACCATAGGTGTTTGTTTGTTTGTTTGTGTTGAAAACCTGTTCCATGTAGCTATTTTCCCAAGAATATGAGCTGTTAGATCATACATTTTACTTAACTGCCCGAGTTATCCAACAACATACTTGACTTATGTCCTGTTTGGTTAGAGTTTTATTTTTGATACTATATTAATATTGATATTAATATTTTCAAATGTTGGAGTATCAATATCAAAAGTAACATAAGTTGACATTTGTTTTATGTAATATATTTTGTTTGCATTGTAAATTTTGAAACTGATACAATTAATCAAACATCTCTTAATGACTTATATCAATATCAATTTTAAAATTGATAGTGATAAAGATACCTAATAATGTTATCAAACACTATCCTAAGTTACATTTATTTTTGTATTTTTTAAATTATTAAATTATCCATTATCAATATTGTTAAGTTATCGGAGTTATCAAATTACCATACAATTATTTATTGATTTAGTAAATAAGTTGGAACAAACTGATCTACATTCCTAACTCTACCTACCTTATCTTCTCTCTCTCTCTCTCTCTCTCTTCCCAAAGTCTCATGTTTTTGGATAAGTTTATTTATGTCTCTTTCGGATTATGTCTCTTTCGAGTCATTAATGACGAGATTACACTAAGGATAAGATCATACGGAGTCAAAATCGTAATTTAGAGAGTACATGCGCAAATCTTTATTCACGAGGTGCAGTTTTTATGAGCAAATCTTTATATGGAGCAGGCGGCACCGGTGAGACTGAGTCAAAATTGCAAAAAGGGCCTGCAAAATTAACGATGCGCTCAAGCCCTCCTAGTGTCCTCTTAGATACTTCTCCGAATCTTATGTTGTCTTTCTGGTGTATGAAAATAGAGTGAATAAAATAACTTACCCTTTGAATTTTAATAACGAATAAAAGATCTAGAAGGCCTCTAATTTTAGGTACATAGATAAATATTAAAGAATTGTGTCTGATGACCACATGAAATTAATAATACTTTTGCGTTCGAAGATTTCAGCCTCGTGAGCCGCGTCAGCGGCAGTCCACGTGTAAATGGGTTAACAAAAGACGTATTTACCCCCGTGGCAAAGTTGCTGCCACAGGCTGTAATTGTGTGAATTGTTTTTAATAAAATAAATGCGGTGCCAGAAAATATCGTCGCAACGGAGCCGTCTTCGCCGTTGCTGCTAAATTTAACCCGTCTGGCGTCTGTGACCTGACGGACGGCCTCTTGCTGACCGCGTCTTCCTCGCCGCCCCCTCCTACCTTCCTCTTTCGTCCTCCTCGATGCCTCCGCCCTCCACGAACCCTAGCTCGGGCCGGCTACCGGCGACTCGATTCCGACGGTGACCCCAAACTGGGCGTCTTCCTTCGCGACGTGCGACATGGACCGCCCACCTGAGAAGGAGCAGGTGAAGCGGGTGGACTCCGGCTCTTCCCGGAACGCCGCCTCCTGTTCTCCCATGCGGGGTCCCGCCTTCTACCTCGCGGGCGCTGCCGGAGGGCCGCCGCCGTCGTCTTGGTTTGAAATCCGCCTCTTTTACGTCCGGATTTCCCCGTGCGCCGCCGACGCCGCTCCCGCTAGCCTTACCCTCTCCCACCTCCGTCGCGAGATCGGTGTGATGCTGGAGATTAACGGGTCCCGGGTCCCCGCCTCGGAGTCGACCTCGGTGGGGCTGCGCCGGGACCGCGTAGATAGGGGCGCCGCTGAAGTGACGTATGTTAGCACGGATAGCATGCGCCTGACAGGGGCGGTGGATTTCGAAGTTCGCCATGGGAAGGAGCTGCTGCTATGTGGAGCCTTGGGGAGGATGGAGATGCCATGGAGCAACGGCGTGGTGCAGCAGCACTCGACCCCTCAGCCAGCGCCTACGAAGGATCCGAAGACAGGATGGAGCATGGATTGCTACCTGGCGGCGGCGTTGGCAACGTCTCCTTTCGTGCAACCTAAATTGGGGATTGCCTCTCCGTCAATCGAGGTCTATGTGGCTGGATGCTGTTCTGGTCATCCTCTTATCCTGACGCAAACAATTCAGCATAGTCCCAGGAGGAAAGCCCCAAGACAAGGGGGATTGGATGCAATTCCTGAAGACGAGGAAACCAGCAGCAACGTGATGGACCATGGGACTACAGAGAGTGTGCTGACTCGCCGGAGAGTAATATTGGTAATAACTGCATCCTTTCCTTTTGTGTTCGTTGGTTCCCTGACTTCTCTTGGTACTTATTTAGAGTCTCAATCATGCGCCTTTGCGGAATTTAACCAGTTTGCTTTGAAGTTTGTTTTGACCGGCGTGTGATATTCTAAATGGTAGTCTTCGTGGGTGGATGCCTTTTTCTCACGATTGGAAAGCTTTAAAACTGTATGGTACCTCAATTTTGCTTGTACTTTCTTAACATAATCATTAGTCTTTGATGGATAATCATTAGTCTCTCTCCCTCTCTCTCTCTCTCTCGATTAATTGGCTGGACTTAGTGGCTAGGACGTTTACTTTTCATGCCAAATGTTAAAGGGCTTAAGATTCTCTATCTTGTGGTTGACTGTTCAACCGATATCATAGCTTTCTCCAGTTCTTGTTGACAGTTAGTCAGTTACTAAGTCTTAAGATGTCAATCTTGAGATGTGACATGTAACTAAAAATCTTTTGGTGATTATGCTTGTTAAGGATATTTAAGTTTCACAACTCTTGTGCTTTTTTTTAACAATGGGCCATTTAGGCAAGAAGTGCTGATGTATTCTGATGGTGATAGTTCGTACATGTAGCTACATAAAACTAGAGCTTGCATTTGTTCTATAAACTTCTTGGGGATGTTGTCAAAGAAGAGGTGGCATGTCCTAAAGGCCTCAGACATAGTGATAACAGCATGAGATTGGAATGTGAACCATCTTAGCTATGTGTCTCAGCATTAGTTTTCTTTACACTGCTATACTATAAAGAAAATTTTCAGAACAATAGTATGAAAATTTTATTTTTGGACTTTTCTGTCAGTGTGTGAAGGACAAATTTGTTTTACCTTGATCAAGTGGAAGAGTCGGTGCCCTTTTTATCCCCCACCGTACTGCATTAGATATTAGAATCATGTACCTTATATCATCATTTCAATTTTCAAATATATATTTTGAGGATCTTATGCACATGCACCCTATTTCATATTTATTCTTGGATGAGTATGTTCTTCTTTCTTGCTGACTATTCTTGTCCGTACTTTGGCACCAAAGAATCTGGAGAACAATATCGTTGATGCTTCTCATTTGTTGTACTTATTTCTCCACTTTAATAAAAATTTGATGCTTGGGTTATCTTCAAAAAGAAAAAATTGTGGATGCTTGAAAATGATACTTGGAGGACAGGATACGAAGTGCCATGTAGAACAGTCTGACTATAGCATAGTTATTGGGAATGATCCCGCTCCCTTCTCTTGCTTCATTTCTTCTATTTCTTTTATCTTTTTAAATTAGGCTTTATAGCCATGCTCTATACTTCATTTATCATGTCACTTCCTGTTTTCTTTTTTCATTGTTGGTAACTATGAATTAGAGGCATCAATACTTCCCTTTTCTGAGTTCCTGCTGAATATTTTTTCAAATAAGGGGATCCAATCCTTTCCTTAGTTTCATGAAGTTGTTTGGCCTTTTCTGGAGGACAACTATCTCCGTTTGTGTTTGCCAAAATGTTCTTGTAGACTGTCAACAGTTCATATCAAGTTAGGGACTCGGTAATTGAGAGCTGGGACTCTCGTTTTTATCGTTGTTGTCATTCCCTGTATTTGTTTCCTTTTCATATGAATTAATAGTAACTTGTGGTTTCGGCTGCCTTAAAAAAAATCAAGTTAGGGAGGTGAGATGAAGGGCTTAAGAGATTCGGTGGTTGGTGTGGTTCCCTTGGTCCCTAATGCAGCTTTGGTCATCCTTGTCAGTGGTATGCTAGAGCAGTTAGGTGGTAAGGGCGAGGCAAGTGAGATGGAGATTGATCAGGCAAGCTGGGTGGAAGTGCTCCAAAGGGGAGCACTGTTGATTAATCAGTATCGCCATGGTAGTTTAGAGAGGAAGAATCAATCTGGCAATTGTCGTAGATTGTTGGGGATGGAGACATGGAATGCAATCTCCCAAAAATCTTTTGAAATCTCCTAATAATCTCTTTCTCTCCATGCATTTGAGAAACGAGATTGCCGAAAGGAGAATATCTATACAATACCTTTGGTTCTTTAATTTTCTCTGCCTAATACTATCCCTAACTTCTTGGCTCCATGTTGGACAAACTACCTATATCATATATATATTTCTCTCATTCTATTTTTTATTATTATTTTAATTGGATGGCCTTGTTAAGTTCACTTCATATATTGCCAACTATATTATGGAATCCATCCAAAGATTTATACATTATTGTCTAAAAAATTTATAATTTTTTATGACTATATATGTACAATTGACCTAACATGTTATATCAATCTCACCTCCATATTGTATAAGACGAAGTTTAGGTCTTACATAAGATCCCAATATGTCTCTTATTAATGATAGTTCACCCTCTATCTATTTCACTTATAAGTCTCTGTCAACCTATTTTGATGTTTAATATGAGTTATCTTGTCCTTTTTAAGAGATTACATAAGATTTTTATACTTACATACACTTTGATTGACATTTTCGAGATCCAATCTTTCAAGATTTTTTCGAGATACAATGTTGTATGGTAATGAATGTTGGGCAATAAAAGGAAAACATAATTATAAAACATGTATTGTTGAAATAAGAATGTTAAGATGGATGAGTTGTCATATTAGATTAGATAGAATCAAAAGTGAATATATTATTGAAAATGTAGGAATGGCGAGAATTGTAGATAAGTTGAAAGAAGGGGGACTAAAATAACTTGGATATATTAAACGTAGAACTAAGGAGGCTTCGGTTAGAAAAGCAGAAAATATTAAAATAATAAAAACAAAGAAAGGACGTGATAGACCTAAGTTAACTTAGAAGAGGGAAATTCAATATGATTTAGATGATTTTAATATTTCCGAAGAAGAACTCAAAATTGACATGAGTAGAGAAAGGAAATCCATATGGCCGATCTCAACTAATTTGGGACTAAAGCTTGAGTTGAGTTGAGTTGTAGGGATCTGTTCATTTCCTTAGCTTCGATGAGTTGTTTTGGCTTTTCTAGAGGACAACCATCTTCGTTGGTGATAGTCAAATGCCCTTGTAGACTGTTTAACACTTCAAACCAAGGAAGCATAGTGTCATATGATTCATTGGTTGGGTGCTAAATGTTCACCTTGGATAAGATGCTTTGAGGAATACAGTTTGCGAGAAAAATATAATTGTTGAAGATTACCACCCTGATAAATGATCTAATTTTATAAATATGATTTTGAAGATTATCTTCTGGAAGTTATTTTTTGCCTGACACCAAAGAGGTTTTGAGAAACGATAAGGAATAAAGAAGGCTTTCAGAGAACAACCTGATTTCAACTCCTGAAGTCACTGGTTAGTCATTTACAGCAGATGCTAGGTTGTTAATTTATGGAATTCCATCTCAGTGAGATATCACGATATTCTTGTTCTCGTTGCCGCGATTTAAGGGTGGCAAGATGCTCCGGCTGGAACAGGCCGCAGCTGGCTGATGGTGCCAGAGGGGCTGGTGGTGCCATAGGGTGCCATTTTCCCATCCTTCCCCCTATCAGGCAGGGGACAGGTCACATTGGTCCAATTATCTGACCTGCACAGCTCCATTAGGTTGGGATTCACTGAAGGTTGGATAAGTTGTGAAGTCCCAAAGTTGTGGAGTCCCAATTTAAAGGGTTGCACCGGCTGAGAATCAGAACTGGTGTGGCCCATATGTGGACACCGCAGAGGCACTTCAGGGCGTCACAGGCAGTGTCCGTCTCCTGCCACTCCTAAGCTGTCTATCTTGCCTGATGTACAAGTCGTAGGCTTAGTTCTTGAATTTTCTTCTCTCATCACTGTCGTTGATGCTTATGGATCAATTTTTTTTGAAGTGATTTGTGATAAATTGACATATTATGCTAATCATAATTCGTTGGTTGCCTATGGTTGAAAAATGTTTGGTTGGTCAAGTAGAATTTGTTGTCATGATCTCTGCTTTTTGATGTTTAACGTCCTGAATTATTCTTGAACTTTATTCTACTTTACCTACTGCACGCTGAATTATTCTGGAGCCTATAGTCACCGGATCCAAAATATCAAATCCCCTGGACCCAGTACAAGTTGCCTAGCCTGCTCGATAGGGTTTAGGGTGGGGAGACACAATGGCAGCCTTACCACCGTGTTACCCTGTTGATTTCAGCCCCAACAGAGTCGGATAGGACTAGAATTTCCAGGGAAAGCTTCTTTTAGTTTTTTTTTTTTTGTATTTTTGAAGAACAAACCCAGATCATTTCTAGATTGAATCAGCCCGGACTGTTTCTAGATTGGGTTTTCTTGAATAGAATTGGTTGATTATGTCAATCCTAGTTTGATTGGATCGGAATCGGCGTTAGCTGATCCACAACTCGATGTCGATCCTGCAATTCTTGATGTCACATAAACCTCAATTATGTTTCTTCTTTTTCTTTTTCATATATCGTAGGGTGTTTGCTTGCAAAACAATTTTTATACTCTTTTGTTATGAAATTATATATTAAATAAATTGTAAAATAGTTAATATCATGTTTTGTTAGATATTATAGCAAAAAATGTGGTGACCATACATAACAAGGGACTAAAAGAAAGAAAAAAACATGGTATCACCTCGCTTTTATCCAAGAAGAAATCATTTGCCTTCTTTGTTACGAAAATATATTTTCGTGGTGAGATGTATTGTTATGCAATCAAACACCAAACTTGCATCATTTTTTTACTATGCACCCACCCGGTCACTAGGTAAAAGAAGACGAAGCAGGTGAAGATGAGACACAAATGAAGGTCGATGGCTTCCATCCTGATGGAGGATACTATGGGTACAATGATGATGGCCAATTATCATGGTTCAACGCTGGCGTGCGGGTTGGTGTGGGGATTGGCCTGGGCATGTGCCTCGGCATCGGCCTCGGGGTTGGTCTGCTCATGCGCTCCTACCAAGCTACGACAAGATCTTTTAGGAGGAGATTACTCTAATCTCCAACTTACTTCCTGCTCACCACATATGAACACCGCTCAATCACATGCACAGGTACAGCCTCCTGGGGCTTCTAGGAAGTTTGGCCCCCGAGAAGGCTGTCCCTCAGAGAGTCTTAGCATCTGCCTTTTTATATACTTACATGAGTAGCAGGACGCAGCTTTCCTGGTATATATCTGCTTCTTTTCATCCGACTCCCGTCCGCTCCTCGTGAGCTTTGAACAATTATGCTGTAGTAGGGATGCGTTTGGCTATGTAATATGTTTGTCAAAGTGAGAATGAACAAGTTCTCCAAAGCCGCTGTGTAAATACGGGCGCCGAGTTATCGTTTCTCTCTGGCATTTGGGTTTGATTTTGTTTGATTTCCTCCTTGAGGTTTGTGTTGATCTCTGGTATTACACACTGCACATTCTTTTTTATCTTGTGTGGCTTCAGGCCATAGACCGTTCACTGTGTATAATAGTCCACAAGATTTCGAACAGGGCAGATCTAGTTTCGACTATGTGGACTCTGTCAACCGTTTTTAGATGTTGCTGCAATTAACCAGTTTGTGGTCACGGCAGCAGATTTTGTTCTTTGTTTTACCCATTTCATTTATGTTGTTGATTGAAGTAGTTGGATTATTCATCAAGGTTATTAGTTGATGTCATGTTTAGAGTAAAAAAAATGATACTGTATCAATTTTGATGTTTATATTTCTGGAGAATAACAAAACTGAATGATACTGTATTAATTTTGTAGCAATAGCAAAATTAAGTACGGCAGTAGTTTTTGTTTTTTTTTTCTATTTCATTTACGTTGTTGATTGAAGTAATTGGGTCGTTCATCGTTAGCTAATGCCCTGTTTGGTAACACTATTAAGTAACCCTATCACTGTCAATTTTAAAATTGATATTGATAGGAATCATTAAGAAATGTTTGGTTAATTGTATCAATTTTAAAATTTGTAGTGTAAACAAAGTATATTATGTAATACAAGTGACAATTTGTATTATTTTTGATATTGATACTCCAACATTTGAAAATATTAATATCAATATTGATATAGTACCAAAAATGAAACTCTAACTAAACGGGGCATAAAGTTTGTCTTGAGATATGGATAACCTTTTTTGTTAACTTATGTCATGTTTGGTTAAAGTTTCATTTTTGATACTATATCAATATTGATATTAATATTTTCAAATGTTGGAGTATCAATATCAAAAGTAATACAAGTTGTTATGTTTTTTTTGCACTATAAATTTTAAAATTGATACAATTAACTAAACACCGATTCCTATTAATATCAATTTTAAAATTGATAGTGATAGAGATACCTAATAGTGTTACCAAACAAGGCATTGCCTTTTAATTTCTTCTAGTAGAGGGAATAAAGTTATAAATTTGTAAGAAATGAAAGTAATGTTGGGGTTGCAACAGTTCGCGATGAGGGTCAACGTATAAATTTTTCAATAAGCGATCCACGTAAGTAGCAAGGGTATTTAAATAGAATACTTCAAAATTGTTAATGATAAAGAATGATGGAATAATCCTTTGAATGTTTGGCTTGATTACTTACGCCTTGTTTATTAACACTATTAGGTATCTCTATCACTATCAATTTTAAAATTGATATTGATAGGAACTATTAAGAAGTGTTTGGTTAATTGTATCAATTTTAAAATTTGTAGTACAAATAAAACATATTATGTAATACCGATGTCAACTTGTATTACTTTTGATATTGATACTCCAACATTTGAAAATATTAATATCAATATTGATGCAGTATCAAAAATGAAACTCTAATCAAAAGTTGTCTCCTTCATTTTCTTGATATTTGGGTTCAGATACGCATAATTTTTTCTTGTTTGGTTACTAACTTCATAAAGTAACTATACATAATTTTTGTTTTCGCAAATTTAATAACAATACAAACCTGTTATGTAATTATAAAATTAAAAGAGAAAGTTATGAGGCCTGATGATCTTATAGTTAATGTATTTTTAGTTTATATGAAACGATATACTTTATTAGATAATCTTTTTTGCAATAAGTGCATTTGTTTATGAGACTTGAATCTCTTACAATAAACATATGAATCTCTTAATAATGATTTGTGAATATATCAACTGTAAAAGACTCGTGATTTTTCATTATAACAACACTAGCTCTTATCTTTTAGTGAACTCATCTAGAATAAACCTTGAGCATCCACACGCCAATCTGTTTTTTTTAATATATGTTAAGCTTCATTATAACAATAACTTTAACAGTAGTTCTATCTTATAGTAAACACATCTAGGATAAAAACTTGAGCAACGACACACTAATCTATTCTAATATATGTTAAGCTTCATTATAACATCAACATTAGCAACTTGATAACTAGATACAACAAAACAAAAATATGTGCCATTCTGTAAGATAAAAATGGTATGCTGTGCAACGGATGAGAGATGAGATAGATTGGGGAGAGATACTAGTTGGGGGATGTTGATAATATTTTGGAAAGGCTAGATTCCCCAAACTCAGTTGAATAAGTACAACCAAAAGATGCCTTACCGGCAATTGTAGTAGGGATGATTACATGGCTTAAGGGTTTTGATTACCACATACTAGACAAGAGCCACCACATTTGGAGTATAATCAGACCACGACACAGGTCGCTTTCACCTTCCTCTTGTATAGCCCATTATCCGAAGAAAATATCTCCTATCAACAGACCATAAAGAACATCACCAAGGTATTAGAGCAATCAGCTTGAAACCAAGATGAGGGGTCCTAGCATGGTTCGCCGGGTCGCGACTCGGACCCGACTCGGTCGGTTTTGGGGCCGACCGACCTGGTTGTGATCCCAAGACCCCGACCCCATTTTTAATTTATTATTATTATTTTTCACGACCCAGGCCGACCCCGTCCCGACCCGGGTCGCGACCCCGGCCGACCCGGGTCGGTTTGGGGCCAAACCGACCCGGTCCCGACTCCCGACCCCACCTTCCTTGGGTCCTAGCACGAGGCTGAAACACACCAATGGTGGCACTCAGTGGTATTAATTGATAACTTGCCCATTGAAAGATCATGGTAAATCCTCTGAGAGATGAGACTCATTTTTAACCTTCAATGGACAAAGCAACTTCTGGTTAAGGAATTCATCAGAGAAGAAAAAATTTAAAATACAGAGATGTACAAGATAGTTTTTTTTTTTTTTTGCTTAATCTGAAATCTCAACTCTTAACTTTACGTCTACTTAATTAAAACTAATTAATTTGAATAAGATATTTGTGTATTATTTTTTTTTATTTTAGTATTTTATAAAATACAAAAATAAGATTCAAATCTGTTATGGGGTGTTTGGTTGCATGATAATTGAGGTTTTTATTTTAATTTTTAAAAATTGTAAGAAAATTGGTTAAAAGAAGTGTTTGACAACCATGAGATTTTATATTTTGAAAGTGATTTTCTTCTTAAACAACAAAAGAGGGTCTCACCTCTTTCTTTTTTTCTTGTGGTCCCCCACTTTATTTGGTCATGTGCGGTGATTACTCTTTTTTGTAATCATATCCCTCCAAACATGATAATTTTATGTCATAAGTTGATTTATTTTTTATTTTAATACAATTTTTTATCGTGAAAATGTACAAAAAAATTATCATGCAACCAAACACTCCATTAACCTTCACGGAGTTCAGATCTCAATTTCACGGTATCAGATTCGGTTCACACTCCTACCCTCCTCCCTCGGGATACCGACGCCCAGAGTCACGTGCGCTCCCCGCTCCCCCCACATCCCAGCTGCCGTCCCACCCCCGCCGTCCGCCCCTGCTTCTTCCATGCGTCGCCACTGTCCGGGTGGCTTCTCCGACCGAATGGCCCCTGCTCTACCGCTCGTGGTCTCCCTCAACTGCCTCGAGGACACCTCCCTGGAGGCGGAGGGTCTCGCGGGAGTCGCTGCCGTAGAGCACGTCGGCCTGGGTCAGATCGCTGAGGGTCGGATCGAGTCAGCCACCGCAGTGATTATCCAGTCCCTGGCTTTCCTCCCACGCGCCGCTCAGCGCCGCCTCCAGCCCTGGCAGCTCATTCTCTGCCTGGGCTCCGCGGACCGCTGCGTGGACACGACCCTGGCGGCTGACCTAGGCCTACGGCTGATCCATGTGGACGCCAATCGGGCGGAGGAGGTGGCGGACACCGTGATGGCGCTCCTTCTAGGTCTACTCCGCCGTACGCATCTGCTATCTCGTCACGTGTCTTCGTCGGCGGTTGCGTCGGGATGGCTGGGGTCGATCCAGCCGCTATGCCGCGGAATGAGACGGTGCCGCGGGCTCGTGCTTGGTATCGTGGGGAAATCCGCCTCGGCAAGATGTCTGGCCACTAGGAGCCTGGCTTTTCGGATGAGCGTGCTCTATTTCGATCTCCAGGAGGTATCTTCTCGTTTTAGCTTATAAGAGGATGCTTGCCAGTGTGTGGAGTCTCCTGGAGCGTGCTCCATTGTGGAGTCTCCTCATGCCTGCCACACTGTGGTCCATTTGGACTACGAGGAATCGGAAGGTCTTTGATGATTATTTTCTGGACCCCTCGTCTATTCTTCTGGGTGCCGCTATTTTGTTTAAGGGCTAGTTCTTTGCTTACTCAGGGTCTAAACCGGATGGTAAATTCTGGGGCGACCACCTGTTTGGCTAGGAAGAGGTTGTGTTTGCAGTCTTGGGATTTTACGTTTGTAGCCTGGGTGCTTTTTGGGATCGTCTCCCAAGTATTCTACCATCTTGGTAGCGATCCGGGGAGGTTTTTGAGGTTTAAAAGTGTATGCCCCTGTTGTTTTACTTTATTTAAGTTTTTATCTCATTTATAACGAATTGTGGCATTTGTCACCTTCAAAAAAAATATATTAGAGAATGCTTCCTCTCGTTGTTGTTTTTTTGTGTTTATAATTTTGCGGCATCATGATATGTGCATTTGCAAGAAGCACTGGCCGTGACAAGCAATGAATTGCATGGTAAGTAATATATGGAATCCGAATGTTTTGATGCTCAAACTCAAACACCCTGTCCGCCACAGCAAACAAATCATTTAAGGTGAGATGGGTGAGCGGCACTCTAGTGATTTGGAACTAGCAGTAGGTAAAGGGTGTGCTGGTGATCTAGGGAAGCTTCTGGCGCAGTCCATTCCATGGTTGGTGGTGGCGAAGCAGGGAAGGGGTGCTTCATAGGGGTCCCAGGAAGCTCTCATCCATGTCTCTTCTTTGACTGCTGGTGGGTCTTCATTCTGGGGATTGGTAGGGAACACGCTGACAGGCATCTCTGCTAGCAGAGGAAAGGCGAATGTCATTTTCAGAGGAGGTGTGGCAGAAGTCTGGGTAGTGGCATGACATTGCTTCATGCAGAAATGGGATTGTTTGCAGGATTTGTGACTGCGTAGGCCATCGGAGCTATCCCTACCAGATGGAAGATGCTGAGGTTCACATAGAAAGTTGCCCCTGCTGCTGCAATTTCTGAAGCTTGTAAGATGGAGGGTGAGGTGATGATCCCATGGCTGGCAGGAAGGTGGCACAAGATGTGTGGTTGCAGTGCTTTTAGGGGATTCTCTGTCCCTGGGTGGCTCGGCAGATGTGAGATTTGAAATGAAGAAGCTCTGGCTCTTCACATCCTTTACATAAGATGAAATCAAACAAGTGATTGATTCCATGAATTCCTGTAAAACTTCAGGACTAGATGATTTTTCTGCTGGATTCTACCAGGTTTTATGGGATAGATAAGAGCCGATTTTATGAATTTAGTCAGTTTTTGAGTAGAATCCGAAACTCATCAGACTCTTAGAATGCACAACACTTATTTTGATTTCGAAAAAAAGAAAAGTCCAGTGACTTTAAAAATGATACACCTATCAACGTGTTAAATTGCTCTTAAAAGATCATTACCAAAGGTCTATCATCTAGATTGAAGGTTTGCTTGGACTTCCTGATTAGCCCAACACAATCATTTTTTATTGGGGGCATGCATATAGGGGTGTGCATGGTTCGGTTCGGATTGGTTTTTGACCCAAAATTTTCAACCCAAACCGAACCGTATGCACACCACAACCTGAACCAAACCAAACCAGGGCTAAATCCCTCTAGCCTCTAATAGGCATTATGGAATTTATCTCAATGATTTATGATAGAATGCACCCAACCTTTGATAGGCATATGGGGATCCTTCCCGATTGATTAGTATCTAGTATACCTCAGCCTTGAATAGGGATGTGGGGACTTGTCCATTGGTATGACACTCATTAGCATATGGTTTAGCAAATTTGCATGTTAAACATGCATTGTCTCCTCATGGCTTAATGTGTGCACTCTCTTTATGGGTTATGGCACGACATTGGGATATGATCTTTGTATACCAACCTTAAGGACATAGAAATGTGCGTGGCCCCCCAACTAGTCAACGTGTTATAGCTCTTTTAGATTTTGCCATGATGTAGAGATGTGTGCAACTCCCCAACAAGCCTTTTTAATTTAAGTTTGAATTTGAATTGTTTGTTCATTTTAGAGTTTTTTATGGCCATTTGGCCTGTTCATTAGCAGTACTGTCCTGAGGGGCTGCTGTCGGCCATTAGATGCTCAATGAGTGAACTGAGCCCACGTTGCCGTTGACATGTGTGTCTGCAGCGTCGGGATTACTTTCCCCTCCTTTCTTTTTTTTAAAGCTCTTGAGCCAAGTGGGTCCACGTGAGTTTGAGATGGCCATGCAGTCATCTGGTCTGATGTAGTGAAGGGCCCAGCGGTCCTGTCTGGCTTTGACAGATGGTCATTGATCTTGATGGCATCGAGGGGGGATTCAGAGACCCCAATGTTGGCAGTGGGTGCTGCTGCCCTCCATGACGACGGAGGATGGAGCAGTCTTCAATGGTGGCAGGAGGTGTTTGCGATGATGGCAGAAGCGGCTGCGAGAGGCTATCGCTTCGTTGATCACCACAGGCAAGGCAGTTGGCCTCTATAGCCTTGAGAGGGGGAGGAGGTAAGAGATTCTCGGTGGCGGCTGCAATATAAGGGGAAGGCCTGGACAGTGGTGGTAGGAGAGGTGGATGGCACCAGCGGATGATGAAGATGGTAGTGGTAGAAGCGCGGCTTGGCCGGGCGAGGTCGGTGACCGCAGCGGATGGAGCAAGGGAAGTTGAATGTTAGTGGTGGACAATGTGGCTTACCTTGTCAGCCTGGGCAAAAGGGAACAACGAGGTTGACATCGTAGGCGGTGTGACATCAGTGGTGGAGACAGGATAAACAGGGGAATACCTTAGCAATAGTCCCCCCATCATCACCTATCTTGCTTGCCCTTCACTGCCTCTCCCTCTCCCTCCCTCCCCTCTCTCTCTCTCTCTCCCCCCTCCCTCCCTCTCTCTCCCGTGCTCTCCGGTTGTGATCTGGGCATGGATAGGTAAATCAAAATTGGAATCGATGGGTATTGATTTGATCCAAAACAGGTTGAATATGTTGGAATTGGCTGATTTTTGAGGAAAAAATTGATTTGGAATAGGAATTTTTAAAAAAAGTTTATTTTTTTTTTGATTTTGGCCGATTTGGCCCAATGCTCTTTTAAAAGAAATATAAAAAATCAAGATCTCAATTCCGATTCCTATATAATTCAGTCGATTCTTGATAGATTCTGATCGATTCCATCGGGAATCATTTCTAAATTGGTCCTCCTGACAGTAATTGGATCGAGATTAGCTAATTCAATTATGAAATCGAATGATTCCTATCCAATACGACCGATTCTGTGAACCATGACTCGGGGGGTGGTCTCCCCCTCTTCTTTCTTTTTTTCTTCTTGCGTGCAATGTCGTGATGGTCCTTATATAGCCGGCCTTTTCGTTATTAGGAAGGAGTCCTGTCCTTGATGGCTTATCTAGTCACTAACTTTGGAAGGTGAGACTTCGTTTGATCATGCGAGATCCCCTTGTGATCTTTTGTAGCCATTGCGGGAGAGATTTTAGCATTGTCAGGAAGAGCTGGGGGTCGAGCCATATTTGGAAATGGCAATTGTGGGAGCCACGGAGCCTTGCTATCCTTCTTGGACTGCCATTATTGAACATGACAAGGATACAAATGCCCTCGCGATTGGAAATGATTCCCGTTGATGCTAGACTCGATCGGAAGTGAGCTCCTCTACTACAAGGAATTCTGACCGTGACCCCGATGGTTGCTGTAATTGTGGAAGCTATTTCTATCTTCGTGGTGTCTGATGGGAGGTTGGCTTTCTAGCGGCACCTACAAAGCTTTTGGGCCTATCGTACTCCCCCTGCACTCGTACATGAAGGGCTAAGGCCTTGTTTCGATGTCCACACGGGCCTTGGTATTGGGGACTCATTAGGGGGACTGGACTCGTAGAAAGGTAACTGTTGGGGTCGACGGAAGCCGCGAAGCCACAAATCTTTTATGTGATATTTTTCTACACATACAAGGGCCGTTGGGATCCTCCGAAGTCCCCGGTGTGTCCTCCTAGTGTCTCGATAGTCCATGGATTGCAGAATCGGCCGATCCGGATCAGGATCGGCCGATTCTTGGATCGGATCGGTATCCACCGATCCGATTCCAATCCGAATTAGCGATCCAGCCGGGAGTCCCGGCTGGATCGGTCGATCCAGCCGGGAGTCCCGGCTGGATCGGTCGATCCCTGACCGATCCACCCGGATCGATCCCGAAATCGGTCGATCCGGACCGATTCTCCGGAAAACCGGAAGACCCGGAATCGAACCGATTCCGGGATAGATCCGGACCTGTTTTAAGGCCCGATCACCCCCAACTTGGGGTCGATCCGGACCGATTCTCCCCCCAGCGGCCCTCCTTCGGCTTCCTCTCCTTCCCCCCAAGCCTCCTTGGAGATCTAGGGCATACTTCACCGGCGATACAGCTATTGGAGGGCCGATCCAACCTTCCCAAGGCCGATCCAGCCTTCCCAAGGGCCGATCCACCCTACACAAGGTTTGTAAGGGGGGGGGGACCTTCGATCCCCTCTTCCCCCCGCCCCCCTGCCCAAGGCCGCAGGCCGGCAGCTGCAGGTTTGGGATCCCCCATTGGGGGATTATTTCACCCCCAATGGGGGTGGAATTGCACCCCCGAAGGGGTGCTAATCACCCCTTCGGGGGTGTTGAACTGTTTTTGACAGCCCCCCCCCTAGGGGGGGGGTTGGCATGAAATCTCCCCATTGGGGGGGATTATTTCACCCCCCAATGGGGGTGGAATTGCACCCCCGAAGGGGTGATTATCACCCCTTCGGGGGTGTTGAACAGTCACCCCCGAAGGGGTGACTGTTTTGACAGTCCCCCCCTAGGTGGGGGGGGGGGTTGGCATGAAATCCCTCCATTTGGGGGGATTATTTCACCCCCCAATGGGGGTGGAATTGCACCCCCGAAGGGGTGCTAATCACCCCTTCGGGGGTGTTGAACAGTCACCCCTTCGGGGGTGACTGTTTTGATAGTCCCTCCCCCCCTCCCCCCAGGTGGGGGGGGTTGGAGGTGGGGGTGGCGGCAGCATAGGTGGAGGCGGCGCCTCAGGTGCAGGTGAGGGTGGCTCTACTAGTAGTGCACGCATGAGTGGAGCAGGTCCAGATGATTTGAGTGATAAAAGACACTCTTGTTCGAGTGGCAGGGGCAGCGGACGCTGGATGGGGATGAATGTTTTTGACGAGTTTGCATCTTTCTATCCAGAGCCTGCCTCAGACAGTGAGTATGGCTATCCACCATCTTTTCTAGCTCCACCTCCGACTGATCAGGGAGTTTATGAGTTTACCGACATGGTCCAGTCTTTATTTTCTTATGGATACGGGCCAATTATGACTAACCCTAATCAATGGAGATTTTAAGACAATCAGAATGACCAGGACAGAGATCCAGATCCATCCTACTCTGGACATTACCATAGTTGGTGGTGATGGCATATGTATAATGTATTTGTTTATTTATTTCACGCAATGTAATATGAGTGGTAAGAAGAATATGTGTTGTACTATTGTGTGATTGGATATGATTGTTTGTTTGATAAAAATATGTATCTTATTTGATGTATGATGTGTTCTATTGTGTGATTGGATATGATGTGTTCTATATGATTGATTGTTAATTTGTTATATGAATGAGTGTTCCCTATATTTTTTTCACATTTTTTCTGAGTTCTATGTATTTTTATTGATTTTTTGGCGATTTTTACAGATTTTTGCACAAAGCCAAAAAAAAAAACCGATTCAGACCGATTCTGGATCGGTCTGGCTCCAAGAGAATCGCCCTGGATCGGACCGATCCGATCCGATCCGGATCGGATCGGACCCCACCGATCCAGGGTCCGATCCCGATCCCGCGATCCTTGCGATAGTCTTGTGCTTCTGTGGGCATGTCGGCTGATCACTGAGCTACATCGTGGGTTCCCTATCTTTCTAGAAGCTAAACCTGGCAAAATAATAAGCCTAGCGTCATCCCACCTTTTCAAGATTTTTGCACTTTGTTTTTGATTTAGTGGTCAATGAGTACCTTTGCAAGCCATCATGCTCATTTTTGGAAGCCACTACGTAAACTTGCTTGCTTCCGAGGGCTCCCTCTGATGTTAAGGTAGTCTAGGATAAGCTCTGGTAGGCTGGCGCATTGGTTGGTCTCTATGATGGCCACGTGGCCTGCTTATGAGGGGATGTTTTTAATTTAAATCCTCTCCAAGCCTATTGGAAATAGGAAGGATGGGCCATGGTTTAAGTTGGCCTATTTAATACCCGACAATGGGTTTTGCATTGTTGGATTTGTGGTATCCTCCTATTCCTTTATTTTTTATTTATCTTTGCCCTTAAAAAATTTTGGGTGTCAACAGACATATAGACAAGTACCTACTACTGTGTGAACATCGTGATGAAGTATCTTATCCTGTCTATTGTTTATAATCTTTTATAATTTTTGATAATTGCTTGGATGCTTTTATTTGTTTTTTAGTTTTGCTTTATCCATCACATCATATAAGTACTCCATTTGATTTTTGCCATTGGAATCTACCAATCTCAAGACTTGTACCAGGGGTTTTATTACAGTCAAGTAGTGTTGCGTTCTCTCCCACCATCTATTGTTTTCAATAAGATGTTCCATCTTAGCTAATATCTCAAATTGATCCATTTTGTCATGTAGGTCGGCCATATAATCATTGTATTTTGATGAAAGAATGAATCTTTTCAATTCATGTTGATATCTATGTAGGCTCTCTAATTAATTGAAATGTGTGATGAATCTAGTGGGACCAGGTCGATCTAGATCATGATCATTTATGGGCTCTGCCATGATGTGCAATAATTTAAGATACTTGTATATGAAGAATGTAATCAATTAATCTTGACTTACTAAAGATCTTACACATGGATCCTTTCTACTAGCTTTCAACATCAAATTTATAGTGTGCCACACAAGGAACTAAAAACAAGCTTCTTATCTCATCAACTTCTTCTCTGCAATCTTACAAGATGCTTTGTTATTAGTCATAATCTGAACAATGTTGTCCTCGCTTATTTCCTCTACAACATCATTCATAAGACAAAACAAACTTGACATTATCGATTTTTCCATAAGCATCAGTACTCTTCAAGAATGTAGTGCCCCCAGAACATTATATGAGAAAGTTGATCATAGTTTTTTTTAATTCTTGTTCATCCATTGCACAATGTAACCCTTTTCCTTCGGTGTCGTCTTGAATCCATCTATATATAAGGACAATTCATTGACCTCTACATTTAACCCACTCTCGTATATGTACTTAATCGTCAAGACTTTTAATCATGCTCCAACTTCACTAATAGCATCAACTATGGTATGAAAAATATGAACAAGTGATTGCTTGGGTTGGCACACATGCATTATGGTAAAATAAGACAAAAATGTTAATGTTTGTTGCAAAAGCATATAAGACACATTTAAAAAAAGTAAGACTTGAAAACAATTTACAAATATATTTGACTGCCTTCTTTGCAGCCACTGTCATAGCCTTAACTCTTTTAAAAGCTTGTTTTATCCTCCATTGACTTATGTCACTCTCCTATACATGGATATATTCGTCGGCTGAACTGACTATGACCGACGAAACTCACTATCACGGCCTACATGAGATATAGGACGAGTGTATTGATCCACATTTACATATCTACTAATAGTAGTAGAATCTTTTATCTCTTCTTCTCTCTTATTCTTTATGGGGCTCAACCTTACTTGCATGCATTGTCCTTCTCATCTGTGCCTCTTATTCATTTTCTGAAATTGATATATCAACATCATTGTTGTTAAGGCGGCCAAGGCGACATAGTACCGCCTTGGCGCCTTGGCGATAAGGCGAGGCGTTAGGCGACGTCTTGTTTTATATAGTAAAATAGATAAAATAATAAAGATATATGTAAAAAATGATGCAAAATAACTTTGATACCATGCAAATCAATCAATAATGTGGGAAGTGCATAGTTACATAGACTAAATAATTTGACAAATTAGTTAATTTTACTATTTAAATTATATCATCTATTAGTAAACACTTAAGAAATCATTTAACTCTAGCTATTATTTTATCAAAATGTTAATTTATAGTCAAATTAAGTATTAAAACTAGTTGTTTTTACTCTAAAACAACTTAATTATATGATATTGACACTTAATTAGTATTATTTATTATTAAAATAAATAAAATAGTTATTTAAGGCAATGGGCGCCTAGGCGCCCATCGCCTTGCCCCCTCTGGGGGCGCCTTGTCGCCTAGGCGACGCCTTGAAAACAGTGATCAACATGAACTTGAGTCTTTCCTTTACCTTGGCTTTCAAAATGAGATTTGTATCACTTAATTTAAGCAAATCATTATGTAAACATCTTCTTACATTTCTCTTTTTTTGTCAATATCTAACATATAGTTATGTTGTCATCAAACATCATGATGTGCAAGGGCACCATACTCTTCGTCCGATATTTTCTCTGCACATAGAAGGAATAACAACAAAATGAAACTCATGTTAAGTAAATCTTTATTAATGTTAAGGAGAGATAGGGGGCATCCAGATCAAGGATTGTCGTCTCGGATTTCGGCTTCATCTCGGAAGCGTGAAAGAGAAGATATCTCGTGAGATTCTCGAAAAAATCTCGGGAGATCGGATCTCGGATTTCATTTATGCAGGGTATACTTTACCCAATGATTGCCATCTCACATCTATATTTTATCTCACGGAGATTGAAGATAAAAGATCTCGAAAAAATCTCAAGAGATTAGATTTTGGAAATACCAATCAATGTGTATGTTTAGATGTAGAATGTCATATAATCTTTTTAAAAGGACATGAGAACTCAAATTAAATATTAAAATAAATTGTGAGAGAATTAAAAACGTAATACAGAAATGGTGAACTATTGTTAGCATGAGACATACAAAGGATCTTATGTCAGATCAAAGTTTTATCTTGAACAATATAGATAAGAAATTGATAACATTTTGGGTCAATTGTACATATATAGTTATTAAAATATTAAGCTATGAAATTTTATCAAACAATAATGTTTAGATGAATATTTGGAAGGATTTCATAATAAAATTTGTAATATAAGAAGGAAACTTAACAAGATCATCTAACAAGTTGGGGATAATAATAGGCGGAGAAGATCAAGGTATCACAGGTACTACATAGATATTCTTGTTTCGGCGATCTCGTTTCTCGGACGCAAGGAAGAAAAGAGATTCTCGGGAAATCTCGAGAGATTCTCGGGAGATCGCATTCCATGATCCAGATAAGTATCTGGTGTCAGACCTGAAGGGAGGACCGGAAAGTCACCCCTTGGGGTGATTGTGTGGACACCCCTCGGGGTCTAGCAGGGGTTTTCCCTTCTAGAGGGGAACTAGGGGTTGGGGGGTGAGGAGGGTGGAAGCCACCCATATAATGGAAGGGGAGGTGGGGAAGGAGAGGAAGGGTGGGGGAGGGAAAGGATGTGTGGGGGGGGGTGCTCCTCGCTAGAGGGATGGGGCTTGTACCCCTAGAATAGGGAGGGGGCTGGGGGGAGGGATTGCTGATTAAGAGGAAAATCAAATCAGAATCTAGCCCGATTCCAATCTTTTTGGTTTTCTGGGGAATTAGTTGGATCGACTGATTCCTGATCCAATCTAACTTGGTTGGCTGATCCAAGCAGGAGTCTGCTCCGGATCGGCCCTTCGGGAGGCAACCTATTGGAAAGTGTCAATCCAATCCAAGGATCGGCTGATTCTATGAACTATGCTACAAGGTGCTAGGGCTGAATGGATTCTTTGTTGATTTTTTCATAAATGTTGGTAGATCATCTGTGCCGATTTAATGGCCATGGTCAATGAATTTGAAAGTTGTCCCGAGAGGATCAAAACGCTGAACTCTTGCTACATGGTTCTTATACCAAAAAAAACAGAGCATTATGGATTTTAAAGACACTAGACCTATTAGCTTGCTCAATTGTAGCTACAAAATTATCTTTTAATCGCTAGTTGCCAGGTTAAGCAAACACATTCAATTGCTGATGAATTTGGCTCAAATAGTTTTCATTCTTGGGAGGAATATTCTCGATAATTTCATGGCAACTCATGAATGTGTATGATCAGAAGTCAAGGAAAAGAGTGTTTAGTTCTAGAGTTAGATTTTGAAAAGGCTTATGACAGAGTTAAATGGAATTATCTATTCAGAGTCATGCAATTAATGGGGGTTCAAGAGTGTTTGTGTTGATTAGATTAAATGGTGTGTTACTTAGCAAAATTTTCTGTCGATCTGAATGGCCAGTCTTTTGGTTTCTTTGGCAACTCCAAAAGTCTAGGGCTGGGGGATCCTTTGTCTCCCGTACTGTTTGTCCTGGTGGGAGAAATTCTGAGGCTACTTTGGGGCAAGGCTGTGCAGGCTAGTCTAATTGAAGGGATTGAGGTGGGTTTTATCAGGAACCTGTATCTCATCTTCAGTTTGCTAATGACACACTACTATTTTCTTCAATAGATGTGATCAAGTGCCTTAATCTCAAAATTGTTTTTTGTTTACTGGAAGTAGTCACAAGGCTCAAAATTAATAAGGAGAGATGTGAACTGATTGGAGTGAATGTCAATGATACTAGGAGAGAATGCCTGGGACAAATATTTGAGATGCCGTGGATTCTTTTCCTAGTATCTTGGGTTATCTTTGTCCGATAAGGGCCACTAAACTTAAAGAGTGGTGGCCTCTTGTGGACAAAATTGACAGAAAATTGCAAGGATGGAAAGATAATATGTTATGGCTGGTGGGAGGTGGATTGTCTGAGAGTGTGTTGGAAAGCCTTCCATTGTACTTCTCCATCTTAAAAATTCCCAAAGGGGTGCGCTAGAAACTTGAGATTTTAAGGGCTAATTTTTTTTCTAGCAAAGGAAGGGTGGCATATGTTTTCATCTAGTTAGTTAGAATCGTGTTTGTAAAAGCAAAGAGGGGGATGGAGTTGGGTTGCTTTCGTTGGAAAGTATTAACATGGCTCTCCTTACCAAGTGGCAGTGGAGACTTAACCAAAGGAGTGACTCATTTTGGTGCATGATTGTTTCTTCTAAGTATGAGAGCTAGTTAATGGAGGTTGGTTGCGCAACTTTAGATTCTGCATCAGATTGTCAGGGATTTGAAAATATGGCATCTTACAAAATGGGACTTAATTTTGTGCATCCTCTTCTATTGTTGTGGGCGATGACAAGAAAACTTGCTTTTGGAATGACCAAGGATCGCAGGATCGGAATCGGAATCGGAATCGGAATCGATGGGTACCGATTCGATCCGGATCGGATCGGATCGGACCGATTCCGACCGATTCAATGGAAGAAAATCGATGCAGAATCGGTAAGAAAAAAAGAAAAGAAAAAACGATCCAATTCTGATTCCGATCTGATTCTGGACCGATTCCGGCCGATTCGGACCGATTCTGGCCGATCCGACTGGAATAGCAAAAAATGAAAAAAAACGATCCGATTCCGATTCCGATTCCGGACCGATTCCGGCCGATTCCGGACCGATTCCGACCGATTCCTACCGATTCCGACCGATTCCGCGGAATTCATGCCGGAATCGGTCCTTCCGCATGGAATCCACCGATCCGATTCCGGAATCGGTCGGAATCGGTCCGATTCCACCGATTCCGTAAACAATGGGAATGACAGATGGGCCAACAACATTAAGTTAATGGACTGGACTACTTTTCCCTATTGTATAACTTGGCACCTGACTAGGAGGTGAGGGTGTCCTCTACGTGGAAAGATGAGATCGTGGATGACAATTGGTCTCCATCCATTAGAAGAAATCTCAAGGATGAGGGAATTATTAAATACGTGGTGCTACATGATTACCTAAAAAAATTCTCTTGCACTTCTTAGCTTGACAGAGTTTTGCACTCTGTCAGTGAATGTGCTTTGTTCTCGGTGAAATCCACTTGTACAAGTTTATTTTTAGGGAAAGGGCAAAAGGCTGATAAATTCATTATCACAAGATAAATAAGAAGATACAACGAAAGGAGAGAAGGCCTCCCTTACAAGCAAAAACGTGAATAAAGATAGTGGTGATGGGGGACGAAGACCTAGACTTGGGGAACTAAATAAAATTCAATGCACTGTTTAGAATTAAACAACCTTCAATTCATAATTTGTAAAGAAATAACAAGCAGGAATTAAAAATCAGTTACCACTAGAAATTGGACCAGAAAACAGTCATAATTTAAGAATGACTTTAGGAATTATGTAACATGCAAGTGCTTTTAAAGAAAACCACACTAACCGGAAAAGTCCAGACAATTAATAAGACAGATTGTAAAGTAATCAAGATTGCTACTCAATGATAGTATATTGCACCAACAACATTTTTATTAGTAGCTAGGACCTACTCTCGAGAGCATGGCGGCATTGAATTGGTATAATAAAAGAACAAACCATATGAATCAAGTAATGAAGATTCAAATATACCTTGCCGCTTTAGGAATAGAAAGAAAACTATCCACACCAATGAATTTTAAAAGGAGCACAAGATCCAGTAGAACTCTGTCATCTGACAATTTAATGAGAAGAGGAAAACAGCAGCCAATCTGCATCAATGACAAGATCAAGTCATAGAATATGTTCTTTTCCAAAGGATTGGCTCAGCTGACATCATTGCCATTGAATCAGAGTTTTCCCTTTTTCTTCTTATTCAGAATTCCTAGAATCAGAATTCATTAGTAAGGAAATCTGCAAGAGGAGTCAGCATCTAGGCCTTGCAAACCAAGTCACCAGGACACCATTAGGGAAATTTATTCATCGTCTTCTAGATTGATTCAAACATCCTCAACCAGTCAGAACTGGTTTTCCTCGTAACATATCATGGATAGTGTAAGGACACTAACCCAACAAGATTAACTCAAGTTACTCAAGAATATCATCGTAACTAATGTGTTTCCAACAGTGGGACAGAAGATAAAGACAGCCGGTAGGGATTAGCAGATAATTGAAATTCAGAACATATTTCAAAATAAGCTCATTAGATCAGATCTCTTTGAACTCATGCTTCAAGCTGGACTGGAAGACGGACCAGTCCTGTGTAGAGAAAACCTTTTTTCCAACAAATACTGTGCAGTTTCAAACAAGAACCAAATTACAGATATGAACAGAGCCGAACCAGGAACTGGAGAGGGGAACCAGTCTTCAACCTTGTTCCATCTTACAGAGTTCCAAAACTGAAGAGGGGATTGATTTAAGCTTCATCAAATCAGCAAGAAAGTAAGCCGAACATATTCTTGAACCAGAGAGGCTACCTTCAGAACTGTAAATCCGGGCAACACTTTCGAGAAACTGAACTGACCTCTCAAAATGGACAACAAAACCTCAAGACTCGACTGAGAACACAGTATATAAGCTCTCAAAAAACTTCCACGCCACCAGATCCACGAGTAAGAAGCTCGCGGATGGCATCGGAAAGTTAGGGTTTACCATTTAGTCGTCAGAATTAGTTAAACCAGAGAGATATTTCACTTGTATGAGCTAGATTGAGCTGAACATGGACGGATCATGGTTTTCCATCTCGCCGAGATCTTGCGAGAATCTCGGTCTCGCCAAGGGGCCGAGAAACGGGATCCGCGACTACTCTATGTCTTGTTTATGATACTGTAAACCAAGGATTGTCGTCTCGGATCTCGGCTTCATCTCGGAAGTGTGAAAGAGAAGAGATCTCGTGAGATTCTCGGAAAAATCTCGGGAGATCGGATCTCGGATTTCATTTATGCACGGTATACTTTACCCAATGATTGCCATCTCACATCTATATTTTATCTCACGGAGATTGAAGATAAAAGATCTTGAAAAAATCTCAAGAGATTAGATCTTGGAAATATCAATCAATGTGCATGTTTAGATGTAGAATGTCGTATAATCTCTTTAAAAAGGACAAGAAAACTCATATTAAATATTAAAATAAGCTGTGAGAGAATTAAAAACATAATACATAGATGGTGAACTATTGTTAGTATGAGACATACAAAGGATCTTATGTCAGACCAAAGTTTTATCTTGAACAATATAGATAGGAGATTGATAACATTTTGGGTCAATTGTACATATATAGTTATTAAAATATTTAGCTATGAAATTTTATCAAACAATAATGTTTAGATGAATATTTGGAAGGATTCCATAATAAAATTGACAATATAAGAAGGAAACTTAACAAAATCATCTAACAAGTTGGGGATAATAATAGGCGGAGAAGATCAAGGTATCACATGTACTACATAGATATTCTCGTTTCGGCAATCTCGTTTCTCGGACGCACGGAAGAAAAGAGATTCTCGGGAGATCTCGAGAGATTCTCGGGAGATCGCATTCCATGCTGTAAACACATTTAATATATTTCACTATCACTTATATTATCACATAAAAATGTTACAAGTTTAATACCATATTAGTATTTAAATAAAATTATATAGAAGTTTAAATCTTTTAGAAGCACAAAGATCATCGTTTTGGTATTGAAAGTGCTTTGTAATTGTTCATTCACACAGTTGATGTACAAAATGTGTTATATATTTTCATGTAAATTCATTGATGTACTCCTATTTTTATAAGATATGTTATGTTTCATACATATTTACATTTTAATCCGAAAATTCAAGATCCGATCTCCCAAGATTTTTCCAAGATCTTTCTGAGATCTCCTCTCTTTCACCCTCCCGAGACAAAGTCAAGATTCGAGATGGCAATCCTTGCGACGGATCCAACATCAGACAACTTCTTAGGAGGGTGACTCCTTCAGATCTGACACCTAAAGAGCATTTCCGGAGCTATAACCATGTAAAACGAAGATTCCACCATAGAACCTTCCTTTAGAAGTCGTAGGAAGAAGCATGAAGAAGAATCGATGAAGAAGATTGCGCCAACAACCACTTTGGTTGCTTGAAATCTAATTGAGACTGCTCAACGAAGTTCAAACAGTTGGGGGAAAGATAGATCGGGGAACGAAAAACGTTTTCCTCCAAAGCAACTCCTGGAGTTGAACACCGGAGAAGGAGATCAGAGTAGGAGAAAGGAGCTAGGGTTTCGCCACCGCGAGAAGAAGAGAGAAAACCGCAACACTGATTGGATCAAAAAATGATCGAAGAATGAAGCTGAGACATTTTACGCCTCACTTCGGGAGGGTACTGGACAATGTAAACTCTGGGAACAACAACAAGAGGAATCGAGGGGCAAAATGGGAAAAAAAAGAAATTAATATTTTCATTTTATTCAACCATGCCTGCACAATAGTCGGGCCCCCTATTTATAGGAAACAATTGAGTAAATTGGCATCCAACCGCGTCCAAAGAAACCAAAAAATCTAATATACCCGAAAATGCCCAAATTTGAAAATACCTATATGAAAATTTACCACAAGTGACCAAAGTCTTGAAAATGCCAGAAATTTCCCAAAATTACAGGAAAAAATGCTCAAAACTTTAAGAAAACTCTCAAGACTCAGTAATTGACTAAAAAAATACCAAGACCTTCTGAAATTCTGAAAAATTCTCAAAATTCATCTGAACTGTGTTCTAAACATCAATTAGCTTGCGAAAATTTTTCGCCTAGCCAAATGGACTCCAATCGGCATCGCCTACACTGATAAGTCTTTTCAAAACAATCTTTTCCTCTGGTGTCCTCACCAAGTGGTAGAGCAAAAAAAAATTAAAAGGAGTACAAAGCCAAGTTTTAAAATGTATCCCTGATTGAAGTCTCATCCATACGAGAACTTAAGGTAGCTAACATCTAGTCCTTAACAAAAAATGCCAAAAGGTGAACGATCACTCTAGGCTTCTCAAAATATTCTTGAAAGATTCTTATATATCTAGTTCACCAAATGCATTGTTTGAAGAATTGGTGGAATCGGATCATAATCGGCTGATTCTTGAATCGGATCTGTTGATTCCGATCCGATTCTGGGCTGAAGGGCTGCTTCCTCTAGGAATTTCGTAGGAATTAGTGGAATAGGTCAGGATCAATCTGATTCTATCAGGACAACTTAAGTCCCGATGGTGGATTGATACTGGGCCTGATACAGACCTGGTATCGATCCGATTCCGGCCAATTTAGGGTCGGATCGATCTATTCTGGCGGTCTTTTGCCTTAGCAGTAGACCTCGGTTGATTCCAGCAAGAACTGTGGCAATTCCACCATTAGTATCGTCGATCCCGATGATTCCTGCGAGAAGCGGTCGATTTCAGTGGCAATTCCGGTGATGCAAAAAGCGATTCTGACAATCCAGGTAGGATTCCAACTATCCAACCCTCGATTCCAGCTCTAAACAAGCCGTTCGTTCCTCCTTGTCATCTTATTGGTAATATTTTTTCGTCGGAATTCCTATACGCTCATTTCTACGCTTTCCGACGCCTCCGTAATACTTTAAACAAATCGAACAACCCGTCTAAAGGGTTGTTCTCTTCCTGACAAGGATCGCGGGATCGGAATCAGAATCGGGATCGGTGGGTACCGATCCGATCCGGATCGGATCGGATCGGACCGATTCCTACCGATTCAATGGAAGAAAATTGATCCAGAATCGGTAAGAAAAAAAAGAAAAAAAAATCCCGATCCGATTCCGATTCCGGACCGATTCCGGCCGATTCGGACCGATTCTGGCCGATCCTGGTCGATCCGACTGGAATAGCAAAAAAAGAAAAAAATGATCCAATTCCGATTCCGATTCCGATTCCTACTGATTCGGCCGATCCGATTCCGATTCCGATCCGATTCCAGACCGATTCCGACCGATTCCACGGAATTCATGCCGGAATCGGTCCTTCCGCATGGAATCGATCCGATTCCAGAATCGGTCGGAATCGGTCCGATTCCACCGATTCTGTAATCTATGCTTCCTGAACATCCCCTAAACTATTTTTATTGATGTTTAACAACTGTAATAAATTGTTTATGTACGTTGTAAGTGCAAGCAATGGCCGACCATGACAAAGGTAGTGTGTCAGCATGTCCATCGGATGTCGGTTGGGATTATGGACATATGGTAGACTTGTCCAAAAAATGGGTTAAATGCAAGTGGTATGGCAAGAAAATGAACATGGATATTTTTCGCTTGAAACAACACATTGCCGGCGTAGGTGGTAATGTTAAGAAATGTGACAAGGTGCTTAGGGAGATGAGCGAAGAGATAATATGCTACCTCATAGGAAGAGCCTCACAATGAGAGATTAAGATTGAACAACGAGAGCAATTGTATGATGAGCTCCTTGAGAGGAGGAAGGGAGAGTGATTGCATAAAGGGAAAGGGAAATGCATGGCAATAGCGGAATCGGAGCCGAAGAGTGATGACTCATCTATAGACTCCGAACTTAAGAAAGCTGGGCATGCAAGCAAGCGTGCAACAACAATGGAGGAAGAGAGGAGGGGAGCAGGAAGGTTTAGAGTTGACCCTGTTTTTGGCTGATCAACATCGGCTCAATCTAGTCACACTGAGGGAAGAAGAGCGGAGCCATTTCGTCGGTTGGTAGTATGAGATCTACACCGACAAATGAGTATCTTTTTTAAGAAGCAGTGTTTCGCAGATGAACATTAAACAAGTAATGAAAGGGGTGAAGGCAACGAGAACGACTGCAAAGAGAGCATTGAGGCATATTGTAAAGTGCTTTTTACATGTAGGTTTAAGTCTTAATATGTGATGTATGTATGATTTATTTACTTAATATTGTTTATATCTAATAGATTGTTTTACCGTAATGTAGGCATTCCAACACATGGAGTCATCAACCTATACTTCCAAACTATAATTAATGTTGTTGCTGTGACTGGAATAGGAATGCAAGTCCCTACTAGCAAGTGTATCTATGCTGGTGGGTTGGATGAGGAGGTTTAGGAGTTAAGATAATGGATAGAAGGTTTTAAGTTGGTATGGAAGGAGAGGTTGTATAGTTATGTGTGATGGGTGGACATTCATAATCAAGAGGAGCATAATCTACTTCTTGGTGTATTTCTCAGAGCGTACCACCTTTCTGAGTATCAGGCGACGTCTTGTTGGCCCAGACGATAGCACACATGCTCATTCACACTCAGTTGATGATGACGAGAAGTGTATACCAGGCACTTAGTTAGGAGGAGGGGGAGATGTATATGGAGCAGATGCAAGTGCAGTAGCTCTAGACTCGTTTACTTCACGGCAGCCAAAGTCATATTTATTTGATGAGCAGCCACCACAATATTATGCAGAGCTAGATTCTCTAGTGTTCGATGAGCTCCAACATCCATGGATTCCACCTACTGAGCCTACTTACATGCCACAGTCTGATATCTATGACTTGATTGACATGGTGGATACATTCTTTTCATATGGATATGCATTTGTATGGATAAGAAGACTAAGGACAACTCAGTCTTGGCAAGAGCAAGAGAAAGATGATGAAGGCTAATATCATAGATATTGGTCATCATGAGTCATGAAATGTATATTTTTATTGTCATCTTATGATGTTATTAACATCTTATCATGTTTTTATGTTACAATTATTAGCATCTTATTCTTATCATGTATCCAACTATAGATGATAACATTTTAAACATGTTAAATGCTACATTTCAATTTTTTAAAAATTGTTTAGTATATTTTCTATTGTTATGGATTTTTTTGATTTTTTAAAATTTGTTATGAAGAAAAAAATAATAAAAAATTTTTGATTCCGGATCGGCCAGAATCAATTTTACTTCTTAGGAATCGGCTGATTTCGGCCGATCTGATTCGATTTGAATAGGATCGGTAGGGACTGATTCCGATTCCGGAATCCTTGGTCAAATGGCTCAAAGCATAACATGTAATGCAACATTCTGCATTGATAATTTGGAGGGCCAAAGGTTTAAACTTTGGCCAAACTTGCGGCAAAACCATCATGTTAACATGCTCCGTCAGATAACTTCCAACTTCTGAATAATATTGCCCAGAGAAGATAGATAATCCCACAATTAATGAAAAGATGATCCATTATTTTCTTTATTCTACCATAGAAGACACATGATAAGGGGATGTTTGGAAAAATCTTTTGGAGGTGACACCTAGTGTGTAGACGTTTTTTGCTGATCTTCCAAAGAGTTTAATTTTGATTGGTAGAGGGAGCCCCCAAACAGATTTGTGCCAGAAACTTCTACACCACCGATAGTCAATTTGCGCAAAGCTGATTTAACTGGGAAGATATATTTTTTTGCTGGGTAACTAACTTGGTTTTTCCTCTTGGTTCTCAATGCACCTGCGATCAAGATCATGGAGTAAGGTTAGCAATGTGGATAAATCATTAATTTTTTATCTTATAGAGCTCTTCTAAAATGAAGGCATCATTTGGCTTTGACATCCCAACACCAGCAAGTACTAGCTTGTGGGTTGCTAGAAAGTCTAAACAAAGAAGGAAACATTTCAGCTAGAGGGGTATGCCTGATCCATTGGTCATCCCAAAAAGATGTTCTTCTACTATTTCCTGACACAATAGAGGAGGAAGCAAAAAAGAACTCTCTGCTATATAGGATGGCCCTTCCAGATGTGAGATATATGCCATTATCTCTAAAATCTTTGATCCACTAGCCATGAATCCCAATGCTGTACTTGGAGAATTTGATTGCTTTGTTTGAGATTAGCGTGGGTAGGAGTTGTTAAGCCATGGTGGCGGTTTGCTTGGTTGGCTTTGTTTCTTCTCAAAATCATGTTGTTTTTGTGGAAGATTTGTCATGGAAGATTATCTACCAATATTTACCTCAACAACATATTTAAGACGGGCTCAATGCAATATTGCCAAGTGTGTTCTGTGGGATTTAAGTGGAAGACATTGACCATCTCTTTGTGCAGTGATTTTCAGCTAATTTCTTTTAATAGTTTTTCCAGGGTGTGGCGTCATTAACTATTGGCGTCATTAACTATTTATGATCGCTTTGCTTCAAAAGTTGGAAGTTTTAGTGGGACAACCCTTCATCAACTATTTATGTTATTCATTTTGAATCAACTATTGTCCGTGGAATAGCCTATCTTCATTTTGGAGTCTTTTCTTACTTGCCATACTGTGTTCCATTTGGACAACGAGGACCCTCGTCTGTTCTTTTGCATGCCACTATTTTTGTTAAGACTCCTGGTCTAAATGTAGAACCTAAGTTCTGGGGCAATCACTTGTTGGCTTGCAAGAGTTTGTGTATGTAGTCTGGGGGGTTTTTGGGGTCGTCTTTCAAGTGTTCTACCATCTTGGTAACAAGCGGGGGAAGTTTGAGGTTTTGTTGTGTATTCCCTTGTTGCTACCCCTTCTGTACGTTTTGATGTCATTACTAATGAATTGTGACGTTTGTCATCTTAGAAGAAAATGATGCTTCTTTATCTATTTTTATTTTTATTTTTTAGCCAATCATTTGGTTGCTTTTCTCTCAAAGAAAGGGGAAGCATGAGATGTCATAATGTCGCTGATTTTTGTATGGAAGTTTTACGTTCATATGTATCAGTTATTGTGATGATCAGCAATTCAGAAGCTTTTCTTGGATATTCATGTAGACCATTTCTTCTTAATATCTAGTAATTTTCTACCCTTGGGTTTAGCACAGTACCTTTTATACTGAACTATCTTTAACAAATTTGCCAAGGGAAATGGAAAATCAGGAAGGCCTTCTATTACGTTTCCTCCTGCTGCACGAAGAATGGATACATTAAATGATTTACTTGCAGCCAGTGATCTTGTCTCACTTCATTGTGCTGTATCAACCGATACAATTCATATTCTTGGTGCAGAGAGTCTGCAACATATAAAGCCTGGTATTGTATTCTACCGTCTGCCTCCTTTGTTTTGATTCCTTTTTTTGTACTTGCATCTTTATCATAATGAATTATGATTGTCACCTTAAAAACATATAAAGCCTGGTAATTGCATAAAATATGCTCTATTGCTCTGTGTTATATCTGTTCCTATATCTAATTAAGTTTATTTTTTAAATCTAACAATGGGCTTAATTCTCTCTCTAGGTGCATTCATCGTCAATACAGGTAGCAGCCAACTAATAGATGATTGTACTTTGAAGCAGCTTTTGATTGATGGAACTGTTGCTGGTTGTGCTATAGATGGTGCTGAGGGTCCACAGTGGATGGAAGCATGGGTATGAGCATTAGTCCTAGGGTATGCATTGTGTTCTTGATTGAATGTATGCATTTAGTTTTTAACCTTTCTATCAGGCTAAGGCATATTCCTGTGTTGTATGTGAAGAATCTGTAATGATTCATGTCGGTATCTGTTTTTTCTCTTTTTTGAAGGCAACTCGAAAACCTGTAGCAGTTCATTAATTCAACAAAGAATATTTTGAAAAGCAAGAGCAGAAAAGATCTATCCAAAAGATAGATCACCCGTTGAATGTGAAAATACCCTTAAACTATCAATCTTATCAGAAAATAGCATGGCAAATATTGTGATTCTCACCCTATCAATGGCGTCGAGAAGTGGCTTCACCGGGGCTCAGTTTGATTGGAGGAACCTTCCCAGAGTGCATGGCGAGCTCCTGGTGGTGATAGAAGAAGAGTCTTCTGCAGTATTTTTGGCAATGGTGGATGTGCTGTCCGCGGAGTAGGTGAGGTTGGAACAATCAGCCGGAACCGTGCTGTGGGGAAGGCCACTCTTGCTGAAACATGGCTTGCTGACTCCCATCATTGGTCTTATGCTTAGGTGCTATTGGAGGGTGAGGACCTGCGGCCTCCTGTTGTTTTGAGGCATCTTCCCCACACGGTTGTGGCTGGTGTCAAGGGCTGACGTGGGCATTGTTCAAGTGGTGATAATCAGACATCAGATTGTAGAGATGGGTGGTGGTATAATCTTTGCTGGGGTGTTGGGCACTGGAGGTTTGTGTGCCCTCCTTTGAAGCTTGTCCAGGGGTCTGGCCGGTCTTTTGCTTGTCCTTCACAGTTCACGGAGCGGGGATTCGTCCCGTTGCTGAGATTCCAGAGGCTGTCGTGGGGAGGAAATTCTTATTCTCATTTCGCCGGGGCTGGTTGTGAAGCATTCGTGGTTAGCTGATTGTGTTGTTGTGGAGGTGGTAGGTCTCCAGCTACACCTGTTCAGGATTGTCATCTTTGGGACTTCCTCATTGCCCAATGGCTGCACGTGGATTCTTTGTGGGTCAAGCCAATGTTCTTCAGAGGTTTCTTTGTCAAGAACAATTTGTTTGTCGCTTGGAGGGAAATGGTGATTGCCAGGTCTTGGACTGTTGATGGAGGTGTTTTCTTCAATTTTAAGGACTGTTCGGCAGAGCTGGAAGTAGATGTTGACATGTTGTCTGTCTGTTTATAATATGGGTGGAGATTTCTATGCTTGGTTTATGCTGGCCATTTCAGTAAATTCTCAATCTGGTTGGTGCTCTGTTTTATGTCGACAAAAAAAATCTCTGCATTGGCCATCCAGAAGGTCAGTCAAGGTGATTTGTGTACCCCCTTGCTGATGGAGAGAGAAGAAAATTTCTCATGAACCTGGTAAGCAATAGGATTTGGATTTCTGTGAAGCTGAAAGCTGTTGTAGTGAAGGCTAAGGGTGCATTTGGGAACCCATTAGAAGTACTTTTTTTTACTTCTCCTCCAATAAGAAGTCCTTATTTTAATTACGGTGTTTGGATACCCATTAATATTTACTTCTTCTCACAGAAGGTAGAAGTAAGGAGGAGTCTTTTTCTCTTTCCAGCTTCAAAAAATCTCTTCCCAATAACCACCACCCCCTGCCCACCCACCCACCCATCCTTGTGAGCACTGTCCGGGTGTCCGCGCCCCCTGCTACTCTCCTCCCCCTCCCCTCCCCCCTGGACGAGTGCACCCTGCTGGTCTTCGCAACTCCCCGGCGACTGGTGCACCTATGCCAGTAAGTGCCAACGCCAGGTGGCGCGGACACCTGTGCCTGCCGCTGTTTGCTACCTCCCCACACCCTGCTGGCGAGTGCCGTTTGCGACCCCCCACACCCCGCTGCTGTCCATGACCCCCCACCCTGTCGGTAAATGCTGTCCGCATCCCGCGCGACCCCCCAGCTGGCAAGCACGTCAAGGACGTCGGGGATGCGGCTCTCCATGTGGCCACCCCCTGTTGCAGCCTTGCCACACGCAACCTTGCTGCCCTGTTCCCACCTCCGTTGCAGCCATGTGGCTGCCCCTGTTGCAGTGTTCCTGCCCTGTGGTGGGGACACCCGATTACAAAATCGGTATGGAAAGTTTTATAACCGTCGGCGGAAGGAAACTTATGGCTAGGTGACATTGGATTTACCTGTTAAAATTACTTTGGGCTTTTTGGAGGGTAATATACTCTGTGGGCAAAAATGGGCCTACCGGCGTATTGGATTTGGCAGCTTTCTGGATTTACGCTGCGGGCCAATAAGGCCTGCGGGTGTATTGGGCTAACGGTCATCCGGGGCCCATTACGCTTTGCTCTTTTGTCTTTTCTTCCATTTTGTTTTCCATGCTTTTATAAAGGGGCCTTGCATAGTTGTCAAGGCGCCCGCCTAGGCGGCAAGGCGCCTTTCCAAGGGCGCCTTGCCAGGGCGCCTTGTATGGGGCCAATAAGGCGCCCAAGGCGCCCGCCAAGGCGCCCAAGGCGCCCAAGGCGCCAGCCTAGGCGCCCAAGGCGCCCAAGCAAGGCGCCTTGGGTATTTTTACATCATTAAAAAAAGTTTTTGAGGGATTTTTTTCCTTGATACCCCTCACAAGGGACACTTATTTAATGATAGTTTGAATATATTAATATATTGTATTATCACTTATACTATCATACATATTTAAGATTTATGATTATAAACATATATTATATACTTAATTAAGTTCTTTTTCAACTCTTTCCTCTCTCTCTCTTTGTCTCACTTATACTATTACATAAAGGTCGGCGACTACTCTGTGCCCCCCCATTTAATAATATTATAACAATATTTTACCATCACTTATACTATTGCACATATATAAATTTTATAATCATAAATGAGTTATATACTTAAATTTTATAAATATTTATTTAACTTTCTTCTCTTTCACACACACATCATATTTACTTATGTGCATTGATAAAACACTCAAATTCAATTATAACATAACAAATATAATTATATTTATATTTTTTTTATATATAACAACCACCCGACTCAGCCTTCCTTTAATACCGCCTTGACCGCCTAGGCGACGCCTAAGCGGCCGCCTTGTCGCCTAAGCGGAATCGGTACCCTTCAACGCCTTGGGCGCCTTGTCGCCTTGACAACTATGGGGCCTTGTACATCCGACGCTAGGGTATGAAATGAAGAAATGAAATTCCTCTCGTTGATTTGTCTTTCCGGTTTTGCCCTTTAGCTCGGTCTCCTTATAGTCGTGACTGGTCCTCTCTCTCTCTAGTGACTTCATTTGTTCGTCCATCTCGCGAGCGAACCCTAGCTCCGTCCATGGCGATGGCGGATCTCCTGTTCTCCTTACAGTAGCGTAGCTCCAGTGCTTCCTCTTCTACTGCTTAGTTTTTCGTCTTCCTACAATGTTCCCCTTCTACTTCGGCATTTCGATGAGGTCGAGCTGACCTGCTGGTGTTCGTTGCTTCGATCACTACCTCGAGCTCCTGAAGACGGCTATACCTTATGAATAGATCTGATGGCTTCCTCCCGCTCAACTAAAGGCACCTCGGTTCAAGTGGTCCTCCCACGGAGCTGAACCAGCTTCATACGCTTCCACGGATACTGATCTACTTCAGTATTACCTGGTGATCCATCTCAGATCTGGATTCTACGCGGCCCTTGCTGGATATTTGCTCAGATAAGTAATCGAAAAACTCTTGGGAACTTGTGATGGTTTGGTTGCTTCCAGTTCTGACTCTGTTCGAAAGTTTACTCCAGATCTATAGCATTCCGACTATGGCTTAAGCTATGTCGGTCTATAGCTATCAAGACCTGGTCCCCGTTCTCTGTTGGTTCCACGAGTTCCTACGGCTATTCTAGTTCAGTGGACTGTCCGCCTTGACATTGGGCTGGAGGCGAATCCCGAACTAGTCCTGCGACTTATTTGAAGCTGTTCTTGGTTGTTTGCCTTCGTTTATTTAGTCGCAAGCTATTTGATGAGCTCATCGAGCTATGACATCAACATTGAATGAGATCCAGAGTGATCGATGATCAGAAGTCCCTCCCCTCGGATGATTCCAGAACTATTGATGAACATTAGTCCCTCTCTCAGTTCCGGGAAATGATGAAAGGTGCTGTTCATATATGAGTCTTCTATGATTCTGGTTCGGATATTTTGATGACAGATTTCTAGTATTTCACTACACTGGTCCACCTCCAGTGGTTGCCCTTCAGAGTGGACTTAGTCCCCTGACTGCAGGCAACGTTTTCTGCCACACTGGTTTACTTCTTTGTCGATCTTACTGGGCGACTCCCTGGAGATGCCAGTTTGACGGCGAGTTCAGCACTGCCCTATTGACAGGGTTCTGATCCCAACTCGGTTCACCAATCTGCTGGTTTTCTTTGACTACAAGTGGAGCATCCTCAGGTTGATAGAGAACTTCGAGCTGGTTCTGGAGGTTGTTCGTCAACCTGGCTGTGAACTCCCTCCCACATATGAGTTGTTGATCCTATACCATCCTGCGAGACGTGGATCTTAATATTTTCTGAAAGTTTGTAAGCCTTTAATTCCATATTTGTATAAGGGACGTGGTGTTCACAGTCAGCCGAGCCGACATCCACGTTTTGACGTGGAGGTACATCTCTAACCTAAACCTTGGATGTTTACATTGTTCACTTTTATGCGTCGAAAGCTATGCTCAGTCGTGTATAGGAACCTAGCTCGTTCATAAAAGTAGTCGGGGTTCAGCGAGATCATATTTGAGTTTTCCTAACTTTGAAAAACTAATATAAATCAGTTTCGTGATCTGAGGATTTGATAACCACATTGGAACGAGAATGAAAATTGTTTAAGATTTCTTTTGTTATTCTTTATGGAATAGCTACTGGTCCAATTTCTAGTAATAACATTATTTACTGATTTTGAACTCTAAAACATGACGTTAACCAGATCTGTTTGAATTTTAGTGAGTTGTAATTTTGCATGTCCTTTTCTCTCGGTCCGTTGTTTGTCCCGCATCCTCGTGGATTGACCTTCATGTGGTTGCAAATGCTCTCTCTCGCTAGATGTCTGAATTGGCTTGGCCTCAGCCATTGCAACTTTGAGAATTCTATGGAAGTTCTTGCAGTAGATGATGCAAGGATAAAATGCATATACTATTCTATTTGTTTGGTACGTAGTCATATTAATCTGTGAAGAATTCATACTTATTTGGATCTTTTTATCTATTTTGTTAAATTACACATTTTCAATTTTATTAGATTTTTTATTGAATTAAATATTTTATATTTTTATATTTTATATTTTTATTATAGAAGCACTTATGTTATTTGATGAAAAAATACAACCAAACAACTTCCACTTCTATAAATGAGAATGCCTTCTAATTGAAGTGACTTCTAAATGAAAGTACGTTTATCAGAAGTACACCAAGTTGTCAAACGGTCCCTAAGTTCGGCTGCTGGTGTCAAAGAAGGAGCAATGTGGTCTTATTGGGAATTCTTCAAATGGTTTGGCAGATCTGCTCGTGCTTGGGAAGTGCACTGCTGTTGCCATTACTTTCTAAGGATGGAGGGCTGCATCGGGAGTTGGGTGCCTGTCGGGTCACATGTTGACATGGTTTCGGGTGAGGAAGATGGAAGCTCATCAGGTATGGGTGAGGTCCGTTTTGCCCAGGACTCGGTTAAGTTCTGAACCGGTTCGGTTGAGGTGCTTGGCAGCCGGCTGAGGATCAACCTCTTCACATTATCGTCTTTGAACAGGAGTGGTCCGAAGGAATTGGTCAAACCAGTGTGTTGCTGGGCAGTTCTGTGAGTGAACCAGTGTTGTCTTCTTCCCCCCTTTGGTTGATGCAGGAGTTGCTGTAGATGCCAAGCTGTTGAGGATGGCTATGTTGGTTGGTGAATACATCACTTTGATGGGTCAAAGACTCTCAGATGGGCAAGACCTCTGGCTTCGGCGTCATCAGAGGGCAGTGGAGAGGACTGGTCAGCTTTGACCAAGGACCATTTCCTATGTGAGCTATTTGTGCACTGCATACCATGCAGCGGCATTGTAAATAATGGACCTTCTGCGTGGATGGTTGTAGAGTCCCTGAAGCTTTCCATCTTCAAAGAGTGATTTTGGATCATTTTTCTATTGGCATCATGCATGCTTGTCATCAAGGTCTACCAGAAGAACGTTCTGATTTGAATTTGCATGTAGTGAACCCATATTTTTGGATCACTTGCATGTTTGGTTGAACGAGTTTTCTTTGCCTGCTTCGTCTACTGTGAAATTTGTCAATAAGCTGAAATATGTATGCAAGCAGATCCAAAGCTGGGTAGATTCCACTTTTAAGCAGTCAAATGTGACAAGTAGTTTCTGCTACAGGAATTGGAGGAATTTGAGCTATTAAATGACAAAGGAATCATTTCAGACCATCAAAAAGATGAATGGATGGCTACAATGAACATATAATGAATGGAGTCTTGGAAATGAAGTAAGTTTGAAACAAAGATCCAAGTTATCGTTAAAGGAGGGGGACAATAACACCAAATACTTTCATACTCAAGCAAATGAGCAACTATTAAGAATCGACAGAACACATTGCTTACTAAGTGTTGAAGGTTTTCAAAACGAAGGGATCGATCAAGTTGGTCAGGTAACAATTGCCTACCGCCTTAGAAGAGGATGATGTGTCTGGTAAATTGTCAGAGGATGAAGCAAATTTTTTTTTTGCACAAGCTTTTTTAGAAGGGGAGATATTTAGTGCTCTTTAGACTCTTTAAGGCCCTGGGCCAGATGGTTTCTCGATAGTCTTTTATTATAAATGTTGGCACATTATCAAAGAGAACATTATAGCGATGGTTAGGGAATTTGAAGTCTATCTGGGTTGTATTAAATATCAGAACTGCTGCTCTCTAGTTTTGGTGCCTAAAAAAGAATGTGTTACTACTTTCTAGTATTAAAGATCCTAGACCCATCAGTCCACTTAATTGTAGTTACAAAATTGTGACAACAGTCTTGGTTGATAGGGTGAGTAAATTGGTTGAAAAGTTGGTTGGTCATTCGCAATTAGCTTTCATTCAAGGAAGATATATATTTGTTGCTTTTATGGCAGCATATGAATGTATATATAATCCAAAGTCAGGAAAGGAGTGTATATTGTTAAAACTGGATTTCGAGAAGGCTTATAATAGAGTGAACTATTCTTGTCTTTCTAGAGTCATACAATTGATGGGTGTAATCCACGAGTGGATTAATTGGGTTGAATTTTGTGTTGGTATGGCAAGGTTTCTTGTGGACGTCAATGAAATTTCTTATAGTTTCTTTGGGAGTTCTAGAGGGCTCAAACATGGTGATCCCATTTCACTTCTCTGTGTTGGTGAGACAAGTTCTGAGTTCAATGTGGGATACGACCAAGTCTAGAGGGCTTTTTGAGGGAGTTGAGGTAGACTATAATAGAGAGTGGGTTGCACACCTTCAATTCATAGATGATACTAAGCTTTTTTTCTCGCTGAAGTGGGAGAAATGCATTAACTTGAGAATCTTGCTGCATTTGATGGAGTCTGTTAGAGTGTCGAAAATTAATCCTAACAAATGCGAGTTGATTAGGATTAATGCTAGCGAAATTCAAAACCTTGGCTACAACAGATTTTTGATATGTCATGGAGTTCTCTGCCAACAATGTACTTAGGTTTACCTTTATCTGATAATGGATCCAAGCTTCATGACATGCAGCCTTTGATTGGTAAGGTGGAGCGAAGATCTCATGGATAGAAAGGGAGAATGATTTCTGTAGGCAGTAGGTGGATTTTGTGTAGATGTGTCCTGGAGAGCGTGCTACTTATCCTTCTTCATTATCAGGATTTCCAGGAGCATCTGCAATAAGCTTGAAAGCTTAAGGGCGAATTTCTTCTTGCTAGTTTGGAATGGTAGCAAGGCATGCATTTGATGAAATATGATCATGTTTGTAGAAGTAAAAAGGAAGGAGATATGGGTCTCGTACCTTGAACAACATCAATTTAGCCCTTCTTACAGAATGACTATGGAATCTCAACCTTAATAAATGTTTCTCTATGGAGAATATCATTTGATCTAAATATATATTGAAGAGCAATGATGGAAGCGAATCCTTCAAAATCGGACATATTCAACTCTTCCATGTTTTTTATCTATAGGTAACAGTAGGAAAACTCTATTTTAGTAGGATTGTTCAGAACTTCAGATTAGTAGAGGATGGTGGAGCAATGGTTGGATGCTTTTGGGGGTCGGAATGTGCGGGAAGAGAAGTGGCTGTTTTCTTTCAGAAGAAACTTGATGGATGAAGAATCAAGTGATCTCGCAGGCTTGAGAACTCTTTAAAGGTTTCAAATCTGTGGATATTAAGGCAAAGACATGCTGTTATGGTGTACCAACAAGGTCTTTTCATTCTGTTAAATTTGTCTCTAGCGGGGGCTTTGTGTGTGGGGGGGGGGGGCGATTGTTGAAGTTATGTGGTGGAAACGTTGTGGGTTTGTATTGTATGTCTTCTTTCAAAATCAGTATTGTTTTTTTGGAAGATTTGTAGAGGCAGGTTACCCACTAAAGCAGCTATGTGGAAAACAAAGTATGTGTTGTGTAACTCCTTGTGGGAACCCACCACCGCACACCTCCTACACCTTACCGGATCACTCTCCATCCCCGATCACTCACCTTTGTCTCCCTTTCCTTGTTCCGGCTCCTCCGACGGTGAAGGTGATAGAAGAAGACAATGGAGGAGAAGTTGTGAGAGCCCCCCGATGTCTAACCCTTTTGGCTAAGGATTCCGGAATCAGAATCGGAATCGAAATCGGTTGGGACCGATTCAATTCCTTGGAATCAGAATCGGTTGGCTGACTTTTGGGAAGGAAACCGATTCCGGAATCATTTTTTTATTTTTTTCCTTCAAAAAAATCAAAAAATAAGAAAAAAAATAGAAATGGCCTAGAACATTTTTTAAAAAAAGGTTAGCATGCATCTACATGCATTGAAGCATGGAATCAGCCAAATTGAATCGGAATCGACCGGTTTTGGAAAGATAATTTTTTTTGCTTGTTTCTTAGTACTTACATATGTAACATTATAATTTATAACAATAAGATGATAATGAATCTAATGATTGTAATATTATAACAAGGGAACTTGCTAATAATTGTTAATAAACATGAGAAGATGTTAACTACATGGTGAGATGAAAAAGTATAATAAAATGTAACCACATCACATGAAAATATACAAGTAAAAATATACATTTTATCACATTTTTCGTGGATATTGGCCTTCATTCTCTTCCTGCTGCTTTCGAAACTCCTCAGTTATGCATAGTCTTTTATTTAGTGTGGAGGCATATCCATAAGAAAACAATGACGATGCCATGTCATCAAAATCGTAGGTATCGGACTGTGGCACATAGGTAGGCTCAGGTGGAGGAATTCACAGTTGTTGAGGATTATAAAATGCTGGATATTGTGGCTTTATAAAATAATACTGCGATGTCTACTCACCTAGGGTGAAATATGGCTTCGGCTGTCATGAATCAGGTGACTTTAGAGCTATTGTACCTGCACCTAGTCCTTGCACCTCTCCCCCTCCTGTTGGTTGTTTGGTTGGTATGTACTCTTCGTCATCATCAACTGAGAAGTGAGAAGGAACTTGTGTGCTGTCATCTGGGCCACATGACGTTGCTTGATCTCCATCTTTTTTCTTTTCACTTCTTCAACCATTTCTAATGTCTCACCACAACTCAAAGATTTTTTCAACTTTGAAAATCCGCCCCTTTTTCGTGCTGTCACTTTTGTTTTAGTCTTGCCTGGACTGCAAATGGGCTGAGTAGTTGTGGTTGGGGCTAAAGTTGAAGGTGGTTGCTGTATAGCTATTAGGGCAGAAGATGGGTCTGCCTGAGCTTTAGAAGTAGGTGAAACATCCTCCTCAATCTCTACACCATTCAATTCTCCTTTTGCCCATGCATAGTAATTAAGATCAAACTCAGTTGGATGATCCCTGGACCTTGGCTGCCCTCTCCTTTATCTAAGAAGCAAATGCATGGTCCTTCTGGAATATGTGATCCATGTCGACCTTTTCAGGTGGTGATGTGGCTAATCTATACCTCTGCTCGTAAGGACCACCTGCGAACCGTGTAAATCTCTTCTCTGAAATTTTCTATCGATCTTTAATATTCTTGATGCGCAACCTCATGTTGTAATGACAGAAGACCAGCTTCTCTAGCATGTTTGAGGTCAACTTGTTCCTCCTCTTTATATGTGTCATGTTAAATGTGCTCCAATTTCTCTTACAATGAGAGGAACTAGTGGTCTGGTTGAGTATCCTAATACCAATAGTAGCAAGTGGATTCCATTCACCCTTAGTGTTCACCTGAACCCACCACTCAACTACAAAAAAAGAAGCAAACAACTAGCCCCCTTTGACATGAATTAGTGGACTTATAACTTATAAGATAAAGAAATAAAAATATTATCTTAAATAACTATACCAGGGGACACTTTGTCGCAAGAATATCTGAGATCAACATCTGAGTATATTCTGACCCTTATCTTATACCTATGCATATGAAAAATGATAAATAAAATTGATTTTTTGTTAAATAATTATTAACTCCAATTTCTCAATGCAACTTCAACTTACTTCTATTTTAGCTTCTACCCTATCCTGTTGAGATCGGCAGAGGTGCTGATTAATTGAGTGTACCTCGCATCACCTCATTGTCGTTCACCACATTTCCTCCATATTGGATGCGAGGGTTCAAAAAATATCTTGCAGTCATTTATCATTATTAGTATTACAGTATGAACAAGACAATTATTAACTAAGTAGAAAGTAGATAAGCACAAATAATTTATTCACTAACTAACCTACAACATATACATCATGATAAAAAGTCCTGCCCCATCGGTCATCTATGATCTTCCACCATTTCTTTTAAGCTTTGAGATTCTTCTCTTTTATTTTCAATCTGGCCCAGTCCATTGCATCATAAAATGTGTCCATCTAGTTTTTGTCATTGGAGTCTACCAACCTCAGCATAACTACGAATGGCTTTATGATTGCCAAGTAGTATGCAATCCTCTCTCAAAATCTCTTGTCAGTGATCTGCATTTCAGACCTGACAAGAATATCCAACTGGTTTTCCTTGTTATGCAGGTGGTCCACTATATAATTATAACCATATAATTATAATATTCCTTGGACTAGGTGAGCCTGACAAGTGCATGCCTGTGCCGATGTAAGCTCTCCAGTGCAATGAAATTCGTGATAGAACGAGTAGAATCAGGCCTGACAAGATCGTACTCTCCAGTGTATGATCTCATAATATGTAGCAAACAAGGATGTGAATAAATAAATGAAGTAATGGTTTGTGCCTGCCTGACGAGTGTGGAAACTGTCTCCTCCTTACCTATATCCTCCAATATGAGGTCAATGGAATGTGCTGCGTAAGACACCCATAATAGATGTTGTCTCTTCTCCATCAACTTCTTTTTAGCCGCCATATAGGAGAGTTCATTATCAGTGACAAATTGAACCACATTCTTCTCCCCAATCTCCTCCACCACGGCATTTATCAAGGAAAAAAATGTAGTCAGCATTTTTTATCTTCCTAGAAACATCCACTGATTTTAAAAATGTTGTGCCCTTTGAACAGTACACCAAGAAATTAATCATGAACCATTTTGTAGTTAGGGGTGGGCACGGTTCGGTTTGGACCGGTTTGGACCATTTTTTTTCCAAACCGAACCAAACCGAATCACCTTCTCAAACTGAACCGAACCAAACCGAATGTTTGGTTCGGTTTAAACCGAAAATAAATAAATAAATTTAAATTAATTATTTTTTAGATATATATACTAATTTTTAAGTTAAAATAATGAAAATAAATATTATTTTATTATAAAATTTATAAAATATCATTTTTATTAATACTATAATAGTTTTTTATATTTTTTTGATTAAGTCAGTTTAAACGGTTTGGTTTGGTTTAAATCAGTTTGGAGGTTTTCCAAACCGAACCAAACCGAAAGGGGCTCCAAACCGAACCAAACCGAACCGAATGGGCTGGTTCGGTTTGGTTTCTCAGTTTGAACCGTTTTGTCCCCACCCCTATTTGTAGTGCCAGTCCATTCATCGCACATCATTATATAACCCCTCTCTTTCCATACCAATTTAAATCCATTCATCCACTCCCTTAACTCCCGCACCTCCTCATCCAACCTACCACCATATATGCTTGTTGGTTGGGACTTGCATTCCCGGTCCAGCCTCGGCCACAACATTTATCATCGTTTGGAAGTAAGGGTTGGTAGTTGTATGTGCTTGGATGCCTACATTTAGTTAAAAAAAATATCTATCAATTATAAACAAGGTTAACTAAATAAAACATATATACATGTCATTTTAAGAGTGATACATGCATGTAAAAACTATTTAACAATGTGGTGAATAGCTATCTTGCCGTTCCTGTAGCCTTCACCCCTTTCATTACTTGTTTGATGTTCATCTATCCAGTATTTTGTTTCCTAAATAGGTACTCATCGCTCGGTGTAAGCCGAGTACTGGTAGAATGACAATGTGGCTCGTCTCCCTCCCTCAGTCTCCAGGTCTCGGGTAGGGCGAGTCGATGCTGATAAACCAAGAATTGGGTCAACTCTGGACCCTCATACTCCCCTTCTCTCTTCCTTTGTAGCAGCTACACGCTTGGTAGCATGTCTAGCTCTCCTGAGCTCAGATTCTGTGGAGTCGTCCTCACTTTTCGGCTTCGGCTCGGCTGGTGCCTTCCCCTTTCCTTTTCCTTTGTAGGTTGACAAATCCTGGTCTCTCCTCTCAAGCAGCTTATCCTGCAACTCTTTTTTCTGCTCATTCCTAACATGCCATTGAGAAGTTCTATCTGTAAGCTAGCTTCTCATCTCTTCACTCTTCTCTTTTGGTACCTTATCACATTTTTTACATTGCCACATAATCCGGCAATGTATTTTTTAAGTCAAAACATACCCCCGTTCATTTCCTTGCCACACCACTTGTATTGTACCTTCTTCTTTGATACGTCTACCATGGAGCCGTGTTCCCAACCGACGTCAGAAGGACGTGCGGACACTACATCATCGTGATCGGTCATTACTTATACCTGCAAAATATGTAAACAATTCATAACAGCTTGTTAGATATGCATACAATTGCTTTAGAAGCTGTTTGAGAAGAGAACAACCCATTAGTTGGGTTTTTCGGTATGTTAAAACCACTTTAGAATCGTCGAAAAGTTGTAAAAATTAACTCATAGCCATTCCGTCAATCAAATGTTATTAATAAGATATTAACGATGTATAAAAAAACTTGATTGGACCAATTCAGGAAGCGAATACCCGTTTGGTATGTTTAGAGGGTATGTCTACGTCGGAAAGAGTCGTAAATCATCGTATGGGGATTTTGAAATTTTTCTTTTATTAAGAACATTTAATCGATGTTCTTACAGGTTGAATGGAGCTGTTTGGAAAGAAATCAGCAGGTTTAACCATGATCGGAGTCGTCGAAAACGTATAGAAATGGGCATACAACGTTTCTGGCAAAGAAATCTTACCAACAACCTTCAAACGATGGAAGAATACATTGAACAGAGGTGGAACGGAGCTTGGATCATTGGAATCCTTTGAAGGGATCGTCGGAGTCGCCAGAATCGTGTGGAGGATCGTCGAAATTGATCTGATTTTGTTGCAGAAGCTGGAATCGTACGATTCCAGGATGGATCGAGTGATTCTGGGCTGGAATTGTCGGTGAAGGAGCTCACCGAAGGGGGGCTTGACAAAGGGCTGCATAAGACCCTTCGAAGGGGTCAATTCTGGGTCCGGTTTAGACTTGGAATCGATCCGGATTTACGTCTTCCGGCAGAATCGGTCGGATCGACTGATTTCGTAGTGAATCAGTTGAAATCGGATCGATTCCAACCGATACAAGCGATTTGGACCGATTCCACTTGAATTCTCGAAGGAATTGGTCCTTCAGCCATAGATCGGATCAAAATCGACCGATATGATTCCGAAATCGGAATCGGGTGATTCTGATTCGATTTGGCCGATTCTGCAATTAATGCTCTCCGCTATGTGAGCATCATGACTACCCGCAACTCTCTTGCCTCCATTTCCTGCTCTTGTGTTGTTCGAATGGGTGGACACGACGACTCTGACATATGCGTTGGGACAAAGAAGCTCTCACCTGCGACGTTGCTTTTCACGCACTTTCTGCAGCTTGTGGACCCTATGAGATGAGCACTAGCCAGATTAACATGGCCCCTGTGCGCCGCACTCATACATTGTTGGGCTCTTCGTCAATCAGCCATGAGCCTTATGGGCTTGACCTCACAATCTTACAAACACGTCTGCCAGTCACTATGATCGCGACAGGGTCTGTCTCTACCTAGACACCATGATCTGCAAGAGGGTATGTGGCCAAGTCGTGGCTTCGACATCCTCGGGCTCACGAGCGCTCTCCATGATGCCTATCGGGGTTATGTTGAGCGACCATGTGACCGCACATTCCCACCCAAGGTTCATCGGATTGGAATCAAGGGATGAATCAACTAGTGCTGGTTTGATCCAAATTAAATCGAATCTGACCGATTCTTCAAGAGGAATCCCAATTTAGAAACGTTCCATATTTTTATTTTTTATTTTTTAAAAATTATGATAAATCTTTAAAAATGTGAACTATAAAAATTGAAAAAAAATCTAAATAAATTCTAACACATTTTCATATGACTATCACTCTTTACAAGAGACATCGAAACAAGTGGATATAAATAACACCAATATTCATTCTAATGAAGAAAGAATGGTACAATTCATTTGCGACAAAAATAATACCTTTCTATCATCCCCATCTACCAAATTAACCTTCATAGTTTACATTTTCCTGATTCTTTTGAATGTTCTATTAAGATTGGCCAATCATGATAGGCTCGTATCCATATGAAGGGGGTTCTAAATAATTTGTCGTTGTGTACTTGTGAAAACAACTTATGTGATTCGGTTAGGGACTTCTTCCACTTGATTGTTACCTCTAAGTCTCTGGCTCAAAATTTCAAGAATTGCTAAAATAACCACTTTTTTTCTCCACCTCTACCTTCACTTGAACCATATTAATTTTGTTGTTGTGTAGGCGGAATAAGTCTTCCTCATCTTCATCTGAAGAGATAGCTTGTGTATTGTCTATAAGACTTACAACTCTTCGCATAAGAACTAGTTTTCTCCTCTTTCCTATTTTCTTTTCTTATGTGCTTTGTTCAATACCTCGTTAGTATACTTTCTTCAACGATTTAAATCCTCCAAATATTTTTTCTCTGTGTATTGTTTTGGATAGTAGAAGAACCTACATCTGAAAGTGCACGAGAAACTAGACCTAGAGTTGTGACTAGAGTTAGCTTTGGAGTTGTGGTGTGAGGTGGATCTTGTTGGACTAGGGTTGTACAAAGAACTTGAGTATCTTCTTGTTCCTGCATTTGTTCATCCTCATTCTCTTTGACTACGTTGTCAAGTTCTCTTTCGGCCGATACACGATCATTAGAGTTAAACTTTAGAGTTGGTTCGACATTCTTGTCCTCCATCCATGCTGGAAATAAATGTTCTTATTAGAGGTATTAGTCAATATTGTTTTTGTGATAATCTTTAACTACTTACATCGTGTTTTTGCTCATAAGGACTACATATAAATCGTGCAAACTTTTCTTCAAAATTTTTTTGTTGATCCATAATAATCTTGATTCTTAGCCGCATTTTGTAATAGCAAAAACTAGATTGTCCAATCTTTCACTCTTCAGCCTATTTCTTCTTTTGTGTATATCAGGCTGAAAGTGTTCCAATTTCTCTCATATTGTGACGAACTAGTGCTTTGACTCAATAGTCTACTACAATGGTGGCAAGTGAATTCCATCCACTTTTAATGTTCACTTGAATTCACTACTCAACTACAAAAAAGATGAGTAGCATAGTAAGTGTATAATTTTTTTTACAAAAATATTTAATATATATCAAATGTTATCAAACATATCAGGAGAAATCTTGTCATATGAATATCATAGATCTGGATCTTTATAAACTCTAATTTGATGCTTATATGATGTCATATGAAATGCGATATGAAATATAAATTAATTTATTAATTTTTAAAACTTAATTACTCAGTAAATAAGTAATAACTCACTTCAATTCTACTTTTATTTTGTCCTGCGAAGTCCTATATAATAGTTGTATCATTGATATTGTACGTCGTATAACTTTATATCATTTGATACTTGTTCATCATATTGTATCATTGGGTTCAAGAAATTTTTTATCAAAAGTGAAAGACTGCCATCGATGACGGTAACACATTACAACGAGATTTAAATGATTATTAAGATATAGACAATTACTTATGGCATGAATATCATCTCATATGTTGTCTATAATTCCATCTTTTCTTGTATCCTTTTAGATGTTATTATTTGATTTTTATCTTTATTTTGTCCATTGCATTATACAAGTACTCTGTTTGGTTTTTGTCATTGAAATTCACCAATATCAAAACATGTAACATGGGTTCTATAACGGACAAGTAATATTGCTTTAAATAATATGCTCAATCTTTACTAAGATATCAAACTGGTCCATTCTGCCATGTAGGTCAACCATGTAACCATTGGATGCTAATGAGAGTATGAATCTCTTTGAGTTATGTCGATATCTCAACATATTTTCTAATGCAATGAAATGCGTGGCAAATCTTGTGAGACGAGGTTGTTGTAGATCAATACCATCGATATGTTCTCTCATGATATATGTTGTAACCAATTATCCTTACTTACTAAGTGTTTGTCCGGCTTGATGAGAATGGACGTGGTAGTTGCGACCACTGCACCACTAAAAAAAAAGACTCACCAAGGACCTGATAGATGGCTCATTCTCAATGTCCTCCATTATCAAGTCTATGAAGTGTGCATCAAATGGCACTCAAAACAAACGTGGTTTGACTTCTATCAGCTTTTTTCTGCAGCCTTATAAAAAGTTTCGTTGTCATTGACGAATTACATAATGTTGTTTTCACTTATTTACTCAACCACATTGTTTCTGAGATCAAATAAATACTCGACATTTTTTATTTGTCATGATGTATCTATAAACTTTAAGAATGTGGTGTCATCTGAATAGTAAATGAGAAAGTTTATTATTGATATACTCATGATTCATGTTTATCTATCGCCCATGACAGTGCAATCTCTTTCCTTACATATTACTTTAAATTTATCTATTCACAAGATTAACTCATCGACCTCTGAATCTAACCCACCCTCAAATATATTTCGATTTTGGGACTTTTGATTCCAGTTTAGTCTTTTCAATAGCACAACTTATCGTCTAAAAATATGAGTTGGTGACTATATGGGTCAGTACACCTACATTAATTCAAGGTAAGATAACGTTGTTAATATTTATTTCAAATTTTAATAATATAAGACGGCACATTCAAAATAGGTGAAATATTTTATATACATGCATGTAAGAAACATTTATAAGTGTGTTTCCCCTTGTCGTGGTCTTAAGCTCTTTCAAGACCTGTTTGATAATATTTTGACCTTTGTCATTGTACTGATACATGAACATGTTTATCGGCTAAATTGACTGCAATCAACGGAACTCACTTTCTCAACCTAATTGAGATTTTGGACGAATGTCTTACACATGCGACCGTCTAGCATTAAATTCTTCTACTCCCTTCTGTTGTTTTCATCTTCTCGGCCTTGACCCCTACTTGTATGTATTGTTCTTCCAAAAGTCGATCCTAAAAAGTTAAAGACCCCAATCATATCATACAACCTGACATGGAGGAATATACCCATTAAGCTATAGAAAAACTATACCTGTTTAACATGTCAACATCCCGAACTATAAGCTAATGAGGTTCACAAACCATGAGGAGAATCCCCACATACCTATCCAAGGCGAGGCGCAGTCTATCCTAAACTATTGGGAATAGTCTCCAATCTCTATCAAAGGCCTAAGGTGAATCAACCCCACGTCAATTCATTAGGATATATTTCATAATGTCATGGATTTAATTCTAAATTTATTTAGATTCATGATAATTATGAATTTCGTACCTTCGCTTATGAATTTGTATCTCAATTCAATCCAAGCAATGGGATTTATGTTCGGTGCATATTTGATGACGACGGGAGCATAAACAGCTCAACTAACACGAAGCAACGCAAATAAGATCAAATCTGAAACATCAAAAAATGATGAAGCGGGTGATAACCTGATCAGGGACAGAATCCGACCCACAGATGGGAGACCTCAGAAGATAAAGTAACTTTTGGAAGAGATTGCAAATTTAGTAATGCTGAGGATGCAATCATGAAAATAATAGTCTGCATTGCCACGATGAAACTGTAAAAGAAAAAGAAGAAATCATCAGTCACAGGCAGGTCAACAACTCCCGACCCTCAGGTCATAAAGTAAAAAACTGGTACTTAGACCATTAGACCTATGGACATTTTGGGAATATTTTGAAAAAATAATAATTTGAAATCAAGTAAAAAAAATCCACAATTTGTCAACTTGAAATCCAAACTAAAAAATCTTTAAAAAAATTCTCAATTCCAAATATGTCTGTGCAAACCCAAAAAAATGAGACCAAGAAACATTGAATCTGAAAACAGTTCAAATTTCTGAATCCCCAAAACTTCAATGTGAAATCCATTGAAATTTAAACCCAATTTTGAATTTCACCAAAATCCTAAACGTAAGTTAAAATAAGAAAAAGATAAACTTTAACTAAAATTTCTTTTAATTCCCAAATCAAAGACTTCAACATGTTGCTAACTCAAAGAAATCAAAATCAACATGACAGCAAAAGATGCCTGGATTTTGGATCTAAGAAAAATTGGGGGGGGGGCCTCAAACCTCACCAAATCCGAAATCTAATAAACCAAAATATCAAATTTCAGATAAAGAAATTTTTAAATTGGAAGTCCGGCGCTAAGATCTTAATCCGGAGGACACCTCCAACTTCAAACTTCCAAAGCTCAAATCAAAACTTTAAGCTGTGAATCCCCACATCTCCAATAAGAGGAAAAAAAGGAGAAAATCTGGGAAGACGGAATCTTAAATACACAGACAGAAAACTCTTTTCTGGAGACAGAGTATGTTAAAGGCTGGAACTGGATTTAAATGACATAAAAAATCTAACATTTTAAATTCTAACAAAGCTCAAACTGGAAAATCAAGTCTGAAATTCCAGATTTAAAAAATAAAAAACCTAAAGTCTCAAACAATTGAATTTGAAGGATAAAGGTTAAATCTCAATCCTGAAAGGGTGACAAACATTAAATCTGAAATCATTTTGAATATCAAAAAGCACCCGCAACCCAAAAGGAATCTGAAAGATAGAATAAGCAGGGAAATGCCAAAGCCTCAACCTCAAACCCCTTTAATCCAAATTCTGACAAATCTCAAGCTTAAAATCATATGGAACTAAGTCTCAAATCAAAATTCTTCAACTCCAAAACAGCAAAAAAAGAAAAAAACTCAAGTCAAAGATCCCAAAACCTCAAACTCAGATCGTGATTTGTAAAGTTGCTAATTTAAAAATCACACAGAATGTCGACATTAAAATCAGAGGCAAAGGTGAAAACTTTTTGTAACCTCAAATCTAAAATAATAAATCTCAAATACCAAAATCAAAATATTTCTGAAACCGAACTCCAAAGTTATCGAATCTGAAGTTTGGAACTTCAAAAAAAAAACAAAGATTAAAGTATCAAGTTTCAGTAACAAAACAACCAACTCAAAACAAACTCCCTCAAATGAACCTTAACCAATTTGAACCAAACCCAAAAAACCAAAATTTCCCAAAGATAAAATTTAATCATAAATAAGCCAAAACTCAAATCAACTCAACTACAAAAACATTTGTCTTAATCTTAGAACTCTAACCAGATCCACATGGACCACATCCCCCCAACAAGTGCTAAATCTGCAAAGGGTACTCACATCCAAGATTCTCCAAAACCAAGCTGAAAAACTAAGGCTTGGATTATAGATTTTAAACCAAATCCAAGGCTATCTCAAAGATGAAAGAAACCAAATCTTAACCAAAACAAAACATTTCCCAAGGATGAAATTCAAATCAACATAAACAAAAAATTGAACTAAATTTAAAAAACCAAGTGTTTGCATTTCATCAAGATCATAGGGCTGTTGCTCCCGACTGTTCATTTTGTGGATGTATGTCTTATATGCATAGATTGCTATGGCGGCTAATCATAGGCATTTGAATGTTTATTTGATGTAATTAACATCACATCGGTATTCAACAAGTTCAATGGGGAGAGGTCAAAAGGTAAATTTTCAAAGAATCCAACAACATTTATACATATTTCATACATACGGCAGATTAGCTAATATTCCTATGGAATATCGCCTAATTTTTTAGTTGTTAAAGCTAAATCCAAATAAAAAAATGGAGAAAGGTAAAAGATGACTTTTGACATTTTTGAGGTCACATCAGAGCTAATCTTAGAAAGGTTGGTTGATATGGGAACATGCCTGGTAAGCTACCTTTATTCTGTATGAGAAGAGATGAACGATATGATTGTTGCCTTCAAATAAATGATTGAATGTCATTGTCAACTGTAATTCCCTGATTAAGATGACTACGCTGCACAAAAGCTCCCTCCATATTATAAGATGAAAGTCTATAATTAAAGGCAACACTATCAACCATGGTATGCCGGGTCGCGACCCGGGTCGCGACCCGGCCCCGACCCGGTCGGGTTTAGGCCCGACCGGCTCGGTCGCGACCCGGTCGGGGCGACTCCCCCGGCCGGGTCGCGGAGTCGTGGCCGGGTCGCGCGAGTCGCGCGACCTCGGCCGACCGGGTCGCGCGACCCGGCCGGGTCGCGCGAGCCTGTCCGGGGCACGCGTCACGCGCTGCCGCGACCGTCACACCCGTCATACGACCGTTGCCAACGGGTTCTGGGGGGCGCAGCCCCCATTCAGCCCCTTCGGGGGGCTATTTAAAGCCCCTGCGGGGCTCTCCTTACTCCCACCCCCCACTCTCACTCTCAACCTCTCATTCGTGCTCTCATCGCTTCCTTGCATCTGCTCAAATTTTTTGTCTCATTTACTTAATTATTTCATCAAGCATTGGATTAGTTCATTTAGTATATTTATTTAATATTAGTTCCATCGATTAGTGGGGTTAAGTAGTTTATTCTTTTTAATACTTATTTCGTTTACTTGCATACTTAGTTACTTAGAAGATTAGCTTAGATATTTAGTTTAGTAGTTACTTAACACATCATTAGTTGAAGGTATAGTTAATTACTTATTTAATTATATAATTAGTTAGTCATTTATTTTACATAATTAAAAGTTTACTTAGATTAGTAGTGACTAATTAACGTCATTAGTTTTTTAAATAGTTAATTACTTACTTAAGTAATTATTTAGTTAAAAAATGTCTTCTCCAAGCCAAACAACCCAAACTACCGGCGCGACCCGTGAGCGATCCGGTATTGGTTGCATTGTAATTTGACCTGGACAGAGAAAAGTGCAATGTAAATATCGCGACAAAGTAATATTCGGCGGTATTTATCGTTTAAAATTTCATCTTGCAGTGCATGAAGGGAAATGTTCTTCCTTGCACACGGACTCGCCGGGAGGTCGAGCTCAATTTCGTAGGCACCTACAAGCGATGGAGCAAACGAAGGAACTAGCAAAAGACATAAAGAGACCGTCCGAGAAGAATCGCAACAACCGGGGGAGACGATCCGTACACATTTACGGAACCGGACAAGAGAGGCCGTGATATTTTGGGAGACGAAGAGTACGAAGTTACGGGAGGCGTTACTCATAAACGTGCTTCATTATTCTATTTTAAAGGATAATTAAGTAGCCTCGATACTTAAATGTTTTTTAAAAATACGAACTCTCACGAGGGATGGAAGCAAGTCGAAGATCATTCGCCGAGGAAGACTTCTATGCATGCAGAGGCCGAAACGACGGGTCAAGTGGTCCGGTGCCGGAGTGGTCGAGGTAGCGAAGAGGATCCAACAACCAACCGCAAGATCGTTCATGATCTCACACAAGACGACGACCCGGGCAAGAGGGTCCCGTGGATCCCGTAATCACCGTACCACGACAACGTCAAACAACAATCACGACGGTGACGAAGAACCTCAAATTATGTAAGGATAGGATCGGGCCGGCAACGTCAAGGTGGTTCTTTCACGCACGCATTCCGCAAATGCCGCGAAGGGACCATACTACGAGAATACGATCGACACGATCGCGTACGTCGAGGGGAGTGCTCGGTCCAAACCCAAAGGAGATATACAATGTATATCTTCCTATGGAGGTGCAAGAAACAAAGAAGTACGTGCGCTCATTCGAACGCATCCGAGGAACGAGGTTGCACGTTAATGACCGACGATGGACCGGTAATTAAAGTTTCGTTTACTCATTCATATATGTATTAACATTCTTTTTTTGTGATAACTTATTTATCATCTTATACTTAACAGTATTACTAGAAGACTACGATCAATTTCCTACAGTGTACAACAAGCCGGCACGGTTTTTGGAAGTCGGTCGACGCATCGGACGTGTAAAGAATGCAGGTATCTTTACCAATCGATAGATGGAGCGATAGAAGAAATAGGAGAGAGCCGGTAGTTCAAGTAGTCACAGACAATGCGGCCGCATACAAAGCGGCTTGGCCGGGGATGCTTACGGTCAAAAGACCAAAGTTGTATCCGACACCCCGTTCCGCCCACTCTTGTACTCGATGTTGGAGGATATATGCAAGGATCCTCAAATAGACGGTGGTAGTTAAGCTAAAGCACCGCTTATTTCTTCATTTATTTATAACCACAACTTTGTCCTCGCACTTACGAGGGAACACAATTGGGTGGGCGAGAGTTGTTACGGCCCGGTGCAACCCGGTTCGCCTCCCACTATATTTCCTTAGAAAGTTTATTGAGTCAAAGGAGAGCTCTAACTCAAATGGTCATTTCAAGTACAAGGGACCTCAGATCCTCCCATATCTCCTACCACGTCGCTACGTTTTACCGGCGAGGAGCAATATACTCATGCGACCCAAGATACCGATCATGGTAGAAGGCCGCCACAAGGTAGAGGAGGTCATCGTAGCCATGGAGTTGGAGCGTATCACCACGATGCCCCCGACTATGTGTACGATTCATCCCAAGTGCTCTCGGTTCCCTACATACGATCAAGAGTACCGCGGAATGAATTACGTGGAGTCATCGGATACTTCGATCCAATCGACCTATAGTTATGGTGACTCCTTTGGATCAAGTCTTAGGATAGTTTCCGAGGGACAACGTACGAATACGATCGTCACGTGTACATGTATCAAGCTTTCGTACTCAACCCAAATGACACGGGGAGAGTACATCAACTACCTACAAAGTGTACAACACATCATGTTGGAATAAAATTGATGCATTATTCATTTAAATCATGTCATTTAATTTATCCAATTTTTCTGTATTTTTTAAGATTTTTTTTCGCATTTTTCTTATTTTTTTGAATTTTTCAAAAAAAAAATATTTAAAAAATAGGGTCGCGACCCGGGTCGCGACCGGGTCGGCCTGGGGGTCCCGCGACCCGGTCGCGACCCCCGACCCTACCCTCCTTGCTATCAACAACCTTGCAGGGGAAAGTGTATAAGGAAATATTGGAAATATCTGAATGACTTCAAATCAGCTCTAATACCAGCCTATCACCACTTACATTGGTGGATAATATGGTGCAGTTGATAAAGGTTCTTAATGCAAGATGAGAGGGGCAAACGTAAAAGCGAGTCCCAGCAAGTTTCTTGATATTTCATATTTTTTGCTACTGTTTATTTGATGTACCTTTTGTGGTTATTCCTGTTTTCGATTTTAGTCTCTTCTGTTGCTGAATATGATCCTTTGTGCACTTGCAAAAAGGAATGAAGTTTATTGTGTCCTCTTCAGTGTATGCGTTTCTTTTAGAGCTATTCATGTTTCATGTCTTTGACTTTGCAACTATCTTTGTTTATGTTATTCTAGGATGAGTGTGCATACTTTATTCCTCTTTACCACTTTGCTTTGGAGAAAAGGAAAGAAATATAACATAAGAAGTATCTGATGAGTTCGCTTTATATCGTGCTTTACTTCAGGTCAGGGAGATGCCTAACGTATTGATATTGCCTCGAAGCGCTGACTACAGTGAAGAGGTTTGGATGGAAATAAGGGAGAAAGCTATTGCCATTTTACATTCTTTCTTCCGTGATGGTGTTCTCCCAAATGATTCTGTTTCTGATGAGGATGATGATAAAAGTGATGTTATATATGGAGAAGATGATTCTGAAAGGCAGGCAAACAGCAATTCTTTGCAACCCTGTGATTGCGAGCAGCAGATTGATGTAAGTCGACCAAGTGCTGAGTACATCCAGAAGCAGCGCATTAATCAATTGAAAGAATCACATGTTGAGTCTCAAAATTCTGTTATGTCCCAAAGTGTTGGTCCTCGACTTGAAGGAAAACGTAGTAGATCTGGTAAGAAAAGTAAGAAGAGAGCTGCACGGCGTAGATCTCAACCAAAATCTGATGACATTTCTGCAGTGGAAAGAGAAAGTAATTCTACCTCACAGTACGATGATGACACTGCTACAAGTAATAGAGATCAAGTTTTGAGTTCAAGTTCTAGGTTTGCTTCTCCAGATGATTCCAGAAGCAAACAAATATTCCTTTCAGACCAAAATTTGGGATCAACTTCGGGAAGGCCTCTGATAGCAGAATTACAGCTTACTAGGAAGTCAGTTGATTATCTTAAAGAAGGTTATGTAATAGCATTACACACAAAGGACAGATCAGGGTTCCACGTATCCAGACAACGAGTACCCGGCGGTGGTTGGTTTCTAGATGTGATGACTAATGTTGCCAAGAAAGATCCTGCCGTCCAGTTTCTTGTAACATTTAGAAACAAGGTAGCCTTCTAGCAGTTATGCATTGTATAGCTTGTTTATATTTTATTTTGATGACTGAAGATAACAGTGAGTGTATTTTTTTGTCTACATGCTTTGACATTTGGTTACTTTGCTCTCTCCTCAGGACACAATTGGACTACGCTCATTTACAGCTGGTGGAAAACTACTACAGGTGAAAGCAATCTTTGATTCACATTTAGGATATATTTTCTGCGTGAAGATTTAAATTGCACAACTTTTATATGTAAATGGAAGGAAAGAGCGAGAGAGAGATTGTAATTAGCCCACATCTCTGTCAGGGCTACTCTCCTATTTGCGTGGATTTGCCACTTGGCTATGTGAACCTATTTACATCTGCATAGTTACCCCTAACATGCCATACATAAGGTTGTTGAACTTAATATTTGTCCCATGTTATGAAAGGCGGTTGAGGTAACTGCCTAGGTGACGAGGAGGCAAAGCGACTTTTCTTCACCTTGATTTGGTCAAGGTCGCCTAGGTGATCTGATGTGGGATGACGCGGGTGGACTGAGGCTAAAAGCTGAAAAAACAAGTTAGAAAACACTCAAATGAACAAAAGGGGAACCCAAAGAGTCAAAATAGCTAAAACCGGTGAAAATAGGCCCAAACCAGCCTTAAACCATGCTGAACCGTGCTCAGATTGGCCTAAAACTCACTGAACCGGGTCTGGGAGCCTTGAATTGGTCTTGAACCGGGCTCTGGGCCTCTAAACTGACCGGTTTAAGCCTTGAACCGGGATGAGCCTGACTGGCTAGAGCTGACCGAGTGGCCGCCTGCTGAGCCAGCTGGCTCGTGTGTGGAGCCATGGATTCATGGCCACTTGGAGTGCTGCTGTGTGACCGGCAGGGGGGGGGGTGTTGTGGTGCAGCCACGCTGCCGTGGCAACATCTGCCTGAACTTGAAGGGTCAGGGATGTGGCTGCATCTCGGCGGCTTCTGGGTGGGGTCTTGGCCGAATCCAGGGTGCAGCAGGGCTGCTGAGCCCGACAAAAGGAGAGTAAGGTGCAGGATATGCATCCTCACCGTCCTTGCACGTTGTCTCTGACACTTTGTCTGGACAAGAACAACTGGCATAGAACGGATGGGTGTGGGCATGGGTGGAGGTGGCAGACGACGCTAGTGACTGGAGGTGTGGTTGGAGCCCTTGTGCAACCGAGCGGAGACCGCAGGAGGACCTGCGGAATCTTTGCTGACCGTCATCTCCTTTTTTCTCTTCCTTTGTCATCGACCTCTGGAGATACAGGAGAGGGCTGCAGCATTGGTCGGGGACAGACAAGGGTAAATGGCATTCGGAGAGGATGGGGAAGATGATGACAGTGTACGAGGGCCACGGAGGAAGTCCAAGTTCAGCCGGGCCACCGTCTACAGAACTGGACAGCAGGAGAAGATGACATCAAAGAGCGAGGGAGATCGGACTGGCCCTATGGTAGATCCGGAGGCATTGACGGAGGCGAGGGGATCTGTCATAACTGGAATCAATGAAGGGGGAAGGAGAGGGAGAATGGCTCAGAGGCCGGAAGGTGAGGAAAAAGGAGATGTTGGGAACCGACCTCCAGCCGGGGTGGAGCAGATACCGACTCCCATCGGGGGTGAGGTGGATCGCCAGCCTCCTGCCGGTGGTGAAGAGAAAAGCCTCCCGAAGGAGGGGTGAGGGTACCGGCCTACTAGGGCAGAGCCCCTGCTGGACACAGCCAACACCTCTCCAAAAATTCTTTTTTGTATATTGCATTCATGTGAGGAGGGCCTCCTCTTATAAAGGAGCTAAAATACAAAAAAAAAGTCCACTTAAAGACTATTTACATGGACGTCTTTCCAATGACAGAAGCTTAAAATAAATAACTCAAAAGCAAACTAAAATATTTACAAACAGATCCTTGAAGGATGGAAACACAAAATAAACGTAAAATGGACTAAATAGGTTCCCCGTCATGATGTCCCCCTTCACCGCCAGGCCTCTGTCTTGCCACAGGAGGGTTGTCTCCACCCAATTTTGGGTGGGAATGATGGGTTTATTTGGCCCAATATCAAAGATCTGAGATTTTAAGCTGAACCACCCCGAGTCAGACTGGCCAGTACAGCGCTTCATAGCTGTTTGTTTTAAGTTTTGGATCTGCCATTTATTGGGTCCGACAGACCCGAAAGCTGCTTCTTTTCCACCCAAAAGATCTCTCGCCAGTCTGCTGCAGGCACTGGTTCTCTGGCGCGGATTTTGCCACCGGCGACCATCCCCTATCATTGGAATGCTTCCAGATGCTTTCCTATAGCTTTCTTAAGGTGTTTATACACCCCTAAAACTCCTTTTCTTCTTCTCTTCTTTGCTCGAACATGGACGGCGGCAGTGAGGGGCGTTTATCGCCTCCATGGCTGGTGGCGATGAGGCGAGACAGTTGGTGGGAGGCAAGGGGCCTCTTTTCTCAACCACCTCACACCTTTGATAACATAGTTTTTGTCACTGTAACAGGATGTTGTTTTGCATTTAGCTTCATATTTTAGCTGACAAATCTTGCTTTAAGCTGTGTATGTAGTTTTGTAATGTGTATTCTTATGTTCTAAATTAGCTGCTGTAACTTGCTGATGTAAAATTTTATTCTTATCACCAAGTGTCAGGATGGACCCTGGATCTGCCAGGGCCCAGGGCCAATCTGACAAAGGTCAATCCGACCAAAGCCAAGGATCAGCTAATCTTGGCCCAAATTAGCCAAGGATCAGCTAGTCTGGTCGTAATTGGCCGATTCCAAGCCAGAATTGGCTGATCCGGCTCATGATCAGCTGTCCTGGCAGAACTTGTGAATGCCTATCCAGCTCAACCAAGATTGGTTGAACTCGTTTTGGACTCAGCTGCCAAACATGGCTAATTCTGGCCAAATTCAGCTATATGCAGGGTGATTCTGGGTAAAGCTCACTCTGTAATTGGCCATACCTCATAGGATCATATTGTCTGGTGCCAATCCTTATTTAGGATTGGGCAATTCCTGTTCTGGATTGGCAATTCCTGCAAACCGTCTGTGTTTTATGTTTTGATTTTTTTTTCATCAACAAACTCATTTTTCTTAAATTAAAATGGAAATGACGTTTATGATTTTTTTCTCCATGATCATCAAACTCAAAAACAAAAGATCATGAGTGGAGTAGACACCACTTATATTAATACGATTACTTTTTGTGATTTTCAATGTGGGTACTTTAACATGTCTCATCATGTGCAGGGCTATTTTTTGGCTTTATCATGTGTATCATAAACTAGTGTGGATACAGAAGGTCTAAAGGGGACTGGGGGCTGTAATACCATTTTACAAACCTTAAAACAACTAGGTTGAGAAGTCTAAGAGTCTTTGGCAAAAGATTCTTGAATAGTTGATGTGAGAGTATCCCTGCGTCTAACACTCCCTTTCGATCAAGATACACTGCTGAAATTAAATGGGATGCAATTTGAAAATTAAAGTTGGATTAATGCTCTGCTTTGAGACCTTCCTGTGCTTTTCCGGGCAAAAAAAATGTTCGCTAGGTTTTGGGATATATATTTGTTTTCATGCTTTGTGATGAAGATGTCTTAAGGTGACTGATAACCCTGAATAGTTACATATGGAAAATATGCAATACTCTTCTAATATGGTGAAAACCTGAATTTTTGTTGATAACTGTCAAGGAAACCTGACAACCAAACATTAGATATTGAATATTAAGTGAACTTTGATAAGCTAATTATATTTCAAATAATGAGCTACATAAGATTAGATCTTATTTGGCTGTAAACTGCTTCTGGAATCTGGATGCTGCACAGCCAATCATGGACATGGCCGATTGCCATTTAAGTTAAACAAACACAAAGCTAATACCCCAATTACATAACTGTTATAGGCCACTAGACTTTTTTGTTGTGTTGTCCTGACTTTTTTGCATGTGTACATCAATTTAGACCAATCAACAATTATTTCAGCCTGTTGATGTCTGGACTTTCTTGCATGTGTACATCAATGTAGACCAATCTACAATTATTGGTTAAAGGAACTTGCAAAAATAATAGCAATAAGAAGTATGCTCTCTAATGTGTAGATTTAGATTTGCACCTATATCCTTCTTAATTGAAAATTTGGCTTGGTATCCGGTTATGTAGGGTGCAGATTTCTCTTCAACGAGATGCATTTCTCACAATGGGAACATATTTACAGTAGTTGCATATTTTTTTGTGCCCTTTTGAACCTGGATTTAACCCAAGGTTCAAACTTTGTTGAGCTCTGAAGCTTGGACACTATGAATGGAGGAGATGGGTTGAAACTCCATTTTTTTAGAACGAGATGGTGGAATGCCTCTGTAAGTTGAGGGTTTAGGTTGTAGCATCACTTTTGGATTTTCAATTCTGGTTCTATGAGCATATCTAAAATCTGAAACGTAGGTTTCTATAAACCTGAAACAAAGTTGTCAAATGCCTGACAGTGTTTTGAGCCCTTAACTGATTAAGTACCTGCACAGAGGACTCCCTGATGAACTGGGTAATAGAGAAGCAGGGAGCGACAATAGTTCTACAAAAGGAACCTATGTAGTCAGAGGCGAGAGGCGACCGAGGCGAGAGAGGGCTAGCCTCGCCTCAGGCGCTTGAGGCGGGTGTGCCTCAGGTGCCCGAGGTGACATTTTTTTTATTGAAGAAATTCTCAAAAAATATACATATAACATTGAAACTTTTGAAGAAGAATATAAAAAATACAAAAAAATCACTTCTAGGACCTATAATGCATCAAGATATTGGAGTCTTGAGGTAGAAGACTGGGCATTGGAGGTTTCGGGGTGGGGAAGGAGGATTTAAGTTACCAAATTTGACTTTCACAAGGTCCTCACCCGGGCGAGGCGAGATCTACCGAGGCAAGGCATTTTTGCCTCGCCTCGCCTTGTCTCAGCGCCTAGGCGCCTGAGGCGAGCGCCTCAGATAACATAGAAAGGGACTAAAGGGCATCTGGTGACACAGATTTCAGGGAACCTTGACACACTGGAAACTTTTCCGTTTGGACCTCCTTTAAGTCTCATCTTTTGAACTTCTGGTTTGATGTTGATATGATGCGAGTGATCAGTGTGGTTGCGCTGTCTTTGAAAAGAGAAAAGGTGAACCATATATTTCTTAATAAACTGAGAGGAGGCATGGTTTTGAGTGAGTCTTTTGAAAGCCTTATACAAAGGAGGGTCTAAGATTGGAAAAATAGATGCAAACATTGCACATAGATATGTTGGCTTGATTTATAAAAGTCAAGGAACAAAGGGTCAGATCAGAGGATCTTACTTCTCGACTTTGCCTTGGGGTGGCTAGAGAGACAAAGATCTCTCAAGATTCTTGTGAGATCAGGAGGGGCAGACAAGGGGTGAAGATGGCTGTCAGTGGACCCCCCCTTCCATGCCAATTGCCACCACTGCCATCTTCTCATATTGGGTAGTGAAGATGGGCTGAGCTTGCAACCAGATGGTGCCAGATCCTATGATCTAGACCTTGGTTTGTTTTCCCCGTTCAACCAAATAGGGCTGGGAAGATGGCAGCGACAGGGCTCAGCAGCCTCCCTCCATGTGCTACCCTCTGTCTGTCACTGGTGGGCTGTCCAGCAGCCTTAGATCTCATCTCATACCTCTCTTCTCTCTTATGGCCTCCACCGGGTGGTCCAGTCATGGCTCGTCCCATTTTGAAGTTTACAGGACTCATGACTAGATTCTGTGAGATGGAAAACTATGTGATGAATAGATGAGTGTGGTATGTTTCCAGGAAATCGAGATGGAAAAGTTTATTGGCAGGATGCTTTAGATGTATATGGTAATATAGGATTGCTCGGGCTGCTTCAGATTCCAATGGACTCAATGGGTGCTTGTTTTTACTTTGAAACACATTTTTTGTTGTGCACATGATCATTGTGTGGAGGTCAGCATTTCTGGTATGTCCAAAAATAGGAATGATGGATCTTGCTGGGTTCATAATGTTTGTGGTCTTGCAGTTGGCCTCAGGATTGTCTGGGATTGGTTGTGCCAATTTCAGTTACCGACTCTGGCTGATCCCAGCTGATTCCCAGCCAGTCCACATGGGATTGGCTACCCAATCCAGGGGGCTGTTCTGATCCAGCATTACGTGAAAGGTTTATGTGCAAAAGGATGTAGTTCATATTATTTAAGCTAGTATTGTATATTTAACCTTTTTATTCACTTTTATTTTGTGCCTAGACAAGGTTTGAAGGAAGTGCCTTGTGCAAAGGCTAGAAAAAGCCCTATTAGGGACCAAAAAAGCCTTGCCCAGGCGGTTCAGGGATATTTTCACCAAATGGTATAACGATGAGAATATGAATTGATGCATTTGACAGCACATGTTTTACATTTGTGTGCCAAATTGTCAAAATCATTTAACTACATTTTCTAATCACTTTTGAAATAAAGGTCAGAAGTAAACATTTTCTGTTGGCTATCAAAAGAGAGGCTTTTGCCAAGGCAAATTTATCAAATTTGGCAACCTATACCTCTTAGCGTTGAAGATCTCAACCTCAGTGTTGAGGAGAATTGACTCTCTTATAGCTGCCTTGATGCGATTGGGAACTTATGGCAAGTACAGATGGTCATCTGAGATGTGATGCTGCAGGACAAGTTGGACTGATATCGACATCCATTTAGAATATTTATTAGTTTAGGATTTTCATTTGCCTCTTTTTCTTTTATTTTTAAGTCTTAGAAAGCACGAAGGCAAAATCTGAAAGCTTGAATACTTGATTAATGTTTTGTAAAATGTTAGAGTAATTTTTTATTTAAATATTTGATAGAAACTTAAATGTAAGAGTGGGATTCTGATAAACACCCATCCTGTACTCCAAGGAAGACAATGGAGATGAAAGAATGAAATGAAGTGAGTTGAGTTGCTCGTGCTCCCTCTCTACCCCTATTCGATTGTTGAGGCCTTCTCCTCCCTCTTTCTCTTCTTCTCTTCTTCATTTTGCCAAGGCCTTCTGTCTCTTCTCCCTCTCCTGTCTGGCCTTTCTGGCTGTTCATCTACTATTCGATCCCGCCACCTGACATAGTTCTGTGCGAATTTCCTTCCATCTCACATACATCATTGCCTTTGGTTCTGGCTCCTCTACACTTTTTCCGGATTGCAAGTTGCCTCCGCCAGCTCATTGATACCAGCTTCCTCCCCCCTGTGTACCTCGTGCACCAGTGATGAGCCCTGGACATCCGAGGGGAGCCTGCATCCCTTTCCCTCCCTACTGTGTCAAGAATTTTTTCACATAGCTCCAGCTATCGCTGCCATCAGTCGGTTCAGCTTACTGGGTGCCCTCCTGTTTGCCACCATGGATGCTGAACCATCCAACACTCCAGTAACCTACAGTAACCTATGAGCGCTTCTGCTTGATGCCTCACAGCTGCTTAGCCTGAGCCCAATGCCCGCCTTCTGGATCCCTGGCTTACCAGCACAATGGCATCATTCTCCGTGTGTTTCGCTTCTCAGCCGGCGCCCTGTTTGACCTCCCCAACGTCACTACCAACCCCAAAACTTCACTGACATAGTCGACCATTTCCTCCTCCTGCTGGGGAAACTCAGATCAGAAGCATTGATGCATGGCAGCTGGAACAGAACATCTGTCCGGAGTACCTTCAAGTTTCCAACAGCTGTTGTCCTGTCTGGAAGCTTCCTCTGTTTGCCTCCAGCGCACCAGTGTCCACAGCCATTCCTCCCATCCTCCCATCCTACACACATTGTCCACACCCAACAGACCATCCTGCCACCTCACTGTATCCAGCCTGTCCTCGTCTGTCTCAAAGCACCAACCTCAGTTCAGACTGCCCCCAGCACAAGCCCTCTGACCCTTCCCTTCCTTCTTCCATGCACCCCTTGCTGTTCCTGGAGTGCCAACCTTGTCTCTCGCATCATCCCTGAATCACTTGCCACCCTCCCCTGTGCAGAATCCCTTCTGTCCTAACCAGCGATGTCAGCTTTTCCAGCTGCAGTGTGCAGCACCTCCAATCCTTCCTCATCACAACACACATTTCCTCTTTGGCTCTGTTTGACACCAGCAGCTGTGGTGGCTGCCAAGGAAGGATAACTCGGGGGTCGGCCACGGGTCGGCCGGCCCCCAACCCGGCCCGGTCGGGTCGGCGACCCGGCCCGACCGGGTCGGTTTTTTTATTTTTATTTTGAAAAAAAAACAAAAAAAACATGAAAAAATCAGAAAAAATACCCAAAAATTAGAAAAAAAATCAGAAAAAATACCCAAATTTTTTTAAGAATAAGAGATGTGATTCAACAAGATTCATTCAACATTCATTCAAACATTACATTAAATTGTTCTTCTACATAATGTATGTACTCTTCCCATGACATTGAGGAAGAGTACGATGCATTAAACATATTGACAAACTGATTATACTCTTCACTGCCTCGTACAATTGTCCTACGATAATTCGAAAATGAACCACCATAACTATCATATGAATACGTACTAGAACTATCTAATGAAGGCTGCATCATCCCATAATCTCGTCCTTGATAAGATGGGCACCAAGAACCCCCGCGATGGTTCTAACTCGCACCATACCCATGTTGTCTTGCCCCGTGGTCATAATCTTTGTGTTGCGTGGAGTAAACCGCTCCTCTTCCGTGTAAAGTGCACTCGTTGCCGCGAAGGGGTGTACGTGGATTGGTTCTCCCTTGACCAGAAGTGGTGCCGGCGGTGCTTCCTCTGCCTCTGCTGTACGTGTTGTCATCTCCGTCACTACTACTTTTTGAAGTTGAATCATCCGACGTCTGATATTGCACTCGGATGTTAGGCTCCGGTGTATCTTCCCTTGTCTCGTCAATTGTGTCCAGATCAACAATATCAAGAGGGTTAGTTGCAACATGTTTACCTTTGCCCTTTGATTGCCTACTTTGACGAGAAGATTGTCCAGCTTTTTTGCCTTTTCGCCACAGAATGAGGGATCCGAAATTCCTCGGAAAGAGGAACATTGTCAAGTTCCCCTTGAGCCCATTCCCGATCATCGGGGTTGAACTCCGGTTCACCCAACCCCTCACGTTCGTTGACCCAGGCTTCTAGAGGAAGCCTCTGTTGAAATATCTCATCTAAGTCAATCTCCGGTTCTTGTACAGTGGGCACCTCAATTCGTCTTCCACTTGCTTGTTGTACCCATCTTTGCTCCTCCCTCTGGTTCTCTCTTATCTTCTCCAAATTTCTTAGCTTCACGCACAGTGTCCTGATGCCTCTTTGAAGCTCCTTTGGATCTTTCTAAGGATTGAAGATGCTGTCTAAATTGGGCTCTTACCTCAGACGGAGTCCGTGTGCACGGTGCAACATCTCCCTTGATACCGGCAAGATGATGCTTTAACCGGTAAGTTCCACCGTATAGAACTTTGTCGCAATACTTGCATTTTACTTTCCTTTGCTCCATTGACACGACCGTGCAATGGAGCCAAGCTGGGTCATTCCGGGTGGAGCGGGAAGTCTCACGGCTTGGGGAAGACATGTTAGAAAAATAATCCACAAAATAAATAACACGAAATAAAATTTAGAATGACAAAAAAACCGCTTTGACAGTGTCAAAAATAACGCTTTAAGGGTGTGAACGACACTAGGTGGAGCGGAAACTATCCGAGCAAGGGGTGAGAACTGAGTGGAGGGACGAGCCGTTGACCAGTGATGACTGAAAGAGTGATCGCCGAGGAGGGGGAGACCGAAAAAGTGATCGCAGGGAGAGGAGGAAGACCGAAAGAGTGACCAACGGGGGCGGGGGGGGAGGGGGGGGGGGGGGTTGGGGACTTGGGGTGAGTAGACCCCTCCCCGTGGGGGGCTATTTATAGCCCCCCGAGGGGGGGGGGCAAATTAGTAAATGGTGAAGGGTGAGTGGGGGGGAAAACCCCCCCCCCCAACCCTCTCAAATGGGGGGAAAGCCCCCCCCCCCCCCGCCAACCCCCCCCCTAAGCTGTTTGGGGGGGGGGGGGGGGGCAAAAAGAGCCGCGCGACCCGGTCGGCCGGGTCGCCGGGTCGCGCGACCCGAAGCCGGGTCGCGCGACCCCCTGCCGGGCCGGCTTGGAGTCGGCCCGGCAGGATCGATTCCGGGCCGGTCGGCCCGGAATCCGGCCGGGTCGGGCGACCGGGTCGCCGACCCGGCATACCATGGTGGCTGCCACTGTGCGCATTCCAGGCACTTCCAGAGACCATTTCACAATGGGACAGGATCAGCAGAGGTGCCATCTTTGGTTGCCTCCTTGTCCTCCTCTATCCACGACACTGGCAATCGCTTCACCTGTCTATCATGGTTTCTTCCCTGGCTGCTGCTGCACCGCCATCCACCCTGCTCGTGACAGTTGCGAAGAAGACACTGTACAACTAGCCATCTGCCTGGTCACTCCACCCTGCCAGACAGAAGCCTACCCAAGGCCTGCTGAACTGAAGTTGGCCCTGGCTAAACACCTAGGCCTGTTAATTAGTTGAACCAACCGTTTAAGCACCTTGAGCTGAAGTCCATCCCATCTCTGTTTGTGCTGGCTGATACCAGATCTGGTGGGGCAGTCTTGATCCCTCCTGGTTCATAATCAGGTGGATTCAGACATGGTTCGGCCCGGTTTACTCCAGCTTAGGCTGATTTAACCCTAGTTTAGGTCAGTTCTGTCCAGCCAAGGATAGCGGAATTGGAATCGGAGACTGGATCGGCTAGTGCCAATTCCAATCCGATCTAATTTGGATTGGCAGAATTGACCAAATTCAGGGGAGAAAAACCTATTTGAAAAATAATAGATATATTTTCCATGGGATTCCAGTCCATCCTGACCCTTTTGGGGTTGAATCGGCACCGGATGCAGTGCTGAGGTGGCAGCAGCGTGGCATGACCACCTCCATTGTGTCTTCCCCACCCGAAAGTGGAGGATCCTGAGATGTCGTATCTCCTGGACCTGATGTTGATTATCCGATGTAAAAGTTCATCAGATAAAAGATATTGGGTCCTGGAAACCAGATATCGTAGGTCCTATCGGGTCAGCCACCCCACCCAATAGACATAGTAGCTCCTCTGCAGTGCCGCTGCCATCACCAAAATTGGCCTAATTGGTCCCTATCCAGCCTGATTTGGTCTGGAATGGGTGTGGGTGTGGATCAGAGTCCACCCCAAAAATTGGGTGGCTCCAATCTGGATTGGCCGATTCTACTAACTATTTGTCCAGCTCATTTCTACTAACTATTTGTCCAGCTCATTTCAGTCAGTCTAATCAGCTGGGTTACTACTCAACAATATAGCTCATATTGGACCGGTCAAGCCGGTCTAACTTGTTTTTAGCCATTTCAGCTCAGACAACTCTGGTCTAGGCTATTTAAATTGGTATGATTGGTTTGTCCTATTTTGTTAGTTAATTTGCACACCCCAGAGCATGGATTGCAGAATCGGTCGATCCGGATCGGGATCGACCGATTCTTGGATCGGATCGGTACCTACCGATCCGATTCCAGTCGGAATTAGCGATCCAGCCGGGAGTCCCGGCTGGATCGGCCGGAATCGGTAGGATCGGTCGATCCCGGACCGATCCAACCGGATCGATCCCAAAATCGGTCGATCCGGACCGATTCGCCGGAAAGCCGGAATACCCGGAATCGAACCGATTCCGGGATCGATCCGGTCCTGTTTTAAGGTCCGGTCACCCCCTATTTGGGGTCGATCCGGACCGATTCTCCCCCCCCTTGCCCCCTTCTGCTTCTTCTCCTTCCCCCCAAGGCTCCTTGGAGATCTAGGGCTTCTCCTGCCGGCGATCCAGCAGTTGGAGGGCCGATCCAGCCTTCCCAAGGGGCGATCCACCCTACACAAGGTTTGTAAGGGGGGGGACCTTCGATCTCCTCTCCCCCCCCCCCCCCCCCCGGGCCTTGGCCCTGGCCCCTGGCCGGCTGCAGCCTGCAGGTTTGGGATCCCCCATTGGGGGGGATTATTTCACCCCCCAATGGGGGTGGAATTGCACCCCCGAAGGGGTGCTAATCACCCCTTCGGGGGTGTTGAACAGTCACCCCCGAAGGGGTGACTTTTTTTACAGTGCCCCCCCCCCCTAGGTGGGGGGGGCTGGTATGAAATCCCCCCATTGGGGGGGATTATTTCACCCCCAATGGGGGTGGAATTGCACCCCCGAAGGGGTGCTAATCACCCCTTCGGGAGTGTTGAACGATCACCCCGAAGGGGTGATTTTTTACCGTGCCCCCCAGGTGGGGGGGGGGGCTGGTATGAAATCCCCCCATTGGGGGGGATTATTTCACCCCCAATGGGGGGTGGAATTGCACCCCCGAAGGGGTGCTAATCACCCCTTCGGAGGTGTTGAACGATCACCCCCGAAGGGGTGACTTTTCTGATGCCCCCCCAGGTGGGGGGGGCTGGTATAAAATCCCCCCATTGGGGGGGATTATTTCACCCCGATGGGGGTGGAATTCCACCCCCGAAGGGGTGCTAATCACCCCTTCGGGGGTGTTGAACAGTCACCCCCGAAGGGGTGACTTTTTGTGCCCCCCCTACAGTGCCCCCCCTAGGTGTGGGGGGGGGCTGGTATAAAATCCCCCCATTGGGGGGGATAATCCCCCCCAATGGGGGTGGAATTGCACCCCCCAAGGGGTGCTAATCCCCCCTTGGGGGGTGTTGAACAGTCACCCCCGAAGGGGTGACTTTTTTTACAGTGCCCCCCCTCCCCATAGGGGGGGGCTGGTATGAAATCCCCTCATTGGGGGGGATTATTTCACCCCCCAATAGGGGTGGATTTAATTGGCCTAATATTGTGTACGGTTTTATGTGTTGTAGATAAGATGTCGGACAAGGAGCATGGCACCGGACCCGCAACATTTCGTGACATTGGATGGCAACATGGCCATCTCCTCGATTCAGAGAAGAAGAGAGTTAGATGCAAGTGGTGCCAAAAAGAGATGAATGGAGGTGTGTATCGGCTCAAGCAACATATAGCCGGGACGGGTGGCAATGTAAAGAAGTGTGATAAAGTACCGGCTGAGCTGAGGGATGAGATGAGGGGTTATATGATTGGAAGGACATCACAGAGGGAGGTGAGAATTGGTCAGAGACAAGACCTACATGACGAGTTGCTAGGTCGGAGAGACGTGGATCTTATGGCCGGAAAGAGCAAGAAAGGGAAAGGGCCAGCACATGAAAGGGTCCAAGTTGATTCTTCATCTTCATCAGATGAGGAAGAGGCCCGGAGTTAGGAGAGCCGTTCACGAGAGTAGGGCTCGGGCCCGTGAGGATGAGGAACGAAGACGAGGAGCGGGGAGGTTCGGGCTGGCGACGATCCGATGTGGTGGCGGGCACACGCCTGTTCGAGAGCCCGAAATTCGGAGGACACATTCTATTCGACCGATGCCGACGGAGACACCGCCATGTATAGGGAGAGTGGCGAGAGGTCGAGGGGTATAAAACAAGCATTTAAAGGGGTGAAGGCATCGACTGGGGCAGCAAAGAAAGCCCTAAAGCATATGGTCAAGTTCTTTCTACATGCAGGTAAAGATTTGTTTATGCAAGTGGTTAGCATTTGCTTGTCGATATGACTTTCTTTTTAGGTTAATTATTATTAACAACCCTCTCTTTTCCCTTATCTTGTTTTTGAATTTGTAGGTGTGCCGGCACATGCAGCCACCAGTCCATATTTCCAGACTATGGTTGATGCGATTGGTGAGGCCGGGCCTGGGTTGAAAGCCCCTACATCAAAATATATATATGAAACAGGCTTGGATGAGGAGGTCGATGAGTTGACCTCATGGATAGATGGATTCAAAACCATTTGGAAGGAGAGGGGGTGCACTGTAATGTGCGATGGATGGACTGGAATCACAAGGAGGTCACTGTTGACGCCTAAAAAGGTGTTGGAAAATTCACAAAATAAAAAAAAGAAGAAAGAAGGACGTAACGTTTACATACGTCTTCCGAATTTGTCACAAACGGCACCTCGTCGACAAGTTCAAATTGACAACGAGGTTCATACGAAAGTGTTGAAGCCCTCGTATGACATTTTAGTGCGTCGATACAAGACGATCGCGGACATCGTAACGTTTTTCGACGAGTTCAAACACTCACTGAAAGTTGACATCAATCACGTACAATAATCCGACGCGTCGACGAAAGAGAACCGAGAAGGTTGCTGTGATGTCCTAACTATGTCGACATGTGTCCAGCAAGAACAATACCCCATAAGCCACATCGACTACTCATTGAGAGTCAAGGAGGGCCATCGGCAGCAACGATCAACGCCACCGTCGTCGGCCATTCAAAGTTTTGTAACGCATGGGGGATTAAAGGAGCCGTTAACGGTGCACGTTACCAGCATTATCCATGGCGCAGGCCTATGCGTACGTTGCCAGGCAAACGGTGGAAACGGGTGAACGACCCGGGTCATCAATGGCAGCCGCAGATAAGGAGTCGCGGGCGGCATCAAACAGAGGGGGGGTTTTTTTTTACGCAGAAGGGAAGGAAGTTCGACTCTACGGCAGACAGGAAGGGAGGAAGAAGAAGTACAGGTGAGTTTCACCTCCGGAAGAAGGTGGTCGTCTTCCGTCGTCCGCCGGCAGCCGCACGCTTCTCCCTCCTCCTTCGTCCGTCCGCAGCCACCCGAGTGCAGCCGCGCGCACCTCCTCCCGTCGCCGCGCCTCTCTCTTTCCTTCCGTCGTCGCGCCCCTCTCTCTCTCCGTGCGGGTGTAACCGGGTTGGTGAGCGCCTCCCGCGCGCTCCTCTCCGTCCGCGCGCCTCCGCGCAACCCCGCGCCGCCCTTCCTCTCCTCTGTTCGCCGCAGCCGCAGGCAGCCGCGCGCAAGCCAGCCGCGCGCCACCCCCTGCTCACCGCCGCACGCACCTTCCTCCTTCTCCTGTTCACCGTCGTCTCCTCACAGCCGCGCGCGCACCTCCTCTCTTCGCCGCAGCCGCCCCCTGTTTCTCCTTCCGTCTGCCCGCACACCTCCGCCAGCGCACACAGCCCCTTCGCCGTCGCTGCGTCTCCCTCCCTCTCTCTCACCTCCGCCCGTAGCTTCTCACAATCCGCCGCGCGCAGGCTCTCCTCTCTCCCTCTCTTTCACCTCCGCACACAGCCCCTCCCTCTCCTCTTCTGCCGCCGTCGCACACAGCCCTGTCTCCCTCTCTCTGTTCGTCCGCGCGCAGCCCCGCAGCCACAGCCGCGCGTCCCTCTCTCTGCCCGCAGCGCCGCCTCCTTCCTCCCGCAGCCGTACGCAGCTTCTCTCCCTTTCCTCTTCTGTCTCCGCTAAACAGCCACGGCCGCCCTTCCTCCTTTTCCTCTCATCTCCTGTTCATTGGCGACGCAAACCAGCCGCCCAAACATGTTCGAACCAACTTCGGTCCAACCATGACCGTCAATCGGGAACAGATGATGGCGAGAATGGTTTTGACATTTGTTGATATGAGATGATTCAAATCAAAGTTTGATGTAAATAAAACTCACAATCAAACCGATTTGAGACTAATTGGGGGCCGGTCCAATCGGACACGCTCTACGTCTCAAATTTAAACTTAAATAATAAATCGATCCGAGACTAATTGGGGGCCGGTCCAATCGGGCACGCTCTACGCTTCGGCATAACTTAAAAGAATAAAAAATAAAATTAATTTTGATTAGCATATAAAGGTCAAAATGAAATGACCCCAATGCTATATCAATTTTCCCATCAAGGGATTATTATATCAATTTTATATGATGGCTAAATGTATATGCATATATGCATGAATGCCCAAATATAAAACCGATATGATAGTGATTATATTTAGGACTGTCAATGGATATTAAAGATCCGGTAACCCGATTGATTTCTGTGATTAGAATCGGGTTCGGGTTATAAAAAGACCGACCTGAAATAATAGGATCTACAACCAGGTTTAATCTGGATTATGTCAAACCCGAATTCCTTTCGTCGGGTTCTTCCGAGCAAGCTCGCAAAGTTCTCGCAGAGGCCGCAGCAAAAGATAGTTCGGGCCGTCACCACCGCCGCGGGTCGCGCGATCTAGCCCACCGTCGCGCGAGAGTCAAGCCCCGCGCGAGAGTCCGCCGCGGGAGATTCCGCCGCACGTAGTCCAGCCCCCAACCGCAACGCGTGTTCGCAAGAAAGGTTGCCGAGGGGGGAAGAATCAGGTCCACAGGCCGTCCTCCGCAACGACCGGCCGTGTTCGTCCCCCCGCCCCCTGCAAATCCATGCCCGGCGGCGTCACTAAGCCCTGCCGGACCTATCCATCGGGGCCGTGATCATGCGCGCCCCACATCTCCGCGTTCGTTCCGCGCGTTCGCGCCCTCCGAAATCATCTCGCTTTCTCCGATTCGATCCTTTCCTCCCCCATCTCCGCGTTCGGCGAGAGCTTCGCGCCGCGGGAGATTCCCCCACTCCCGCCCGCACCGGGCGCGGTGCGAAGACGCGCAACCGCCGACCTCGCCGCCGCCGCCGGCCGGAGGAGCACGCACGCAACTCCGCTCCGCTACCGCCGCAATCCGGGGCCCCGGCCCGTCGCGCGAGATTCCGCCGCGCAGTCCAACGCCGCCCGGCCGCCGCGAGAGCTCCGCGACGCGAGAATCGTATCCCCGAAACGTATCCCATGTCCCACTGAAAAGAGAGGAAGATCTATCTGTGAGGCGGGACTTCCTCCACGACCGCGACGGGCACCAGCATTTCGGGTCGACCTGAATCCGACGGTGTGATTCGCGGTCAGGTGTACATCCGAATTTGATAATCAAATACTTTTTAATTCGGATATCAAAACGGGTTAAGAATAACGGGTTCGGATTCGGATTTAAAGGGATCCGACCCGAATCCGACCCATTTACAGGTCTAATTATATTGATGGGTTGCACCCACAAACCTTAAACAAAGGTCGGTGTACTAAACCCAATGTCGGTATGATCCATTCCATAATGCCTATCAAAGGCTCAATGGGTTCAAAACCGATTTGATTCATTGTAATCATGATATTATTTTATGTTCATCACATTTGTAAGTTGTACATTTTTTCCAATTAATGGAAATTACATGGTGTATGTATTTTTGATGTCAATGGGAGTCAAATTAGCTCCATAAGTTGGATGGAATGCAAATAAGAAAAGATTTAAAAAAGAAAGAAAGAGAAAGATTATATTAAATTCATAACAATAAAAAACTTTAACTAATTAATTAAATAATCCTAAAATACCAAATTAATCAAAGTTAATCAAAATTAACTTTCATAAAGTAAAATTAATTTTAAGATAATTTTAAAAGTTAAACAAACAAACCAACACATAAAAATAAAACAAAACAATACAAATTTTCTAACATAACATACCTATTAAGACCTAATACCAATTTAATCTAAGAAGATACATAAAATATACCTAATTAAGTTAAAACTAATTTTTACACCTTCAAATCAATCAAAATATTAAACAATCAAATCTCTTAAACTAATTAATTAATGGATTCAATTAAATAACAAAAACACATATAATCATAATTGATAAACAATAATAATAAACAAAACAAACAAATATCACTTAAGATTTTTTAATCTTAAAACCTTCAAATAATTACATAACATTTGAATTAAACTAACTTAACAAATTTGAAATCAGTCAAGTCAACTTTAACTTAATAGTTAATCAAATCTTAAATTTAAACATACAAGGCATTAAATCCCAAACCAATTAAATCAAAATTTTAAATCAAATCTAATCAAATTCAATTTTAAAAATAAAAGTTTGCATTCCATCGAAGTTATGGAGCCGTTGCTCTTATTATGTTCATTTCATTTGATGGGGAGAGGTCAAAACGATTTTTCAAAGAACCCAACCTCGAATTTAAATTTTTTTATGTATATCGTCGGATTTGTTATACTTCTATGGAATATCGATATTTTTCATAGTTGTAAAACTGAAATTTGACGAATAAATTTTGGATGAGATTTTCTGGAAAATTATCCTTTAAAAATCAAAATCCTTTTCTTAAAGCTCAAATCAAAAATGTATTTTCAAAACTTCTTTTAAAATACCCATTTTTTTAATTTTCATATACACATGTTTTTTCGAAACACACACACATGCATGAACGAATTTCCAAATTTGATTTCAATCTCAAATTTTGAGGTTATATATACATATGTTCAACAAAATTTTCAAACTTTCCAAATCACAATCACACCAAATTTCAAACAACCAGTTTTTTTTAAACAAAAGTTTTTTTCGAGGTTTCACAGTCACTTATAAACTTCCTTGTGTATTGTTCTGAGGGCACCGTATTTCTGAAGTCGGTTGATGCATCAGGTCAGGTGAAAAATGCAGATTACCTATTTGGCTTGATGAACACTGTGGTGGATGAGATAGGGGAGGCCAACATTGTGCAGTTTGTCACTGACAATGAGGCCTCATATAAGGTTGCAGGAAAGAAGCTAATGGAGGCTCGACCTCACTTGTTTTGGGTGTCCTGTGCGGCACATTCTATTGACCTGATGTTAGAAGATATTTGCAGGGATGCTAATGTCAAGTCCTTGGTCAACCAAGGACAACTTATCACCTCATTTATCTATGGCCATCCACGACTTTTACATATCACGAGGCAAGACACCGATGGTCATGATTTGATCGACCGGGTCCCACAAGATTTGCCACTCATTTTATTGCATTAGAGAGCCTATACAGTACAAGGCTAGTTTAAAAAGGTTCATTCTCTCCACCGCTTATCGGGAGTACATGGATACGTACAGAGCTCTTTGGATCGATGAGATACTGCTAAAGATGGAGCAGCTGATAGAAGGTAACAGGTGGTGAGAGAAGGTGCAGTACTACTTGTCTGTCATAGAGCCTTTTGGTGCAGGTACTTAGGTTGGTGGATTCAAATGACAAAAATCAGATGGGGTACCTGTATGATGCTATGGATAAAGCTAAGTTGAAAATTAAAGAGAAGCATCCCAAGGGTTACAAGAAGTGGTGGAAGGTGATTGACAACAGATGGGACAAAACCCTACACCACGACATTCATGCTGCAGGTATACTTTACTAGTGTGATATAAGTGTATTACAAGTTCTATTTTTGTGTATTACCCCTAATACTAATGGAGTAATTATGTCGTTACAGGGTACTTCTTGAACCCAAGGATACAGTATGGTGGCCAAGTATGTAATGATGGTGAAGTATTATCAGGCACACTATCTGTAATTAAACGACTATGTAAGACCCAAGAAGACAGAACGTGCGCTGAGGTTGAAGTAAGTAATACGTTTCATATTAATTACACTTTTAACTTTATCTTAAGAAGAGAAGATAACTGATTTATTTTGCCTTTTCAGATGACTTCATACAGGCACAAGATTGGGGTGTACGAGGATCCAGATTTGCAGTACTCACATGATAGGGTCCCCCCTAGTAATATGCTAACCCACATTAATGACTCTTTGGTTACTTGATTTTTTTTACATAACGTTACTGATGCTTGTAATTGTCTTTTTTACAATTACAGCTGAGTGGTGGATTATGGTGACAAACATGACTGGATGGAATCCACTCGCATCCGTTGCAATTCGGGTGCTAAGTCAGAGCACATCATCATCCCAGTGCGAGAGAAATTGGAGCACCTTCAACCTTATTCACACGAAGAGGAGAAATAGGTTGAAGACAGAAGCTTGTCTACTGCCATTACAATATGAGGCTGAGGATCAAGAATATCAAAGATAGGCAGAAGACATCGGAGCAGAGATTTGCCCAGTTTGCAGGTGGATTGTACCAAGAAAGAGCACAGGCCCAAGCTACTCAGGGCTTGTCCCAGGCGGATGTGGACTTGGAATATCTATTTCAAGAAGAACATCCACTTGCAGCATGGGTGGAAGACAAGGATGCTGAGGGAGAGCCAGAGTTCGACCCGAACGACAGATCATGGGCCGAAGGAGAGCTTGACATCGTCGTTGGTGAGGAAGAAGACATGCAGGAAGCTGAAGAATAAGAAAGTCAAGTTCCGTGCACAGCTCCACTTCCTGATCCACCCCGGACTACAGCTTCTCCAGAGAGACATCGAGCTCCCCCCCGCCGCTACAGCTCCAGCTCGGATTCCAGATGCGGGTCCATCTACCACCACCACCACCAAGAAGAATGGTGGATTATTTAGGGCTTTAAAGAAAGTATGCTTACCTTCACAGCAAGCAAGTCAAGGAGATCCTACATTGAAGAGGAAGAAATTAAGTATCAAACGGCGACATCATCTCCTTGACACCGAGACCACTCAGCCACCTTCATCAGATGAGGATGAAGAAGAATTTGTCCCACCCACACAACAACAGCGTACAGGGGGTGGAGGTGGAGGTGGGGGTGGCGGAGGTGAGGGTGGCTCTACTAGTAGTGCACGCACGAGTGGAGCAGGTCCAGATGATTTGAGTGATAAAAGACACTCATGTTCGAGTGGCAGGGGCAGTGGACGCTGGACGAGGATGAATGTTTTTGACGACTTTGCATCTTCCTATCCAGAGCCTGCCTCAGACAGTGAGCCTGGCTATCGCTATTGGATATGTGTTGTACTATTGTGTGATTAGATATGAAGAATGTGTTGTACTATTGTGTGATTGGATATGATTGTTTGTTTGGTAAAAATATGTATCTTATTTGATGTATGATGTGTTCTATTGTGTGATTGGATATGATATGTGTTCTATATGATTGATTGTTAATTTGTTATATGTATGAGTGTTCCCTATATTTTTTTCACATTTTTTCTGAGTCCTATGTATTTTTATAGATTTTTTGGCGATTTTTCCAGATTTTTTCATAGAGCAAAAAAAAAAAAAATGATCCAGACCGATTCTGGATCGGTCTAGCTCCATTGGAATCGGCCTGGATCGGTCCGATCCGATCCGATCCGGATCGGATCGGACCCCACCGATCCAGGATCTGATCCCGATCCCGCGATCCTTGCCCCAGAGGATTTTATTCACATGTTCTGCATCATAACTTCTGCAAAAAAGGCAGATAAAATTGCATTTTGTAGCCTTAAAGAATGCTTGTAGGAGAAAATACATGGATTGCAGAATCGGCCGATCCAGATCGAGATCGGCCGATTCTTGGATCGGATCGGACCCCTCTGATCCGATTCCCGGTGGAACTACCGATCCAGATAGATTGGTCCGGATTGATGTTTGTAGGTGGAATCGGTGCCGGAATCGACCGATTCGGTCGATTCTGGATCGATTCCGGCGATTCTCTCGTCGGAATCAGCCCATAGACCACCGTGGCTGCCCTCTTCCGCACCCTATCGGGCGGGGAAGATGAAGCTACCGGATCCGGTGACTTAAGTCACTGGATCCGGCCATGTTAAGTGTATCGGGTCCCATGGACCCGATACGCAAATCGGTAGGGTATAAACCCTACCGGTTCGGACCCAGTAAGGCCGTCTTCCCCGCCCTAATGTCACGGCGGCAATTCCGGGCCACTTTTGGGCCCGAAATCGCCCCAAAATGAGGTAGATTTATTTAGTTATTTTTTTGTATTTTACGGTTTTTTCAAGGGTCGATCCGGATCGATTTTTCTTCCGATGAATCGGCCTGGATCGGACCGATCCGGATCGGTCCCCACCGATCCAAGGACCGATTTCAATCCCGCGATCCTTGAAAAAATATGAGGGAGGTATTGGTCTTCTCCTACTGGGTACCCAATTAAAATTTGTGGGTTCAATCTTACGTATGGATGAAGAATACGACAAAGATGTCAATCATATGGTTAAAGTGGATTGACTGAAATGGAGGCAGACGACGGAAATTCTATGTGACCGTAAAATTCTGTTAAAATTGAAAAGAAAATTATATCGTTTGACTATAAGACCTAGCATGCTTTACAGTAGTAAGCGTTGGGTACATAAGAAGAAACATACTGTCAAATTGAGTGTAACTAAATTGCGGATGCCACAGTGGATGTGTTGCAACACATAGGTAGATATAATTCACAATGAGTGCATTAAGGTAAAGTGAGAATTACGAGAATTAAGGATATTGTTAAGGTGGGAAGATTCTGTCAGACAAGTCAAGACCCTGATATTGTTGGTGCAGAAGAGGTGGAGAGGTAGGCCCAAGTTAACTTGGTGCATGTGTATCCAATATGATTTGGAGGAACTGGTATACGGGAGGAGTTTGCGTAAGATTGTGGAGAATAGAAATGACGAATCCATGTAGCTGACCCCAATTATTTTGCACTGAGGCTTTGAGTTTGAGTTTGAGTATTGGCCTTCTCCATGGAATGCCATCTCGCGAGATCTCGCCGAGATCTCGCGAGATCTCGGTCTTGCCAAGGAGGCCGAGAAACGAGATCGCCGAGATCTCGTCCCATGTAGACTAGTCCATCTGCGACTACTCTGCGCCAAGGAGGCCGAGAAACGAGATCGATCCGCGACTACTCTGCGCCCCGTTTATGATAGTGTAAACACATTTAATATATTTCACTATCACTTATACTATCACATAAAAATGTGTTACAAGTTTAATACCATATTAGTATTTAAATAAGATTACATACAAGTTTAAATCTTTTAGAAGCACAAAAATTATCTTTTTGGTATTGAAAGTGCTTGTAATTGTTCATTCACATAGTTGATGTACAAAATGTGTTATATATTTTCATGTAAATTCATTTATGTACTCCTATTTTTATAAGATATTATGTTATGTTTCATACATATATACATTTTGATATGAGAATCTGAGATTCGATCTCCCGAGATTTTTCCGAGATCTCTTCTCTTTCACCCCCCCGAGACGAAGCCGAGATCCGAGATGGCAATCCTTGGCCTTCTCCCACTGTCTTACTTAATTACTTCTCATCACATGACTTTGGCAGCTGGACAAGAATTAGGCTTATGGGCAGACAATGTGAGAGACATATTCACGCTTAACTCTTGGCTGAATGGTCGGGCCTTTCCGGGGAATGTCTCTATAGTCTGGAGGAGCATTCTTGAAGGGTGAGATTTTTCTTCTGCTTCTGCCTATATAGATATTGGAGATGGCCATTCCACTAGCTTTCAGCATTGTGAATGCCGGAGTCAACAACCTCTTCATGGCTCATTTCCCCTTCTCTATAACTTGGCCACGAGGATGGAGATTCAGACTTGGAGGCACAATGCATCATCAATTTGGTTAGCTCTAGCTTCAAAAGGCATTTCAACAAGGATGAATCGCTAGTGTTTACTCAACTATTACCTGTTATTTCTCTGTTTCAGCTTCCATTCTATAGAATCCTGCAACAGAGAGAAGGTGATAACTATTTGCATTTACTGTTCACTATTCCTATCTTTCAGGTTGTTACGATTCAAATTCAATAGCAGTTTTTGGCTATGATGTACGTTGTGTCTTTTCATCTTGATCTGTCTCTGTGATCCTATATTCTGGTGGGGATCCAATGATGTGGAGGGAGAGAGCCCCTTGAAAAATAAAGATCTTGTGGGAAATTGATAGACCAAGGCTGCCCACATCAGCTTTATTATATTGGCATAAGGATCAGAAAGATCGGCTTTGTTTTTTTGTGGTGTCTTGGTGTCTTTTTCGTGGACCAGGACCACTTATTTCCTGTGTAGTTATTCAACTTCTATGGCAAGTTTGCTCAATGATTTTTTTAGTACTCTTGGCAGAAAGAAGTGCACACCTCAGCTCTGCTAGGGGTGCAAACAGATTGACACACTCAACAAGTAGTTCAAGACTTGCTCGATAAAAACTTGACTTGGCTTATTTATTACATTAAATAAGCAAGCTTGAACAAAAAGAAGCATGACTCATTAATGAGTCTAGCTTGTGCACATGCCAACTCAACTCGATAAAGCTTATGAGTAGCTTGATAAAGTACTTGACTAACTAGTTGATCAAATATTTATTAAAGAATTATATTATGAGCATTCACTAGTTAAATAGGCTGAAAACAGACTTAATCTGAACTAAAATTCTAGTTTAAACCAAGTTCAAGTTCTAGTTTATAAAGAGTTTAAATTCAACCTTCATAGACGAGTTTATACTGAGCCCAAATTTGAGTTCATTAATGAGCTCGAGCTCAAGCTTTGGCCGTGCTTGAGCTGGGCTTCTATTTGAGTTTGTGCTCAAACTTGGCTTGATTAAGGAAATAAGTAACTCAACGAGTTGAGCTCAAACATGTCAGGTGCATAACAAGCCGAGCTCAAACACAGCTTGAGCTTTTTCTTTCAGACTTATAAGTCTAAAATTACAGCCAGAGCCCCAAGGATAACTTTATAGTCAAGGTGAAGATGGCCTAAGAACAAATAAACAATTATGGTGGACATCAACATGCATAGACTAACACGAACAATTTCCACATTCTTTGGATAGCGGCATTGTATCTAGATGAGATGAGTTATGCGCAGAACATGTATCATTTACTGAGAGCACTCAATATTCTGGATACTGAGGTTATTTTGTATCTGACTCACGAAAAACACTCAACATTCCAGATATATAGGTGCTACTTATCTTTCACCGACATGACATGATTGAAGTTCAAGGGATACCACAATCTCTTACCACCCTAGTATGGCTTATGCTTCAAGACGAGGCTCTTCACCACCTTGGTGAGGCTTACTCCTTGTTGTCAAAACATGAGACTTGCTTTTTTTTCTTAGTTGAATCTCATATGGAGGAAGACATAAGCCTTGCGGTCAAGGATATTTTAATAAAAAGTGAGAAAAAGAAAGAGTTACGAACTATATATATGCAATGAGAGAAAATATTTCATCTTTCTGTCACACAAACTTTTATAGTACTTTTTTCCCCAAATGACGTTGGCTTTATTTTTTGAGTATTTTTTTTCTAGAATTTATATAATATATTTAATTATAATGTCTATATAAATAAAAATGCAAGTATAAAGAACTAAAAATACTGATTGTATTATTTAGGTATTAATGTTATTGAAACAAAGTTTTACACATTTTTATGTTTTGAAGTATTAATCAAACTTTGTTTATCCATATAACATAGAAATTTAAACAGCTAATAATTAATTATATTATTAGGTTTGATGCTAGTCTTTTAGATAGTTTTAGGATTGCATGATTATTTATTTAAATATTCATAGATTATATTTCTTTCTTGAATTAGTGTTTAACGTCTATAAGTTTTGAGGCTTATATTTTATTGATTGCATGATTATTTATTTAAATATTTATATTATATATATTAAATTGGGGCTTACATCTTGTGAGGCTTTCACAAATTGTCTCAAAACCGCCTCAAGACTTTACAAACATTGTTTATCAGTCATCCTCATGATGTACATGTCTTCGTAAGGTATTTTAATTTTAATGCAATCACATGCATTCCAATGTGTACCTAATTTTTAATTGTCTTCATAGATGTCTATATAACTTCAATGGAACGATCAATGCTAAATTTATTTCACTGAATTTCTTCATTTTTGTTGATTTTAATTTATATTATTTTATTTTTTCATTAAAAAAACCAATCTATGCTGATCCCGGATCGGCCAACTTGACTGATCTGTTCCCGATCTGAATTTGGATTTGATCAGGCCAATCTTGATTTGGAAATGTCTACCACTCGTTCCCTTTTTCTTCTGCTGCACCTGTTTATTCTCTTGTTTTAATGAAATGCAATTCTTATATGTTGCCTTCAAAAACACTTGTTTTAATTTATTTGGCCATAAAAATGTATCTTTGACTCTTCTATTCTTTCTTTCATAAAGAATATCGTCATCACTGTCATTTGCTTGAAATGTTTTGGTTCGTAATTGCATATGGAATACCGTGATCTTTTCTTCCTCCATTTTGTTATCTTATAAAGCATAACTAATTATTTGTGATAGGTATTACTTTTTTCACATTGTTAAGTTAACATGCATTGCACTCTCCTCTAACTACCAGTTGTTTGTGCCTGTTGAAATGTAAATACATGTCTCTATGTTGATGTCTTTCTTTTGGCTTCAATATTTCTTTAATATAGATAAATAGGAGGATGGAATTTGTATTTGCAAGCCACAGTCTTGATGTGTGGGAGAGTTGGATATTAGAAGGTTTACTGCTTGAAGATTGTAGACTTGTCAACTACAAAAATCCACAGGTAACCTGTCAGCATTGTCTCATCGTTACCATCATTAATTTGCAAAGTTAGATTCTGCTTCACTACCGGATTACACTTATTCTGAAGAAGGCCGCCTAAATGCCTAGGCACTCTCGTTACTGCGACCAGAATGACATGTTTTGCCGAGAAATACATGCTACGTGGTCAGAAAGACAAACCGGGATTGCTATAGTTCAAATAGAAACGAGATGAAAAATGAAAAACACCAAGACCAAGAATTTCTTTCTTTCTCCTTTTCCTTCTTCAACTCAGCATATCCAGTGAAGTTAATGGAAACTGGAGGTGTATTGATAAGATTGTCGTCAATTGTGTTGCTTCTCCTTTGGTGAGGAGAGATCTTGGAGAACGTTGATTTATTCTTGTGCTTTAAACTGGAGTGTTTGTAGTGATATTGCTTATTGCCATCCTATCCCTGAAAGGTCCAATCTGGGATGTCTGCAAGCAAGTTTTTCACTGAGATGGATCATAGTTTTTTTTTCTTTCTGAAAACGAATAACCTGAGGTGGTTTGTCCCAATTCATTAAGAACTAAAAAGATGGTAAAGTACTTGCAAGAGGAAAAAGAAAACAAAAGACAATATACTGTTAGATAGTATGGCAAACTGAGGTACAAGATGCCAAATTATGAGATCTTTCTCTTCCAATGTAGTAGTAAGGATACATGCAGGGATTTGCTGCCCCCTCCTCCAAACTAGCTGCCAACCAGTCCTTGATCAAAACCACAGCTACCGAGGAGAATTGTTTGAAGAGGAGTCAGAGAATTGTTGATCACTATAATTTTGATTCTCTCCAAACAACTCAACTTATTTCAGGAAATCTTAAATTTCCACACAGGAGTATCCTCAACTGGTGGGTGCATATTATCCCAATTCAAAATCTTCTCATAAACTTCTTGGATTTTGTGCATTTGTGCATTCAAACATTTGAAAGTGGTATCACACATCTTCAGAATGCTGCAGTTGATAAAGGTATGGTCATTGGTCTCTCTGAAGGTACCACCAAAGCAAATTTTTGTTGCCACACTTGTGATGACCCATGGGAATCGGTGGAAAGTAGGGAGTAGGGACTCTTCCTCTTACCACGTTCTGATGGAACTGCATAATCTTAGGGTCTGTTTGGGAACCCTCAGGAAGGATTTTTTTTTACTTCTCCTTTTACGTGAAATGCTTCCAATTTTACGACCCCGTTTGATGACACTAATATCACCACTTCTCCTCATTGAAGGCAGAAGTTCAAAGGAGAAAATTTCTCCTTCCGATAACGGAAAAACGCTCCCGTGCCCACATATCCTTCGCCCCATGCCCCCTTTCTCGATGCAACCCTGCTCCTCCCCAACGACGACCTCCCGTCGGCGATTCCCGTCCGCGAGGCCCCTTCCCCTGCTACAACCTCACAAATCCTCCCCGACGGGCGGACGGCGACGACAACCCCACTGGCGAGCACCCTCCCCCCGCCGGCGAGCACGAGCATCCCCCTCCCCAATGGGCCGACGGTGACGATGGCCCCATTGGTGATCATCCTTCCTCCCGCCGGCGAGCATGAGCACCCCCCTCCCCGCTGCGACCTCACGAAACCTTCCCGACGACGATGACAGCCCCACGGAGGCCTCATGGAACTGTCACGCCGCCGAGGTGGACCAGCAGCCGGCCACAACCACTCCTCCTCTGTCCTGCCTCCACCAATGGTTTGGACGACAGCTACGGAGGGCTGTGTTGCAGGCTGTCTCCATGGAGCCCCGTTGGAGGAGTACTGCAAGCTGCCGGTGATCGACTTCGGAGGGCTCACCAGTGGCGGAGAGAGCGAGCGACGGGCGTGCGCAATGGAGATCGCCCTTGAAGGCCTTCTTCGGGGGCTGCTCAAGGAGATGAGGAGGGAGCAGAAGGAGCTCTTCGGCCAGGATGCCCTTCAAGTGGAAGGCGGCCAGCTGCTGGCACCTCAAGGGGGCGTACCAGTGGGGAACGCCGACGGCCATGGTCAACCGGAAAAAAAGCATCAGTTCGAAAATGGGAATGAAATATTTTAGCGGCAAAAAGAAAATAAAACGAAGTGTTTTTAGACCTAAAATATAACCAAACCACTTTTGCCTTCGTAAATGAGAAGACCTTCTAAGTTGAAGTGCTTTCGAAAAGAAGGCACTTCTAAAAGAAGTCCTCCGAGGAGTTGCCAAACGGACCCTTAAGCCTGTACTGCTTCTGCTAAGTCATCTTCTACTACCCATTTCTCTGGCATCTGATATGTCTCATTTTGCAGCAAAATCTCATCGTGAATATTTCAATTTGCTCATAATTTTAACTGATACAGTCCTTACTAGGATTGACGACATCTTTCTGAGGATACATGTGGGTTCCACCAGCTGCTCAAATTGTTGGCCTTAAAAGCTTCTCCTAAATGTTAAGTTCCAGTCTGCCAGTTCCCTGACTCAAATGCTGATAGCTCGTGAAAAAGGAAAGTGCTGTAACAATGGTGCACTTCCACTCATTTATCCTCCCAGAACGTTTTACCGTTTCTTCCCATCTGAATTATGGTAGATCAATTGAAAATGTCCAAAATTTTCAAGCATGTTTTTCTACTTTTCATGTTCCAACACCGAACTCATCTAGGTGGACGTAGCCCTATTCTTCAGGATACTGTGTTTGCTCCTCGCAATGTCTTGCCACAAGCCATTGGTTCTCTGCTTCGGTGTGCAAATGTATTTCGTTAGTATGTTGAGTTCAGAATTGTTAGTGGGGAAAGGCCTACACCTCTTTCCATTCTCCTGAAAACCTGGTTCCAAGCAACTTAAGTGTCCTCCCAGCACTCAAACCCATTATTGGTAGAAAGAAGTAAATTATTATTTATTTTTATAATTCATTTAAGGCTTTGGATTAATCTGACAAGAAAGTGTCGTCCCAGCACTCAAACCCATAATTAGTAGAAGGAAGTAAGTTATTATTTATTTTCATAATACATCTAAGACCTGGATTTGATCTGACAAGAAAGTATAAGAAACTTGACTATAAGTTGGTTCAACTACTGCATCAGCACTTCAGAATGAATTACTGGACTGATTTCATGTCTTGAAATTTTTATTTCCTAACCATCTAATTGGAGCCTCTACCGTTCAAAGACTACAGTGGCATTTATTTTGGCTTAATCTAAAAATATGAACTCTGCTTCATTTCTACCGTATGTATCCTTTTAATCTTTAGTCCGAACTGTAACATGTGTAATATCTAGTTAATTCCATTATCAAATTAGGTGATAAAATCTGAAAAAACAACGTGAGTATACAATTTAATTTTAAAGTGTTTCAGGGTATAAGAGATAGATTAAGATGTTAAACAAGACATGATTTCAAACAATCTGAAATTATTTTTCTCATACTGAGTTAGAGGCAAGACTCAAAAGAGTATGAGTTGGACGAAACAAACAGTTAACTTCTGAAAAGTTCATTGTTCTTGTCTCTGTACTTTATGGATGTGACTATAGAATTAGATATTTACAAATTCAAGTGTGCAGTAGAGATGTTATTTCTTTAGACCGACGGAAAGCAACCTTGGCTACCCTCTAACTTAGCCCCTACAACAGCGGCTGCAAATTTGACGATGCTGAAAAAATGGTTTGTTTTCAGTTTTCACTCGTTATTGTCTAACAAGTATTATTTTTCTTTTTTATTTATCAATTTGATTATCCGTGTAATCATAAATATTGGCATTATTACTGGTAAAGGTTATTCAGGCTGTTAGTGTTTTTTTAAGATTATTTTTAAGACCTTCCTGGCTCATCCTGGCTGCAGACGGTGTAACTTTTTTCATCTGATCAGTCAATTTGCGTCATACGGTATCAAGGAAAGCAAAGTTATTGAGGGATTAAGTTGACTGTTGCTGAACTGTATCTTTTCTTTTCTATGATAATTTGTGCATATAAATTGTTGCTATCGGACTGTGTGCATTCATTAAAATGCTATATGTTCGTGATGAATCACCCTTGAAATTGATGGCAGACGTATGCCTAACATGCCTTTCATGTTTATAGGCCATAATAGATGTATGCGTGGAAATAGTTGCTGCTGTTGGTGAGGATGGGGTCACCAGATGGCTGGATTAAATTGTTGTAATCGAACTTACACGAGGTGGTTTTTCCTTTGCATTTCTATGTTGACTTTTTCTCACGTGTTCAATTTTGATTAGCTTTTTGTATCGATCGTTTATGTTCTTTGTGTTTCAGTAACTGATGCTATCATTCTAGCTAGCTTGTTTTGCTAGGTTGCTTAGAAAGTTCCTGCTGTATGCTTTTTAAAATCGTGTGGCAGACTCATGTTCTGCATGCTAGAAGGTGTCTTTCCATGTCATACTCAAGTTTTAGTCTCAAATTATTTGGAATTGGTCATATAAATTCTCTTTCTCTACTCATGTCAATTTAAGTTTACTTCTTCAATGATATTTATGTCATCTAAATTATATTGAGTTACATTCTTCCAAGTTAACATAGGTCTACGTCTACCACTCTTGTTTTTGTTATATTGCACTTTTTTCTTGCATTGCTTACAAACTTATTTGGTAACAATATTAAACATTTTTATCACTATTAATTTTAAAATTGATATTAATACAAATCATCGCAACTGTGTTTGACTATCAATGTCAGTTTGATATTTGTGGTGCAAACAAGGTATGAATTATGATAACAAGAACCCTTGTATCAATTTTGTTATTGCTATCTCTATCATCGAAAAATATAAATATCTAATATACCCTGTTTGGTTATAGTAGCAAAATTGATGCTATATAAATTTTGATAGTGATATTTGTAGAGGATAGAGTACCAATATCAAAGTTTTTATATGTGGACACTTGGTATTATATCATGCTTTCTTAGCAGCAAGAGTATCAATATTTGATATTGGTAGCCAAATATTGATACAGAGGACTCGTATCAATATCATTGATGGTGGTAGAGGTGTTCAATGCGGATACCAAACATGGACTAAATCTTCTTGCATTGCTTATCGCTTCTGTATAAATAGTCAAAGTCAAGTATCTGGCTTCAAAATTAACATCAGAGAAAGAGATTATCTCTCTCACACCGAAACAAACAACCCAGTGTTCTTTTGAACTTTTTTAGTACAGTCAAACATGCTTGAATGTGCAATATATATATATATATATATATAACATGTTTTGTTTTTCTGTCCGGATGTTGCATTTGCTCTTCTAGGTTTCAGTGTGTAAAGATGTTAAACAACGTTTGACATGTTTAACATCTCATGATGTGCTTTATATGAATGGATCGTTTTTTTCTTTGCCGTAAATGTAGACTAAACCATGCATGATCGGCCCGTATTGACCCATGACTCGAATGTTTAGATTGTCACCCTGTTCCTTTTTTTCCGCTTGATAAATTGGATTTAATTTTAAAATTGATATTTAATATAAATTATCAAGGTGTTAAGTTTTTAAAAGCAAAGGGACGAGAGAGGAATACATTGTAGTAAATTTTGTCGTTGATTATTTTATCATTTCATTTAGTATCGGTTTTAATACTATAAGCAAACATTGCATAAAGTCTTCTAACATTTTCGTATGATTTTGTATTAAATAAATTTGTAATTTTATATGAATTTGCCCTTAATAGAAAGTTACTTAAAATTTTCTGACTTTTACAGCGACGATACGAAACGCCTCTATCGAAATTCATAAATCTTTACAAGTTGTGTTTGGCTATTAACGCCAAATTTTAAATTCGTAACCAAATAAGCCATTCATTCTAATATAAGTGTGCACCGCTATCCGCTAGAAATTTCGAATACCAAATTTGATATGGTATCGTTTTTTGATACTCAAAACTCAAATCACTCATCTCACTAAAATTGTCTTGCAACGTGGTAAAAAAAATATTTTCTACCTGTATTCGCCTAAACATCTCCCAGTTGAATGTTTCTCAATGTTATCACCTCTTTTATATTATAAAGTTGATAAAAATTACACACTTGGTCTACTTCATAATAAATTAATTAAATGTTGGCTAAATGTACGACGTAGCTAGATCTAGCGGTTATTAAATTTGTTGCTTATCTTAGGGGGTGTTTGGTTGCATGATAATTGAGGTTTTTATTTTAATTTTTAAAAATTGTAAGAAAACTTGTTAAAAGAGGTGTTTGACAACCATGACAATTTTATGTTTTGAAAGTGATTTTCTTCTTAAACAAAAAAAGAGGGTCTCACCTCTTTCTTTTTTCTTGTGATCCCTCACTTTATTTGGTCATGTGCGGTGGTTACTCTTTTTTGTAATCACATCCCTCCAAACATGATAATTTTATGTCATGAGTTGGTTCACTTTTTATTTTAATACAATTTTTTATCATGAAAGTGTACAAAAAATTATCATGCAACCAAACACCCCATTAGGAACTGAATATTCTGAAGAGGTAAGTCAATCATTCATGGATAATTCGTGTAGCCAATGTCATATATTTGGTATTAATGCTTTGTTTAATCCTGATTTGTTCTTATCACCTTATCACACCCTCAACCTTTTCTTCCTCCACAATTGCAGTCCCATGTTCTTTCTCTCATATTCTCGGGTGCATAAAATATGACTTTTGACAACCTAATATGCATATTTTTTTATTAGAAATGATTCATGCATTTTAGAGCTTACTTATGGGGATTACGCAACATTTTGCGCACATCATGACGGGTGGTCCGACTATTCGTTTTTTTTTCAGGTGAGGTCACACAATTTTGTTATTTTCAAATATTTTTTTTTATAAAATGAGTCTACATCGTCTAAAAATCTCTCGAATCCGTTTAATTAAGCCTTTTACCAAAATGCTAGTATATATACGACTTGTCCTCGTGCTGACGTTGTATTGTGTATGTTAGTTTGTGACCGTGGGAGAAGGAATGTGAAGTAAATTATCTTTTGTCACTTTTCAAAAGTTCGAATTTTACCATGATTAAATATTTTTATCTATTGGTAATGTTTTGAATTTGGAGCAAAGACTAAGTTCTCTCTCTCTCTCTCTCTCTCTCTCTCTCTCTCTCTCTCTCTCTCTCTCTCTCTTTGGAGCAAAGCAAAGACTAATGTTTTGAATTTGGTCCTTACGATAAAAAGTTAAATAAAGATTAGATTGTTTGGATGGGATTGTGTTGGTGAAGATTTCAATGATTAAAATATCTTTCATTGTTCTAATCAAACACATCACTTGTGTAAGTAGACGACTTGTTTGGAAAGAGAGCAATATTGTATGGTACTTGATTTAGACTTTCTAGTGCATGGAGTTTAACCTTTTATTTTTAATACCCTAAGTTTGTGGTGGTTGTCAAATATCTCTTTTAATAAATTTTGTTAAAAAATAAGTTTTGTTACAGAAATATGAAATTGCAACAAAAACTCAATTTATGATGCAACGAAACATCCCATGAAGCAACGTACACTTGATGTAATTAGGAATAAGCAACGTTTATGCCAGTCCATGAATATGTCCATATGTTCCTTATTGTTATGCATGCAATATCTTTGGATGCATGAATATGTTGTAAGGGATTGTTTCGTAAAATTTGGTATATCAAAAATGATGATTCCCATGTATTTATATTGATCTTTTCTTGATTAGAACCAAAAATGAAAATAAAATATCGATTAAAATGAGTTCGAATATACCTAATAGAAATTTATCTAATTTAATGGAGAGAAAGAAGGATTTCTCAAACTCTTCAAACTATCTAGGTAGACAATCTCTAGTGGTATTCACACGAATCTCCTCTATACTCTACTTTTCTTGCACATTAGACCTTCTTACTCATCCATAATGACTTTCTCTCACCTACTAGAGCTAGCCACCATAGGACAACATGCTGTACAGGGTGGAGCACCAAATTAAAATCCTTGACTTGATGGAGTTTGGCTCAATTCACTATTATTTATAGAAATTAAAACTAAATTGCTCTCATACCCCAAATTTATATATCGGCCCATATGTATGTGACTCATTAAGCTCAATAGCCTATTTTGCTGAGACCTAATTAAAATAGAAAAATTTTATTAAATTAAATTAAATATGTTATCTTTTAACATATTTAATGATCTATTGATTATAAAGAATATAAGCCAAATTCAATGATTCTAAACAACTACAGTGATAATCATATCTTCATTGAATATTTCCATTATGAGTTACAACATAGATCAAGGATACAACATCAACTGTCAACCTTTTAATACACCGACACTACAAGGTCTTGTACTCAGTATTAAATCAATTGGAGAACTCTTTTTTCAATTATTTTATCTACCATGTCTAAATATTTAGGATACTATCGCATAAGATATTCACTCTCATTTACTGAGAGTGGATGATCTCTTGTTATTCACTCAATTGTCTCTTTCAGATTTCTTTTGTATTAAATCTATTGTTGTACTGGACAATCGAATAGGTGATCCATAAGTCAATAATCAAAGCACAAGATCCACCCAATAAAACATAGTTGGTGACTCGGGTTGAAGGTTCAACCATACAATTATGATAATAGAAAATCCTTATTAATAGTTCGGTAAAATACTATTCATGATTTTTAATTTGATCAGTTTAGTGAACTCATTCGACTAAGCAGTACATGTATGTGTATTTTAATGTTTTCACACTAATGACAAATAAAATCGGTCATTTTTATTATACGAGAAGACATCATTTATACTAGTTTATTTGCATCCTTGATATTACTTCTCAAAGATCCTATTACTAGAAATGTTTAATTCACTTACCTCTAGATAATTGATCTCATTATCATGATGTTGTCATGATTCAATCATCATGGCATGTGATTAAGGACTTTACTACGATATACATATCTAATAAGAACTAGTGATGAAGATTTGCCTGTTTAATTGAATGAGATATTTTTAAAAATGTTGAATCAAATCATATATGATTTACTTGTAGAGCATACACTTCTATTAATCTCCCACTTACATTAAAGTCAATAACCCATATGTTTGATCTCCATCAGCTCGAGGAAGTGATGCTCAAATGATTTTTGAGTTACCACTTCAGTTAGTGAATTTATAATGTTATTGGTGAAAGATACAATATCTTTTAATCATCTCTCTAAGCTACAATCACCTTGATCATTTAGCATGGTCATAGAAGTTTTAAATTTCTGATGAAACATAAGTTCACCCCAATATTTTTATAAAACAATGGCACACTTTTAAAGATAGACAGAACAATCTCATATCTTAAATAAACATCTTCATTTAAATTATTTCTCAAGCAATTTGCAACCATTATGTATTCAACTTTACATTAGTTGTAGAATTTGTAGTGTTCTCATGCATGGAACTCTTCTAGCTCATTACACCTCCATTATGTTGACTATCTATCAAACTCTTTTTGACTAGAAATTTGCGTTTGTAAAATAAAAAAGTTTCAAATCTTATCCTCCATACTATAGAGATGTATCCTTAGTACTAGTTAAGTGCTTAATGATACATTTGTTAATTATCTAGTTTCTTTTACTTGGATCTGCTTGATGAATGTTCATAACACTTAAGAGTATTAGCTATAGGCCATGTACATAACATAACATAAATAATAGGTCCTGTGACTAAAGCATAAGAGCTATACTCGTGTGCTCTTTCTATCTCTCAAGGAGTCTTTAAAGTCATCTCATCAAAGAGGTTAACTCCATATGTCATAGGTAAGATACCTAACTTTGAGGTTGCCATGTAAAACCCTTTAACTATCGTATTTATGTATATCAACTAGGTCAAGCTAAGCATTTTTTCAAATCTATCTATCATATCTATTGCTATAGATCTTAATACCAAATATAGGATGATTTACTCATGTTATGTTTGGAGGATTCGTTTGATAACTAGACTCATTGATGTTAACATACTTCATTTTTAATTACTAGTATGTCATCCATATTAAACTTGTCAAGAAAATTATCACATTCTCACTTGTCTTCTTATACACACAAGACTTCTCTTCCTTCTTAACAAAGTCATAATATTTAATTTCATTAAACCTTTTATTTCAATTAGTAAATTCATTGCAGTCCATTGATAGACCTTAACAACATACACAGTCTATTTGGATACTCTTGGGACTTTATTCCCTAATGTTGTGTCATATACACATTCTTCAAAATTACCATTAAGAAATATCATTTTAATATTTGATTGACATATCTCATAGTCATAGTGTGTAAAAATCAAAATTTGAATTGATTAAACTATGACATTGGTAAAAATGTCTCATCATAGTCAACTATTTGACTTAGATAATTTCTTTTCTACCATCCTTACTTTGAAAATATTTACCTTTCAATCCACTCCAATCTATCTTTTAGTGATATATTTATACATTATTGATATTATACTCTTAGGTAGATCTATTAAGTACTAAACTTGGTTAGAATAAAGAGAGGTTATAACGGATTTTATTATCTCTTTGCATTTTAGAATAAATATCACATATTGTTTCTTCATAAGTCTTTGAATCAAAATCTTCACTATCTTGCACCTCACTTCTTTCATTAAAGATATGTCCCACGTATCTTTTAAGTTGAATAGGTACATGTGAAGATCTATGAATTGCCCTTGTGTTACTCTTAACTAATACCTTTGTAGAAGTGTCATCAGGTTGTGGGACTGAAATATCTTCTAAATTTTTTTTGCTCCCTCTATCTTTCTTAAGGAAGAACTTTTCATTTGGAAATATAGTGAGCTAAGTAACATATACCCTTATATGTAAGGGTGGCAGAATTAATATCTGTAAGTTTTTTTAGGATATCTTACAAGTCAACACCTCATAATCTTATATTCCAACTAGTTAGGTTTATATGTCTTCACTAGGACTGAACATTCTAAAATATTAACTTACTTAAGTTCAAGCTTTTTTAACCCTTTTTCCATATCCTATATGGAGCCATTGTAATAGACTTAGAATGTACCAATTTCAGATAAAGTGGTTATATCAAGTACTTAGCCCTAAAGAGATAAAGAAGATTTCACAAAGGTTGTCATTATCTATATTATATTCTACACAATAAGACTTCTCATTTTAGCTACTTAAACTAAGATATGTAAAGAAGTGTTCATTAAAATTATATTCTATTATTCTTCAAATTATGTATTTAAGTATTTTCTTTCTTGATTTTATCAAAGAGTTCTGATACTATTTTCATTAGTATCTCTGCTTCATTCTTAATCTTTGATAGTCTCTTAAAGGTATCATATTTATACTTCATAAAATACATATATCAATACTTAGAATCATCATTTTTGAAAATAATAAAGTAGAAATATTCTTTTTTTAGCCTTAATTGACATAGGCCAATATACACCTATATGTATGAGTTCTACAAAGTCATTAACCCTTTCTCCATTTCTTGCAAATGGAGATTTAGTCATTTTGTTCAATGGGATAAGGTTCACATTTGGTTAATGATTCAAAATTATTTACTTTTACATTTCCATTAAGTCTCTCTCTCTCTCATTAATATGACTATGTCTATGTTAAAATAAAGAATATATTGCATCAATCCATGTTTACTAAAAGAGGTTTTCACACCTATCATGTGAGTTTACATATCCAATATGATTAAATAATTTATTAAACTCCCATCAGTAAACACTTTGTCATTTAATGTCATAAAATAATTATTATTTCTATAACTTAAAATAAACCATCATTTATTCAAGTAGAAAATATAGATAATATTCTTATAGAAAGATATAATAGCAATTTTAATGATTAAAATATCTCCGTAGACTATTAAAGATTTGTATCTCCCACTAGTATTTTGCAACATTTTCATAGATAGGTCAGTATCTTCTTTATTAAGTATTTATTTACTCGTCATTATCCAATATCCTATGCCAAGAGATACGTCTATAGTATCCTATAGAAGATATATATATTTAATATCTAATACCACGAGATGTATGTTTAATATTTAATACTATGATATACACATAATGTTTAATACCATGTGTGTATTAGAGATAAGTAAATCAATGACTTAGATGCATGAAACTTTTCAAGTTCTATCTTTACTATATATGAAATAAAATTTATTTCCATTAAGTCTCTCTCTCTCATTAATATGACTATGTCTATGTTAAAATAAAGAATATATTGCATCAATCCATGTTTACTAAAAGAGGTTTTCACACCTATCATGTGAGTTTACATATCCAATATGATTAAATAATTTATTAAACTCCCATCAGTAAACACTTTGTCATTTAATGTCATAAAATAATTATTATTTTTATAACTTACAATAAACCATCATTTATTCAAGCAGAAAATATAGATAATATTCTTATAGAAAATATAATAGCAATTTTAATGATTAAAATATCTCCGTAGACTATTAAAGATTTGTATCTCCCACTAGTATTTTGCAACATTTTCATAGATAGGTCGGCATCTTCTTTATTAAGTCTTTATTTACTCGTCATTATCCAATATCCTATGCCAAGAGATACGTCTATAGTATCTTATAGAAGATATATATATTTAATATCTAATACCACGAGATGTATGTTTAATATCTAATACTATGATATACACATAATGTTTAATACCATGTGTGTGTATTAGAGATAAGTAAATCAATGACTTAGATGCATGAAACTTTTCAAGTTCTATCTTTACTAATATACGAAATAAAATTTACACTTCCTCTTCCACCTACCATCATCATGATAGTGGAGGAATTCTATGTCTTATCATGACTTTTATTATCTTAACTACTTTATTTGACCTTTAACTATATCTTTCTATTTCTATCTAATCATCTTACTTAATTTGATTAGTATTATTAACAAGAAATATTGAATACGTATTATTATTCTACCTTACTTTTAATTAGGTCATCATTGTGAGTCATGATAGATCTTATATATGTCTATACATGTTGTAAGTTATCACCAACTATTGTCTAGTGGAATGAAAGCTTGAAATTTGACGTACAAACAGGACATAAAATTTCAAATTTCAAATTAATATAATATCATTTTTATCTAAACACCTGACTGTGTGGGAGTCATTTTATTTTATTTTTTTACTTCTAGACCAAATTAGTCTATTGCTCCACGCATAATATAATAAATTATTTAGACCATAAGTTATTTTCATATTTATTTTATGATACAATAATAATATCAAAAATTAATTAATTTTTAGTTGTATATTTAATTAATTATTTATACATGATTCAACTCTGTGTTTTAATTTCATAAAATACCTTGTATTTCAAATTGCACTCGTAAAGTAAGTATATTTTCTCTAAAATTTTAATCTTATTCATACATATTTTGTATTTTTATATAATATTAGTTACAAAAGTATATCATTTGATGCTTAGTATTATTATATAATTTGAACGTACATAACACGATATTTATGATTTGTCGTATATTAAAAGTGGTACATATCAATTTATTGGGCTAATAACGTATGTTGATCCTCGTTTCAATTATTCTTGAAAAGTTGCACCATAAATATTAATTAAACTTCTCTATCCCTATTAATTTTGAAAGTGATAATGAGGCAAACTGTGATTAGGTGTTCCGATATTGATATCGATTTAGCAATTTGCGGTAGAAATAAGAAATAAATTGTGATATAACTACCCCCATATGCATCAATTTTGATATTGACAATTTATTCTACGAAAATATTAATATCAAAATTTTTGGTACCGTAATAACCAAGGAGGAGTGTACACATAAACTTATACCCGTGGAAGTGTTTCCTTTCTTTATTTTTCGGTCAAACAAATTTATGGATCCGTCTTCTACTACCGAGAGTTCATCTTTATTTGAAATTGACGTTAAACATAAAATTGTTATTAAAATAAATTAAATATATAATTGTTTGACTCATTTTAATTCTAATAAATTAATTATTACATATTTATGCGTTTTATGTGTTTTATTTTAAAATTGCGCAAAAAGTCTTTGGCATTATATATTTGTAAATGTAATTATGATTATTTAAATTTAAATTTTATTTTTATGTTTAATTTAAATTTAAATTTGGCATTAATTATTACACAGTATTCCTTTTTATATATCCTCTTGACGAATTGGATGTTAGATAGCCGCCGTTTACCTAACAACCTGTTTGGTCTGTGTTACTGTTAATTTTAAAATTAAAGCCCCGATATAAATTATCACAAGACGTTTAATTAGTTTTCCAAATTAAAAGTACAAATAAAGATTTTGTTGCAGTTAAAATGTCTACTTGTACTAATTTTGATATTGATACTCCTATCCTTTGACATAGTGTCCATTTTAATACTCTAACCAAATATTGCATAAAGTTTTCAAACTATAACAGTTTCTTGTGATTTTGTATTTGATAAAGTTTTATTTTGATATAAGTTTGCTCGTAAAGTAAAGTAGGGGGTGCAAATGAGCCGAGTAAGATGCTCAAGCTCAACTTATTTATTTTACACGAGTTTCTATCGAGCAAGTTTGAGTCGAGCTCAACGTTCTATGAACACGATGAACCTCTGTTCAAGTTTGTTACTTATTGAGTCGGGCTCTTGAATAGTAAGTCAACTCAAGTTTAGTTCGCGTTCAAGTTTAAACTCGATACGAACACATTTATAAAACTCAAAATCAATGAAAATAGCAATTCAACTCGAGTTTGAGCTCTCACTTTTATCTTATTTATGAAAATTGATCTATGTTTTAATTCAAATCAACTTTTATTTCAACTTATTTTACATATTCAAGTGACAATACATAAGTCATGTTGTTTATAATTTAATTTTTTAAAGAAATATTATCTAATCGAGTTACTCGTGAGTTTATGGAATCGAGCAGGAGTTTGTTCAAGTTCTGTCCATCCGATAAATCGATTTTTATTTTTTTGTTCAAACTTGTTTGTTCAACGTAAGAAATGAGTTAAGTGTCGAGTCTGAGTTTCGAACTATCTGTCGAGTGTATTGATCCGTACACATTTTTAATAGAAAGATGCCGAAATTTCTCCGAAACTTTACGGCAACGGTAAAAACTGCGTACTATGGCTGTCACAATTTTGAAAATGATAAATTGTTATAAGTTGCGTTCAGCTATTAACACCAATTTTGGAATCTGTAATACAAATAAGAAGTTCATTGTAATGATAAAAGCGTGCACTTCCATCCTTTATAAATTTCATATACGACAGAATCTGTACTGATATCGCGTATATATCGATTTCTACTACTCTAACCAAAAGCTTATTATTATGTCAGACGGGGGGGGTGCAATCATCACACACCACCAATATTGGCTTGCACACCGTGATGCATGATACAAGTATTATCCAGGGCTACCTGTATTAATCACCGCCTAACATGAATTAAACATCTCCAAGTTTGGATGTTTTCTCAATAATATCAACTTCTTTTATCTCATGATTAAACTGGATACAAAATACACACTTGGTCTGATTTAAAATAAATTAATTAAATGTACGACTCAGCTAGATTTGATGGTTATTGATTTTTTTTTTGGCCTGCCCTACTATCATCTTGAGAATTGAATATTCTGAAGAGATAATTCAATCATTCAGTGTAAAGGTAGATAATTATTTGGTATTAATATTGCTCTCATATATATATATATAATCTCTTGTGCATTAAAAAATATGAGATCTTGACTGACAACCTAATATACCATCTTTTTTAATAGACATGATTCATGCATTTTTTTTTCTAGCTTAATTCTGGGGATTAGAAGCAACTTTCTACGCGCTTCTTACTAAATTGTCTTGTCGGGTGGTTCGATTATTCGTCTCTTTTTTTTTTTCAAGTGAGGTTACATGATTTCGGTATTTTCAAATATTTTCCTATAAAATGAGTCTACATAATCCGAAAATCCCTCGAATCCCTTTATGGGGTGTTTGGTTGCATGATAATTGAGGTTTTTATTTTAATTTTTAAAAATTGTAAGAAAACTTGTTAAAAGAGGTGTTTGACAACTATGACAATTTTATGTTTTGAAAGTGATTTTCTTCTTAAACAAAAAAAGAGGGTCTCACCTCTTTCTTTTTTCTTGTGGTCCCCCACTTTATTTGGTCATGTGCGGTGGTTACTCTTTTTTGTAATCACATCCCTCCAAACATGATAATTTTATGTCATGAGTTGGTTCACTTTTTATTTTAATACAATTTTTTATCATGAAAGTGTACAAAAAATTATCATGCAACCAAACACCCTATTAGGCTTTTGCCTTTTCCTAAGCTATTCGTATATATACTAGATATTTAGTAATAATTTTTTATCTGAATTTTGAGTTGGCTAGTGTGTAAAGCACATTTTATTAGAAATTAAATTAGTGGATATATATATATATGTTGGAGAGTCTATATATATTTATGTTGTATTTAAACTAGGAAAGTTATTTTCAATTGACGTTAAGAGAATTTTCTTTTATATGTCACGTGTAATGACATTTTCACTCTCTCTTTCACAAGTTCAAATAGATCAAACATCTCATTGACATGCACAGATAAAATATTTTATAAAGAAAATGTCTAAAATATTTTGGACCAAATAGAGAAGTTCGGGATTATGCTTTTCTGGTGTCCCAAATAAACATGCTTAGAAATGATTTTCCAGAGAAAAAGTTGCTCCCATGAAAAGTAACTTCAGCCGTTCTCGTTTCACCGGTGACCAAAGTAAAATACACTCTTGGATGAATGATGAAGCACATGACTCGTACATACAACTTCGGTCGTAATTTCCATCAATAGACTGGTTGTCTTTCAGGCCCATTAACACGGCCACTCTCTCTCCTCTTCTGCCAGATTCCAGCCCAGCATCCACCAAAAGCCGGCCCAATACCGCTGCGAAACCAGGAAGATAACAGGAAGCCGTGGTGAGGTTTTACCGTTGTTATATTGTTGCTCGAAATATTTCTTTCAAGCTGTACCCAAGAATCAAACACCAGTTTTCTCGATCAGAGAAAATACCCATCAATACAGACCCAAAAAAATGAATAAACGAGACACTTACATGGATGATGTTTATTACATTGTGTTCATTACATTAGGATTAATTAGATGCATTTTATTTTTGGGTTAGAGGACTGTGTAAGGGTCCATGTTCCCAGAAATAATTCTTCCGCCGGAAACAAGAAATTTGTTCTACCTCTCCGACGATTTCCATCTAAAGAGTCGGCGGCTACGATACGAAAATATTTGAGTTCGGATCACCTCAGTCCCGATCGAATAGAATAGTCTCAATTTCTAATTTGAAACGGTCGTAATAATCTCGGACTATTTAAATGACGATTCGATAACAATTTAGTAGATCGTTATAAAAAAGAGTTGAATTATCATCGAGATTTTGTTAACTCATTATCCGTTAATAACAAGTTATATTAAATTTATTAATAAATTAATAAAATATTGATAATAATTGATTCGATTAACTCGTTACTGAAAAGAAATAAATCATTATCGAAATCTTAGTAGTAACCAACTATCAAAAGAGATTAAATTATTAGCGAGACTCTACTAACTCGAAATATTTACGGGTTATACTATGCGTTACTACCTCCGGCTGGTGTCCGTCTTCGAGCCACCGCTCCGGCGTGCAGAAGAGGGGCTCTGAGCCAAGCTCACCGGCAAGTAGACGTTGAGCAGGAAGCCGCCGCCGCTGCTGTTGGCCCTCAACATCTTCTTCTTCCCGTTCTTACCCGCGGCCGGAGTGGGAGGGACCGCCGCCCCCTTCTCCACGATGCCCGTGAGCGAGAGCTCGTCGTCGTCCTCCGACTCCGGCACGTCGCGGAGGCAGCTGAGCAGCGGCGCATCGTGACTCCTGGCGATCTCCCGCGCTCGCTCGGTCCGGGCGGTTACGTCGAAGACCAGTCTCGGCCTCTTGCCGGAAGATCGGCCGGGCGACGCCCCCGCCGCCGGAGAAGGACGCGCTTCGGCTGCCCGCATCTTCGCCCTCACCGCGCCCAAATGTTTCCCGCCTGAATCTGCCCGCAGTTCGCAGAGCACGGAGGCACGGGGAGCTTCCACGGACGGAATCGCAGGCGAAGTAGGCACGAGAACGGGCGACGAACGGGCTATGTGCGCACGGTTTCCGACGAGACACGGCGGTGGGGGGGACGAGCTCGACGGCGTACACAGCAGGAGACTCCATATAAATAGAGAGGGCTTCGGTCACCCGTTCGCTCGACGAGGCTGGCGTCACGGAGGCGGACGACGTTTTCCAACAGGAAGCTGAAGACACGAGAGATGGCGTGCAGCCGCGGGGGGCGGCGCGTTCGTTCGACCGGCATATTAGTTGTTAATGACATGGACAGATGATGACCGGCATAGTTTGCAGGGCGGCGTTCTTGCTCACGGCGTTATATAATTATTAAGAAGCGAGGCTGCCGGCGGCGGCGGTTGGCTGGTGTTAGATGGGTTGGTTGGGTGGCGGTAGAGTCTTCCGCCGAGCCTCCCGGGGAATGCATGCTGCAGCAGGCAGGTTGGTCGACTCTCCGGCGGGGAGGACGGTGACTTGCCGGGCGTGGGATCGCACGGAGGGGCTGTTGGGTCGTCTTCCTGAAAAATAGACAAAAACACAACTATACGAACATATTAAAATTAAATAAACGAGGTTAGAAACATAGTCTGTCGGGTCGAAGTGCGTGATCGCTAGAACTAAGAGTTCTATTGCCAACCGACGTGCGGTTCTCGCGGCAACGTCCTCCTAGAGATACGACGACCCTCGGTAAGCGAAACCCTTCTCTCCCGTCGCCACACGTCCTTCCGCAGAGCTATGCGAACCGATCTCGTTTCGAGTCGCTTCTGCAGGAAGAAGAATAATAGGAAGAAGCGCGCCCTCGTCCGAGCGTTGGAATCAAAAGCCGAGAGAGAGAGAGCGAGAGCGCGTCTGCGAACTTCAGCATCCGCGTGAGAGCAAGAGAGAGAGGGCCAACCTTCACCGCACCAGGGGATAAAAAGAAAATAAAATAATACACATTTCTATGCGTTGGATGCTCTCCAACGGCAAGAGGGAAAACGTGGAAACGGACGCGCGAAGCCCGCGCGCGTCCGTTTCTATTTTATTATTTTTTTTTTCTTTTTAAGAAAATATCTTAACAATCCCCCACATATTTTCTTAAAACTCGCAGAAATATATCAAATCAAAATAAAATAATATCAACAAACAAATTCTAGTGAGCACTCTTATACTATGTAATAGGTGAAGGTACCTTTCGGTTTGAACCCCACTTAGTGATATTTGGGATTGCCTGTAGAACACTCGATGGATGTTTCACCTTGAATCGGGTTCCATGATTCAAGTTCTCCCAAATCCACACATAAGTATACAAGATCAAATTCATGCGGCGCTTGCGCTATTAATGGCCTTGCGCAGTGTATCTCATGTGTGTTTTAGAAAATAGCCCACATCTCATAGTCGCGGCCTCACAACTCCACACATGCTCGGTGAATCCTCCAAGGGTGAGAGCAAGGTACCACCCCGCCGCCACTTGGGTCTTGGATTCATTAAGAGTTTAAAACTCATCCTACCACTTGCTTCTACGAGCACTATCGCCATAAAGGGATGGGAGCATTATATATAAGTGCTCCACACATAGTTACCCATCAGCCTTGTTTCTACCTATCGAACCTCTCGTGAGGTTGGGTTGCCACCGTGGTAACTTTTTATTTATGGGCTCAATCCCATCCCCCTCGACGCTTCTAGAACCACCGTTCTAGGTAAGCCTTTTGTGAAAATATCTGCAAGATTTCTTTCTGATTTCACAAAATTTAAGGCTATCAAATATTGTTTCATTTTATCTCTTATGGACTTGTGCACTTTCAGATGTCTATTCATCTTGACATCAACATTGGCCTGCATACATTTATCAATTGCTGACCTGCAATCACACAAAATAGATATAGGAGGCAAAGGATGTGTAAACAATGGAATATCAATAAAGAAATCCCTTAGCCATTCGGCTGCAAAGGTACGTTGGTGTCAAGTGCAATCATTTCTGCATTCCATTGTACTTCTAGATAATACAGTTTGCTTAGTAGATTTCCATGAAATAGCACCTCCTCCTAAAAGGAAAACAAATCCAGATGTTGATTTTACATCTACTGAATCACTAATCCAATTAGCATCACTAAAACCTTCTAATACAGAAGGATATCCACTATAATGCAAAGCATATGATATAGTACCTTTTAAATATCTAAGTACTCTTTCTAATGCTTTTCAATGACTTACATCTGGATTTATTGTATATCTACTAAGTCTATTTACAGCATATGCAATGTCTGGCCTTGTATAATTAGTAAGAAAACCAAGTGAGCCTATGATTTGAGCATATTCAGATTGTAATGTAGGGTTACCTAAATTTTTCTTTAGGTGGACACATGCATCATAAGGAGTGGATAAAGGCTCACGCCTATATAATAGAATTTTCTAAGGATTTTCTCTATGTAGTGAGATTGTGACAAGGCTATTCCATTTGAATTTCTTATAATTCTTGTATTCAAAATCAAGCTAGCTTCACCAAGATCTTTCATGTCAAAATTTTGAGATAAGAAATCCTTAACTTTATCTATAACATGCATGTTAGATCCAAAGATCAAAATATCATCAACATATAGACATAAGATAACAATATGATCATCAAACATTTTGTAATAAACACATGTATCAGTTTGATTGATTCTAAAATCATAAGAAAGAATAATCTCATCAAATTTTTCATGCCATTGCTTGGGTGCTTGTTTTAATCCATACAATGATCTAATCAATTTACACACTTTGTTTTCTTGTCCTTGAATAATAAAACCCTCAGGTTGATCCATATAAATTTCTTCATCTAATTCACCATTTAAAAATGCAGTTTTTACATCCATTTGGTGAATAATCAATTTATGTATGGATGCTAATGCAATCAAGGCCCTAATGGTGATAATTCTAGCCACAGGAGAATACACATCAAAATAATCTACATTAGCTTTTTGTGTAAACCCCTTAGCTACAAGTCTAACCTTATATTTATCTACAGATCCATCAGGTTTCAATTTCTTCTTAAAAACCCATTTACATCCAATTGTCTTACAACCAGGAGGTAGATCACTAAGCACCCATGTTCCATTTTGAATTATCAAATTCATTTCATTTTCTATAGCTTCCTTCCAAAAAGGTGAGTCTATGGAATTCATAGCATCATTAAAAGTAATTGGAGAATCTTCTACTAATAATGCATAGAAATCATCAAAAACTCTTTCTGTCCTAACTCTCTTACTTCTTCTTATTTCTAAAGGTTCTTCATCTTGATCTTCTCTATTTCTAACTAAATTTGGGTTAGATCCAGAACTGCTACTTCTGACACTAGATTCAATTCCAGATTTAAATGGAAATGTGTTCTCATAATAAACTGCATCTCTAGCCTCGATGATGGTATTATTCGAAATATCTCCTATTTCTAATTAATCACTAAAAATATATTTCAGTGTTGCTAGTGAAATTTTCAGCATTATTATTTGTGGTATATCCAATAAAAATAGTATCCACAAGCCTTAGGTCCAATTTTCTTCCTTTTAACTTCAGAATTTTGACCTTTGCAAGACACCCCCACACTTTAAGAAAATTCAAGTTAGGTCTTCTCCTTTTCCAAATTTCATAAGGGGTAAAATCACCTTGTCTAAAGGGTATTCTATTTAAAATAAAACATGCGCTAAAAGTGCCTCCCCCCACAAATTCTCAGTGCTCCTCGAACTAATTAACATAGAATTAACCATATCCATCAATGTTCTATTCTTCCTCTCTCGCTACACCATTAGATTGTGGTGAATACGAAGCAGCTTATCTCATGAATTATTCCATGTTCTTGACAAAATCGAGTAAGAAAGCATGAGATGTATATTCTCCTCCTCTATCTGATCTAAGTATCTTAATTTTCTTTTCTTGTTGATTTTCGGTATTCAGCCTTATAAATCTGAAATTTATTTATCACTTCATCCTTAGTCCTTATCAAATAAATATAATAAAGATTTTTCGAAAGATCATCAATAAATGTCACAAAATATTTGTTACCACCTTCTTGAAAATCGTCCCGTAATCACATATACATCACTATGTATTAATTCTAAGACATCACAATCTCTATCAATCGATTTAAATGGTTGCCTAGGTAGCTTAGCTTCAACACATACGCCACATCTCTTTTCATTTTGAATGCTAACTTTTGGAATCAGATTTAATTGCATCAACCTTTTAATAGAATTATAATTCACATGGCCCAATCTAGAATGCCAAGTAGAAGATGTTTCAACATTCAATACAATAGATTTCTCATTAATAGAAGGTGAACTTACATTCAATCTAAAAAGCCCATCATACATAAATCCTTTTCCAACAAATGATAGGCTTTTGGTTATTACAACTTTATTTGACTCAAATACTAATCTATAACCTTGCTGAACTAAAAGAGATCCACTAATCAGATTTCTCCTAATATCTGGAACATGATGAACATTGTGCAGGGTCAATGTCCTCCCAGAAGTCCAAGTAAGATCCACTCTTCTGATCCCATGCACCTTTGCTTCATCATTATTTCCCATCATCACAGTTCTTGAACTTGAGTCCTGATATGTAGAAAACCAAGAACGATCAGTACATATATGAATGTTAGCTCCGGTCAATCCACCAATCAAAAATTGAATTTGATTCAAGGTTTAAAAGAATCGGCCTAAGTCCCGAAGTGGATGCTCCACCATCCTAGAAACCATATTGACTTGAGGGCCATTGTTTGAAGAATCTTGTCCTTTCCCCTTTAGCCGGATGCCTCTTCCGATAAAAGCATTGATGAGCAAGATGATTTGTTTTTCCACAGACAAAGCAACATCTCTCTTCTTTCTTCTCATTTGGCTTGTTGTTGTGAAGATTCAAGTTTTGGGATTTTTCCTTGATTGCCATTGATTTTTCTTGAAATTCCTATTCTTAGAATGAAAGGATTTTCTATAAGATCTAAAAGGCTTGTTCTCAACTATGTTGGCCTTAGGTTTAGAAATTTGAGTCGAACTCTCCCTTACCATATGTTGTTCTTCAATTCTAAGTGCACCAAACAAATAAGTTAAGGTAAGAGTTCCTTGAGTGTGACTCATTGTCCTAGTGAAGTCAGACCAAGATGGGGGTAGTTTATCCAGAATGCATGCAATCTGGAATGACTCATCAAGTTGGGATCCTAAAATCCTATGAAGACAATGATAATCAACTTCTTCAGTTGTTGTGGAAGAAGAAGATCCAGGTTCAGTTCGGGGACGAGATGATCTTGTTTGAACTCTACGAGTGATGGCTCAGTGAAGTATCGATTCCCTACTCTCGCTTGTGCTATTGCTAATGGCTGAAATAAGACCAAGGGTGGTCACCAAAAGCGCATTTGGTTCTCAGCCATCTCCTAAAAATTATCTCCATCAAATTTTTCCGGTTTGGCGCTAAGAGTTTCTCTAGTTATTAAGCTAGCCATGAGAGAATCAAGACAATAGTAATCTGTAAATAAATATATCAAGATGTTTGTCAATATTTTAAACCAACAAAGCATACAATTAATTTATGCTGACTAAACATGAACGTCTAAGCACGTTTAAATAAGAACGATTAAATACATCTTAACAAGAACGTTTACGTACGTCTTGTCAAGAACGCATGAATATTTAAACAATGATGTTCAAATAAAATTTAAACAACAACGTTTAAATAAGAATGTCTAAACGACAACGTTCAAGTAAGAACGTCTAAACGACAACGTTCGAACAAGAACATTTAACTAAAACGTACGCTAACGTATATATGAATGACTACGGTTTTTTTTTTCACATGTATATATGCTTCTAACAAAAAACTAATATGCTGGTAAAATAGAACTCTTAGATTGTTGGGTCGTCTTCCTGAAAAATCGACAAAAACACAACTATACGAACATATTAAAATTAAATAAACGAGGTTAGAAACATAGCCTGTCGGGTCGAAGTGCGTGATCGCTAGAACTAAGAGTTCTATTGCCAACCGACGTGCGGTTCTCGCGGCAACGTCCTCCTATAGATACGACGACCCTCGGGTAGGCGAAACCCTTCTCTCCCGTCAGCACGTCCCCGTGAGAGCTATGCGAACCGATCTTGCTTTGAGTTTCAGAGAAGAAGAAGAATAATAGGAAGAAGAAGAAGCCCTCGTCCGAGCGTTGGAATCAAAAGCCGAGAGAGAGAGAGCGAGAGCGCGTCTGCGAACTTCAGCATCCGCGTGAGAGCAAGAGAGAGAGGGCCAACCTTCACCGCACCAGGGGATAAAAAGAAAATAAAATAATACACATTTCTATGCGTTGGATGCTCTCCAACGGCAAGAGGGAAAACGTGGAAACGGACGCGCGAAGCCCGCGCGCGTCCGTTTCTATTTTATTTTATTTTTTTCTTTTTAAGAAAATATCTTAACAGGGGCCGCCCCGCCGCCGGTGGAGGGGGAGGGGAAGATAGCCTGGGAGGGAGCGGCCGGAGGCGGAGAAGAAGAAGTTGGGGGCAACGTTACGTTACGGCAAACAAGACAAGCCCCCTCAGTTCAGGACTTATTTTTTTTTAAATTGAAACATGTCAAGTAAACTATTATATAATCGCGTGTATTATGTCCATTTTAATATAAAATCACAGCTTTCAACGTTTTTCGTCTGAAAGTAGGATATTCATGGATAAAAGTTATTTTGGGCAATCTTCGTCTGGCCTCGAGGCCCATAACTGAATCTAAATGGGCCGTCCGTCAACCCAGACAGCCATAGCTGTCTCCGCGTCCGGCCCGGTTCAAACCAGCAGATGCCGACGACGGGTAATCGCCGCCGGGCCGGCCGCCCGCCCGCCACCTCCGTCTCGCGGAACCACCGCAGGCGACCCTACAACTACAAGGCGCCGCCACCCATCCCCCTCCCGCGGCGTCCACGGTCAGCGAGGGGCGGCCACCCGCCCCCTACGCGGCGGTCAAACAACCGCCCCACCGCAATGCGCCGCAGCCGCGGAAACACCTCAACCGCGCGCGGCGGCTGCTCGTCCCTCTCGCGCCCGGCGGTGCCCCGATCCCACGCCCCCCCTCCCTCTCCCACCCACATAATTAGCCAAACCCTCCGTCCCGATATGCCTCCGCCGCCGTCATTATTCCCCTCTTCCTCCTCCGCGTCTCCGCCGCCGCCTTCGCCAGATCTCCCATGTCCAACGCTCGCGCCGGCGAGTCCCCCGCCCCTTCCTTACCCTCCTCCTCCTCTTCCAGGGAGGAGGAACCCCCTTCCTTCACCCTGTCCCCGTACCCCGCCGCCGCCGCCGCCGCCGCCGCCGACGATGACCTCAACCCTAATCCCTCCTTCAGCCCTGATCCGTCGCCATCCAGCCCACATCCCGCCTCGGTCGACGCGGCTCTGACATCGGGTATGGTCGCCCTTGTCCGTCCCTCTCCCTCGCCGGCAACTCCCCCCGCATCCGCCGCCGCCCACGGTCACTCCTCCAGCCGGCGCCTCCCACCGCCCTGCTGGTCCCACGAGGAGACGGAAGCCCTGATCCAGTCGTACAGGCAGAAGTGGTATGCCCTCCGCCGCGGGAATCTACGGGCGTCTCACTGGGAGGAGGTCGCCGACACCGTCACCCGTCGCTGCCGCCACCTCTACACCCCGGCGGGGATCAACCATCCCAAGACCCCTGTCCAGTGCCGCCACAAGATGGAGAAGCTCCGCAAGCGCTACCGTTCCGAGAAGAAACGCCCGCATCGCACTTCCTGGGTCCATTTCCGTGACATGGACTCCATGGAGACGGGTACGACACCTGCCGCCGTCCCGGCCGGTGGTCCTACTGCGGCGCCCCGCGCTATGGCTCCCGCGGCTACCCCCGCCGCCTACTCCGACGGCAACGAGGAGGACGATAGCGAAGAGGACGACAACGACGACGACGACGGTAGCGACGAGGGGGAGAAGAAAGGCGGCGTCGGCGCCGACACCCGCAGCGTCCACGCGGTGACATCGAAGACCGACGGCGGGTCGCCGGAGATTGGCTGCCTGAGATTCCATATACCCAAGGCAGTGAGATCGAAGGTTGGCACGCCGAGAGGAGACGACAGGGCAAACGCGTCCCAGAATCCATTCAATTATAAGCCTCTCCACCATGGAGGCAGCAATGGATACCTCAAGGAGTTCGCCGGGGGGGTAGCAGGGAAGCCTCAGCCGCCCGTCGCGGAGGACATGCGGAAGAGGGCGGAGGAGAGGCGGAGGAAGGAGAGAGAAGGGACGATGCTTGAGGAGCTGGTGGGAGCGGTGCGAATGCTTGGGGACGGATTCATCCGAGTGGAGGAGATGAAGATGGAGATGAACATGGAGATGGAAAAGCTCAGGATGGAGATGGAGCTCAAGCGCACCGAGATGATCCTCGAGTCTCAGCGCTGCATCGTGGATGCATTCGTGAGAGGGGTTGCTCGGGGAAGGAAGAAGAGGCCCAAGATCGCGCCCGAGTCCTGATTCGGAGGGAGATCGGCCATGGAGGTTAGTAAGCTAGAGCTAGAGCCGTGGAGGCGAAGCTCCCCAGTACATGGAAATGATTCCATGACAGAGGCTCTGATATTAGGAAGAATAGGAGTGTTTGCATATGCCCATGAAATGCTGTCATCTGGTGAAGTTAGCTTTTCTTTTCTTATTTTTTTTAACTCTCTTTCTATGCATTATTTTTTTCTCTGTTTAAAGTGATTTAGGAGAAGATTGAGCGGCCACCATGGCGGCAGCATGAAGTGCAAGGTTAGAAGTGACTCTGTAAAAAGCTTGTCTTGTGTTTCTATCTACCCTTGTCTGTAAGCTTATCCTTTTCTTCTTCCTCCACTTTCCTTAGCGAGTATGTTTGAGAACAGAGTTAATGGTATGCAGCCTTGTGGGCACATCATTTCTTTTCCAGTTAGGAGCTTGAAGCGTGTATACCTTGAATATGCAGCTTGTATCCCGGGGGTTGTATATGATTTTTTTTCCTTGGAGAATTTCGAGCTTTCTTGTAGATGTCTCCTCCAATGTTGTTCTGTTTTCGGAACTCGATATGATCTTATTTATTTAAGTTTGTTCTAAACTCACTTGTGAAACTTGAATTCGTGCTCAATTTGAGTCTATATATATAATTTGATTTTTAATCTTTGTCTGTGAAGCTCAAACTTAAATTAAGATTAGATAGGCTTGATTTTAACTTATTTAATATATTTAATTAATATCACATGGGTATCAAATATTTTTAATTTATTTTTAAAATAAATATTTAATCAAATAATTTTAAATTTTGTAATAGGTTGTTATTTGATATGAGATTCAAAAAATAACAAAAGTAAGATATGAGACTTTTAAACGGATATACGAGAAATCTTTTGACCAAGTAAAGAAAGTGAAGAAGTTATCGGAGAGAGAGAGAGAGAGAGAGAGAGAGAGAGAGAGAGAGAGAAGTTATGCAATCTTAACAAGTAAGATGGAGAAGCTATGCAATCTTAACAATCTTAACAAGTAAGATGGATCAAAGGATAAAGAAAGAAAATGTTTGATCAAATGACGATATTAAAGGAATGTGAAATTTTATTTTGAAATTTTTATGACAATTTTAATAAAAATATAGATAATTGAAAGATATGTGGTCTAGATAATATCTCTATTGAAGTAGCAAAATATTTTCAAACAAATTAAAATTTTAATGCTGAAACTAAGTAAGATATGTGGTCTAGATAATATATCTATTGAAGTAGCAAAATATTTGAAAGATTTATGGGTGGAATTGTTAACTTGATTGTTTAACAAAAATCTTAATCATTAAAAAAATGTTGAAAGAATGGAGAAAAAACATCACCATACATATTTGAGAAAAAAAATGAGATATACAAAATCATACAAATTATAAAGAGATCAAGCTCATGAATTTTACAATGAAATTATTATAAAGAAATTTTAAGTGACGATTACAAATATTTCAGTTGACTAAATTAATTTTATATTTAGTAGAAGTTATTTTTCTTATAAGAAAATTGATGGAAGTATGATGTGAAGAAAAAAGTATATATGTTGTTTGTTGACATGGAAATGATTTATGATAGAGTTCTAAGAGAGTTTTTATGGTAAATGTTAAAGTCAAGATTATGTTTTATAGGCATATACAAATGATAACAAATAAATATATGATGAAAACATTTGTTAGTGTATGCACAATTGGAGGAAATTTTTTTTATATTAATTAGTTTATATCAAGGCTATGTGATGAGTGTATATCTTTTTAGATTAGTTATAAATGAATAGATGAATCAATAAAAATTATACAAAATGATATACTTTGACGTTGTTTGCAAATAATATCTTATGGATAGATGAAACATAAGAATGGACAAATAAGAACTCATAATTATAGAAAAATATTTGAGGAGAGTAAGAATTTTAGGATAAATATAAATGTATAACTAAAATAGAATAATACATAGTTATTAGTTATTGTGCGTGCGATTTTGACGATGATGTAAAATCTTTAAAAGAAGTAGATTGTAATATCTCTTAAGACATTAAATTAGTAAGATATCATTAACTCTAGTTAACTAATTTTTAAAAGTTGAGTTGAAAGAACTTTAAACTTAAATATATTTTATTAAAAATAATCTCATTAAGAGTAATTTACAATAAATCTCAAAAAATATTTTGAAAATTTATTGGTAAATACAATTTTTAAATTTCGTCTTTCAACCGCTGCGAAGGAGGATTATGAAACACAACATGGTATAAGAAAATCAAAGCAGAATACGATATTCCTTGTTGGATTTCTAGGATATCAGCAACTATGTACTCTTGATCTTCCTCTCACCGAGATCTAGGCCCCAGTTAATCACGTACTAGAGTTTCTTGGAGAGTGGTTACTTCACTACATTATTGACTATGTGAAGGATTGACGCAGCTTATCCTTTGTTGGCTGTCTTTATCTACATTCCCAATTATTTAAGTAGACGACATGGTTCGACGAACTAAATAATTTTATTCGCTTCAAAGTAATGTTATATTTTTAAGATTATTTTCATACTTGACTGTAAATAATAATTCGCTCGCAATTTACATGCATGTTTCGTCATCTTAGATCATACAAAACCTGCGGTTTTGGATTGAAGTTGCATCTTACCACTTAAATGTACTCAATTTTACCTTTGATATCTGGTGCGATGAATATATATGTAGAATATAAAACATGCTCTCGTCTTCATTTGATGAACCAGCCCCGAGTAAGAATATTGAAAAGGACGAGTCCATGCGGATAACTTTTGCATTTGACTATTTGAGGATTACAGCTACCTACACAGTGCCACCAATCACAATTTGTTCAGCGAAGAAAGGCCCCAAAAGATTCAACTCTTTCTTACTTTAATAAGCTAATTGTATACATTTGGGAACGTTCAAGACGAGGGTGTTTTATAAAATAGTGTTATTAAAGGGAATCAAAGCATACCCAAGTCTTGCATTAAGTCTATCATGCATTCCTATGCCCTCAGTTTCATATTCTCTAGCTTTCTGAGATCACCAACGAAAAAATTAATAAAGAATTTATTTTAAATTAACAACCAGGTCGGGTCAGAGACCGGGGCCAAGTCGGTCGGCCCAAAAACCGACTGGGCCGGCTGACCCGACGAACCATTTATATCCAATTTGTCCGAGACGTAAAAGGCTGCTTGAGATAAGACTGACGAGCTCCCTTCAGCATTTGGCACGTAGCTTGTTGTGGTATAATCCTTTTCCGCCAATCATATACCAATTTGACACTTGTAGTATTAATGGGCAAACAGGATAAATAACCCACATAATTAGAAATGAAAATAAAAATACATGATGAACTTCTGTACACCATCCGGCGAAATGGCTTCCACGTTTGCTCCTTTCCCATTGGGAACAGCATCAATAGCTAAACAGGAATATAGAGAATATGAATAGCATACGCTAACACGTCCTAGTGATGAATAGATGTTTCTTGCCAAGATTTGTAGAGACGTCTGGCGCATATGGCATGTGGTTGCACCACATCATCGTTCTCACGCAGCAGGTAATACATCAGACATCTTTTAGTACACCACATACTACTGTAAAGAGTCTTTATTCCAGCTTACCTGTAGACTACAGTGGATTTCTGTTGACATCTTTGTACAGCAGATATCTTGACCTTGATTTCCCAAGTGCCGCATACCTAAAAAATCACAACATTTTTTAAGATGCATTAGAAATCTGAATGCTGAATTGATAGTAAGTAATGTCCTCTACATGAAGCAATTCCTACCATTGAGGTACAAAAGGTGCCATCCAAATGGTATCCCCTGCCTGAACCGGATACCTGTTCAGAGAATAATAAAATTAGTGCCTCTATTTTTACCTTCATGCTGCAAACGTACATCAGATGGGGCAGAAGGAGGTGTAGGTTTCTATTGAAAAGTCCTATTGTGAAGTACAAAAAGTTGGCTTAGACGATGAAACCAGTGGACCAGTCCCTAATATACTTCTAAATCAATTAGATTAAATCAGACAATTAACTCTGACAATTTACACATGATGGGTACCACGAGGAAAAGGAAGTGTTGTAAGACCGTCAAAGTTGGAAATGCACTTTACAAAAAAGATGGCTGTTGTGTCTAACAGCAAATGCTATTGCATCCTCCTGATTCATGACCTTCCTATACAGCAAAACCTGAGGGTACTCCAACCGAAATCCTTAGACAGGTCCCATCAGAACTAAAGCCAGGGTTCTGCAAATCACGTCCCTCCAACAGCGAAGAGCTTGAAAGTACAAAGGGGAGGGGCTACACCTGCAGAACCATTCCTAAGGCCCTGGTAGCCAAACTAGCTCATGTGATTAGAATGTGAAATCGGTGAGGGTTGAACTAAACGAACTCTTGGAATTAGAGCTGATATTCCTGATAAACCATTGAGTCATTTGGTTAACCTTGACCCTCTACTCAAGTCAGACCCCAATCAGTTCAGCCAGATAAGTTAATCAGATTCATTTTGTCCGTGAACTCCACTAATAAAACGGAAAGAAATCCAACAATGCCTTACGTCTTCCCGAAAGATCTCTGAACAAGACTAGATTTTCTTGCTGGAAAACCTCACAATCTGTAGGAAAGGGATGTCACTTTTTCTTCACCATCATCAGGTTCAGCAATGTTTAACTGCCATCTGTGGTCTCCCCAACTTCCAAAACCCCAGACACTGATCTTTAGAGATCACAAAAGCCTTTTAAGAATCCCCCCCCAGGGATTAGTGAATGATCCTTCTCTAGTTATTGGATATACACAACTCTTCACCAAATAGAAATGATTACACTTAACCACATAACCAAAGGGATGCTTCCAGTTCCAGCAAAGGCATCTGCAGGTGTCAAAACCTCTTAACACATCATCAAGTTCGGCAAATTTTAGAAGCCATCTGTGGTCTACTCAACTTCCAAAACCTCTGGCAACCTGACTTGCTTCAAAAGAAAATGACAGATATACCCCGAAAGCAATGCTTCCAGCAGAAAAATATCATCCATCTGCAGATCTCAAGCCCCCTCCACCAGTGATAAATCGTTCACACCACCATTTCATGTAATCCACAGTCCCAACCCAGTGAGAAAGGCTGGCCCTTTTGACTATTTAACTGTTACATCTTATAGCCAGGATTTTAAGCATAATTACACGCCCTATTGAGCAAGGTAGTTACCCAAAATCGTTGGTGCTGGAATAAATCCCTTCTTTTCCAGGGCATGGGAGCAAGAAAGACAGTTGATCCCTTGATGCTAGAGGGCTTATCCTGGAACTATATAGCAACAACCTTCTACCGTGTTAAAAACCCCCCAAGGAACAAAATCATAGCCTGAGACATGGAATGCGATCTCCCGAGAATCTCTCGAGATCTCCCGAGAATCTCTTTTCTTCCGTATGTCCGAGAAACGAGATCACCGAAACGAGAATATCTATGTAGTATCTGTGATACCTTGATCTTCTCTGCCTATTATTATCCCCAACTTGTTAGATGATCTTGTTAAGTTTCCTTCTTATATTGCCAATTTTATTATGGAATCCATCCAAATATTCATCTAAATATTATTGTTTGATAAAATTTCATAGCTTAATATTTTAATAACTATATATGTACAATTGACCCAAAATGTTATCAATCTCCTATCCATATTGTTCAAGATGAAACTTTGGTCTGACATAAAATCCTTTGTATGTCTCATGCTAACAATAGTTCACCATCTCTGTATTACGCTTTTAATTCTCTCATGAGTTTATTTTAATATTTAATATGAGTTCTCTTGTCTTTTTTAAAGAGATTATATGACATTCTATATTTAAACATGCACGTTGATTAGTATTTCCAAGATCTAATCCCTTAAGATTTTTTCGAGATCTTTTATTTTTAATCTCTGTGAGATAAAATATAGATGTGAGATGGCAATCATTGGGTAAAGCATACCCTGCATAAATGAAATCCGAGATCCGATCTCCCGAGATTTTTTCGAGAATCTCACAAGATTTCTTCTCTTTCATGCTTCCGAGATGAAGCCGAGATCCGAGACGACAATCCTTGGCCTGAGAATACAAAATCATAGCCTGAGAATTATTGGCCCAAAATGAAATATGGCCGCCTTGGTATCCTCATCTTGGATCTCCTTGGTTAGCTTTCCAGCCTCATCGTGGTTTAGCTGCATGGAGAAAGTTTCTTAGAAGGAATTCTTGAGTCAGGATCTGATCCTGATCAGGACCAGATCAGCCGGTCTAAAAAAGAAAGAACGATCTGAGATCAGCCAGTATGTTTCTTCCACAAATTGAAAAAAGAAAGAAAATATCCCAGACTGTTCCCCAATGGAGGGGAGACCGAAATCCGGTGAAAATTTTGCCTCCCAACAGTGAAAGGGTAGCTTCCAATGCCCTGATCCTTCCCTGCCTGGATTGGGTGGGAGAGGCAGCCTGCATCAGTCTCCAGACCTGATACAAGCTGAATCAGATCCATGTGTATCGGGTTCGCAAACATGATAAGTGCCGGATCTGCCAACTTAAGCAGGTGGATCATTGCATATATTGTGCTCGTACGACCTGATACACACTTCGGGCAGGGAAGGTGCAGCAGCAGTGTGCCCCCCTTGTGGATCAGATCAGCCTAAGCCACTGGCAGATCTGAGAATGCAGACCGAGGAAGCCATCTTTCCTGTTTTAAGTGACAGCTGTGGAGCCCCTCTGTGCCACCACTGTCTCTGGTCGCTGCCCTACAGTGGCCAGGCTTCCTCCAGCAATGATCTCCTGCAGGATCTCATGAGAATCTTAAGTGATCTCATCCCTTTGACCTCTCTACCTCTGACCACTCCAAGCCAAGGTCAAGATCCAAGTTTGCATTTCTTGCTCACACCCCCTGAATCGGGATGCCTGGGGTGCTTGCTTACAGCTGCTGATCTGGGCCATTTGGACTGAAACGTGGCGCAAGGATTTTTCAGCATAGAGACTCACCTTCTTGTAACATTTTCACCGGAATAAGAATCTGTGTTCCTATTTTGGCCTTGGCAGTATGTTGGCTTCATTTTATATATTATATTTTATAATGTACTTAACTTTTGTTATTTTATTTTATTTATATATACTTATTTTTTATCAAAATTGGATTAACAAAAATGGAATCAACTGATTCCTATTCCAATTCTAATTCCGATAGCTTATAGGATACAAAAACAAGTTCCAAACCTGTTAATTTTTATCGAAATCGAATCAGAATAACGGATTCCGTTTACACCCCTATCAGTCCCACTTGACTCGAACCACACCCAATGAGGTTGTGAGTGTAGGAGAAGGAGATTTTCGTCGATCAACTTTGACACAACCCGAACCTAGTGAGGATGCTCACTTGTTTAGAAGACATAAAAGTTCGCAAAGAACAATAAGACAAGCATCTAAAGGGGGTTCAAGTGTGTTGAACCAAAAAATTCTGAAACCCAAAAGGGGTCAAACACGTACGCGTGTTAATCAAAAAAATATAGACCGGTTTCGTTGAAACCAAATCTAGAAAGAAATAAATCCTGATCGGATAAACAACACTTTCTTAGCACCGTCGACGTCATGAAACAACACCGACGTCGACGTTGAAATCAGGTCCGAGAGGCCCCTTGTTCGACATACATGAAAGGAACAAGGTCGAGGGCCCATCCTCCGTCGACGTCCGCGAAACGACGTCGACGTCACAGCCGAAATCAGGTCCAAAAGCGTCAATGCGCGGAGGAAGGGTACATGACATGCCCGCGACCGTCGACGCCGCCGCAAAAATCGGATCTAAAAACGCTGATGCGTAGAAGACGGTCCGAGGCGCAAGTTCGCCCCCGTCGACAAAGCCGCGAAACGACGTCGACGTCGCTGCAAAAAATCGGATCTAAAAACGCTGATGCGTAAGACGGTCCGAGGCGTGTTCGCCCCGTCGACGCCGCGAAACAACGTCGACGTCGCTGCAAAAATCGGATCTAAAAACGCTGATGCGTAGAAGACGGTCCGAGGCGTGTTAAGCTTCGTCACGCCGCGAAACGACGTCGACGACGCTGCAAAATCGGATCTAAAAACGTTGATGCGTGAAGACGGTCCGAGGCGTGTTCGCCCCGCTGACGTCGGCGAAACGACGTCCGCTGCAAAATCGGATCTAAAAACGTTGATGCGCAGAAGACGGTCCGAGGCGTGTTCGCCCCCGTCGACGTCGCGACAACGCCGACGTCGCTGCAAAAATCGGATCTAAAAACGCTGATGCGTAGAAGACGGTTCGAGGCGTGTTCGCCCCGTCGACGCCGCGAAACGACGTCGACGCTCGCTGCAAAAATCGGATCTAAAACCGCTGATGCGTAGAAGACGGTCCGAGGCGTGTTCGCCCGTCGACGCCGGCGAAACGACGTCTGACGTCGCTGCAAAATCGGATCTAAAAACGCTGATGCGTAGAAGACGGTCCGAGGTGTGTTCGCCAATCGACGCCGCGAACCGACGCCGACGCCGCTGCAAAAATCGGATCTAAAAACGCTGGATGCGTAGAAGACGGTCCGGTGGCGTGCGCCCGTCGACGCGCGAAACGACGCCGCACGTCGCTGCAAAATCGGATCTAAAAACGCTGATGCGTAGAAGACGGTCCGAGGCGTGTTCGCCCCCGCCGACGCCGCGAAACGACGTCGACGCGCTGCAAAAATCGGATCTAAAAAACGCTGATGCGTGAAGACGGTCCGAGGCGTGTCTACCCCAAGCCGACGCCGCGAAACGCCGACGACGTGTTGTCGAAATAAAGCAAAAAATATATATACCTACGTGTTAGAAGAAGACGGTCGTTCTGCGTCTCGGGCGTAATCAACCTCCCCTTTTTGCCGCCGTCTCCACAAGTGAGAGCCGCGGGGAAGTCCTCACCACCCGGAGATGGAAAAGAAGGAAACGGAGGAAGCACCACCGCCCGTCGCACTGCCGTGCCGAAACAAGGCGCGCAGGAGACGCCGAGGAAGAAAGCGATGGAAGCAACCACCGTCGTCCGCCGTCTGCGTTTCGGGCGTCGTCAGACCTTCCACGGCCGAGGACGTCGTCGCCGATTTTGCTTTCGGAACCCGCCGCGGTGAACGTGCCACCGCCGCCGGGAAGTCCCTGCGCTTCACTCTATTGTCGGCCGAAAGGCCGGCGCGGGGGAAGAAAGCCGGCCGGGAGGCGGCGCGGTTCCGCCGTGGGAGAGACGTCGCAGAGAGAGCAGCGCAACAGAATCTCGGGTGAACAGTATCTCGGGTGCACTGTTCACCCGAGGTCAACTTCCGGTCAACTGTTCTCGGATGAACAGTGAAGAAGAAAAAAAAAACAGGCCGCGCGGCTCAGCCGCGCGGCGAACGCGCGCGCATCCCCTGGTCAACCGGGCTCCTCCCGGTCAAACCAGGGGAGGGGGGGATTTTGAAAAAAAAACAAAAAACAAAAAAAAAGAAAACGTGGGCCGCGCGGCCGTTGGCCGCGCGGCGTGCGCGCAGCGGCGAGCGCACGGTGCGCCAGCCCAGTCAGCCGGGTCTCTCCCCCGGTCAATCAAAAACAAAGAGAAAAAAAAAAAGGATGGAAATGCCACGCTGGCCAGCAGCCAGCATGCGCGCGCGCAGACCACCCCGGTCAAACCGGGGTAGTTTTGGTCAAACGGACGGAAAAATCAAAAAAAGGGAAAAAAGGAGGGAGACTCGATCAACCCGCCTTCCCGCATGATCCCCACGTCCAAAGGAGTGGCCCCACTACTCGGATATGGTCACCCCAAGGTGACTTTACCACCGGTTTGACTTCCGGTCAAACAAGACATAAACAAGGAGAAACGGAGGTTAAACTCACCCCCGAGTCGGGTCACCCCCCACTATTGCGAAAATGGGCTGAGTGGGGTGGTTTTTTGTGACCAAAATACCCCTCCAAAATCTTCTATAAATACCCCCACATGGCCATACGTGGAAGGGGTTGGAGAGTGTTGAAAAAAAGTTGGCTTTTGAGGAGAGAGAAGCTCTGGTCTTCAAAGTGAGTCCCAATTTCTTCAAAAAGGAAGGAAGGGTTTTGCCCAACTTCCAAAGAAAATTCCAACCGCCTCGAATCGGCTTTTGGCCATTCGAGAAGGGAGTAAGGGTTTCGCCCGACCTCCAAAGTCCAATCGATCCCGATCCTATCTCGTTTCGTGAGAGGGATCGAATAGCCCGCATTTAAAAAATGCGAACTTAAGCTACTCGGGATCAAATAGAAAACCCAAATCGGTAAAGCCGAAATGCCGGCCAAACCGAACGGGAATTCAAATCGAAAACCCAAATCGGTCAAACCGAAATGCCGGTCAAACCGAACGGGAATTCTAAACGAAAACCCAAATCGGTCAAACCGAAATGCCGGTCAAACCGAACGGGAATTCTAAACGAAAACCCAAATCGGTCAAACCGAAATGCCGGTCAAACCGAACGGGAATTCAAATCGAAAACCCAAATCGGTCAAACCGAAATACCGGTCAAACCGAACGGGAATTCAAAAAGAAAACCCAAATCGGTCAAACCGAAATGCCGGTCAAACCGAACGGGAATTCAAAGTGAAAACCCAAATCGGTAAAGCCGAAATATCGAAAAAACCGAACAAGCTCCAGAAATGCCGCATACCAAATGCAATCAAGTCATTCCTGGACACACGAAGACAATGCCCTCGGTAGCCAAAATGCCTAAAATGCCGAAACCCAGACGAGAAGCCGGAATGTCGGCAAACCCGAATAAGCTCCGTAAATGCCGCATATCAAATGCAATCAAGCTATTCTTGGATATACGAAGACAACTGTTCGAAGACCGAAATGTCTAAAAGCTGAAACCCGGATAGAAAGCCGAAATGCTAAGAAAACCGAAGAAGCTCCTGAATGCCGCATATCAAATGCAATCAAGTCATTCGATACACGAAGAAAATTGGTTCTGCAAAATCAACACGCAAAGCCGAAACCCAAATCGGTAAAGCCGAAGTGCCGAAGCCAAACCGAACAAACTCGATACGTGGCCGAGGAACAAAAGCTCGAATGCCCCCTCATTTATTGTACTTCCATGTACTCAAATCGATATGAAATAAATTCAGTTCGATTGACCTGATGTGCCATTACAAGGATGACATCTAATCCCCATGGACTTTAAGAGGTGGATAAAAATTAAACAAAATTGTCTAAGTCAACAAATAACCAAAGACATAAACAAAACAAATCAAATCAAATCTTAAATCAAAAAGAAAACCAATGAACCCAAACTTGAAAGTTTGAATTAAGTTCAACCAGATTTCATCTCATGAGGCTATGGGGATATGTCTTCCAGCTTTGTGTTTACGGGATGAATGACTTCGCTCAACAAAGTTGTCATGACGGTTAATCGAAGGGTTTTCGAGTGTTTGCTCTCGATGTAATTAACACTGGAATATCGCAAGTCCGGTGGAGAGAGGTCAAATTTTATTTTCAAAGAACTCATAAAACCTCACAAATCAAATTTGTGGTTCAGATCATCTAAGTGGTGGGTGATACCCATATCGACACTTAGCAAATCTGTGGAACCATCGGTGTTCCTATAAAATAATACCACATCAAATTAGCTAATACTTCTATGAATACCATATATTTTCATAGTAGTCAATGCTAGACCAAAAGAAGGAAAAGAATTTCAAAAAGGAATTCTAATCTCCAACGATTATAATCTCTTTTCCTCTTTAAAAAAAAGAGAGGAAAAGAGAAAATTCGAGGTTTCAACAAGGTGATCACTTCAACTGCAAAAAAAGCTATAAAATATATTTGCAAAAACTTTACATGCATGTAACAAAATGTCATTGTCATTGCTCATCTCAGCCAAACATATCATTTAATTTTCTTTAGTGGGTCAATAACAATTATTTTTATGTTAAATGCAAACTTACAACACGTCACCATTAACCCCTATTTCCAGACCATGGTTGATGTAACTGGGGAGGCTAAACAGATATTAAAGGTCCCAACTAGCTGGTATATCTATGATGCCAGCCTAAGTGACAACACAGAAGAACTTAAGACTTGGATACATTGTTTTAAGATGGTCTGGAGGGAGAGATAATGCATAGTGAAGTGTGATGGGTGGACAGGCATCACGAAGAGATCGATGATTAATTTTCTAAGTTATTGTTCAAAGGGCACAACATTGTTAAGGTCAATTGATGCTTCAGGTTGTATCAAGAATGTTGATTACATTTTTCACTTATGAACGACTTTGCATAAAAGATTGAAAAGAAAATTATTGTCCAATTTGTGATAAATAATGAGTCCTCATACAACGCAACAAAGAGGAAGTTGATGGAGAGAAGGCCACACCTCTTCTGGATTCATATGCAGCACACTCCATCGATCTGATATCAGAAGACATAGGTAATGATGTTTTAGTTTCTATAAAGTCAGGCACAGCTGATCACATCTTTTATCTATTGCACATCATGAGACATCGTACAAAGGCACGTTCCGATCAGGCATAGGTTGACTAGAACTACCACACACTTTTATTTCCTTAGAGAACTTACACCGATATAGACATGCATGTGTCCATTTATAGCATTAGAGAAGTATAATTGTTATATGACTAACCTGCACAAAAAGATAAATCAATAGAAGACCCTTGCATAAATAGAATGTCTAATAATCACAAATGTTTTTTTGGATAAAATTGTTTATTACTTGTCCATCGTTGATTCACTTGTAAATGTGTTAGAGATTAGTGGACTCAAAACTTTTATGACCTTCATCAAAGATCTAATGTGCAGCCCACGGCTTCATGCCTCTGTTTGCAGACCAATGTGGTTGTCAATGTACAATCGGATGTCATTCGTGCATCCAACTAAGCATCAAAGGATGAAACCATCTACCTTTGGCCAACTATTTTCAGAGTGCCAAAGTTTTGTGGTATGAGAAACTATTCGTTGAGGAATTATTCAAGCTGTCTGATCAGTCTTCTACAAAATTATTCATGGAAGGCAGTTCGGAGAGCGATTTTAAATATTGTCCTGCAGTAGAGCTATTTCAACGATTGCTATTGTGTTGAACAGTGGTGGGACTTGATTCTTCCTGATTTTCTATGTTTGATCTGGAGGTGCAGAAATGGCAAGAGAATGAATATTTCCTTTTAGCTGAGTGAAGAGTGCTTATAAGAGCTGCCTGCTGTTTCAAGGATTGGATTATGGTCCATGGTGATGCAGATACTTTTGTATCTCGCTCTCATAGTCAGTGCTCAGATGGAGAGCCTATCTTGTAATAGGATTCCTTGTTTATTGTTTCTTTCCTTCATCCTTATCAATTCTGTTAGCACATTTATCTTAACAGTTTGTTGGTTACCCTTCTTGTTTGATGTTCTCTCCCTGTTGTTATCTTATTGATAATTTGAGGTGATTTAAATTTTATTTCCATAATGCTATTCATGGGTGGGTTCATTTACCCATGCTATCAGTTAGACCTGGATCCACAGAAATCCCAGAAGGTTGCAGGACAAGGCTAATGATGTCTACAAAATATTAAGAATGCTACTTCTCCTATTTAGGAATGAAACTCTATGTATCTTCTAAGACTGACCTCTCCTGACCTCTCTTTGTGTAAGATCTTGAATTGGGCTCTTTCTTTCTTTTTTTTGGAGGCCTAAGATTGCCCAACATCAAGTCCCTTTTCCTTTTTGTTATCTACAGTTTAATCCTCTTGGCAAGGATGGTCCATTCTCATGTCACTTTCAAGAATCCAGCAGCCAAAATTGTTTAGGCATACCCTGGATTTTGCATCCCATCTGGATACAAAAGTTATGTACCATATAAGGCAGAACACTAGAAACAGGTCCTTGGAATGGAGGCTATTCTGCACGAGGCACAGAAGCATCTAAGCAAACAACTGTGAAAGGTCAAGCATGCAAAAATAATAATTGCATCATGTCTGATTGCAAACTAGAACTCAATTTGCAATAATATGCATTATTCAGCATTCCACTTCATGGTAACAAACATTGCAATCAACAACTGCTATGCAACTTTTGACGAAGTTCAGGCAAATGAAGAAATGGTCTTAATGCACCAGTATTACATACCAGTGGTCACCCAAGCGGTATATCCCTTGCCCCTCAAGAAGCAATAGACCGTGCTGGTTGTAATGGACCTCCTGGTCAAATTGTAAAGGTCAAACTTTAATATCTTAAACATCCTTAGCATAAACAATGTAAACAAAGCATCAAGATTCATTTTCAAAGGCACAAAATATCAGGATAATGTTGTAAATGAGGGTAAACCATGAGAATCCAATCTAATATTTAGATGTTCGACAAACCTTCACATTAAGGTATTCTCCAGGCTGAAAATCCATAATCTGCAGTAAGGACTCAAAAATAAGTAAAAACTCATTGATAAGGAAAGATAAGGATACCAAAAAAATGTTACATATTTAAAATTTGTAAATACTAAAGAAAATGAAATTTTAAATAAGGACAAGTATATTTATAGTTTGAATATTAATTTCCTTAGAACATTCCATATTTGACAGAATAAAGTTGTCTGCTTACACGAGATTAAGGTATCCAGCAGCAATAAGAAAGCTATTTATCTCATTGCCTAGCCTCCGGCAAGTGACTGTTACACATTTATATTATGAGCAGAAGCAGTAGGCACGCCTCACCCAAGAAGAATAACAGATCCAGAAAGCAGTCTATAAAAATAGAGCCAATCTGAATGACAGGAAAGATGATCATGCGGGACAGCACGGTGGACCGGAATAAAACACTGCAAAAAAAATTAGAACGGTAAAACGAACTAAAACAGAGCAAAACAAAAAGAACTTTATAGAATTTTAAACTTACTCCCTCATCTTTTTCCCTTTGGTTTTCATTATTTACAATGCATATATTTATAGAATTCTAAAGGCAACTTTATAGAATTCTATTTAAGATTTGACTCTCTCTCTGCAGCCCTGTTCTTGTAAAATACAAGAACAAAAAAGTAAGCATTCTTATATAAATAGCTTGACCAACAATCCTGGACAAATTCCCCATTACCACCTCACACAACGATCGTCGGATCAGATTGAATCAGCAGATTCCAGCCCATTTTTGAGAGAAAAATTGATCTGGAATTGGTCTGGATTGGTTGTTAAGAAGTCCCTAATACTGAAAAAAAACACAGAATATGGGCCTAGATGGGATTCCAATCCGATCTAGGCCCTTTGAGGACGTATTGGCCACCGTGGTGGTGCTGCAGTGGCGGCCTTGACCACCCACCAGGACCTGGTGAGGGGTTAAGTCACCGGATCTGAGGACTTATGGCCTTACCGGGTCCCAATGGACCTTATAAGGCCTCCTTTCCCGCCCTAAGAGCGCCACGGCGGCAGCAGCAGAGGACTCAATTCTGGTGACAAATCTCAGGAATCGGTCCAGAATTAGCCGATTTAACCGATTCCAGCCCAATTCGACCGATTTCGGTCAATTCCAGTGGGAGATCGGGGTTGGGTCGGTCCTCCAGGAAAATCAAATCAAGACCAACTGATCTGATCCCGGAATCGGACAATCGTGATCTGATCCTGACCAATTTTGCAATCAATAACCTCACACTATTGGAGTGAGATTTATGCACTTCAATTGGAAGGACTGGTCCTAAAATCTATCTAGTGCTGGCTAACACTATGCTTATTTAGATTCTTATCACTTAAAAGTACATGATTGCAGTGACGTATTTGCTGGGGCTATGTTCAAAAGTACTCTTGGGATATTTCTTTTTACATCCTTGCATCTAGGACAGCATGCAGTATCTCGAACAAAAAAGGAATTTGTATAAAAATAATCAGACCCAGAAGAACACACTAGAACAATCTGCATGTTAGTCAAGCACGTCAAGCCTACTCAATCCACACAATAGAATAATATACACGTAATCATCACGCCAAGCATGAACAAAAGCCACAATTATCTCTCCCGTAACTCACGTGGATATTGAAGTCATATTCAGCAGATGCAGGGAGCAGTTTTCTTAGCTGAAAGACCTGAAAGCAGATGACAAGATAGACAAATCACTTAAATGGCAATCAAGTAAAAAAAGGTATTTGCTTGGTGATGCAAGCACCACCATCAATCCCTAAGAAACAAGGATCTAAGAAATATATCCAGAAGAAAGTTTTAAAACACGAAAGAATCATACCTCTCCCGGAGTTTCAATAAGTGGTTGTTGGCCTGTAGATCCAACAATTTGTCCAGGAACACGATTGTCCACATTGATATACCTAAATGAAAAGCAGTAGCAGTAGCAGCTCCAATTATAAACCAGAAATCATAAGAAAACAAAAAATTAAAGCTAGTTTTCTGGGAGAACGTAGTCCTAGTAGAAAATAACCAAGCACAATGGGGTAATCCGGTAATATGACAAGGAGTAAATAAGTGTGGAATGCAATGCTACTGAAAGCCTGTATCACCCCATAGAGAGAAGGATACAATGAAATGAACTTCTGGAAACATCTTCCAAATTTGAAAGCCATAGGTATTAGTCAATTCTTTAATACAACATCATGGAGCCTTCCGTTGTCTAAATATGGCTTCACTTATCCATCTCAAGCACAGTCCTGTTCTGCATTACTCTATGGAAAAAGTTATTTCATGTTGCTGCCATACACCAGACGATCATTTTAGGGCAGTTTCCAGGGAAACATATGCGACAAAGTCTGTAGTGTACTGGCCACAGAAGGGCACTTGCTTTGACATGTTAATATCGATTGACAAAAGGAATTACATATATAACAATTTCAACCACAACCACCCAATTAAATGCAACTGTAAGGATTTATTTTGGTATCATGACAGTAAATTTACAAGATATCCTACATGATCCCAGAGATGACATAGAAAAAATAAATAAATGTGATATGAAGGTAAAGCTTAGAGTGAACACATTTCCAAAGGCAAGTGCAAACAGTATAAAAAACAGACATTATAAAATCAAAAGTTGGAGAAGAGAAGATAATAAGTAAGAGAAAGCAAGGAAAAATAACCTCCTTTCGAAGATCACCAGAGTTGCAGCTTCTTCAACATTTAGAGAATGATCCAAATTGGCAGGCAAATATGCATAGGAGTCAACCTATTTCCAGACCAAAGCTTAAGTTTTTTCCCAATGGAAACGACAAAGTTCAGTTAAAAGACAAGATGGAAAGAAACTTCACATAACACGTGAAAAGCACCGTCAAAACACTAATGCAGAAACATATATATGGTCTTGAAATTTTCTATATAACAGAAGGCTCAAGTCTTGTTCATGAAAAAGGTTCTAGGACTACCGTATAAAAAATTCCAGAATGCTTTCTAGAAGTGCTACACTAGTACAGCACAGTAGTAGTTTAGACCAGAGGATGTAGATTATTGAACATCTCTGAAAATCATAATGTCATGAGTTCAACCAAGGATCGTGGGATCATAATCGGTCATCGGATTGGTTTGATTCTGATGTAACCTCGAAATTTAACAAAAGATTAATTCTTTTGGTTTGGAAATTCGTTTTCCTTTTGAATTTGATTTGATTAGACCTTAGCATTGACTTTATAAGAAAATAGATGATATTTCGTAAAAGTACTAACTAGGGTCAAAAATTATATGTTGAGGTTGTTGGGTTCTTTGAAAATTGATTTTGACCTCTCCCCGTCGGATGGTGCGAAGATCCGACGTTGATTACATCGAGATTTCTCGAATACCCTTGATTAAGCGTCATAGCAATCCATTGGAACAGAAAATATGCATCCACAAAAATAAACATTCACACACATATGGACACAGGAAAACAGCCCCATGAGCTTGATAGAATGCAAGCACTTAATGTGTTTTGAATTTGACTTGGGTTGAATTGAATTGATCAAATTTGTTGGTTTGATTTTGATTTAAGTTGAATTTAGTTTGAGTTGAATTTAATTGGTTGAGTTTGAATTTGTTTGGATTTGTTTTGAATTTGGTGAATTTAATTTGGGCATGTGTTCAGTGAATTGTTTAATTTAATTTGAGTTGAATTTCACTTGGATTTAGTTAATTGAAATTGAATTTGACAGATTGCCTGACTTGGAATTTCTTTTAACAGATTTGTTCTCAACTCTGGTTTAATGTTCTGCATTAAGATTTAATGTTCTGCAATTTGTCGATCTTTCTGGTTTGGGAGTTCAGATTTTCTTACAGGTTTCTGGATTGCTTGAGCATCTTTTATTAATGTTGGCTTATGTCTTAATTAAGCTTAGGGTTAACCCATTTCATAATTTATGAACTGCCTGGCTCAAAGATGACCGAATTGGATGAGATTCAGTTTGTTTAAGGCCTAATTACAGAATTCTAATTGGGTTCGGAACTGGGTGGAGTTTGATTTTTTAATGGATGTTTTGACTTCTGATTTCTATTTCTGGGTTCTGCAGGTCGGCAGATTTCACACTTTGCTTTCAGATTTCTCGGACCTAACCTGAATTTCAGACTTCTTACAAATTCTGCACACTGCAGGCTCTCAAACTCTCGGTTCTTTGCAAAGTTCAGATTTTGATATTTAAATGGATTGAATTCAGATTTCAGATTTGCCTACAGACTACTGAAATTCGGACTTGAAATGGATTCTGCATTTTCGGACTTTGCAATGCACAGTTTTCAGATTTCGGACCCTGCAAAATTCAGTTTTCCTGATTTCTTCAAATCCCAAACTCCAGATTCCTGCATTTTCAGATTTCTGTTCAGATTTTTGAGACCCCAGATTTCTCACGGATCTTAGTTCTCTTGTTATATGTTTCAGATTTCAGAAAACGTGGAATTCAGGCTCTGAAACTCCCAAAATTCATATTTTTAAGCTCCAATTTTCAGATTTTTAGATTTTTCTGCACCAAAACAGACTTCTGCACCGAAACAGATTTTCAGATTCCATGCAGATTTCAGATTCTTAAACTCCACAGATTTAACAGGTTTCGGATTTAGCTCAGATTTTTGATTTTAATCTTTGGATTTTAGAGATGATTTTCAGATTTTCAGAGAATTCAATTCTGATCCTTCGGTTCTGATTTTGAGCCAGGCAGGTCCTTAGCAATTAACAGAATTTCAGATTTCTTAAATGTTTTGATTTCATATTTAATTTCAATTTTTAATGTGCTTGCATTCATTCAATCCGGCAAGGACTGTTTTCTCCCTGCATTGCTCATCGAATTCTTCATTGCTTGAAGTTCACAAGTCCTCCAGCTTTCTCTTTTTACAACAATTGTCACATCCCCTCAATTCGGGATCAGGTATATGTTGGTCTTGAGTGTAGTCTCCAGCCTATGATAGGCATCCGGAAATCCTGCTTTGCCTTTTCTTCAGAAATTTGAGCATAGTCCTGCCTTTGATAGGCACATGCAGTCTTCTCCCAACCGGTTCAAGGTTGAGCATACCCGGCTTTTAATGAGCTTGTGGGCACTCATCCCTTGGTTGGTCTTCCTCATTAGCCTATGATTTGGGCATATTGGCATGTTGATCATGCACAGCCTCTCCATGGCATAATGGGCAAAATAACTCCTCGTGAGGGACGGTAAGACATTGGGGTCTTTTAACTAGACCTTTGTATGCCCACCTTAAAGAGGGTCAGGAGGGGAGTTTAGAACCGGCCTCCTGGTTTCCCTTTGTTTTGAATTCTTTTAAGTTGGGCCGAGGCCATGAGGTGGGGGTTTAGAACCGGCCTTATGCTTGCCTCGGTTTGTTTAATTAATTAGATGCATTTTTTTTTATTTAATTTCCATCGAGGATATCTTTTAAGAAAAAAATTAACTTTTATTAAGCCTCCTTCGGACCCTTGCATCCAGGCCTGGGGGGGGGGGGGGGGGGCTGAAGCAGACTTCAAGCATTTTTTTTTGTGGAGAAACAGGACCTGTTTGAGGCCTGTCGGTTGAGCCAGGAGGGGCTGTTCGGTTTGGGTTTAAGTGGGCCAAAATGGGCCTGCACAAAGGGCTGTTTTGGAGACCAGGTTTGGGATCTGGATGTAAGCCAGAAGATGGGCTGATTATGGGCCTGTCTGGGATGTCCTTGATGGACTGGACATGGGCCTGGATTTGGGGTCCTGGTTTGGGCCGGACGGGGTCTGGTTTGGAGACCTGCAGCAGGGGCTTTGGTTGGACCGGAATGGGCCTGGCGAGGGCCTGGTTTTGGGGTCCTGGTTTTGGGGTCCTGTTTGGGGCTTTGGTTGGGCCGGAATGGGCCTGGCGAGGGCCTGGTTTTGGAGCTGGTTTTGGGGTCCTGGTTTGGGGCTTTGGTTGGACCGGAATGGGCCTGGCGAGGGCCTGGTTTTGGGGTCCTGATTTTGGGGTCCTGTTTGGGGCCTTGGAGATGGGCCGATCACAGACCTATGTGGGGTCTTTTAAGGGCCTGGTTTGGGTGGCTGCAGGTGACTGCGCATGGGCCTGAAAAGGGGGTCTCTTGGGCCTTGATCGGGGCTGAAACCAGGCTGAAAGAGGGACCTGTTTGTGGGTCTGCTCGAGGCATATTTGGGGGCTGGAAACGGGCCTGGAATGGGCAGAAAAGAAGCCCCTTGAGGGGGCTACATGGGCGCACCAAGCAGCCTTGTTTTTTTTTCTTCTTTTCTTCTTCTCCTTCCTTCTCCTGGCGGCAGCAGGTTGCAGGTGGGCAGGAGGAGAGCAGCAGCAGCAGCAGGAAAGGGGGGTACAGCAGGGTGGTAGCCTGTTGGAGCGCCAAGCTCCCTCCTCCTCTCTTCTTCTTCTTCTCTTCTTCCCTTTCCTGGTCGCAGGCGGCAGGTGGCAGCCAGGAGACCAGCAGCCTGTCGGCCTCCAAAGACCTCCCCTCTTTTGCTGGTGCGCACCCCTCTTTTTATAGAGGCTGGAGAGGAGGTGAGGAGCCAGCAGAGGGGCTGAATGGGCCTGGGTTGGTGCGCAGGTGGCAGCAGGAGACAACTTTACAGGAGGTGGCAGGTGCCGAGTTTTTCTCCCCCCCATGCAAGGCTGGATTGGCTGCATGGGGCGGCTGGGGGCTGGGGTGACAGGTGGCAGCAGGATGGGGGTGGTGCGCAGCTTTTTCTCCCCCCCCCCCCATGAAGGGCTGGATTGTCTGCATGGGGGGCTGGCAGCTGGGGTGACAAGTGGCAGCAGGATGGGGGTGGTGCGCAGCTTTTTCTCCCCCCCCATGAAGGGCTGGATTGGCTGCATGGGGGGCTGGCAGCTGGGGTGACAGGTGGTGCACAGGGGGGGTGCTGATGTGGCAGGTGGGCCAGTGTGGCCTGCTCACACTAGGGCTGCAGGTGGGCCTTGGAGATGGGCTGCGCATGGGCCTGTTTACATAGGCCAATTGGGCCAGCTGGAGGCTGCGGCCCATGCTCTCTGGTGGGCTGTGCAGGACCTGGAGGTGGGCTGCCAATTGGGCCCAAATACTGGCTGAATTGTGGGCTGTGCACCTTACACTTAAGCCCATTTTTTCTTTGGCCCAATCTTCTTTTTTTTTTTGAGAAAAAACCAGACGCCAACAAATGCCCCCCACGGGTGATTCTCTGCAGACGGGGAGTCGCCGGAACTGCCCGTGCAAAATTTTAGTTGTAACCCCTTCTTTTCTTCAATCACCGCTGTACCGATTGAAAATTGTGGAATCGTTTGTGTATGATTTTTCTTTCTCGTCACTTGCTTGCCGCTTTATGACGAAATTTTTTGAATTGTTCAACCGTATTCCCTTTCCGTCATTTGTTTGTCGTTTCGATTGTAAAATTCTTCGAATCGTGCTTGGGTGAATACAATAACCATTTCCTTTATTGGTTGGACACCTTTGGACCGAGAAGGGCTTGGGCCCTCTCGTTTTCGCTCCGTTGAAAGCCTTCTATACGTCGGGCTCTTTGCCTTTGCCTCGCTATTTCGTTGTGCCGATATCTCTCCAGTCCAATCAGAACTTCTTTCTTTTTCTTTCCTTGTTTTGTTTTGTTTTTGTTTTGTCTTTCTTTTTTTTTTACTGATCCGACCGCCCTTTTCGGGTTTTCACCCGGACCAGCCCCCCTTTGCTTTTTGCCTACATGCCTCCAAAGAGGTTTTCATGTAGCAGAGTTTGTCGATTTCGCCTAGAGCGCATTTTCGGTGTTTTCACTCTAGCCAGTTTTCTTGACATTTTTACTCTCAACCGATCAACGAGATGAGATCGGCCGAGTCCGTCGGCATCTCCATTTTTAGCCCACTCTCTTCTCTCTCTCTTTTTTTCTTTTTTTTTTTTTTTTGTAGGAATTAAGGCTTCCTCAAGCCATGAAGTTATTTTCGGTGAGGAATTAAGGCTTCCCCGTCATAATAGCTTTGGTGGCTTGTGCGGTGGATTTGTAGACTTGCGAGTACGAAGAAGTCACACTTGGTCTATTGGGTATGAATTTTGTGGTACGATGCCAAAAAGGGATGATGGCGATGCCGAAGGAATACGTTGATGCCAAGAGAATATGGTTTCGCGATGGCTTAATGCCGAATGTGTGGTGGTGGCTTGATGCCGAAAAGTGAGATGGTGGCTTGGTGCCATTGGTCACGTGGTGGCTTAATGCCGTAAAATAGTGTGTTGTGGCTTGACGCCCAAAATGATTTGGTGGCTTGATGCCAAAAAAGGGTGTTGTGCGTGGAATGACTCTATGCCGAATCGCGATGGCTTGATGCCGAAAGATACTGACTTAATGTCAAAAGATTATCACTTGATGCCAAAAGGACATGGCGGCTGATGCGAATGTAGTGGCTTGGTGCCAAAAGACGTACGATGGCTTGGTGCCAAGAGAGGTATGATGGCTTGGTGCCAAAAGAGGGTATGATGGCTTGGTCAAAAGAAAGAATATTATGGCTTGATGCCAAGAGGAGGTGATGGCTTAATGCCGTGTGTGGTGGCTTGATGCCGAAAAATACGGCATGGAATGGCTTGATGCCGAGATGGTATGATGGCTTGATGCCGAAGAGAATGGATTGGCTTAATGCCCAAAAGAGATGGAATGGCTTAATGCGCTGGTTACTGTGGCTTGGCGGAAAATACGGTATTGGAATGGCTTGATGCGAAAGGAGTTCGCGCCTTGATGCCGCGACGGGGTATTGTGGCTCGATGCCAACATGATTTCGATGGCTTGACGAAAGGGTGTGTCAGGTACGGATCGACTCCATACCGAACGCGATGGCTTGATGCCGAAAGATACAAATTAACGTCAAAACAAGATCATGGCTTGATGCCAAAAGGACATGACGGCTTGATGCCGAATGTAGTGTCATGTCAAAGAAGATGTATGATGGCTTGGTGCCAAAAAAGAGATGATGGCTTAATGCCGAATATGGTGGCTTGATGCCGAAAAGTGACAAGATGGCTTAATGCCACCGAATTTAAAGACTTGCGAATGCGAAGGAGTCGCATTCGGTCCAAAAGATGAAATGTGATGGGATGGCCGCCGTTGTAGAGTCATGATTACATGCAAGTATGAAATGATCATACTTGGCCCGTGAAATATGAATTTAGTGGTAAAACCCAAACTTAAAGGCTCAAGGCTCAAATGTTGCCGGTGGGATTTGGGACACGAGAATGGTTCCATGTCCACTTGGTGGCATAGGATCCAACAACATTTAGACTAAAAAGGCCATGGTGGTATGGGATTTATGAAAACCATATAGACCGAGGGTCATATTGGTATAGTAATTGACAATCATGTAGACCTTGGCCGGTCGACATGACATAAGAACTGGGGACCATGTAGACCGGAAGTGGCCATGATGGTATGGAGATTTGAAAACCATATAGACTGGAGAGGCCATGATGGTGTGAATGTTTGAACACCGTATAGACCTGGAGGGCTACGATGGTATGAATTTATGAAAAATCATGTAGACCTGGGTCATAATGGTACGAAATCGTTTGAAGCCATGTGGACATACAAGTCACGATGGCATGAAATTTCGAACTTTGAATTTCCGCAGTTTCCTCTTTTTTTCTCTTTTTTTTTTCAAACTAACTTGATCGCTTCCGAAAGGTTTTCACCCAAGCTAGTCCCCTTTTTCTTTTGCCTCGTACGCCCTCGTTATGGTTTTCATACAAATAGGTGATCCATTTTGCTCGAGGTGCCCCTATCGGGTCATCACCTCACTGGATTTTTTCCTTTCTTTTTTTTGTTTGACATATTTTGCCCTCGGTCCATTAACGGTGTAACTAACCAAGTCTGTCGAGTATTTCATTTTTCTTTCTTTCTTTTTTTTTCTTCTTCTTTTTTTCACAAGGGAAGCCGTATGAACTTCGGTCATGCTCCAACAGAGTGACACAAGGTGGACACCTCTGCCTCCCGACCTTCTTGTGCGCATCTTCTTTGGTTGTTGAAATTTGAGGCGCGACAAACACGAACCAACACGTTGCCTTGTGTCCTCGCATACATTATGTCTTTCTTGAGGTGGTTTAAGTGAGGGCAACCGCTCCCCCGCCGACCTCCCAGAGACCTCCTTTTCGATCAACGAACAAGCTTGCTCGAGATTGCATGTCCTCAATTTCTAGAGATTTCTTTTTCTCGAGAGCCGTATAGTATCAATCGAGAATTCATTTTCTCTCATTGTCTTGAGTTGAAAGTATCTCCTCCATTCATCCCTTCTTCTTCTTCTTTTTTTTTCCTTCTTTTTTTTTTTGAAATTTTTTTGGAGTCTACACAGAGAAACCGCACGGCGGGTCATAGGAATATCGGGGGCCTTGGATGGCTTGTACGCGGGCATAGGCATGTCAAAAACATTATAGTGAGTTGGGGATTTAGGTACATGTCGAGAGGCCATGGAGGGGTTTTTGTTTCGTTTGTTTTTTTTTGTATACGGGCATGTCGAAGGCCGCGGAGATTGTTTCTTTTGTGATATGCGAGGGCACACGAGCGTTTTTTGGGCATATTCGGGGGTAGGTTAATGGCCTACTTTGGGATTGAATCAAGGGTTGCGAGGGTCGTCCTAGCTGGACTCTTCATTCCCTCGACTCAATGTGGCGGGTGTCGGATTTCTTCCTTGCCCAAGCTTTACGCTGTGGTGGACTAATGGTCGGCCCTAGCATGTTGACATGCTCGCCAAAAGGCACGATCGGGTCGGGCTGTTGATCGCCAAGACCACGATTTCGAAATGTTGAGTCCGAGGGTTGGTCCCCAACCGAATTGTAGCCTCGGGAGCCGTTGTCCACCGATATGCTACCTTGAAGGGTGGAGGGTTGCTCCCTCATCCCGATACCGGACCGACTTCGTGTAGTCTCCCGTCGAGACAATGATTTCTTCTTTGTCTCCTTTCGTAGTTAGCGCGATTGACGATTTTCTCGGGGCTTTCGGTGCAGAGGTTGGTCCTCTCGCCCCCTCGTTTCCTTTTTAGGTGGAGAGTTCACTCTCACATCCGGCTGGTATGACATGGCTTGGGCATGCCACCGGCCGGACGAGTAGCTCGAATCGAGAAACTACTCGATTTTTTCGATGCGTAATGGGCCGAGAATTGCTTTCTCTCCCGAGCATAATCTTATCAGTGATGCCATACGGACATCATTCAGCTGAGGGCATAAGATTTGTTCTCGAGCCCAAGTGCTATCAGCGACATCCGCATCCATTCACCAGACAGAGGATCGATTCCTCACCCGCAAGCAAGAATTAGGATCGGACCATTGGCCGGTCATTAGTCGAGAGAAATGGCGAAAGGCCGGTCTCTTCCGTAACATCCTAGGTCGCCGATCGACCGGTTCCTTCCAACCGAAGAATGTAGGTCGATCCCTTGCTTCACGACGGGTGGGCGTTCGGCCGATCCTCGGCCCCGAGTTGTACCCAGGGTGGCTTGGAGGCTTGCCCCACCAGCTGGGTGACGTTGTGGGTTGACCAGCAAACCAACCAATATCTGATGCATACCGAGTGACGGATTGATTCTGAACCCGAGTATGAAAAGGCACCACATCTGGGTCATTTTGCTGTGGCCATAGGATTTGTTCCAGGACCATGGAATATCTTGGAGTTGTACCGAGAATCCGGGCGATTTTTTTGCAATCGGCAAGCATAGGATTGATTCCTAGCTCATTGACCCGTCTTAGTGGACGGAACCGTCGATCGGTTGTCTTGCTTCGAAATGATGAGTCGAGGTTAATCCCTCACCCGAAAGATGTCATTCGGGGCGGAATCGTTGATCGGCTGCCCCGTTTCGTTACGAGTCAAGGGTTGGTCCCTCACTCGAGAGACAAGATGGTTGGCCGTTGCTCGGCCATATTTCTTGATTTTCGGACAAGAGACTGATCCTTCTATCCATTAGCCTGGGACCATTGCGAAGGTCGAAATGAATTGACGGGTGAAAGATTTCTTCTTTCCCCGCGGTGTTGCGTTAACGTTGGCAAAGGGCCGGACAACATCCTTATTCTTTTCATCCAATCGGCCGCAGTGGCGTAAACGATTGGTTAGATGTTGGTCGGTGAGCTCCAACTTCATCCGCCTCAAGCATAATAGAGAGGAGCCATATCCGGCAAGTTTTGATTTGGTCATCAGATTTCGTCTCCAGACCAAAGGATATTTTCGAGTTACACCAATATCCGGCGCATTTTCAATTGGTGAGCTTAGGGATGGATTCCCAGCCCCATCAAGCGCATATTGGGGAACAGGACCGTTGATCGGTCATCCCCGTCGAACCGGCAAGTTGAAGGTAGTATGTGGGGACGGCACCGTCGATCGGTTAGCCCCGTTTCGAACTACGGGGCCGAGGGTCGATCCTCACCCGAGCCATAGCTTGGTGGGCCGTTGATCGGCCGACCATTGTCGATTCGGGAGAAGAGGCATGTTCCCTCTCTCCAGGAGTAGTTGGGGCCCCTGGTTGGTCAGGCTTACCTTGACAGGTGCAAGATTTCTTCTTTCGCCGAGCGGGCCTTGCCGCAGTGTTGGTGGAAGGTTGGGGAGTAGCCTTGTCCCCTTTTTCTCTAACCGGAGCCGGAGCGGCATGACGGTTAAATCGAAAATGTTAGAACTTGTACCTAGCTTTCTCCACGAGGTGGAGGATTGCTTCCTCCCTCATTATTTTCGATAACGTATGGGATCTATCCTTGGCCTATGTTGCGGTGCGCACAAGTACCGCCCTGCCCAAATATAAAATTCGAATTTTTTTTTCCTTGAGTCTGGTGAGCCTTCCATCAAGTCGACCGGTATGGGCACTTGATTTCTAATTTCGCCCAAAATTTTCTCGTCTCGGTGAGAGTTGGTTGACCACGACGACGAGCAGACAAAGGATTGATTCCTCGGTCCGAGGGGCATAAATTAACCAAGCCATTGGTCGGGCTCCGACTCGTCGAGGTGTCGAGTGAAGATTGGACCCTTCGCCCGACCAATATCATCACGGACCGTTGATCGGCTCGCCATCCTCGGGATCGAGGAGCGCAGGGCTGCCCCCTCATCTTGGTGGTAGTGGTTCAAGTTGACTTGTTAAATTAACGTGACATGTATAAACGAGCTCTCGCCCCCTACCGGATAGATGACATGAAGATCCTAACCAGCGGTCGAGGGAATGGCTACTGCATACCGGGTGGTGGATTGATTCCGCACCCAAGTAGAGTGCGATGATGCCTTGCATATGTAAGTTTTAATGTGAGCATCGGATTTATTCCTAGCCCGAGGGATATCTTGGAGTTGTGCCACTAACTAAACAGCTGGGCCAGCGAGACAAGTGCGAGATTAGTTCCCAAACTCGAAGAGGAGTACGAGAAGCCTCGAACCGCCGGTCAATCATGCTTGGTCGAGAATCGAGATCGTGGGCCGAGGGCTGGTCCCTCACCCGAGCAAGCAATACGTTGGGCTTGCTTGGCCCAAGTTGTCAATTTTCGGATCGAGGGCTGATCCCTCACATGACTTTGATGTTGTTTGTCAGCTGGGCAGCCACAATGCATAGCATCTCGGGATTAAGCCCATGATTGATAGCTCCTCGCATTTCGCAGTAGAAGATTGACTCTACTTGATTAGCCACCGTAAAGACTTCATGTCATGGAGTGAGGATTGGATTCCCTACGGAAATGGCATTCACGTAGCATAAGCGCCGTTGACAGGCTCCCCATTGTATGTTGTGGACGAAGGCCACTAATGGCGATTGCGGACCGAGGGTTGTTCCCTTCGCGATTTTGCGTGGGCCATTGACCAAGAAACTATGGTAATCCCTTGGATCCGAGGGTTAATCCCTCCTCGAACAACTTTGGCATATGCCGTTGATCAAGGGCAACCATCGATGATTTCGTTTCCTTGGGTGTAGAATTTGTTCCTTACCCAAAGTGGCATTTCGAGGTTGAAATGAAGCCACATTATTTTTCCCGAGTCAAGGGTTACTCCCTTACCCGCCTGAAATACCCTGATTTCGAGCCCTCAATTTAACCAAACCATAGTGAATTGCGAGATGGCACCCTACGAAATGCGGGCCACCAACCAATCTCAACATCTTTCTCTCATGCGACGGATTTGTTCCCTACCCAGTAGTATTCGTTTCGGAGTCAAACCGATATTCGGTTGGCCAAAATGTGTTTCTAGTTCGGAACATGTGATCGATTCCTCGTTCCGAATACGCTCGAGCCTCTGGTAGGTCCACCCATGGTAGGTTCATGCATCGAGTATTGATTCCTTCTTGATTTGTCATTTGGCATGGTCATTGCTTGACTCGTACATGACTTTTGGGTGAATGATTTGTTCCTTGCACCCATTTGATTGACGGAGTTCATCCGGATTTAGGGATTCATTCCCCGCCGAATGATGATATCACTAACTTGAGTTTGAGAGATTTCTTTGCCAGTTGGCCAGCAATGAATCTCACGAATTAAGAATATGTCTTTGGCATGGCCATTGCTTGACCGGATATGACTTTTGGGTGAAGAATTTATTCCTTGCCCCCATTTGATTGACGGAGTTCATCCGGATTTAGGGATTTATTCACTGCCGATTGCCGAATGACGACATCACCAGCTTGAGTTTGAGAGATTTCTTCGCGCCTGGCTTGTAATGAATCTCACGAATTAAGAATATGTCTTTGGCATGGCTATTGCTTGACCGGATATGACTTTTGGGTGAAGAATTTATTCCTTGCCCCCGTTTGGTTGATAGTAGTTCTTCGGACCAAGGGATTTGTTCCCCGCCGAACGACATCTTCGCCGCCCTGAGTCCGAGAGCTTCTTGGCCGGTCGGCCAGCCGATCTATACATATTTTTTATTTCCAGTGGTCAACCTCCTCTTGTTGTGGTTGCCCGGCCACGCACTTGTCGCAGGAATTAGACTTGCCTTGGCATTGTCCTCCCGTTACCTTCGGTCGTTGCTATGAAAGACCGACCCCGGTATATAGTTGATGGTCTCGAGACGGCATGTTTGGTGCCTCTTTGACTTCTCGAGGGCTGGTGGTGATAGAGTCCATGACCACCGCCCCCGAGTTGTTGCTGGAAAGCTTCCTCGGTGAGCTCTTTGGAAAAAATGATCAAGTTGTTTGACCCTTAAATATTCTCGTGTTGGATGAACTCCGAGACAGCTCGAGATGTTTGCAACATCGGGACGAAATCTTTATGGCGGGATCATTGGACCCCACCGGGTCTCATCCTTTTCGACATTTTCGCTCCTCTCGCACAAAAGGAAAGAAGCATGTGTTAGATATATGGCATTTGGGATGCATGTTTTCTTGAATTGCTATGACGAAGAGATGAAGGGAAGGAGAGCTCCCACCGGGCGTGCCATTTGATGTAACCTCGAAATTTAACAAAAGATTAATTCTTTTGGTTTGGAAATTCGTTTTCCTTTTGAATTTGATTTGATTAGACCTTAGCATTGACTTTATAAGAAAATAGATGATATTTCATAAAAGTACTAACTAGGGTCAAAAATTATATGTTGAGGTTGTTGGGTTCTTTGAAAATTGATTTTGACCTCTCCCCGTCGGATGGTGCGAAGATCCGACGTTGATTACATCGAGATTTCTTGAATACCCTTGATTAAGCGTCATAGCAATCCATTGGAATGTAAAATATGCGATCCACAAAAATAAACATTCACACACATGGACACAGGTGAAAACAGCCCCATGAGCTTGATAGAATGCAAGCACTTAATGTGTTTTGAATTTGACTTGGGTTGAATTGAATTGATCAAATTTGTTGGTTTGATTTTGATTTAAGTTGAATTTAGTTTGAGTTGAATTTAATTGGTTGAGTTTGAATTTGTTTGGATTTGTTTTGAATTTGGTGAATTTAATTTGGGCATGTGTTCAGTGAATTGTTTAATTTAATTTGAGTTGAATTTCACTTGGATTTAGTTAATTGAAATTGAATTTGACAGATTGCCTGACTTGGAATTTCTTTTAACAGATTTGTTCTCAACTCTGGTTTAATGTTCTGCATTAAGATTTAATGTTCTGCAATTTGTCGATCTTTCTGGTTTGGGAGTTCAGATTTTCTTACAGGTTTCTGGTTTGCTTGAGCATCTTTTATTAATGTTGGCTTATGTCTTCACTAAGCTTAGGGTTAACCCATTTCATAATTTATGAACTGCCTGGCTCAAAGATGACCGAATTGGATGAGATTCAGTTTGTTTAAGGCCTAATTACAGAATTCTAATTGGGTTCGGAACTGGGTGGAGTTTGATTTTTTAATGGATGTTTTGACTTCTGATTTCTATTTCTGGGTTCTGCAGGCTCGGCAGATTTCACACTTTGCTTTCAGATTTCTCGGACCTAACCTGAATTTCAGACTTCTTACAAATTCTGCACACTGCAGGCTCTCAAACTCTCGGTTCTTTGCAAAGTTCAGATTTTGATATTTAAATGGATTGAATTCAGATTTCAGATTTGCCTACAGACTACTGAAATTCGGACTTGAAATGGATTCTGCATTTTCGGACTTTGCAATGCACAGTTTTCAGATTTCGGACCCTGCAAAATTCAGTTTTCCTGATTTCTTCAAATCCCAAACTCCATATTCCTGCATTTTCAGATTTCTGTTCAGATTTTTGAGACCCCAGATTTCTCACGGATCTTAGTTCTCTTGTTATATGTTTCAGATTTCAGAAAACGTGGAATTCAGGCTCTGAAACTCCCAAAATTCATATTTTTAAGCTCCAATTTTCAGATTTTTAGATTTTTCTGCACCAAAACAGACTTCTGCACCGAAACAGATTTTCAGATTCCATGCAGATTTCAGATTCTTAAACTCCACAGATTTAACAGGTTTCCTGATTTAGCTCAGATTTTTGATTTTAATCTTTGGATTTTAGAGATGATTTTCAGATTTTCAGAGAATTCAATTCTTGATCCTTCGGTTCTGATTTTGAGCCAGGCAGGTCCTTAGCAATTAACAGAATTTCAGATTTCTTAAATGTTTTGATTTCATATTTAATTTCAATTTTTAATGTGCTTGCATTCATTCAATCCGGCAAGGACTGTTTTCTCCCTGCATTGCTCATCGAATTCTTCATTGCTTGAAGTTCACAAGTCCTCCAGCTTTCTCTTTTTACAACAATTGTCACATCCCCTCAATTCGGGATCAGGTATATGTTGGTCTTGAGTGTAGTCTCCAGCCTATGATAGGCATCCGGAAATCCTGCTTTGCCTTTTCAGAAATTTGAGCATAGTCCTGCCTTTGATAGGCACATGCAGTCTTCTCCCAACCGGTTCAAGGTTGAGCATACCCGGCTTTTAATGAGCTTGTGGGCACTCATCCCTTGGTTGGTCTTCCTCATTAGCCTATGATTTGGGCATATTGGCATGTTGATCATGCACAGCCTCTCCATGGCATAATGGGCAAAATAACTCCCTCGTGAGGGACGGTAAGACATTGGGGTCTTTTAACTAGACCTTTGTATGCCCACCTTAAAGAGGGTCGAGGGAGGTGGGTTTAGAACCGGCCTCCTGGTTTCCCTTTGTTTTGAATTCTTTTAAGTTGAGCCGAGGCCATGAGGTGGGTTTAGAACCGGCCTTATGCTTGCCTCGGTTTGTTTAATTAATTAGATGCATTTTTTTTTATTTAATTTCCATCGAGGATATCTTTTAAGAAAAAAATTAACTTTTATTAAGCCTCCTTCGGACCCTTGCATCCAGGCCTGGGGGGGGGGGCTGAAGCAGACTTCAAGCATTTTTTTGTGGAGAAACAGGACCTGTTTGAGGCCTGTCGGTTGAGCCAGGAGGGGCTGTTCGGTTTGGGTTTAAGTGGGCCAAAATGGGCCTGCACAAAGGGCTGTTTTGGAGACCAGGTTTGGGATCTGGATGTAAGCCAGAAGATGGGCTGAGTCTGGGATGTCCTTGATGGACTGGACATGGGCCTGGATTTGGGGTCCTGGTTTGGGCCGGACGGGGTCTGGTTTGGAGACCTGCAGCAGGGGCTTTGGTTGGACCGGAATGGGCCTGGCGAGGGCCTGGTTTTGGGGTCCTGGTTTTGGGGTCCTGTTTGGGGCTTTGGTTGGGCCGGAATGGGCCTGGCGAGGGCCTGGTTTTGGAGCTGGTTTTGGGGTCCTGGTTTGGGGCTTTGGTTGGACCGGAATGGGCCTGGCGAGGGCCTGGTTTTGGGGTCCTGGTTTTGGGGTCCTGTTTGGGGCCTTGGAGATGGGCCGATCACAGACCTATGTGGGGTCTTTTAAGGGCCTGGTTTGGGTGGCTGCAGGTGACCGAAGATGGGCCAGCAAAGGGGGTCTTTTGGGCCTTGATCGGGGCTGAAACCAGGCTGAAAGAGGGACCTGTTTGTGGGTCTGCTCGAGGCATATTTGGGGCTGGAAACGGGCCTGGAATGGGCAGAAAAGAAGCCCCTTGAGGGGGCTACATGGGCGCACCAAGCAGCCTTGTTTTTTTTTTTTTCTTCTTTTCTTCTTCTCCTTCCTTCTCCTGGCGGCAGCAGGTTGCAGGTGGGCAGGAGGAGAGCAGCAGCAGCAGCAGGAAAGGGGGTACAGCAGGGTGGTAGCCTGTTGGAGCGCCTGCTCCCTCCTCCTCTCTTCTTCTTCTCTTCTTCCCTTTCCTGGTCGCAGGCAGCAGGTGGCAGCCAGGAGACCAGCAGCCTGTCGGCCTCCAAAGACCTCTCTTTTTGCTGGTGCGCACCCCTCTTTTTATAGAGGCTGGAGAGGAGGTGAGGAGCCAGCAGAGGGGCTGAATGGGCCTGGGTTGGTGCGCAGGTGGCAGCAGGAGACAGCTTTGCAGCAGGTGGCAGGTGCCCAGCTTTTTTCTCCCCCCCATGCAAGGCTGGATTGGCTGCATGGGGCGGCTGGGGGCTGGGGTGACAGGTGGCAGCAGGATCGGCTGGGGGCTGGGGTGACAAGTGGCGGCAGGGTGGGGGTGGTCCCCAGCTTTTTCTCCCCCCCATGAAGGGCTGGATTGGCTGCATGGGGGGCTGGCAGCTGGGGTGACAGGTGGTGCACAGGGGGGGTGCTGATGTGGCAGGTGGGCCAGTGTGGCCTGCTCACACTAGGGCTGCAGGTGGGCCTTGGAGATGGGCAGCGCATGGGCCTGTTTACATAGGCCAATTGGGCCAGCTGGAGGCTGCGGCCCATGCTCTCTGGTGGGCTGTGCAGGGCCTGGAGGTGGGCTGCCAATTGGGCCCAAATACTGGCTGAATTGTGGGCTGTGCACCTTACACTTAAGCCCATTTTTTCTTTGGCCCAATCTTCTTTTTTTTTTTGAGAAAAAACCAGACGCCAACAGATTCCAATTTCCAACCGATCCATCGAAAGAAAAATTGATCTAGATCAATCCTTAAAAAGACCCTAAAACACAAAAAAAGAATACAAAACAAAGAGCTTGATTGGATTCTGATCCGATCTAGCTCATTTTGGGACGATTTTGGGCTCAAAAGAGGTCTGTCGGGCCCGGTAAAGCCGGGGTCCCTTAACATATCGGGTCCAATGGACCCTATATGTTTTAAAGATGGGATCTGGTGACTTGTGGCTACTAGGTCTCAATGGACCCGGTAGCCGCGTATGTCAGGGAAGAGGGCCCCTGCAGCGGTCTTTGGGTCGATTCTGGCAAGGAATCGCCGAAATTGATCCAGAATTGACCGAATCAGTCGATTCTGGCACTAATTCTATCCAAAAACACCAACCCTAACCAATCTTTTATCCGAATTGGTAGTTCAGCCGAGAATCAAATCAGTCATGGCTGACCCGATCCGGATCAGCCAATTTTGCAATCTGAGTTCAACGGACTAGAGACAACTGTACTTTATTTAGCAAGGAAGGTCGTGGGTCGAGAACAGGTGGCCCGGCCCAAACCCAATAATATTAAAAAAATCATAAAATTTGCAAAAAAATCTAAAAGGATAAAGAATATGATTGGAAAAATTTTAATTAATTTCAATTCAAATCTTACGTATTGTTGATCTTCTACATAATGAGTATATTCTTCCCAAGCATATATAATCATATCACTCTGCACTTCCATTTACAATCACTTTATGATAAGATTTCCAAGATCCACCATAATTGTCCTAGATGGACTACATGGAAGTGTACGATGACAATCCATAAGTAGGTTGAGTCATATCATAACCCTCTAGGTAATAAATGAGAAATCAAGAGTCTTGAAATAACTTAATCTCGTACGAAATGAATCGAAAAATAAAAAATGTTGAAGTGTTTTAGAGAGAGAAAGTACACTCTGAGCAGCTTTTAGAGTGAGAATATATGAGAAATTGAGTGAGGAGATGTAAGAGTGATAGATGGCCCCTTGGGAGTTTTATATAGGCCCCCAAGGTGCCTTGGGTGCCTTTAAAAGGCCCCCCTAACTGTTGGTAACCCAATTGGGCTAGATCCCGACCAAGCCACGGGGTTGGGCGACCCTACTCCCGGTTGTGTGACCTGGCCTCAGATCCTACGTGGGTTGGGGGCTCGGGGTCAAGACTAGGCTGGTCGGCTGCAAAATTGACATAGGTCAGGGACCCGAATGGTGACCCAGGCCTGACTTGATGTTCTATATTCTTTACAATCCATTATTTTCCATGGTAGACAACATAAATAAAAGATGTTACTAATGACACTCATATTGCAAAGAAGTGAGGCAACATAGATGTGTTTCCAGTGCATTGTCAACTCAACTCATAAATTAGTTGGGGTCGGCCATATAGATTCTCTTTCTCCACTTACATAAGTCTTGAATTATTTTTTAAAAAATATTTAAATCATTTAAATCATATTGAATTATCATTCTCTAACTTTTTTATATATATTATTTTGCTTTTTTTACTTTTTTAACTGGAGTTTTCTTAGATGTACGTTTATCATGCCCGAATCATCTCAATCTCTCTTTTTTCAACTTGTCTACATTTGTTGCAGTTCTCACATTTTCTCTAAAATATTTATTTGTTAATCCATCTAGTATAATATGACCACTCATCCATCTTAACATTTTCATTTCAATAACACTTATTTTATAGGTATATTTTGCTATTATTATCCAACATTCACTATCATACAACATTGCAAGTCTTATAATTGTACGATAAAATTTTCCTTTCAGCTTTAGTACAATTTACGATCATACAATATTCATGTAGCTAATCTTTAATTTATTCAATCTATATTAATTCTGTGGTTAACATCGTTATCACATCTTTTTGAATAATTGATATGAGATACTAAAATTGAGTACTTGAAGATAATCTTACCCCATCCAAACTAAATCCTCACTTTCTTCCATTTGATTTTGTATTAAACTTACAATGTATATATTCTGTCTTAGTACTATTTATTTTGAAACACTTGGTCTCAAATATTTCTCCACATAGCTAGTTTCCTAGTCACCCTTTTTTGTGTTTTACCTATGATCTATCAATATGATATAATCTGCAAACATTGTACACTATGGTATATCCTCTTATATAGACTTTGTTAGTTTATCCATAACTAATGCAAAATAGTAAGGACTTATTACAGTCCCTTGACGTAAACCATTTGAAATAGGAAAATCCTTTACTTCTCTACTCATTGTACATACACTAGTAGTTGCTCAATCATCCATATCTTGTGTTACTTGTATATACCTAACATATATATTTCACTCCAACACACACCATAAAACATCTTTAGAACTCTATTATAAGTGCTTTCTAAATAAATAAACACCATATGTAAATCTTTCTTCATATCTCAATATTTCTCTATCAAGTTTCTAATAATAAAAATAGCTTTAGTTGTAAATCAGCCACGCATAAATCTAAATTAATTAGCTGAAATATATGTACAATAGCTTAATTGTCACTTAATAACTCTTTCCCATAATTTAATAATATGACTTACGACCTTGATCTCTCTATAAGTTGCACAATTTTGAATCTCTTTTTTTTCCTTAAATAGGTATGATGATGTTTTTCTTCATTTCTTTAGTATTTACCTAGAGATTAAGATTTTGTTAAAAAGTCGAATTAGCCATTCCACCCTTCAATATTCCAAGTACTTCCATATTTCAACAAGGATGCCAATCATGCCATATAGACCATATGCCTTGTTTTCATTCTCTATACATTTTCTTTAACTTCCGAAATTTAATTTTCCTAATATAATTCAAATTAAACTTCATTACATTATCTATCTTCTATGCTTTTAACAAAGTTGCCATTAAAAAGAGTATCAAAATAACTTTTTGATCTTCTTTAATGTCATCTTTGATTAGAGCATTTCCTTCTTTATCCACACATCTAACTTGATTAAGATATTGACACCTTATATCTCTCAATCTTGCTTATCTATAAATATCTTTTTCACATTACTTAATTCTAAATTTATTAAATATATAATTAAAAGCTTCATCTCTTGATCATCTAATAATCTTTTTTCCTTTCTATTTCGCTATCTTATACTATTTATAAGTTTCTTTGTTATCACACTTAAACAATCTTTTATATTAATCTCTCTTATTCTTTATCACATTTTGCACTTCTTCATTCCATCACCAAGTTTCCTTTTCAAGTGGACTATGTCATTTAAACTATTCAAGTACTTTTTTAACAATTTCTCTAATCCTTTATAGTCATATTCATCCACATAACATTAGCTTCTATGTCTAAAGTCCAATCATTTATCTTAAGAAATTCATTCTTAAATATGTGTTGTTTCATATAATTTAATTCCTACTATATTATTTTAGAGAAAATCTTTCTTTTAAAGACGTTTGTTTGCCTTATCTGAACATCTAAAATCACTAACTTATGTTGACTAAAACTTCACTAGAAATAACATTCCAATCCTTACAAAGAGCACAATTAGTCTTTCTTGTATGAATAATATTGATTTGGATTTTATTTTGTCTACTTTAAAATATTATTAAGTGAGATTCATTTTTAATAAAATGAGTATTTGTCAGTATAAAATCATAAGCCATAGCAAACTGTTGGCGTACATTTTTTCAAAAAAAAAGAGAGCAGAGGGGCTGACTTAGGAGCTGGGCCAACAGCCCATTAATCAGCCACAATTGGGCCCAATTGGACACCCCAGCAGGGGCTGGATTCATCCAGCCCATAATTGGCACAATTGGGCCAAGATTAGGCCTTGTGCGCAGCCCATAGGAGGGCTTGGGCCTCCTCTCAGCCTGCTGGCCCAGAAACCAGGCCCAGTTGGGCCAGGCCCACTTCAATTCCAATGAGAATAGGCCCAGCCGCACCCACCTGCCACCTCAGCACCCCTGTACGCACCATGCAGCCACCTCAGCCCATTCATTAGTCAGTTTATGGAGGGGGGAAACCGAAGAGGCCAGGGGGATATCAAGGGACAGCCAGCCATTCATTTGGAATTAATGGTGTAACCACCATGGGGAAGGCCAAAAGCCATCCACGTACAGCACTGTTGGCATACATTTTTTTCAAACAAAAAAAAGAAAAGAGGAAGAGAAAGAAGAAAAGCAGGCGGCCTGGCCCAGGAGCTGGCCCAATTGCCCATGAGATTAGCCACATGTGGGCCCAATTAAAACACCCTAGTAGGGGGGCCGGATCCATCCAGCCCACAATTGGCATAAATCAGGCCATGAACAGGCCATGTGCGCAGCCCACAGGAGAGCCTGGGCTTCTCCTCAGTCCGCTGGCCCAGGAAACAGGCCCAATTGGGCCAGGCCCACCTCAGCAGCCAGGCTAATCAAAGCCCAGCCGCACCCACTTGCCACCTCAGCTCCTTGGTGCGCACTCAGCAGCCAGCACAGCCTCCCAAGGGTCAGGTGAAGGTGGGGGAAAGCCAAGGGACAGCCACACATTCAATGTGGTTAAATGGAGTAACTCCCATGGGGAGATCAAGAGTCACCAGCGTACAGCAACTCCTGTCCCTTCACCTGCCCTCTTCACCCTCTATAAAAGAGAGGGAGACGCACCAGCCGAGGGACAGAAGCTGGAGACGCCGCCAGGCTGCTGGACTGCACCCTGCCCCTTGCTGCTTTGCGCCTTGCTCCTGCTGTTGCTGCAACCTGCTGCCGCCAGAAGAAGGAAAGAAGAAGAAGGGAAGAGAAGGTAAAAAGACCAGCTTGGTGCGCCCATGTAGCCCCCTCAAAGGGGCCTTCTTTTTCTGCTTATTCCTGGCCCGTCTATAGCCTTTGGTCTGTCTGCAGAAGTCCCCATGCTTAGCCCATGTTCGGACCTAGCCCAGACCCCCCTGAAAAAAAACCCTTGCGCAGGCTTGTTCCATCCCAGCCAGACACCTCACTTCAGGCCCAAAACCGGTCCCAATGTAGCCTACTGGACAGCCCCTGCTGCAGGCCCATGGCTGACCCATTCTCAGGCCCATGTACAGGCCCATTTCCAGCCCTGTTCGACCCCCCTGCACAGGCCACCTGCAGTCCATCCAGTAGACCCCTATGCAGGCCCAGAAAAGAGCCCATACACAGCCCACATGCAGCCCCCTGCGATGCATCAAAAAAATCAGATTCCAATGCCAGCCGGGAGCCCCCCTTTGCAGGACCGGTCCAGCCCATTTCAGTCCAAGGTGGACCTTTCTCTTGGGACTGTTTGAATGCTCCTTAGCAGGACCCAGTTCGGTCTCCACTGCAGGCCCAAGAACAGGTCTTGTTCGGTCACTCAACCAGACCCAACCTGGCCCTACTCTGGTCTAAGAAGAATCCCCTTGAAATACCCTACATGCAGGTCAATTTCGACCCAAAAAAAACAGACCCTGGCTGAGCCTCACTCCATGCCAACTTCGGCCCAATCAGGCCCACCTGCAGGACCAGCTCAAGCCCTCCTCCGGCCTGCTGTTCTAAAACCCCTCCGCAGCCCATCCAGCAGCCCCCAGGCTGGCCCATGAGCGGCCCATCTTCTGGTTCTTACCCAGGCCTTGAACCGCACCCATTTTGGCCCACCTTCCGGTCTTCATCCAGGACCACTTCCGGCCCACATTTGGCACTCAATCCAGGCCTTCACAACAGCCTATTTCCAGCACCCCTGTAGACAGGCGCCAGCCTCTTCAAGGGCCAATCCAATGACCCTTTCACGGGTCCAATCCACCTCCCAAGAAGCTCCACAGCAGCCCCCTTTGCAGCAGAAAATAAAAGAAGTTGCAGCAGCCCCCTTGTGGCATGTACCGGCAAAGTGAGGGATGAACCTCAACGGCCCTTTCACGGGTCCGGTTCTCCCCTCAACACATCAAAGGAGACGAGAGCCTCAACGGCCCTTTCACGGGTCCGCTTTCCCTCCTAGAAGCTGCCCTCCCAAATTCAAGCAAAAGTAAAGCCCGGCTTTGAACGCCGAAGGAATGGACCGGCCCGAAGTGGCCTTCACAAAAATCAACCAATAAAAATCAAAAAGGCGAAAGCAACATTAAATTAAGGACTTCACCCCTACCGGGGGAACTCCACCTTGGGCGGAGGCGCGGGCATGCATCCCGTAGCTTTACGACCCGGACGCCGGCGCGGGCATGCTCCCGTAGCCGATGATCCTTCCCCCAATTTTGGCTAAGTCATTGACTAGTCTTATTGGATGGGTAAACTTCATCACATTAGAAATCTGTCGGTATACCGTTGTAATGCCGAAATTTTTCTAAGGTAGTGAAGAACCTAAATTGGGGGAAGGGTCATCACTTATTGTACACTGATGTACCCCATTCATACTTCAATGAAATGAATTCTAAGTCAATTCGATGCATGGAAATGGGCACCGATTGGCAGCCCAATGGGCCCGATCAGATGCAAACCGCCAAAAATCAAATGAGCAGAACTCTTTTACAAACAAAAAAACTAATAATAAAACAATGCAGGTCTGAAATGGGATTTTACTGCCAGCCCGCTGCAAACCCTGTCTAGGCCCATGGCTGCCCACCTGAAACCACCTGCGCAGACTTCAGTCCAGGCCCATGAACAGCACCCTGTTCGGCCTACTTGCTGCCCCCTTTTGAACCTATGCGCCAGGCACAAATCTAGCCCAAATCCTGCCTGCGATCAGCCCTTTCTGTCTGGCCCAAACCGGCCCATTTGCAGGCCTATGCCCAGAGCCTAAAACCAGTCCCCTTGTGACCCGGTTTCAGCCTATCCAGGACATCTCAAACAGGTCCCCGACCGGTCTATTCAAAGTCATCTGAACAGACCCCTAAGCAGATCCGACGCTGCCCTTGCTCAGCCCACGTTCAGGTCCTAGAGCCGGTTCCAAACCAGCCCTCTGTCCAAGCCCATTTCGGTCCACCTTAATCCATTCACTCCAGCCCCTTTGTAGCCCGGCGAAATCCCAAACCAGTCCTTAAACAAAAATCGGATTCTGATCGAATTCAAAGCAGATGAAGCTCAAAAAAATCAGAAAGCATCAAAGTCGTCCAAAAAATGACAAATAAAACAAAGCCGAATAAATCGGTTTGCATCTGATCGGACCCAAAAGGCCGCTGCCCTTTTGAGGTCCTTACTCTATTTTGTGGATGTGCATGTCTCCGACAACAGGTTGCCGCGACGGTTAATCAAAGGCGTTCGAGCCGTTGCTCGATGTAAGTTAACGCCGGATACTCGCACCATCCGGCGGAGAAGGGTCAAAAAATGAAATTTTCAAAGAACCCGAACCTCGGTTCTAATATTTTTAAACTATCACCGGACTACCTAATATTTTTAGGATATCACCTATTTTCCTAGAAAGGTCCGGAGATGTCTTTCTTTCTAAAGAACAGACGCAGAAAAAAAGAGGTTCACACAAGCACATAGGCTGGCCTTTCATCTGCCCCCCACTCCCTATAAAAGGAGAGGTGCGCACCAGCAAAGGGGGGGGGGCTGCTGAAGACGCCGGGAGGCTGCTGGATTGCGCCCTGCACCTGCTACCAAGCTATGCCCCTTGCTGCTGCTGCTGCTGCCGCCCCCTGGTGTTGCTGCTGTCCCCTCTGTGCACCTACTGCAGGTCCTTGCCCGCGGCCAGGAGAAGAAGAGGAAGAAGAGAAGAAGAAGGCAAGGTAGGAAGGAGTATACGTACCAGCTACGTAGCCCTCTAAGGGCACTCTTTTCAACCTGTTCCAGCACCCTTCTTCTGCCTTTTATTCATCTACAGAAAATGCCTCACCCAGGCCTAACTAAACCCCTTAGGGAGGACCACGCTGACCTCTGGGACAGGCCATTTTTAGGTCCCCAAACAGGTCCATTCCTAGCCCATACTCGACCCTAATCCAGGTCCATATGCAACCCATGTTTCGACCCCAAACAGGTCCATATACAGCCCATATCAGGCCCCAGCCGGTCACCAAACCAGACCCCAAAACCGGTCCCAAATCAGGTCCCCAAAATGCCCATGCGCAGGCCCATTCCGGCCCAACCAAAGCCCCATCAGACAAGCCCCAGTTCAGGTCAACCGAAGTCCTTTTGTTGGCCCACCTACAACCATCAAGAAAAACAGGCCTAACCAGACCCTCTGCTCGGTCCATACCCAGCCCCATGCTGGCCCATCTTCGGTCCCCTTGTGACCAGGTTCCAGCCCACCTGAAACCACCTGCGCAGACCCTAAACAGGCTCATAACCGGCCCAGTTCTGCACACTGAACAGGCCCTCGCCCAAGCCCATGACCGGGTCCATATAGGCCTGTCGTACAGCCCCCTTTCGGCCCAGCCAGGAGATCCCAAAACAGGTTCAATCTCGGCTCCCTTGCAGTCAGGCGCCAGCCCCCTTGCGGCTCAATCAAGGGCCCCTTTCACGGGTCCAATCCGCTGCCTAAGAAGCCCTACAGCAAGCTCCCTTGCAACAGAAAAAAAATGAAGGTTGCAGCAGCCCCCTTGTGGCTTGAACCGGCAAAGTGAGGGATGAACCTCAACGGCCCTTTCACGGGTCCGGTTCTCCCCTCAATCACCGGGTTCGGTTCTCCCCTCAATCACCAAGGGAGGGAGGAACCTCAACGGCCCTTTCACGGGTTCGGTTCTCCCCTCAATCACCAAGGAGGATTGAGCCTCAACGGCCCTTTCACGGGTCCGGCTTGGCCTCCTAGAAGCTGTCCTTCCAACTCAAGCAAAGATTGGAAGCCCGGCTTTGAACGCCGATGGAATGGACCGACCCAGAGTGGCCTTCAAAAAATAATGAACAAATAAAAATCAGAAATGCGAAAACTACATTAAATTAAGGAGATTCACCCCTAGCGGGGAACTCCACCTTGGGCGGAGGCGCGGACATGCATCCCGTAGCTGGCGACCCGGACGGAGGCGCGGGCATGAATCCCGTAGCCGTCGATCCTTCCCCCAATATGGCTAAGCTAAGGCTGGCTATTTTGGATGGGTAAATTTTCACTAAGTTGGAAAAATAGCCGGCATGCCGTCGTAATGCCAAAATTTTTCCAAAGTAGTGGAGATAAACCTATATTAGGGGAAGGACCAATCACATTGTACACCGATGTACTTCACCCTATCTTTCAATGAAATGAAACTCCGATGTTCATATAGATGCATGAAACCGGGCATTCAAAGTGACCCGACGGGTCGGAGGCGATGCAAACCGCCAAACAAAAATAAAACCCTTTCAAAATCAATCTGAAAATTCAAACATAAAATTAAAACAGAAAATCATAAAAAAAAATCAGAACCAAACAAAATCTGAAATTCAGCTTATTCCGGTTCAACAAACAAACCGATCTTCAACAAGATTGAACCGGTTTTGAAACCAAATCAAACCGAAATCAGATTTCAAACAAAAAAATCTGCCAAAACAGAAAATCAGGTTTCAAAATCTGTCAACCACCAGAAAAATCAGATTTTTACCAAACCGAATCCAAAACAGAAAAATTCAGATTCCAATTAAATCTGTAACAAAAAAAACAGATTTGAACAATCCTTCAAAACAGATTCTAGCCAGCTTCAAAAATCTGATCTTAGCAATCTGAAAATCCACTTAAAATCCACTAAACTTCTTCCCAAAAGAAATCAAATGAACAACACTTCAAACACCCAAAATGGATCAAAAAACCAACTCAAAACCAAAAAATCCAGAATCTGAAAACTCCGAATACAAACCAAATAACAAATACCAAAATTGCTTAAAACACTTTAAGCACATCAAAATTAAAAATCAAAAACAGGTTCTATACAGCCTAAACCAAAACAAACTTAAAAGTCAAACCGAAATAAACAACAAAACCAAATCAATCAAACAAATTGATTCAAACTCCAAAACTCAAAACCGACTTTCAAGTCAATCCAAAAATCAACCAACAAACAAATAAAATAAACCCGAACCAAATCGGTTTGCATCTCATCGGAACCAAAAGGCCGTTGCCCTTTTGAGTTCTTTACTTTTTGTGGATGTGCACGTCTCCAAAAACAGGTTGCCGCGACGGTTAATCAAAGGCGTTCGAGCCGTTGCTCGATGTAAGTTAACGCCGGATACTCGCACCATCCGGCGGAGAAGGGTCAAAAAATGAAATTTTCAAAGAACCCGAACCTCGGTTCTAATATTTTTAAAACTATCACCGGACTACCTAATATTTTTAGGATATCACATATTTTCCTAGAAAAGTCCGGAGATGTCTTTCTTTCTAAAGAACAGACGCAAAAAAAGAGGTTCACACACAAACTCTAGCATATTTCTTCCCTATTCATTTAAGTTATCATAGCTAAGACCACTACGGACTTTCTCATATCCATGGCATACATTTCCAACATATCTATTAACATGTCCAATAAATATATTATCTTCACTTAATATGCTCTACATAAAATCATCCATATCCCCTTAAATTTTTTATTTAATCTCACTTCTTGATCCAATTTATGGAAATATGCACTAACGACATTAATTATCTCTCTTTCTATAATCAGTTTTATCCTAATAGTCTTATCTCCTACTCTTTTCACTACTACCATCGCATTCTTAAATATTTTATCAATAATGATACCTACACCCATTTTTATGTTTATCTTTCCCTGTGTACCACAATTTATACCTTGTATTTCCTACTTCCTTACCTTTCTCCCCTATCCATTTGGTTTATTGAATATAAGCAATAATAATCTTTCTTCTCTCCATAATATCAACAAGTACCTCCATTTTTATTTTTATCCTTTCTTGTATACCAAAGTTTATACCCTGTATTATCTACTTTTTGACATTTCACCCATGCACATTTAGTTTATTGAATGAAGTATTAATCTTTCCATACTACCAACAAGTACTATAAGTTTTCCGATAAGGGATCCAATAATCCAAGCATCTATTCTTATTCTTCTTTCAATCTTTTATTTTTTAGATTTATTTTTATAATAACATCTATTTGTAATTGTAATGGGGAACCAATTCACTAGATCTTAAGTATCATTTTGCGTTTCCATCCTCATGAACTTGTTTGTAAATATTTGGGTTTACTTTTGAGTCTTTTCCTTTAAATTTATGTTCTTAGAAGACAAATGTTAATAGTGCTTAAAAATGTCCCCTTTTTGTAATAGTTGGCTCGCTATTTACGAGGCCTTGTGTGAAATGAAAGAACACGGTAAATTTTTAGGAGAATTGGAGGCCTTAGGCTTCCTATAGACGGCTTCGCCCCATTGCCTTACCACCCCCTCCCGATGGAGGCCTACTTCTTCACCCCATGCATGATGGAGGCCTGCTTCATCACCACCAGCAGGAGGCTGGCTACGCTTCCACCTTCTGGCTGGATGCCTTCCTCTCCCCCTCATTCTTGGGCCTCCGTGCCCTTCCCTCTCTATTCCCCCTTCCCTAGTCCCAATCCCAATCATGTAGGTGCTGTCATTGTCTTCGTCCAGTTCTACTACAATGATTTTGGAGCCCAATGAGAGCAAGCGGCCGCCTTCAATGGGGCCATCTCGTGATCCTCGGACGAACTCCCTATTGCCTCCTCGTCACGTTGGTAGCCAAACACTACCAACTTCATCAACTCAGATTTCGAGCCGTTCCAATCTGTCGAAAAGGGCCCTTGCCATCGCCCCCTCCCTTCTCCACGTCCCCTCCCTACCTTGTTGTTCCTAGAACCCACCACCACCACATGCCTATCCGATCTACACCCCCTAGTGCCCCTATCATCACCCTCAACTCCCCTTCGTTCCCCTCAGTTGGCCACCCTTCCTGTGCAACTATCTCCAACTTTTGATTCCAATGTCCTCCTCCTCCCTGCATCAATCCACTTCCCTACCAGTGTCCAGATATCATTCTGGTGCCAACGGAGACCCCACGACCACTCCAGCTCGTTCTGGATCCGCCAGAGCCCCGCGGGCCTTTCGAGACCCTCCGGCTCTCCTTCTCCAACATGTCGTCAGCTCCTGTCGAAGTACCTCCATCTCCACAACCATCGTGGTCACCTCCGGTGATCCCTGGAGTGTCACCAGCCATTCACCGCATCCCCTCTGTCCTCTGTCTACTCCAAATGTTGAGCCTTCATCCCTAGCAGCTTTCCCTTATCAGAGTCTTTCCATTTTCATCCCTGCCTTCTCCCTAAGATTTCACCCCTCAGGGAGCACCGCAACCCCTTCCCTTGTTTTGACATCTACAGCACCCTTGCGCACCCACAGCTCCTTCCCCTCTGCCATCATCTCCTCTGCCATCAGAAGCATTGTGGCCCCCATTCACATTTGCCACCTTCCGGATGAGCTGAAGACAACAGATAAGAAGAAAAAAAGGAGGAGAAGACAAAGAGGGTATGCAGGGAAGAATGATGAACCAGTGCTGTCCAAATTTCGCTTCTCAAGAGAGGGCCCATCGACGGATGCCCGACCGCTGCTGCTATGCCACCTGTACCACCTGCTTATCTGGCCGACAGCTTGGTGACGAAGATGCCACCACAATGATGCGAAAAGGGGGACTTGAATGCCCCTTTCTATCAAGACCATCTGCCGCATGGCCACCTCACATGATAGAGCACGCCCTCACATGCCTACACGGTAGCCCAAGCAGCCTCCATGACCCCCCCTGCCCCCAGGGTTTTCTTCACATGTCACACGGCAGGATCATGGCTGGGACAATCTCCTCGTGCAGACTGGCCCAGCCCCCTTCACACACACCTGAGTAGTCCAATTTGAGAATCAGCCTACTAGGGAGCTAACTATAAATTCCAGAAGGCAAATCTTTAAGTTGCTGGGTTAAGTAAAGAAGTGTGGAGATACAAAATTAAACATAATAGATATAGAGTACAATAATAGAGGAAGACGGGAGTAATATCAACTGGGAGAGAGATTGGATGGTTTAGATATAAACAATACATACCAGAAAGGCTCAAGTTACATAAGTGGAGTATGTTTTGATAAAGGAAGGGAAGAGGACGGTAGACCAAGATTAACTTGAAGGGTAACATGATATGATTTGGAGCATTTAAATCTCTCTGAGAAGTTAGTCAAAATTGCTGGAGCAGAGATGGATAATCTACATAGCAGGCCCCAAATAATTTGAGATTAAGCCTTTGTTAAGTTGAGTAATCCTTTTAAGTCATTATTCAGTTAATGAGTTTTCTTGCCTACTACTTGTTGCCCTAAAATTTCCAAATTGCACCAATAAGTACCACACACTTCGGACTTTGTTAAATGACCTCCCAAATCTAGTTTTTATTTTTGAGCGCCTAAAAATATAAAATTAGAACAACCCCCTATTAGGAGTAGCATATGAGTATAAACTACATTACATGGATTGGAATACAACTATCAAAAATACAGGGAGTAAATTAGAATAACCTCCTGTTAGGGACCAACAATATGATTATATACAAAATTACATGGATCCAAATACAAATATTAAAGATTCAGGAATTCAACTCTATGCTTTAAGGAACTCGAAAATGAAAAGTGCAAATCTATTTTTCAGCCATGTACCTATCAGCCATCACAGCATATCATAAAGGTAAAGTACTTTGCGCATCAGTTGTCTGATACAACTCACTAATGCCTAATAACTATGATAAAACTCTAGGACCAATACATTGTTATCAAGGCAACAAGACGACTGAGGGGTCCTTCATTTACTAGGTGACAAGGAGTCCACCTAGGCAGTAGAGCATTAAGAAGCTTGTTGGCCACCGGAGAGGAGGAAGATAAGAAGAGTGAGAGGCTGGGCCTGCTGGCCTGAGGGGATAGATGGCACTGGGTGCTTGCTGAAGGGAGAAATTGGAGGGAAGAAGAAAAACAGCATAAGAAAAAATGGGTGCTGGCTGCTGGAGGGGAGGAGGATAAGGGGTGCGGCTGTCAGAGGAGAATGAGAGAAGAAGACTAGGATGTTGGGCTCGCTGGAGAAAATAAGAAGAAAACATTACCTGCTTGGGACCTCTGTTATCAAAGGCAGTTGAGGCAACCACCTAGGCAAGGAGACAAGGAGAGATGGCCCTCGCGTTCTCGATTCAGTCCAGATTGCCTTGGCAATGTCCCCTACTGCTACCGGTGTGTCTGCATCATCTCCAGCATCTATGCAGCACCACCAGCATCTCTGCAGTGCGGCATCTCCGGCAGGGCAGAGAAGATGAATAGTTGGGATCCGGCAATGGATCAGGAAGGCCCAATTAAGAAGATCTGCAACTTAACAGTCGACCACCCCTGGGTGCTGAACCACCCCGGTCTGACAGGCAGTTCAGCACCCTGGATGGTCAGCTGGTCCACTTTAATTTGCGAATTTGGCAAATAAGACCAACAAGATCCAAAAGCAGACCCACGGGCCCTATCTTCACCTGAATCACCCTCTTCTTTGCTACAGTGGCAGTTAAAGGGGTTAGGATGGAGGTGATGGAAAAAAGTGGTTGGGGGCGAGATGAAGGGTCCCTCACATCAACTGCCTCACGTCTTTTGACTACATAGCACAGAACAGGACTGCAGCAACAGTGACCAGCATTGGTGATGGCCTGCAGTGACTTGGTAAGTGCCATTGTTAACAGGTCTGGGAGGCACAGGATCGGGGACAAAATCAAGAAGGGAGAGGACTTGGTCAAGCACCTAAGCCGGCAGGGTTTTTTACACCCTTAATGAAGCTAAATTGTTGGGGGTGGGAACCAGTTCATCTGCATGGACCAGCCAGTCAACCCACCTAGGTGTCTAGGCAAACACCTTGGGCACTCCAGCTTCCAAGGCAGCCACTTTGACAGGCCCAACTAGGTGATGGGCCTAGGCGTTTCTAAAAAACTGCCTTTGTGCCTAGGCAGCACCATGCGTTCATTCTCCTCTTTCTCATCTTCTTCTTCCCCTTGTAATAATGCCCATCCTCTTCACCTTTTCTTACTCTTGCTGTTGGCAGTGCACCCCCAGGGCCCCACCTGGTCGCTCCTCTAGGACTTCATGATTTCCCAACATTCATTTCACCCCTCCTAGAATACGTAACCACACAAGCACCACGATAGCAAATGTATCACAACTGTCAACTGACCTGATGCAGCAGCACTTGCAGTGCAAGCATCACACCAGTTCCCACCTGCTCCCTAGTTGTCAACCCAACACTCCAGACCCTTGCGGCAATGTTGTATCCAGTCATCATTTCCCTCATACTCAGCAACCACCTATGTCACATGCATGATTGTGAAGACGACAAGACCTTTCACCACTTAAGTCACTTAAGCTATAAGACTACTGGCATCATGTAACCAAAAAATCCAAGCAATGGAAAATATATAAACCCAAAATTTGGCATTTCACTCAAAATGAACATAGAAAAATTGGTCTTAATGAGATAACTTGACAAATGAAATTTGCATGTAAATAACCTACGTTATCAAAGGCGATCGCCTCAGTTACCTAGGCAATGAGGTGAGGCAAGGTGGTGGTTTCCCAGCTCATCTTGGCTGATTTTGCCTCAGGTGAGATCCTCAGCTGTCTTGGTCACCTAGGCAACTGCCTGCTCCACCTCACTTTCTTACTTGACCCAAAACCTAGACCACCTATAGGACTTGGACCTGCTATTGGGCAAGATATGATAAACTAAAATTTGTTAAGCATTTGACTTCGAAAGCCTTGAACATAAAATTTGGTTGATGTAATTATATTGGCTGCCTTTGGATCTTTTTTTCTTATTTGATGTAATGTATTATGCTTATGTTGTATATTGCTGCAGTTTTAAATTTTTGTTGTTGCTGTTTGTGTTAAAAATTAATCCAATGAAGTTCGTACATTATTTAATTTTAAATTGATGTTTCTTATGTTTTAAATTTCAGTAATCTTTTTAATGTTGCTTATTGTTGCACTTGTTCATTATCTCTATGATCTTTATAGTTTATCGGTTCCATTTAACCATTCATAGATGTTGAATTATCTCTACATTTGATTTTGGATCATCTCTTAAGTTGATATTATTAAGTTGTTCAAAATTCATGCTATCAAGTTGCAATATATTTTTCAGTTTTAAATTGATGTTGTTGTCCTATTTTCTTTGAAATTGATTCTTAATTGTTGTCACTCTTTTAAGTTAGTTGTAACTTGTCAAATAAAACTTCAATTTTAAATTTATAATTTATTAGTATATAATATGTATACATATATAAAATAATAAAATATAAATATATATTAAAATTTTACTACTTCGCCTGGTGCCTGAGGTGAGGCAAGCCCCTCCTCACCTCAGGTGCCTCACACCTCAGAGAGCATAGTAAATAAAAAAAGAGAAAATGACCTACCAAAAATTTTTGACCTTCAAAGAAATCTGCAAAATATTTATCCACAATATACAATATGCAATACATTTTTCCCAATATAAAAAATATAGCAAGGAAGAGCATTCGATAGTAGATAGAAACATAAAAAGCAACTAGTACAAATACAAATATACTCAATAAATCCAAGTACAATAAAAGTATACATAAGTACACTTAAGTGGCTAAGTGCCCACTTTGGCACTTAAGTGCCCTAAGCGAGTGTTTTATCAGGCCTTAAAAAGGTGGTTGGGAAATTTGCGGTACCCGAGCTGCTTTAGCACTAATCACCATTGCTCTTTGACAACCATGGTCACATGCAGCCCAGAAACCCCCAGGAGGCAGTCATCTTCCAAACTCCAGTCAGGCACCACCATCCATGGCGACTCACATTGCAGACATATGATGCCAAATCCCCCCGCATTGGCACAAGTCAACAGGTAATAACTTTGGTAGACCTCATTCCCCTTCTGGCCATAGCAACTATACCGCTTCATCCATTCACCTCTGTTTTCTTCAGTACTGGTGACCAACCATGTCTATCCTGCACCTGGTCCACTTCTTGACCACAGCAGACAGATGCCTCGGCTCCTCAAACCACTGCTATAGGCATGGGCTTCTGAAGTACTGACTGCAGCAGTCACCTTATTGGGCTGAGTCCTTTGTTGCGGCAGTTGTGCAACTGAGTCAAGAAGAATGGCTCCTTGCTAGACATTAACCATAGCTGAATTACAGGCAATATTACATCAGTAATCAATGATACTATTAAGTCAAACCAAGGTGATAAGCACCACAAGATGCCACTAGTACTTGATGGCATGCCAGCACCAAAACAAGCAGAAACTTGGGATCTTCAAGGCTCAGGGATGACTGTTAGACTGGTAATGAATAAATAATTGCAATAAAAAAAGAAAATGAAAAAAGAGGCTCATACATAAAGCATGGTAGCATTATGAGTCTAGTCTGGGTGGTTCACTCAACCTCATGAAGCTGGATCATGGACACTTCAAAGACACAGTGAACCATGAGGATCATATGGGACTCTGTTACAGCCTCCTGGTTTGTATGTGGCAGCCCCTGAAGTTGAGGCAGAATATTACTCAGCTATGACACAATTCGAATCTAAACCAAGGTGCCAAGTGGGTACAATTAGCCAAATAAGTTGGTGGAGGCCAACTCCTTGTCAACTAAGTTAGAGTCAGAGCAGCTCAGCATTGCCATGTTTCGTCATGGTCCTCTACCTCATTAGTGGCCCAATCTGATTAGAAAATGAACTTTGACCAAAAAACAAAAAACGATTAGAAAATGGACTGGTTCCAAGTTCCAATCCCTGGTTTTACCTGGAATCAAGACCAAGATTAACCTGGAATTGGTCCAAGATCACCCAGGATCAGCCATGACTGAGTGCAATAGTGAGGATCAACTGATTCCAAATCCAAGTTCTTTTAAAAATTTTATTGTCTCATTTGAAAAATAAAATCAGGCTGACTCAAGATCTGGATAAGATTGGACATATGAATGAATCCTATTAAACTGAACTGTCCTAGAACTGGCCAGTCATAAACCAATCTCAGATATCATCGTACACTAGTAGACACTTTGGAGATCCTATCATAGGGACCGCAAAGACCAGTAGGATTCCACTCCACAGGTAAAACTGTAACATTCTCATCTGTACTAAATTAAGAAGCTTGTCTCCTTAAGATGATTTTGACTTGGCTAAAAGACAACACTGTAGACATCTGATATGTGTCAAAGAAAAGCTTTTACATGCCAATACAATTTCATACAAGTAAAGTATTTCCATGAAGAAGTATTTCTTGATGTTGAAAAAATAAATAAATCTTACAGGCAATGAGTGGCTACTTCCAGATAAGTTTGAAAGTGTAGCAGTGCCCTCAACCACAAATATGAACCTACAGGATAATATAGTGTCGTAAGCCTTTCATCCTAATAGGATAATTAAGGACCGGTACAACTTAAAGCCATTAAAAAAATATGGATCAAAAAAGGAAACACGTGGAGTTTTTACCATTTAGCTTAACCGTGTAACACAAGAAACCCTAATGCAAAATATATGGTTACTTCTTACATGCTTGCTTCTTATTTATTACCATACTGTACATACAGAAATTTGCATGGAGCTGGGTGTATTTTTATCTGCAAATTATATGGTTACCTCCTGCGTACTTGCTCCTTATTTATTACCATACTATACATACAGGGATTTGCAGAGGACTGGGCGTATATTTACCTTTCAACATTTTCTGGAGGTGGAGCTGAGCTAGAAGATGCTGCAGAGAAAAATGCTTGTTAATCCAACATAAATGATAGTGCTAACAATAACCCAAATGTATTGATAACCACTTTCGGACTAAACAAAATATGGGATTCAAGTAAAGGGAAAAATATTTCTTTTTTCAAGAAAAAGAAAAAAGTAAGATAGTATCCAACAATGTGTAAATAAGCAAGGACCTCTGGAATGGCATTGACAATGAAATTGAGGATTTGCAGATTCCTTTCTAAATTGAATCAGAATTATCAGAGTACTTCAGCTAACACTTGATAAAATTTGAATATAGTATTTCAAGTAGGATGAGACAATGGACTAGACACAGTGCAGATGGTAGCACTTCCCATGTACATATCCATTAAGCAGGTGGACTATTCACTTACTGCTCATTTGTTACAGGAATCATGAAGTCCTGGACCTTGGAAGGGTGAAATGAGCCAAAAGCGTGAGATGTAAACAGAGAGGAGCATGTTTGATGAGGAAGAGGGAAGAGTGATTGAGACAAGAAGAAAAGTGCATTTGTTGAGATGGGTTTAGGGTTTAGGGGCTGATTGGGGGGGAGGGAGTGGTCCTGGTTCAACTTTGATGAGACATTCTCATCTTTCAGCCTTCACAATCTTGCATGGGATTGTCCTAATGCAGTCAGATGATAGAAATGGAGTAAGCTGAGAAGTTTCCTGCATCCACCAGTTGAAGTTGTCAAGTGGGGCACCCATTCCCACCAATGTTAACAAAAGTGATTGCCTCAATCACCTAGCCGATGAGGTGATGTCTAGATGCCTCGTCTTGGCCGTGATCACACAAGGTAATTGCCTCCTCTGCCTAACCCCGCCTAGGCAATCACCTCACCCGTCTCCCCACCATACTCCCCTCAGAGTTGACCCAAATGGAGTAAGAAACCCCAGCACAATTGAATTTAAGAAATTGGGTTGATAACCTTGCCTCAGTTTTCTCAACCGGGTACACTTCCGATAGCTTCTTCCTTCCTCAAAGCCCTCAAACCAACCCTCTCTGCCCCCTTTCCCTCAACCTTGCCCTCCAGTCTCAACCTTTCTGTCCCCTCTCATCTCAAAATCCTTGCTGACCCCATTAAAATTTTGGCTGTTTTTTTATATTTTTGATATTTCTATTTTAGTTTTACATATATGATGTTACTAATGACTCATAGATGTACATGTAAAATAATAAATATAAATAAGTATTAAAAATATACTTCCCCTCAAATGCCTAAGGTAAAATGAGGCCCCCATTGCCTCAAGCATCTCACATCTCGGATGATGTATCAACCCAGCGGGTGAGGTTTAACTAGTCGGACATCCTATCTATCAGGTGAGGTTTAACTTGTAAGGCATCCTTACAGGTGAGGCGACCCGCAATGTCTACTTCTCCCAGTTTTTCTTTCTTGTCTGCCTATGTGGAGGATCCCCCAAATCTAATCACCAATATTCTCTCTCTCTCTCTCTCCTGGATATGCATGAAAGAGGGGGGTATTGGAAAGCCCATAGGACTTCCCAAGTGGGCTGCTGTTGGGTTTAAAACCTCCCAATGGTGTCTCCCATGGAATTCCATCTCGGCAAGATCTTGCAAAATTCTTGGTCTCGGTGGGTTGTCTAGATACAAGGAAAATAAGATGCCTCTACCAGATAAGACCGCAGCCAGCTAACAGTGACGGCGTGTGCAACGGCACCGTAGGGTGTTGTCCCCACCCTATCGGGTGGGGATAAGGATCGCGGAATCAGAATCGGGACCCGGATAAGTGGGTGTCAATTCCGATCTGATCCAGATTGGATCGGCCAAATCAACCAATTTTTTGAGAGAAAAATTGTTCTGGAATCAGTTCTGATCGGTTCTTCAAAGAACTCTAAAAATAAAAAATATATATAATAAGTAGCTAGTTCCGGTTCTGATTTGATCTAGCTATTTTGAAGCCAATGCCAAAATGACAGCGACAAACCAATAAAGCTTACCATTTTGGACCAGTAAGGTTATGACAGGTCGGTCCCGGTAGGGTTGTGATACGGTGACTTCTTGCCATTGGACTTGATACGGTATCCGTAAGGTTTTAAACCTTACGAATTTGCCATATTGGGTCCAGTCAGATCCAGTGACTTCAAGACTTACAAGGTCCGATGGACCAATTTCGGCTGTGCTGCCACAACAAATCATCAGAATCGGCTGATTTAACTGATTATGTTCAATTCCAGAGGAAGGAAGGCTTGGATCGGGATTCCAAGCCAAAAGAAGATTGGTGAGTGCCGATCCAATCTAGGAATCAGCTGATTCTGTAAACTATGGCAGGTAAGACAGCCACATTGGCCCATTTATCAGACCTGTGTGGCCTCGTTAAGTCAGGATCTGCAATTTAAGTTGCGAATCCCATTAATGGTGGCATAAGTTTGCAGGTTATGTATCCCAATCTAATGGGCCACGCCGGGTACAAGAATATGGAATGGTGTGTGGGCGGGGAAGATGGTGAAGCTGCTTACAGCTCCCTCCGGCCACCCTATGCTGTCTATCTCACCTGATCACATGAGATCTTGGCCAATGGATATAGGTCAATCATATTTGACAATTCCCAATGGAGCATCTCAGAAAATCCTAAGAACAAGAAGTTCAAAGGCCAGTTCCACAGATATTGATGATAGGAAGGTATATTTTAATTACTCCACATTGTTTGTACCATGTTTTTTACTGGAATGATCATTGGCATTAACTAATATCCCATCGTATTAAAATTTCTCATAGCGACACGAAAGTGTGGTTAGATGTTACGTTTTTAATATTTTAGGAGGCTTCCTAATTTTTATTTTAAACCATTTACCAAATTCTTTTAGAACAAAAAAAAAACGATCCGGACCTATTCCAAATTGGGAATTCTCTTGGAGGATTGGCCGGGATTGCCTATCCGATCCTGATTGGAATAGGACCCATACATCTGGGACAGATTCCGATCCCATGATCTTTGGTTCAAACAACGGAAGAACCTGTCAGAACCATAAGGGATTGGGCAATAATGAGACAAATAGTCATAGAATGGTAGGCAAAATCATGTTGTCTTATCTCCTTTCTTGTTTGTTAAATTCAGATATTCCACTGAAAAAGACAGAAAGATGATCTAATTGGGAATTGGAATTTAACATGGAAAACACCTATGATTATGCTAAACGCTCTAATTTCAAGAAATGATATTAAGTTTTGCAATGTCAGTTCAAGGTCCATTTAACACTTGGAACATTTATTAGCTACAGAAAATGATGCTAAGCAATTTCTAACAATCAGTTAGTCCAGTTTAATTGGATCAAAAGAAGAAAAAAATGATAAAGTTGATTTGATGGTTGGTAGGTTCTTATTAGTTATTAGCATGATGTAAGGCCAACCAAACAAATTATGTGATATTTCGAGTATGCACTACATCTATCCAACTTTCAGAACAGAGAGGTATTGGAAACAAAGACCGAGCCTTGCATCTTCGCTAAATACATTGAGAAATGTGATCCCATTGCCGGGGTGATCAAGTAAGCTCCCTGGGTATTAACCCTGCAAAAAGTTTCTGCAGAAATAAGCAAAAAAAAACTGCAACAAAAAGGCTAGTAAGAGACATCCACGTCCAAACAACAAATAACAAACAAGTAAGCAAATCAGATACCAGTCAGGTAGGGGACTAAACACATGACTCTCCGGTGTGATAAGAGCATGATCCCTTAGGAACACGCTCCGTGTGAAACCCGGTAGGTCTGCCAACCAACAGAATTTGCCCTTGCTTTAGTAGAACGAATCTTCAAAGTTCAAACAAAGAATCGATTGCAGAATGGAATAAAGCATACGTCCTTGGAAGGACCAAACAACTAACAGAAAACCTAACCTACTGAAAGAGGGAAATTAGGAACACGTAGCAGGGCCCAGTTAGAAGCTCACCTCGGAGGTGGTCCGGGGAAAGCGTGGGGTTCGTAACTTTCGGGTAGGGCTGCGGGGTCTCTGGAAGCAAGAGAGGCACCGTGCAACTGCAGAACCCTTCCCCCGATGCCGCCACACGCTTTAGCCGACCTGCCAAAAAAAACAGTCATGGCTGCTCATGACCCCTCCATAAATGGTGAGGGAAGGCAAAGGAAGCGCTTTCTTACCGGAGAAAGGAAGTAGCAGAAGCAGCACCGGCAGCAGGAAGGGCGACCGGGCGGCGGTCTGCATTTCCCAGGGATCGGGCGATCTGGCGTCGCTGGCTTATGGCTAAAAGCAAGACTCAAGAGCTGGCGGTAGGCAGTTCACGGGGTCTCAGCACTCTGCAGCGAATCCATCTGGTGGTATATAGCGCATGGCGGCCAGCGTGGTGGCGCACGGAATCTCCGTCTCCCCTGGGAAATTTTATTCCCGATCCAAAAAGAAAATCAAATTAATTCTCAATGACCAAATATGTTTAAAATTCGCTAAAATTATTTTTAACACTAAATTCATTCCGTCGTGGCTAAGTATTTGAGGTTTACAATAAAAGTTAGTATTTTAAATAATAGCTCAAGGCCATCTTGACGATAAAAGGTTAGATATAGTATTAATATATCTTTCCTTGTTATACACTTTTTGAAAAATATATCTATTCTATTTTGTTTGTTTTTAAAATATACCTGTTAATTTTATTTTTTAGTTATACAAAATGTCGAATGTCACTTCATTTTAAAATTATTTTAAATATATATAACATGTTATAAAATTCTTATTTTTTTGATATGTTATTTAATCTTAAGATGTTAAAATAAATATTTTTATAAAAAATATTAAAAATAATAAAAAGGGGATACATGTTATTATCCTACAATCATCTCTATATTGCAGAGGAAGTTATAAAATTATTAATAACTGGACTCGGCGTTACAAATTTTGGAGGGGCGGACTTACCGTTAAAATGATCCTCTCGAATGGATCTGGGATTAATTTGCTTTTCCTAATGCACATCGAAAGGTTTCTTCTTGACTTCATAACGTTGGGATTATTATTTGAGATCTCAAAAAAAAAGAAAGAAATTTTAATCAATTCAAAACATTCTGTTCTTCTTTGAAGCTAGTTTCCCCTTGATATAGAAAGTGGGAGAAAATCAGATTCGGACAAGGAAAAATAAGATAAATCTCTACTCGGAGATGAACTCTTTGCAGAGAAAGATGAAAAACTTTGGAAGAAAGTACAAAAAGATTAAAAATATAAAAAGCAGCATATAATGACGTAATACCAAATGCCGGTCGAAGGGATATTAAAGATCGGTTTATATCGATCTAATAGTAATACTGTCGAAAAACTCAAAAGAATATGAGAATATCTGTTTTACTTTCGGAGTTCATCGATTTACCGGCCAACTTTAATCGTCCCGTTATGATTTGTTAAAACAAGTTTTACATTTTTATGCAAAATTAAAATACATAAAATAGGGCAAATGCTGCTCATTATTTGATGTTACACATTTATTATGATATTGATTTCAGCATGATAACCGTGAATTATCTGAATGGATATGGTTACTGTTACCGCTGGTCGGTTATGATTCGGATAAATTTAATTTTTGTTAAATTTTATGTTTTATAACAAAATTTGTTAAAAAAATTATATTTAACAATCATAGTAATTTTATATTTTATAAGAGTTCTCTTCTAGTACCAAAAAAATATACGTATTCCTCTTTCTTTTCCGTAGTGCTACACCACCTTTCTATACTTATACATGATCTCCCCCTCTTTATATTATCTTATCTCACCAAACGGGGTAATTTGAAGTCTTAAACTATCTTACATTTTATTTTAATATAAAAAATATCATCAAAGTGTATACAACTATTTGCTACAAGATTAAATGCTGGGACTTGTACCAAACGGACCCTTGGTGAAACGAGATAATAGGGAGCATCCCCCCGCGGTAAGTGTTTCCAGATGTGGGGGCTACCAGACAGCCATGACGTCCTACAATTTCCACCTTCCCAAACGGGCCCTTTGTCTAAACAATAAATTTTTATACCGCTTTCATGACAATAAGACATATTAAAATAAAATCTAAGTTAACTGATGATGTAAAATTATCATGTTCGGACAGATGCCATGACAAACCCCCCCCCCCCCAAAAAAAGTGAAAACCATGTGAGACCAAAAGAGGTGGGGGGACTACAAGAACAAAAACATCTCTTTCCTTGTCCAAGAAGAAAATATCTTTAAAATTGTAAATTTGTAATAGTTGCCAAATATTTCTCCTACCAAGTTTTGTCATAAATATGTGTATATATTTATATATATTAATAATATTTTAAATTTATTATATAAATGTGTAAATAAGTTAAAATATTTATAAATATGTTATGCATAATAGAATAAGATAATATAAAAAATAAATATAAAAATATAAAAATTTAAAGTTATCCTCGAATTTATTGTTAACATACCAAACATAGGATAGGATTATCCCTAAACCTATCCTAAGTCAAGCCAAACATAATGGGGATAGGGTCAACCACAAGGATTGGTTTATATTTTTGATATTTCTATTTTAGTTTTACATATATGATGTTACTAATGACTCATAGATGTACATGTAAAATAATAAATATAAATAAGTATTAAAAATATACTTCCCCTCAAATGCCTAAGGTAAAATGAGGCCCCCATTGCCTCGAGCATCTCACATCTCGGATGATGTATCAACCCAGCGGGTGAGGTTTAACTAGTCGGACATCCTATCTATCAGGTGAGGTTTAACTTGTAAGGCATCCTTCCAGGTGAGGCGACCCGCAATGTCTACTTCTCCCAGTTTTTCTTTCTTGTCTGCCTATGTGGAGGATCCCCCAAATCTAATCACCAATATTCTCTCTCTCTCTCCTGGATATGCATGAAAGAGGGGGGTATTGGAAAGCCCATAGGACTTCCCAAGTGGGCTTTCCCAAGTTGGCCGCGTCCTTTGGTATCGGGATAAAATTTATGGGGATAGGGATAAACCAATCCTTGTGGTTGACCCTATCCCCATTATGTTTGGCTTGACTTAGGATAGGTTTAGGGATAATCCTATCCTATGTTTGGTATGTTAACAATAAATTCGAGGATAACTTTAAATTTTTATATTTTTATCTTTATTTTTTATATTATCTTATTCTATTATGCATAACATATTTATAAATATTTTAACTTATTTACATATTTATATAATAAATTTAAAATATTATTTAAATATATAAATAAAAATAAGTTTAAATGCGGACGGAGCTCAGCCCGCCCCCTCTCTGGACAGAACCCGGCGGACGGAGACGGACGGTGCTCCCGCGGAGCCGCTCCCCGCCCCTCCTTCCCAGCTAGAGGTGGGCATAAAACAGTTCAAACCGAGAAACCAAACCAAAACAGCTCATTCGGTTCGGTTCGGTATGGGACCTCTTTTGATTTGAAAAATCTCTAAACCGACTTAAGTCAAATCAAATCATTTTAAACCGACTTAATCAAAAAAATATAAAAAAATTATTATAATATTAATAAAAAATTTATTCCCCACGGACACGACCGACGGTGCTCGCCGCTCCCCCTCCCCGTGCGGACGGAGCCCCCCTCCGGCGACAAGTGCCCACCCGGCGGACGCCGTGGCTCCCCCGCCGCCCCCCCTCCGCCGCGACGACCTCCCCCAAGCCCCGCGCCGCCGCGACGGAGACCCCCCGCGCGGATTCCCCCCCCCCCCCCGCGGCGCCCCCTTCACCCGCCCCCCCCTCCCCCGGGACCTCCCCCCGCGGCACCCCCCTTCCCCCGCGGCGCCCCCTTCACCCCCCCCCCCCCCTCCCCGGAGCGCTCCCCCCCGCGTGGATGTCCCCCCTCCCCGAGCTCCCCCGCGGCGCCCCCTTCACCCCCCCTCCCCCGAGCGCTCCCCCCCCCCGCGCGGATGTCCCCCCTCCCGGAGCGCTCCCCCCCGCGGCGCCCCCGAGCGGATGTCCCCCCCTCCCCGAGCTCCCCCCGCGGCACCCCCCCTGCCACCCCCCCCGGGACCCCCCTCCCGGGCCGGGACGGAGTTCACCCTCCCCCGCGGACATTCCCCGCGGACGGAGCGCCCTCCTCCCCGCCGGACGGACCCCCTCCCCCCGGCCGGGAGCTCCCCGCGGACCCCCTCCCCGCCGGACGGAAACCCCCCCCCGCCGGAGCTCCCCCCGCCCCCTCCCCGCCCCGACGGACACCCCCCCCCCCGGCCGGAGCTCCCCCCGCCCCCCTCCCCGCCGGACGGAGCGCCCTCCTCCCCGCCGCCGGACGGAGTTCACCCCCTCCCCCGCGGACATTCCCCGCGGACGGAGCGCTCCTCCTCCCCGCCGGACGGACACCCCCCCCCCCCGGGCCGGAGCTCCCCCCCGCCCCCTCCCCGCCCCGGACGGACCCCCTCCCCGCCCGACGGAAACCCAGCCGCGCGAGGATCGTATCCCCGAAACATGGACCTTATCCCACTAAAAAGAGGGGATAGGTTATCCATGAATTTAACCCCATTTTCAAGGATAAACTGGATTAAATTAAACCAGGTTAAGATGAATGTTATTTGTCTACCAAACGAAGGATAGGGGATAAACCTGGTTTATCCCACCTTATCCTTATACCAAACGTGGCCTAAGAGTTTTCTTCTAGTACCAAAAAAATATACTTATTCCTCTTTCTTTTCCGTAGTGCTACACCACCTTTCTATACTTATACATGATCTCCCCCTCTTTATATTATCTTATCTCACCAAACGGGGTAATTTGAAGTCTTAAACTATCTTACATTTTATTTTAATATAAAAAATATCATCAAAGTGTATACAACTATTTGCTACAAGATTAAATGCTGGGACTTGTACCAAACGGACCCTTGGTGAAACGAGATAATAGGGAGCATCCCCCCGCGGTAAGTGTTTCCAGATGTGGGGGCTACCAGACAGCCATGACGTCCTACAATTTCCACCTTCCCAAACGGGCCCTTTGTCTAAACAATAAATTTTTATACCGCTTTCATGACAATAAGACATATTAAAATAAAATCTAAGTTAACTAATGATGTAAAATTATCATGTTCGGACAGATGCCATGACAAACCCCCCCCCCCCCCCCCCAAAAGTGAAAACCATGTGAGACCAAAAGAGGTGGGGGGACTACAAGAACAAAAACATCTCTTTCCTTGTCCAAGAAGAAAATATCTTTAAAATTGTAAATTTGTAATAGTTGCCAAATATTTCTCCTACCAAGTTTTGTCATAAATATGTGTATATATATTTGTAACGAAAACTCTAGCTCAACGAAACTCACGGTAATTTTTTAAAAATAAAAACTCAATTTGTCCTGCAACCAAACTCCACATTACCTTTTTCTAGAAATCCTAAAACTCCAGCTACCATTGAGTGAAGCCCCCCACATGTGACATCTTTCTAAAGACATTCTTAATGCTGCAATAGATTTGTAGTGGTAGTCCCATTATAAAGACTATTCAACATACGGACGAGCCAACAGTACCATGAGGCGCACGTAGCAAAAACAACAATAAGCCCTTGACAAGAACCTTATTAAAAATGCCATGATCTTACTTTATTCTGACAGATGAAACTTACAACAGTGGACAGCCCTTCGTCCTAGCTCAACCAATCCTACGATGTTGTCATTCTTCATCTATCTAACACGGTCGTTAGCCTGATAGATAGAACTTAGGAGCCTCTGATCCTTGAGAGAAGTATGTAAAATTAGATAAATCTATATACAAGTTAAGAAGCTGCAGTGCAGCTGCAAAATTGGATTTATGAAGTCTGGTGGCCAACGGTTAGAGTGGATTTCTATTGACATCTTTGTACATAAGATATCTTGATTTGGACTTTCCTAGAGCTGCGTACCTGAGTATTAAAAGAAATCTACATTATGCATAATGACTATGCTTTAAAGAATCAGTTTGTGAGTTTGTCTTACCACTTGGGTACAAATGGGGCCGTCCAAATGGCATCACCTGCTTGCACCGGATACCTGTTTCAAGGTGGCAAGGAAACAGGAACATCAGAACATGTAACGTGAAAAAAGAAAAACACAAATGGATATGAGAGTGCCTAAAAATTCTGCTCAATGCCACACGCTGGAAATGCAAGTTGCAGAAACAAGGCATATGCAAAAGTCATTTGTACTTGTCGGGTATCATTTGGAAATTTGTGGCAAGCTAGATTCTTAATGTGACAAAGATCGCACATTTCCTGACGTTCATAGATCTTCATGAGGGTAAATAAACAACAACAAGTGGGCTACATCCACAACCTGCCATTGCAAGTGAAAGCATGAATCAAACCATGCTAAATATCATCCACAAGTGCTTCTTGAAAGTCCAAAAGCACATATAGCTGGAATTGTTAGAATTATCTCCTAAGGTGACTAAATTAAAATAAATGTCTTTAATATTATCTTTAAAGAGACCATTTGTGTTAAAGAGAATATATCTGCAATTCAAATATTTTACATATATTTAAGTCACAATAGGCAGACTCTCTCTCTCTATATATATATAGGCTGAGTTTTGGTATCTCTCGTACGCACAAAAAAGTGTACGCGTTCCCCATCAATTTCAAGGCTAAATAGAGAGACGAGGGGAGAAGACCTTGTACACACTCAGTCCCATGTGGATCACAAACAATGTTGCCTTGAACAGATCAATCTCGATGGATTCTATTATGCTTCCGTGATTTCAATAATTGGTATCAGAGCCTCATTTGATCTTGAGATGAGGTGTTCATGAGAATTGAACGGAATAATCATATGTCGGAGTTGATGATGATCATGCGACGGTGGATTCTCATGTGAATGATCTTGTTGTCAAATGAGTTTGCATCCATCCTGTGTGATAACGGATGATGTTGTGCGCAAGGATTGCCGTCTCGGATCTCGACTTCATCTCGGAAAGGTGAAAGAGAAGAGATCTCGTGAGATTCTCGAAAAAATCTCGGGAGATCGTATCTCAGATTTCATTTACTTAGTGTAAACATTACTCAAGAATTGTCATCTCAAATTTAGATTTTATCTCATGGAGACATAATAGAAGAGATCTCAAAAAAATCTCGAAAGATTAGATCTTAGAAATACCAATTAGCGTGCATGTTTAAGTGTAAAAATGTCATGTAATCTCTTTAAAAAGGACAAGAAAACTCATAAACATCAATATAAGCTATGAGAGAATTAAAAGCATAATAGAGAGAGGGTGAACTTTTGTTAACAGAAGACATACAAGAGATTTTATGTGTTGGACAAAAGCTTCATCTTGAACAATATGGATAGGAGATTGATGAAGCAAGGCCATCTAACAAGTTAGGGGTAGTAATAGCCTAATACGCAGAGGAGATCAAGATATCAAAAGTACTATATAGATAATCTCGTTTCGACAATCTCGTTTCTCGGATGGATGAAAAAAAAGAGATTCTCGGGAGATCTCGAGAGATTCTCGGGAGATCGCATTCCATGGTTGTGCGCAGGATGGAAGCTGCTGCAATCAAAGGAGAGTCCTTTGCCGATTAGATTAGGCAGACTGCATGACTGTTCTCTGTCCTTGCTGAGAATCCCGCAGCGGCAATAGGACTGTGCCTCAATGGCACAGGCGACTGGCTGTAGGGGTGGGCACGGTTCGGTTTGGTCCGGTTTGGACCATTTTTTTTCAAACCAAACCAAACCGAATCGCCCTCTCAAACCGAACCGAACCAAACCGAATCAATTCGGTTTGGTTCGGTTTAAACCGAAAATAAAAAAACATATTTAAATTAATTATTTTTTACATATATATACTAATATTTAAGTTGAAATAACAAGAATAAATATTATTTTATTATAAATTTTATAAAAAATATCATTTTTATTAATACTATAATGGGTTTTTTATATTTTTTTGATTAAATCGGTTTGGTTTGGTTTAAATCGGTTTGGAGATATACCAAACCGAAAGGGGGTCCAAACCGAACCAAACCGAACCGAATGAGTTGGTTCGGTTTGGTTTCTCAGTTTGAACTGTTTTGTGCCCACCCCTAGCTGGCTGCTCATGGAAGCCAGTGGCACTGTGGTGGGCCCCGGTGGTGCGGCGTGATGTGCTTGCTGGCAGCCTGACGCTATCTTCTGGCCTTGGCGGTGTGAGCACCGCACTAGGAGATCTGAGGGGGCTTCAACCAGCCACCGGTTCCCTTCCCCACCACTGCCACCCCCTTTGAGTTCCCGTGGCTAGGGCTTTTGAGGGAAAGGAGAAGATGATAGGTGATGTAACCTCAAATTTAAAGAATTTATTTCTTTTGTTTTGGAAATTCATTTTCCTTTTGAATTTGAATTAGGTTTGATTAGACCTTAGCATTGACTTATTTAGGAAAATAGATGGTATTCCATAAAAGTACTAACTAGGGTCAAAATTTATGTTGAGGTCGTTAGGTTCTTTGAAAATTTGTTTTGACCTCTCCCCGTCGGATGGTGCGAAGATCCGACGTTAATTACATCGAGATTTCTCGAATACCCTTGATTATCGTCATAGCAATCCATTGAAGTAGAAGACATACATCCACACAAAAATAAACATTCACACAAACACAGGAGAAAACACCACATGAATTTGAGGGAAGGCAAGCACTTAATTTGTTTTGAGTTTGGTTTGAATTGCATTTTTTATTTAAGTTGAATTGAATTGGTTTGAATAATTCGAATTTGGTTTGATTTAGAATGTTTTGATTTGTATTTGAGTTTTGTTTAGATTGGTTGAAATTTGGATTTGGTGTGTGAGCTTTTAATTTGATTTGAATTTGATTTAATTTGAGTTGATTAATTGATTTAAGTTTGTTTGGAATGAATTTGATTGGAATTAGCTTAAGTTTGAGAGAAATTTGATTGAATGTTTCCAAATTTCGGATTTTACAGTTTCAGATTTGCTTAAGTTTGAATTACTTGGAGAAATTTGATTTGATTGAATTAGAGTTGAGTTTGATTTGAGTTCAATTTTGTTTGATTGAAGTTAATTTGTTTGAATTAATTTTGTTTGAGCTTAATTGAATTTGGTTGGTGCTTCCGAATTTCAGGTTTTCTTTACTTAGGATTCTGCAGATCTACAATTTTCGGTTTCCTTGCTTTAATGTGAGGTTCAAAATTTTAATTGATTCAAACAGGTTTATGTTGGCAGATTCTATTGGGTACATGCATTCTCTGATTCAGATTCCAGGCTTCTGATCTAAGTAATCTGATTTTGGATTTTAGACTTGGCAGCCCTTATATTTTAAATTCTGCGGATTCCAGATTTCTCCAGATCCTGGATTCTGCAATTTAATTGATTTCCAGGTTGCAGGTCTCTTTTTGAAACGGGCTTCTGCACCAAATCAGATTTTCAGATCTTCAATTTTCAGGGTTCCAATTTCAGATTTTTAATCTCTGAATTTCAGAGGTGATTCAGATTTCAGATTCTGCTTTAGATTTCAGTTTCAAGTCTGTTTTTGGTTTGTGATTTTACAGATAGACAGATTTCAGATTTATATGATTTGATTTGGGTTTGTGATTTTACGGATTGGCAGATTCTTAAATTATGTTTTTTCAGATTTTTTTTTATTGTCTTGCCTTCCAGAAAATCTCTAATGGTTGTTCTCTCCTTGTAGCACCAACATGTGCACCGAACATGAGCTCTTTATTTATTCTCTCAATATGAGACATGATTACAATTTGACCAGAAATTCGGTCTTTTGAATCCTTGATGGATTTGTCATTTCATGGGAGGCATGTACCCGGTCTTTATAGACTTGTGGGCATCCCCCAATGTTTTGAGATTGAATACACCCGGCTTTTGATAAGCTTGTGGGGACTCATCTCACTGTCTTGAAACTGAGCGTATCCCGGCCTTTGATAGACTTATGGGAAACTAACTCACGTTGATCTTCATGACTCCATGAGTTGATGAACTGCTTGTTGCACCGGTAAGACATTGGGGTCTGTTTTTATAGACCTTTGGATGTCTACCTTAGGAAGAGGGTCAGGAGGTGGGTTTAGAACCGGCCTCCTGGTTTCCCTTTGTTTTTTAATTCTTTTAAGTTGAGCCGAAGCCATGAGGTGGGTTTAGAACCGGTCTTATGCTTGCCTCGGTTTGTTTGAATTAAATCGATTCTTATTTAATTTAAATTGATTGTTTGTTTTATTTTATTTTTGAATTAATCATGGGTCAGGAGGTGGGTTTAGAACCGGCCTCCTGGTTTCCCAATTTTTTTGAATTCTTTTAAATTATGCCGAAGCCATGAGGTGGGTTTAGAACCGGCCTTATGCTTACCTCGGTTTGTTTAAATTAACTTGATTTGAAAATTTCAATTTCAATGCCATTATACTGTTCATCAGGGGCAAACGGGCCCTCGCGGCCCACCTCCTCCTCCTCTCCTTCTTCTTCTTTTTTTAAACACTTTTTGAATGTGGGCCCCACCACTAGTTGACCCGCCGGTTAACAGGGCTTCACGCGGCCAGCCCTTCTCTCCCGCGGTCGACAGCCGCGGATTCCTTTTTTTTCACCTTTTTTTTGTGGGCCCCGCCCTTTTTCCACCGTGGACGATAGTCCCATGGACATAGGGCTGTAAACGGTATCCGATATTCCGATAATTCGACCCGATTTCGATTAATTTATCCCTAAATGGAGGTTCGATAAAATTACCGATAAGTTATCGGAATCGGAATCGGATTTCCGGTAAGTTATCGAAATCGGAATCGGAATCACTAGATACCGATTCCGATAAATACCGATACCGATAATTATTTGAAAAAAAACAAATCTAGACCGTTGATCTGTTAGATCGAACGATCGTAGCGCGGTGGTAAGCCGGTAACCCTGTCGTCAACGCCGCAGCCCGCAGCCCCGCAGCCCCAATCGCGAGGTCGTCTCTCTCGTTCCTTTCCTGCCCTAGGCATTCTCCATTTCTCCCAATGGCGACTCTCCCGTCCCTGTCCTAGTTCCCTTTCTCAACACTCGAAAGCCAATCGCGAGGGGGCGAGCAGAGCAGCCGCGGAGTGGCGGCTGGGTTCTTCAATAGAAGAAGGCAGCAGTCAGCAGATCTTCGGCTCTTCCGCGAGTTGGCTGGGTTCTTCGACAGACGAAGGCAGCAGGAGCCAGTCGCGAGCGCCGAGCGGGCCAAGGGAACACAGACACAGAAAATATCCCTTCACGATGCCGGCGCCAGGACCAGGTGCGTTGCCGGCTGCGTTGGCCCCTGAGCGGCTGAGTTCTTCTTTTTTGTGCTTTCCCTGACTGAGACCGAGACCATCCCCTTGCCCGCCGGCTAGGAAGCTCATCCAGTTCCTCCGATCACTCCCTTCGCTGGCCCAGTCCCAGATCTTGCAGGTTGGGGTGGAAAACGAGCAAGCAGCAGCTGCTCCAGGTGAAGCCCATCAAGCCATCACCAAGAGGCCAAGGAACCATCGGGACGTCAGCCACAGAGGAGCCCTTTGCAGCTTGGACGCGAACTCGCGAAGACAGCGTTGCTGGCTGCCCTCTCGCCCAGAGGTCCTCTTGTCCCCTTGCCGCCAGGCGCCAGCCAGCAAGGTCTGTTCGTATAGAACATGAAGGGCTTCTTTTTTTAGTTAACGTTTTTTGTTCAATTTTTTCCAGATTCTTGTTGTACCGGCTAGTATTTGTTTTCCAATATTTATGCAGGATCTCAAGAACAAGAAGGCAATTCTCAAGATCTAGAGAAACTTGAATTTTCGGGTATCCGAGACTCGGTACGGTAATGTTTATAACTTCTTCAGTGGTTACCTTGTGCATGTCTCTTAAGTCTCCATATTATAAAATTGACATCTACTTAGGGTATGACTACATGGATCAAGTCCTTATATCCATTTTATCTTTGGAGGCATTATATGCGTATGTATTAGAGATTTAAATTTTTTTTCTTGTTCTTTAAATATGTAGATATTATTGGTGTATCACAACCAGTGATAGTTTGAGAAGTAATGGACACAATTTCTATGCCTCAAAATGAAAGGTAATTAACTTTCTTATCTCTTATTGTTTGTCATGCTTATAAATTTCAATATTAAATTACGCATATAATTTTTTCAGACCATCCGAAAATATTGATGTAGAAGTTGAGAGTAACTTGCAAGAGTCGTCCCATGCACAAACTTCATCTCAACCTGTTTTTGAACATGCAAAAAAAAGGAAGTTAAGATCTACTGTTTGGAATGATTTTGATAGAGTTCAAGGTGAAGATGGCAAATTTATTGCTAAGTGTCGATATTGTCAAAAACAATTATCAGGAGATAGCAAGCAAGGGACTACACATTTAAAATCTCATTTAACTCATTGTTTTAAGTACAAGAGAAGTAATACCAAGGCTCCTTCTATTGGACAATTAGTGTTAAGAACAAGTGAGGGAAGCAATGATGAGACAAGATCCTTGGAATGTTTTCAGTTCACCCAAGATAACAGTCGGGAAGAGTTGGCAAAAATGATTATCGTGCATGAAGTTCCATTCTCTTTTGTTGAGCATTCATTCTTCCGTTCATTTTGTAGTTCTTTACAGCCACAATTCAAGTCTATAAGTAGAACAACGGTAAAGGCTAATTGCTTGAAAATATATGAGAAAGAGAAACAACAAGTGTATGACATGCTTAAGGAGACCTCATCTCGTGTTAGTATTACTGCTGATCTTTGGACATCTATTGGCATGGTCTCTTATATGTCATTAACCTGTCATTTTGTTGATAAAGATTGGAACTTGCAAAAGAGAATTTTAAATTTTGTAAATGTTAAGTCTCATAGTGGTGTAGAGATTGCCAGAGTGATAAAAGCAAAGCTATTTGATTGGAATATTGATGTTAAGATATGCAGTATCGTGTTGGATAATGCATTCTCCAACAATGTGCTTACTAGAGAGATTTGTCAAATTCTAAAAACTCGTGGTCGTATTTTACTTGATGGTGCCCTTTTTCGTGTAAGATGTTGTTGCCATATCTTAAATCTAATTGTCCAAGTTGGTTTACGATCTTTAGAATTGACTATTTCAAAAATTCGTGAAAGTGTAAGACATGTCAGAGGTTCGCATGTAAGACTAGAGTATTTTAAGAAAGCTGCTGAACAAGTAAATGCACCAAAGAAGAAGTTGATTTTGGATGTCCAAACAAGATGGAACTCTACTAATATGATGTTGTCTGTTGCTTATGAATTTCGTGATGCATTTGACCGTTTGTCATGTTTTGATAATGAGTACAAAGGTCCTCCTAGTTTTGAAGAGTGGGAGAATGTGAAAGCAGTCAAAAGTTGTTTACAATTGTTTTATCAAGTTACAAATAGATTTTCTGGCACTAAATATCCAACTTCAAATTTGTATTTCAATGATGTTTGCTTGATTCACAAACAACTAAAGAATTGGTTAAGAGATGAACGACCTTTCATTGTTTCTATGGCCACCAAAATGTATGAGAAGTTCAATAAATATTGGGGCACTTTGAGTTTGGTTTTGTCAATAGGATGTATTTTAGATCCTCGGTACAAGATGAAGACCATTGAATATTTTTTTGAAAGAATTTATGACATAGATGCCTCTACAAGAGTTGATGATATTCGCATATCTTTTTCTAAAGTCTATCAAGCATATGTGGAAGAACAAAGGAGAGGTTCTCTTGATAGAGGTAGAGGTGGACCAAGCAATATGACAAGTGGTAGCGGGGGGGCTCAAAGACTTGATAGTGGTAGTGTTGATCTTTCATGTTCTTTAGTTGTGGATGAATTACTTGAGCTTGATCTTTGGCTTAAAGAAAATTCTTCATGTCAACCACAAAAATCAGATTTGGAATTATATTTTGAAGCTCTAGTTCTTAGCAATGATATTGTTATGCAAAAATATGGAGGAAATTTTGATATTTTAGCGTGGTGGAAAGAGGAAGAAGGAAAATATCCAGTTCCTGCCAAAATGGCTCGTGACATTCTTGGAATTCCTATTTCAACTGTTGCTTCTGAGTCTGTGTTTAGTCCTGGAGGGAGAATATTGGATGCTTATCGAAGTTCTTTAAAGCCTAGTACGGTTGAAAGTTTGATTTGTTGTCAAGATTGGTTGAGGAACAAAACAAAAGGTATTGCTTGAATTATTCTCCATATCTTTGACTTATTTATATTTGTTTTTTTCACTGTATTCTAACTTTTTTAAAAATCTCATTTGGCTTAGTGAATATATCATGCGGACTTGCTACTATTCCTTTGGCTTCAAATTTGGATGGAGAAAGAAATGAAGATGATATATTGCTAAATGCTCCGTTGTTTGATGTACACAATAATGACGATGAAAATGAGTTAGTAATATTTGTATCTTTTTATTAGTTAAATGCCACTCATATTATTAGTTAACGTGTTCTTATATTTGTAGGGAATAACTTCTTTTGACTATGGAGAATGCGAGGAGAATGACATGGCGAGCTAAAAAATATTTTGGTAAGTTCTAAATTGATAAAATTTAGTTTTTATCTATTAGTTCCGCAGAAGAATGGACTTTTAGTTTTTAGTTTTTCATCTATTGGAAATGAGAGACTTCTTATCTATTAGTTATTTAGTTTCTTATTTATTAGTTCCGCTGTGAAAAACATTATCTATTGATCAGTTTCTTATTTATTAGTTTTGAGTTTGAAATTGATAAAATCATATAGATTACGTGACAGAACAGATTTTTGTTCAAAGATAACATAATTTTTTTCTTCTATGAATGGTTTTCAAACATAACATATAGATTACGTGACTAATTTCTTACAAAATTCAAATTAAGTCGACTATTTAGTTTTTTTTTGCAAGGGTGAAGGATGTATGAAAAATCTAATATTTTCTTGTCTTTTCGGTACAACTTTGTTAATATGTCATCTTCAAGTTGCTCATTTCATTTTCGCTTGGTATCTTAAAGGTGAACCAGAACAATTAAAAGAGCAAGGACTGGGAAAATGTGATCTCTCAGGAGTGATGCAGCTACAAGATGGCATCAGTCACAATTCTCAACATATTTTGAATCTCTGTTGCAACTGTTGTTAATTTGGTTCTTATGATCAGACTAAACTTTCATCTTATGTATGTCTATATATTAAGATGTTTGTTAGTGTTTTGTATTTTATTTGAGTTTACCAAACTGAAATGTGGTGCCAATGGTTAGTGGAAGTGTTGTCAAAAATGATTTAAGACATTATTATTCTATTTTCTTTACTCTTATTTTATGCTAAATCAGTCTTATGTTATCATTTAAGACATTCACGAGTTATCGGAATCGGTATCGGAATATTCCGATTTCGATATCGGAATCGGAATCAAATCGGAATCGGAATTAGTCATTTCGATATTATCGAAATCGGAATCGGAAACACTAAATTCTTATCGGAATCGGAATCGGACTCTGGCAATACCGATACCGAATTCGACCCGTTTGCAGCCCTACATGGACATTATTTCCCCTCCCCCCTCTCGGCTGCTACAGTGTCCGCGCGGAGCTGTCCGGCATCCCGCGGCATCGCGGCGGCTTCCGCGGCGGCTTCCGGCATTGTTCGACGGCGACAGCTCCGGAGGAAGAGGAAGAAGAAGCCGACAGCCCTAGGGGAAGGGGGAGGGACTTTCACCGGCAGCAATCGAGGGAGCTCCTGGCTTCTACGGCACCCGACGGCAGCACTACGAAGGTTGCGGCGTCCGGAAGAGGAAGAAGAAGAAGAGGAGGGCTCCGCACGGCTTCAACGGGACTCCAGGAGATCGGTAAGCTCTCCTTCCCTCTCCTATCTCTGTTGTCCTGCCTTCCACGACTTCCCTCCTTCCCCCTCTCTGCGCGGCGGCACCGGCATGCTTTTTATAAGCCTCGGGCGACCTCCGTCTCCTGCTAGGAGATTGGTTCCGGGTCCGAGAGGGACTCGGAACTTGCCATAGCCTTGGCCCTGTAATCCCGGGAGGAAAATCGGGATCTTTTGAACCGGGATAGCCTCCGTCGACCACCTCCTTAGTCCTATCCGAGTATGATTCGGAACTTCCCTGGATTTGGATATCGACGGGGATTCAGTGGCTTGTTGGTCTCCTGATCCGGATTCTCTTCTTTCCTCCGATTTCTTGCCTTGTTCAACAAAATCCCCCTCCTCCTTCTTTCTGTCGAGCCCATCTTTGAGCAGGCCCGCGGGCAGCTCCCTTGGCCCATTTAGAAGACTGTCCGACCCCCTCCTTTGAGCAGGCCTGTGGGCCTTGGAGATGGCTTGCAAATGGGCCTCTCCAGCCGGCCGAAGTGGGCCAATCGGAGTCTCATCATAGGCTTTGTCGATGGGCATCCCCGGCGGACTGAATTGGGCCGATCAGGGTCTGTTTGTGTGTTTTTTTTTGGGCCTATTTAGGAGTCGCTTATGGACCAATAGATGGACCGCTCACAGACCAGATTTTAGGAAGACCGGTCATGCCATTTTTTTTAATTGGCCTCATTTTTTTCAAAAATTTAGGTGTCAACAATAGGTTTTTACAATCTTGCCCTTGGTTTATTAATTGTGTGATATTGGATCTTTGGTTATATGATCCGATTTACGGGGATCTCTTTAAAAAAATTGGATCTGTTAAATTTTAAGATCCGAACTCAGATCTCCTTAGTTAGATCCAAATTTTAATACATTGCAGTTTTTACACAAAACTTGATGTTATTGCATATTTACCCCTATTTTTTTAGAGAATCATAATTTAGGGTCTTATTAAAGTTGTTATTAAGCCCATTAAGAGTTTAAATCATGAAATTAGTACAAATCATGATATAACAGGGTATGACATCTTATCAAGAAAAAATTTATTGTGATAATTTACACAATAAAATAAATATTATTATACATATATCCTTGAATGTTGTGAATGCCATTTTGTATACATAGATTGTCAATCAATTAAAGTTTAAATATTTGAATTGCTGCATATTTTCATGGTTAATTGAATATTATGTAACATTAAAATTTTTTGGAATACCATGTCTGAAATTGCATATGAACCTTGTACTTTTAATAATTAAGTTAATACCTTTATTATTATCGTTTGGCTTATAAGCGCATGACTAAAGGATTATCATGTTAGCAACTTTTAAATTGATAACTTTAGGTTGCTTTTATGTTTTTAGGTGCCCCGAAAGGTCTAGGACTATGTTAGGACTTTGAGTTATTAATTGAGAGAATTATGGCTAATCTCTTGTAAAATAAAAATTGCATTGTAATTTATTGAATTAAGGGTTCATTTAAAAAGATGTCCTTAGTTCAATACACAGACCATCTTATATTGAGAAATTTTATAAATTGCTAATTTTGAAGTTACTTTCATGTTTCTAGTTCGCTGTACCATGTTAGCACCTGAAGTTGTTAGAAAAAAATTATGACTACTCTCCCATGATAGTAAATTGCATTATGAATTATTGAATTACAGTTAAGCCCGAAAGTGTCTTTGATTCAATATATATAATGAAATCAATGATTAACTAAAATTGTTTAAACATAAAGAATATTTTACCTAAAGATAAACATATTTTCATCTTCGTGCATTTTTTATTGATTATTGAATTAAAGTAAATTATTGTATCATTATAAAAAAAATATTCAACATGTATTCTAGATTGTTATGATACTCAACTCAACTCAACTCAACTCGAGTCTTAGACTCGAAATTACTAAGGGTTGGCCATATGGATCCTCTTTCTCTATTCATGTCGATTTCGAGTTAATTTTTCGGAGATGTAAATCATCTAAATCACATTAAAATATCTTCCTCCAAGTTAACATAGGTTTACCATGTCCTTTTTTGTTTCTATTATTTTAATATTTTCTACTTATCTTATTAGAGTCACCCTTAGTCTATATTTAATATGTCCAAACCATCTCAATTTTCTTTCTTTCAATTTATCTACAATTGTCGTTACTCCTACATTTGCTCTACTATATTTATTTCTTATTATATCTAATCTAGTATGACTACTCATCTATCTTAATATTAAAATTTTAATAACACTTATTTTAGAAATATGTTTTTCTTTTATTGTCAAACATTTTCACTACCATACAACATTGTAGGTCTTATATTTGTATAATAAAATTTTTCTTTCAAATTTATAAGAATCTTATGATCACATAGAACCTCTATAGTCAATCTCCACTTCATCCAACCTATTTTAACTATATGATTAACATGTTCATCACATTTTTCATCTTTTTGAATAATTGATCAAAAATACTTAATTTTGTTCTTTGAGATAATATTACCCCATCCAAACTAACACTGTCACATACTTCTCTTTGATTTTTAATAAACTTACAATACATATATTCAATTTTAGTTCTACTTATCTTAAAACCCTTAATCTCTAAAGTATTTTTTCACAATTCTAACTCCCTATTCACTCCTTATGTCTTATCTATCAATACGATATTATCTACAAACATCATACACTAAGGTATATCATCTTGTATAACATTCATTAATTTATCCATAACTAATATAAAAAGATAAAAACTTATTGTAGAGTCTTGACGTAAGTCCATTGAAATAGAAAAATCTCTTGTTTCTCCTCCAATTATCATGTATGATAGTGGTTACTTCATCATACTTGTCTTTTATCATTTGTATATACCTAGCATGCAACCATGCACCCTCTTTCGTTTCAACGCCCACCACAAAATCTCTACTGGAATTCTATCATAGACCTTTTCCAAGTCAATAAATACCATATGTCAATATTTATTTATATCTCAATATTTCTCTATTAAACTTTTTTTAAAAAAATAGTTTCACTTGTAGATCGACCAAACATAAATCCAAATTGATTAACTAAAATATTTGCACAATTCCGTAATGGCTGCTCAATGTTTCTTTAAACATTCGGTAAGTGGGACATTTTGCATGTTCTCTTGGGGAACCAGGTTTGCATCTAATATTAAAAAATCAGAGCAACATGTCCATGCCTGTTGGCATGAATGATGCGATCCAGATAGCAGTTATGTCCTCCATGTTTCCACATAACAAAAATGGTTAGACTAATAAGCGCTAGTGGCCTTACCAGCTCTCTCCCAAGCGAAAGATGCCTTGCCCTTCTAAAAGTAAAATGCCATGCTGATTATACTGGACTTCCTAGACAAATTAAAATTTTACTATATTAGCGATATATCAAATGGAAAACAACAGAAAGGTGAAACGAAGACAACGAAGATTTGAGAATAGCAAAATACGGATAAACAACTTATGACATGCTGGAACACATCTAATGATTGTCAGATTAGCTTGAAAATTAAAATAGAATCAATAATACACCTTCACATTTAGATATTCTCCAGGTTGAAAATCCATGACCTGCAGGAGCACGAGGTCAGTAGTCAACATGGGGATCGGATAGACAGCAATGACATACCTTCTAGACGTACATTGAAAAATCATTCAATTCAAGACATTTTAAAAACATTTTAATATATTTTCACTATAACATTACATTGTCCAACTGTGCAGGCATTATATTTATTTTAAATATTAAAAACTCCTTTTGCAGACAAGCCATTTTTAAAAGGATAATGACATTTCCTACTCATGAATTCACATTCATACACAAAAGTCACTAAGAATGACATGAATGATGCTTCTGTAGGATGTTCCTTGCTGGCCACCAGTTCTGTAGCTGGAAATGTTTATTTTCCAAATTTAGTTCCTGTTTCTAAGGCTGAGTTTCTATTATCTTATTAGGTAACTTTTCCTTCTTTTTTCCTTTGTTGTGTACTTTTGCCATGGACTTCTCTTCCTGCTTGTCAATGAATATGGTGCCTTTTATAAGTAAACCATGATGTACAACCAAAGAAATGTTTTAAGAAAAAACAAAAAAATGTCACAAATTAAAAAATTTAATTACAAATGCAATTGTAGATGGAGGAATTATGAATTTGCCATTTCATCACAATAGTATTAAAAAAACACTTTTGAAATTTGAAGTTCCTATCTCAAATTCATGATAGCTCGGAAGGATCAAATTTATGACCCATAGCTACCATGCTATAAATCAAGGAAGGAAGGGAGGATTGTAGTCAGATTGGCCCGGCCCTGGGTGATCCATCTAACCCAGATCAGCCTATCTGACCTACTTGGATCCAACCCAAGTCCGATGCAAACCATGTTGAATCCAAATTTTAAAAAAAAATACATAGAAATTGATGAAAAATGTATAAACTAATCTCTATTCAAATTTTATCTGATGAGCTTGTTCTACATAATAATATACTTATCCCAAGATTTTTGGTTCAAGTACATTACATTATAAGAGTATGCATGCTCATTGTACTCTTAACTCTTTGGTTCAACTTAATAGGATTTAAGCTGAACATATCTTGATCCCCCCTAAAAACTATACATCCATAGGTTGAGTACATAGAACTTATGGACAAATCATCTTGGGAATTAAGATAAGACTCTTATTCATATGTAGAATATCGAGAATTGTAAGATGATTCAATTCCTCAAAATTGATGTTGTTGATAACAACTGGCTTCTTATGTGTCTTGTGTTGCATGGTTGTACTTTCTTCACCAATGAACTGCATTGGTGAAGGCCAAAAGTGAGAATCTGTTGACACTGTTTGGTCTTGATAAAATATATTCACTATTTGTTGGATCATCAATGTTACTCTTTGAAGTTGAATTGTTTGACGTTTGCTACCGGACATCGATATTTAGCTCCCGTGCATCTTTACATGAATCTTCAATTGTATCTAGATCTACAGCGTCCAAATAATCAATTTATTTTTGTTATGATTGGAGTTTAATCACGTCCAAAACTGATTAGGTGTTCTTATCTCCTTGGGCGACCCAATGTTGTTTAGCTCTTTGACACCATCTCATATCCTCTTGGTCCATCAAGAAGTTTTTTGACTTGGCAATACTGGGTCTGCTAGGTCTGATACCAACCAAGCAATGATCAGAGATCACCCTTGGGAAATGGTCCATCAAGAAGTTGAATCTGTCTTTGTGGATTTTCCAAGCAATGAAGTCTTCTCCCAACAACTCTCCCTGTTCATCTCTGATCTCAAAATCTTCTAGGGTCTCAGTAAGTCTATCTTCTTCTCGAAAGCCTTGGCTCTCTTTTTTGCCCTCCCATTTTCTCAGTTTGTTTTGCACCCACCAAGCTTGTTATAAAGAATGTACATTGAGTAATGGTGAAGCAGAACATAGCTCATTTATATGACCCTGACAATCAAGTACAGCACTGCAGGTCATATTCTCCTATTAGATCAAGAACTGACGATAACATATTTCTACCTTTAGGCAAGGTAGAAGTAGAAGTGATTGTCACAAACAATGAACAGTGAAGCCAAGTCAGATCTGAATATGTGGTGAACAATTTTCCAACGTTCAAAAAACCCATCATTTCTGTATGAGCAGTTTCTAAGAGCATGAAGGACTTCAATCTGAGTTGTAGTTGCAAAACAAACTGGTTATTATTGATTAATTAACATCAATCCAAATGTTTATTAAACAAAAATCAATTTCAAAATCTCAAAAGTAATCAACTCTGGTTGGTTATGAACTATAAAGAAATAAATAAAAATAATACATCCAACTTAGGATGTGATAAATGAAGCAGACGAATGGGACAAGTAACCAGCTTACATGGATATTGAAGTCATAAGCAGAAGAACAGGGTAAAAGTTTTCTAAGCAGAAAAACCTGAGAAGCAAATCAACAAAAAGCACGGTAAGCATTCTCTGAATAAGAATGTATAGTGGAAGGCATAGTGACAGAAAGAAAATAATCCATCAAATGTATTGGCACTTCTAGCAAACAAAAGACAATCCATAAACATACCTCTCCAGGAGTTTGAGAAATTCGTTGTTTGTCAGTTGAGCCAATAATTTGTTCAGGAACATGGTTCTCTAGACGCACATATCTGATAAAGTTGTCATGGCATAATCAAAATTGACAGCCAAAAGCAATCAGATAATGGTGTTTGATAGAGTCACAACAGGAAAAGGAAATGGTTAAAGAACATCCATATAATCATTTGTCTTCAGCAAAGTATTCACACTATGGACACAAAAGTAGTCAATAATTCACAGCAATCTATTGGTGGAGGCCTTCTTTACTGATCAGTTATACCTCGGACCCTTTATTGCGCTCTCTCAAGCACAATGTTCACGAGAACTCAACAACATACTTGGAGATGTTCTTTTTAGTTTTATCAGGAATAAAAGGCCCTTAAATTTTGATTTTTGTGATTAAATGAAATGCCTATAGCAACAGGAAGATTGAAGTGATTTCCAGAGATCCATTACACTTGGAACATTAATCTATGAAAGGTGATGATTGTACTTGAAGCATACCACCATCTCCAAGAAAAGAATATGGCAAGCATTTGTTTGCTACTACTTTTAGCTTACAAATGAATGATACCACAGTTTGTTGGTGATAAGTAAAAAATACAAGTGAGATTCCACAAAATGATCTTGCAGAGAGAGGGCTAAAAACAAAATGCAAAAACACCAGAAAAGTGCACCTCAACTAAATCCTTACAACCAAATTTATCAAAAAAAACAGAGAGGATTCTGTATAAATAGGAGCAGTAATATATCTAAGACAGCCAAACACAATAGAGATAAATCTGAGGGTTCTGATTGTCTGAAAAAAAAATCCCCTGCTCTCACCATCCAAGTGGCCAAAAAGTTATGTAACAGCCAGTTTATGGGCCCTGCCAGATAGGAAGGAAACTGGTTCTTCAATGCCTTCAGGGGTGCTCTTAATTTAAAGTTTCTATTGACCCCAGAGAAACTAGTCTATCAGTTTTTAGCAGTTTCCCTTCAAATTAGACCAGATTAAGTGTCCCAAAGACCTGCAACTCCAGAGGGTTCCCAAAGTTGTCAGAACTGGTAAACATCTCTAAGTGAAAAGTTTACCTAGCCTCTGAGCCTAAACATCTTCCTTGCATATGTTAAGCTTCCTGAGGACCTTAAACATTCTCTGCTGGGATGCGTGTACAACCAGAAGGGTATTTTTAGTCTTTATTGTCTTTGAAGGATCCAAAAATTAGTTTAGGTGATCCAGTCGATGTCTTGGAGGTTTAGGCCAGAGAGTCTGGGAGAAGCCTGGAAACTGAGGTGCAGTTAAAAATTTGGTAGGTGGACCGACCTTTCACTATGTGCTTTATCTTTCTAGAAGATCCTGTCATGAATACTTTCCCAGCTATAAATAAAATCTGAAACGCCATGTTCCATAAATATATGATTGTGTTGTTTACTTTTTCATGTTCATATGGTTGTTTACATAATTATCTTGTTGACCATGATACACATGCATTAATTGAACATACAAGGTGTCAGACTCCCAAGGCCTCAATATAGATGTAGCTTAAACTAGAATGATAATGCAATCACTGCATGTGGCTAAAACACTGATAGAGATCAGAAAATCTAGATAGTATATCCTAAAAGCCTTAGGGTGTACCAAGGCCCGTTGTCTCAACTCTGGGGCATATGGTCTTATCAGGACCAAAAACCAAAGCAAGGTGGGTGGTAAATGTCCGCCTGATCCCTTCGAGCTGTCTGTGGGGTGTACAGGACTGAATGTGTGGGAAAATATGTGCCTATCGCCAACCTGTCCGTAAGGCAAACAAGATAGGCAGTGGTCTCATACCGGCCCATGAGGTGTATGGGGTCAAGGATACCAGTTAAGCCCACTACCTGCCATCTCTGCGTCTACCAGGAGCACGAGATGGATGATGTATGGTAACAATCATTTGCCTTTGACTTGTCCATCGGGTGCACAAAGTAGGAGGTGCAAGAGATATCCTATGGTATGTCACATGCCCATCTATGCACTAGGTGGGTAGTGAACAATCTGAACAGGTGTCTTAGAACCATTTGTGAAAACACAGTAAACAATGTTTAGGAAAGCCACAGGCTACTGTCTGTCCAACTGTGGAGAGCACGAGAGGACAGTAAATGGTCCAATCGGTTGTTTATCAACCTGTTTGTGGAGGCATGACTGGGAGATAATCTCCAAAATCAAGGGTTGCCTTTCTTTGTCTGTGGGGGATGCAAATGTCCATTGGTCATTTGCTACCCATTCATGGGGCGCACAGAATTGGGGTATGTTCCCTGAATCAGTTGAGCAGGAAAGTGAGACCTATGAGATGGTTAAGGATAATAGCCATGGTTTGCAAGATTCAGGTGATCTGACCATTAGGGGAAAGTCTGATCCGACCATGGAGATTCCCCAGGATCGATGGCAGGGGCGATGCTGCTGCCCCCCCCCAATGGGTGGGGAAGACATTTGTGTTGAGTCCATCAATACAAGCTGGATACAAAGATATCAGGTCCATTTGACCCCATGTTATCAAAGGTAATTGCCTTGCTCTCCTAGGTGACGAGGCAAGGTGGGCATAAAATGCCTCGACTTGGTCCAGATTGCCTAGGCGATCGACCTCCTTCACCATAGTGGACAAAGCGGCTGTTTCCAGCGCCTCTAGTGCCTTATACGCCTCACAAATATAGCCTTAGGGACTAGCCAGAGGTCCAATACAACCTATGGTGGCCGCCGGTGGCTGGTGGTGGCCGTGTCGAGCATCAGAGGATTCCCCTTCACTGCAAGTTTCTATCAGGCTGGAAAGATGGAATCCGTCACAGGTCCCAGCATCTGTCTGCCTAACCAGTTCGATGCTGGTTAGGCAGAAAGTAAGTGGATCTAGTTAAACAAACCAATCTGATTCGAATGATCCGGATCATGGGTCCATTAAGGGTCCCATTTTCTCATCTCTCCGCCCAGTAAGAAAGACAATGCCTCTGATGGCTTCTCTGGCATCCAACAGCTTCTCCAGGCTCCAGGCTCCAGGCTCCAGCAAGCCCTCCAGACCTCTATAATTGCCTCTACCGACTAAGGCGGTCACCAAAGATACTTGAGACGAGGCAACCCATACCTAGCCTCGAGCACCTTATGCCTCAGACTGCATAGATCAGGCCCAATACCCCATGATCCAATATCAAGTTTAATCCAAACGAGTTGGAAGATGTAGGGGCCACAAGTTGGACTTTCAGGTGCAACAGTGCCAAGGGCAGCAAAGGAGGAGTACCCTTACACCCGGTACCATTAGTAAGTATATTTTTAATTCTTATGCTCCTATATACAGTCATCGCAAGTGTGTAGAATCAAGAATGTGAAATGGACCTTGATATTTTGTTCTTGTCATTTTGTTGAAAATATTCAACCTGGGAGGACATGTAGGGTTTGTATAAACATTGGATATAGTGTAAAATATTGGCATGTATAAATGTAAAATTTTACTTCCTGTTGCAAGCTCTAACGTATACATGTAGTATCTTAGATTGATTTATTTAATTCATAATTTGGTGATTCTAATCCATGTTAAAGTTACCACTTTGCTGAGAGTACCACCTGGGAATGTATGAAAAGAGAGGCAGGCTTTGAGCATTGTTTAAAAAGGTGCTGTTCTAAGGCCTGAGGCTTATGCTTTGTTGGTAAAAGATGAGGCTTACACCTTGCTCTAAATACAGCGCTGACAAGGCAAAAACCTCAAGGTCAAGTGCATTTTAATAAAGTTTAAAATGAGAGAGAGAGAGAAAGAGAAGAGAAAGAGAAAGTTATGAACCATCCACACATGAAAGGAGAGTATTTCCGCTCCCCAATTGATAGAGACACTAAATTTATATTTTTTTGGAGCATTTTTTTTGCAGAATCTATAAAATTATTTCAAAGCAATACTTCGTATAAATAAAAATATCAAATATATAAAAATTACAAGGACTGAATGCATTATTTAGACTTAAATGTTATTGAAACACACAATTTTATAAAAGTTTAAACACTTAATAATTGATTATATTTTGCTTTGATGCTAGTCTTTTAAATAATTCCTGGATTGCATGTTAAATATTTTTTCTTAAATTGAGGGTTATGTCTCATGAAATGAAACTTTGGCAAAGTGCATCAAGATAGCCTCAAAATTTTACAAACATTGTCTTTGAGTTGGTTGAATGAGGGTCGGATCTGCGATGGGTACCACAAGTTAGCTCAATTCAATGAGAGTCGGATCTGCAATGGGTACTACAAGTTAGAATGAAGAATCATCCGCCACAAATATTTTCCAACTTTCAGTGGCTAATTCTGTAACAGGACCTGAAGGGATCCTCACACGCTGAGTACAAATAGAATGCACTAATTATGCACCGACCACAATGAGCCACTTAGGAATACATGTAAGACTTCGAGTTTCACCAAGTGTAATGAACTGAGGTGAAATAGTCAATGGCATGCATAGCTGCAGACTCCTACTCCCTTCATTTCATTTTTCTCTTTAGCTTAAGCCATTAAGATATTAAGGTTTAGTCCTCCTTTCTCAGTTCGCTTCCACTTTAATTTCTCATCTCGGTAACTACAGTCAATAAAACGTAAAACAAGCCAAGCAGGATCATGTTAATGAATGAAGTAAAATTGCAACATGGGAGAAAGTAAAACCTGCGCTCAAATATGACCAGTGTTGCAGTTTCTTCACACCTCACTGAATGATCAGAATTAGCAGGAAGATATGCATATGAGTCCACCTATCTCCAGCAGCAAGACAAAAAAAATCCTGTCACTTCTCTTCCATAAGTCAAAAAAAAGTGACTTGGTATTATAGAATAACTGGGGCAACATAGTCATTTTATAAATTCATAAGCTTAATATGAATTATACTAAAAAGAATTAAACTTTTAAAAGTTAAAAGAAGCATTGAAGATGATGAAAACAAGCAGGACATGGCCCCAATATCAGCTTTACTGAAGTGCGAAAATATTTGAGAGATTTAGGGATGATTAACTCAACTATTTAACAAAATCTTAATCTCTAGAAAATGTTGATTAAATGAAGAAAAGAGCATCATCATATCCATTGTTAAGAAAAAAGAAGATATACAAAATTGCTTAAATTATAGTGGGATCAAGTTTATGAGTCCACTACGAACTGTGTGAATGAGTTGCAGTGCAGTGACTATGAAATTGTATAAATATTTTAGCCACTAATTTTAGATTTAAGCCTAATTGATATACAATAAAAAGTATTTTTATTATTAGAAGTTTGATAAAAAAATATCAAAATAAAAAAATATTTATATGTGGTGTTTATTAACTTGGAAAAGACTTATGATAGAGTTCCAAAAGATATTTTATGGTGAATGTTGAAGTGAAAGATCATATATACAAGTGATAAAAGACATATAATGAAGCAACCACTAGTGTTTGAATAGTTGGAAGAGAAATGAGAATTTTTCATATTTCAATTCGCTTACATCAAGAGTTTGCAATAAGTCCTTATATTTTTGTATTGGTCATGGATGAATTAACAAAAATATATATAAGATGGCATACTATGTGTATGATATTAGAAGACAAAATTGAATTAATAAATGAGACAAAAAAAGATAAAAAAAACTAGAACTTTGGAGAAACATTTTAGAGTTTAAAAGTTTCAAAAGAAGTAAACATAAGACAAATATATGTATTTTAAATTTAATGAAAATGAAAGAGAAGAAAAGAGAAGAGTTAGTTTGATAGAGTAATGTTATCTCAAAGTACTCAATTTAAATATCTTGCTTCAATTATTCAAAAATATGGTGAATGTAATGAAAACATTAATCATAAAATTAATACAAGATGGATAAAGTAAAGATTTGCTACACGAGTTATATGTGATCATAAAATTCTATTAAAACTGAAAGAAAAAATTTATCATACACAAGGAAAGCGGAATTGGAATTGGATACCAGATCAGCCAGTACTGATTCCAATCAGATATGGATTGGATTGGTGGAATTGGCCAATTCTCTAAAGAAAAAAAAGATCCAGAATCGGTTCAGATTGATTTTTCAAAAACCAAAAAAACGAAAACAATGTAAACATCCCCCAAGAAGTAGCTTTCTCATGGGATTCCAGTCCGATCAAACTTTTTTGAAACCGAAAGCAGTGCCAGAATTGAACCGACATTGGGGCTGCGACTGCGATTATCAACATAAACAAAACAAAAAAGGCATGGCAGATGTTATCCTGCAAAGGGACAATTTAATATGATTTAGATGAGTTAAATATCTTGGAAGATATCACTCAAAATCGACATGAATGGAGAAAGATAATTCGTGTGACCGATCCAAATTAATTTGGGATTAAAGTTTGAGTTGAACTGAGTTGTATGCATTCAAATTCTGAAGTGCTTTCCCCCGGTTTCAACCATTAATAAATATACAAATTGAAATCTTATAGTGTTAGTCTCTAGTTCAGAAATCTAAGATCAATTTGGATGAGAGGAAGTCTTCATTTCTTTGGCAGGGAGATGGACATCATATCTGACGAGTGTTAGTACACATTAACTTTGCATGCCCTTTGTCGTGGTAACTAGTTTGGTATCAAAAACTAATTTGTAAACATAAATTAAGGGTGGCCTCAAAAGAGGGCTACAATCCATTATAGCTCAGTAGAAGTACAAATCTTTAGGAAGCTTGCAAATGAAAGTGGTAAAGGGGGTAGGGAGGGCCTTCACTGAGAGAATAGGCCCCATACAAGAGATGATATGACAAAAACCACCTCCTACAGTTATAAAACATGCCATGGAGGATAGCGACACACTCCTAATCAGCATACAGTGCCCGCAGCCAGTCTTTGGCAAAATTACAAGAGTTAAGAAAAATTGTGGCAATCAGGGAAGCCTTGTCATTGAAGATCCTGTTGTTTCTCTCTCTCTCCCCATATATACCATAAGATAGCCAGTAACAGTAAGTTCCAACCAGTAGGGGCTTTCCTGAGAGAAGGCCCCATACAAAAGATGATATGACAAAAAGCACCGCCTCCAGTTATAAAGCATGCCATGGAGGATAACAACACACTCCTAATCAGCATACAATGCCCGCAGCCAGTCTTTGGCAAAATTACAAGAGTTATGTAAAACTGTGGCAATCAGGGTAGCCTTGTCGTTGAAGATCCTGCTCTCTCTCTCTCTCTCTCTCTCTCTCTCTCTCTCTCTCTCTCTCTCTCTCTCTCTCTCTCTCTCTCTCTCTCTCGCTCTCGCTCGCTCTCGCTCTCGCTCTCTCTCTCTCTCTCTCTCTCTCGCTCTCGCTCTCTCTCTCGCTCTCTCTCTCTCGCTCTCTCTCCAAATAGACCATAAGATAGCCAGTAACAGTAAGTTCCAACCGGTAGGTGGTCTTGCTTAGCTTGCTTTACTTATCTTCGTTTCCCCCTTAGATTGTTGTTAGGTGCTCTCCTTTCTACTGGTGATTTTAGACCAATTATTCAACTGTACAAGGTGGATTATTTTTTTGTGTGGAAAGGGGTTTCCACTGTGCACCTTAACCCTGAATCCTTTGTTCCTTAGTAAACGCATAGTACATAAAAATAAAATTGGAGGATGCAATGACTAGAAACACATTCTGATAATATATAGATACATAACACAAGAAAGTAACCTCACCGGTAAATAGTGGCTGGTCCCTGATTGATTAGACATCACAGCAGAGCCATCAATGACAAACAAGAACCTAGATGATTCAATTCACACAACACATAAAGAGACAAAAAAATAAAAGAAAAAAATACAAAAAAGGTAATGAGTGGAAACAAAGTAATTTAGTAATATGTTGGATTAAAATGAGCAACAATGATTACCTGCTCGAATGCTAAAGGTAATTGTTCTCTAGTTTAAATATGTACTTAATATTGAGAGTCATACAGGGTAACAGGATATCAAGCAAATTCATTCATCAGACTATGTTTCATCTTGAAAACAGAAGTAATAAGATCACTTATCTGATTATTTTGTAAATTGATAGATGTTCACCTTTCAACATCATGCGGAGGAAGAGCAGACATTGAATTCTCTGAAATAAAAAAAAGATAAAAATAAAAAGGCACATGTCCAGAGGCAGCAAGATGATCTAAGGTTGCATGTAGCTTAAAACGAATTAAAGTCGATATCACTGCACATAAAATATCAATAAAAAAATAAATTGTAGTACTTGTGGATGTGGACAGAACATACTATCCAAATAGTGCTATGAAGTAAACTTTTTACCCCTCGGATCTAGTTGTTGAAATCCTAAATAATTAGAAATCAAAATTCAACTGTATTCCATATTGCCCTACTTTCAGATTCCGTATTCTTGACAAATTTAGAAGAGGAGTTATATTTCTGTTATGTTCTACAGAGGTGCAAAGATATTCTGTTCCGTTATGAGGAGACATGGAGATATTCAAGTCTATTCTGTTTTGTAAAGAGAGCAGATATTCTATTGTGTTTTGTCTTGTGAGGTGTAATTCTGTTCTTTGAGATAAATAAAAGCCTCATTTCTGCCTTGAGGAGATGTAGAGATATTCATTATGTTTTATTTGTAAAGGAAGAGTGGGATTCTGTTCTATTTGTAAAATAAATAAAAGCCTCATTTCTGTTTTGTTCTGTCTGATGGTGAGATAATTTACGGCTGTGCAGCACTTATGAACTGTGTTCAAGAAAAAGTTTATTGCATCAAATATTATGACAAGGAAGTCATGGATTCAATCCATATATTCAATTCTTAGTTTCCGTTCAAATTCTCAGACAAATACTGTGTTTAATTTTTTGTCATCCTGTAATTCTGCTAATTAGCAGCCTGATTTGTCTATTTTGCTTGGTTTCAATTCCCATAGCTTTATGCAACTTGTAACTTTCCTTGTGTTGAACCTGTTATTTTAATTTTTTTACAGAAATAAACAACTCATGCCAATGAAGGGGAGGTCGAGTCTATCGTCGCCGTCACTGTTGAATATCGCCGCCTACTACCGTTGCCGTCATTGATCTAGAAAAAATCCTGGAACGAGGTCCGCCACCACGTGCGACAAGAAACAAAGAAGAAAAAGCTACGAAGGACATGCCCCCGGAAACTGGCATCATTGCCACCGGACATAGCTGTCCCCTTCATTGCCAACGGCCACCATCGCCATTGTCATCATCCCAGAGAGAAGCCAAGCACACCGGAAATGAAGAGAAAGCATCATCGCTGTCATCCTTGCTTATTAAAGCCAGCACCATAACCACACAACCACCCTCATTGACAAGAGGAACCGTCGTGGGGAGGGGGGTCCTGGTCTCGTGTAGAACCGCCAACACATGGTTGTCAGAGAAAAAAAAGATGAGGCTGCTGCCGTCACCGCTACCTCCATCTTCAGCCGCTGCCACCACTGGAAGAGAAGCAACCATGGGACTCCTACTTGCGTCACCACCGACACCACCGCTGGGAACTCCAGCTGCTGATGCCACCATTACCAAGGGTTGTGGCCGTTGACGCCTTCACCAAGAGGAGAACCCCCCCATGGTCAAAAGCTACAATGGGTAGACCCTTTCACCTTCGATCGGAAAAGATAAGGAAGAAGGAGATTCTGAAAAAGGGAGGAGGCCTTAAGGCCACCTCCACCAACAGCTGCCCCCGTTGACTCCACCGCAAGCCACCATCGCCACTATCACCACGGGAAGAAGAGGACACCACGAGGACTGACACCAGAGGAGTCCCTGCGAGACTCCTATTAGTGCGAGGAGGCTACCGCCACCTTTACCTTCACCACAGGACATTGCAGCCCCTACCTCCACTTCCAGCCGTCGCCACTGAGACCACTGTGGTGGTCATCTAAAGTCACCACCTTCGTAGGAAGAAGTCCAAAAACTGTTGTCATGGAGTCTGTAAGGGACTCCTTGATGCGGGACGGGACCGGGGGTCCCATGGATACCAGATATAATCCAGAAATATATCACCCAACAGATATAATGCCAGCAGAAAATATCATCCAGAAAATAAAATGCCAAACAGAAAATAACATGAACCAGCAGTCTGACCAGAATTCAGAGATGAACAGATTCCAACAATATAGCAGGCCAGCAGTATCAATAGCACACAATCCTCATGAAAATGATAAGCAACTCAACAGTCATGAGAGCAGTAGATAAAGAAATATTGGCTCAGATTAAAATCATCACAGCCTCAGAACTGCACCTTGCTTGATTTTCCAGCAATGATATCGAATTCCAGCAATAGGGACAGCAACCAGGATGTTAGGCTCAGAAAAATGATCTCATCATAGCCTTGGAATCAGAAGACCAGATTTAAGGTGATTTCTCTTCCAGAGGAGAACTAGCTCACAGCCGGCAGCTTCAAGAAGCTACCACGGCAATGGAAATTTGCTGGTCTTCATCATTTTCCAACATCAATTATGTAGGCAGATTTCTTAATTATCTGCCAATCGTTGTAGCTATGTTTATGACCAGAAACTGAATATTTCTCGGGAAAGAAACCAAGGCTGCGGTAAACAATCATCCAGACTCTATAGCAGCAGGAAACCAAGAAAAGTCAAGAGCTCAATCAACACTGACTGGAGGAGGACCAGTCTCGGTCATTATCAAATATCAACAGCAGCTTGAAAAGTTGACTGGAATAGGACCAGTCGATATCAACAACTATTCACTTAATTTTCCAACCCGGTAACCGAATCTTAGAGATCCAAACATCAGTAAGGAAAGAGAAATATCAGACTCGGACTGGATCAAGGACCAGTCCCTACTTGCGCAAAGTAACTGAACTCCACTATAACAGTATAAACGAATATTCAGATCCGGAAAATGAGCCGTTCTTGGACTGAAATAGGACCAATATTCAATATCATGCTGCGAATAGAAACTGCATTGATGTAATCAAACAATGTAATCTCGAGACGGAATCAGTGTAAACCATCTTCAAACTCAGTTTCTGTTCAACGAATAGCTTGTTAACAGGAATCGGTATAGCTATACACAGCTATCCCAGATTTGAAAGAATACCGTTGACTACCAGTTCTGAACCAAAAATCAAGATAATATCTGTTCAAGAATTATTGTTTACCAGCAGTATAGATCCGACGATTTCAAAGAAGGGACAAATATCCATTTTCAAGTGTAGCACTGTTCGGACAGAGATCGCAGCTCAAGAGACCTAACCGATTCCGTAGAGAAATGGATCTCATCGTCACTGGCAGATGGCCTCGGAGTTTAAGAAGAATATCAACATCTTCAAACGTTCAAATCCGCACACCCACCGTCAATAGGCAACAGGCGAACTCCATGACCCGTAGGGATTAGGAGGACGGCTACCAGTATTGACTATCCATGATCCGCACAAGAAAGAACAGGAAGGAATAGCTAGAAGACTGAAAGAGGTTCGAGCAAGCCAGATCCGGATGAAAATGTGTCGAAAACCAACTATCTTCAAAGAAGAGGGAGAAATATAGGATAGCGAACTATCTCAAGCCACAGAGGATGAGAAGACCTCCGTAGAACTCAGATTAGCAAGCCTCCGAAGTGAGATCCAAGGCAGATCACTAGATCAGAGGAGACTAAGTCGATCTCGCTAAACACCTCAACTCTGGAAGAGAAAACGGAGAGGGAATCGAAAACGTGTGAACACCGACCGAAATAGCAGAGCATCGCCCTAACCATGGCCGTCATCCACGCAGGAGGAGGGGAAAACGAAGAAGAAGCCCCAAGCTAGGGCTCTGGCCCGGAGGAAACGGATCCGCCGTCGGGGAAGAAGTTCCGCCGGAGAGATCTAAAGAAGAGCAAGCCCCGAGCTAGGGCGAAATGGGAAGGAGACAGCTCCACCGCTGGAAGGAGGAGAGGACCCGCCACCAAGGATGAAGAAGGAGCTCCGTCGCCGGAAGAGAGTCGCGACCAGCCGCCGCCGGAAATGCCTCGCCAAGCCAGCCGCTCGCGAGAGAGAATGAACGGGAGAGAGAACAAGAAGACCCTCGCGAGGGTTTAAGAAACCAGCGCACAGAAGAGGACAAACGGACTCCAACGGGAAACTTGTATTCAATGTATCATTTCATCATCATCTCCTTTACAATGGGGTGTGGGTCCTATTTATAGGACAACAAATCAGAAAAAAATCCGAAAATGTTAAGAAAATTAAAAAATGCTCAAACAAATCAACTAAAATCCTAAAAATTAGGAAAAATACCTAAATGGACCCATTATTGACCTAAAAATCAAATTTACATGATATTTGAAAATCAATAATCGTTTCAGGCATCCCAATTCAATTAATAACATAAATCGGTTCTTTTGTCCCGATTCGATTCCCATCATTCTCCCCTGGTTGAGGAAAACTCGTCCTCGAGTTTTGTAATGCCGTATAATAAAAAAGGCAACTACAAAACTCATAAACGATGCCGATGTAGCTGGGAGAATGTAGCAGAAATACCAGCTGATGTTTCCAAACCGACTGCTGAAAAAGGCCCAAACTGTATCATACATCCAGTTAGGGTTCAAATCTGGAAAATCAGAAATATGGACCATAGTCGGGACTGTTGTCAACTCAGAATCGTTCAACTCGATGGATCGAAATCCCATTAAGTACTAGATCGAAATCGACATACTCACCATGACTCAATAGCTATGTCAAACTCCATTTCACTATACAACGCTGTTCGGACATCAGATTGGCGATATACTCAATCATTTGTTCAGCCAATTCGGTTGTGGACCGCTCGGACACATATTGTTCGATTTCAGCTCATAGTCAACATCATTGGCACACTCTAACTCATATTCAGCTATGAGTTCGTAGTAGCTCAGACGACAACTTGATTGTCAACATTGCTTGTATCGATCCAGAATTTTCGGTATATAAGGCGAAAATGCACGGTTTCACTTATAGAGGTATCAATATCTTTGTGTTCAGCTTTAGGTGGCTGGGGACACAGATTTTCAATGAATATAGACTCTTTCAGATATCTATAATCTTTGGGCCTTAAGCTAAGTGACTTAGAAGTGGAGTCAATCATAGCTTGGCGCTCATTCAGCCAATCGGAACCCAAAATTATGAAGTGCCCATCCGGGACTACTTCACACCATGCATCTTCAACATACCTAACAAATCCAAGGTCCGCAGTTCGACCCTTAACCATACGGTTAAGAGCGGACATAGACTTTTCCATTCTCTAACTGCATAACCGGGTGCGAATTAAATCCAATAAAGCTGTGAAATGCAATTGCCCGGATACCGGATAAAAATACCGTGGCATGAATGTCCACCGGTAGGGTGACATCAAAATAGAAATGTTGGTGTCCCGCACATCTTACCAGGACCCCGACTTGTCAAAACAGTCGGCTCGCTCCCGATACCAAATTGATGCGGGACGGGACCGGGGGTCCATGGATACCGTATATAATCGAGAAATATATCACCCAAACGGATATAATGCGCAGAAAATATCATCCGGAAAATAAAATGCCAAACAGAAAATAATACGAACCAAAGCGATCGACCGAATTCGAGAGATGAACAATTCCAACAATATAGCAGGCCAGGCGGTATTAATAGCACACAATCCTCGTGAAAATGATAAGCAACTCAATACCACAGCAGCAAGAGATAAAGAAATATTGGCTCAGATTAAAATCATCACAGCCTCGCACCTTGCTTGATTTTCCAGAATGATATCGAATTCCAGAATAGGACAGCAAATAGGATGTTAGGCTCGGGAAAAATGATCTCATCATAGCCTTGGAATCAGAAGACCAGATTTAAGGTGATTTCTCTTCCAGAGGAGAACTAGCCGCGGCCGCAGCTTCAAGAAGCTACCACGGCAATGGAAATTTGTCGGTCTTCATCATTTTCCAACATCAATTATGTAGGCAGATTTCTTAATTATCCGCCAATCGTTGTAGCTATGTTTATGACCGTAACGAATATTTCTCGGGAAAGAAACCAAGGCTGCGGTAAACAATCATCCGGACTATGTACAGTTAGGAAACCAAGAAAAGTCAAGAGCTCGATCAACACCGACCGGAGGAGGATCTCGGTCATTATCGAAATATCAACAGCGGCTTGAAAAGGATTGGTGGAATAGACAGTCGATATCAACAACTATTCACTTAATTTTCCAACCCGGTAACCGAATCTTAGAGATCCAAACATCGGTAAGGAAAGAGAAATATCGGACTCGTGATCGGATCAAAGGACAGGTCCCTACTTGCGCAAAGTAACGAACTCCACTATAACGGTATAAACGAATATTCAGATCCGGAAAATGAGCCGTTCTTGGACTGAAATAGGACCAATATTCAATATGTGCCGCGAATAGAAACCGCATTGATGTAATCAAACAATGTAATCTCGAGACGGAATCGATGTAAACCATCTTCAAAACTCGCCGTTCAACGAATAGCTTGTTAACAGGAATCGGTATAGCTATACACAGCTATCCCAGATTTGAAAGAATACCGTTGACTACCAGTTCTGAACCAAAAATCAAGATAATATCTGTTCAAGAATTATTGTTTACCAGCAGTATAGATCCGACGATTTCAAAGAAGGGACGAAATATCCATTTTCAAGTGTAGCGTTGTTCGGACAGAGATCGCGGCCAAGAGACCTAACCGATTCCGTAGAGAAATGGATCTCATCGTCACTGGCAGATGGCCTCGGAGTTTAAGAAGAATATCAACATCTTCAAACGTTCAGTCCACAACACCACTGTCAATAGGCAACAGGCGAACTCCATGACCCGTAGGGATTAGGAGGACGGCTCACCGATTGACTATCCGTGATCCGCACGAAAGAACAGGAAGGAATAGCTAGAAGAGCTCGAAAGAGGTTCGAGCAAGCGGATCCGGATGAAAATGTGTCGAAAACCAACTATCTTCAAAGAAGAGGGAAAAATATAGGATAGCGAACTATCTCAAGCCACAGAGGATGAGAAGACCTCCGTAGAAATCAGATTAGCAAGCCTCCGAAGTGAGATCCAAGGCAGATCACTAGATCAGAGGAGACTAAGTCGATCTCGCTAAACACCTCAACTCTGGAAGAGAAAACGGAGAGGGAATCGAAAACGTGTGAACACCGACCGAAATAGCAGAGCATAGATCAGCTAACCATGGCCGTCATCCACTAAGGAGGAGGGGAAAACAGAAGAAGAAGCCCCAAGCTAGGGCTCTGCTGGAGGGAAACGGATCCGCCGTCGGGGAAGAAGTTCCGCCGGAGAGATCTAAAGAAGAGCAAGCCCCGAGCTAGGGCGAAATGGGAAGGAGATGGCCTCCACCGCCGTGGAAGGAGGAGAGGACCCGCCACCAAGGATGAAGAAGGAGCTCCGTCCGGAAGAGAGTCGCGACCAGCCGCCGCCGGAAATGCCTCGCCAAGCCAGCCGCTCGCGAGAGAGAATGAACGGGAGAGAGAACAAGAAGACCCTCGCGAGGGTTTAAGAAACCAGCGCACAGAAGAGGACAAACGGACTCCAACGGGAAACTTGTATTCAATGTATCATTTCATCATCATCTCCTTCCTGATGGGGTGTGGGTCCTATTTATAGGACAACAAATCAGAAAAAAATCCGAAAATGTTAAGAAAATTAAAAAATGCTCAAACAAATCAACTAAAATCCTAAAAATTAGGAAAAATACCTAAATGGACCCATTATTGACCTAAAAATCAAATTTACATGATATTTGAAAATCAATAATCGTTTCAGGCATCCCAATTCAATTAATAACATAAATCGGTTCTTTTGTCCCGATTCGATTCCCATCATTCTCCCCTGGTTGAGAAAACTCGTCCTCGAGTTTTGTAATGCCGTATAATAAAAAAGGCAACTACTGAAAACTCATAAACGATGCCGATGTAAATTGGGAGAATGTAGAAAACTACGTTGATGTTTCCAAACCGACCGAAAAGGCCCAAATCGTATCATACATCCGATTAGGGGTTCAAATCTGGAAAATCGAAATATGGACCATAGTCGGTGTTGTCAACTCGAAAATCGTTCAACCGATGATGGATCAGAAATCCCATTAAGTACTAGATCAGAAATTGACATACTCAGCCATGACTCAATAGCTATGTCAAACTCCATTTCAGCTATACACTGCTGTTCAGACATCAGATTGGCGATATACTCAATCATTTGTTCAGCCAATTCAGTTTTAAAGATTTGCTCGGACACATATTGTTCGGATTTCAGCTCATAGTCAACATCATTGGCACACCTAACTCATATTCGGCTATGAGTTCATGAGTAGCCTCGCCAGACGACAACTTGATTGTCAACATTATCGATTTCAGAATTTTCGGTATATAAGACTGAAAATGCACGGTTTCAATTATAGAGGTCTCAATATCTTTGTGTTCAGCTTTAGGTGGCTGAGGGCACAGATTTTCAATGAATATGGACTCTCTCAGATATTTGTAATCTTTGGGCCTTAAGCTAAGTGATTGAAAAGTGGAGTCAATCATAGCTTGGCGCTCATTCAGCCAATCGGAACCCAAAATAATGAAGTGCCCATCCGGGACTACTTCACACCATGCATCCTCAACATACCTACTGGTCCCAAGTGCAGTTCGACCCTTAACCATACGGTCAACCGGACATAGACTTTTCCATTCTCTTAACACATAACCGAGATTAACGAATTAAATCCAATAAAGACCGTGAAATGCATTGCCCGGATACCGGATAAAAATACCGTGGCATGAATGTCCACCGGTAGGGTGACATCAAAACAGAATGTTGGTGTGTCCCGCACATCTTAAGGACCCCGACTTGTCAAAACAGTCGGCTCGCTCCCCGATACCAGAATTGATGCGGGGACGGGGCCGGGGGTCCCATGGATACCGAATATAATCAAATATATCACCCGAAAACAGATATAATGCCACAGAAAAATATCATCCGTAAAATAAAATGCCAAACAGAAAAATAACGCTGAACCGACGGTCGACGAATTCAGAGATGAACGATTCCAACAATATAGCGAGCCAAGAAGATCGATAGCACGCAATCCTCATGAAAATGATAAGCAACTCAACGGTCGTGAGAGCAAGATAAAGAAATATTGGCTCGGATTAAAATCATCACAGCTCGGAACCGCACCTTTGCTTGATTTTCCAAAGAATGATATCGAATTCCAGAATAGGGACAAGAACCAGGATGTTAGGCTCGTAAAAATGATCTCGTCATAGCCTTGGAATCGAAGACCAGATTTAAGGTGATTTCTCTTCCAGAGGAGAACTAGCTCGCGTGGCCGGCAAATTTCGAAGCTACCACGGCAATGGAAATTTCATTGGTCTTCATCATTTTCCAACATCGATTATGTAGGCAGATTTCAATTATCAACGCCAATCGTTGTAGCTATGTTTATGACCGGAAACCGAATATTTCTCGGGGAAAGAAACCAAGGCTGCGGTAAACAATCATCCGGACCTATAGCAGCGAAAACCAAGAAAAGTCAAGAGCTCGATCAACACCGACGGAGGAGGACAGGTCTCGGTCATTATCAAATATCAATGACGGCTTGAAAAGTTGAGCCGGAATAGGACCGATCCGATATCAACAACTATTCACTTAATTTTCCAACCCGGTAACCGAATCTTAGAGATCCAAACATCGAAGGAAAGAGAAATATCGAGACTCCTGACCGGATCAAGGACCAGTCCCTACTGCAATGAAGTAACGGAACTCCACTATAACAAGATAAACGAATATTCAGATCCGGAAAATGAGCCGTTCTTGGGCCGAAATAGGACCAATATTCAATATCACGCGCGAATAGAAACTGCATTGATGTAATCAAACAATGTAATCTCGAGACGGAATCGGTGTAAACCATCTTCAAACTCGGTTTACGTTTCAACGAATAGCTTGTTAACGAGGAATCGGTATAGCATACACGTATCCCAGATTTGAAAGAATACCGTTGACTACCAGTTCTGAACCAAAAATCAAGATAATATCTGTTCAAGAATTATTGTTTACCAGCAGTATAGATCCGACGATTTCAAAGAAGGGACAAATATCCATTTTCAAGTGTAGCACTGTTCGGACAGAGATCGCAGCTCAAGAGACCTAACCGATTCCGTAGAGAAATGGATCTCATCGTCACTGGCAGATGGCCTCGGAGTTTAAGAAGAATATCAACATCTTCAAACGTTCAGTCCACAACACCACTGTCAATAGGCAACAGGCGAACTCCATGACCCGTAGGGATTAGGAGGACGGCTACCAGTATTGACTATCCATGATCCGCACAAGAAAGAACAGGAAGGAATAGCTAGAAGACTGAAAGAGGTTCGAGCAAGCCAGATCCGGATGAAAATGTGTCGAAAACCAACTATCTTCAAAGAAGAGGGAAAAATATAGGATAGCGAACTATCTCAAGCCACAGAGGATGAGAAGACCTCCGTAGAAATCAGATTAGCAAGCCTCCGAAGTGAGATCCAAGGCAGATCACTAGATCAGAGGAGACTAAGTCGATCTCGCTAAACACCTCAACTCTGGAAGAGAAAACGGAGAGGGAATCGAAAACGTGTGAACACCGACCGAAATAGCAGAGCATAGATCAGCTAACCATGGCCGTCATCCACTAAGGAGGAGGGGAAACAGAAGAAGAAGCCCCAAGCTAGGGCTCTGCTGGAGGGAAACGGATCCGCCGTCGGGGAAGAAGTTCCGCCGGAGAGATCTAAAGAAGAGCAAGCCCCGAGCTAGGGCGAAATGGGAAGGAGACAGCTCCACCGCTGGAAGGAGGAGAGGACCCGCCACCAAGGATGAAGAAGGAGCTCCGTCGCCGGAAGATGAGTCGCGACCAGCCGCCGCCGGAAATGCCTCGCCAAGCCAGCCGCTCGCGAGAGAGAATGAACGGGAGAGAGAACAAGAAGACCCTCGCGAGGGTTTAAGAAACCAGCGCACAGAAGAGGACAAACGGACTCCAACGGGAAACTTGTATTCAATGTATCATTTCATCATCATCTCCTTTACAATGGGGTGTGGGTCCTATTTATAGGACAACAAATCAGAAAAAAATCCGAAAATGTTAAGAAAATTAAAAAATGCTCAAACAAATCAACTAAAATCCTAAAAATTAGGAAAAATACCTAAATGGACCCATTATTGACCTAAAAATCAAATTTACATGATATTTGAAAATCAATAATCGTTTCAGGCATCCCAATTCAATTAATAACATAAATCGGTTCTTTTGTCCCGATTCGATTCCCATCATTCCTATTCGCGCAACCTCAGGGAAGAGAGAAAGCAACTGTGAAGAAACTACAGCCGTCTTAATTTCCTCCGCAAGTTGTGCCGTCAAGAGAAGAACCACAGAGAGAAGGAACCCGCAAGTTCTATCGCAGGTGGGAGAGAGAAACAGAGAGAGAGAAAAATAGAGAGATAGAGGCCTTTGCAATCAACCAAAAAAATTTGAACCAGGTCAAAGTCTGGTCATGTACCCACATCCACCCAAGAACATGGGCCGTGTGCACCCATGCGGGCTGTGTGATGTGGCCAAGGCCGGTCGAACCGAACGAGAATTCAAATAAAAAATCCAAGTCGGTAAAGCCGAAATGCCGGTCGAATCAAACGAGATTCAAATAGAAAACACAAGTCGGTAAAGCTGAAATGCCGGTCGAACCAAACAGGAATTCTAAATGAAAACCCAAATCGGTAAAACCGAAATGCCGGTCAAACCGAACGGGAATTCAAAATGAAAACCCAAATCGGTAAAGCCGAAATGTCGGTCAAACTGAATGAGAATTCTAAATGAAAAATCCAAATCGATAAAACCGAAATGTCGGTCAAACCGAACGGGAATTCTAAATGAAAAACCCAAATCGGTAAAACCGTAATGCTGGCCAAACCGAACACAAGTTATGACATGTATTGAGAAGAAAGGCTTGAATGCCCTCTAATTTGTTGTACTTCTATGTACTCAGATCGATATGAAATAAAAATTCAAGTCCGATTGATGTGTTATGTTACTTTAAAAGTGACATCAAATCCCCATGGACTCCAATAGATGGATAAAACTAAATAAGTTATTTAAATAATTTTACATTTTAATCAAATAATTAAATTTGATTAAATCAAATCAAATAATTACTTATTTATTAACAAAAATGCCATCATAATAAAATTACATTTATGTCATAAAATCATACATAAAAAATGACCACAAATGGTTACAAAACATGTTAAGTTTGAATCCGATTTAACCATAAAAAAATTTAAATCAAGCCAAATAGATAATGTTACTTAAATAATTAAGTGTGCATAATAAAATCCAAATCAAATAAATGATTAAAATGTTAATAAAATGTTAACATAATCCAACCAAAATTATGTCATTAAATAATGCATAAAAAATGTCAACCAATGACTACAAAAATAAGTTATGTTGGATTAAAATCAACCATGAAAAATCAAAGTGACCATTATTATTAAGAATAAATCTTAATAATAATGAGAAATTCACTTAAATCAAGCAAAAAATGCTAACAAACACACCCAAAAAATGGAAATTAATTCCTACAAACAAATAAAAAAAGAGATCAACTCAAAATTGTCTAAGTCAACAAATGACCAAAGACATAAACAAAAAAAATCAAATCAAATCTTAAACCAAGGAGAAAATCAATGAACCCAAACTTAAAAGTTTGAATTAAGTTCAACTAAATTCCATCTCGTGAGGCCATGGGGATGTCTTCCAGCTTTGTGTTTATGTGGATGAATGACTTCAGTTCAACAGGTTGCTGTGACGGTTAATCAAGGGTTTTCGAGTGTTTGCTCGATGTAATTAACACCGGAATATCGCAAGTCCGGTGGAGAGAGGTCAAATTTTATTTTTAAAGAAGTCATAAAACCTCACAAATCAAATTTGTGGTTCAGATCATCTAAGTGGTGGGTGATACCTACGTCGACACTTAACAAATCTGTGAAACCATCGGTGTTCCTATAAAATAATACCACATCAAATTAGCTAATACTCCTATGAATACCACATATTTTCGTAGTAGTCAATGCCAGCCTAAAGCAAAAAGAATTTTCTAAAAAAGGAATTCTAATCAAAGAAAAGCGAGGTTTCAACACACCTCTAACTCTAACATCAGATAATGTGCATGATTTTAGTCAGATGGTCAAGTAATTATTTTCATGGGTACAAGCCAGTCATTACTAACATGTAGCATTCAAGAAAATCAAAAGAATAAAGACTATAAGAGTCAATTTTATAAATGATGATGATGAAAATGTATCATTTTTGTTACATATGAATTGTATAATGTTCTTTCTCTATGAGATATATTAAGACAAACGAATATAAAATAACCCAATATGAACCGATTCTAGATAGGAATTCCTCCTGGAGAATCTATCCCGATCGGTCCGATCTGGATATTTGCCATGAAGGAGCTTGACTGATGCTGGAAGGAGGTGCGGATAGGGAAGACACCGCTGCCGCAGATGTTGCCACCATGGAAAGCCCACGTGGAGAGTGTTGGTGGGACAAGGTGGTTCTGCGGCATCGACGAGGGCCGGAGGAAGGGATCCTAAGCCCTGCAAGGCCTCGAGCTACATGGGTGGCAAAAGAGGCTATGTTGGGGGCATCTTGTGTGGCCAGTGCTGCAGTGGGGTGGGGTTGTTTGCCTTCGATACCACCGGAGGAGCCAAGGAGGGAAGATAGTGATAACAGTGACGGAGGATGGGGAGGCGAACAACAATGGTGACAGATGTGGAGGTGACGACACAAGCAAAATATAGGTCCCAATTCATTTTAGGATTTGAAGAACATGTGCAAATTTTGGGTGCCAACACGTGCATGTCAAATATTTACTTGCGTTTATGTACGGTTGGCACATAAAACTTTTACTAAACGGAAGAAAGGATTATGTTCCAAAAAAACCCAAGCCAATGCCATGTTAGGAATGTGAAAAAAAAAATGAGGGTTAGGGTTAGTGTGAAAAACTATTAAGACGAAATCCTATTGGGCCAAGAACAGGCAATTCTGAGTGCCTACGAGGCCTGGGGACTAGCCACTGTGGCAAAATCCTGAGGTAGTTGAAAGGGTAGCCAAAATAGCCAGGTCGACCATTAAGCAGGCAGTAAAGGTCAGGTGAAAATGAAGTCTACGGTAAGGCTATTTCACAGTCTATGCAGACCAGAGAATATCAGCACATCAACAGGTGGGCTACTCATAGCCTATATATAGCCGGGAGCATCATGACATCAAATAAATTGAGAATGTCAAATACCGATTGGCAGTAAGACAGGAGTTAAATGAGACTATCCCATTTTCCACTTCAGCCCTTGATCGCCCAGGAGTATGACAGCACCTATAAAGGAAGAATTCAAAATCTCATGTCTTTGGAGGAGCCAAGCATGCAGATAAATACAAAGGAAATCAACATACCTGAGTTCTGTAAATAGAGGCACTGCCGGTAGCCCCTACCACCACCAGCAGGGGGTCAAGAAGGCAAAGGCCCAAGCCCTTCTCAGGTCCCGTATTAGACAGATGGTAGAAAGACAGATGATCAGGACAAGCAGCAGTAAGAGTCTAGGGGCTCGGCCGTGCCTAAGACAGTCTCCAGATAGTTTCTCTCCCAACCCCAGAGGAAGATAGCGGGAACCAGCTAGCTGAGGCAACCTGGAAGAAGAGAAGACAGATCGGGAGGAAGAGGAATCATTATGCACAGGAGCATGCTAGGAAGGGGCTTGGTGGGTGTATTAAAAAGTCCAGGATCAGATTAAAATGCAAAATAGATCTGAAATAGAATCAGATCCTGAGCTGATCCCAGCACCCTTCCTAGTCCTAGATCAGTTGATAGTTGATACAAAGTGGAAACTAGATGCTTTTTGTGCAATTGACTCAAGGAAGTAAATTAATTACACTAGGGGAGGAGTTTGAAAAAGAAATTTACCTGATTCCGATGCTCTCCCCAATCCTACTAGAAATAAGATTGATTGGTTGGCAGCTCCCCGCGCAATTGATACAAGGTTATGGACTGAATGCACACCCAAAACCAGATTTGTTTATGGTAACCTTCAAGTCCTACCAAAAGTAGGAACAGATAAACTAAAGTGGAAATCAAAGGCTGGCTGCACAATTAAAGCTGAAGAACATGCCGGGTGCATTTGTAGAAAATATTGGAAGAAGCTTTAAATCAAAGTCAGGTCCGAAAGCCAATCAAATCCAAGTTTACTTTTGGCGCCTTCCTAGTCCTACTAGGAATAGGATTGGATCACTCAAAATAGAAACTAGGAACTGTTGGTGCAATTAACAGACTGGCAGTGCTTATAGAAGAGACGGGCAGTGATTTTGAATCAAAAACAAACTCAAGGGCCAATCAGATTTAAGCTCACTTCCAATCCTACTGGGAATAGGATTGTATGATCTAAAATGGAAAGCAATATCTAATTGTGTAATTGGCATCCAAGGACAGCATGTATGGGCGCATAAAGTAGCATAGGCATGATTTTTGATCAAAAATCAGATCCAAATCACACTCAAACCCAATGGGGTTGCTGCCGCTAGTCCTAGTCCTACTAGGATTAGGATCAAGTGATTTAAATGAAAGTTGGACTAAATAACGGGCTGTATACCTAGTGGAAACTTAAATAGCCCATTATCAAAGTATCATTTAATCCCAATTGGAGCAAGGAAACCAATTGGAGCAAGGGATAGCCAGATGCTTAACCCGCAGTCGAAGCTATACTGTGGACCCACACCACAGGTTGAATTCCACCTTGATGTTATCCAATTATGGGGGCTCGGACCACCTTATAAAGCCATAAATGGGTTGGGTACTGGATTAAGATGGGCCCAACTTGGTAAGCAATACAGGCTCACTTCGAGACTGGTTTAATGATCCGACAAGCACACTGTTAATGGTCTTTGATCCAGGTGCAAAGTAGGTTCATATGGGTATCAATCCTAACCCACAATTCCTTGTGCAGTATCTGCCATATTAGCCAGCATGACATGATAGACACCTTCCCTTGCTATTTTAAAAGATATCATCATGTGTTAAATAAAAACTCTAGAGACATACTTCAGGAATAACCAGTAACCAGATCTCCTACAAAATAGGCATCGGATATGCTCAAAAGAATGCAGGGTGATGATGAGGTTTCAATGGACAGCAGAAAGCAAGAAAATAGCCAGCTGATCCTCAAAAGATAGGAAGGAGGGACACTAGAAGGCCCATAGAAATAGGTGGATCCCACCAACGTATCTCCTAATCACCGGGATTACCATGGAGGTCCTGTGTTGTAAGATTTGCCACCAGGGATTCCTACAAATTAGGAGGTACAATAGGGCCTATTGATCGTTAACCGAACTGCCAATAGAGCCACTGGAGGTTGTCACCTGGAAAAGGGGTCTCCAGAAGATTCTAAATAATGGGGGGATTACCATCGTGGCAGGCCGTACCAGAATTTCCATTCAGCATAAACAAGGATATCCATGGCAAGGAATCAAGAGGGAATCATCCGAGACTGCTCAAAGATGGCAGGATGGCATCGGATCCTCTTCTAATATATAGGACTGACATCCGACAGATGAGAAGAATAAAAAGGATGCCTGCGGGATCTAGGAAATGAGGAGATCGTCATGGCTTGCCTCCTTAGCCAGATTGCCACACCTGGAGAGCCCTCTTCTGGTAGGACTTCCCCCAAGGGTAGCTGGCAACCTCTTCTACCTCTTCTATAAAAGAAGACTCTGTGGTAACAAGCAGGGGGTTCTGACGAGTAACAGCACACAGAGAGTACCAAAAGAGCATCAATAAGCATCCATCTTGTTGTGCATCCAGTCATCAGGAGTCTAAGAAGGCAAGACCAAAGAAGAAGGCCCACCAGGCATCCATCTTGCTGCGCACATGACTAATAAGTTGAAGGGTGAAAGATTCAAGAAGAAGACAAGGTAAGAGCTGCATCTCATGAGGTTCCGTCCTCCATGCTTAACCCTTCTCCTCACCTTGATGTCCTGAACCCACCTCAAGGCTCCACCAGTTACACCATGTCTTTGAACTAACACCCTTGACAACCACCGAACCTAAGATTAGCCTATAATTTCCATGCTCTAAGGCCTGTTCGGACATGCCTACTAGCCCCTGAGCAAGTTTATCTTGCTGTTTAGGGGTTTGTCCACCATGGCCGGAACATTCAACATCCAAATATAAAATCTGTTAAGCCATCCTATCAGCCCCTAGGCAAGTATATCTTGCTGACTGAACCTATTCTAAAGTCAATTCTCCATCCTAATTTCTCATCTACATAGCCAGTTAAACCATGCCGTATAGCCAATTCCACCGGATCTAAAAGCCAATCTACAATTCCTATGATCTAGCGTCTGTTGGGCCAAACTATTCAGCCCCAGCGTAAGCTTAGGTTGCTGGCTGAGGTTGGACTTGTAGACTTAGATTATCCCATGCTCAAAATATCCGGTCCCTAGTCCATCAGACCAGCCTTTGGGCAGGTTTATCCTGCTAGCTGGAATCCAGTGGAACTGCAACCACACACTCGCCAAAAACCCATCTGCATCCCTCCACCTGATCCCCTAGACATACCCCAATGTGCAGCACAGTCAGATCTGTTAAATTTTGAAGACCAGGCCATGTTAACACCTGCATGGAGCAAGCTAGCTCAGATCTGATTGGGCCCCAGCCTATGCCATCTTGGACAACACAAGGACAAACAGAAAAAGGCAGCGCACCTTCAGAAATGCAGCAAAGGTGACAAACAACGTGAAGACCCCATTCAGTGGGGTGACATGTTTTGAGAATGGCTTACAACAAGCCCAGATGGACACCACTTTGGCTTTACTGCCACAAGAAACTCCTAATTAACATAAGAGGACATTAATTCTAAGGATGGTGCGCATGGGTCGAACCCTTATAAAAGAGAACCCTAATGCCATACCACTCCACCCTCTCCCCCAATTTGCCTATAAAATGATGGGTTGGTCTCTTCTAGAAACTCCAGACATAGTCTCTAATGCCTATCAAGGGCTACAAGTGACTTAGGCCCAAATTAATTTCAGGGATACTCTATAATGCCTATCAAAGGCTACGGAGGACTCAGTCCCAAATCTATCCGAAGATAAATTTCTTAATGCCCATTAAAGGCTATGAAGAATTTTAATCCTAGTGCATGGGATCATGGCTTTCATGCCTCCCATATGCACATGTACTTCATTTGATCCAAGCAATGGAATTTAAATGTTCAATGCCACACATGATACAGAGGAAGTGTGAATAACCTTGTGGGCTTAAAGGAATGCAAGGAATAAAAAAAAATGGGGGGCCTGAAATTTCAAATTTTAATTTTGTGAACTGCCTGATTGAAAAACAATAAAGGGACAAGGTAACAGAATCAAAAAACAGTTTTTCTGTAAGTCAGCAGCCATACAAGACTGAAAACCTAAAGGTGATCAAATCTGAAGGTACCGGGCTTGGGGTGAAAATCATCATGTTCTTAGCCCCACAGATTTAAGACGTCAAATTTTGAAACAAAAGTCAAGGTCCTCCAGGCTGACATCAAGACAAACCAAGGATGGATCTCTGTGAAAAAAGGAAAGAGAATTTCAGCATGACCCTCAGTGGTAAAGGACCAAAATCTTAATTCTCAAACCAAGAAAGGCAATGAATCCACTGTTTTCAAGGCGTCGCCTAGGCGAAGGCGATGGGTGCCTAGGCGCCCATTGCCTTAAATAACTATTTTATATATTTTAATAATAAATAATAATAATTAAGTGCCAATATCACATAATTAAGTTGTGTTGGAGTAGAAACAACTAGTTTTAATAGTTAATTTGACTATAAATTAACATTTTGATGAAATAATAGCTACGCTTGAATAATTTCTTAAGTGTTTACTAATAGTTAATAGAATTTAAATAGTAAAATTAACTAATTTGCCAAGTTATTTAGTCTATGTAACTATGCACTTCTCACATTATTAAGTGATTTGCATGGTGTCAAAGTTATTTTGCATCATTTTTTACATATATATTTGTTATTTTATCTATTTTACTATATAAAAAAGGCATCGCCTAACACCTCGCCTTATCGCCAAGGCGGTACTATGTCGCCTTGGTCGCCTTGACAACTATGAATGAATCTAGAGTCTTAAGATAACAGGTCAAACAAAGCACACAAAATGTCAACGAAACAATGCAACAAATCTAAAAACTACCACCCCCAAGATCTGAAATCTTTATTTACAAACTTGAAACCTAAGAACAGCAATCCCAAAACATTGAACTTAAAAGAATGGTAATCAAGACTTCAAATTCGCTAAATAAAAAATATATATCAACATAAAAACAAAAAATGCTCAGATCTTAAATCTGAAACAAAAATTAAACCAAATTTCAAATCTGAAAAAGTGTTTAAATACTAAACTCAAGATTTCAGACCAACTTTAAACAGAAGCTCAAATTCTCAAAATGCCAACCGAAATATAGAATCCCAAAACCAAAACTTAGATCTGAGATCTCTAAGCCTTCAAGTTTGAAAGCTCAAATCAAACTTTAAAGCACAACAAGTCCATGAATATAAAACTTTAAAGCACAACAATCCAAAATTCTTCAGAATTCAAACCCAAATCATCCATGGTTCGCCGGGTTGCGACCCGACCCCGACCCGGTCGGGTTTGGTCCCAACCGGCTCAGTCGCGACCCGGTCGGGTTTGGTCCCAACCGGCTCAGTCGCGACCCGGTCAGGCCGACTCAACCGGCCGGGTTGTGCAACCCGGCCCATATGACTATTGGCAACGGTCATATGACCGTTACCAACGGATTTAGGGGCATTCAACCCCTTGGGGGCTATTTAAAGCCTCCAAGGGGCTCCTTTTACTCTCACCTCTCAATCTCACTCTCAAGCTCCCATCATAGATCGCGGAATCGGCCGATCCGGATCGGAATCGGCTGATTCCTGGATCGGATCGGCCATTGCCGATCCGATTCTTGGCTGAAGGACCGATCCGGAAAAAAGTTCCGGCAAAATCGGTCGGGATCGGCCGGATCGGTCAGGATCGGATCGGAATCGGATTGGAATCGGAATCGGATCGGCCGAATCGGTCGGGATCGGAATCGGAATCGGAATCGAATCGTTTTCTTTCATTTTTTGCTATTCCAGTCGGATCGGCCAGAATCGGTCCGAATCGGCCAGAATCGGTCCGGATCGGTCTGGAATCGGATCGGATCGGATCGGAATCGGATCGTTTTTTTTTTTTTTGCTTACCGATTCTGGATCGATTTTCTTCCATTGGATCGGTCGGAATCGGTCCGATCCGATCCGATCCGGATCGAATCGGTACCCACCGATTCCGATTCCGATCCCGCGATCCTTGGCTCCCATTGCTCTCAAATTTTGCTCTCATTTTCTTCTTCATTTACTTAATTATTTCATTAAGTACTTCATTAGTTCATTTAGTATATTTATTTAATACTTGTTTCATTGATTAGTTAGTTAGTAGTTTCTTCTTTTTAATACTTACTTATTTAGTTAGATAGATAGCTAGTTAGCTAGAAGATTAGTTAGATATGTAGTTTAGTAGTTACTTAAGTACATAATTAGTTAGAAGGTATAGTTAATTACTTAATTAGTTACATAATTAGTTAATCATTTATTTTACATAATTAAAAATTTACTTAGATTAGTAGTCACTTATTAATGTCATTAATTTTTTTAAATAGTTAATTACTTAAGTAATTATTTAGTAAAAAAATGTCTTCTCCAAGTCAAACAACCCAAACTACTAGCACAACTCGGAGTGATCTAACTTGGTTACATTGCAACTCGATCTCCACGACGGAAAGAAAAGTGTAATGTAAATATTGCTACGTTTTACCCGCGAGGAGCAATATACCCATACGACCCAAGACACCGATCACGGTATAAGGCCGCAAGGTGGAAGAGGTCACCGTAACCATAGAGCTTGAGTAAAATATCACAATGACTCCAACTATATATATGATTCATCCCAAGGCTCTTGATTCCCTACATACGATCAAGAGTATTGTGGAATGAATTATGTGGAGTCATCAAATACTTCGATCCAATAGACCTATAGTTATGGTGACTCGTTTGGATCAAATCTTATAGGGTGTTTGGTTACGTGATAATCACCATTTTCTTTTTAATTTTTGAAAATTATAATGAAAGTGCTCTCAAACTTGTGTTTGGCATATGTTTTCGTTTTTTATTTTTAAAACGTTTTGGATGGAATGGGCAACGTAAAAAAAAAAAGTGGTGGAGACCACTTTTTTTTTTGAAAGTGAAACGGCGTCTCCCAGCGAAGCCCTCGCGACCCTCGCGACCCTCACCTCCCGGCGGGGGCACTCTCCCCCTCCTCGGCGCTCCTCCTCCTCCCACGGCGCGCGACCTCCTCCCCCCGGCGCTCCTCCTCCTCCCAGCGGCGCGAGCTCCTCCCAGCGAAGCCCTCGCGACCCTCACCTCCCGGCGGCGGCACTCTCCTCCTCCTCCCGGCGCTCCTCCTCCTCGATTCGTCCCCGATTACAAACCCTCGATTCGTCCCCGTGCCCCTTCTCCGCGAGCCATCTCTCCACCTGCGGCGAATCCGAGCAACGGCCTCCTCTGGTCCCGGCGCTCCCTTCTTCGAAGCGACGGCGGCACATCCCCGGCTATCCTTTGCGGCGGCGGCGGCGGCCTCCTCCTAGCCCTCTTCTTCGCGAGCTCTCTCCGTATACACCACCCTCGCCCCCCGAAGAGCCGCGCCGCCACGAAAGCTTCGAGGAGAGGCACACGACCTACTCCTTACGCTACGACGCCTGAGGTACCCGATAGCTTTTCCCCGCGACATCATTCCCGCGGAGAAGGAGCTCTTCGAGGCGGCCATCTCAAAGCTTGGCGGCGGCCGCCGGCGCCGGCATTTCGGGAGGCGAAGCCGGGCGCCCGGGGTGGTTGACCCGAAGGGCCAAGCTCGAATGTGATATAATCAAGCTCCCAGTCGCCGCGTGAACAACATCCGGATATACATATATATTTGCATGAAATCTACATGAGGAAAGCGAGAGAACTGGTGGTTTCTTGTCCTCAAGTCTGTGTTATACATGATACAGTTATTTGATATTTGTCCATGTTAACTATTCTGGCGATTATATTCTTTATTTTAATCCCCAGACAAGTGATTCTCGGAAAAAGAAAGTGGTACATCAAGGTGTCCAACCGCAACACCGTGGGGATGAAATTCGATGAATTGCACATCACCGATTCGATGAACGATGCGAAATTCATCATCGTGATCCTCGATTGATAGACCCTTTCCCTTACGAAAGATTCCCCGAGACCCGGTTGCTACCATTGAGCCCCGATATGATGAGTTGTAATCGGTTATACTGGGCGCGTTATCTATGCTCGACGACTTGTACATTGGGCTTTTAGGTACCATGTGTTGTTTCGTACCGGATGTTAATTCACGTGAGTGAAATTGTCTTGAAACCAACAAAAAGTCGGTTGGACTCATTAATTTTAGTCGGTTGGACTCATTAACTTTCGGGGCTCGTATTTGATTAAAAGCCTCGGCCATGTCAAACCACTTTGAGCCATTCTCATCCGATCTAGGGATGCAGCGGATTGGCCAATCGACCTCAATATACCAGGACCCAATCTCGACCCGGAATTCCTTGCTCCATGGTCTTCGCTAACGATGACCGAATCTGAACTACCGGCCTATAAATATTTCTTTCTTTTTGAATTCTTACGGATTCGAGTTTATTTCTTATTATTACTTTATTTGTCCTCGGTTGATCAGTCTATTAATGTTTGGCGCAATTAGGTACTCAAATCTACGATACCACATTGTATCGAGAATAGTAGACCAGAAGTATGTTTGAGTTTCATTCTTGAAATTTGTTAGTTCAAGTATATCTTTGAAAAATGTGTTACTCTGCTTTTTAGTGAAAGCTCATACGAGAAAACTATGTTTTAAACGACGGCCACATTCTATTGGGTATCGAAAATAAAAAGATGATGGAGGACGATGATATTACGGTTTCTTGTGCGTACGATGCTTTAGGGAATATAAACGTCTTTACTGACATCTTGATATCAGCGGTTCTCATCGCTCAGGAGCCTGAAAATGAGCTTCGTGACCGGTCTCACTATGTTCGACGGTATCTACGAACGTAGAACCGCCAACAATCTAAGTTGCAAGGGTTCCAAGCTACGCGGACTTTGTTGAATGACGAAATTATCCATCTACGGGGAAAAAGATACCTTGCATCACCTTGTCTTGGCACACTCCTCTGCTCTTTGTAAGTGCATCGGCCAAGATATCAACGATCCAGGTCCTTGACATCCTCCTGCCAGTTGTAGGAATAACTTTATTAACCCATCTTCATTCATGGTAGAAAGCTATGTCGTATCACGGTTTTTGTGGGGGCGTACGAGCTGCCTTTTGTTTTGTTTTCATCGAAAATGGTTTCTCGGGAGAGATGGAAGGCGGTAGTCGAGGCTCCCGAAGGTTCACCTCGCGCTCGAGGATACCATGTAAAGTATCGGCTTGGTAGATATTGGTCTTCATCTAGTTGTTTGTACTTTGGAGGATTGAGTCATGTCCTTTGTCGATTCTTAATGGATCGTATTAGTCGCTCGGGCATTAAGCAAGTGTCTTCCCAATATTTGTATCCCTCGGCACTTGTTTGCATGAATGACCTCCTTGGTTCTGGGCCTTGTGATCCAATATTTTTTTGTATATAGTTCATTAACTCATCTTATAATAAGTGGATGATTGGTTTCTCAATTTTCATTTCTTTTGTAGTGTTTATTTGCCTGGAATGTACGATATAGATGTATAGTTTGGATATGCATACAAAACTTCATTAACCTTGTTTTTTTATTATAAATTTTATATTTTATTTTTTAATATATAGAATTGTATATAGATGTCTAAGATTGAGTCATTTACTCAATCTGAAAATTAAATTTAATTTATGAAGTTGATGAAAATTGAATTTAAAATGCTACCAAACACCTCATTATCATTTTTAAAAATTAAAATGTTTTTGCCAAACACATTCATTGTCACGTTTTCACTTTTAAAAATCATCTTGTTTGGCATTTTATTTTAATTTTTTATCATGAAACCTTTTTAAAAATTAAAATGCAACCAAACACCCCATTAGGATAGTTTCCCGAGGGACTGACGAATATGAACATCATGTGTACATGTATCAAGCTGTGTGCTCAACCCAAATGACATGGGAATAGTACATAAACTACCCACAAAATGTAGAATACGTCACATTGGAATAAAGTTGATGCATTATTTGTTTAAATCATGTCATTTATTTTTTTCTCCGATTTTTCTATATTTTGAATTTTTTTCATTTTTCTTATTTTTTTGAATTTTTCAAAAAAATAATAATAAATTGGGGTCGTGACCGAGTCAGCCTAGGGGTCTCGCGACCCGGTCGCAACCGGCAACGTATCCTTCCTTGAAATCATCAAAACATTAAATCTTAATCGAAAAATACATCATACTCTCAAACAAACTCGAATAAAAAAAATCAAATCAAGCCAAATTTAAAACACTAAGTGTTTATATTCCATCAAGTTCATGGGGCTATTTGCACCCAATGTTTATTTTGTAGATATATGTCTTCTATTCACGAATTGCTATGACAGTTAATCAAGGATGTTCAAATAGTAGTTCAATATAATTAAGTAATTAACATCAGTACTCGGTAAGTTCGATGATGAGAGGTCAAAAAATAAATTATCAAAGAACCCAACAACCTCACATATTTCATACGTACCATGAATTAGCTAATACTCCCATGGAATGGCATCCATTTTCCTAGTTGTTAAAGCTAAGTCAAAACCAAAGTTCCTCTTTCTATAAAGGTAAGAGGTCTCAAAAATTTGAGGTTACATCATGTCAATGTGCATATCAAATATAGAAGAGTACAGAAGGAAAACAAAGAAAATAAAACCAGGACCCCATTTAACAATTACCGAGGTGATAGTTGGGATGGGGTTGGGTTTACAAGAAGAACAATATCAAATATTTGCTTGTGTTAAAGTACAGAACAACAAACCTTGCATCTTTGCTAAATACATTGAAAAGTGTGATCCAATTGCTGGAGTGACTAAATAAGCTCCTAAAGTATTGATCCTACAAAATAAAATGTCTGAGGCTGAATGGGTGGCCATAAATTTTCGGCAACCTTTCATGGATAAAACCACAAAATACCAGTTAGCTAGAGGACAGAACGCATGTCCCTCCGGGGTAATAATAGCATGGTCCCTTCTATATACACTGCGTGTAAAGCCAGGTAGATCTGCCACGAAGGAGAAATATTTGTGTTATATAATGACATGGTGAGATTGTCAACAAACCATAATCATAAATAAAATTGTCATACATCAAGGAATAAAAGAGAGAGACTAAATTGGTAAAAAGTGAAAGCAAGTCATGTTTTAGCACCATGCAAAAATCAACTAAAATCTGAGAAAATGTAATTCACGTTACAGACATGCAAAATGGAATATCCCAATCCAAAACAAACAAATAAAAAGGCAAAAGCAATGAATTGGGTAAAAGATCATCTAGCCCACTCTGAATTAATAAATTCATATCCTTTTCCATACCAAATCATGTTTTTTCATACATAACGAACAAATCAAAGGCCATAAAGTGGTACCCTTCACATGGTCTATGGTGCCGTAAATTACTGGACAGCTGGAAAAACATATCTAAATATCTTTCTGCATCAACATTAATTTAGTTTCAAATTTACTTATTGGCATAAGTAGTGAAGAGTCTGCTCGGAAAGAAATAGTACTTGGACACTGTTTATAGTCACCTTGGAGATGTGCTGGAGAAAGGGTTGGATGTGTAACCTTCCAGTAAATTGGAAGTCTTGTATCTGAGTTGGACTGAACTATAGGAGGTGATGTTGGGTTCTTTTCCAAATCATCTGAATCACCAGAAGACATTATGGTATTCTGGATCTCATCTTGAAAACACTCAAGTACATGAAAGTTACTGGGATTTGACTTCCCACATAGAATCTCAAAATCTTTATAAAAGGCAAAAGGCCGATTTTTAACACGATGATAACCTGGATTCAACTGAAAAAATAAATAGAACCATGGTTATGATCTGAACAAGTGAGAAGTAGAAGCAAAATGAAAGTCAAACCTCAACAAAACATGTCATACTAAAGAACTACAAGCAATGATTAAGTAGACAAAGCAGCATAAATGCTACTAGAAACATTGCAGAAACAAGATCAGAAAAAGTTGTATCATCAAGAAATGTGATTAAAGTGGCACACATACTGTTAATACTGCGTTCCATTCAGCGGGATCACCAGGTGCAGCTATATTCTTGTCATAATCCCACGTCCACCCTGACCTATTAGCCAGACTGTTGTGCAACATGAAATCCTTCCTCAATGTCTTCCACCTATTGTAGCAATTTTCCTTGTCAAATGGCAATTTAGCAGCCTCCTTGAAGGCTAAAACTATCTCTTTCCATGCATCTTTAGAAAATGTGCCTTGGGAGCATCGGCCATGATAAAATTGCATCTTTAATATTCTAACCAAACAGCTGTCCATGTCTGTGGTCCAGTTTGCAACACGTGCCCTCATTTTCTCTTTCTTAGGCATCTCTGTTTGAAAAAAAAAAGTTGCATATTCTCCATCAAAAGGCCAAAGCATTGTCCTTACTGTACTATCATGAGCCATTAAAAAGTATGCATATATAGTATCTTCTGATGTCTATACCATTGACAAGATTGTGCATCCAATTAGAAGTAGCAGGTGAACCCACAATGTGAATTCATTTTTTTTTTGAAGGTGGATAGCTACAATTCATTAAAAAATTGTAAAAGAAAACAGCGAAATAAGAGTATGATACAATAAAAAGCCAAACCCTTTACAAGGCAGTAGAGGAAAAGAACTATCTAAGAAGGATAAGACACAAAATGGGTAAAACACCAACTCTTTACATAAAAGATAGCCTTCAAAAAGATGCCACCCTAGTTGCAAATTCCTGGCAAAAAAAATCTGCCAGTTCCTCTGCCTCCGGATAACCCAAAGAATTGCAGGCATGGTTCGTCATCTTGCGAGATTCTCGCGAGAATCTCAGTCTCGCGGACATGGCGAGAAACGAGATGCCCGAAACTGAGGGGCATGTTGTCTCGCGGGTGTACAAAGGCACAAGATGCCTTTTAGCGGGAAGGGGCAAAGGAAGATGGCTGATGGCGTCCTTGCCGGTCGGCCAAAGGGGTCCCTCACACCGCACGCATCCAAGGAAAGTGTCGTGTGGGTGCTTAAATTCCCTTGCTAGACCTCAACGAAGACATAGGAGTAGGAGGAAGCACAAGTGCAACCTACCAAGGTGGCGACGATATCTCCGCTTGTCTCCACTCTCCGTCTCCGACTGTCACGGCGGCATCGTTTCCAGCTCTCTGCTCTCCGGCTGTCAAGCATAGTTGTCAAGGCGCCCGCCTAGGCGGCAAGGCGCTTTTCCAAGGGCGCCTTGCCAGGGCGCCTTGTCTGGGGCCAAAAAGGCGCCCAAGTCGCCCTCCTAGGCGCCCAAGGCGTCCAAGGCACCAGCCTAGGTGCCCAAGGCGCCCAGGTAAGGCGCCTTGAGTATTTTTACATCATTAAAAAAATAATTTTGAGGGGTTTTTCTCCCTTGATACCCCTCACAAGGGACACTTACTTAATGATAGTTTGAATATATTAATATATTACATTATCACTTATACTATCATACATATTTAAGATTTATGATTATAAACATATATTATATACTTAATTAAGTTTTTTTCAGCTCTTTCTTCACTCTCTCTCTGTCTCACTTATACTATTACATACTTTTTTGGGTTTAGGGGGCTTCGCCCCCTGATAACCCCCCACATGGGGCACTGCCCCCTTGACCCCTGCGACTTGACCGCGCAGGTCGATCCGCGACTACTCTGCGCTTTCCCCATTTAATAATATTATAAGAATATTTTACCATCACTTATAATATTGCACATATATAAATTTTATAATCATAAATGAGTTATATACTTAGATTTTATAAAAATTTATTTAACTTTCTTCTCTTTCACACACACATCATATTTACTTATGTGCATTGATAAAACACTCATATTCAATTATAACATACAAATTATAATTATATTTATGCTTATTTATATATATAATAACCTCTCAACTCAGTCTTCCTTGAATACCGCCTTGACCGCCTAGGCGACGCCTAAGCGGCCGCCTTGTCGTCTAAGCGGAATCGGTACCCTTCAACGCCTTGGGCGCCTTGTCGCCTTGACAACTATGCTGTCAAGGCGGCGTCCAACGACGACGGCAACGGCAACGGTGACCACCAACAACGGCTCTTACGGCGGCAACAACCTCCGGCGGCGCTGAGGGCTTCATCCCCCTCCGTAGTGGCTGTCAAGGGCCTCACGGCCGCCGTTGTGGACCCGCAGGTCGATCGGGAGATTGGGGACGGAACAGGGCACGGTCGCGAGGTAAGTTAAATATTATTTTTTTTAATTAACGTTAACGTAATCGTTAACATTAACATTTTTTAACAATCATTTAAAGATAAAATATATTAATAATTATTAAACATTAATTTATTTTTTTAAAATTTATAAAAGTAACATTGATTAAGTATTTATTAATTATTTAAAATATTTTTAAATAAGATAAAAATACATAAAATATAAAAAATAAATATTAAAACCTATGTAATATATTCAAACAAGGTTAATAGATTAATATTTATTAATATATAATATTTTATATCATATACATATATAACATAAACTATTCATATAGAAATAATATATATACACATTAAATGTAATTTTAAGTAAATCTAAGTTTATTAATTTATATATATCTTAATTAAATGAATTTTTTTACTTTGAATGAATAAATAAAATATGAAATTAATAACTTAAGTATTAATTTATTTTTTAAGATTAATCTAATAATATTGTTTGAATACATTACACAGGTTTTAATACTTATTTTTATATTTTACGTAGATTTTTATATTACTTAAAAATATTATGTAAAAATATTATAAAAATATTAAGAAATATAAAAAGATTATGTAATTTATTAAATGTTAATATATTTCATAGGTTTTTAAGTTTGTAGATTATATTTTATTAATAAGAGATTATGTCAAATATGTATATACTATAAATTATTATATATTACTAAATATTAAGTATTAATTTAATTTTATAATATTTATACCCGCAACATTGTATGAATATAATACATAGGTTTTAATATTTCTTTTTTATATTTTACATATGTTTTTATATTACTAAAAAATATTATGTAAAAAGATTATAAAAATATTAAACATATAAAAAGATTAAATAATTTGTTAAATGTTAATATATATTTCATAGATTTTTAAGTTTCTAGCTAAATATAAGAAGATTAATTATAGTAACATTGTATAAAATTTGAATGTAAGAAAAATAATTGAATATTACTCTATTTTTAAATTTATTCTACTAAATAAATTAAAAATAATAAGATTAATAATAAATACACAAAATAACGTATATAAGTAACTAAAATATTACAAGTATTTTATATAAAAAATTATTTATTATTATATATTGACACTATTTCATTTCAAAATAGAGCTGATTACATAATACAATGGTGTCATTCCATGTTTTCTTTACAATTTCTCTACCACAATCTCACGGTAGCCAACTTAATAGATTTTATAATCAGTAAAATGAGAGGTAGTGCAGCATATGCACTCGTCTCACAATATGAACAAGAAATTTTTAAAGAAATAAGAGAACAATCTTCCTTTGAAAATGCTCTAATGCAATTACAGTTTGTTCTATTACAATTCTTTACTTCATCTACTAGACCAGATGCTATAAATACAGATGATATAGAGACAATATTAGGAAAAATGAAATTATGCAATATATGTTACTTAACAGAATTCTCTACCGACTACTCTACTTATGTATGGAAATTACCACCAACCCACTGGAACCACTAGGAATTAGAATATTTTAATAAATTCTCATCCTCCTGAGATATTAAACTAAAAGATTATTATCATACGTTCCTAAAAGAAACAGAAACACGAAGAGCAGGAACGGATAGCTTATCAACTAGAATAAATTGTGCAATAAACTATTTTAGAAACTATTGCAAAGAATCATCTATTATGCAATCGTTTAATAAATCTAAACATCTATATAAAAAATATTCTACATCTACTAACATTACTAAGTGTTGTGAGAAATTATTACCAACCTTATTATATGGTTGTAAACCAGCACGCAACAAGCGTGGTGGACTTAATAAAGGCACAGGAAAAAACTCTAAAAAAATAACTCAACCTTCTAACAATAGACCAAAACCTAGACGTTATCCTTATAAAAAGAAAAAATTTCAAGTTAAAACCATAGTTGTCAAGGCGACAAGGCGCCCAAGACGTTGAAGGGTACTGAATCCGCTTAGGCGACAAGGCGGCCGCTTAGGCGTCGCTTAGGCGGTCAAGGCGGTATTCAAGGAAGGCTGAGTCGGGAGGTTGTTATATATAAAAAAAACATAAATATAATTATATTTGTTATGTTATAATTGAATATGAGTGTTTTATCAATGCACATAAGTAAATATGATGTGTGTGTGAAAGAGAAGAAAGTTAAATAAATATTTATAAAATTTAAGTATATAACTCATTTATGATTATAAAATTTATGTATGTGCAATAGTATAAGTGATGGTAAAATATTGTTATAATATTATTAAATGGGGGGGCGCAGAGTAGTCGTGAACCCAAAAAAGTATGTAATAGTATAAGTGAGACAAAGAGAGAGAGAGAGGAAAGAGTTGAAAAAGAACTTAATTAAGTATATAATATATGTTTATAATCATAAATCTTAAATATGTATGATAGTATAAGTGATAATACAATATATTAATATATTGAAACTATCATTAAATAAGTGTCCCTTGTGAGGGGTATCAAGGGAGAAAAATCCCTCAAAAACTTTTTTTAATGATGTAAAAATACCCAATGTGCCTTGCTTGGGCGCCTTGGGCGCCTTGGCGGGCGCCTTGGGCGCCTTTTTGGCCCCAGACAAGGTGCCCTGGCAAGGCGCCTTGCCGCCTAGGCGGGCGCCTTGACAACTATGGTTAAAACTAAACCTAAAACACTAAATCCTAAAGGACAATACTTAAAAAAAACTAATAATAATACAAATGTTTTAAATGCGGAGAACAAGGACATTATGTTAACATGTGTCCTAAAAGACAACAAATTAATATTGTGGATGTGAATATTGTTGAAGGAATCTATGATATAAGAATAGGATATGAATTATCCGATATTGAAAATTATGAATATGAATTAATAACAGAAAGTGAAGATGATATTATTTATAAATCCACTAATGAAGAGTACGATGATAGTAACAACGAAATAGACGATCTTAAAAATTAATATGACCCTTTTCGACAAAATAATATTCAATATATTTATATGATGACTACCCAAGAATCAACAAAAGAAGATGAATCAACCTCAGAAATATATCAAATAGAAGACAATCAAGATGACCAAAATCGACAAACAATATTATTCAATGAAGAAATATACAACAAAATTCAAAATGCTCCTTGAGAAATAAAGAAAAATAAAGTTTATAAATTAAAATGGAACACGTGAAATAGGAAACTGTGTCAAGTGTAAATGGTTGGACCATCACCTGGAATAGTCTATGATTCAATAATAAACACACTCCACAAGTCTACAATGAAATTGTTTACATGCTGAAACACTTATGAAGTATTATGTAGTAATAAGAGAATCGGAACATCAGTTGAAGAGTTAACTTTCACAGTGAAATTCAATACAGGAGTGGACACCGGTGATTGCTTACCTGCCACTACAGTCACATATATACCAGTGTCTAGGGAAGCCTATATCATCTATGGTTGTCTGCCAACTCTTGCCAAATCCTGTTATCATGAAAAAGCAAGATATTAAGATAATGTCAATGAGCATAGCCAAATAAATATTGAAATGTCAGTAAAGCAAAAAAAAATCGCAAATCATCATTATTATAATTTGAGAGAGTATATAAAAAATAGTTTTTGCCAGTCCCATAAAGAAAAGGAGTGCAGAAGAAGCAATCACAACCTAACTACATGTTGAAGTGTATACAAAAACTGAATTCCAAGTCCTCTACGGCTCTACCTGAATTTTGCTAGTCTTGGTGACTCAAAGTGGTAATCACAAAATAAACTAACAGTATCAATTAATTAACCAACAGTCACTATGTTCACCAAGGAGAGGATGACAAATTATCAATAACATCTCATTAGCTACTGGTTGATTAAGCAAACTGCTAAAAATCTGCCCTAACAAAGAGACATAGGCACCCAGAAAAAAAGATGCCAACATTCTGTGGAACGTCATCTAGCATTCTCTTTGCAAAGAACCAACGGAATTATTGTAGCCATTTTGTTGCTCACGTTGAACAACGACAAGGAAGAAAGTTGGACTGTCACCACTGATTTCTCCAAGCTATCGACTAACCATTTATCTGAGATCAACGATAAAACAGCTAATCAATCATTTTAACGAGGAACACTAAAAAAATTAAAATATGTATATCTGTAGAACATTTTCTTTAAGGGCTACGATGAGTCATGAAACAACTTCTCCATCCCTACATGATACATTAAATTACACTCATATGGCATGTAAAATCAGGAAAACGGCATCGAAAAATAACCCAGCAAGGAATGCAAAAGGACGACATGTGAACGTGTCATCCTGTTGGATAGAAAGCGCTGCAATATTAAAAAAGTTTGGTTGTGTGAAAATTGAATGTTTGTTATAATTTTATATTTTTAATAAAATTTTTAAAAGAATTGTTTAGTAATCATTACAATTTTATATTTTTTAAAAAGATTATCTTCTTAGACATTTGGTTTTATCTAGTGATTTTCACCTCTTCTCCTGTAAGTCAACCAATATACGACTGCGACTTTTTTTGTAATCATATCTCTCCATAGATAATTTTATAACATTAGTTAACTTACATTTTATTACCTTAATATAATTTTTTTACATGATAGTGTAAAAACTTATTTTGGCAACCAAACATCCTATTAGGATTGTTCGGTGTAACTTATTCGTATTCACAAGCTTTTATCCGCATTTTATCCTGACATTATCCCATGAATGCTTGGAAGCTCCATCTTGAGAACCTATTCTTCTATACATAATTTCTTCACGAGGAAGCTACGAGGAGAAGAAAAGCAAAATGCCGCTTTAGAACTAGAGGATGAGGAACAGGAAAGAAACCAGCCTCGACCGACCTGATTCGACGGACAGAGCTTCGGTTGAGGGCCCTCTGGTCCGGAGTACCTTCTCTCGTCCGCGGCTCCACAGAGCAGCAGCGCTGGATCATGTACAACGGAGATTATTTAGGTAAGGCACGAAGTTCACCGGCGATGGCCGTGCAGTTGAGAGCGCACGGCGGCTGGCCGCGCCCTGCGAGCTAGGGTTCCACCTCCGCCAGGATAAACCCACCAACGGCGCGCTACCCCAGAGCTTCGACGAGGAAAGCGAATAACCCTGCGGATATCCCGTTACCAGACACGTTTGGCGCACCGGATTACGGATAGCCGCCGACCGAGCTTGGCTCGGTTGGCATGACCTTGCGCCTGGGGGCGCAAGGTCCTGGCCACGCTTCCTGGCGGCGTCAGAGCCAGGCGCCCCCATGGGGGGGGTGTCGTGTGGGGTTCGAACGAGGGTTCGAACCTCCGTTGCCCACGGCGCTGTGGGCGTCCGTGGCCACTAGGCCATTGTCCAAAAAAAAAAAAAAAAAAAAGATTACGGATAGCCAATCCACCGACAAAGCCAAGCGTCTAACTTAACCGTGGGTTATGAGTTACCGCCGGGGTCAGTCTGGACTTCGTTGTTTACGGATCCATTTGGTAACATTTCGGATCTCCTCGGAAAAGAATAACCTCAGTTCTTAATATAAAAGAAGGGCCACAACCCCAAAATATTTAAGTGATGATTTAATTAATTAATTGAATCACTACTTAAGTGGTAAGCCACTTAATACATCTAGAATTGTGACCATTTCTTATTAAGAATTGAGATTGTTCATTTCGTACAAAAATCGAAGTGATCCGAACTCATTTGATAATCATATTTCCAGAAGTTTCAGAATATTTAATTTTTTTAGATCAATTGAATTTTATTTATGTGAAAAATAAAATCATAATGTTATTTAGTTTCAAAAACAAGCAGTTTTTCTAGATCTTTCGCTTTTCTTTATATTTTTGATTGTTATGATTGTTATTCACTATAATACATGCTCGACAATAATGACTTATCAAAAAAGAAATAAAGACATACTTTCTTGTTCTTATGAAAGTCAGTGCTCATAAAAAACAATTAACTATACATATATTTCATAAAATTTATTTTAATAAACTATCTTGATACAAACTATCGGAATATATAGATTTTGGATCATTAACTTAATAACCATTAAAATTTGCTGGAATCAGTTTAGTTTGATTATTTGATATATATATATAAATATAAATATGGTTAAAGAAGTTCAAATCTCTTTTAGCGGATCAACGCATCCGAACTTGCAACGCGGGAGCGTTTGGCCGCATCCCGTCAACGAAACGCATCCATTTTGTCTATGTATAAATATCTTTTTTATATTTTTTGTTTTTGTATAAATAAGTTCTTTGAATCCATTTGAAAAACGTTCTCAATGGGTGTTTGGTTACATAATAATTTTTTTACATTTTTTATAAAAATTTATATTAAAATAAAAAGTGAACCAACTCATGACATAAAATTATCATATTTGGAAGGATGTGATAACAAAAAAAAGAATAACTACCATACAACATGATCAAACAAAGTGAGAAAAAAAGTGAGATTTACTTTTTTTGTCTAAGAAAAAAATCACTTTCGAAACATAAAATTGCCATAATTGTCAAACATTTTTTAACGTAATTTTTTATAATTTTTAAAAATTAAAATAAAAGTTTACATTATCATGTAACCAAACACCCCCATAAATGTTGTGATTAGCCTCGTGAAGAGGCACGTGCCCACGTGTGTCGTTTTTCATAAAAGGAAAAAAAAAACAGAATCACAACACAGCGACACTACGGCAACCAGCAGCCTCCCCCTTGTTAACCGGTATTAAGTATTATTAACATACGAACGACTTGACACACTAATATTTTATGACCAGAGTATTAAAATTCATACCATTGACGTTTCAAGAGGATAGAGTATCCATACTAAATGTGATTCACGCAGACACGTGTTATATAAAGTACTTTATTTGTGCTATTAATTTTAAAATTGATAATACTAGTTAAATGATGATTGATATCAATATCAATTTTAAAATTGACAGTGACATGAATATCATAAGAACCATTTTTGTGTTTGTATCAGAGAATTATCATTATTATATGTCTTAAACTTGTATGACTATAGCTTTCAATGTATCAGTTATTCTTGATATTTTTCACCTCCTACATCTTGTCTAAGAATTTTCTCCTAGAAGTCTAGATGTGAGATTCATATTATTCTTGTGGAGATTGAGTCCATCAAATTGTTAGTTGAGAGTGGATGTTGTTGTCCTGATTGATTGTTTAGTGGATAGTTTTTCCCATATTTCGAGATTTTCACGTAAATTTGGTGTCTTGCACTATTTCTTGTTTGATCGGATATTTTCCTTGATATCTACAAGCATGGAATATTGAGTTGCGACCTAGTCGAATTTTGGGTAGACAAGCCAAATCGAGACTGGTCAGCCCGACTCAACGATCGGTCCACCCCTCAACTCTTTTACTTTAAGGCTAACATTCTCAAACTCTCACTTAAACATTTTTCATTAGTTATTAATTACTTGATTAGTTCTTATTTAACGCATTAGTTGTTTATTTCACTTTCTTTTGCAATTATCATTGGTTGTGGGCCTAATTAGTTACCGGTTGTCTTTTAATTACTCTAATTATTTTATTTAAATAATTAAATTATTAATTAGTGTAATTAAGTATGTCTTGTCTAAGTTTTGACACCCAAATTTTTAATACGACTTAGAATGATTCGGCTTGGTTACATTGTATTTTGTTCTCCATGATGAATAGAAAAGTGCAATGTATATACTATGATAAAGCCATGTATGGTGATATTTATATATCAAAACACCACCTCACTAGATTGAAGGGTAATATGCTCCAGTGCTCTCAAACTTTGCTAGAGGTAAGAACGCAATTTCGTAAGTATCTACAATTCATGAAATAAACAAAGAGAGTTTCAAAGCATCATAATGATACATTTTAGAAAGAAATTTATGAACCAGCGAGGCATTCTATACACATATGGGACTTGACAAGAGTGTCTGGACACTCCCTTCGAAGATAGTATGTATCTTTTAGTCATAAAAGTATTTGATTCCTTTTTTTAATTATCGTTAGTAAATTATTTTTTAAAATAGAAGATATCTACCAAGCTACAGAGGCAAGTCGGAGGTCATTCGCCAACGAAAGCTTCTTTTGACACATTGGCCGATTAGTGAGGCAAGGATCAAGGAGTGAAAGCAAACGAGGAAGTGGAAGAAGATCAATCAACTGGTCTGAAGAGGAGGAGATCCATAATCTCACTCGAGATGACAAGCCGAGAGTGGGTCCTATTAATTCAATCATCACCGGACCAAGGCCACATCAAACAACAATACTGGTGGTAATGAAAAACTTGAAGTTATGCAAGGAGTGGATAAGACCGTCGACATCAAGTTGGTTCTTCCACTATAGCACATTGACGAACATCACCAAGGGACTTTAGTACGACAACATGATCGACACCATCACCAATGTTAGAAAAGGAGTGTTTAGACCAAAATCAAGAGAGATATACAATGTACATCTTATAGTGGTGGAAGATACAAAGAAGTACATCAAGTTCTTTGAAAAGATTTTGGATGAAAGAGATTGTACATTGATGATGAACAGTTGGATTGGTAAGTTCACTTTACTTAGTGCCTTACTTACTTTCTTATATGCTATAGCTTATTAGTTCCTATTCTTTTTAACATGTATAACTAAGAAGATGATCATAAACTTTATAGTATATTGTCAAGTCAGCACCATATTTTGGAAGTGAATTGATGTATTGGGGAAGATACATAATTCTAAATACCTTTTTAATTTGATAAACAAAGTTATCGAGAGATAAGGGAAGAGTGGGTTGTCCAAGTAGTCACGAAAATGCACTGATCAAATGTTGATGGTTAAGGGACTTAAGTTGTATTAGACACCATGTTCTACGCATTTCTTAGATTTAATGATATAGAAAATTGATAAGGATCCTCAAATAGATAGGGTTGTGATGTTAGCCCAATTTATCTTCTTGTTCATCTACAACCACAACTTTCTCTTTAACCTAATGAGAGAGCATACCAAGGGGGGAGAGCTTCTATGACCTGGTGCAACTCGCTTTGCCTCTCACTATATTTTCTTAGATAGATTAATGACTCAAAGAAGATCTCTATGTCACATGGTCATCTCAGCAGGGTGAGATTGCAGATAAATAGAAAGGGATGAATGTAGAAAAAACAATAGAGAGAGGGGGCTTTTGGAAGGTTATGAAGAAGACAGTGAGCATTGTCCAACAGATAGTGAAGGTGTTTACGATAGTTCATGGGGATAGGAAAGTGGATTTGAATATCTGTATGATGCAATTGAAAGAGCTAAGAATGAGATTGTAAAGATCATGTCTAACTTCACCAAATGGTGGGGTGTGATTGACCGTCGGTGAGAGAGAACATTTTATTAGTCTTTTACTTCATTCATGTGTATTTGAAATATATGTTTTGGTTGATTACTAATGTGTGTATCTTGTTAGGTTACTTCTTCAACCCTCATTATTGCTATAGTCAACAATTGAAGGCAACAAACGAGCTACTTGCTGATGTCAAGAACATCATCAATAAGATGCTCAATGATGGCAACCGATCAATTAACACCTATAACAAGATGTATGACTATATTGTAAGAAATCGTCCTACAAAATTTAGTGCAGTGGAAGTGACAATTCCTATGGGTTCATTTAGAATTTATCTCAATCGGAACCGAACGACGAAAATAAAAAATTGATCAAAACGGATTCGAATATACTCGGTAGGGATTCATCTAATCCCATGAAGAGAAAGAAGATGAGCTTTTAAAACTCTAAAAATCATTCAAGTGTCCGGTCTCTAGCGATATCCACATGAACTTCATCCACAACAAGTTCTCCCTTCGTACCGGCCTAGAGAACTATTCTCGAACAAAGTTCCATTGCTCATGGACGCCTTCTAGAGAGAGAAGAAGGTAGGGAGGAGGCTGGGGACGTGATTTTCACCCTTATATTGATAGAGTTTGGCTGAAGCCATTAGTATTTATAGAGAATTTTAGAATTTTTCATAAAAATATAAAATTTCCATAAATTACACCTTTACCCCTATACTTATGGATAAATTCTTATGTGTGTGACCCACTAGGCCCAATAGCCTATTTGGTTGAGACCTAATTAAAATATAATAATTATATTTAATTTAATTAAATCTGTTATCTGATAATAAATTAATTGGTCTACCAATCATGAAGGGTACAAGTCACATCCATGATCCCAAATGGTTATAGAGATAATGTTATATCTATTAAGCATTTTCATCATCAGTTACCGTATGGATATAAACCCTCGTCCATCCAATGTCCCAGTCGAAAAAGAGTACGACATCGACTATCAACTTCTTAGTATACCGACTCTATAGGATCATGTATTCGAAATCGAATCAATTGAAAAACTCTTTTTTCCAATCATTATATCTATCATGGCCCGGGATTTAGAGTACTATCCCATATGACATTCACTCTCACTTACCGAGAGTGGACAATCCTTTGTTGTCCACTCAATTACCTTCATCAGATTTTCCTTGTACCTGATCTATTATTATATTAGATCATCTAAATGATGATCCATAAGTCAATGGTCAAAGTACAAGTTCTGCGCAACAAAATATTTTTGGCAACTCAGGACAAAGATACAACTACACAACCGTGATGATAGAAAACCCTGATCGACAATTAGGTAAGATACCATTTAAGATTTATAATTTGGTTAGTTCAGTGAACTCATTCAACTAATGAGCACTTGTATATGTATCCACATTAATGACTAATAAGATTGGTCATCATCATCACATGAGAAGACATCACATACACTAGTTTATACGAATCCTTGATGTCCCGTCTTAAGGATCTTATGACTAGGAACATTTAGATCACATATCTCTAAATGATTAATCTCATTATCATGATCTTATCATAATTCAATTGTAGTTGCATGTGATCAAGGACTTCACTGAGATAAACATATCTAATAAGAGCTAATATGAAAGATTTGCCTAATTAATTGAATGAGATATTTCTAAAAATGTCAAATATATCATATATGATTGACTTTTAGGACATACATTTATATAAGATTATTTATAGTATTGATTTCCTTCCTATTAGGGGTGTTGTGCTCCTTTACCTTGTGGCCTTGTACCATGGTCCATGTCTTGGGTCGTGTGGGTGTGTACTACTCTTCTCTGATGAAGTATTGAGCTATTGTAGGAGTTGTCCCCACATCTATGGACCTTTGCCCATCCGAAGTAGTACCTCCCTCATACCTTGATTTCTTTAATTTTGTATATTAAATCAAAATCATTACAGCATCTTTTTAAGGATACTATGACAATGTTGATGACTGCCCCAATCGGATGATAAGGTATCATCAACATTTACTCCCGATGACACTTTTATTAATGTCATTGGTAGAGACAAACCGAGATGGGTATGATGTGCAACGTGATAATAGACTCATATCATTTGGTACGGTGGAACTAGTGAAGGTGTTTCTATTAATACCACAGTTTATGAATTGATGAAAAAGGTGGAGAGACTAAAAGAGCATACTCAGACAATTATGCTTTATGAATCTTAAATAGCCGCTTTGCAACAATTATTATTAGATCAACAAAAGTAATTTAATGACAAGTTTAAATGGCTAACTCAACAATTTTGATTAGCCTAATTACTGAGACTAGCTGATCCATCGACATCAATGCCACCTGTAAAACAGAGAGGGAATGACACAAAGGAAGAGGAGGAGAGGTCTTATGATGAAGATGATTGACATGTATTATTTTTTATGATGTTATTAACTCGATAGTATGTACTTCAAATAAATATTACAAGTTATATAAACAAGTCATTGTGAACTCATTTAAATAGCATATATAAATATTATATGAATGTGATTGTTTATTAATTTGAATTTGGTTGGATGCATGAATTCAAAAATGTGCGTTGAATGAATGTAATTGAATGGATGTGCAAGTTGATTTCATTTGAATAAAATGTGACTGTGAATCATTGTTAACCCATTTTAATTTATAAAATTACATGTGTTTGACATATATATTCATAAATTTTTAAATTTTAAAAATAAATTATTAACAATGACTCTAAGACATCACCTGTGATAATTAGCAATAATTTTGACCATTACCAAAGAATACTAATAACGACTTAGATCTGTTGCCAAAGTAAAAGAAACGGTCATTAGTAACATATTGACATGTTACTGACAACAAATTGTTAACTATCACTATTAGTAGTTGGACGACTTGAAAATTGCTACCATTAATCATTGCAAATTGCAATAACATATGTACTCGTTGCTTATAAATTTAATAACTGCAACTTCACTCAAAACCATCGCTAATAATATTCCTATCAAAGACTAACTTATTAACGAATACTTGACGACAATGTTGAAACCAGCACCAATGCTTTGTTGCAATGGCTGTAAACGTTTCGATGACAACTTCGAGCCATCGTCATCCTTTTTCTGGTAAGAAACTATGAACCAAAGAGAAATTAGGTACAGGATAGGAGTTAATGAAAAGTGAAGAAGTAAGACAACTAGATATAGACGGTTAGAAGCGAGGGGTTCAACGGGGGTAATTTTCGTCTTGGTATTCAAGCATCTGGATTTGGAATCTTAATCCTAAGTCTTGTGACCGTCGAATGACGACGAACAGAATTATCTATGACAAAGTAGGTGATAACAGCTGCGTACAGCCTGTCTGCTCTCTTTCGGATAAGTATTTACGTATGTCGCAATATGTTCTGCTTGCATAGGAGAAAATGGGTTTGAATGTAGAACAAACCCCATAAACGACCATCCTATTATAATTTGCACTTGCGAGAAAGTACAGAAAACAGTTCCAATATACAGGGACCTTGGAAGACTTGAAATAGCATTTCAATTTGCAGGCCGAACAGTCGTGATGGGGGAATACAAAAGGCTGGGCACAGGCACACTAAACGACTACAAAAAGTTGGGGCCTTCATGAAGCTACTTGATCCAATTTCTTTGAAGTGATCATCTGATTTAACCGGGAACGAGAGAAATCCCCCAAATGCAAGAGTCGAGCTAAGCATACAATATTTTTTATATCAGAATAAAGACTGCTTACAACTGCACATAAAATCAAGCTTCTGTATTCCATCATGGGGACACGATGGGCGGAGGAGTTCGCAGCATTTACAGATCACATCAAAGTGCACTTATCTTTTGATTTCGAGTCCTGCCTCGGCGAAGGATTTGTGCTGTATCTGGACACCTGTGTTTAGATAAATGGTGAAAGCGGCAAAAGACATAAATAAGCAAATAGCATCAAGTAATACCTTTTCACCGATCAGAATGATATAATTGATACAGGTGAACGATCCACTATCAACTCATTCCTCCGCGAAAATAAGTGGGGAACTTGTGCACGGTTTTATAGACATGCAACAGTAAGGTCCATTTATTTTGGCTTAATTGATGTCTCTAATATCTAAATCAATCAAATATTAGACATTGTGATATTTGGTAAAACATCTGAATACGACAGTAACTTCTTCATAAACCACTTAATTAGAAGTGATTCACTATATATATTAGGTAAATAACTAAGATTTTGTGTTCCACAGGTGAAATTAGAGATAAACTTAAGACTTCAAACATTCCATTAAGTCAAATCAAATGCCACCTAAGTCTTAATGAAGGCACCGAAGGGCAAGCAGACGGAGGGTGGGCATTCCAATGTATGTTAAATGGCCGCTTTTCATTCCAAATCATGTAAATCAACACACACACAAACACGGACCCTTCTTCCTAACATGTCAAATGATAGTATTATGTGAAGTATATAATACAGCTCAAGCTCACAAGGCACCTAACTAATAGCACCAGATTGATCGACAGAATTATAAACCGTCAAATGCTGCCCACAGAAATTATTAAGCATCAGGGTCAGCAGCATCCAAGCCTCTCAAAGTCCCAAGTATCTTACTGATCACATAAGATCTGCAGAAGGATATTTGCTCCTAAAAGAAGCCGTTCTCCAAAAGTTTTGAAGAAGAAAAACCAGGAACGAGGTGTTCTTTTGAAAGTGTAAACAATGACAGTGGGAATGAAGCCAAATTCTTGGATACCTCTTTCTGAGCCAGGCACTTCAAGCACTTATACATCGTCTTTTTCTTGCCCCTGTTTTCTTGGAGTAGATAAGTGCTTGGACTAGCAATTGAATAGGCTGGTTGATCATTATGTGGCGTCTGATTTGACTTAATGGAATGTCTAAAAGTCTTTATTTTATCTTTAATTTCTTTGTGAAATAAAAAATCTTAGTTATTCACCACTGTAAATAAAAAAGCTATAATAAACCACTCTAAATTAAGTGGCTTACGAAGAAGTTACTTTTGTATTCAGACATTTTACAAAAGATCTCAATGTCTAACCTTTAACCGATTTAGAGATTAGCCTAAATTACCATATTGGAATTGATACCCGGATCGATCCAATCCAGATCGGATAGCATAGGTCAGAATTGGCTAATTTTTTTAGAAGAAAACTGATCCGGAATCGGTCCAGGATCTTAAAAAACCTAAGAAAAACTTTAAAACCTTAAAATGAAAAACTCACAAAATCAGGCGATCCAATCTATGCCCTTTGGAGCCAATTTTGGCCCCAAAAAGAGCTTGTATCAGCTGCCATGATGGCACAACTCTGAGATCTGGTGACTTAACCTTATGGACCCAGTAAGGGCTGCCGCAGCGGAGGGTTTGATTCCAACAACAAATTGCTGGAATCCGTATGGAATCAGCCGATTATACTAATACTAGCCCCAATCCATTGACCAATTTTGGTGGCTTCCGGTTGAAGATAGGCTTGGATCGGTCTTTCCGACAAAAATCAAATTGAAGAGGTTCGATCCGATCCCGAAATCGACCAACAGCAGATTCCGATCCGATCTAATCCAACTAATCAATGAAGGTTAGACATCTGCTGAATTTGCCTTAATAACATCCCCAAAAGAGAGTTGGAATTCCAAGCCAAAAAAATGGGGCCTAGTGTGGACTCAAATTACTTGATTCCTTGGTTACTCCTCCCACCCAAAGGAAGGCCGGGTCATGGGTCAAGGCTGGGTCCGTCCAACCCAAATCAAACTTGATCAGACCGAATCAAAAAATAATTTTTAAAATATTAAAAATACATTTTTGGGGCCTAGTGTGGACTCAAATTACTTGATTCCTTGGTTACTCCTCCCACCCAAAGGAAGGCCGGGTCATGGGTCAAGGCTGGGTCCGTCCAACCCAAATCAAACTTGATTGGACCGAATCAAAAAATAATTTTTAAAATATTAAAAATACATTAAAAATTTTCGAATGCCAAAAAAACTAAAAACTAAAAAATATTAATAGAAAAAATATTCATTTCTTTTCAAATATTATGTATTATTGTTCTTCTACGTAATGAAGATATTCTGACCAAGTCATTTTAGATGAGTACATATGGTTATAAATGAATAAATATTGATACCATTTTGCACTCCTACTCTCAATTAGGGGTGCAAGCGAACCAATACGCTCGACAAGTAGTTCGATACTCGACTCGTTAAAAGCTCGACTCGGATCGTTCATTAAGATAAATAAACGAGTTTGAACAAAAAAAAGCCCGACTTATAAACGAGCCGAGTATGAACAGAGACCTACTCGACTCGATAAGTTCGCGAACAGCTCGATTAATTACTCGATTAAATATTCGTTTAAGTACTCGTTAATTATTCGATTAAATAATCAAGTTATACATAATGTTATTTAAAAAATATATTTCTTATGATCGTCCGGGTATATAAAAAAATCTTATTCAAATATAAATGTCCGGGCCAACCCATATAGCCGAGTGTTTAAAAAATTATTCGAACATAAATGTCCGGGCCAACCCATTTGCGATAAAAACCTTATACTGTTCGAAGAGTAAATTTTATATCGTAGATTCAATGATGTTCCATCTTGTCCGCCAACACATCACATGCCGTCTTTACTCTCTCTCCGAGTGGAAAGCGCAGCCCGCATCCGAACAAGCCCTAGCCGCATCCTCCCTCCGGAAGCGCAGCCCGCATCACTCCCTCCGGCGATCGACGGCCGCCCGGCACCTCCAGCTCCGGCTTCCCACGTTGCACCCTCCGGATGCGCAGGCCCGCATCCTCCCTCCGGCGATCGACGGGGCCGCCTGGCGCCTCCAGGCTCCGGCTTCCCCAGCACCCTCCGGAAGCGCAGGCCTGCATCCTCCCTCCGGTGATCGACATCCGCCTGGCGCCTCCAGGCTCCGGCTTCCCCAGCACCCTCCGGACGCGCAGGCCCGCATCGCATCCTCCCTCCGGCAATCGCGCAGGCTCCAGCTTCGCAGGCCCGCATCGCATCCTCCCTCCGTCGATCGCGCAGGCTCCAACTTCTCCAGCAACAAGCCCTGGACGGCCGCATCCCCAGCTCGGTCTTCTTCTTCTTCTCTCTCTCTCTCTCTCTCTCTCTCTCTCTCTCTCTCTCTCTCTCTCGGACGCATTTGCTCGCGGTTGGCGTCTTGGCGAGCATTGCTGTCCGCCTGTCCCCATTGAGAAGCATCCAAGCAGCGCTCTCATCCTGAGAAGCATCCAAGCAGCAGCGCTCATTGCTGTCCGCCTGTCCCCATCGAGGTACCGAGTGCCCACTGATTCTCTCCTCGATGCTCAAATTAGACGCATTAAACCCATGCCTCGATGCTGTTTAGCTATTTAGTTTTTTTATCTTATTTTGTCCTTGTCATTTACCCTGTCGTTAATATGGTTTCCATGTGTATTCGGATTCTGTCGGAGGATTCGATTAAATGTTTCCATGTGTGTCCTTAATTTTGCTTTTCTTCTATTTTTCAGTTTAGGCATCATAGGCATCAGATTGGCATCACCGTCCACCGACATCTTCTAATTTGGTATACCGTATCTTTGTTTAAAGATCTCAAATTGTTAAGTTCTTACTTTATTAGTCATCATTTTATTTTTTTATGTCAAGGTATGTCTGATAACATTTTACAAGAAGAGCACCAAGAAAACAATATTGCATCTTTAGAACTTGTGCCATCTAGTGTTGCATCTTCATCAAATACACTTATGGAACAAAGTGGGCAAAGTTGTAAATGAATGACAAATGCGGACGTTGTGGATGTCGATAAGGATGTTGAAGAGACTAACCCTTATACAAAGAGAAAAAGAAAGAAGACTTCGGATGTTTGGCAAAATTTTCTCTTATAAAACTTCCCGATGGAAGTGAAAAAGTGCAATGTAATTTTTGCGAAAACCAAACTCGGGAAGAGTGCAACCGGCACTACTACCCAATATAAAAGACATTTGGATTCTTGTCCACGACATCAATTAACTGAAGGGCAAAAACATATTGGCAGAGCACTCTATTCCTAATAATTCGAAAGTGAAAGTGCTATTCAAAGGACCCATACATGGAAATATGATCACGCTAAGATTAGAAGTTCTTTCTCATACGATCACGTGGTGTACGAGTTGCCTTTTAATTTTGTTGAATATGATCTATTTAATGTTCTTGATGAAACACGCAAATCCTTTTTTTGAGAAGATCAGTAGAACTATGGTAAAGAATGATTGTGTTTCGAGTTATGATATTGAGAAAAAAAGATTGCAACTTCACGCTTAGAGCATGAATAGTGTTAAGTATCACTGCGGTTGTGGAAATCCGGTCAAAAGGTGCACATACATGGTTATAACTTGTCATTTTGTAAACAATTGGAAATTACAAAAGAGAGTGATAAATTTTGTTGTTGTACCTCCTCCTCATTCCGGCAAGCTTATTCATGATGCTCTTTATAAATGTTTAGAAGAATGAGGTATTGAGAAGAAGTTGGCAACTATCACCGTGGATAATGCATCTTATAATGATACAATGGTAAGGATGTTGAAAGATAGCATTAAATTTCAAAGAAAGTTGATTTGCAGCGGAGCTTTATTTCATGCGTTGTTGTGCTCATATTTTAAATCTTTTAGTACAAGATGGGCTTGAAATTCAAAAATGTGATTGGAAATGTTAGAGATAGTGTCAAGCATATTTCGCTTCTACACAACGCTTGACCGTATTTAGTGAAATTGCCAAACAATTACGGCTTCCATCAAAAAGGTTAATTTTAGATTGTCAGACAAGATGGAATGCAACATACAACATGTTATCTTGTGCTTTAGAATTGAAATGTATTTCCACGATATCAAGAAAGAGATCAGTTTATACTTACTTACCTTCTCGAAGAAGATTGGGATAGAGTTGAGGAAGTATGTTCTTTTCTATGGAGTTGTTCAATGAAGTCACTTTAACATAATTTCAGTAAACCTATTTATATTTCGTACAATTGATTATGAATCTTTTTATGTAGTTTTCTAATTTGTTTCTTCCTTATTATTGACACTAAAAATAGGTACCGAATATCCAACATCAAACTTGTTTCTTCTGAGTTAGTGAGTATCGAAAGAGTTCTTTAGATGAAAAAAGTGTGTATGGAAGTGATTTTATACAAGACATACGGCACAAAGGATGAAAGTAAAATTTCGACAAATATTGGGGTGAATGCAACTTGTTGATATCCATTCTGTCTTGGATCCAAGGAATAAAATGAAGTTGATTGAATTATTTCCGCTCATATATCCCGAGGATGTAGCTTTTAGACATATTTCTTCCGCATTTAAAATCTATCCATGATGTATAAAGAATATGTCGAAGCTTATACAAGTGCCAATGTTGATAAAGGTGCGAGAAGGTGGCTCGATATTGTTGTGAGTAACACTTCGGTAGCACTTCTAGTTTTGGGAGAGGAAGGTGTCTAAGTGGAAGAAAAAAGTTCGATAATTATATAAGAAATGTTGATACAATTGAGAACATGAAATCGAGCTTGAAGTTTATTTGCGAAAGGTGTTTTCATTTGTGAAGAAGGATCAAGTGGGCAATTTGATGCATTAGAATGGTGGAAAGCTAACAATTTGAAGTTTAGAATTTTGTCAGATGGCATGTGATGTGTTGGCGATCCCCATAACAACAACTTGCATCCGAAGCCACATTTAGTCTTGGTGGAAGAGTGATTGACGCGTATCGTTGTACTTTAGGAGTAGACACGGTTGAGTTTTAATGTGTGGAGAAGATTGGTTCCGTAACTTTTATGGAATCGAAAAGAAGGGCAAAGGTAATGATTCTTACTTACAATGAGTGTATTCTACTACTTTTTTATATAGTTTTTATGATTTGTTTTTTTCGGACCACGAAAGAGATTAAAGAGATTGGTCTACATGAAGTGTTATTCTACATTATCTTTGTTGTAGCTGTAAGAAGAAATCCTTTCTTTCTTATGTCATATTTTTTTAATTGACTCTTCATGTTCTTATACATCTTAAATTATTTTGTAGGTTGATTTAAGGATGGGGCAAAGGTGATTCAAAAATGGGAGAAGATAGTGCTTTTCATGTTTAATTTGATGTGCTTGATGTTATGTATTTTTAAAGAATACGTTAAAATCTTTGATGATTGATGTTCTTCAGATTTTTAGATGCTTTAAGTACGTTGGATTTTATGTTTGGGACTCTGAATGTTTAAATTCAGATTTGAATGTTTATTTTGTATTATATTTTGAGAATGATGTTTAACAAGTTGTGTTTGTCATTTTAAAATTCTGGCATATAATTTTTTTAAATTTTTTAGGTGTTTTATCATGTTTTAAAATATTTTTGAAATCGAGTTCGAGCTTAAACTCGAGTTTTATGTAAACGAGCTTGATTTCGAGTTCGAAAACGAGTTTGGAAATGATTTTTATTCGAGTTCGAGTATAGTTTTATTCGAGTTCGAGCTACGTTAGCTCGTTTACGTAAACGAGCGGCTCGACGAGCCGAGCTCGAGCTCGTCGAGCTTAATTCGAGCCGAGTTCGAACAAGGTTTTTTAAAGCTCGACGAGTATCGAGCCGAGTTCGAACAAGTAAATAAACGATCGAGCCGAGCTCGAACAGAGACATACTCGGCTCGGCTCGGCTCGATTGCACCCCTACTCTCAATCACTCTAGGGTAAGATTCTCCACAGCTCCAACCCAATCCCTAACCTCATAAACCCATATGTTTAACATTACGAGCGAATGAAGTTATGATATGTTCTGAATATTTCTTGTATCTGAAAAATATCATCATTCTTGTATTCTTTTACATTTATAAATGCAAAGAACTATATTCTCTTAAATTCTATCTCTCAAGGTGTTCTAATATATTTTTACATCTATTCATGCACTTGAACTATAATTTAAAAAATTCAGTCTCCTAAGATTTTTCGACCTGTAACCCCCCTGCCCCCTGCAAATAGACAATGTAAAGAAATAAATGAAACTCCTTGACTAGCTGAGCGACAAAATTTGAAGTTCTATTTCAAAGCCACATTCGTATAGTGCAACAAATAAGGTGATAGGGCCTAGGGGTATCACAAATAGAACATGTTAATTTATCGTCCACTGTGCCACTAGCACACAGTGATAAATGCTTAATTTCTACCGTGCCTCTAGCGTGCGAAGGAATAAATGCTCCTATAAGTAACAATACATCAGTTTATTACTATTAGATCCATGGTTCACTTCCACTTAACAGTCTGTTGGCGTACATTTTTTTCAAACAAAAAAGGGAAGAAAAGAAGAGAAAGAAGTAAGGCAGGTGGCGTGGCCTAGGGGCTGGCCCAATTGCCCATGACATTAGCCACATTTGGGCCCAATTAAACACCCTAGCAGAGGCCGGATCCATCCAGCCCACAATGGGCATAAATCAGGCCATGTTCAGGCCTTGTGCGCAGCCCTCAGGAGGGCCTGGGCTTCCCCTCAGCCCGCTGGCCCAAGATCCAGGCCCAATTGGGCCGGGCCCACTTCAGCAGCCAGGCCAATCAAAGCCCAGCCGCACCCACTTGCCACCTCAGCTCCTTGGTGCGCACTCAGTAGCCAGCACAGCCTCCCAAGGGTCAGTTAAAGGAGGGGGAAAACCAAGGGACAGCCACACATTCAATGTGGTTAAATGAAGTAACTCCCATGGGGAGGCCAAGAGTCACCTGCGCCCACAACTCCTGGCCTTTCACCTGCCCTCCTCACTCTCTATAAAAGGGAGGGGGACGCACCAGCCAGGGAGAGAGGGTGGGAAGCGCCGATAGGCTGCCGGACTGCCACCTCAAAGCTGCTGCCCTCTGCACCTGCAACCTCCTGCCGCCAGAAGAAGGAAGGACAAGAAGAAGAGAAGAGAAGGAAAGGAAGCCTGCTTGGTGCGCCCTTGTAGCCCCCTCAAGGGGGCCTTTCTTTTCTGCTTACTCCAGGCCCGTCTCTAGCCTCTAGCATTCTGCAAAAGTCACCATGCTTGGCCCATGTTCGGACCTAGTCCAGACCCCTTGAAAAACCCCTTGCGCAGGCCTGTTTCAGCCTAGCAAAACAACCCATGTGCAGGCCCGGTGCAGCCCATTTCAGTCCAAAGCGGACCTTTCTCTTGGGACTGTTTGAATGCCCCTTAGCAGGACCCAGTTCGGTCTCCACTGTAGGCCCAAGAACAGGTCTTGTTCGGTCACTCAATCAGACCCAACCTGACCCTACTCCGGTCTAAGAAGAATCCCCTCGAAATACCCTACATGCAGGTCAATTTCGACTCAAAAAAAAAACAGACCCTGGCTGAGCCTCACTTCATGCCAACTTCGGCCCAATCAGGCCCACCTGCGGGACCTGCACCAAGCCCTCTTTCGGCCTGCTGTTCTAAACCCCTCCGCAGCCCATCCAGCAGACCCCAGGCTGGCCCATGAGCGGCCCATTTTCTGGTTCTTACCCAGGCCTTGAACCGTACCCATTTTGGCCCACCTTCCGGTCTTTATCCAGGTCCACTTCCAGCCCACGTTTGGCACTCAATCCAGGCCTTCACAACAGCCTATTTCCAGCACCCCTGTAGACAGACGCCAGCCTCTTCAAGGGCCAACCCAATGACCCTTTCACGGGTCCAATCCACTTCCCAAGAAGCTCTACAGCAACCCCCCCTTTGCAGCAGAAAATAAAAGAAGAAGTTGCAGCAGCCCCCTTGTGGCATGTACCGGCAAAGTGAGGGATGAACCTCAACGGCCCTTTCACGGGTCCGGTTCTCCCCTCAACACATCAAAGGAGAAGAGAGCCTCAACGGCCCTTTCACGGGTCCGGCTTTCCCTCCTAGAAGCCGCCCTCCCAAATTCAAGCAAGAATTGAAGCCCGGCTTTGAACGCCGAAGGAGTGGACCGGCCCGAAGTGGCTTTCAGAAAATTAACAAATAAAAAAATCAGAACGAAAGCTACATTTAAATTAAGGAGATTCACCCCTAGCGGGGAACTCCACCTTGGGCGGAGGCGCGGGCATGCATCCCGTAGCTTACGACCCGGACGTCGGCGCGGGCACGCTCCCGTAGCCGATGATCCTTCTCCCAATTTTGGCTAAGTCATTGACTAGCCTTATTGGATGGGTAAACTTCACCAAATTAGAAACTTGTCGGTATGCCGTTGTAATGCCGAAATTTTTCTAAGGTGGTGAAGAACCTAAATTGGGGGAAGGGTCACCACTTATTGTACACCGATGTACTTCACCTCACCATTCAATGAAATGAAGATTCGATGACATGTCGATGCATGAATGTGGGCACCGATTGGCAGCCCAATCTGCCCGATCAGATGCAAGCCGCCAAAACTAAGTAAACAAACTGTTTTCAAACAATCAAAAAAATAAATAAAGCAATACAGGTTCTGAAATGGGATTTCACTGCCACATTTCCTAACCGCCAGCAGGTCTCGATCACAACCCCATTTCAAGCCCTGCCTAAGCCTATGGCTGCCCACCCAAAACCACCTGCGCAGACCTCAATCCAGGCCCATGAATAGCCCCCCTGTTCGGCCCACCTGCTGCCCCTTTTTTCAGGCCCAATTTGAACCCATGCGTCAGGCACAAATCTAGCCCAAATCCAGCCTGCGATCAGCCCCTTCTGTCGGGCCCATACCGGCCCATCTGCAGGCCTATGCTCATAGCCTAAAACCAGTCCCCTCGTGACCCGGTTTCAGCCCATCGGGGACATCCCAAACAGGCCCATATTCTGGCCCACTTGCAAGCCTATGTCCAGATCCTAAAACCAGTCCCCTTGTGACCCGGTTTTAGCCCATCAAGGACATCTCAAACAGGCCCCCCCGATTGGTTTACCCAGAGCCATTTGAACAGACCCCCTTTAAACGGGTCCGAAGCTACCCTTGCTCAGCCCCCGTCCAGATTCTGGAACCGGTACCAAAACAGTCCTCCATGCAGGCCCATTTCAGCTCATCATAATCCATTCACTCCAGTCCCTTTGTGGCTCGGTGAAATCCCAAGTCAGTCCTTAAAAAAATCAGATTTTGATCGAATTCAAAACAGATGAAACTCAGAAATCAGAAAAATCAAAGTCATCAAAAAATGACAAACAAAACGGTTTGCATCTGATCGGACCCAAAAGGCCGCTGCCCTTTTGAGTTCTTTATTTTATGTTGTGGATGTGCATATCTCCGAAAACAGGTTGTCGCGACGGTTAATCAAAGGCGTTCGAGCCGTTGCTCGATGTAAGTTAACGCCGGGTACTCGCACCATCCGGCGGAGAAGGGTCAAAAAATGAAATTTTCAAAGAACCCGAACCTCGGTTCTAATATTTTTAAACTATCACCGGACTACCTAATATTTTTAGGATATCGCATATTTTCCTAGAAAAGTCCGGAGATGTCTTTCTTTCTAAAGAACAGACCCAAAAAAAAGAGGTTCACACACAGTCCAAACATAACTGTATTCTTACACCCAAGAACAGCATCAAGGACTATTGGTAGCAGTTAGCATGAAGGCCCCTTCAGTGTTGGCTGATGAAAGAACAAATTAATAGAAATTAGAACCTTGAGGGAATATTTTAGAGCACAAATGTTCTCCCTAAGCAAACTAAGACAGAATTTATAGATTTTAAGTTACTAAAAGTCAAAGGGGGTCAAAGGAGTTACTGATCAATGTGAAATTATTAATGTGATATGAAAAGTCCCAAGTCAAAGTGAATGGGACTCCAATACTTCTCTCTGAAATCAAAAAATAGCAGAGATCTTTTAATTGAATGGCATACCTCTACTCCAGCTAAGCTTCACCAAGGGTCGGGGGTACTTTGTTTGACATAGGTGTTTTAGTCAGTCTGGTTAGAGAGCGAAAAGAACTCTTCAAGGATGGCATGGCACCCATTTCATACGTCATACCTACTCAAGACCTCTTCCATGTTTTTTAAGGATTGAAGTTTGCCCATGTTGGCCATTATAGGCAAAAATATGTGGTTTGTGAGATTTTGGAGAGATTGACCCCTCTTCATAAGTTGCATAGGGGAGGGGTCTTGTGTTCTATCATCGATTCATCGTGATGCAGTTATTTCTTTTTCTTGATCTACTCTGCACTCTTTTTTATGCTTCAAGTGAAATTTGTATTTCATCTCACTTTCCAAAACATGAAGTTAGCTTCGGCAAAGTTGTACTGAGGTTCTCACCACATTGGCTAATCTGGAGCAAAATCAGTCAATCCTGACTTGGCCTCAGCAGGTTGATCCTAGACCACTTTCAGCTGGAATCAGGCTGGTTGGGCAGAAATTGACCAGGAACAGCTGAATTAGTGTGGAAGGGCCAGTCCAGGTGAACCCGGCTCTGCTGGTCTGCAATCAGACAGGATTGGCCATCCATAGCCAATCCCAGTTGAAATCAGCCAATTTCAGCCTGACTCGTTCCAAATCATGGCAAAATTAACCCAAATCAAGCCAATTGTTGGCTGCCAGCAGATCAGCCGATCTGGTTTGATCCAGATCCGGATCAGCCATGGCCAATCCAGGGTCTGAGTCTGACCTTGATTCCTTGATTGTACTACTGTAAAACACCTGATTTAAAAATCCTGATTCAATCACCTATAAGGATGGGGAATGCAGGAAACAGTTCATCACATGACAGAAGCAAGATGGTCGGCAAGTAGATTGGCAATACATCTTCTGTGAATCTGCAATCCTAATAGAGTTGAAGAAATTTTTGTGTACATCAACAGGACCTGCAATGTTACATGGTAGCAAGTACAGTCGCAACTCGCAACAGACTGCTAAATTAGTCTTGCAATACAAAGATGTTAGATGGATTAGAGGATATACATAATTATAAAGAATTCATAGTAAGCAGATTAAAAACAAAATGAGTAGTATCAATTGAGCATAGATTGAGTTATGCATAGACCAAGAGACGCTATAGTAAGAAAATGGAGCACATCAGAATCATGCAGGGTAGGGTAAGAAAGAACAAGGTAGACAGTAACTTTGAAGAAGGTAATACAACATGCTTTGAACCCAAGGAATTCCACGCTGGGATCAACCATTGGAATGGCCAAGGTTGATCCTTACATGGATTGGTACTGGATCAGCTCATCCTCCGATTCATGGATGGAGGGAGAGTCAACTGATCCACAGGAGTCATGGGTCCAAGTCGGCTGTGATTCATCATTCATCTGACTCAGCCCAAGTTAGGTTGGAATTGGCCGATTCAACCAAAGCTCCAAGCTATGGTCAGTCGATCTATGACCGGTACCAGCCAACCCATGCCGATCTCAGCCAAGTGAAGCCAATTTAAACATACTGGCATGGGTCCAATCTGGGTCTGCCAATCAGATCCAGAATCGGCTGATTCATAACTATTTTGGCTTATCAATCACTAGAGGTTGGAATGGAATGGCTGGTGCTAATCATGATCCAGGGTCTGCTGAAATAGAAAGTCCAAAGTCATTCAAAATGGAGACAGGAAATTTATACAAGCAAACTAAACAATTTGAAAGATGTCTATAATTTGGTATTAAGACCTTGTTGAATTCATGGTTGGCCTGATCAATCTTGGATCAAAATTGGCATAAGGCCTATCTGATCTAAGGGCAAGCCCAATTTGACCCAAGACTCCCCCCTCCCCCTGGATGGGCCCGAATCAGCAGGATCCGGCTTGGATTGGCTGTTTAGCGCCAATCCAGATCGGAACAGCCCGATTCAAGGCAATCCAACAGAAACAAAGAAAAAAAGTTCGAACTTGCCACTGCCATTCAAATGCATCAAAGCAGAAAAACATATATGAATGATCAAGAAAGAAGAAAGAGTGCAGTGCGGTGTCATCTGGTGCACGCCATTCTTCTGCAAAGACACCTCAACCCAGTCAACCAGTACTTGGTGGTCCTACATTTATTTGTTTGTAATCTACTAGACCAATAAATGATTATCTCATCAAGAGATAGAATTCATCTCAGCGAATAATCAATCAAGCTCTGAAAGGTGTTAAAGCCAACAAGAAGACCACAAAACAAATAGTTAAACATATTTGCAAATAATTCTTACATACGTGTTGAAAACTTACAACTTAATTCATTATTAATTTTTTAGGAAGTAATCAACTGATACTTGTCGATATGTCATGTAGGTGTCCCAACACTTGGTGTCTAGTCTATACATCCAGATAACAGCAATGCTGTTAGAGAGACAAGAACAGACCTGAAAGTTCTAACATTTAAATACATTTATGGTGCAGGCTTTGATGAAATGATATAGGAACTAGAGCAATAGATAGATAGATTGTGCCTTGTGTAAACGATATGTCGATATTGCATTTGTATTATGCAACATGTCACTGAACATTGCCATTAAAATATATCTATTTCTCTTAAACTCTCGTCTAATAACATAAAACTATGTTAGATAAGTGATTTTTTTATTTTTAACAATCATTTAAAAATATTCCTATTTTTAAAAAATTTTATTGATTTTTTGATTTTTTATAAATTAAAAAATAAAAATTGAACGATCTGGACCAATTTTGGATCAGTTTTCTTCTAAAAAATCAGCCAATTCCAACCAAATCAATCTGATCAGATTACATCAGTCCGAACCAATTTCAATTCAGATTCTGATTTTCCCGGAGCAGGGAAGAAGACGAGAGGGGAGGGGCTGAAGAAGAAGAAGAAGATGACGACTAGGAGGGCGGGAGTGGGGTTGCCGATAGAGAATGAAGGAAGAAGAAGAAGACGATGACATGAGAGGGTCTGGATTGCAGTAAGAGAGAAAAAGTTTTTATTTTTCACTTTCATTCGTGTCCGTCTAAGGGATGGGGATCTTGTATAGATCCCCATCCATGGAGGGAGAGTGATGGGGACGATTTTAGCATTATATTGAATAGTCTTTTAATTTTGAGAAAACTTACGTTTCTAGTTCTAATGTCCACGAGGACAGATTTGTAAATAGTTCTTTTATCAGTTTTTTTTTCTGGTTCATCGTTCCTGTAAATAGTCAAAACAGGAGGTCCTTTTTTGTAATTCCATGGGATTCTCCTCTTTATATAAGAGGGAATCATGTACGCACAGAAAAAGATTGGAATTGAAATTTTTGGAGTTTTTCGGGTCTCTCCCGTGTGTGCAGGGTTGTGGCCCGGTTTCCCTCCTCTTTCTTCTCCGATCGACCAGCAGGGTCTTCTTCTTCCACCTTCCAGAACCCGGCAGGTGTCCGGTCTACCCCCTTCCCCTCATCCTCGGGCCTCCGAGCCCTTCATCCTTCCTTCCCTTCTCGGTTCCTCTTCTTTTCTGTCCCTCATTCGCAGGTTCGCAACAGCAGTGATGATATTCAGATCTGGACAGTGGTGGAGTTGGAGTTTCAGATCTGAAACGAGGGAGACAGCATCCGGCGATCCCCGGATAGCATCTTTGACACCAACTTCGTTCTCCTTCCTCATCGTCAACAACATCTGCGGAGGTGGTTTAACCAAACAGCAACTCCGATGATCCTCGGTGCCGCTACCAGCCTCATCTGCTCGGTTCTTCACCAGTGGTGGTGGCCTCTTCAGACCTGGTCCGCATCGATGTCGAGGCTCTGGCGTTCCCCGGAGAAATCAATCTTCTCGGTCCTTCTTCAACAACGGCGACGCAAGCTGCTCCATCCACCGTCGTCGTCGCCCCGTCTCTTCATCTTATCCGCCTGCGTACGACCACGCCGGCTGGACAACGCCGCGGTTGCCTTCCTCTGCTCCGATTCCTCCTTCCGCACATCGCAGTCGCCGCGGATGAAGTCCGCACATGCAGCCGGAAACCCTCGCAAGTGCGAGGTTAATGTCACCCCGACGGTGGGGTACGTGGCGCTGGACAAGTCCATCCGCGATTCCACACGTGGAGGTAAACCCACGCGGCGGCCCCAATTCCCAACGGTAACCCTCCCGCATGTGCTTCCTCCTCCAGATCCTCCTGATGGTCTACAAACATGCGCACAGTAGCCACGTCAAAGTGGGCCGCGGGCTCATACGCATCGACCTGCCCAATAGGATGCTGTGGAGGTCTGCGCACGTGGAATCCATTTCAGACGTAGGAAGGAGCTGATTTGGGCATAATAATTAGGGGTCTGTGCATTTTAGATAGTTTTAATTAGTTTAGCATCGGTTTGTTCGACTTAATTGCTTTGAACAGTTTTAAATCGATTTCGTCCCGCATCAGAGAGAAAGACAGGGAGCAAGAAAGAAGAAGAAAAGGAAGGGGCTGAGGGAGGAGAAGAAGAAGACCAAGAGGGCAGGGGTGCCGATAAAGATTAGAGGAAGAAGAAGAAGATGACGACATGGGGGGGGTTGGTTGCAGCAAGAGAGAGAGAGAGAGAACTTTTATTTTTTTCACTTTCATTCACGTCCGTATAAGGGGTGGGGATTCTTGTATTGATCCCCATTATACAAAATTTAAAAAAAACACCAGAAATCTGACTAAGCACATATATATCTTAAACAGGACATATTCTAAATATATATCCTATTTAACTTTATATATATTTAACTCCTACTTAGACATTGGCATTCCTAACATAAACTTCTAATTAGATAAGACCTTAATACTAATAAAATAATATAAATTTGACATTGATGTCATTCGAATCTGACTAAGAGTGAGGGGACTTCTCGAGTCCATCTCCCGTACGTGTCGCCAGGTCTAAAACTCATCAATCCTCCTAGGTTGCGAAAAACACATCTTCAAGTTTTATAATGCTGTATAATCCATAGTCACTAGAAATGTGAATAACAATTTTGACGCAACCCGGATGACAATAAGACAACCCAAAATCTCCACAGTAGTAGTAGAAGTCATCCAAACAATGTCATAGCATTCACCAAGTGTCAAATATAAAAACTCTGCCGAAGCGACTGTGTGGATCGCATGTAGCCGGCACCTCATGTATATATCTGTCAACAAGGGGTGGCACAATAGTCAACTCAATCAGGAACCAAGTAAACTGCTTAGTTAACTAAACTATAATAACATGTCGGTTTTGTCTTCTAAGACACTGTTGCTCGTATTTTGCAGCAAGTTCTGAACTAGCTTCATAGATGATCTTAAAAACTATTTCAATCGACTCCTCAATGACTGGCTCCTATGAGTAAGTATTGTCGATATATATCGAGTCTCTATAAAAGTTGTACTCCTTGGGTTGCAAAGCTGGCTCATAGACATTAAACCAATTGAAGAGCTAATCATGACCCAAAATGATACAATAACCATATAGAATAACCCCGAACCAGGCATCATCTACATACTGGAGAGTCCGTGATGCTACTCTATCTATGACCATACGTGAAAAAAGAACATAAGCACTATCATTCTCGATCTCAATAAAACTTGGGTAACTGACTCGAGAAGTGATTGTGAGATATAATTTCTCGTACCTACAGATAGAAATGACATAACATGAATGGCATGTGGCAAAGTGATGTCAAAACTAAAGTGCCGGTGTTCCGCACAACATAAAGATCCTGACGCATGCAAACAAGTCAATACCAGTTCTAATACCAAACCGACGTGGGACAATAACGATTTAGCTGCATCTGTATGTGTAGACCGGTCCAAATGTTACTGAATCACTGCCATAACCATGACTGAACCGAATCATGCTAAAAACCGAGTAAACTAGGCTGAAAATCCATGGAACCCGGATAAAAGATGCTGAAGTGGCCTAAAATGCACAGAACCGACCAAAGGGATGCTGAATCTAGCATGTAATGGTGAACTGGCCAAAGTCAGCCAGTTTGGCCACTGAACCAACGTTTCAGCACTGAACTCGTTGAATTGGAGCACTGGGCCGGCTCGACCAGTGCTTGGACCAGATGGGCTGACCACCGCATAAATTGGTGCCTCTAGGGGGGATCGTGGCGACCCAGCATGGAACCCCATTGTGAGGGGTTGTGGCGTGACCTGGTGTTTCGCGTGGGTATGAGATGCCGGCCATGAGTGGCGGCAAGTCGAGACAACCTGACAGCCTCCTCTATGGATTCATCTTCCACACATGCACATTTGGAAACGGGGGGCAACGTCGAATGCCTAGCGAGATGTTCACGTAGAGAAGCCGGCCCTGGAAATGAATGGGGATGATGAGGATGATGCTTGAGGCTTGATGGCCCTCTGGACGACCCTCCGGGGAAAAATGTCGTAGAAGGGGGTGAGGTGGAGGGGAGTGGAGAAAACCGAAGAGGTTCGGGAAGGAGAAAGGGACTGAGGGGGACCCAGGCCAAGGGTGTTGTTGCCATGGAAGGTGTGTGCAGAGGATGCCAGAGGGATGGGGTGGCATCGAGGTGCCTTCAGCTGGGAACAAATGAGAGAAGGGTGTTCTTACTCAGCAGGGTCTGGAGAAGAATAAGTAAAAAACAATTCGAGGGTAGAAAGTTGGGAGCAGGGAAGAAGAAGAGAAGGAAGGGGGTGAGAGCGAAGACGAAGACCAGGAGGGTGGGCGGGGCTGGGGCTGGGGGTGCCGAAAAAGAAGAAGAAGAAGAAGAAGACAACCTGGTGGGGGTCTTGGTTGCAGCAGGAGAGGAGAAGAGATAGAGAGAAGGAGATGAGAGGAACTTTTTTTTTCACGTTCATTCCTGTCCAACTACCGGGGGTGGGGATACTTTTATATAGATCCACATAATACAAAATTTGAAAAAAAAATATCATTAAGCACATAATCCTAAACTTGGCATATTCTAAATATATCTCCTTTCAACTTTAAATATATATTTAACCCTTAATTAAACTTTGACATTTGTAACATAGACTCCTAATTAGATAAGACCTTAATACTAATAAAATAATACAAGTTTCACATCAATGTTTTTTGGATCTAACTAATAGCATGGGATCTTCTTGGGTCCATCTTATGTGCATGTCGCCAGGTCGAAAACTCATCAAATGATGTTTGGGCCAAAGGAAACTTGATGGTGTCGAGACTAGAAATATTGAGCTTCGAAGAGATACCCCATAGTTTCACTTGCATATCCGTCACAGGGTCATAAAAAGGCAAGGACCAGCACCGGATGCATTCAAGGAAGACTCAAATCATTAAAGAAAGTATACCACCATTACTAGTATGCATATTAATCCGCCATAACCATTACCATCACCACCACCACCACATGCAAAGACCAATAAGAAAGAAGAACAAAGAAAATAAAATTACAAGTCATAAGAATACTGGTGAGGTCAAATGATAGTACTCAAACATCATCTTCACCGTGTAGTGAATCAAATATAGTTGTCTATGTAGTAGGATATGAGACTACAATTGGCATGCGTATTGAAACCCTGACTCACTTGGCCTATGGTCTCGTCTAGACAATAAAAGTAGAATTAGAATTGGAAACTAGATCAACTAGTGCCAATTCGAGGAAAACTGATCTAGAGTTGACTTAGATTGGCTCTTCAAAAAATAAAAAAATAAAAAATAGAGTAGATACATTCCTTAAGAAATTCCGGTCCAATCAAACCCTTTTGAAGTCGAATCTGGCATTGGGGCTTCTAGACCCAATACACTCAGATCTGGTCGATATCCCAGGATCCAGATTTGGCTCCCTATCATGTTAGATGGAGCCAATAGGAACCTCTTCCTCACAAACACAAACAATTTATGCCTGCATCACCATCACCAGATGCCGATCAGGCCAACTTGGTCCCATTGATTGCAGAATCGGTGGAATCGGTCCGATTCCGACCGATTCCAGAATCGGATCGGTGGATTCCATGCGGAAGGACCGATTCCGGGAAGAATTCCGCGGAATCGGTCGGAATCGCTTGGAATCGGTCGGAATCGATCCGATTCCACCGATTCCTTGTGGAATCACACCGATTCCATCGGAAGACCGGTTCGATTCCCGGTTCGATTCTGGACTGGGAATCGAACCGATTCCGGCCCTTTTAGGGCCGGAATCGACCCGCGGCGGTCGCTTCCATCGATCCCGCGGCGGAAGAAGGGAGATCCGGCGATTCCGGCGATTCCGGCGTCGATCCCAGCTCCCAGCACCGATTCCACAAGGATTCCAGCGATTCCAGCACCGATTCCACCGATTCCGGCGATTCCAAGCAACGTCTTCAAGGGATTCCGCCGATCCAAGCTCGGATCGGCCTCGAATCAACCTCTTCTTCGATCTTTATAAGGTTTTTGGTAAGATTTCTTCGCCGAAAACTTCGTACCATGGAATGCGATCTCCCGAGAATCTCTCGAGATCTCCCGAGAATCTCTTTTCTTCTGTGCGTCCGAGAAACAAGATCGCCGAAACGAGAAAATCTATGTAGTACCTGTGATACCTTGATCTTCTCCGCCTATTATTATCCCCAACTTGTTAGATGATCTTGTTAAGTTTCTTTCTTATATTGCCAATTTTATTATGGAATCCATCCAAATATTCATCTAAACATTATTATTTGATAAAATTTCATAGCTTAATATTTTAATAACTATATATGTGCAATTGGCCCAAAATGTTATCAATCTCCTATCCATATTGTTCAAGATGAAACTTTGGTCTGACATAAGATCCTTTGTATGTCTCGTGCTAACAATAGTTCACCATCTCTGTATTACACTTTTAATTCTCTCACAAATTTTATTTTAATTTTTAATATGAGTTCTCTTGTCCTTTTCAAGAAGATTATATGACATTCTACATTTAAACATGCACATTGATTGGTATTTCTAAGATCTAATCTCTTGAGATTTTTTTCGAGATCTTTTATCTTCAATCTCCGTGAGATAAAATATAGATGTGAGATGACAATCATTGGGTAAAGTATAAATGAAATCCGAAATCCGATTTCCCGAGATTTTTCCGAGAATCTCACGAGATCTCTTCTCTTTCATGCTTCCGAGATGAAGCCGAGATCCGAGACGACAATCCTTGCTTCGTACGTCCATTCTTACGCGTTTCCGATGAGTCCGAGCGTCGTTAAACGTTGTGATTTCCGACCGAACAAGTCCGTCCAAGTTCTGAACTATCTGTTTAAGTCCATTTTGCACGGAAAAAATTCCGGATATCCCGTACGTCTATTTTTACACGTTTCCGACGACTCCGAGCAGAGTTAAACTCGGTGATTTTTGATCGAACAACTCCGCTCAAGTTGTTTGAACATTGATTGGATGTTCTTTGTACGGGAAAAATTTCGGATACTCCGTACGTTAATTTACGACCATTTCCGGCAAATACGTAACCCTTTAAACCTACCGAATAGTGTGTTACTTGGGCTGTCTGCTTCCCGAATAGCGTCTAAAGCAATTTTTATGTTATCTAATCATTTTTAATGCATTGTTTACAATTTTTGCAGATATAAGCAATAGCCGATCAAGGTGATGCAGCACCAGCACGTGTTTCCGACGTGGGTTGGGAATACGGGCACATGGTAGACCCAATCAGGAAGAGGGTACAGTGCAAATGGTGTGGGAAGGAGATGAACAGGGGGGTGTTCCGGCTGAAACAACATATTGTCGGAACAGGTGGAAATATCAAGAAATGTGACAAGGTGCCGAGGGAAAAAAGTGAGGAGATGAGAGGCTACATGACAGGTAGAGCCTCTCAACGGGCTGTTAGGATCGAGCAGAGGGAGGAGTTGCATGACGAGCTACTCCAGAGGAGGAGGGACCGCGATTTGCCTACCTCGAAAGGGAAAGGCAAGGGGAAAGCACCAGCTGAGCCGGAGCCAGAGAGCGAGGACGAGTCCACAGACTCCGAGCTTAGACGTGCTAGGCACGCTAGCAAGCGTGCATTTGCTGAGGAGGAGGACAGGAGGAGGGGAGCAGGAGGGTATGGGTCCAGAGTTGACCCAGCTTTGGGCCGATCAGCATCGGCTCGCCCTACAGGGGAGCGAGAGACTGACCCCAGGAGACAGGAGCCATACCGCCGTTCCACTTCTACCAGCACTCGATTTACACCGAGTGACGAGTATTTATTTAGGAAACAGAGTGCTGGGCAGATGGGGATTAAACAGGCAATGAAAGGGGTGAAGGCAACAGGAACGGCGGCAAAGAGAGCCGTTCGCCACATTGTGAAGTGGTTTTACATGCAAGTATCACTTTTTAAATTAAAATTGACATTATGTGTGTTTTATTTACTTAAACTTAATTTTACCCTGATCCCAATTTTTTTTAACTTGATGTAGGCATCCCAGCACATGCAACCACTAGCCCCTACTTCTAGACGATGGTGGATGCCGTGGGTGAGGCTGGACCGGGTTTGGAAGCCCCGGGCAGCCGACATATATACGACGTTGGGCTGGATGAGGAGGTCCAGGAGTTGAAGGAGTGGATGGATGGTTTTAAGTTGGTGTGGAAGGAGAGGGGTTGCACAATTATGTGCGATGGGTGGACAGGTATCACCAAGAGGAGTGTGATAAACTTCTTGGTGTACTGTTCTGAGGGGGACAACATTCTTGAAGTCGGTAGATGCTTCTGGGAAGATAAAAAATGCCGACTTCCTTTTTTCTCTGATGGATGCGGTGGTGGAGGAGATCGGGGAGGACAATGTGGTTCAGGTTGTCACTGACAACGAACCATCATATAAGGTGGCTGGGAGGAAGGCAAGGAGGAGGGTGTATCCACACTTGTCAGGCAGGCGCAGACGATCACATCATTTATTTATTCGCATCCCCGCCTGCTACATATTATGAGATCACACACAGGAGGGCACGATCTTGTTAGGCCTGGTCCGACTAGACTTGCTACGAATTTCATTGCGTTGGAGAATCTACACCGGCACAGGCATGCATTGGTTAGGTACACACAGTCGGAGGAGTATTATAACTATATGGTGGACAACCTGCATGACAAAAAAGATCAGTTGGAAATTCTTGTCAGGTCTGAGAAGCAGATCACTGACAAGCAAGGATTCCGGAATCGGAATCGGAATCGGAATCGGTTGGGACCGATTCCGATTCCGATTCCTGGGAGATCGGAATCGGCCGATTCTCTTGAAGGAATCGATTCCGGACCTATTGAATCGGTTTTTTTTGGATTTTTTTTTTCGTCAAAAAAATTCAAAAAATTCAGAAAAAATTCTAAAAAAATAGGAAATGAGTTAGAAAAATTTTAAAAAATCACCAATGCATACGATATCCACAAAACCACATCATACAAATACTAATGAACACCAATCGAAGACTCAAGACTTCCGATTCAAATTCCAATTCCATTTATTCAAATATCAAAGAGTCGATACATCATCAAAAAAATTACATCATATCAATCTACTACCAATATCTAGGATAAAGATGCGGGTCGTCCTCCTCTCCCTCGTCCGCGACGCTCCTCCTCGCGCCCGAATACCGTCCGGGACCATATCCATATGAAAATAATGCCGATGCCATACGCCATCAAGGTCGTAGCGGATCGGATCGGCGGACGACCGGGACGTAAGCAGAGCAGGACGGTAGCCGGTGGTGTAATCCACCGCCGGGTCAACCCGGCCAAATGCCGGATACCGTGGCTCCATAATATAAGACCGCGGTGTCCGCTCATCCGCCGTGTAATACGGCTGGGAAACCGCGAATCGGTGACTCACCGGGCCGCCGATGGCCGGCCGCCGGTATACACTCGTCATCATCACCTCGAGGAGCGAAGGAGCTCGCATCGTCATCCGGGCCGACAGACGCCCGACCTCTAACTTCCTTCTCTTTACCTCTTCACCATCTCTCGAACTACCAGAAAGTCCGAACCCAAAGTTTTTTTTCAACTTTCGCAAATCCTCCCATTCTCCGTGCGTCACTCGTTTTCGTTCTCCCGACCGCGAACGGGCCGGCAGCGGCCGGGACCGGAGCCGGAGCCGGAGCCGGGGCTGGGCAGCAGGTGGTCGCCCCATACCGGCCGGCGTAAGAAGCGTCCCCGCCTCGAGTCGCGGTAGTAGACGAGGTGGAGCCGAGCATCCTCTCGCTTCAACACCATCCAACTCTCCTTCGCCCTACGCACGGTCATCGGGATCAAACTCACCGCGCGATCCCCGGCTTCCTCTCCTCTATCCAGAGGCAAGTGCATGCTCCTCCCCGGAAAATTCGGGTCCACGTCCACCTCCTCGGGTGGCGTGCGTGCGGCGAGGAATGCCTCGCTCGTACGGCCACCTCGCGAACCGTGCAAATCGCTCCGCCGATCTTCTCGCCGATCCTCGATGTTCTTTCATGCGTGTACCCTCACGCAGACGACCGCCTTCTCCACCTCGGTCCGAGGTCAACCTCCGTTCCTCCTTTCGTGTACGTATCGTCAATGTACCCAGCTCCTCTCACAGTTGGGAGTGAACCGGTGCTCGGCTCGAATCCCGATACCAATGGCCGCAAAGTGGATTCCATCCACTCTCGGTGTTCACCCGAGTCCACCACTCACTCGCAAGAAAAACACAAGAAGAGAAAAGGAAAACAATTAGCCCATCATCAAGAATAACTTGTACGAAAAGAAAAGAAATCGCTCATCAAACTATTACTATACCACGCGACACTTTGTCAATCGAATATTTCAGTCGCATCCGAGTATACACCGACCCTCATCCCGTACTTCGCATCCGAAACATTTAAATAAAAAAATTTACTTGCTCGGGTAATGCTAGTCGAAGGTATTTAACGAACTCTAACTTACTTCTATCTCACCTCTATCCCGTCCCCCGCCGAGACGGCACAGCCCGCCGGATAACCGCAAGCGTACCCCGCATCACCTCGTTGTCGTTCACCACCTCGTCCTCCATATCGGATGCGGGGGTTCAAAAAGTATCCCGCAAGATTTTATTAGCTTAACACCGCGCACATAAGATAATTATACATCAAAAATAATTTAAGAACCAAGTTACCGCAAAGACGTGACATCGCGGTGCAAGGTCTCGTCCCATCCTGGTCATCAACGATTTTCCACCACTTTTTGTAACCCTCTCGGGATTTTTTCTTTAATTTTCAGTTTTCACCGGTCCATAAGATCATACAAGCAGCCCATCGGGTCCTCGTCATCCGAGTCTACCAACCTCGCATTAACTACTGCTGGCTCAATGATTGCCAAATAGTAGGCAATCCTCTCCCAAAACCTCTGTCGCCAAGGATTCCGCTTCTCGACCTCGACAAGAATCTCCAATCGCTCTTTTCGTCACGCAGTTGTCCACCATATAGTTGTAATACTCCTCGATCGCGCGAACCTAACCAATGCAACCGTGCTGTAAACTCTCCACGCAATGAAGTTCGCGTGGCAAATCGTGTCGGACCAGCTCGACAAGATCGCGCCTCCCGCGCGAGATCTCACGATACGAGTGAGGCGGGGATGCGAATAAATAAAGGAACCGATGGTCTCGCGCCGCCCGACAAGTGTGTATACACCCTCCTCCTCGCCTATATCCTCTAAAATGAGATCTATGGAATGCGTCGCACAGGGCACCCGTAAGATGTGCTTCCTCTTCTCCATCAACTTCCTCCCGCCCGCCTTATACGATGGTTCGTTGTCGCGGACAACCTCGAACCACATTCTCCTCCCCCATCTCCTCCACCACTCCATCCATCGTAGAAAAAATGAAGTCGGCATTTTTAATCTTCCCGTAAGCATCTACCGACTTCAAGAATGTAGTCCCCTCGTAATGCACACCAAGAAGTTTATCATACTCCTTCGGTGATACCGTCCACCCATCGCACATGACCGCGCAACCCTCTCCTTCCACACCAACTTCGAACCCGTCCATCCACTCCCTCAACTCCCGGGACCTCCTCATCCGTGCCGCCGTATACGTGTCCGCCGCCCGGGCTTGCAAACCCGGCCCAGCTCACCCACGGCATCCACCATCGTCCGGAAGTAGGGGCCGGTGGCCGTACGTTGGGCCGGGATGCCTACATCAAGTTAAAAAAACGGGATCGTGTAAAATTAAGTTTTAGTAAACGAAATGCATAATGTCAAATTTAATTTAAAAAGTGATACCGTACGTAAAAACCACTGACAATGCGGCGAACGGCTCTCTTCGTTGCCGGCTTCCGTAGCCTTCACCCCTTTCATTGCCTCGCTTTATCCCCATCCGCCCGCACTCGTTTCCTAAATAAATACTCGTCACCCTGCGGTAAATCGAGTGCTCTGGTGGAAGCGAACGGCGGTAGGGCTCCCGTCTCCTCGGGGTCGCTCTCGTCCCGAGTGCAGGCGAGCCGATGCCGATCGGCCCAAAGCCGGGTCAACTCGGGACCTGCACCCTCCCCGCTCCCCTCCTCCCCGTCCCTCCTCCCCGCCCGACGCACGCTTGCTGGCCGCGCGCACGCCCCGCCCGAGTCCGTGGACTCGTCCTCGCCTCGGCTCCGCCGAGCCGCCGCCTTTCCCTTTTCGAGGTAGGCAAATCGGCAGTCCCTCCCTCCTCTCGAGTAGCTCGTCCCGCAACTCCTCCCTCTCGCCGATCCGAACAGCCCCGTCGAGAGGCTCTACCCGTCACGTATCCTCTCATCTCCTCACTCTTCTCCCTGGGCACCTTGTCACATTTCTTTACATTCCCACCCTTGCTTCCGGCAATATGTTGTTTGGGCTTCGAACACCCCCGTTCATCACCTTCCCGCACCACTTCGTACCGCACCCTCTTCCCGACTAGGTCTACCATACGCCCGTGTTCCCAACCCACGTCGAAGCACGTTACGCTTGATCGGCCATTGCTTATATCTCAAAATTGTAAACAATGCACTAAAATTGATTAGATAACATAAAAAATGATTTAGACGCTGTTCGTAGTTGCATACACCCAAGTAACACACCATTCGTATGTTTAAAGGGTTACGTAGTTGCCTAAATCGTCGCAAAATAACGTACGGGATATCCGAATTTTTCCCGTGCAAAATGAACTTAAACGGATAGTTTAAAACTCGGACTCGACTAATTCGCCTCTGAATCACAAGGTTTAACGACGCCGACTCGTCGAACGCGTAAGAATGGACGTACGAAGTGTTCGGCGAAGAAATCTTACCAAAAACTTGTCAAAGATCGAAGAAGACGTCGATTCAAGGCGGATCGGAGCTCGATCGGCGGAATCGGCCGAAGGAATCGGTCCGAATCGCCGGAATCGCCGGAATCGCCCAGGGAATCGCCGGAATCGCCGACCGTGCCGAATCGCTCCCGATCGACGATCGCCGCTCGAATCGCTCGGATCGACGCCCGATCGCCGATCGATGCCGAATCCGCCGAGGAATCGCCGCGGAATCGCCGAAATGAGCCCTACCGCCGCGGGTCGACGGACTCGACCGCGGCAGTCGATTCCGGCCCTTTAGGCCGAACGGTTCGATTCCCTGGCCCGTAATCGAACCGGGAATCGAACCGGGGCCGGCTCAACCGGTCTTCCATCGGAATCGGTCGGGATCGACCGATTCCGACCGATTCCAAGCCGATTCTTACCGATTCCGCGGAATTATTCCCGACCGGTCCTTCCGCTCAGAATCGGACGGCATCCACCGATCCGATTCCGGAATCGGTCGGAATCGGTCCGATTCCACCGATTCCGTAATCTATGCTGACAAGAGGTTTTGAGAGAGGATTGCCTACTACTTAGCAATCATTGAGCCACTGGTAGTTGTCTTGAGGTTGGTAGACTCAGATGACAGGGACCAGATGGGCACGTTGTACGATGCCATGGACCGGACAAAGCTGAAAATAAAAAAAAATCCCAGAGGTTACAAAAAGTGGTGGAAGATCATAGATGACCGATAGGACAAGACCTTGCATCACGATGTCCATGCTGCAGGTAACTTGGTTAAAAAAATGTTTTTGCTGAATAATTGTCTTATTCTTATTCATAATGTTATCTAATAAAATCTTGCAGGATATTTTTTGAACCCCCGCATACAATATGGAGGACAGGTGGTGAACGACAACGAGGTGATGCGGGGTACACTTGCTGTTATTCAGCGTCTGTGGCGATCTCAGCAGGACAGGATAGAGGCTGAGATAGAAGTAAGTTAGAGTTCATTCAATACCTTGGAGTAGCCTTACCAGGCAACTAATAGGGTGTTTGGTTGTATTTTTAGTTTTGATACACTTTTATTTTTGAAATCAAAATTATTTATCACTTTAATTTTAATTTTAAAATTACAGAAACAGTGTTTTGCTGTGTTTGGCAAAACTGTCGTCAGTTTTAAAATTTATATCGTAACGTTTGGCAGTCACTTTTCATATGAACAAATGCCCTCTGTAAGGCCGACGATGTGAAGGTTTGCTTTCTTCTCGAGGGACAGTGAGAGACATAGAGAGAGAGGGGCATGTTGGACTCCGCTGCGGCGCTGCGATGGAGGACTCCGCTGCGACGTATAGGGGGCGGCTGCGCGCTGGACTCCGCTGCGACGGATAGAGAGAGAGAGGGGGGCGAGAGAGGGGGGGAGGCTGCCCGCTGGACTCCGCTGCAACGGATAGAGAGAGAGAGAGAGGGGAGGCGGCTGCCCGCTGGACTCCGGTGAGACGGATAGAGAGAGAGGGGGCGAGAGAGGGGAGGCGGCTGCCCGCTGGACTCTGCTGCGACGAGAGAGGGGGAACGGAGAGAGAGAGAGAAAGGCGACGGCCCGCATTGGAGAGAGAGAGGGGGGGTAACGTGCGCACACCGTCACCGGCTGCCTCCCGCGTCTATCTTGAAAAGAAAACAGGTCTCTTTCTGTTTCGAATTTAAAAGAGCAATAAGAAGAAAGATGTAACGCTTTTAAAAATGATTGAGAACTTAAAAATCTCAACCAAACACGGTGTCTTTTCTATTTTTAAAATTGAAGTAAAAAAGAGAGAAAAAAGCGTAACCAAACACCCTATAATGCTTTTTTTTATAAATTTTTCGGAAGCAGAAGTATAAGATAAGGGTCGGCGTATATTCAGATGCTGATCTGAAATATTCAGTTGACAAAGTGTCACCTGGTATAGTAATAGCTTGATGAAGATTTTATTTTCTTTTCATATAAGTTATGGAAGATGATGGGCTAATTGTTTACCTTTTCTCTTTTTTTTCTTGCAGCTGAGTGGTGGGTTCAGGTGAACACCAGGAGTGGATGGAATCCACTTGCTTCCATCGGTATCAGGATACTCAGCCAGAGCACCAGTTACTCCCATTGTGAGAGGAACTGGAGTACATTCAACCTGATACATACGAAAAAGAGGAACAGGTTGACCTCGCACCGGTGGAGAAGCCGGTCTTCGTCATTACAATACGTGAGGTCGCGCAACAAGAATATCAAGGATCGACGAAGATCGGTGAGGAGCGATTTGCACGATTCGCGGGTGGTTCATACAAGCGAGAGGCATTCCTCCGCCACACCACCACCGAGGAGGTGGACGTGGATCGAATATTCCGGGAGGAGCATGCACTTGCCTCTGGATAGAGGAGAGGGAAGCTAGGGATCATGCAGCTGAGTTTGATCCCGATGACCGTGCATGGGCTGAAGGAGAGTTGGATGGTGTTGAAACCGAGGAGGATGCTCCAGCTCTACCTCCACCTACTTCTCAAGCTCAGACAAGGTCTTCTTCTCGCCGCGGCTATGGAGCGACCACTGCGGCTTTACCCCCCGGCCTCCCGGTCCCGCCGCTACCTGTACCCCATTCGCCGTCCGGGGAAAATGAAAATAAAAGTGAGTGCACGGAAAATGGGAGGATTTGCAAAGTTGAAAAAAACTTTGGGTTACGGTACTTCAAAGATGGTCGAAGAGGTGAAGAGAAGGAAGGTAGAGGTCGGGCGTCTGTCGGCCCGGATGACAAAGACGTAGGCTCCTTCTCACTCCTCAGGTGATGATGACGAGGACTGCATACCAGCGACGCAGCCATCAGCAGCAGCCGAGTCACCTGATTCACGGCATCCAAAGCCGTATTACACGCTGGATTCGGATACACTTGATTCTTATATACATGAGCCACAGTATCAGCATTTAGCCAGGCTGACCAGCAGTGGATTACACCACTAGCTCCACCATCCTCTGCTTACGTCCCGGTCGTCCTGCAATCCGATCCATACGACCTTGATAGCATGGCATCGGCATTATTTTCATATGAATATGGTCCCGGACAGTATACAAGACTGAGCACGAGGTCCGAGCATCGAGAGCAGCAGGGAGAGAAGGAAGACCAATATCTATATCCTAGATATTGGTAGTAGATTGATATTATGTAAATGTATCTTTTTTTTTCATGATGTATCAACTCTTTGATTTTTGAATCAATGGAATATGTACTTAACTTCAATTGGAGTTCATTAGTATTTATTCGATGTGGTCCTGTGGATGAATGCTAATGTTATTTTTAAAAAAATTTCTAACTCATTTCCTATTTTTTAAAATTTTTTCTGAATTTTTTGAATTTTTTTGACGAAAAAAAATTTCAAAAAAAAACTGATTCCGGGCCGATCCGGAATCGATTCCCTTCCCAGGAATCGGCCGATTCCGATTCCGGAATCCTTGCTTGGTCCTGATCTGACCGACTTAGACTAATTCTAAAGGATTTTTTGTGTCGAATTGGAGTTTCCCTCCTCCATCAATCAGATCAGCCGACTTCGCCTTCCATGTGTCCAAAGCCTCAAGGTCAACAACAATGTCAAGGTGGAGATGGCCAAGGGACAGATAGACATGATCGTGGTGGTCATCAGCAGACCTGGTGATTAGAGATACCACTACCCTTACTATCAGTATCCAACATTCCCTGAGGTCCAATCATATTCCATGAAGGGTAGTGTTGTATCGGCAAGAGAAGAGCTATACAAAAGATATGTAACATTCACTACGAGTACTCAACATTCTGAGTAAGGAGGTTATTTTCTACCACACATTGGAGAGCACTCCATATCCCAGATGTGCTATTCCTCTCTCCCTATTACAAGACATGGAAATGGAATTTCAAAAGACAGCATAATATTTTAAAAGACTTCCGCCTAACATTTAAGAATAGGAGTAGAAGCTAGATTGACTTTATTCCTATTAAGAAATTGAGTCTTGTTCTATGTAGGGATAGCATAGTCATACATTGTGAAGTGCTTACAACTCAGTATAACCTATTGGCTTTGGATTTTAATGTCCTAAGATAATTGCAAATAGTGTGACAAAAGAGTGCCCATAAAATCAAGTGGCCCGATATGACGGGAAACAAAAGTTATTTAGAAATGAGGCCTCGAAACTTAAAGAATGTGATCAGAACGAAGAGGCCGAGTCAATATGAGTTAGCATGACATTAAAGTTTAAAACGATAGGTAAAAATGTTTTGGCGAGTCTACTGGATGAAGTCCACTAATGAAAGAATTGTGGTGATGAAATGAAGTGCAGAGAGCAGTGAAGAACAATAGAGAATGGATTCAGAAATTGTGTAATCGTAACACCAACGAGACCAACAATATAAGAGAGCTAAAAGCGAGACAAAAAAACAGTTAGACAAGCTAGAGAGTCAACTTGTAGCAGGTTGTATGACAAATTAGGCACAATAAAAGATGAGAAATATATTTACCGATTGGCAAAGTTAAGGGAGAGGAGATCCAAAAACAATGAAAATGTTACTTTAAAACACTCTTCAATGATCCTATTTCAGAAATGAAGGGGACTGGATGGAAGGAGCGGAGTGCTCCCAAAAAATTACCCATTAGAAGTGCACCTTGTGTTGGGGAGAATGGGAACCTCAAAGGCGTGTGGTCCCGATAACATCCCGATCAAAGTCTGGAAGTGTTTGGGTGAGAGAAGAAGTAAAGTGGCTAAATCTGCTCTTTAATAAAATAGTTATCTCCGAAAAAATGTCAAATAAGCGGAGAAAGAGCATTATCATCTCAATATTTAAAAGGAAAGAGATTATACAAGATTGTGGTAACTATAAGATATCAAAATAATGTGTCAGATTATGAAGTTGTGTAAGATGGTTATATAGAGAATACTTCAAGAGTGTACTGAGATCTTAGAAAATCAATTTGAATTTATGTCAGATAGATCGACTAAAGAAGCCATCTTCCTAACTAGATCACAAGTAGAGAGATACAGAGATCTGAATAGATATCTGCATATGATTTTTCTTGATTTAAAAAAAAAACTATGACTGAGTTCCAAGGAAAGTCTTTTGTGGGTGTTAAGAAAAAAATGGTGCCTACTGAATTCATTAATAATACCAAGGACACATATGAGTACGAACACCCAAGTTTCCTCCATAGGAAAAAATTGAGGACCATTTCCAGTGTTGATCGGACTACACCAGGGATCCGCTCTAAGTCTATATCATTTTTTCCTAATCATGAATGAAATAACTAAAGATATACAAGAGAATTTATCTTGGTGTATAATGTTTGTAAATGATATTGTTCGTTCTTATTGATAAGACTCGAGAAGATATTAACAAATAACTTAAAAAATGGAGAACCGTGTTGGAAGTTAAGGGGTTCAAAATTAACAAAGTGAAAATGGAATATATGCACTTTAGATTTAGCAAAACCCCAAGAGATGAAGAGGTCGAAGTAACCTTCGGCAGAAAGGTCCTCGCATTGGGTACCTAATTTAAATATTTGAGTTCAATCTTACATATGGACAAGAAATGTTATGAAGATGTCAACTATATGATTAAATTGAGATGGTTGAAATTGAGGCAGGCGACGAGGATTCTATGTGACCGTAAAATCTCCCTAAAATTAAAATAAAATTTCTATCGCATGGTTATAAGAAATGACATACTCTACGATAGTGAATATTGGAAAACTAAAAAGAAACATAACGCCAAATTAAGTGGAGCTGAAATGCGAATGCTACGGTGGATGGTGGCCACACAAATAAATATAATCCACAATGAATGCATGGGGAATAAAGTGGAAGTTGTGAAAATCAAAGATATTATAAAAAAGAGAATACTCCGTTGGTATAGTGCCCTCTTGAGACGCCTGTCATACAAACCGAGAATTTGATGTTGTCAGTGCAAAAGAGACAAAAAGGTAGGGCCCAAGTTAACTTGGCATAGGCATTTCTAGTACAAGTTGGACGAACTATACAAATAGGAAGAGTTCACAGAAGACCGTGGAGAATGAAAAAGATGAATCCATATAGCCGACTCCAATCATTTGGGACTAAGACTTTGAGTTAAGGTTTGAGCATAATATGGATATGGATATGAAGATAATATGACTTCATGACCACAATTCACATCACAACATTATAATGATCGCGAAGATTCAAGATCCTTATCGGCCATTTTGGTGATAAAAAAGTTAAATTACTTTGAAAATAACAAAATGAAATATTTTCATACTTATTCACTTCAATTTAAGTGTATTATGGATGTCAATGCAACTTAAATAAAGTTATCTGGATAAATTTATATCTTTGAATTTTTTCTAACTTTTTCTGATTTTTCTAATTTTATTTCATTAAAAAATCCAATCCAGGCTGGTCTGCTGGATCGGATTTTGTTCAGTCACTCAGTCAGATCAGGATCAGCCATCACGATCAGTAATTCCTGGGTTGAGTTGAGATGCGGGTTTATATTTTTAAATGTCTATTGCTGAAATTACAAGTACAACCCTTCAAAACAAAATAATTCTTGTACAACTTAAAGAGCCAACATTAAACAGTAGCCTTACCTGGGTACCTGTAACAAGCCTAGAACGACCACTACCAGATGGATTTTGTGGCTTTTGTGGCTGCTGGCATTGCGGCTGTTTCTCAAATTCTTGCTGCTGTAGCTCCATTGCCAATTGGTGATCAGATCTGCATGATGTTCCAACAAGTTTTATTCACAAAAAAGGAAGACATGCTGGTATTTCCCTGACCTTGCATAATGGATTAGAACTAATAGACAGTATAATGGGAAAGTTTAAACAATGAACCAGTCGATTCAATGAACAACTGAAAAACTGACAAGACCAGCTTCTATCAGTGTCATATTTGATAAACCAAAATGCCACCATACTTGGCTTCTTATGTATAAAACCATTAGTTATGATGAAAAGTTACAAGATTAACGTCTGCATCTGAATTTACTTATATATCATTGAAAGTATTATTTTGTGTAAAACAAACACTACACAGTTTTGCCAAATAAATACAAATAGAACCTGCGCAAAGAAAATATCCAAGAAAACAAGTACGTGCTTTTCTTGGCTTCATCCAGATTCTTAAGGTTATACATTCAAATGATGCAAAAGCAGTGCAGCTTCCATCAGTAGAGCAATTTCAACGTTAAAAATAGCAGTCCTTCACAGCATAGACACCAAAGATGCAGTTCAGTTATGGTCCACTGCATTGGCCATATGATTTTCCAGCAGACCAGTCAGATCATGCTCCCAGACACGACCAGATCCATTGAGTTGACTAGTTTGCACTAGCCATCGCAGAATTATGCATAAGGGCTAATAGCTGACAAGGATGGGATGGGATCCAACGAATGAAAAAGTTGAAGAGGCCGTCATTCCAGTTTGGAGATTACAAAATAATTGTAACAAATAATTGATAGAATCAGATTCATTTTTCTGCAATTTCATATTTTTAGAAGTAATTGGTGATAAGGACCTTGTTAAGGTCTTAAGTGTAATTTTCCTGGGCTTATATGTAAGTCCCTCACTGCAGCAAAATGAGAGGTTAATGAATGAATGAAAAGATGAAATGAAGATTCGATTCCCTTCACTGCTTCTCTCTCCCTCTCCCCCCCGCTGTGCTAGCTATGGACACCCAACATCTTCACCACCATCTTTTCGGTGCGACGAAGCAGTTCCGACCAGATGCTGCTGGTGAGCCTATCACCTCCAACTTCTTCCTTCGTAGGTAAACTCACATCCAACACTTGGCTGGTTCCTTCTCCTTTACCTCCTCCATTAGGAGGTTTCCTTCACATTCCAGAAGACTCAGAGCCATATAAGGCAGAATCAGCCAATTCTTAGATTGGATTGGCCCCCATTGATCCAATCGACCAGCTGGACAATCGATCCATGATCAATTCCCTAAGGAATCGGCTTGAATCAAAAGAATCATCCAGGATCAGCCAATTCTCTAAGATTGGATTCAGAATTAGCTGATCCAAGCTGGTTATCCGAAAAATTAGAAATACCAAAATCAAGGCCAATTCTGGACTCAATTCCGATACGATTAAGAGAAAATCAGGAGAATATTCCCCCATTCCTCCCAATTTCCCCTCCCTCCCGATCTAGGGGTGCCCCCTTCTTCCAGCATCCCCTCAGGTGAAGACCCCCCCCCCAATTCAATGATTTTCCCTTCTTTTGCCCCTACCCTATTCTCCCTCTCCCCCCTATGGCATTCTCCCATCGGTTTGATGAGCTTTCAGATTTGGCATTTAAAATTTTGGGGATTTTGAATTTCACTAAATTTTCAGATTTGGACCCTCAGTCTTGGAGTTTTAAATTTTCAGGTTTCAGATTTTGCCATTTTCTTGCTTCAAATTTTTGGATTTGATGTATTTATTCAAAAATCCAGTTTTCAGATTTGTAATGTCTTCTGGATTGAGAAATCGGATTTAAAGACCTTATATTGGAGTTACCCTATTATCATCTTTCATATTTAAGGACTCCTAAAATTTAGGATTTCTAAACTTGAGGGCCCTTTGAATTAGTTCAAGTTTCATATTTGCCAGGTTTTTGAGATTTGTAGTTTTAACCTTGTGTTTTAGACTTGGGATTCGAGACTAAGAGTTTCAGTTTGAGATTTGAGATCTCGGATTCGGATGTTAAAGATTTTCCCTTTGATCTGACACAGATTTAAGGAGTCTCTTCTTTTTTGTTTAGTACTTTAATATCTGAACTTTGGATTTTGAATCTGATTTTAAGATTTGAAACTTTTGAGGTTTGAGTTTCCAGTTTCAGATATTAGGTTTGAGAATCCTTTAGAAGAAAATATTCAGATTCAAGGGCCTTACAGTTCCACATTTTAATTTTATATTTCAGGTTTTGGAATTTGAAATTATAAGTTTTGATTTGAGCTTTGAGATTCCGGATTTGGGATTTCGAATATTTAACTTGGATCCTGAAGTTTCGGCCTTGAAGAGTTTAAAATTTTTGTCATCTTGATTTTAATTTTCACAGTTTCCAGTCTGAGAATTCCTGTTTGGTATTATGGTTTATTGAATTTTAAATTTTCAAGAGATTCAAGTTTCATGTTTCAGACTTAAAGGTTGATTTGCGATTTGAAATTTTAAGACAATGTGAATTTAATTTTAAAATTTGGACATCTGATTCCAACTTCAAATTTCATACATTTAATTTCAGCTTTCAAGTTCGGGAATCTTGGTTAAATATTTCAAGTTTTTATGAATCTCTTATGTTTGATTTGAGAAGATTTTTAGTTGAGCTTTCAAGATTCGAGGATCCTTTTATTTGTGCTTTAGGACTTGTGAATCCTTAATTTCAGATTTCAAATTTATGATTCTGGAGTTCTTTTATATGAAGTTTGAATTTCAGAATTAGAAGCTTTGAGTTTAGATTTCTCCTTTTTTGTTCAAAATGAGTTTTCAGATCTAGATATGAGAGTTTTTTAAACAAATTTCAGGATTAGAAATGCTGGAGATTAGTTTACCTGCTCTTGGATCACTGGTTTTGAATTTCAGGTTGTTTAAATTTCAAATTGGAGATTTACATTTTCAAGATTCTAGACCTTTCATATTTCCATCTTTAGATTAGAGTCTTTCAAGATGAAAATACATGCTTGGATTTTGTCTTGGGGAGTTGGCAGATTTGGATTTTTTTATTAAGCCCCAGGTTTCAGATTCAGATTTTTTTTTGGATTCAAGATTCTAGACATTTTATAATTCAATCTAAGGCCACCATGAATGCATGCTATGTTTTCATCGGATGGAGACTCTCTGAATCTGATGAAGTTAATCCTGTCTTAGATATCATAGTCCTAAAACCTGGAGTTTCAATGTTTGGAATTTCAGATCCGATAACTTTAAGTTTTTTTTTTTGAATTTTGAGTCTTAGATTTGATTCAGTTTCAGTTTCCAAATTGAGAAATCTTAAGATTTGAGGCTTCAGATTTGGAACTTTCAGTTCAGATTATCAGCAGCCTTCGGTTAAATTTCCAAATCCAAGTATCTTCAGATTTACCTTTTCTATTGCTGTCAGTTTTGCCTTAATCCCAGTGTCTCAGTTTTTTTTCTTTTACTGGATTTCAGTATTCCACCCCCCTTTTCTTCTTTACTCTTTGTTATGTTTGCATTCCTCCAAGCTCATTAAGCTACCTAGATTCCCTCCATATAACAGTAGCATTGAACATTTGATCCCCCTCATTACTTACATCATGTTGAGTAAATGTACATTGAGGGAGGCATGAATGCCATTGTCCCTTAATAGACTTAGGATAGAAATTTCCTATAGCCTTTGAAAGGCATTTCGGGCAGCTTTCCCATTGATTGATTTATAATAGAATCTCTGTTGGGCTTTGAAAGGCATTAGGAAACCTTCCCATTGATTTTACCTCATTAACCAATGGTGAGGCATGTTAGCACATGAATACGCATAGCCTTCCCATGGTCTAATAGGTCTGATCCTCCCCTTGCCCATAGATTGACTCTACGCCGTGGGGGGATGGTGACATTGGGGTTATATTGCCTTGTGAGATTAACCCTTGTATGTCACCCTTAAATTTAACTTTCATTCTTCTAAGTTTGCCAAGCGTAAAACTTAAAATCTGTAGGATGAGGATCAGACCCAATTAGCTTTGAATGTTTGCTTATTTGGTGCATTTTTATTTATCTCAAACAAAAGGGCGTAGCACAAAGCTACTCCCACACGCTGTCTTAGTTGATGTTTATTTTTTATTTCTAAATAAGACAAAAGGGCCTTGCACAAAGCTACTCCTTGCACTCCTCATTTGTTTTGGGTCCAATGGGTTGCTGTCAGTTCTTGTGCCTCCACCGATCAGACTGCCTTGATCTCCTGCCTAGTTTTCTGCTTCTGTTCAGAATATCTTCTACACCTGCATGTTGCTGCCAATGTGCTTCTGAACCTGTACAGTCCCCTGCGCCTTGAGAATCCTGTGGACAGGTCCCAAGCACAGGTTCTAGTTTCTGGGCCTGAGCAGACAGCTGTTGAGATTCTAGTTCATACGGGGAGCTTCTCTTCTCCTTCATCTTTTTCTGTCTATCGTCTCTCTTTGGCACAGCAGCATGGGATGCCCACGATGGGTATCCTTTCTTCTTGCTCTTCTCGGTATCTCCTCCTTCAAAGCTTTAGATGGGTACACAACAGCAGCAGCAGCAGGATAAAGGGCGAGGCTTCTTCTTCTCCTCCAGATGCTAGAGGAGGCTAAGTCTTCTGCATGGTTGAACATGTTGTTTATATAGAGGAGGCCTAACAACCATTGGAGGGAGTCTTAACCAATGAAGGCTGCTCAGTTGGCAGATCCAGCAAGATCCTGATGCCCCGATGGCATCTCCTGGGATTATCGGAAATGGGGAGAGGGCACGAAGCCCCTGTTGCAATCCCGGTAGATTAGAGATGCCCAGCTGGCATCTTCCTATCTTTCAGGGGTCACCGAAGATTTTCATTGCCTCTCGGATGAACCTGCCATGTAGTTGGATCCCCACAGCAGTATGCTAGAAAGTAGAAGATCCGGTGGTACCTACTTATGATAATTCCGGTAAGTGGGAACAGATCCGATGGTTGACCAAGATCCGATGGCTAATCCCTACACTTTAGGAATCCCCAGTGATAAGCTCTGACTTCCAGACAGATAGCAGCCTCAGTGGATCTTCATGATGACTTCTTTGCCTCCGATGCTCCCTGGTTTGTAGGAGATGAGCTGGCAGGTTGGTCTGTTGCTCCCTTGCAGCATTTCTGGTAAGCAGTTGGCATGTTGCTCCCTTCTGGCAATTCTGGTAAGTTGCAGATGATTGATGGGCACCCTCCTATTTTTAGGAGCCATCAGGTGATCCTTCAAGATGCTGGGACAAGCGGAAACTTTACTTGACCCCACACCCCTCTCTTTGGCAACGGGAGATCATAATTTATAAGATCTATTGCTGGCCTCTCTGGCAACCGCTGGACATGGCCGATGGCTTAATTAAATGGAATATCTTTGGGGCAGGTCTGGGGTAACAAAAGTAACTGCAGCCCCTTTAAAATAGTAAGAGCAGGCCCGGATGCCACTGCTGATGCGGCAGAGAGATGCATTTTCGGTCAAAATAAATGGCTGCGAAAATGAGTTAATATGTGGTCCAATTTTGGTAATAAGATGGGCCTGTCTGAGAATTAAAAGACAACCAATTAAATAGAGCAGAAATAAGCTGCTAAAATGACAAGGAATGGGTTAATTTCCTATTGGGTTCGGACCAAGAGTGGGCCTATTTTGAATTGAAAACTAAGCCCATTAACCACAAACACTGTCAGCTGTGCAATTGACATTTAAGTGGGGTTATTACTTCAAGGAATGACATTGAAGTTCATGCAAAATTTAGGTGTCAACATCTCTCTTTAATGTTCATCTTAAATTTGTTGTTAAAACTTTTTTTTGGTAAGTTATTATCTGATAAGCTTTTGTTGTTTGTTGTTTTATAAGTTGTCTTGTTGACTATGTAAAGTCAACAAAAACTATAATATAACATTCATTACTCATTTTTGAAGAAATTGATGTTCTATAAAAAATTTATTTTCATATTTCCACATCCTAGTAGATTTTTACAGACAAAAAATACAAATGGCCGATGCAGGCCTTGGATGGATCAACCCATATCAGTGAGGGATCATCCCATATCAGTGAGGATCATCCAACCGTGATCGCTGATACTTTCTTATTGGTTTACACTATCATCAAAAGTGATTGCTTCAGTTGTTGCGATGAGGTGAGGTGAGGTGAGACATGGTGATAGCTGAGCCGCCTTAACTTTAGTCGTCATCACCTGATATAGGCCTAGGTGGTCGCCTAGCTCGCTTCGTACGCCCTAGAGCTATCCTATCGGTAAGAAACTTGACCAAAACTGAACAGGGTAAGAAACGAAGGTTTATAGCACTGTCACAGCCTGCATAATTTCAATATCCACTTCCTCTTCCAAATCCTGTCTTCTCTAACTATCACACTCTCTCCTTCAGCTCTTCCCAACCCCTTGTCCCCTCACTCTGTCTCCCTCAGGTCCTCCCAACTCGTTATCCTCTCTCGCCCCATTGGTCTCTTGGCCTTATCCCTCCAATCCCAACCCCTCAGTCCCCCCTACACACAGTACCTGCAGCCCGTTATTTTTTCTCAACTTTAATAAAATCATCTGCATTTTTATATATTTGACATTTTGTAGTTAACTTTAAGATTTATGATGTTATTAGCATGGATTGCAGAATCGGCCGATCCGGATCGGGATCGGCCGATTCTTGGATCGGATCGGTACCCACCGATCCGATTCCGGACCGAACTAGCGATCCAGCCGGGAGTCCCGGCTGGATCGGCCGGAATTGTTCGGATCGGTCGATCCCGGACCGATCCACCCGGATCGTTCCCGGAATCGGTCGATCCGGACCGATTCTCCGGAAAACCAGAAGACCCAGAATCGATCCGATTCCGGACTGTTTTAAGGTCCGATCTCCCCCAAATGATCCTCCCCCCAGCACTCCTCTTCTTGCTTCCTCTCCTTCAGCCCAAGTCCCCTTGGAGATCTAGGGCACCGTTCACCGGCGATCCTTGCTTGTGAGGGCCGATCCAGCCTTGTGAGAGGCCGATCCACCCTACAGCAAGTTTGTAAGGGGGGGGACCTTCGATCCCCCCTTCCCCCCCCCAGCCGGCAGGCCCTCCTTCCTCCCCTTCCCCTTCACCCTCCCCCGATCCTTGGCCCTGCAGGTTTGGGATCCCCCATTGGGGGGATTATTTCACCCCCAATGGGGGTCGAATTGCACCCCCGAAGGGGTGGGGGTGACTGTTCGACAGAACCCCCCCTTGGGTTGGGGGGGTTGGGAATTTAATCCCCCATTGGGGGGATTATTTCACCCCCAATGGGGGTCGAATTGCACCCCCGAAGGGGTGCTAATCACCCCTTCGGGGGTGTTGAACAGTCACCCCCGAAGGGGTGACTGTTTGACAGAACCCCCCCTGGGTTGGGGGGGTGGGAATTTAATCCCCCATTGGGGGTGATTATTTCACCCCCAATGGGGGTCGAATTGCACCCCCGAAGGGGTGCTAATCACCTCTTCGGGGGTGTTGAACGGGGTGACTGTTTGACAGAACCCCCCCCCATTGGGTTGGGGGGGTTGGGAATTTAATCCCCCATTGGGGGAGATTATTTCATCCCCAATGGGGGTCGAATTGCAGCCCCGAAGGGGTGCTAATCACCCCTTCGGGGGTGTTGAACAGTCACCCCCGAAGGGGTGACTGTTTGACAGAACCCCCCCCTTGGGTTGGGGGGGTGGGAATTTAATCTCCCATTGGGGGTGATTATTTCACCCCCATTGGGGGTCAAATTGCACCCCCGAAGGGGTGAGCACCCCTTCGGGGGTGTTGAACAGTCACCCCCGAAGGGGTGACTGTTCGACAAAACCCCCCCTTGGGTTGGGGGCGGGGTTGGGAATTTAATCCCCCATTGGGGGGGATTATTTCACCCCCAATGGGGGTCGAATTGCACCCCCGAAGGGGTGCTAATCACCCCTTCGGGGGTGTTGAACAGTCACCCCCGAAGGGGTGACTGTTTGACAGAACCCCCCCCCCTTGGGTTGGGGGGGTGGGAATTTAATCCCCCATTGGGGGTGATTATTTCACCCCCAATGGGGGTCGAATTGCACCCCCGAAGGGGTGACTGTTCTACAGAACCCCCCCCCCTTGGGTTGGGGGGGTTGGGAATTTAATCCCCCGTTGGGGGGGATTGTTTCACCCCCAATGGGGGTTGAATTGCACCCCCCCTGCCCAAGGCTAGGGATGGATTTAATTGGCCTAATATTGTGTATGATTTTATGTGTTGTAGATAAGATGTCGGACGAGGAGCATGGCACTGGCCCCGCGGAATTTCGTGACATTGGATGGCAACATGGCCATCTCCTTGATTCAAAGAAGAAGAGAGTTAGATGCAAGTGGTGCCAAAAAGATATGAATAGAGGCATTGTTTACAGAATCGGTAGAATCGGACCGATTCCGACCGATTCCGGAATCGGATCGGTTCCATGCGGAAGGACCGATTCCGGCATGAATTCCGCGGAATCGGTCGGAATCGGTCGGAATCGGTCCGGAATCGGCCGGAATCGGTCCGGAATCGGTCCGGAATCGGAATCGGAATCGGAATCGGAATCGGAATCGGATCGTTTTTTTTCTTTTTTTGCTATTCCAGTCGGATCGGCCAGAATCGGTCCGAATCGGCTGGAATCGGTCCGGAATCGGATCGGAATCGGAATCGGATTGGTGTTTTTTTTTTTGCTTTTTTTTCTTACCGATTCTGGATCGATTTTCTTCCATTGAATCGGTCGGAATCGGTCCTATCCGATCCGATCCGGATCGGATCGGTACCCACCGATCCCGATTCCGATTCCGATTCCGATCCCGCGATCGTTGAATGGAGGTGTATCGGCTAAAGCAACATATAGCCGGGATGGGTGGCAATGTAAAGAAGTGTGATAAAGTACCGGCTGAGCTTAGGGAGGAGATGAGGGGTAATTTAACTGGAAGGGCATCACAGAGGGAGGTGAGAATTGGTCAGAGATAAGACCTACGTGACGAGTTGCTAGGTCGGAGAGACGCCGATCTTATGGCCGGAAAGAGTAAGAAAGGGAAAGGACCAGCACATGAAAGGGTCCAAGTTGATTCTTCATCTTCATCAGATAAGGAAGAGGCTCAGGTCAGGAGAGCCGTACACGAGAGTAGGGCTCAGGCTCGTAAGGATGAGGAACGAAGACGAGGAGCAGGAGGTTCGGCTGCCAAACGATCTGATGTGAGGGCGGGCACACGCCCTGTTCGAGAGCCTAAAATCCGGAGGACACATTGTGTTCGGCCGACAGGAGACACTGCCATGTATAGGGAGAGTGACAGAGATCAGAGGTCCATAAAACAAGCATTTAAAGGGGTGAAGGCCTCGACTGGGGCAGCAAAGAAAGTCTTAAAGCATATGGTTAAGTTCTTTCTACATGCAGGTAAATCTTTGATGAACATGTGGTTAGCATTTGTCATTTGCTTGTTGATATGAAGTTGTTACACGTTTTTATTAACAACGCTCTCTTCTCCCTTTTCTTGTTTTTAAATTTGTAGGTGTCCCAGCACATGCAACCACGAGTCCATATTTCCAGACTATGGTTGATGCGATTGGTGAGGCTGGGCCGGGGCTGAAAGCCCCCACATCAAAGTACATATATTATATGAGACAGGCTTGGATGAGGAGGTTGATGAGTTGACCTCATGGATAGATGGATTCAAAACCATCTGGAAGGAGAGGGGGTGCGCTGTAATGTGCGATGGGTGGACTGGAATCACAAGGAGGTCACTTATAAACTTCCTCGTGTATTGTTCTGAGGGTACCGTATTCATTAAGTCGGTAGATGCATCAGGTCAGGTGAAAAATGCAGAGTACCTATTTGGGTTGATGAACACTGTGGTGGATGAGATAGAGGAGGCCAACATTGTGCAGTTTGTCACAGACAATGAGGCCTCGTATAAGGCTGCAGGAAAAAAGCTCATGGAGACTTGACCTCACTTATTTTGGGTGCCCTGTGCGGCACATTCTATTGACCTGATGTTGGAAGATATTGGTAGGGATCTTAATGTCAAATCTTTGGTCAACCAAGGACAGCTGATCACCTCATTTATCTATGACCATCCACAACTTTTACACATAATGAGGCAGCACACCGATAGTCATGATTTGATCAGACTGGGTCCCACCAGATTTCCCACCCATTTTATTGCTTTAGAGAGCCTATACAGGTACAAGGCTAGTTTGAAAAAGTTTATCCTCTCCACTGCTTATCAGGAATACATGGATACATACAGGAGTTCCTTGGATCAATATGAGATACTGTTAAAGATGGAGCAGCTAATAGAAGACAACAGGTGGTGGGAGAAGGAACAATACTACTTGTCTGTCATAGAGCCTTTGGTGCAGGTACTTAGGTTGGTGGATTCAAATGACAAAAATCAGATGGGGTACCTGTATGATGCTATGGATAAAACTAAGTTGAAAATTAAAGAGAAGCATCCCAAGGGTTACAAACAGTGGGGACAACAGATGGGACAAAACCCTACACCACGACATTCATGTTGCAGGTATACTTTAGTAGTGAAATTTGATTGTATTACAACTAATATTCTGTGTATTACCCCCATCTTCTTTATACTAATAGAGTATTAATGCCGTTACAGGGTACTTCTTGAACCCAAGGATACAGTATGGTGGCCAAGTATGTAATGATGGTGAAGTATTATAGTATTATCAGGCACACTATCTGTAATTAAGCGACTCTGTAAGACCCAAGAAGACAGAACATGCGCTGAGGTTGAAGTAAGTAATACGTTTAATATCAATTAAATTAGAACTTTGTCTCAAGAAGAGAAGATAACTGATTTATTTTGGATTTTCAGATGACTTCATACAGGCACAAGATTGGGGTGTACGAGGATCCTGATTTGCAGTACTCACACGATAGGGTCCCCCCTAGTAATATGCTTATCCGAATTAATGACTTTTTGCTTACCTGAATTTTTTAAATAAGTTACTGATGCATGTAATTGTCTTCTTTCTGATTACAGCTGAGTGGTGGATTATGGCATGGATTGCAGAATCGGTCGATCCGGATCGGGATCGACCGATTCTTGGATCGGATCGGTACCTACCGATCCGATTCCTATCGGAATTAGCGATCCAGCCGGGAGTCCTGGCTGGATCGGCCGGAATCGATAGGATCGGTCGATCCCGGACCGATCCACCCGGATCGATCCCAAAATCGGTCGATCCGGACCGATTCGCCGGAAAACCGGAAGACCAGGAATCGAACCGATTCCGGGATCGATCCGGTCCTGTTTTAAGGTCCGATCTTTATTTGGGGTCGATCCGGACCGATTCTCCCCCACCCTTGCCCCGCCGGCTTCTTCTCCTTCCCCCCAGGCGCCGCCGGAATCCCCAGGGCTTGGCATCCGGCGATCCGGCATTTGGAGGGCGATCCAGCCTATTCGAAGGCTTGGGGAGGGCGATCCACCTTGGGGAGGGCGATCCACCCTAAACGACAAGGTTTGTAAGGGGGGGGGGGGGCGTTTCGATCTCCTTTCCCCCCCCGGGCCGCCGGCCTGGCCATTGCGGCGTAGGGATCCCCGTTGGGGGGGATTATTTCACCCCGATGGGGGTGGAGTGCACCCCGAAGGGGTGATTAACACCCCTTCGGGGGGTGTTCGACGATCACCCCTCGGGGGTGAGCATTTCTCCCCAGGTTTAGGGGGGGGGGGGGCTGCGGCGTAAAATCCCCATTGGGAGAGGATTATTTCACCCCCGATGGGGGTGGAATTGCACCGAAGGGTGATTAGCACCGCCCGGGGTGTTCGACGATCACCCCCTCGGGGGTATTTCTCGATCCCCCCAGGTGGGGGGGGCTGCGGCGTAAATCCCCCGTTGGGGGGATTATTTCACCCCCGTGGGGGTGGAATTGCACCCCGAAGGGTGATTAACACCCGCCGGGGGTGTTGACGATCACCGAAGGGGTAATTTATTTCTGATCCCCCCGCTAGGTGGGGGGGGGGGCTGGAAATGGTGGCCTAATATTGTGTATGGTTTTGTGTTGTAGATAAGATGTCGGACGAGAGCATGGCACCGGACCGAAATTTCGTGACATTGGATGTGACATGGCCGTCTCCTTGATTCGAATAAGAAGAGAGTTAGATGCTTAGTGGTTCCCGAAAAGAGATGAATGGGGGTGTGTATCGGCTCGAAGCAACATATAAGCCGGGACGGGTGGCAATGTAAAGAAGTGTGATAAAGTACCAAGGTGAAATTTGAGGGAGGAGATGAGGGCTTATATAGCGGAAGGGCATCGCGAGAGGGAGGTGAGTGGTCGGGGAAGACAAGACCTCGTGACGAGTTGCTAGGTCGGAGAGACGCCGATCTTATGGCGGAAAGAGCGAAAGGGAAAGGGCCGGCACGTGAAAGGGTCCCGAGTTGATTATTCATCTTCGTCGAGATGAGGAAGATGCCCGGAGTTAGGAGGCATTCGTGAGAGTAGGGCTCGGGGCCCGTGAGGATGAGGAACGAAGACGAGGAGCGAGGAGGTTCGGCTTCTAGACGATGCGATGTGGGGGCGGGGACACGCACGGTTCGAGAGCTTTGAAATTCGGAGGACGCATTGTTCGACCGATCTTAGACGGGGAGACAACGCCATGCATAGGGAGAGTGGCGAGAGGTCGGAGGGGTATAAGACAAGCATTTAAAGGGGTGAAGGCATCGGCGGGGCGACGAAAGAAAAGCCATAGCGTATGGTCGAGTTCTTTCTACGTATGCGAGTAAAGATTTGTTGAAGTTGTGGTTAGCATTTGCTTGTCGATATGAATTTCTTATTAGGTTAGCTATTATTAACAACCCTCTCTTTTCCACTTATCTTGTTTTTGAATTTGTAGGTGTCCGACATGCGACCACCGATCCGTATTTTCCAGGACTATGGTTGATGCGGTTGGTGAGGCCGGGCCGGGGTTGAAAGCCCTACGTGAAAGTATATATATGAAACGAGGCTTGGATAAGGAGGCCGATGAGTTGACCTCGCTGAATAGATGGATTGAAAACCATGCGGAAGGAGAGACCTTGTAATGTGCGATGGATGAATTGGAATCACAAGGAGGTCCTTATAAACTTCGCTTGTGTATTGTTACGAGCACCGTATTTACGAAGTCGGTTGATGCATCGGGCCGGAGTGAAAAATGCAAATTACCTATTTGGCTTGATGAACAATGTGGTGGATGAGATAGGGGAGGCTGACATTGTGCGGTTTGTCGCGAACAATGAGGCCTCGTATAAGGCTTTGCGGGGAAAGAAGCTAATGGAGGCTCGACCTCGCTTATTTTGGGTGCCACTGCGGCACATTCTATTGACGATGTTAGAAGATATTGGTAGGGATCTTGTCGAGTCCTTGGTCGACCAAGGATAACTTATCATATCGTTTATCATGGTCATCCGCGACTTTTACGTATTATGAGGCGGTATGATGGTCGTGATTCGATCAGGACAGGGTCCCATGAATTTGCCGCTCGTTTTATTGCATTAGAAACTGTACGGTACGAGGCTAGTTTAAAAAGGTTCGTTCTCTCCTTGCCTTATCGGGAGTGCATGGATACGTACGGGAGCTCCTTGGATCGGTATGAGATGCTGCTTAAAGATGGAGCGGTGATAGAAGATAACGAGTGGTGGGAGAAGGTGCGGTACTATTTGTTTGTCATCGTAGAACCTTTGGTGCGGGTACTTAGGTTGGTGGATTGAATGACGAAAAATCGGATGGGGATTTACTGTATGATGCTATGGATAAAGCTAAGTTGAAAATTAAAGAGAAGCGTCGAGGTTCTGAAAAGTGGTGGAAGGTGATTGACAACGGATGGGACGAAATACACACCGCGACATTAAATCTTGCGAGTATAATTTAGTAGTGTAATATGATAATGATTACAAGTTATATTTTGTGTATTACCTTTGTCTTTAAACTAATGGAGTAATAATGTTGTTACGGGGTATAACGAACCAGGGATACGATATGGTGGCGAGTATGTAATGATGGTGAAGTATTATCGGGCGCACTATACGTAATTAAATGACTATGTAAGACCCGAAAGACGAACGTCTTGTGAGGTTGAAGTAAGTAATACGTTTCATATTAATTAAACTTTTAACATTATCTCGAAGAAGATAATTGTTTTAGTATGTGTTTTCGAGATGACTTAAAATGCAGTATGAATTGGGGTGTACGGGGGATCCAGATTGCGGTACTCGCGTGATAGGGTCCCCACTAGTAATATGCTTACCGAATTAATGACTCTTTGGTTAATTGATTTTTTTTTACATAACGTTATTGATGCGTGTAATTGTCTTCAACACGATTACGAGTCGAGTGGTGGATTATGGTGACAAACGGGGCTGGATGGAATCCACTCATTTGCCACCGTTGCAATTCGGGTGCTAAGTCGAGCACATCGTAAATCCCGGTGCGAGAGAAATTGGAGCACCTTCAACCTTATTCATACGAAGAGGAGAAATAGGTTGAAGACGAAAGATTGGAGAAGCTTGTCTCTGCCATTTACAATATGAGGGTGAGGATAAAGAATATCGAAGATAGAGCGGAAGACATCGGAGCGAGAGATTTGCGCGGTTTGCGAGGTGGATTGTACCGAAAGAGCGCGGAGGCCGAAGCTACTCGGGGCTTGTCAGGGCGGATGTGGACTTGGAATATCTATTCCAAGAAGAACATCCCTTGCGGCATGGGTGGAAGACGAAGGATGCGAGGGAGAGCGAGTTCGACCCGAACGACGAGATCGTGGGCCGAATGAGAGCTTGACGAGCGTTGTTGGTGAGGATGAAGACATGCGAGGAAGTTGAAGAAAGTCCAAGTTCCGTGCACGGCTCCAACTACTGATCCACCCGGACTACGGCTTCTCCGAGAGAGACATCCGGCTCGCCCCCGGCCGGCATTACGGCTCTGCTCGGATTCCGGAGTTTCGGGTCCTTCTGCCACCACCACCACGCCACGAAGGCTGGTGGATTATTTAGAGACTTTAAAGAAAGCATGCTTACCTTCGCGGCCAAGCAAGTCAAGGAGATCCTACATTGAAGAGGAAGAAGATAAGTATCGAACGGCGACATCGTCTCCGCCGCACGAGACCACTCGGCCACCTTCGTCGGATGAGGATGAAGAAGAATTTGTGCCACCCGCGCAGCAACGGCGTACGGGGGGTGGAGGTGGAGGTGGGGGTGGCGGAGGTGAGGGTGGCTCTACTAGTAGTGCTCGGACAAGTGGAGCGAGTCCGGATGATTTGAGTGATAAAAGACACTCGTATTCGAGTGGCGGGGCGGCGGACGGTGGACGAGGTTGAATGTTTTTGACGAGTTTGCATCTTCACATCCGGGCTGCACTCGGACGGTGAGGCTTTGGCTGTCCACCTGCACCGTCTTTTTACCTGCGCCTCAGGCGATCGGGGAGTTTATGAGTTTCACAGAGCATGGCCGAGTCTTTATTTTCTTATGGATACGGACGATTATAGTGACAATCGTGGAGATTTGCGAGAAAATCGAATGACCGGGACGGAGATCCGGATCCCGAGATCCATCCTACTCGGACGTTACCATAGTTGGTGGTGATGCGTATGTATAATGTATTTCTTTGTTTATTTCGCATGAAATGTAATATGAGTGGTAAGAAGAATATGTGTTGTCTGATTTGTGGAGTTGGGTATGATTGTTTGTTTGGTAAAAACATGTATCTTATTTGATGCATGATGTGTTCTATTGTGTGATTGGATATGATATGTGTTCTATATGATTGATTGTTAATTTGTTATATGAATGAGTGTTCCCTATATTTTTTTCACATTTTCCTGAGTCCTATGTATTTTATTGATTTTTTGGTGATTTTTCCATATTTTTTCGAAAAGCAAAAAAAAAAAAAAAACCGATCCAGACCGATTCTGGATCGGTCTGGCTCCATTGGAATCGGCCTGGATCGGTCCGATCCGATCCGATCCGGATCGGATCGGACCCCACCAATCCAGGATCCGATCCCGATCCGGCGATCCTTGGATTATGGTGACCAACAGAACTGGATGGAATCCACTCGCATCCGTTGCAATTCGGGTGCTAAGTCAGAGCACTTCGTCATCCAGTGTGAGAGAAATTGGAGCACCTTCAACCTTATTCACACGAAAAGGAGAAATAGGTTGAAGACAGAAAGATTGGAGAAGCTTGTCTACTGCCATTACAATATGAGGTTAAGGATCAAGAATATCAAAGATAGGCAGAAGCATTGTTTACGGAATCGGTGGAATCGGACCGATTCCGACCGATTCCAGAATCGGATCGGTTCCGATCCGATTCCATGCGGAAGGACCGATTCCGGCATGAATTCCGCGAAATCGGTCCAGAATCGGCCGGAATCGGTCCGGAATCGGAATCGGATCGTTTTTTTTCTTTTTTTGCTATTCCAGTCGGATCGGCCAGAATCGGTCCGAATCGGCCGGAATCGGCCGGAATCGGTCCGGAATCGGATCGGAATCGGATCGTTTTTTTTTTCTTGCTTTTTTTTTCTTACCGATTCTGGATCGATTTTCTTCCATTGAATCGGTCGGAATCGGAGCAAAGATTTGCACAGTTTGCAGGTGGATTGTACCAAGAAAGAGCACAAGCCCAAGCTACTCAGGGCTTGTCCCAGGCAGATGTGGACTTGGAATATCTATTCCAAGAAGAACATCCACTTGCAGCATGGGTGGAAGACAAAGATGCTGAGGGAGAGCCAGAGTTCGACCCGAATGACAGATCATGGGCCGAAGGAGAGCTTGACAGTGTCGTTGGTGAGGATGAAGACATGCAGGAAGGTCAAGAAAGTCAAGTTCCGTGCACAGCTCCACTTTCTGATCCACCCCGGACTACAGCTTCTCCAAAGAGACATCCAGCTCTCCCCGGCCACTACAGCTCCAGCTCGGATTCCAGTTGCGGGTCCATCTACCACCACCACCACCAAGAAGAATGGTGGATTATTCAGGGCTTTAAAGAAAGTTTGCTTACCTTCACAGCAAAGTAGTCAAGGAGATCTTACACTGAAGAGGAAGAAGATAAGAATCAAACGGCGACATCATCTCCTTGACACCGAGACCACTCAGCCACCTTCATCAGATGAGGATGAAAAAGAATTTGTCCCACCCACACAGGAACAGCATACAAGGGGTGGAGGTGGAGGTGGGGGTGGCAGCATAGGTGGAGGCGGCGCCTCAGGTGAGGGTGGCTCTACTAGTAGTGCACGCACGAGTGGAGCAGGTCCAGATGATTTGAGTGATGAAAGACACTCATGTTCGAGTGGCAGGGGCAGCGGACGCTGGACGAGGATGAATGTTTTTGACGAGCTCGCATCTTCCTATCCAGACCCTGCCTCAGACACTGAGCCTGACTATCCACCATCTTTTCCAGCTCCACCTTCGACTGATTATGGAGTTTATGAGTTTAGCGACATGGCCCAGCCTTTATTTTCCTATGGATACGGGCCAATTATGACTGACCCAAATCAATGGAGATTTCAAGACAATCAGAATGACCAGGACAGAGATTCAGATCCATCCTACTCAGGACATTACCATAGTTGGTGGTGATGGCATATGTATTTTTTTATTTATTTAACGCAATGTAATATGAGTGTTAAGAAGAATATGTGTTGTACTATTGTGTGATTGGATATGATTGATTGTTTGATACAAATATGTATTTTATTTGATGTATGATGTGTTCTATTGTGTGATTGGATAATATATGTGTTATATATAATTGATTGTTAATTTGTTATATGATTGATTGTTCCCTACATTTTTTCACATTTTTCTGAGTTCTATGTATTTTTATTGATTTTTTGGCGATTTTTACATATTTTTTCAGAAAGCCAAAAAAAAAAAACGATCCAGACCGATTCTGGATTGGTTTGGCTCCTAGAGGATCGGTCTGGATCGGACCGATCCGATCCGGGATCGGATCGGATCGGACCCTACCAATCCAGGGTCCGATCTCGATCCCGCGATCCTTGGTTATTAGTGACTCATAGATTTACAATAAAATAATATATTAAAATTTATACTTTGCCTCAAGACCTTCTGCACTTCACACCTCAGACAACATAGGTTGGACTAGATTAAGTATAAATAACTGAAATACAACCAAGTAATTCACAAAAAATACACATACGGTACAGTTTTTGAAGCTACCCAAAAGTGTGGAGAACAAAACAAAACCAAAAAGGAAAAAAAATCAAGACACAAGAGAAGACATTATCAAGAAAAAAGAAAAAGAAAATCCAGGGGAAGAACCATCCTACAGGATGCCAAAGAAAGAACAATCACATTCTCTCAAGAACTCAACAGACAAACAATACAATCCTCCCAATAAACAGCCTTGGACCACTCCTGAATGAGCCTTATAACTCAAAATCCAAACATGGTGCATAAGATAAACTGCAAAAAAATGTGCATGATATACATATGCTTCATGTCCATTGAGAGATCTAATCATATTCCCTATACATGATTGTGCTGATTTAATGTTGTCTCTTATTTAATGTAGCAGCATGCTGAACTTGTCACAATATAAAAGTAACCATCTATAATTAGCAGCTGCACCTTGCCTTGCTCAAATTCACATCAGTTTTGGGCAAACCATAACAATGCCAACATGTAGCATGAAAAGAACGCAACACACACAAATCAATTTACGAAAGAAAAATAGATGTAGCATGCAGAGGATTGATATGTTACTTGAATGTTGAGTTCCCTGACGTTGAACCCTCCAATGCAAGATACTCCTGAACGGGAAAAGTGTCACACGGGCAGAATACAAAAATTAAAGACATTAAATTTAGATATAATCTCTAATAAAAAAGATGCAATTCTAATAACAGTATACATTCACAGTGTTCGGCTCATCCCATGAGTGACATGCTTGATCTCCTGCTATAAATTCCTTAAAGCTACCTGTCATGAACATTGTATCCCCATTCACCTGAAAGGAATAAAAAGGTACGTCAGTCATGGCATCCATTTTTGTATCTACGACACTACATTAAACAAGCTGAGACAAGAAAGAAGCCAACAACAAATCCTGAAAGAACAAAAAAATAAACATAGGGAAAAATGTCCAACCTCATTCAGCTTTTCCCACACCAAATCTTGCTGGTTCATATATCCTTGATCTGTAGCTAGAAGATAAAGCTCTCCATTGTACTGCGAATAATGATATCATAAAGAAGTTGTCACTGATCTCCAAAGTACAAATGAAAAATCAATTTGTAAACTGCAACTATCCCTTCATTTCTACCTTGAACAAGGTACTAAAATGATTATTACGGAAAAAGACAGAAAGCTCTCGTTCCTTGAGACCTTCTTGTAGAGAGAATAATCTGCATAAGAAAAGTAGAAGGAAAGGTATTGGTTTCTCCTAAATGATTAATAAACAAATTAAATGTTTATAAAGAAAAAGTACCCATATATAGTCAGCTGACTTGCATTTTCCTTCAAAAAGTTCCTAATTAGATGCACTGAGGAAAAACGAGTTAAAAGAGAGAGTGGATAAGCATCTTAAGAGCACTCTTGACATTTTCCAAGTCAAAAGAGTGATTAACATCCTTGAGAGGAACACAGGCATACCTCGATCAGCTTGCTCAGCAAGAATGACCTCTCCTTCATATACAGGCTCACTATTACCATAATCTGGAGGTGCAGAATCAAGAATGCATTCTTCTCCTTCATACAGTGGTTCCATCTCATTCTTATCTAAAATAGAACCATCGGCGGTATCTACTCCAGGAATGAAATGAAAATCAGCACCTGATGGAGCTTGACTGGTAAATTTTGAAGAATTAGCATCATCACTAGTGTTGCAATTTTCAGATACACGTAATAGTCCGCCATTGTGAAGAGTGTACTGATCTTCAGAATCATTTTCAAGGCATTTATATGCATAATCAGAAGAATTATTTGTTTCAAAGGGGTGAAAATAAAAAGCTTGCCCCTGGGTTGATGCACTGGACACCCTTACATTTGTCGAGTCAATGGAAGTAACAGGATGACCATCCATGGCAATGCTGGCACTGGCAGGTGACAGCTCATCTTTCCCAAATTCTCTCTCTGTCAAAATAGTTTTATCATTCCTGTGCTCACAGGTATTATTGACATCATGTGATCCTAAGGACCCTAGCTCACTAGATTTAGGAACCTCGGCAGCAGCAGGAATAAGAAAAGTGTCTTCATGTGCCACCACAACTCTAGAAACAACACCAGATTCAGAAGCCTCGGTGAGTAGGCGATCCTCTGAACTTGAAGATACATCACTCAAATTTGTATCTGGTGATAAATATTCAGTAATTGGTGGCTCTTGTTCTGCCCTTGACATATTTAACACTCTCATTAACTCTGCTTCTTCTTCTAAATCCCCTTTCCTTAATTTCTGCTCATCTTGAACCGACGTTGGAGAATCACTGCAAGATAAACTTCTTGAAAGAGATGGGCAAGGGACTCCTAGTGCAGCAGTTGTTGCAGCAGCAAAATCAATAGAATTGTCTTCAATAAGGTGCTTTTCTCCCTCGGAACTCCTAGTATCATGTTCCACAAGTTCTGAAACCAATGCATTGTAGGACTTTGATCCAATTGCTGCTGCAGTCTCTTCATCCTTTGACAATACCAGAAAGATTCAGCAGTATTGAAATCACAAAAAGAACACAGTTAAGATATGAAACAATAATATTACATGGTCATTAGTATATTACGAAAGAAAAACACTCAATCAAGAACTGCATGGTTTCCTCTCCAACTACATCCTCAACTTGAAACTCAAGCAACTCATAAGCGTATCCAACACATTTCAACCATAAAGAGAACACAGCTTAAAACCAAGGCAAAAAGATCAAGATGGTTCATCATGCAACAAATGTAAATGTTAATTTTCGCCTCATATTATTCCACACAAAAAAAAACAAGGGAACCATAGGCACCTGTATTCTTCAAAATGAAGAAATGAATGGGATAAGATGACAATTAAAAGGGACCACAGTTAAAGAAGCGTCTAGATTCTAGATAGCTGAAAATTGCCAACTGGTACCTATTGACTTTTGGAAAAGGAATTCCATTATTTGGATGAAGAGATGGATCATGTTTATGGCATACAACCACAAAATAATATGCTTATTCTCTTGCTCTTCCTTCAACAAGCGTGGAATAAGATAGTAGGCAACATTTCCCGAGTAATTTTCCACAAGAAAAATGCAGTGTGGTAGGCAGTACTTTATTCCAGACACCAACCAAAGGCACTGTTGCCACCCAAAATTTAACCACAAAGCAGACACTTTAGCAGGAAAGAGACGGTTACACTTCATTTCCAAATCCTCCTGCTCTCCATCTGTAGAATTACAGATACATTGTTGCATAGCTAACAGTATAAAAAATTTATCCTGTTAAAACAAAAACATTTTCTGAATTTCAGCTCCCAAAAGGGTACAGCAGACAAGAATCACAAATGTACTACTTGAAAAAGTAACTAAGACAAACAACACCAAGTCTCTATCAGAGTTGCGTTCAAGGATCTTTCTTAAGAATTGGTAAATTTAACATACCAACTTAAATGGAACATGAACAATGGTTGAGCTTAGAAATGGACAGTATATTCTTCTGCAGTTACCTCCAAGAATGGTGGTTAAGAGCTCTCCAGGTTCTCTTTCTAATTTTGATACCCATTTGGTGGGAAAAGACTTTGATGAATTTTTTTACGGCAGACTTACGATTGATAGTGGCTACAAGTAAAGTAGAAAGTATCAAGTACCATGAACAGATTATTGGACCAATATAATCTGCTGTTAATATGAATATGACATAGGTCCAATGCCGGATAATAATTTAAAAAGACAGTTTTTAATACCAAAAATAAAATTATAAAAATAGAAACAAACTGCTATAATGATCTTCAAACAAAATAACAATTTAAATGATTGGACAGATTAGGCCATTTATGAGCGAGTTAATGTAATCAGGCCAACCATGATTGGTGCATATTAGATAGCCGACCAGTGCCAAGCCCATGGATGACCCATGGGAACTCAAAAGTTAGGGGTCACTCAAAGTTTACAGTGTGTTGTTACCAGCTCCAGTTGATTACGAGTTATGCTTTGATGGAAGAGTCATGGTTGCTCAGAGTGACAACGGAGACAGGAATTATTCCTCCATCTTCTCATCATCAGCCTCCACGTCCTCCTCCTCTAATTGACTAGCTGTGTCTGTAGCTGCAGGTGATATGCATGTTATACATGATAGCAAGGAGGGTAGGGTCGGGGGTCGCGACCGGGTCGCGGGACCCCCAGGCCGACCCGGTCGCGACCCTATTTTTTAAATATTTTTTTTTTGAAAAATTCAAAAAAATAAGAAAAATGCGAAAAAAAATCTGAAAAAATACAGAAAAATTGGATAAATTAAATGACATGATTTAAATGAATAATGCATCAATTTTATTCCAACATGATGTGTTGTACACTTTGTAGGTAGTTGATGTACTCTCCCCATGTCATTTGGGTTGAGTACAAAGCTTGATACATGTACATATGACGATCATATTCGTCTGTCCCTCGGGAAACTATCCTAAGACTTGATCCAAACGAGTCACCATAACTATAGGTCGATTGGATCGAAGTATCCGATGACTCCACGTAATTCATTCCACAGTACTCTTGATCGTATGTAGGGAACCAAGAGCCTTGGGATGAATCATACACATAGTCGGGGGCATCGTGGTATTCTGCTCCAACTCCGTGGCTACGATGACCTCCTCTACCTTGTGGCGGCCTTCTACCATGATCGGTATCTTGGGTCGCGTAGTATATTGCTCCTCGCCGGTAAAACGTAGCGACGTGGTAGGAGATATGGGAGGATGCGAGGTCCCTTGTACTTGTAAAGTGCCCGTGCCCCCGTATCGAGCACCACCATCGCCGCTACTCTTTGACGACGAATCCTCGGACGTCTGGTACTGCACTCGGATGTTCGGCTCCGGCGTATCTTCTCGATCGTCTTCGACCGTATCAGCATCTGCAATATCAAAAGGATCAGTCATAACTTATTTACATTTTCGCCTACTTTGCGTACCTTGGCTAGTTCCTTCACCGGTCCTCTGGCGCTTTGCTAGTGAGGGAGGGATCTGGAATTCTTCGGCTAAAGGGACATCGTCGAGCACTCCTTCGGCCCATTGTCGGTCTTGGGGGTTGAACTCCGGTTCTCCCAACCCTTCTCGGTCGTTTACCCAAGCTTCTAAGGAGTTCTTCTCGTAGAATATTTGATCCAAATCGATATCCTCCTCTTCAATTGGCGGCTCGTCGACCGAACGTCCCGCTACCTGTGCTATCCAACTCTTTTGTTCCATCTGGTTCTGCTAATAACCTTAATTAGTGACTACTAATGTAAGTATATTTTTATTTATATAAATTGAATGATTAACTAAATATAGGATTAAGTAAGTAATTAATATTCCTTACTACTAATGATGTGTTAAGTAACTACTAAACTAAATATCTAACTAATCTTCTAGCTAACTAACTATGCAAGTAAGCAAATAAGTATTAAAAAGAATAAACTACTTAACCCACTAATCAATGGAACTAATATTAAATAAATATACTAAATGAACTAATGAAATGCTTGATGAAATAATTAAGTAAATGAGAAAAACAAATTGAGCAATGAGAGCAATGAGAGCACAAATGAGAGGTTGAGAGTGAGAGTGGGGGGGTGGGAGTAAGGAGAGCCCCTTGGGGGCTTTAAATAGCCCCCAAGGGGCTGAATGGGGGGGCTGCGCCCCCCCAAGACCGTTGCCAACGGTCTGGACCGTTGCCAGACCGGGTCGCGCGACCCGGTCGCGCGACCCGGCCACGACTCCGCGACCCGGCCGGTGGAGTCGCCCCGACCGGGTCGCGACCGAGCCGGTCGGGCCTAAACCCGACCGGGTCGGGGCCGGGTCGCGACCCGGGTCGCGACCCGGCATACCATGCATGATAGTACCCAAGAGGGTAGAGAAGTATCCTCTTTGTGATGGCCATGTCATATGCTTCGGTAGCAGCACTAGCAGTTGAAATCAGCTTGCACCGGTAAAAACAATAACAATCATCTGCAGTTGGCCCAATATGAACCCATTTTCAGATGGGTTTTAGGACTGATTCACAGCCTATTCTCAGACACACCAACACATCAATTCAAGTCCATCTGCAGTCCAGCAAAGAGGGTGATTTATGGTCCACCCTCGGGCCTGTCATTAGCCCAATCAAGTTTCTCTTTCAGCCCAATTGATGACTGGTTTATAGGGTTTGTTCAGATCTGTCAAGCAGCCCGTGGATGGTCCAGCTCTATATTTTAGAAGATGGCCAAATAGTCAAATTTCTAATGAAAACAGAAAGTAATTAGAGAACTTCTACCAAGTGAGCAGAAGTAGAAAAAAATAGATAACTAAAGTTAAAAAACAAATTGATAGGGGAGAATCTGTCCCTGAAAAAGGCTTCATCCATGTGTATCAGACCCGGCATAACACCACTCTTCCACATAATTTGCCATCAGTAGGAGAATAGACGAAGGCTTCTCAAAGTAATCTTCAAAGATTCCTACATTCCTGAATTTCCAAATCGCCAATAACATCGCATGTAAGATAATCTTCCAGTCTCAAATCTGCTGGCCAAGGGTTCCAGTTTGACCACTCCAGCAGTAGATCTGTTGTGTCGCTAAGTTCTGACCAGCTTAAGTTCCAGGTCTTAAAAAGCATTTTCCATAGAGAGTGAATGATCATGTGGTCAATATCTTGCTTCATGATTCCACACAAAACACAGGAAATGAACTCAATTGGCAAGATCTTGTGCAGTTAAAATTAGAGGGTAATCTTCATCTGCCAATCTTCCACATAAACTATATTATCTTAATCGAGATAAGAAGCATCCAAATGATCTGATGCCACAGTTTTCATTAGACCAAAATCAATTTTCGATTTGCCGATGATCAAAAAGACCTGTTTCCTACCCGGCAGCCAGAGAAGTTTATTCTCTGTGTTCTCTGTGCATTTGCTTCCTTCCAATAGGTTCGGCATGCTAGCTAGGTCAGAAATGTCTTCTTCTCTAAGATTTCATTCTAAAGGCAAAGTTCCAATAACTACGTACTTTGACCTGGGGATCACGACCAAGACAGTATAAGGTCGGGTAAAGCTTGCACAGTGGTGCTTCCCCGATCCAATGATCTTCCAGAAAAGTGTACTCCTTCCACCATCCAATGCTTAACTGAGGACAAGCTAAAAGGGTCTCAATTATGTAGGATACCCTTCCATCAAAGATCACATATTTGGAATCGGAATAGAGACCCCCAATCTGTGGGTCTCCATTTCAATCCGGATCGGATCGGATCGGAGGAATCGGCCAATTCCCCAAAAGTAAAATCGATCTGGAACTGGTTCAGACCAGTTAATGTTAAAACAACTGAAAACAATTAAAAATCAAAAAAATTAAAAACTTGTGAAAATTTTGGTAAAACTAAAAAAAAGTAAGATCTAACCACATCTACATATGAATTTAAGAAAAATCAAAATAAGTAGACAAATATGTGACCATTAATTAGTCGATCCAACAAGGATTCACAGTACAAATGATATGCAATATAAATGACAATGTCACTGATATCTATGATAAATATCATGGAAATCCTCATGCTATGAATTTTCTAAAATCTATTGTGAATGAAAACTCATGATTGGTCCGTATCCATATCCAAATAACAATTGGAACATCTTATTAAAATCATACACCTCGTCTAACACTAGTTGTGTAGATGAAATATATGACTAGAAGTCTTATAGGGGATTTAGAAAACATTGTGCGGTATAGTCATCAAACAATCCCATTTGTGCCCAACGTTGATTTCAACCATTTGAATGTTGGTGTTGACCCAAATCATATACAGATGATCCACTAGTACATGCCTTTGTATCGTCATCTCCACCTCCACCCAAACCTCCACCTACACATCCTCCACCTCCACCTGAATCTCCTTCATGATGTTGCAAAGTTGTTGCAATAAATTTTGAGTCATAGCCATCTGAAGTGGGCATAGAAGGCAGAATCAGCTGATCTGGAATAGAATCGGCCGATTCTTGGATCGGATTGGCCCCTATAAGATTCGATCCACTAGTTGGACAACTAATTAGTGATCAATTCCCGGAAGAATCAACTTGGATAGAGAGAATCAGCACTAGATTGACCAATTCTTTATGATTAGATCGAGAATCGGCCGATCCAAGCGGATTCTCCAAAAAACCAGAATCACTGAAATCGAGTCCAATTCCGATCAAGGGGGGAAATCGGGTGATCCCCCCCCATTCCTCTTGATTTCCCCTCCCCCCCCCGCCCCCCTCCTGATCTAGGGATCCCCCTCTAGCATCCCCTCCGATAAAAATCAACCCCCCTAATTTCGATGAGTTTTCCCTTCTTTTACCGCCTCCCCTCTTCTCCCCCTCTCCTCCTATCATTCTCCCTCCTTTGGAAGGCCCTCCCCCCTAGCTGGTTGGCCTTACACGTAAGGGGAGAGCCCCCTCCCCCCCAATATGCAATTCCCCTAGGGGGACCAACACCCCTTCAAAGGGAAGTTACTCATCCCAAAAGGGTGACTTGTTCGATTTCTTTCTTCGACTCCATCGGCCCTTGGGAGTTGAAACAGGCCCCTTGAATGCATAGTCCAATTATCTCCCCATTTTCGGATATATTAATGTAAATATAAACTATATTTTTTGTGTGTATAGAAAACATGTCCTGCATATAATGGCATGGGATGACAACATGAACAAATGTTAGATATTGACAAGAAGATGGTGAAGTGTAAGTGTTGTAGAAAAAAAATGGATGGAGGTGTTTATTACCTCAAACAACACATTGGTGAGGTAAATGAAAATGTCAAGAAGTGGTAAAGTTGAGAGAAGAAACGAGGGCATATTTAACTGGGAGAGTATCACAGAGGGAAATATAATTTGAGTAGAAGAGCCAAATAGCACGAAGAGTTGCTTGGACGTCAAGACACAAATCTCATGTCTGAAAGTCGAAAAAAAGAAAAGTTGTATGCACACATTGAGGTGTCTTTATCAAGTTCAGATGATTGATGATGATCAAGAGAAAACACAAGTAAGAAAAGCAATGAAGACAAGTAAGGCTCAGGCCTACGAAGATGAGGAGATGAGAAGATGAGAAGGAAGGGAAGAGAATATACTGTCAAACGGCTAGATGTGGGAAGGCACTGGCCCTACACATCCGTCAGTTACAGTCAATTCGGATGACGAACATATATATAAATAGACAAAGTGACAAAGGTCAAAGAACAATCGAGCATGCCTTGAAAGGAGTTAAAGCTACAACACAAGTTACAAAGAAGGCAGTCAAACACATTTTCAAATGATTTTTACATTAAATGTGCCTTACATCTTTTGGAAACAAACATTTATAAATGTATCTTATTTCTCCTTGATGTAGGTGTCCCAACCCATGCAGTCAAGAGTCAATGTTTTCAAGTGTTTATTGATGCTAGCACTGAGGCTAGATTGGAATTAAAAGTCCCAAATTCGAAATACATCTAAGAAGATGGTTTGGATTCAAAGGTCGATGAGTTGACCTCGTGGACAGATAAATTCAAGGCAATACGAAAAGAAAATGGTTGCATTGTAGCGTGAGATGGATGGACAAGAATCATGAGAAGATCGATGATCAACTTTTTTGTCTACTATTTTGAAAGCATCACATTTTTTAAGAGTATAGATGCATCGAGAAAGTAAAAATATGTTGACTAATTATTTGGTTTCATTAACAATGTTGTTGATGAAATTTGGGAAGAAACTGGTTGAGGCCAAACCACACTTGTCTTAGGTGCCATGTGATGCACACTTCATAAATTTGATGTTCAAAGACAATGGAAAGAAGTCATCTAGTAGGTCCTTGGTAAGTCAAGGACAAGTGATTGCATCCTTTATATATACAGGCATCATAAACTCTTATACATAAAGAGACAGCATACTGATAGTTGCAATCTAATGCAATATGGACTCACCAAATTTACCACGCATTTTAGTGCATTAAATATTTGCACAAACATTGTCATGACTAGAAGATATTTATATTGTCATCTTAATACGTCGATTACATGGTTGAGTTACAATACAATATGTCATAGTTTGAAATCCTAGCGAATATGGAATACCTGATTAAACACAACCAATGGTGGGAGAGATAAAATATTACTTATATGTAATAAAATCACTTGTACAAATGTTGAGATTGGTTGATTCGAATGAGAAAAATCAAATTGGATACTTGTATGATACGATGGACAAAACAAAGATGAAAATCAAAGAAAACATCTAAATGATTATTAGAAATGATGGAATATTATTGACAACAAATAAAACAAAACACTTCACTTTTTATTGAAGAAATATTTTGCCAAGATATTTCTTGAACCCAATAATTTAATACAATGGACAAATGTGCCATGATGCAGACATTGTGAGTGGTACATTGTCATTGATAAAATGTCTATGTAGGTTGAAGTAGGTTATTTTTTACTTATAAAGTATGGACAAGTATGAAATTATGTAGAAAATGACTTATTTGTATTTCATATTGTATTTCACACAACATCATATAAGCATAGAATTAGAGTCGACAAAGTTCCCGAGTTATGGTATTCATATGACAAGGTTTCTTCTTATAAGTGTTCTTTACTTACTATAGTACTTTTTTTTTGCAACTGAGTGGTAAATTCAAGTGAACCACAAAAGTGGATGGAATCCACTGGTTCATCTTAGTGTGAGAAAAAGTAGAGCACCTTCAGTTTGATACACAGAAAGAATGAATAAGCTGAAAAGTGAAAAAATGGAAAAACTAGTGTTTTGTCATTACAATACGCAGTTAAGAATCAAAAATATTAAAGAGTGAAAAAAATTCTTAAGAAAGGTTTATAAGATTTGTAGATGATAAATCTGAGCAAAACACGACACACATGATCATGGATTGTCATAGGGAGATGTTGATTTGGAATATCTCTTTCAAAAAGAACATCATTTTCAACATGGATGGCTAAGAAGGATGCTGAAACAACTTCAAAGTTCAACCTTAGTGATCATGTATGGGCCAAAGGAGAGCTTGACAGCGTAATCAGCGACGATGAACAAATGCATGAAGAAGAACAAGATACTCAGGTTCCTCGTACAACTCCATTACATAATCCACCTCACACCACAACTCCAGGTCCAACTACTCGTGCCGTTTCGGCTACATCTTCTACTACTAAGAACAGTTCACAAAGAAAAAGATTTGTAGGATTTAAATTGGTGAAGAAGATTTACCATGGTACTATTGGCCACAACACGTAAGAAGATGAACTGGAAAAAAGAAGGAAGCTAATTGTCAGGCGAAAACTTGTGAGTACCACATAGTACTCAAGCACCTTCATCACATGATAATGAAGAAACATTCGTTCCACCTACACAACAACAAGATGTAGGTGGTTCAGGGAGAGATGGAGGTGAAGATGGGGTGGAGGAAGTGGTGCCTGATGCAACACCAACAGTGTATGCATGAGTGGAGTAGGGCATGATGATTTGTGTCAAATGCAACATTCAATTAGAAGAAGTCCTCGTCCGAATCTAATAGATTTTTTTAACGAGTATGTGGCAACAAATTAACCAGAACCCGCTTCAGACTTGGAGCCATCCACCTACACCTCAAGCATAGCATGATTTCAATCAAATAGCCGAATTATTATTTTCATATGGATAAGAGCCAATTATGACTGATATGTCACAATTGTGTATCAAGAAGAATCAGAAATAATAAGAACTATGAAAACCAATATCATAGATATTGATGATATGAATATATCTTTTGTATTACATATGAATTGTACCAATTTTTTGTGTATTAGAATGAATATTGGTGTTATTTTATACTCACTGGTGTTGAAATCTATCATAATCACATGAAAGTGTGTTAGACATTTCATTTATATTTTCAACATTTTTTAAAAAGCTTCCATATTTTTTAGAATTTATCGTGATTTTTACAATTTTTTAAAATTAAAACAATTCCTCAATCCAGACCAATTATGGATCAAATTCCTCCTGGAGAATCGGTCTAGATCGACATTGGTTGATCCTGCCCCAATTCCTATTTGGCAAACCTTGGAAAATGGTGTTTGTGTACTCTCCCCTGGACTCAAGTGTTCTCATAATTTCTAAAATTTTTTATTTTTAAGTTTTTATATTTGTGAACTAACTCCAATACTATGCTGGTAAATCTTCTTCAAATGTTTAAATTCTCCAAATTTGCTCATATTCTGTGAAGAATTCTGTGCAAAAAAAAAGCTATAACTGGAGCGAAAGTTGTATTTGGAACTATTATAGAGTGTTTGTTGTTGCATCTCTTGGTCTTCACCCTGTACGCTGTTAAGTTCATCTTCGGCCCATACATAATCATTTGGGTCGAACCCTGGAGGTGGTCTATCCATTTGTTTTCCACATCATTTATATTACACTCTCTTCTTCACATCCACCGTGAATTCATGTACCCATCCAAGATCACAAAATCCTGGGACATAGGCATCATGTACTTTGTTTGCCATTTTCCTGCACACATAACACATAAAAACATTTTGAGTCTCAACTATCAACGATATAAAGCCAGCTGGGGGGCGGGGGGCTCTGAAGGGGAGTCACATCTCGGGTTGATTGTGGGGGGCTGGGAGTGATTGTGACAAACACCCCAATGGTAGGGGTGGGAGTGCAATAGTCACCCCTAGAGATGGGAGATGCATGGGGGTGCCAATATCCCCTCTTATCAGGGGGATATCAGATCAAATTCCTGCTTGATGCTAGGAGATGAGTTGCTCCCATCGGAACTAGCTGATTCAGCCTGATATCGCTAGGCATCTCTCGTGGATCGCCCCTTCGGGTGAATATCAAATTGCCATGGGTCAATCCAATCTGCAATCCATGCCTTCCATGTACTAGATACTCTATGTCCCTGAAGTCAGTAATCCAGAATCCATTATTTCCCACACCACATTTGGAGCAAACTATTCTAGCCCATAGAGCGTTATTCCTATGGTTCAACTTCTAGAGCCATTTGGACAGTAGAGCATTGTTGATTGCCTCTGTGGATTGAGCCCCACACCACCTTTTTAACTGATCTTCATACATGACTCCACTTGACCAGATGTAGCAATTGCTACTACCCTCCCAAAAAAACTTAACCCTCAAGGCTTCCAATTTATTGCAAATCCCTTTAACCACTTGAGAATAGAAAATTAGCAAAGTGGGATGCTTTGCAACACTGTTTTAGACAGAACACATCCACTGCAGCAAGTGAGCATTCTACTTTTCAGCAATGCTATTTGCTTTTGATTTTCTGATGCACACCATGCCACTCCCTTCTTTTGGTGCTCGTCTGACAAAGGTAAAACAAGATACTTGATGAATAAAGTAGCCCATGGCATGTCCTGGATGCTCTTCAATTGAGCTTTCAACGTCTTGTTTAAATTAAGACATATAACTTAACATTTTTCTTTGTTGATCTTCAACCTTGAAACTATTTGTAGCAAGTACAACAGAACTTTCAGTTTCATATGGACACAACTATCGATGCGACCGGAGAAAGAGCAGTGTGTCATCTGCAAGCTAGAGATGAGTGATTCACACCCTGTTAGGCTCAACTGAAATACCCTCAAATCATACTATCCTGTTCTGTCTTTTCCCACATAATACTGAGATTCTAGCCAACCATAAGAAAGAGTAAAGAGAAGATAGGGTCTCCCTGTCTGAGCCCTCTGGTACTGGATAAAAACCCAAAGGTTTTCCAATTGGCATTTACTGAGAAACGAGCAGTGCTGACACAAGATTTTAATCCAATTAAGCCATTCGTTATTGAACCCTATAGGTTGCATAATTCTGAACAAACAAGACCACCTGACCTTGTCATACTCTTTCTCAAAATCCTGCTTCACAATGATGCATTCTTTCTTCTTATGTTCTAGTCATGGATGCACTCATGAGCAACCATAAAATTATCTAGCTCCAAGATGAATCTGTCGGGGATAAAAAAGAATGAAGAATGGTCAGTCAATTTATCCACAAACCTACTAAGCCTTGTTGCAAGAATTTTGGTAATGATCTTGTAGCTACAGCTCAAAAGACTGATTGGTATTGGTCTGAGGTCCAAAATATCATGCACAATCTCCTTCTTAGATAGTCCAACAGGAATTTCATGCATCTTGGGTTCTCCTCGAAATCTCTGATGAGCACCATGAAATCCTACTTAATGATGTCCCAGCAATGCTGATAGAACCCTACAGAAAAGTCGTATGGGTCTGATGCTTTGTACAGATCCATATCTGTAATGGCTTTCAACACCTATTCTTTTGGGATAGTGCAAAGAAGGGACTGTGCTTCCTCCTTGCCCAATCTATTGATCGCATCAAAGTTCAGTAGAGGACACCATTTATTTTCATCTGAGAACAACTTTTCATATAAATCAGAGGCATGAAGTCCAATCTGCTGTGTACCATCACATTCAACACCCTTCACGTTTAGCCTGTGGAGACTTTCTCATTTTGTGCGTAAGGGTAGCCATTGTATAAAAGAATCTCATATAAAACTAAGTCGGCCACTACTGAGAAGATAGCAATCACTACTATAGAAACTTAAACTAACCAACTATAAAAAGAACTTTTTCCATGTCAGAAATCAACTAGTAAAAGTGGTTCTCTCGGGGTAAACCCCAAAGTGAGAAAAGAACCATCCCTTCACACACAAAGCTGAGTTGACAAGAATGGCAAAAAAGTTGATGAAGCCATTTTTTAAGTTTCTCTTATTTCTTGCTCTCCAATTATATCAAAGCACTGCTGGGAATGTGAGATCCCATAGAATCTTATCATTAATCCAGGGGTTGTGAGAACCCCACCCATCCATGAAAATTGTTAGACTTGAGCTGCATGATACCTACAAGTTCCAACTTTTGAACAAGGTCACCCATAGAAATGAATTATCCTGCACCAAAGGAAAAGATGTTCCATGTTTTCCTCTTTTAAACCACAAAAGATGCACGCTTGAGTCTCCGAATAAAATATTCTTCGTGAAGAATCTTTAATCAGTAGGCATCCTCTACGGATCTTCACATGAAGATTTTAATCTTCCGAGTTCCGAAGTAATACATAGGACCAGATCTTGCTCCACTAATTGATTTCCACACCTCCAAAACGAAGAATACTATTAGTTGCCTTCATTAGGAACTCTGAACATCTTCCATGAATGCATATCACTCTATCCTCCCCTTGGTGCTTGCTTACACACGTTTTAAGGACATCCTGCAGCAACAAGTATTCCTCCAATTCCTCGAAATCCAAGTTCCTCATAAAGAAAATGTTCTATGTAGCAGGTCATGTCTCAGTATCCCAAACTACGTTCACCTTACCTCCTTTGTTGCAAGTGCATATAGAGACAGAATTGCTCTACTAAAGTAGCAGCACCTCACCATCAATCTTCCTAAAAAAAAAGTCTTCCTACTATCACTGGTGATTGCCAAATTGGAATTGGTATCCATATTGGTGGGTACCAATCCAATCCAGGTAGGAATCGGATCGGCAATCACAGCCAATTTTTTGGGAGAAAAAACAATCCAGATCTGTCTAGATTTACTTTTTTATTAAAAAAATTCAAAAATCAAAAAAAATGAAAAATAGTAGACATGTAGAACAATTGTCATCTAACATTCAACCACATAAACACATGTAAAAATGATTTTTAATACAAATCATACCATATGTTACCAATATCTATGAAATTGGTCATGAGACTCTCCTCATTATCTACATCTGCCCCCTCTAAAGGCCATTGTTATTGATAAGTTATGATAGGCTTGTATCCAAATCCAAATAAAGATAGGACCATCTCACACTAAATAAAGTTTCCTCCTTAGTTTAGTCTCCACAACAACTTAGATAAAAAGGCCTTGATTATTTTCTAATGGGAGGAGTCCCACATCCCTTTCCTTTTTACTTTTTGCAAACATGTTTCCAAGTCACAAGATGAAGACCTTTCTTTTATGCATCCTCTTGCCCAAAGAAGTTCGCCCTTATTCTCTCTAGCTTGTCATAAATATCTTTTGGTATCTGTAGGATAGAGAAGAAATATAGAGGTATGCTCTACAGAACACATCTTGATAGAATCTACTTTCCTCCTATTTATAGGCTATAGCAAATGCCTTTTTCATTACTACAATTTCCTCTCCATGTTGACCACTAACCACTGCCAACTATTAGTCCTGTTGCCTTTGTCTGAGGATGGAAGAGAAAGACCCAAATATTTCATGAAAAAATAAAACCACCCCATATTGAAGATCAAAGGTATGAGTGCTCAATTTGTGACCGAGACGTTGGTTCCCAGAAACTCACATTTATCTAGGTTAAACTTAAGTCCTGAAGCATCTTCAAAGAGGTGAATCAACATCTTCAAGTTAACACACTTATCAACACAAGCAGGAAAAAAAGAAAACAGTGCTCTTGCTGATTTCTCTATCTTTCTTATTATTATTATCAGCAGTAAACTCACCCTGTACCCACTAGCTCGACCTCCATCCCAGCCAAAACTATGTGCAATTTGAGTTAGTGTAAAGTTGTGGTGAGCAATGATGAAACACACATGGATAGTGAATTTGGGGGGGGGGGGTGCACTGCTGCACCATGGAATGCGATCTCCCGAGAATCTCTCGAGATCTCCCGAGAATCTCTTTTCTTCCGTGCGTCCGAGAAACGAGATCGCCGAAACGAGAATATCTATGTAGTACCTGTGATACCTTGATCTTCTCCGCCTATTATTATCCCCAACTTGTTAGATGATCTTGTTAAGTTTCCTTCTTATATTGTCAATTTTATTATGGAATCTTTCTAAATATTCGTCTAAACATTATTGTTTGATAAAATTTTATAGCTTAATATTTTAATAACTATATATGTACAATTGACCCAAAATGTTATCAATCTCCTATCTATATTGTTCAAGATAAAACTTTGGTCTGACATAAGATCCTTTGTATATCTCATGCTAACAATAGTTCACCATCTCTGTATTACGTTTTTAATTCCCTCACACTTATTTTAATATTTAATATAAGTTCTCTTGTCCTTTTTAAAAATATTATATGACATTCTACATCTAAGCATGCACATTGATTGGTATTTCCAAGATCTAATCCTCGAGATTTTTTCGAGATCTTTTATCTTCAATCTCCGTGAGATAAAATATAGATGTGAGATGGCAATCATTGGGTAAAGTATACCCTGCATAAATGAAATCCGAGATCCGATCTCCCGAGATTTTTCCGAGAATCTCACGAGATCTCTTCTCTTTCACGCTTCCGAGATGAAGCCGAGATCCGAGACGACAATCCTTGTGCTGCACTAGACACCGCTTTTCACCTTAGGCCCAAGGATATAGAGTTGGCAAAGGTTGATCCTCCAACCTTTTGATAGGCCCTAGTTGCTCCTTACCAACTTCCCCACCCTTGCCCCCATATAATTTCTCAGTCATTTGGCTTTCGGATTTCTGGAGATCCGGCCCTCAAATATGAGAACAAAACCATTTGTTCCATTATGAGACGCATATTGTTTGAAAAAGTGAGTGTGGTAAATATACAAAAGCAATTAACAACAAACTATGTAATGTGAAAATAATCTATTTGGTCGTCTGAGAACACACCTGGGGGTCAACGATCCAGCCATGATAGAGCCCAATATCAAAGAGATCAAATATGGCACATTCTGGTGTAAACTCAAAATCATTGATCCTGCAGTTTATATCATCAGTTGAAGAAATTGAGTAAAGAGCAGAGTAAGAACAATTAATGAAGAACAATGTCTGCCTAGAAGAATTATATTTACGTACTTCCTGAAAAGAACATTCACATCGATCCCACTGGTAAGACGAGGAAGAAGGTCAATGGCATCGGCAATGTTCTTCTGCTGGTTCTCGATGTAGCCTTCATCCTTGCCCTGGAACAGTAAATAAAAACAAATGCTTAAATAATCTCGCAAATCAGCATGCCAATATAACAAAAAATACTATTCGACAACACAAAGAAACAAAGATGAGTGTGTGTCCACCTCGACGTTGCTGTTGGAATCCAGTAACCTCTCCGCAACAAGAGACAACAACTTCTGTTGGGATACCTCGGACGTCTCCAAGCTCAAACTGATGTTATTCCGCAGAAGTAGAATATTACCTATCTCAACCATCAGAAACGGAATCAAATCACATTAACCGGCACGCAACCAAGCAGCAATCAACATGCAACAGAGATTGCAACGTAGAGAGAGAGAGAGAGAGAGAGAGAGAGGGAGGGAGGGAGAGGAAGAGAAAGGCATACAGATGGCGAGGAGAGGGCAAGGGCCGTTATCGTTCTGAAGGATGATAGGGGTGGTACGCCCTAGAAACTCCACCACCTTGGTCTTGTAAAACAACGTGGAGCCATCCTCGTTTGCCGTGGAGGCCCTCGCCGCCTCGCCCGCGGCCTCCTCGCCCGCCCGCGGCGGCTCCTCCCCTCCCCTCTCGGCCTCCCCCGGCACCGCGTCCATGGTGATCGCCCCCAATCCGCCCTGGCCACCCCCCACCGCCGGTGCGTGCTTCCTCCCTTCTTCTACGAATCTTCCTTCTTCAATGATAAACTAATAATCAAACACGCCGTCTTCGAGGAGACCGCGGGGGGTCGCAGCCTCCCGCCTCCCCCTTCCTCCGCCTCCGGATCTCCGACGTCCTCCCCCCCGATTCCCTGATCGTGCCGCGTGCGCACCTGCGACCGCCCCGCGCAGGAAGGGTGCGGAGACCGGCTCGACGCCGAGGAAACCGTTTCGGCGGTGACCGGCAGCGGAAGGTCCTGACCGATTCCCTGCTCCGAGAATCAACAACACCACCCGGCAAGGGCAGGCGTGCGGGCGGGCAGCACTCCGGGAACGTGATAGATAAAGTCGGTATCGGTACGGACTACGGACGAACGGATGAAACAATGTTTTCTTTTTTACATATTGATCCTGCAACTTTGTTTTATTTACTTACATACGCCAGCTTCGCTTCCGGACTTGCACGTGCATCCGGCAATCTGGTCTTTGCAGGGTCTTTTTTTTTTTTAAGACGACGAAAGCCGCCGAAAAGAAGATACCGCGTCTGATTTGGGGAAGGGCTGATACTGGGTGAAACTGACCCTCCTACTCATTTCTTACAATTTAAAAATAGTTTTGGGTTTTTCTGCACATCTTTGACTTTGATTTATTAACAGAAAGATCCAACAACTCTTTCCTTCTTTCTCACGCATCCACTCTACGATCGAATTGGAAATAAGGACAGAAAGAGACGCCCGATTCAACCCAAGGACAACGCCAGCTCGAATATATTTGTATATATAACCTAATTCACACACGTCTTGATTTCATTACCAAATTTCATTCTTGCTGACACGACTAACATGCAAATATCAGAAACAAAAGAATATACAAAACCAAATTATAAAAAATGTCATATATTTGGTAGCTTCATGTGCTGAAGTTTAGAAAAAAAAAGGCCTCGTTTTCATTCTCTTTGCCTCATCTATGAACACTGAACAGCACTTGGTAATCTTGATATAGGCATAGAAGGTGATTGATTTGACTTTTAGGCTTTATTTGACTGGTCTCAATACATCTCTATTCTCTGATTCAATTAGAAGTTGATGTATTTAGATTGTTTACATCTTAATTAACATATAATGACATTTCTTTTGTCTGAATAAATCTATTTAGAAAGTTTTTTTTGAAACATCTATTTAGAAAGTTGTATAGTTAATCTTTTGAGTTTTCTAACATACACTATAAAATTAACATGAAAATTAAATTAGTTAATGAGGTGTTTGGTTGCATTTTATTTTTTTTATATGGTTTCATGATAAAAAATGATATCATACATTGAAACTTGACAAATTTTAAAATTGAAAACTATAAAAATATAATGTTTGACAAAAATATTATCATTTTTAGAAATGATGTTAAGGTGTTTGGTGCATAAATGAAAAGTCACTTATGTAACACATGGGTTAGGCTTGTGGACCATGTGCTGTAGTTGTGCATTTTTGAAAAAAAAAATGCTTAATACCTCTTTTTTTTTCTCTATCACGTGGAGGAGGGTGAAAAAACTTTTGAGATAAAAACTTGTAACACATGTCAAACACTTTTAAAATAAACTTTTACTACAATTTTTAAAAATTAAAATAAAAATGCTCATTATCATGCAACCAAACACCCCATAATAAATGAACATCTTGAGCAAATTAAGTACTTTTCATCACAAACTAAGTGACTAGACCAAAAATTAAGAGTTGAGACTTTCATATAAGTCAAAAAAATGCCACCTAAGTTTGAGTATCTTCAACTTCAATGTCTTATCCCATAGTGAAAACGTTATCCACCTTTAAAAATAAAAAAAGTGTATAAAAATCACTTGAAATTGAGTTTGCGGTTATATCCAAATGCCCTTTTAGAGGTTTTACTAAACAGTTCAAAATATAATAAAATAAAAAATTAAATATTTTATCAAATAGTCTAAAATGTCTAAAATCTAAGCATATCTATCAAGGAAAAAATCTTAATTCAACCCTGTTAAATAGATTCTTAATCAACACCCATTCAGCCTTGTAATAATGCTACTAGCAATTTCCAAAAGTATATATGCAAAAGAAAAAAAAATGCTACTTGTAAGAATGCATACATGAACTTATTTTCCATCAGATTCCTAACGGAGTTTTGTTGGGGTCTGATTCGACAAATTCAGGGCAGGGTACAGCAATAAGATTGGCAGGGGACATCATTCGAAGTTTTCTAATTTTTACTAGAATAGGTAAACATATGATATCATAAGTTATCGAGAGTGCCAGAAGTTGGCATACTGTACACTAAACGACAGTGCAAATAAAAGATAAACCCAAATAGTAGCACTTCTGGCCCAAGATTGCATAGAAGTTCCCCCTTGCAATGCCTTGGTGAATGCACCTAACTCGATGCAACAGACTTCAGAAAATAGGATGAAATTTTCTGATCCCTTGGAAATCCATGGAGTGCAATCAAAAGGGCCATCCCCTCACATTGTCAAGGAACCTAAAAAGCGATATGGGAAGAAGTGAACACCCTTGACTTCAACCAACATTGGCCTGAGTCTTACCATTATGTGCACCATGCATCCATACTGTGGGAATTTGTTGGGCAACCAAACAGACCATTAGCGTCATGCTCTGTGCAACAACAATGATTTTGGGGAATCAGGAGATGCCTTGGGAATCATCTTTCTACCTTCCCAAAAAATTGTTCAATTCGTAAGCAACCCTCACTTTGGGGAACCCGCGCTACTCCATATTTACATTTCTTTGGCCACAACGACTGCACTCTCCCTTCCTGCAGAGAACACAAACATGTGTAGAGATATCAGTTGAAATTTGAAAATATAAAGACAAACTCAAGCACAAAGAAAACACAATGCATGTTATTGTTATTAATGCTTTATCATTACATCTGATAACAATAAAACAGAATAAATGAACGATTATAAACAAGAACCCACCAGCCTATCATGAGTTCTCAAGACTTTAATTCTACCGCCTCGTCCATCAGCTCCAACAGCAATCAGATTACCAGAGCCTGTTGATGTTTGCATTGTTGGATTTCCCCTGGCCTTGCACCATTTCCCAGCAAATTTGTTGGCATTTCCAGGTCCATTTTCCCTAAATGGCAACAGAGGATCTCCTGAACATTAGAGTGTTCAAATGAAAAGGTTAATCCAATTGTTTTAAACATAGATAAAAACATGAAATTAGACAAATATAACAAGACAAAAGTATGAAACCCTCAAAACACTGCTGCTGAAGAACTGAGTAAATAAAAGATCCACCAAAAACTAATGGGGTGTTTGGTTGCATACCAATTGCATACACTTTTCTGATAAATTTTATATTAAAATAAAATCAAACATAATTTAAGATATAATTTTATCATGTTTGGTGACATATGATAACAAAAAGAATGGGATGTATAACTATAAAAGATGAAAGACCACAAGAAACAAAAGAAAGTCTCCCCTCTTTTTTGTCCAAATAGATCCCTATATTAGCTTATTTTCCTAATTTCCAAACACCTTTTTTAACAGGTTTTGTTACAAGAATGTACTTTTTGGAGAGAAAAAACTCAAATTTTCAGGCAACCAAACACCACATAAATATTTACCATCGCAATGAATTGTAACTTTGTAAGTCATTAGATAAATAATACGATTGGTCTCAGTAAGTGTAATAGTAGAACAATAACACAACGGCGGTTGACTCATTGCTCATATCTCGACACAATAAATGGGAATAGATGAGTGCTAGTAGAAAATATATTATCATAGAAATAAAAGATGCACCCCAAGGTATTTCACTTTGTTAAACTGTATGACCAATAAATAGAACCGAAAAATACTGACAGAATGCCTGGAACCTAGTCAATCTTGTCAAGAATTGAAGCACTTCAATACTGTTAACAGCCTGATTTACATGCAACATAACTGGAACATCTTTTCACGCGAGTACACACAAAAAGTGGCATTATATTAATCAAATTTGGTGCTAATCAAAAAATGAATTAGGAAATATCTCCAACTGACATAATCAAACTCATTGACCAACATTGATATGGAGTTTGGCACAAAACTTTTTTGACTCTTTTAATCATGTTGATCTTAATTTTCTCTTCGATCTTTTGAAATAAGAAATGCTATTATCAAGTGGATTGGATAAATGAAAACTTCAAATGTGTTCTCATGTTTGGTAACTTATCCAACACTTTTCAGTCATCAGATATAGAACAAACTGCAAAAATAAAAAAGAGAAACAAAAACACGAGGAATGTAAAGGAGATGAGAAAATAAATATAAAGTGGAGAGGGATATAGAGAGAAAAAGGTAATGCAGGTAGATGTTGGAGTTTTTTGAGACCTTAGAAGAACTAGCTATCTTTGATACAACAAGGGTAAGATATGTCTATCTTAATCCTTAAAGTAAGTAGACTTGAGAGGGACGACACTGAAAAATAGAAATAAGAAAACCTATAACCTTTGATACATTCGAATAATAAGCAACATTCATATTGAAAGCAAGTACACTAAAACCCATGAAACATTCATCACGAAATTTACTTGAACTGTCGACTGAAGCCTGTTTTACAATTGGAATAAAAGTTGCTAGCTCAAAATCGTCATCAGTAACCATAGGCGTAGCTGTAGCCGTATGAACTAAGTTTATGCTTTCATCCAATGTACTGCAACCATCTCTTGTATGTGCTCTTGCGCCTGAGAATTTATCACCAAGGTTATTTTGTTCAGACATGTCTATCAGCTGAGAGAAAGAAGATTCTGATCCACAATTGTTGTTTGGAGAAACCACATCCACGTTAGTAGAAGCTACACAAACCTGTGAATTTTGAGAAACTTCAGTCAGCCTATTTCATAAATATGCTCATAATTCTAAGCATAAATATGTAAAATCAATGGCATGAAGAAGAAATACATATGAATGCACATGGTTACTTCAGGCTCCAAGAATTTTAAAAAGTTTACCGGTAGGACATTTTCCTCTGTATGGGCATGCCAACTTTTATCTGAAACTACCAATTTCCTCAGAGAGTTCCCAGAGTGAGCTTCTGATGGGTGTCCACCAATATGACTATTTCCTTTTCCTTTCCAGTCTTTCATGCTTTTAAGCATTTCAATATCTCTCTTCTCAAGATTCTTATCTAGATCTTGTACGCGTGCCTAGTGCAATATCAAGTGAAGTGGACAAATTAGTGAAACATGGGAAAGAAAGACCAAACAAAATGGAAAGAATGACTAACTTTAAGTTTCTTTATCTTTTCTTCAGCCTTCTCAAGTTTCTTAAGCGAACGCATCTCTGCTCTACCAAGAAGGTTGCACTGGGCCATTAATTCTTTGTAGCTCCTACAAAATTAACATGACATTTACATCAGTTAAAAGTATGCCTTTCTAGGAGTGATTAATTTTCTGCAGCTCTTAAGGCATTTTTTGCATATTTTCTTCAGCCACTGTTTTCTTACCATGGATACTCAGAAGACCAGCAGTAAAGGTTGTCAGGTTGGCCACACTATCTCAGTTATTAATATTATTTAGTAGATTGTTGACATCGTAGATGTGCCATTTAACATTGTGAACTAACTGGATTTACAGATTCTTGGAGGATCGGTAAAAGTAAGAATGAAGTACAAAATAGCATAGTCAATAAGTGTCACATTTATTAAACATATGCAGGGATCAAGAATGTTAATGCAGTAGCAAGCCAGGTAACTTAGGAGTGTTGGAATGATAGATCTCATCTTAGAGGATAAATTCTACAACAAAATTCAATATGGAATAAAATATATATATAAATGCATGAATCAAGAGTACCATGCAAATTATGCCAGTGATTTGTCTATTTCTGCCTTGTTAACAAAGTAGCTTGTATCTCATAACTAGCTTGAACTCCTGAAGAGAAAAGAAAAAAAAATTAGGATTACATTGAGACTTTACTAAATCAAAGTTGGCCATTGTTCCACCAAAGGAAGGCCAGGGTGCACAACCTAGCCTGATTTGGTTTTGACCTAGGTCCCTCCAGGTCACGTGACCCGTCGACTGGGACTAGTCGTTGGGGTGCTCCAACAGCCCCAAAGGGGCTTTCCCACTTCAACCTTGCCTTTTCTCTCACTTTATATCTCTACAAAGCTTCCAAGTTGTTGATTTATCACGACACTTTAAGGTTTCTTTTGTGTTTGATTGTGTTACTAACCTATTTTGTTAAATGTTAATTTTTATTTGTTTTATTTTTTCTCAAGATGTTTTCTTCAAGACGTGACACGCAAATCTCTGATGTAAGCCGAAATAATGCACCTTAATTAGCATGGACAAACGAAAAGTACAATGTAAGTATTATGAAAAGATCATGTGTGATGAAATTTTTTGATTGAAGCACCACCTCGCTGAGATGAAAGGCAATGTTCTCCCATACACACAAACTTCATCCAAGGTCAAGCAACAATTTTATGGACATTTATAGGCTATGGAACAAACAAAGGGGGAAACGGTACAAGGATACCATCCATAAAGAAATATCTCCACCTTTCAACCGTTAAGTCCACACATACGGTATTGGACAGAAGCACCCGAAGGTTGAGAGTACTCCATTAGCAGAAGATTTCAATGATTTTAAGTTACTATTAATCAAATATCATACACAGAGGCATATCATAGATGACCTTTCAACTAAGTCACAATGCTAATACCACGTTAAAATTATTGAGTCATCCAACTCAAAATCTTAAAATTGAGTAGAGTAGGAACCATAGCTATATTTGATGGTTTATTCAATAAGTCTCAATATGAGATTATTCTGACACACCCCCTCATATGCAAGTTAATATATTTTAATTGGACACTACCATGTGGACCACAAACACAATATGCACACATATAAGAGCCATATTGAACAACAAGCTCCAGTAGTATGTTACATTTAATGAATCATCCAACCCAAAACCTTAAAATTATGAATAGAGTAGGAATCATGCTTATATTTTTAAGGATTCTTCCTTCTTAATGCCCAATATGAGATTATTCTACCACACTCCTAACTAGTAACTTTTAATTGGACTATATCATGTGCACTACAGACACGGTGCATACACACAAGGCCCAAATTGAACAATGAACTATGATACCATGTTAAACTTATTGTATCATCCAACTCAAAATTTTAAGAATGAGTAAAGTAAGCACTATGCTTATCTTTTGATATTTTTTTCTTAATACTCGATATGGGATTATTTTACTTTGCTATGTCACGTGGATCACAAATGCAGAGTGCGCAAACATAAAACCCAAATTGAACCATGAGTTTTGATACCATACTAAGCTTGGGTCATCAAATTAAAAATCCTAGACTTGGAGAGAGTACACACCATACTTTGTTTCTTTCGTAATATCCAATATGAGATTATTCTAACACGTTCACACGTTCACCTATGTGCAGGTTGAGTTCTTTTTAATTGTCTCTGTTACGTAGACCAAACACTAGCTGCACATATATAAGGTCCAATTTTAATTGTGGACTCAAATATCATGTTAAATTTTTTGGGTCATCTAACTCAAACATTAACGCTATAACTGAAATAGGAATCATGCCTATACTTTGATGATTTCTTTCTTAATACCCAATATAGGACTATTCTAACAAGAATAAATGAAGAAATGAACAAAAATTAATGAGCCCGAACAGGCACAGCTCCAAACTTACTTGTTGCGAAGGAAGAGTGATCTTTGGAGGACGTCAATTACATCAGCATGCCTAGTTCCATGGCCGATGGACGCAAGCTTGGCGATATCTTCTTCCTCCAAGTTCACATCCATTGCCCTGAGTTAGTCAACAGCCAAGGTAAGCCAAGAGTTATGATTCGCAGACATAATGTACAAAAGTTCTCACAATTTTAATGCCGCAAGCTCCTTAGCGAGGGCCAAGCTCCTCTCTTGAAGCCTCGTACACTCCTCCGTGGTTTGCGACAAATCCTGTTTGCACACTAGGATGTTAACATCCGCCCGGGAGAACAACGAAGATAACCTTTGAGCTCAGAGCTCTGAAGGGCATTACGGCCTCTTTGATACGGAGTAAGCGGCGAACGAGTTCCGCCTCGTGACGCTGTTCGTCTTTCATCTCCTCCTCCTTCTTGGCCCTCTCCTTCCACACGGCGATCTGAGATAAATTGTCGAACAGCATAAGCAGACATTAAACTTAGCAGACGCACGGTATATTCTCCCATACTCCCCCTAACTGACCTCGCTGTTCAGCTCCTCGACATGCTGTTTCTGGGCTTCCAGCACGGCGCCTATAGCGGAAAGCTTTCCTTGAAGCTTACGGATTTCCCCGCACAGCACCTCCGACTCGGCTCCCGACAAGGACTTCTTCTCGGAACGAATCGGCTGCTGGCTGGGCTCAACGATCCCGGTGGACTGGAAATAGAGCCGAGTGACTCCCGTGGACTTGCAAGGTCGCTTGCAAACAGGGCAAGTGCACCCTTTCCCGGCCCGGCAGTACTCCAGCCACTGCTGAAGGCTTCATGTACCACACATACGCCCATGGTCACTTGCATGTTTGAGCAGAAGAAAGAGGCGCAGATATGCCGACGAATCGGAGACCGGGGTTCGAAGGAGCGGCGTACCAGAGCTCGTGGAAGACGTGGCCGCAGAGAGAGATGGACTGGAGGTCCTCCACCAGGGGCTTAAGTTCTTCGTAGCAGATGGGGCAGATGGCCATGCTGCTGCTGCCGATGGCACCTTCGTCGTCGGGGCCGACAGGGCAAGGGGCCATGCTTATCGCCGCCTTTCCGCGAGCTTCCGGCGCGTTCCAAGCCGAGCAAGAAATGCTGCCAAAGCCCAAAGCGACGAGGGGCGGGGGATTTCGAAAGTGAGCGGGAGAAAGCGTGTTACGGAATTTCTTACCGGACGACACTGTTCGGGCTGGTACGCTAGTTTATGGCCTGTTTGGTAACACTATTTGACACCTCTATCACTATCAATTTTAAAATTGATATTCCTAATAATCACTAAGAAGTGTTTGGTTAGTAATATCAATTTTGAAATTGGTAGTGAAAACAAAGCATATTATGTAATACAAGTGTCAACTTGTATCAGTTTTGATATTGATACTCCAACTTCTAAAATTATCAATATCAATATTGATATAGTATCAAATTTAAAACTCTAACCAAACGGGCCATTAGGGCCTGTTTGTTTACAGTATCAAGCACCAGTATTGATATCAGTTTTAAAACTGATATTGATACTTTGTATCAATGGGTGTTTGGATACTAATATTAATTTTAAAATTAATAGTTAAAAAAATATCATTTTTAATACAGGTGAAGACCTGTATTAATAGCAGAGAGGAGCCGGAGTCCCCCCTCCTCCCCCCCCCCGCGGCTGCGGACAGAGCCCCGCCGGACCCCCCCCCGTCGCGCTGCCGGAGCCCCGTCGCCCCCCCCCCCCCGCCGGGTCCCCCTTCGCCCCCGCGGACCCCCCTCCTCCCCGCGAGTCCCCCCGCCCCCGCGCGCTGCGGACAGCCCCACCGAGCCCCCGTCGCGCCGCCGGGCCCCGTCGCCCCCCCCCCCCCCCCGCGGACCCCCTCCTCCCCGCGGAGTCCCCCCGCGGCCGCGGACGAGCCCCGCCGGAGCCCCCGTCGCGCCGCCGAGCCCCCGTCGCCCCTCACGCCCCCCCCCCCCCCGCCGGAGTCCCCCTTCGCCCCCCGCGGACCCCCCTCCCCCTGCGGAGTCCCCCCCGCCCCCCGCGGCTGCGGACAGAGCCCCGCCGGACCCCCCCCCCCCCGTCGCGCCGCCGGAGCCCCCGTCGCCCCCCCCCCCGCCGAGTCCCCCTTCGCCCCCCGCGGACCCCCCTCCTCCCCGCGGAGTCCCCCCCGCCCCCGCGGCTGCGGACAGCCCCACCGGAGCCCCCCGTCGCGCCGCCGGAGCCCCCGTCGCCCCTCACGCGCCCCCCCCCCCCCCGCCGGAGTCCCCCTTCGCCCCCGCGGACCCCCCTCCCCCCCGCGGAGTCCCCCCCACCCCCGCGGCGCGCGGACAGAGTGTCCCCCTTCGCGCCCCCGCGGACCCCCCCGCCCTCCCGGCTGCGGATAGAGCCCCCCCCCCGTCGCCTCCCCGCGGACCCCCCTCCCCCGCGGATAGAGCCCCGCATCCCTCCCCGTGAGCGCGACGACGAGAGCGGGAGCTCTTCTCCAAGAAGGTGTACCCGCACCAAGACCCCGAGGGCGGCGGACCCCGGCACCCCCCGGCTGCGGACGAGCCCCGCCGGAGCCCCCGTCGCCCCCCGCTGCGGAGAGAACCCCCTCTCCCGCGGTGCGGAGCCCCCCCCCCCCGCGCGACGGCTGCGGAGGATATAACATTACCAAACGTCTAAACAAACTTAATATCGTCACTTTTGATATTGATATTACATCTTCTTAGAATATCAATATCAAAATTGATATTGTATCAATTTTGATACTCTAACCAAACAGGTTAGTTAGTGGTGGAGCAGAGGACCCGACCCGACGGAACGGGTTTGGATCGCGGGTACCGAACTCCGGAGTGCGGCCGGTTCGTTGGGCCATTTTCGGATCTTGAGTGTTCGAGCTCGACCCGAAATTTTCGAGCCAGACGTTACAGTACTGACTCGGTCTAGGCCTCGCTTGCCGAATAAACTCATCAGGGTACTAGAGCTGTAAACGTATCAGTTCGGCGACAGAATTATCAAAATTCGTTTTTGATTTTAATAAAGTGTAAGAAATTTTGATTTCAATTTTGATAATTTTAAAATTATTATATTTCGATTTCGGTCTGATTCTAATTTCGTTATCAAAATCGGAATCGAATCTGATAAATTTTGAAATATATATTAAATAGTAATTTTTAAAAAAAAATATATTAATAATTTATATATAATTATTAGAATTTAATATAATTTTTTAAAACTTTATTTTTATTTTTGTATTAATATATATTATACATTATAATTTATTTATTTTATTTTAATTTAATTTAATTTAATTTAATTTAATTTATTTTATTTAAATTTATTTATATATAATTATTTTTTATCAAACTCGGATTAATAAAAACTGAATCAACTAATTTCGATTTCGACTATGATAAATTAGATTATACAATTTCGATTATGATAACTTGTATAATATAAAAATAAATTTTAAACTCGTTAATTTTTATCGAAATCAAATCAAAATATTAAAATATCAAATTTTATTTACACTCCTAAAATATTAAAAGTGAATTCTCCGGAGAGATAGCTCCTGCCGGAGAACTTCTTCGATTGCTCTGGTTTTCTTATGTACATGGAACCGGAATGGCTCCATTTGGCAACCCAGCGGAAGTCCTTTTTTTACCTTCACTTCCGTAAAGAAGACCTTCGATGGTTGAAACGGACGTTTGGCAACTTTATGCACTCCGCTTCGTTCGGTCATTGGAGGAGGAAGGAGGAAGTTATCTCCAACTCCTTTTTCGGCTGGCTTTTCTCCTCCCGATAACTGCAGGTGACTCTTGGTTGCTTACGGTAAGTCGCGTTCCTCTCCCTATTAAAGGCCTCTCGCGCGCATCCTTCCTCACCTCCGCCAGACTGCCGCTGCGCGTGTCCTTCCGTCGCCGTGCTGCCGTCGCCGCCTGCGTGCGACCGCCTGTCCTCGCCTTCCGCCGGCGCCCATCGTCGCCAACCTGAGTGCGGCCGCCGTCGCCACCGGCGTGCGCCCGCCATCACCACCTGCGCAGCCACCGTCGCAACCTGCGCGTTCCCGCCGTCGCCGTCCAGCCGTCACAACCTGCGCGTGCCCGCTGTTGCCGTCCCGCCGTCACAACCTGCGCGGCCGCCGTCACCACCTGCGCTTGCCCGACGTTGCCGTGCTGCCGTCAGAACCTGAGTGTGGCCGCCGTCGCCAACCTGAGCGCAGCCACCGTCGCCACCTGAGCGGCTGCCGTCGCCACCTGCGTGGGCCTGTGTCGACGTGCCGGCCCCCGTCGCCACCTGCGCGCTCGCACTTTCAACGCTCAGGGGAAACTTGCAGTCGACATTTCAACCGTGTATTAACTGCAATGCAGAAATATGCGAATATGAATATTATTCCACCAGCTTTTGATGAAACAACCTCTTTCATTACCAGCAATTATAAGTACATGCCATTCTTTAAAGACTGTATTGGAGCGATTGATGGAACTCATATAGAAGCAGTTGTACCAAGTGCACAACAACTGACACATATAAGTGGACGGAAGACAAAATGCACTCAAAATGTTCTTGCTATTTGTGACTTCAATATGTTGTTTACATTCGTGTCTGCTAAGGAATATGTCATGATGCTCAATTTTTGTTCGATTGCATTTGTGATCCAAACTCTGGATTTCCAAGGCCACCGATAGGTAATCATATTATTTTGTTACAATAAAATTCTTATGTTATGCATGATGTACTAAAAGCTATTTTTCTTGGAAAATATTATTTAGTAGATGCAGGTTTCACTAATTCAATTGGATATTTGGCACCATATCGTGGCATCCGCTATCATTTGCAAGATCGTCGTGGTCGAAGTCCTCGAACAAAAGAAGAAGCTTTTAACTATCTCCATTCATCATTGAGAAATGTGATTGAGCGGTGTTTTGGAGTACTTAAGAAGCGTTGGCGAATTCTACGGGGTATGTCATCTTACTCTTTAAAAAAACAAGTGAAGATTGTAGTTGCTTCAATGGCAGTTTATAATTTTATTCGACGAGTTGATTTAAGAGATGAACTATTTAGAGAATTTGGAAACGAAGAAATAGAACGTGTTTGTATTACAAACAACACCGGGACGAATTCCTCACGAAGAAAACAGACGGGCAATGAGTTCTTTCAGAGATTCTTTAGCTAGTCAAATATTTGGACAGTAGAATATAAGTTTTGTTAATCAACTTGAGTTGTACATGCGTTTTGTTTCATAGAATTGTGTGTGATATTTAAATTTAACAATCTTTGTACTAGAAGTGATTGTTGTGAATGACAAAAAAATTAGCCAAACAGTTTCCACTTCTTTATGTCCGAAGACCTTCTATTAGAAGTGACTTCACAACGAAAGTACTTCAAAGAGAAGTGCTTCAACCAAGTTGCCAAACGGAGCCACAGACTACAGAAGAAAAGATAACACAGCTAGACGTAAAAAATCATTAAAATTATTAAATTTATTATTTATTATTTTAAATAATTTGAATTAAAATTAAAATCCGAGAACGTGTATATGTATACTCTGACTTAGCCTAATTTTTTGCGAGTCTGATTGATCTTAATTATTTTATTTATGGCGTTTCACGTCGGAACAAAGAAAATGACCTCTAATTGAATTTAGACGATTCCTTTTCTTCGAATAAATGGGAAAAAAAAGTAAAGTGACAGGCGAAGGTAGCGTCGTTACGATCTTTTGGAGATAATTTCAATAATTAAAACATCAAACAAGAGATAGCTTCATCAGAATTTATTTTCATTCTTATTTTCATTTTTTATTTTTTTCGTTTAAACTGTAATAATTGAATTTATAAATTTACTGAGATATTTGATTGCATAATAGTTCAAGTTTTTATTATAATTCTATGTTTTTATATCAAAACTTAGTTAAAAGAAATGTTTGGGAACCATTCTTAAATTATGTTTCCGGAGTTATTTGTTTATAAAAACAAACATTGAGGTGTCGCCCTCATTTTTTTTATTAGTGGCCCTCCATCTTATTGTGTCATGAATGATTATCACTCTTTTTTGTTATAACATCTCTCCAAACACCGCAACCAAATAGGATCTTTAGGCGCCGTTTGGTACGGGGATAAGGTGGGATAAACCAACTTTATCCCCGATTCTCAGTTTGGTATATGAAATATTTTTAATTTAACCCAGGTTAACTTAAACAGGGTTATCCTAAAAAATGGGGATAATGTCAAGGATAAGTCATCCGGTTTCATAGTGGGGATAGACCTAATTTTGATGATACGATCCCGACTCTCCTGGCGGCGGCAAACACTCCAGGCGGCGGCGGCGACTCGGACGTTCCAGGCGGCGGCAACTCGGATGTTTCAGGCGCGGGATCGAGCGTGTGGAAGGTGGACGCCGAGACGCGCTACGTGACGATCGGGGGATCGCCGTCGACGGCGATCGGTCCCCGCCATAGCAGGTTTGCCGTAAGGCGCTCCCGCGACTCCAGCCCTGGCTATCAGATCCAGCCTTGTCCCTGCAGCATTGGTGCCGGCCGGCCTTCTTGCCGGATGGCATGCGGCGGTGCCCTGGGTCTTGTCAGCGATGGGAACAATGCCTTGCTCAGCGCCATCGGTTCCGGCGATCGCCCTCACATCGTGGAATTCGTGAAGGTGAGGTCGTTGTGAATCTCCGCCGCCGAGAGTCGCCGCCGCCACCAGTAGCTTCGGCATGGAATCATGATGTTAGGTGTGCTTTATGCCGAGCAATTATCCGTTATTTCGCTCGAACCTGATTCGAAATGTTTTTTATATGTTGAATTTGATTATCTAAAATTTCTAACGATGTCTATAGTAATATTTTATTTTTATATGATTTTACGGTAAAATATATATTACAAATATGAATATGATAATTTTTAAAAATAAACATTAAAATATTTTTATCTTTTTTATTTATGTGAAAAGATTAAAAAAAATCTCCAATGATGTGGTGCTCACCAGAGGTTGGTGGGGATCGGAGTTGTTTTGACTTTTATTTATATTTTCTTGATTGTGTATATACTTATTTATGAATGGATGTTTACTTGTTCTAGGAAATATTTTTCTTGTGGTTCACCCTTTTAATTTATACATGGTCTCTACTATTTTTATTAATATAAAATAGATGACCTATGAAGTATTTAATAAAATATATACGAAGTACTAGAAGTAGATCAATTTGCAAGGTATTTAGGTGCAATAATTTTTAAATTTAATTATATTTTAAAAACGAAATTTAAATCTAATTTTTACTATCATATTTTTAAAATTATATTATTTACATCTTCAAAATTATATTTTTAAATATTTTTTATTTATATTTTTATTTATATTTTAGATTCATCTATGTAAGTTGGTTAAGATCTTTACAAAAATGTTATAGATAATAAAATAACATAATATAAAAAATGGAGGTAAAAATATAAAAAATAGGGTTATCCTTGAATTTATTTTTAGCATACCAAGCATAGGTTAGGGTTATCCTCTAAACCTATCCCAAGTCAAGCCAAACTTAGTGAGAATAGGGTCAACCACAAGAATTGGTTTATCCCTATCCCAATCAATTTTATCCCGATACCAAACGACGCCTTAGGGGTTGCTTGGTATCGAGATAACTCAAGGATAAATCTAGTTTATTCTCAAAATTTAAAGAATAAATTTAATTTATTCTCAAAAATTTTGATGCCAAACAAACAATTAGATGATATTTGGTATGAGGATAACTTGAGAATAAACTTGAGTTATCCCCAAAATTTAGGGGATATCCCAGATTTATTCCCAAATTTTTATGGTAGGCCCTGTTTGGCACCAAAACTTTTTGGGGATAAACCTAATTTATCCCCAAGTTCTCTTCATACCAAACATGACCTTAGGGTTTGTATAGTTTGATGTAAAATCATATTCTTTGAATGCAATTTCCAGGTAGCAACTTTTAAAAGAAAATTGGAATAATTCTTGTTGAGTATTTGGTTGTTGGTTGGTTTAAGGTTTAGGGTTTAAGGTTAGTCATCTATCATTTAGATATTCATAAAAAGTTATTCTAAAAAAATTTTAAATTATTTGATCCAAATGCATATAAATTTGCTTATTATTTAAATAAAAAAGGAAGAAAGATGTAAATTTGCTGTAACGATAACAATATCAAATTTATAAAAATATTGTTCTGTAGTCGAAATAGGTTCCCATCTCAGTTCAAAATTGTTGTATGATAAAACCATTATTATCAAATATCAATTTATATAAAATAATTTACTTTGACAATCGTTCATAAAATAAATTATTATATGAACTATTATTTTACAATTCACTTGGTCGGTGAAAAGGTCGGCATTTTCATTTGACGGAAATATTTACCGAGAAAAATCTCGGAAGCAGCCACCTTTTACAGGGATCAAAATGGATCCTAAAATTTTCAAATAGACATCGACCGGAGCGTTGTACGGAAAATAGATTTTTTAATCATTTAAATGCATCTTATTATTTAACTGTGTATATGATTGAGATTTCGGGAAAATTTTATTATTTTTAAAGTATATATCTGTATATATTTTATAATGTCTATGAGTTACAATGCGTTTGGTTACACGATAATTTTTATACATTTAATTTTTATTTTAAAATGTTTATATTAAAATTAAAATCTAACTAATTACATTAAATTATTATGGTGGTGAAATGTAACAAAAAAAAGTGAGAAACATATGGGATAAAAGGAACGGGATCACCTCTGTTTGTCTGATAAAAAGTTCTCTGTGAAATATATTTTTGTTATGATGCCTAAACATCTCATTCAACAACTTTTGTAACAAAACCATATACCGTAATAAAAACCTAGTTTGCCATTCAAACCAAATACTCCTCGACGGTTGAGACTTTTTGAAAGTCGAGATAGAAAATAAAAGGTGAATATACCTCTTTATTTCTTAAGAATTTAAGGCCGTATAATATAAAAATATTATTATTTATTTTGTAGGGTGTTTATGCTGAAAATGCAGCGATATTTTAAACAAATATAAAAGATGAGGTTGCAAAAGTAGCTTTATATATTAACATATCACCATTTGTTTTGTCACAGCTTTCAAGATTGATATAAATAGTAGTAATTTGTATCAATATAATTTCGAAAGCAACAGGAGCAATGCATTCAGAACATTTACCAAAAAAAAACCATTACTAATCAGTCTCTTTCTTTAAGGATTTACGGAAACTTTAAAATTTGAAATATTATTAAAATGTATTAAAAATATATAAATAGTTGTAGAGACCCATTTCAGTCGGGGACAGCGTAGCTTCCCGCGCTCTTTTTGCCAGTATCGCCAAGCGAGGGGGGCGGTGGGGGCGAGGAAGACGATGGAGGATGAGGGGACAGATCCTTGGCGATCGTCACTTTTTCACTCCGACCAGCGCCTCTGCTCTGCGGATATCCTCCCTCCATCCGAGGTACTTAGCTGTTCTTTCTGTTTTGATCCGCAGCTGCATTTCTCCCCGCGCATCCTCCGATTCCGTCGCCCTTTTTCCGCGACTAAAATTTCCATCGTCCTTGCATCTCTCTCTCTCTCCCCCTCCCTCCCTCCGTCAGGTTCGAGCGCGAATCGAAGTTGCTGTCCTTGATTTCCTCAGGATGTTATCTTCTCCATCGCCCGCCATCGCCCAGCTCCCCATGGTTTCTCCTCGAACTGTCCCGTACAGCCTCGTCGAATAGCTTCTTTCTACCATGTATCGGGCGAAATAAGGTTCAGGCAATAAAGAGAAAGCTGTTGCTGAAATGGTAGCCAGAATCTGGAGAGATTCATTTTCTTTAACGACGTTGTTCTCTTATCAAACCGATGATCTATGGGTTCGAACAGGAGCCAGATATTCCGTACTGCTTCACCACGCCTTACCGTCGAAAGAACCAAACTGCGGATTGAAAGAATATTCCTAAACTGCAATCCCAAAGTATAAACCTCTCTAACCCGTACATTCCCAAGACAAGGACCGTTTGATACCATGTTATTTAGGCGTACATTCCCAGAATTTATCTCCTAACTTTTGGGGATAAACCAGGTTTATGGGCAAATTAATATTGTACCAAACAACCCCCAAGGAACGAATTAGTGTTTCTTTTATTTTGCTCCCGCATGAAAGCCAGTTTAAACTTGTAAGAACAGTGGGCCAAATAAATCCGAGCAAGCGACTACGCATCAGTGGCAGATGTGATGCGAGACAAATAAAAAGAAGATCAAAATAAGTAAAAGTGGATCATATCGCGCCTGAATTTGCACCCGGTTAAGTTGGAACCGAACCGGTGTCAATCAGGCTTGGACAGTTGTGAGTCCACCTAAATCGGATCAGAACTGGTCTGGACCTAGATAAATCGAGGTAAACCCAAGCCTGATTGAATGGCCAGACGGCGGAGTAAGGAAAAAGGAGGAGGTGGTGAAGGCAAACATAAGTTTTCACATAATTAAGATAACATGGTAAAAATGTGGGCAGACGGCGTTCAGTGGAACGAGGAATTTACACAATTAAGGTTACATACGCCAACATCGAGAGGGTGTACTCAGTGAAATGAGAAGTTTACACACTGTAGAATCCTGGCCCTTGTCAGAGATAATGAACCCTGCGTGTGGTATCATCTATATTCTGGTTAAGTTTGGTCGTAGATGCTTCTATAGATGTTATTCACAGAACGCTTACTGTCAACTTATGCTTTGGGGATACGGAAGGATTAACACCATGTAGATGTTACACTTTTTACTGCAATCGTGCACGCCGTATGTTGCAAAACTACTGCAATTTTCTGTTTAAAGCTTTCGGCAATTTGTCCTATTTGCGCTAGACATTTGTAGTATGCGTGCAGGTACAGAGACATTTAGATAACACAAGATTACGCAGGGGATTTATGAGTGACGTCTCTTCAATTTTCCTCTCTAATTCGCTCTGCACCAGGTCTCTGATGAAATCAGATGTTGGACGCAAGGCCTTTGTACGGGGTATAGTTTATGAACGCGAGCTCATTTTTATGCTTTTGGATTTCTCAGCCTCCCTTCTTTTTTTTCCTGTAGTTTGGAAAGTCATGGAACTTTGTTTCCAAATACTGGGGCAGAACAAGAAAGTCACTCAAAGGGAGCTCTTCTATAAGCTCTTATGTGACTCTCCTGACTATTTTACTTCTCAGACTCAAGTAAACAGAACGGTTCAAGGTCATATTACAGTTTTTTTTCTCAAGAGTTTCAATATCCTATTGGTTAATTTAGTAGCTGGAATTTGTGATTGCTTGAAAGTTAATAAGCATCTTAGTGCAGATGTGGTTGCACTTATCCGTTGTAGTCGCCTAAGTTTGGGGATAATGGCCTCCAGTAGAGGTGCAATCATTGGCCGCTTGACCATTGAGGTATCTTAACTTTGTTCCTTAAAGTTATCCTGTTTGATAACAATGTCCTATTCGGGACCATGCATAAATAAAAAAGGTAGGAGACCACAAGGAAAAATATCACACCACTTTTCATTAATCCAAGAAGAAATTATAAAATTATATTCTTGTCATTATTGACAAACACATCTTTTAACAGGCTTTGTTACAAGCATATATTTTAATTTTAATGATCATATTGATACTTGGTGATTTGCTATCTGATTAATTCTTCCTGTAAAATTCTCGTGAAGTCCCCTGACATTGGTATTCTGGACTGTTCCAAACTTGGGCCCGCCGGACATGTGATAAGTGGAGACCTGAATTCACTGGAGAAACTGCTTTTCCATTCTGATGCACGGTATATTATTATCGTGGAGAAGGTGCTGCTACAAGTTATTTAAGTTGGCTACTCAAGCAACAATGTCCTATTCATGCTCATACTACCTCATGTTTTGGGATCTGGACTATTTTTAGGATGCTGTTTTTCAGCGATTAGCGGAGGATCAGATATTTAACCAAATACCTTCCATTATCATCACAGCCAAAGGTTATCCAGACATTGCTACAAGGTATTTATCAACCCTCCTTCCGTTTTAAAGCTTTTTTCATAAAATTTGCAGAAGTTACATTTTGGGGGCCAGTGTCCTAATGCAACTCTCATGGGTTGACTAGCCTTTAGCTTATCCATTGTTTATCTGGATGTTATGTTCGTTTCCTGGTAAAGGATAAAAGGTTTTAAATATTACATTTTAGTTGGCTTTTGCTTTAACCATGCACATTTGCATACTATGCAAACTTAATTTGGTACACCATGCTTCTGCTGCTTATTTCAGGCCTGCAATTACACATACTTGTGCACGTAGGTAAGTATGTCCATGCGTATACGTAAATACATATGCACAAAGATCTGATTGTAAGTAAACTGGTTAACATAAAAAGTATGAATATGTATAACTATACACATGCGCAACAAATGCACACATGTACACGTGCGATGCATTCAGTAATAAATAAATAGATACAACACAAGACACACACATATACATTCGAGAGTAGAGAGAGTAGGGGGAGGAGTCTTTTTCCTTGATTCTGAGTTATGGCCCATTCTGACCATATCCTAAAAATACTAAAGTACTTTTTACATTTACAGTTTCCTTTACGCGAGGGAGGAGTCTTCTAGCGAGATCTATGACTATGACTTATCTTTGTCCTATAAAAGAATCAAACATTTTGTGTTACAAATTGATTTCTTGGTGTGGCATTTAAATGCTCTTTCATTTTATGATCCGTTTACCATCAGCATATTGCCATTTGCCATTAGGAACGTAGCTAGGTATCCAGAAGTTTTAACTTGTTCTCTCGATATTTGCATGTTAAAAATATGTGACATGCTCGCACTAGGTTTTTATATTAAAAAATGCACTTATTATTATGATGTCTATATGATCCTATTTCTGGAGTTCTTTTTAGATTTCTGAACGTCTACTTGGAAATAAAGTACTTCTTACTTGCTATGTACAGAAAAGTCTTAGTTGTGCCTATTCATTTAGTATGCAATATAGATCTGTGGTTTTGCATCTACCCATTATATGGTCAAGATTTGCATAGGACGTGGCATCTGCTATGCTCACTCTTTATCTTTTGAATTCATTGAGTACTATTGACGTCATTATATAATTTCATACCAAATTTGTAGTAGTAAATGACATTGCAAGCATACGCACCAGCTGATTTTTTTTAATTAACAGGTTTCTTCTAGATAGATTGTGTAAGACTTTTACAGAACTCAAAGTCTTTGCATTAGTCGATTGGTATGTGCAAGGTCCTGATAAGTCAAGTTTAACATTCAGGACTCACCTTTCGATCGCTAGTTACATGTATTACTCTACAGGAATCCAGCTGGCCTAGCAATACTATGTACATACAAGTTTGGGAGCATTTCAATGGGTTTGGAGGCATACAGATATGGTATTTTTTAATAGCTGCCATTGTCAGCTCATTATCCAAACTTTTCTTGTGGTGATTATAATTATACATCACTAATATGTCTACCAGCATGCAATATTAAGTGGTTGGGGCTGCGAGCAGATGATATGCAAGCTATTCCACAAAATGCAATGATTGAGTTTAGGCCTCGTGACCAACAGATAGCTAAAAGCTTGATGTCTTCGAAAATGCTACCAGTATGTATGCTCAGAGCCCGTCTAAAGGCCATGCTTATCAGCATTTCTTGATATCTAGAATATTTTTATAATTTCAGATACCCTTCTATGCACCTCATGTTCCACATGTACACTGTGCCTTCCACGCACCTTAAGTTCCACCAAAATTTGTTTTCCTTTATCCTTATTTTCTGTGTTATGGAAGAAATGGAGCTGCATTTCTGGGGTATTTTATATGTGATTTGTGTGTGGTGGCCTTAATGAGGATATCATTCCCTTAAGGGTGGTAGATTGTAACATCATAATTTAAAAATACATTTGGGGATTAAGCTAGTGGATGATCAACAACTTTGTTAACCATTTTCAAATAGGAAAAAAATTACATATGTTATTTATTTGCTTGGACATGTTTGTGATATATTTCAAAGAAATATTTTGTGCTGGTGTTGGAGCTAAAACTCATGATTCGTTGAGTTGCCCGAGGGTCACCCTAGGTTGGGCGACCTGGTCAATTTTCAAGCCGACCGGCTCAGCTCTAACCCGGCTGGGTTGACTCCATGGCAGCCGGCATGGGGTTGTGCGAGCCGACATTGGGTTGGGCTACCCAACGAACCGATTGTCCGGGTTGCCCGACCCTGTCCGACCGAGTCGTTATGTTTCATAACTTGAATTTTTTTCTTTCGGGGGGGTTTTGCCTCCTTGATACCCCCCACAAGGGGCATTGTCCCCTTGACCGTTGTGACCTGACCGCGTAAGTTGATCCGCGATTCTTGAGCACTCTATTTATTAATAGTATAATAATATTTCACTATCACTTATACTATTACATACAGTTAAAATTTGTGATTATAAATATATGATATATATTTAAAATTTATAAAATTGATATTAACAATCTATACTCTTTCACTTGAGAGATCAACTCTTTCTCAACATATACTAATATAAGATAATCGCAAAACATCTTATTTACTTGTATTCATAGATAAACACTCATATTCAATTATAATATAAAAATATAATTATATATATATTTATGTATGCTTAAATATGTAGTATAAAAATATATATATTTTATTTTTTATTATTTTCATGTAATTTTTATATTTTTTAAAAATAAATAAATCTGACTCCATCTGAACCCGTCTGACTTAGGTCGGATTTGGTGCCGACCGACCCCAGGCCGACCCGACCCGGCCCTCCTTGGCTAAAACGGTGCCTATTAGGCATATACAAGTGATAACATATATATAACACGAAGCAACTCTGTGTTTGCACAATTAAAGAAAAACAAAAGATATATAGTTTAATCGTCTTACATCAAGAATCTGCAATAAATTCTCATCTTTTTAGTTTAGTTATAAATAAATTAACAAAGAATATAGAAGATGGTATATTTTCATTTATGATATTTTTAGATGATATTATATTAATAGATGAGACAAAAAGTTTGCAGGAAATTGGAACTGTAGAGAAATATTTCAGAGGCTATGAATCGTAAGTTATTATGTAGAACTAAGACACAACAAATGCATTGTAAGTCTGGTAAAGGTTAGAGGAGTATAAGAAGAGAACGTTTGGATAGAATAATTTTATCTTAAAGTATTGATTTTAAGTATCATGTTTTAAGTATCTAAAAAGATAGATAATGTGATGAGGGCGTTAACTATAAAACTAAAGCAAGATGGATGAGGTAGAGATTGGCTATAGGGTTCTAGGACTTCAAGTTACTTTCTTAGATTTTGGTGGGGTGAGGGTAATTTGGATACTAGTAGGTTGGGTGTTCAACTAAGTTGTAGTGGTTGAAGGCATGTTGAACCATGAGTGATGTTCCTATTATTTTTCTTGTCTACTCCTTGAAAGTAGATTGCACCCAGAAGAACATACTGGTCAACATACATTGTCCTTTCTATCAGTTGGAACCTATTACTTTGGTCTGGGGGTAGTACATAAAAGTTGAGCTTGTAAATGATGATTCCCTGAGAACTGAATCATTTAGACGAAAATGATATGCTCAAATGACATTTACATTTCCAGATATATGTTTGTATCGGTTGGTTCATCTTATCGTCAAAGTATGATTGTTGAACCTTCCAAGTCATATTTCATATTAGTTTAACCTCACATAAATAACTTCAATTGTGTACTAATTGTAAGACTGAAAGGACTGAAGCTTTATCTAACGATTCTTTCTGTTGAAGATAATAATTCTAACAGGAATACTGGACAGAATGTCAACCAAGGATTTTCTGGTTGGCTCGGGTGGCTAGGCCAGATTAGAGGGGAGAAAATGCAATCCAAGACTGGTTCTTCCAAAATAGAAAAAACGAAAAAATCAGTTTATAACATATCTGCCAGCAATTTTGGACTAGTCCGGCGTGGATCAGTTTTGAATCGGGCTGGAATTGGCCTTTGCCCGATTCTAGCTGAAGCTTCTTTCTACATAGGGCTCCACTGGACCATCCGGCAATGCTCAGTCCAGTCATAGTAGAAATTTCTTTCCAACTAGGGCTCTCCCCATTCCCAATTAGCTGACCGCAAGCCATGGTCAGAACCTCTCGGACCATATTTCATAGTGGTACCCTATTTGGCATTCGTTAGCCTAACATTTATCATAAACACGTAAGATATACAAAAACAAGACTTTATTGGACCATAATGAATTTTGAGATACAAAAGCTTTCCATGCGCACTTTCCACCTATGGTGAAGCTTTATGGGGTGTTTGGTTGTATGATAAATTGAGTTTTTGTTATAATTTTATATTTTTGTAACAAAATTCGTTAAAAGAGATGTTTGACAACCATTACAATTTTATGTTTTTAAAGGTATTCCTTTCTTGGATAAAAAAGAGGTGAGATCTTCTCTTTTTTTTTCTTGTGGTACCTCACCTCTTTTTTTCACATATGACTCAATCCTTTTTGTTATCACATCTCTCCAAACATGACAATTTTATGTCGGATAGCTTACACTTTATTTTAATGCAATTTTTTATCATGAAAGTGTATAAGAACTTAATATACAACCAAACACACTATTATATTTCGACAGAAACATTTCCGTTCATAAGCTTTTTGGTTACACAGATGTTATACGTATTTTTAGTGCCATAGCAACTTCTTGAGGTTGTTGATATCTTCCTGTTCTGTTTGTAGAGAGCGTATAGAGAAGAACTGGAACTGATGATAGCGAGAGGTAAGAGGGTGGATATCGAAGCTCTATATTGCCATGGCTATGATTTTCTTGGGAAATACATCTCCACAAAAATTGTGCAGTATAATTGTATCTAGAAATGCTTGTAATCCAAATGTCAGGTTGGGACTTGGACATTGCAAAAAGTTCCACATCGATGTGCATGTGATTAGCTAATATCTGATGTTCAGATATTGGACACTTCATCAGGTTATCTCCTGTCCCTTATCTGACCCAGTTAATTTCCTATTTGGATGTCGTATATATCAGGCACTTACTACACGTTATTTTTGACATTTGATAGTATCATGTTGATTAGATGTCTTTATATCATTATCAAAATCTTGTATAAATATTAACACTCCAACCAAAAACGTGCCCCGAAGCAATTGATTTCTTTTTCCTCACTGTAAAATCCAAAGTACTGTAGTTTTAATCCTTGTTTTTAAGAGTTATTCTACATGCTTCGCTAATTGCAATGCTCTTTAAATAAAAAGCAGTCAGCAAATCTGTAGCATTTGCTGGACTAGTTTGAGTTCTATACGCTATGGAGAAGTGCTTCTACCTTCGTATGCTCTTTGTATACCTTTGTATCCCTTTCCATTCTCCTCTCACAACCCGCAAAATTTCAAATTGTAACTCATCTTTGGTTTGTGTATCGTGACACAAACGGTGCCAAGCTTGTTGTAAGGATTAGTATAGACAAAGATGGACTACATTACCAAACAACAGTTTTTTTTTTAGTTTTTATATTGGATTTAACTCAACATCCCAATTAGAGCGGGCATGTCTGGGAAAATTTGGACTTGTTTAAAACTTCATCCCAAATAGTCAGATAATTAATCGGATCCTACACTGCAGGAAAATCTGTTATTGGGGATGACTATGAAACACCATCTTTGATAAGGGTATTTATGATAGTTGAAGGGGGCCGTCGCAACTAATCAAACACAAGAAACTGATTAGAAATATAAGAGTTTCTAGATTTCTTGACGCTCCAATGGAGTGTTTGGTACTCTGTTGACAAGGTTTTCCCTGCTCCACTCCAAACTTCTCTATGAGCATTGTTGCATCCTTTGAACTCCATGGAAGCCTCCTTGCGTCTTGGGATGTGTAGAGTAGGAGGGGAAATGTGGGGAATGTGTGGATTGAGATGGTTCTGAGTGGGATGATATGTGGAAGTGGGTGAGAGGATTTGGCTCTCTTGGGGTGGTTCAAAAGAGGGTTTAGGGATGCTTGAGGGTGTAGTGGACACTTATGGATCTCTTGAGATGTATGGGCACAAATTGTGGACTTCCAACCTTTAAAACGTTGGGAAGGAGATCCTTTTATAGCTAAAACAAAGAACATTTTCATAATTAGAAAACTCAGCCAACTGGACCGTGAATCCAGGTCTAGTAGGTTGGAAAAGCTGGCTTTTGGCCAAAATGCCCTGATATCAGGGTATTTTGACATGCACGGCTCAATTAATGTGCTGTGCATGCCTCTAATCCGCATCACCTAGGCACTCAAATCCAAAAATCGGGGTCATGTCAACTAAAAATGCCCCAATATGAAGATGTTTTGGGTCAATGATGTATTTAATGTCAATCAAATTCTGTTAGTAATGGGTGGGAAAAATCCCACCAAAACATAGCGGGTGCTTTGTCACATTTCTTCTCTAAATTTTGTCCTTACATTGTCTCATTTCTTCACATTCCCACAAATCTCACCTGTGTTATTTGAGATGGTAAACACCTTCATTTCTTTCTTTTCACACCACTTTATTTAACATGTGTCCATGTTGGCATACATCACGATGTGCATAGACACTTTGCTCCCCGTCCAACATTTTTCCTACACGTAAAAGAAATAAAAAATAGAACTTGTTAAATAAATGTTGGATCTTCAGACATAAGTGGCAGTCAAACAAGGAGTTGGTTTTAGATCCAATCCTAAGGGGCCAAGCGAGGGAGGGGGGAAGCAATCCTAAGGGGCCAAGCGGGGGGGGGGGACACCCTGAGGGGTGACTTCGGCAGGGGTTCCCCCCTAAAGAGGGCCCCGAGGGTGGGAGAAGGGCCCCCCCCCCCCCCCCCGCGCGTGCGTTGAGTCCCTCGCCCCTTTAATGGAGGGAAATCGGATGGAATAGGGCTCGATCATGATCTTTTTGGGTTCCCAACAAATCGGTATGGATAAGTCGATTCGAGGCTGATTCGAACGATCTAGGCCGATTCCTATGGAAGTAGATCCCAGATCGGTTATTCGGGGGGGGGATCAAATGATCGGCTGATTCTGCGAACTAACGTCACTGCAAATGCTAAAGCCTCCCTCTCCTTCGACTTCCTTCCATCTTCCGATGAGCCTCCTTCTTGTGGCTTCCACGGATCTTCTATGTGATGTCCCACCAGCCCTGCCTTCTATGAGCATCCATGCATTGTCTTCGGTTCCTCCTCCCTCAGGATCCTCAAAGGCAAGTGCGACCCCCGCGAGAGAGCGGCATCAACCCTATGAGGTGCTCCGGAAATGCTGGAGCACCCTACAACGACCATCGTTGTTGGATTCTTTAAGAATGGGTCAGCAGAAGTTAGTTAGTGATTAAGCTAACTGCACAGCTGGCAAATCAGCTTCTTCAAGTTCAATGCAGTGTTCAGATAACTGATTTGATTATCCCAAAATAATGAGCATGTTTTTTGTCAAACTTAAAGAATTAGATAATCTTTAAATTTCATAGGCAAAGTTGGAAATTTAGTTTGTTTTAATTAAATCCTGAGCAAAACATACACAACAGGGATCCTATGTTGTTATTACAAGGTTATGAATGCATGATAAAGTGTTTATCGAGTATAAATGCATGAACCCTTGAAACCAAGTCCAAGCATGGTCAATGGTGTTATCATAACACTATAACCTCTTTACACAACATTTGCTATTAGTAGCAAAGATAAAGTGACTGCTGGAATTTATATCTCCAGACTGATAAAGGTCCTTAAGTTTCTGCCCGCATTTTCGGATACAACACAGAATTACCCACAAGACATTCGAGAAAGTGCATAATGGATAAGAAGGGCTGATGTACCAAATGCCACCAATAAAAGGTGGAAGTGGAAACCTTCTAGGTGGTTGACCAATACAAAATGCCTTGGCAGACCATTTAGCCGTCTAGGTGGCCTTATTTTCCAAGCAAGCAACACAGTCAAGAACAACCAATGTGGGAAAAAAGCAACAACCAATGTGAGAAATAAGGTTCTAGCCGTTAAACCTCAAGAAACTAATTCAAGGAGAAATAAGAAACGTGAGGAATGAAGCAAGAAGTGAAGGGGGATGAAGGCTTTCCCGGCAACCATGACTCTAATCCCCTCACAAAGATGGATCGTGAAAGAAAAATTTCACCGGGCTGGGTGTACCAAAAAAAAAAAGAGTACCCAGCCATCACTTCGTCGTCCAATGATATCAGCGTTAGGATTAACCAAGTTCCTGAATGTCCTGCTGTTTCTAGACACCCAAACAGCCTGGAATGAAGCCAAAGAATGCAGTTATTCCAAATTCCTTTGCAGTGTAAAAGGATTCAGATGCATATATTAATCTTGCCCTTCTTGACACCAACTGAGTCCGTCCCTACCAATCTTTCCCATGCAACATTCAACATAATGAACTTCACATGACAAGTTATCATTTCCAACTTTGTCCAATCTACATAACTTCCTTGGACGGAGAGGCAGCGTCACTGGTCCGATTCAAATAATACCACCAAGCTTCTACCTTCTACATTTAAGCACTCTGAAACTCCCATCCCCGCCCCCCCCCAAAAAAAAAGGGAATTATCTTTTCCTAACAAAAAATACGTCTCGATTGCCTCAAGCAGGCGAATACAAGTATTAATGGGGTGTTTGGTTGCATGATAAATTTTTTTTACACTTTTATGGTAAAAAAATATATTAAAATAAAAAGTGAACCAACTCATGACATAAAATTGTCATGTTTGGAGGGATGTGATTACAAAAAAGAGTAACTACCATACATGACCAAACAAAGTGGGGGGACCACAAGAAAAAAGAAAGAGGTGAGACTCTCTTTTTTTGTTTAAGAAGAAAATCATTTTTTTAAAACATAAAATTATCATGGTTACCAAACACCTCTTTTAACAAGTTTTCTTATAATTTTTAAAAATTAAAATAACATTATCATGCAACCAAACACCCTGTAAGCTATGTTTCTGCCCGTGCCAACCAAAGCCGCGTATCGATTCCGGAACGACTAGCAAAATGGTCCGTTCCCAGGCAAAAGAAAGGACCAAGTAATCAAGGGTGGGTGGAGGTCCCGTGCCGGGGAGAAGAGGAAATGCTTACAAGCCGAGGACGCAGCTGGAGACCTGCCGACCCTTGCCGAGGCATTTCTCCGGGTTACAGTCCTTCGCGCAGGTGATGAAGGCGGCACTTCTTTCGGCCCCGCACGCCGCGGCTACATGATGCTTCAAGCCTTCAACCGTTCCACGACGCCATTAGCCCCGCGGACGTGGGGTTCCGCTCCCCCCCCCTCCGGATTCGCCGCGTTGCCGGACATCGTGCTCCCCCATCTCACCCCCCCTCTGCCCAGCGGATTCCCTTCCTAGGAGCGTCCCTTCTCTGCACGGGCAAACTGGAGAAAAAAAAAGGTGAAACAATAATCGGATTGGAGTCGGCACTCTTTTTCAACCGTGGGGACGCGAACGGAACAGGACGAGGGGGGCAGTCGCAAGCAAGGAAGATGAGGTCGGGATCGGGTTAGTCGGACTTAAAATCAACTTAGTCAGTTAAGATTGTGATCGAATCAAGTTGAGGCCGAGAAAAAATTAATAAAAAATTTATTTTAAATTAACAACCAAGTCAAAATTGCGAGACCAAGGCAACTAATTCAACAAAAATATTTCGTATCCCTACAAAATATGCGCATACTAATTCAACAAAAAATTCTTCAATCACTATAATGAAACTAAAAACTTTCTCGTCTCCCTTTGTGTAATCTCCACCAAGGAAGATGGGGTCGGAAGTCAGGACTGGGTTGGTTGAGCCCAAAACCGACCCGGGTTGGCTAGGGTAGCGACCCGAGTCGGGCCGAGGGTCGAGGTCAGCTTGAGTTGTGAAAAATAATAATAAAATATTAAATTTAGAGTCAGGGTCTTAAGATCGAGATCGGGTCGAACAGCTCCAAAAGCGACCGAGTCGAACCTGAATCGTGACCCGGCGAACTATGACCTCCACCATACAACATGGTATCCACTAAAAACCAATAACACCAATTATCTGATAATTATCAACTATCTTGATCATGCGTTTGATCATTAAATCCACTACTACAGAAATCCTTCAAAAACCCCATTAATATCTCCAATCGAGATAGATAAACGTGGGCTTTAGAAAGCCACTGAAACCATCATTTTAGGCTGTCTGCTTCCAATTTAAAACTCATCCATGTCTTTAGCTTCTGTATGCATTTCTTTTTACATTTATGGTCCATTTGGCACACATTAAATTTCTTTTAGGGATGAATCAATCAGGTTTATCTCGTAATTAATCTTGTACCAAACGGGCCTTTAGGATTTTCAGAGACATAAATTCACCTGTCAGACTGACTTTGTGAATGCAACATAAACAATAGGTATTAGTTTCTTCCAGCAGGAGATTTATCAAACGTCAACAATTCACGATTCCCCCATGAAAACCAAATGCCAGAAGACGAGATATCCAGTGTCGCAATGGCAAATAAGCTGTGGGTCAATCCCAAGTTCCCAACATTACACAAACCACTATTTACACGCCCAGAGTTAAACAAAAAACAGCTCAAAGATGGCAGAGGCAGGAGTAGGCTCAACAACCAAGAAGTTAGACAGAGACCAGATTTACAAAGATGATGATTATGTTGAGAATTATGAGAGGCACTCTCAGGTACTGGGAGGCATAGATTAGCCCGAGGAGCTGACCTCCGAGTGTTTTCGCCCTGCCACTAGCCGAAGCCGAAGAAAGGTTCCATCCTCGGGGAGCAAGGAACCGATCATCGTTTAATATCGCGAATGCATTGGCAAGGAGGACAGGACCTTCCAATAATGTCCACAGGCCCATCTGTGAAGGCAGTGTGCTTACTGCTGCTGCTGCAAAAAGAAAGAAAGAAAGAAAAAAGACAAACCAAAAGCCTGTCAAAATATAGACTAAAAAAAAGGATGAATCCTCCTAGTCAAATCAATGACTTTCGTAATTCTCGATAGGTTTGATCTTTTGAACAATGACTTAAAAAGTATCTTCTGAAAATGTTACACATCGTTCTCCTACATAGAAGATGCATAAAAACACGTGAGCAACATAAAAAAGGAAAACATCATGATAGTACTCAGCAACAGGATCACATTTTAATACCAATCCATCACCATAATGTGAACAATTCCTTTTATTCAGCATCCTACAGGAATCAAAGATGTAGAAGGATAGCCAAGCAATGATTACATCGTGTATGCAGCAATGACTTTGTGAACTTTCATGATAAGCTGAGGACGATAAGTTTTCAAAAAATATGGAAAGTGCGGTATTACCCATTATAGAAACATAAAATAGATAATCACAAGTTTTAAAGATGCGGAAAGCACCATATATATCGTGCATTTTAGGAACATTAAATATGTAATGGTGAGGATTTTCGAATGTGTAAACAAAAAATAAAAAAAATCTGAGGCCAGGAAAATATCGTTACAGCTATTGGAGGTTTGGGACTTCATAAGCAACACCTAGAATGTGACTATCACGTTCCGGATTTTAACCTTCACAACGGAACATAATTCAGCGACGTAATCGGGGAAATAACCCCTTAAATATATCGATTTGGAAAAACTTGAAGATAATAAAAAGTCTCAGTTCATAATTCTAACATTATCCATCTATCACAAATCACGTAATCAAATTTTCAATTTAAGCAATCATATACCGGTCTAAATTGCACAATAATCGCTCAAATTATTCTTTGGAGTCCATACCACCAGATTTTTACTGTGCTAAACTTGAGTTCCTGAAAATATAATAAAAAATAGGAGTGTGTCATAACGATTCAGTAGACATTTCATCATTCGTCAAATTAAATAGCCAAAGGCCCTAACATGATATATATATATATAATTACCCAACTTGCACATGTTATATACTATGTAGTCAGAGGCGAGAGGCGTCCGAGGCGAGGGAGGGCTCGCCTCGCCTCAGGCGCCCGAGGCGACATTTTTTTATTGAAGAACTTCTAAAAATATATACATATAACATTGAAACTTTTGAAGAAGAATATACAAAATACAAAAAATTCACTTCTAGGACCTATAATGCACCAAGATATTGGAGTCTCAAGGTGAAAAACTGGGCATTGGGGGTTTCGAGGTAGGGAAGGAGAATTTAAGTTACCAAATTTGACTTCCACAGGGTCCTCACCCGGACGAGGCGAGATCTACCGAGGCGAGACGTTTTTGCCTCGCCTCGCCTCAGCACCTAGGCGCCTGAGGTGAGTGCCTCAGATAACATAGATTATATACAATATAGAACTAAACAACATATAAATAACATGACATTTCACAATCTTTAAGACATACAACCATAATCTACCAAAAGTCAAAACCAAGGAGGCTTCTCACCAATACATAGTGAGATGGATAGATCATGTAATACAACACCAACTAAAAGACCTACAATACAAAACAATATACTTAAATGAGTTAATGAACACAACATAGATACTAACACAAACACTACACTACAATACATCTATCCTCTACATGAAATATTCACATTCTCATTTTTCGCAAGGAATACGTCGTCTTGTAAGAGCCCAGCATTTAAGTCAAGTCTACCTGTTTTTTTTTTCTTTTTTTTTGTGTGTGCTCTCCTATCTCCTCCAAGAGTTGTTGATATCTCCAGAGAAGATGCTATCGTCGGTAAATTTTCTCGTACCTGAAATTAAGAATAATCTAATGCTTTCATTATGATATTATTAAATATTTAATATTGGTATAGGTAATTGTATCTTTGTATGATTTGTTTGGTTGTTAAAATTATTTTTAAAATTTATACAACGATCGACTAGATCAATTGACTGACACAATAATCGTGTTAATTAAGAATTTTATGTGGAGGTCATGTATTTTTAATTTACTCTTAACAAAGTATGTTTAACTTTGAAATTTTTAATTTACTCTTAACAAAGTATGTTTATCATATTAAATAAATAATTTCGAAGAAATAATAAATATCGGTTTATTAGACGAGTCGAATTCGAACAGATTTCTACTTGACTTAATAAATTCACGAGTAAATTGATTAAATATTACATTAACTATTTTTTTAAAAAATTAAATTATAAATTTTAATAATTATTTGTTGTCATTTAAATATATTAAATAAACTAAAAATTAAATTTAAACTTATATCAAATTTTATAAATGAGTTAAATTTAAAATTTCACATATAACTTGTGAATGTCTTTTGGTTATATAAACTGAGTTCACGTATTTGTTAAGTTTGAACGTGAATTGATTCTAATCCAATTATTACTCGAGCTCGAGATAGACACAGCCCGATTAATAATAAATAAATCGAGCTCGAACAAGAGTTTAACATTCTCGTTAAAACTTGAGCTCGAACTCGAACCCGTGTAAAATAAATAAGTCAAACTTGAACATCATACCAGTCGGCTCGGCTCCACTCGTTTGCACCCCCGATAGCAAAGGCATAGAGCAGTGACGGTCGGGCCTAGCGGGGTCGCATGACCCCACTAAAATTTAAGAAAATATATTAAATATTTAGATAGTTTTCTTAAAAATAAATTGAATTTTACGGCATTACGAAGAAGTGAGCCCACAAAAATTGAATTCTAAGGTGATCTCACTGCCTTAAAATTTTAGATGCGCCACTGACGTAGAGCCGGATCCGGATTCCGGACCACCTGGGTTGCCTTGCCGGTTTCCTCGTGGGTCTTGCGCCACCGGAGAAATCGGAATCTGTTTGTCTTGCCAAAGCATATGAATCTCGGAGAGAAGTGAATTCGCTGATGTGCAGCGGTAGCATGATCCTTTTTTTTCCACCCATTATTATTAATATACGGAGGAAGAGAACCAGCGCCCCACCCCTTCCGCATGCAGTGTCAGATGCTTTCAAGCACCGAGAGGGGGGGGATCTCCTTTTCCCAGCAACCCCTTGTACTGTTATATGTTCTAGTGTGTATATCTCTAGTGGTGGCATTTTTAGAACGGGAATGTCAATACTTAATTAATAGCCTTTTAGTATCTTTTTTTTTTGAACAAAGCAGACTACTATATATTCATACCAAACTGAAACAGTACAACAAGTTACAGTGACTCATGAAAACAGAAAGACAAACTAAGAAGAGGAAAACATATAACATACTGGCCGATACTAAGTTGTCCCACAAAGTAAGACAAAGCCACAAATCGATCATGATGAAAGATCGAACAGTAGGGATAAAAGCTCCACTCAAGGAGTTAACCATTTGTCTCGAGACTGGATAATCACACCAAAAAGGTGTGGATGATGCCCAGACTAACAGTCTCGAAAAGAAGATCGTGGCTAAGTACCAAACATAGGAGGACACTAAACCAAGATCCAAACACACGACCATAACTAACAACAGCAGACTCTGAAGAAAAGACGAACATATATAAACCGAGCTCCATGATTGCAGTGCGCAGCAAGGAACCAAAATACCTAAATATAAATTTAGGTAGAACACTGCAACAGGAGAGACACCATACGACCTAAACATTTTATGGGAGGGAGGGAGTCCTCCCTCCCTGTCCACAATTACAACAAAATAGCGAGATGGTTGGGATGGTGAGGGCGAGAGGGAGGGACAAAGAGACGGTGGAACAGGGGGCAGACAATTGGACTACGGAGAAAGGGGATAAAGCCGGTAGCAAGAGAGGAGGTTAATGGACGGTGGAGGAAGTGATGGGGCGAGAAAGCAGCGGATAGACTAGGATATCACCGAAGGAGGAAATGGGAGACCCACCTGCAGGGCCGAGGATGCTGCGAAGCTTCCGGAGAATGTCGACCGGCGGCACCCCCCGACCCTTGCCAATGGGCCTACGGCGAGGGTGCCGACGAGGACGCCGAGAGCGCCGATGGGCCGACGGGGGAGCGCCGGCAAAGACGCCGATAACCGGCCGAGCGCCGACCCTAATGCTGCCACCGGCGAGGACGCCGAAATGCTTCCGCCGAGAGCGCCGACCGGCCGGCGGAGCTCGCCGGGGCTTTCCTCCGGAAGCTTCGCCGAAACGCCGATGGGCCGTACGGGGAGAGGGTTCCCCCAACGGTGAAGGACGCCCGAGCCGGCGGGAGACCCCTTCGCCGGCGAGCCGGCCGACAACCCCCGGCGAAGAGCTTCCTGCAAGCTTTCGGCCGAAACGCCGATGGGCCCTCCGTGGTGACTTCTTTTGAATTTTTAGACCCAAACACCTTTAGCTTCCGTGGAGGAGAAGGAATTTTGAAAGAAGGTACTTTAAGAAGAAGGTCATTCCGCACGAAGTCCTCCGATCGAGTTGCCAAACGCACCCTATATCTCTAGTGGTGGCATTTTTAGAACGGGAATGTCAATACTTAATTAATAGCCTTTTAGTATCAATAAGTGCAGTTGAGTATGACGTACTTGGATCATCAGATTCGGTAGCAAAATCACTGAGATTCGATTTCGATTCTGGTAAAGATTAAGATGTTTCGATTCCAATAATCTTGAAATCACGATGTTCCGATTTCGATATTAAGTATTGATTTTTATTAAAAAAATAAATTAATATTTATCTATAATTAGTTAAATTTGATATTGTACTTTTATTTTTTTATCATTTTATCGATTTACGTATCGTAATTTATAATTTAATTGACTTAATTTTAATCATTTTTCTCGTATATATTTATCTCTTTATCGAAATCAAACGGAAACGAAGTCGCGTGATTCTAATTTCGATTTCGATAAATTATTAGAATATCTAATTCCGATTCTAATATTTTATAAAATATAAAAATAATCTCGATATTTTTAATTAAATTTTATCGAAATCAAATCAAAAATTTGAAATATCCAATTATTCCGCTTACAACCGACGACAACGGCCCGCGTCCGTTATGACCCAAGGGCAGATAATGGTAATGCTGCACTTCGATTATAATAATTCATCGAACATACATCTGATTAATTTCCGGATATCACATTAGAAGAAAAAATAATACAGTGGATACACGCTGAATCGGCACATAATCGTTCGGTTACCGATAAAATTCAAGTACCAAAAGAAAAGCCGGCTCTATATAACTGAGCTGCAAATTGTTTAAATACAAACTGTTTATTTAAGTCATAACAAAATACATCATATTTTCATCACTAAACTTGCCATGTGTAATTACTTCTGTATCCAACAAGTTTTATGATGTTTCAGATCTAACAGCGTTCTTATTTTTTTTGATAATTTCTTGGGGACCTCGGAGGGTGTTGAGATGGATTATAACTGCAGCTCGATTTTTTGGGAGCCGATATCAAACGTTCTTTCATATACAAAAATATGGTCACACTTAAAAAATATAAATTTTAATTCTCATAGGAATCATTAAAATAATCTAAACAAAACGTGCTCCCAGGTTGAACGGAACCGTTTAAATTGAAAAAGATAAAATATTATAATACTACTTTAAATTATTAATAAAATAATATTTAATAAAATGTTTAAAAAATTATTTTAATTATTTATTGCTTAAAAACCAGTATATATGCAAAAAATCAATTATTCTGAACTCTTTTTTTATCAATTTTCGGTCTTGAACCGAACCAAATCAAATACAACATTTGGATTGGAGACTTGAATCAATTTCTTTCGGTTTGGTAAAATAAAAAATGATCCCAAACTGCATACTGCACACCCTTGGCCTTAGGGGTGAGCACAGTTTGATTTGGTCCGATTTAAATCGTTTTTTTCTAAACCGAACTAAACCGGTTCAACCCCTCAAACCGAACCAAACCAAACCGATTCAATTCGGTTTGGTTTAATTTGGTTCGGTTTAAACCAAAAATATATAAACATATTTTAATTAATTATTTTTTACGTACATACAATAGTTTTTAAATTAAAAATAATCGAATAAATATTATTTTATTATAAAAGTTATAAAAATCTCATTTTTAATAATATTATAACAATTTTTATATATATATTTTTAAATTAAATCGATTCAAGCTATTTGATTTGATTTAAACTGATTTAGAGGACTTTCAAATCGAACATCGTTCAAACCGAACCGAATCAAATCAAACCGACCGATTCGATTTGATTTTTCGGTTTAACCCGTTTAATGCTCACCAAAAGAGGATGTCATTTTCGGTCTTCAGGAAGACGTGCTTTTGCTCAGCAGCAGGCGGAGCAAAGCCAGGAATATTCGGGTTCGGTTTCTAGAACCGCAATCAAACTGAAGCTCAAGCTTACAGTGACCCGAACCGAGTTTGGTTCGACCAGTCAGTCCAGTACATTATTGTTTATTTAACAAGAATAAGATTAAAATAAAACAACTATTCAGAGCCAATTCTAAGTTCAATATTTTATTTTGCAAGGGATCATCATTCTTCCTTGATGTTACTCTGTATAAATTTATGATACTAAAATACATTAAATTACCTCAACTAATTATATCAATTTGGTTCAAGGAAGAGGAAATAAATCACATCAACTAACCATCGATTTAGTAGGCGTCAGAGATAGGTTGAATTGGTGGACCAAAATGGCAATAATTTAACAATCTAATTTGATCCAAATCGAAAAACTTAATTAATTTACCAATGTTACCGATTGTGGTCAACATCCCCAAGCACACAACAGGTGGAGATAATAACTCCAGTCCCCAATCAACAACGATCACGACTTTATATCACTTAAGTGACGATTCAACAACAAATTCAATGAACTGCTGCCAAAAAATGTTGAACTATTACCGATGTCTTGCTAATTCATTATCCATCGGTAAGAGTTTAACACTTTTCGATAACGAGTTAATAAGACGACGGTAATAGATCAACAACGACTCACCAATTTGTTAACTCGCTATCGAAAGAGTTGAACGGCGTCTTACCAGCTCATTATCCATCACTTTCTGATTCAAGATTGAGACTATTCTCTCCACCCGGGGATTGAGATGATTGGAACTCTTTTTATCTTGCCCTCCACCACCACCTCGCCTCCATCCTCATCGATCCCTCCAATCCGACCCAACACGCGGATGCTTCCAACCAGCACGTAACTAATCAGGCAAAAGCTTGTCCCGCGACAACCAAATCAAAAGGCAGCCTTCTATCGACGCCGTCGCCGGATCGGACCGATCGAGCGAGCGAGCGGGCGAGAATTAATATAAACGATAAAAGAGAGATAAGTGTGTCACGCGGCGCGATGAGGAGAGGACAAAACGACGACGGGGAAGGGCAAACAAATGATAACAACTAGTACCTGTAGTGTAGTGGCCACGAGAAGAAGCATGACGAATGATGGGGGGTATGAAGTGTTGTTCAACTCCAATATGATCTCAGAGAAAAAAAGAAGAATAATATGCTGAGAAGATTGGTGGGCTAGCTGGACCAAATGCCAATTACCAATACATTCATATGAATACGATGATCACACCGGCGCGGTGGGTAGTCATAGTTTGGGTTATTTATATGGCTAGAATGGAATGGATCAGATGGGGAGCACAACTGAGCGGCGCACGCGGTGCGGTTAACGCCACGCGGAGGTGACGGTAAGCGCGCGATCGGACCACCCCAGGAAGATGGCACCGGACTCCTGCTTGAGCGTGAAGAAGCCGGGGCTCCTGCCGGCGAGCCGGGCCCGCACCGGCTCGGCCACGGACGCGCCGAGCGGGCAGGGGCGGTACCCGGCCATGGCCATGCGGGCGCGCCACTTGCCGAAGACCTCGCAGCGCTCGACCCGGTCGGGGCCCTCGCGGGCGACGGCGTGGGCGGCCTTGCGGGCGACGCACTCCTCCAGCCGGACCCGGTCGGGGCCGTCCCTCGGGACGGTGGCGTCGAGGGAGTCGCAGAGGGCGCGGCAGTAGGCCGAGGCCTCCGAGAACCGCGCCGCGAACGGCGCCGTGTTGCAGTTCATCTCCTGCTCGACCAGGGTCACCACCCGCGGCGAGAGCGAGCGCACCCGGCGAAGCAGCTGGTCGCGGGGGTTCTCCGGCGTCACGCTCTCGTCCGGCAGGCGGTAGAGAAGGAAGGCGAGGTTGACGGCGAGGGCCTCGTCGGGGTAGCAGCCGAGGGCGGCGGCGTCCAGATCGGATGCCCTTCGATCCAGCACGGTAAAGCGCACGCCGACGTCGGCGAGCTCCGCCTGCCTCTCTATCCGCTCGCCGACCATCTTCAGGAAGTTGCTGCCGCCGTTATTGTTCTGTGGATTAAGTGGGGGGAGCGTAGGGTCCGCCACAGCCGTGATCCGGACGGTAGGGCGGCCGGGAGACGCTGGCAGCTCCGCCAGTGCGTCGACGAGGGCCGTGTACTGGAGACCTTGGCCGATGTCGAAATCGACGATGTGGATCTTCGGATGGCCCCTCGTGGCCTCCAGGATTGCAAGATTTGCAGCGACGAGGCCCAGGTAGAAGCACGGGGAGGACTCGTGCAACATCCTCGTCGCTCGCAGGTGCTCGATGCTGCAGAGCTCGGCATCTGGGAACGTGCAGGTCCCCGCCGGCGACGAGAGGAGGTTTATGCGAGCACGGAGGGCAGCAACCATATGTGCGGTCAGGCGCTGCTCGGAGTCGCTGCAGGGATGATCCGCCGGGGAAGTCTTTTGAAAGCGATCGAGGGAGGCGGCTGCCGCCTCTATGTTGCCGTCGGCGATGGCGGAGGCGGCGTCGAGGAGCATCTGCCTGGATGGGGGAGAACAAGAAGGCGATGGAGAAGAGGAGGAGCAGGTAGAAGAGGGGGAAGGAGACAGGGTAGACTTGGGAGAGGAGGCCGAGCAGGAAGGCGGGGAGAGGAGATTTTGCATCGTCTCGCTCCAATCGGTAGCGGTGGCGAAGGAACCGGAGATGCTCGCCTTCTCCTCGTCATCGTCGTCTAGAAGCTGTTTTTCCAGCTCCTGCAGCCTGCTCTTCATCGCAACAGCCGCGCTGATGCCATCAGCCCTCGCCTCAAGGCGCGGTTGCTCAGCCGCCGTCGGTAAACCCCGCGGGAGGAGAAGGTTGGCGCCGATGCTCGGTCCTCCGTGGTACCCCTGCTGTCTTTGCTGCTGCTGCCGCAGCAACAACTGCTGCTGGAAGAACAGGTAGCTACCGTTCCTCGGGGGAATGGAGCCGGGAGCGGTGGAGACGGAGGCGGATGCCTCGCCGTGCAGATGGAAAGGCGACGACAGAGCAGAGGAAGGAACCGTAGACGCTAAGGATGAAGAGGAAGACATGTCCAGCGGCGAGATGGGGTAGCCCTGCTGCATGACTGCCGTGGTCTTCTGCCTCACGGAACGGGCCATCAAGGACGGCTGCAGCTGCTGCCTCTGGAGCTCCGCCAGCGACCTCTTCGGCAAGCCGCCTCCGCCTCCGGCTCCCGGCGCTGGTCCGCCTCCAGGCACGCCGGCCTCCGGCCGCTGCTGGTACGGCACCTGGATCGGGCCGCCGCTGCGCACGGCCGACCCGCCCCCCACACCCCCAAAGATGTCCCTTCCGCCTTGGAACCCGGACGCCATGTGCGGCAGGCGACAGCAGTCGTCGACGGGCGGACCCCAACCAGGCTCTACCTTCCCCGTTCAGGCCTCCGGCGACGCGGCCATCTTCTCCCCGGCGCCGATCCGACGAATTCTTCCTCCGTCGCCGATTATTCTTCCCCTGCGCCGCCGCCGGCCGCGTCCGCTCGTCCCCCTTGCTTATGTTGCGGAGAGGGCAGGATCCTTCCCCCGGGCGCCGGCCTTCAATTCTTTCTTTATGGGTAAATGCCCACAGGCCGCTGGCGGGAGCGTGGAATTCATTAGGTTAGTCTAGTGGGGGCGGGGGTAAAACCAAAAGCAGCCGCATTTATCATTTTTTCCATAATTATATTAATGGCCCCGTGCCGTCGCCCTGCCCGGTTAGCGTAACGGGGGCTTCTCCTCCGAGGCGGAGAGGAGACCCCGGAACCCACCGAGCGGGGGAGGACACGTGGCTAGAAATCAGACGCCGGTGGCCGGGCTTCACCATAGCTGTAACTGATCCGGAGTCTCACTTAACCCGCTCTCTCTAGTGCGCTTCGGCTTCGGTGCGCCAACCGGTAGAGCCCCCGCTCGCACTTCGAGGGAAATATGCCCCCCTGCCGCGCGCGCCCCACCGGGCGGCTGCGCACCCGTGTCAAGACGTCATCGTTCGGTCCATTTTATATAAATATCCATGATCAAGCCTTAAAACACAGATTTACCGAAGTGATTTCGACGAGTGAAGGGAGCCTGGGATTGATAGGCCTGCAACAGGGGACGCCGGGATCGGCGGGGGAAGATCGACCGCCTACGTGGTCCAATGAGCGCGTGGATTCTGGCGAGGGGCGTGGCATCCAGCCGTGGTGCGTAGGGATGTCAACGGGTCGGATACGGGTCGAATAATAGTATTATCCGTATTCGTATCCTATAAGAAAAAAAGTATCCACTTACTGTTCGTTAACTATCGGTAATGGGTGTATCCGCGAACCGCATTGTAATATCCGCTTAAAAACGGTTTACGGTCGGTTAACGGTCAATTAACAAATATATAAGCATTACTAGAAGGTACCTAATATACACAAAAAATGTTAGCTTCCTTCTAACACGTATACTTAAATATCGTAGTAAGATAATACAGAGATATCATACATACTAGCACCATGAAGTAAATATTTGCCAAATAATATGCCTTTGCAACAAAAGTAGGGAATGAACTTGACCTATGATCCAAGATAACTAAGTAACATGAACGATTATATACAATGACCCACGTCTGTCAAGTTCATGAGAATGTTCCAAGACGAGAGCGAAAGAGGGGTGACAATGCTGCTGGTGAACCAGAGGAGAGAGAGAGTTGGGAGCCTCGCAGACACCACGTGGATCACCGGCCACCCAAAACCAAAACCAATAGGTCCTTGATGTAGCCGCCAACCGCCACGTCAAGGTGAAGGTGCAATAGGTCCTTGATGTAGCCGAGGCGCAATAGTACAGCCGAGGTCACACCGGCCACCCAAAACCAATAGGTCCTTGATGTAGCCGCCAGCCGCCACGTCAAGGTGAAGGTGCAACGATGCAACAGGTAGGGCGTCGAGCAAGGAAGAAGGAACATGCAGAAGTTGAAAGGTCGGACTCGGGGATTCTCACAAATTAATTTTAAGGTTTTTGAGATTGACATATTTCTTGAACATTAGATGTTGATATATTTTCAACCGTTGGATCAAGTTTTACTTAACGGGTTCGGAAACGGTTTATCGGGTTCGGTTTATATTGTATCCGTGACCGTATCCGTTAAAAAGACGGATAATCGGTAAACGGCTAAGGATACCCTATTCGGAAATTTTCGATAATCCTTTAACCGTCCATTAAGTTAACGAACGGGTCGGATAATCGGATAATTCGTTACCATTAACATCCCTACGGGTGCGGTAGCGGGGGGGTGGGGGGGGGGGTGAAACCGACGGTTACCGGTGGACTCTGAAAGGACAGCTGTTCTCCAGATACCCGCGGAGCGCACGCCACCCCGTGTGGACGTCGGCGCACGCGTTAAACCGGGAGCAGCGGCGGAGGAGGAAGGAGAAGAAGAAGTGGGGGCCCGCCGGGCGGGTGCGCCTTCATTTCGTACGTGAAAAAGGCAGGCAAATATGTTGAAACGGCCCCCACGCCCAGCAAAACGATTCCGCGCCCCCTCCCGGCGCCGCCACCCCCCCGCTTTCCGTGTCCCGTCCGCATCACCCATAAATGTATACGTACGCCATACATACCCCGACCCCCCCGCCCCCACACCACCGGGGGGGGGGGTCGGGTTAGCCGGTAAGGGTTAGGCACGGCGGCGGTTGGATTTCGTCCGCCGCACGCGGCCGGGGACGGCTTCACGCGTTGCGGGTGCGGAGCAGGGAGGGGGGCCCACGGGGTTGGTCGGTGCACACGTGCCAGGTGGACGCCGGCCTGGAGGTGCCCGATTGGTTGAGCGGCCCAACCGGGGTGGGGGCGACTGCCGGGTCAAGACTCAAACGGCACGCAAGCCGACACGTAACCGGCTCTATTTCAACGACCTGGGCTCGTGGAGACCTAATCCATGTCCAAGCATATAAATCTCACCCTCCCACGCCACGCAAGATAAATAAATAACGACATTATTTAATAAAGTGATCCCCCACTCCCCACCTAAAGTGTCCTCGGCCCGAGATTGGCAGTGTTAGACAGAATTGAAGAGGGGTTTTCTTCGACATAGGCCCCTTGTTTTAGTCACATTTACCGGTAGGGAACGCCAGTGTTACGGTCAGCATCCCTACTCCCATAATAAACCTCCGAATATTTACGCACACATCACGACTTTTAAGCGTTGATTTAATCCGTCCGGATCACATCGAGTGCCTGATAAAGAAACCCGTCGTCAAGGATTACCCGATAACGCCGGCAAGACGCGCGCTGGGCAGTCGTTCGAGCAAATGCCAAGGAGGTCACCTGCCCGTGCGTCCGGCGGTCAGCCGGCGGGTCGGGTTCACCCACCCCGATCTCCGAAGCGCCGCGCCGTAAAGGGATCATCGTCCAGGTGTTCTGTTCGAGCATCGTCGACTAACCGCCGCCGCCTGCTTCGCTCCGGCGGGTTTGACGGGGAGGAGATCCACGGCGAGCTAGTTCGGCACGGCGACGGCGACGGCGACGGCGACGGCGATCTTCCCCGCCGCTTCCTGCGAAGGGGCCCCTTCCCCTCTTTCGTATCGTCTTTCCCCCCTTCAAAGCGGCCGGATTGAATTCGGACGCTTTCCGCCGGCTGCAACGGGGATCGCGCCGCTTTCTCGATCGGGACGAGCTTCTGCCGCCTGTCCCGAACCGGATGTAGTTCGAAATTCGAAGACGGAGTTGAATGCCATGCCGCTCCGGAAATCGAAAGGTCGGGAGCTTGACGGGTACGTTGGACTTCCTGTTACGACTTACGACGGTGTCTTCGAAACTGGTGTTTCTTCGTCCAGGCCATGGTAGTTTGCATATTGTTTGTGTGCCCCTCGGGAGTCCCGGAAATGCTATCCGGCCGGGGGTTGGTTTGCAAAATTATATTTATGCATTTTACTGTAAATCTATGTATTAAAATAAAACATAAGATAATTAGAAATACAACATTAACGTGGCCCAGTACAGTGATTAAAATAATTAACACAGGAAAGAGACAAAGATCTCGCGTCTTGTTTCTTCTGAAAGAAATTTTTGTGCTTTTATGGTATTGTCACACGCCCTTTTATCGATTCCGATTTCAATAACTTACAGGATACAAAAATAAATTTTAAACTCGTTAATTTTTATCGGAATCGGACCGGAATATCGGAATATCAGATTCCGTTTACACCCCTGGTAGATTGTAACATCTCAATTTTTGAATATGTTAAGATATTACAATATTAGTGGATCACTAAAAATGTTTGTTAACTATTTTTGGAAGTTGAGTTGAAAAAAAAACTGTGTAATTAAGATGTTGTTGTACCGTATCTTATTCGAGCTGGCCCTGGGTTGGGCCTATCCCAACCCATTGACGGCCCTACCATAAACCATGACACCCAGAGGTTAGGGATGTTCGTGATTTCCTATATTGTATAGATTTTTTTTAAACCAATTCAACTAAATTTACCCTCCAAACTAACCCAAACTATATTTTCTTAAAATGTAGTAAAAATATTTATCTATGAATAATTTTTAAATATTTTATGCTGACAACTTTTAAAATATATACCCTATGATAAAAATTATTACCATTCTTAAATATAAATATTTGTCTAATTCAGGTCATTTGGATTATTAATTTAAAGGAAATTTGAAATCAAATAAAAACTATCCACCACTCCTAGAACCAAACAAAACCAAATTATTAATTATATCTTTATTAAATGTTGTTGAACACCCCTATCCACACTCACCAAACGTTTGGCAGGACTTTACAGCTCCGATAATTATTTAGTATAGCTATGTGAAGATTCGAACGGTACACAATTTGCTTCAACTGTAAAAGTTAAATCAGATCAGTAATTTGATTTGAGTTGCTGATAAATCAAGTAACCTGAATTGATTTAAATATTTATTTTAAACTTGACATATTAATAATACTTGCATACTATTTCTATGTAAAATTAAGTATGTTGAATTTTTTAAGATGGAATATGCTATATCTTGACAAAAAGGATTCAAATGAAACTAAATAAAAATCATATATAGACATAGATACTTTATTGTAACAAATTATGGCTTGAATAGAATCAAATTAAACTAGTTCAAGTTGATTTTATTTGATTGGAGAGATATGCTTGATTAGATTTAGTTCCTATTTGTTTGTGTTGGCTTAATTAACGTATTATACAACTGAATTGGTCAAATATGAGATATTGGGAACTTTGGTAAAACTTCTTGGTAAAACACTTAATTCTAAGTGGTTCACTATACTTTATTTATGTGAAAAACTAAGAATGTGTGTTCAATGAGAGAAATTAGATATGAAATTAAGAATTATGACATTCTATTGACTCAAACAAACGTCACCTTAGTTTGGAAAAAGATCTTGAAAATCAATCAAACCAAACTATAAATGCCTCTAGCCAAAGTGCATATGTAATATTGTTGGCCATTTCGGGGCATTAAATCGATTAGTGAATACCTTTAACAAATTTGCAAAAATATTTGAAGACATCCAAAGAGGTGTGCAACTGAGCAGAGCCAAGTATTATGTTGCTTGAAGTTAGCTCATTAAGATCTCGATGTATTAAGTTCAACTCATTGAGCTACTTGTTTATGTTATCGACCTCAAAATCAAAGATGAGGTCAATCCAAATTCAAGCTCGGGCGCAACTTGGGCTCGTTTATAAAATCCAACCTAAAGTCGTTACAAAATTGAACTTGACAAGCAACAATCTACTCATACTGGATTCATTTATGTGTCTAACGTTTTCTTTTTTTTTTGGGTTCAAACTTATTTCTTTAACATGGTAAAGGAATTGAGTCTAGTTTTTATCTAGTATGGTCTGGATTTAACCGCGTTACTTGGAGTTGGAGAGGTTATCGGCTCATTTGCAGCCCTACCTCCACTTAAACTAAATTGACTTGTGTTGTGGTTGTGGTGGTGAGATTATTATTATTGTTGTTGTTGTTGTTGTTATTAAATTTTGCGTTGAGAAATATATATCTCGGGCTGGACTGCATTGTGCTGTCCCTTCCTGGTTGTCTGCCTTGCCACGTCACAGAAAAAACGTCGTCGTTCGTGATAGATTATGATCACTGAGGTTCACTTCATTGATGTCTATCCTCTCGGGTGGTCAAAGAGCAGATATCGAGATCTCTAGTAAAACTTCATGCGACAGCGGCTTCTTCCTGGATCACTTAATTTAGGTTTTTTGATACATTTTATATTTTTAGATGTGTAAATTGAGATGTCAATGATTACCGATGATCTGATTATCTTATCTATTCGTTAATTAACAAAAAATTAAAAGATAATTTAAAGTTTTTGAATAAACTATCCATGTTCATTTACCAATTAATCGATATCTTAACGAATGCGATCACAGATACACCATAAATCGAATTCAAAAATAGTTATCTGTATTCGTTAATTAATATATAATATAATGACTGATAATCTATGACATCTAAACATATATATGTCCCATCTAAATAATTTTATTGTCCTTAACTCTCTGTTTCATCCTCCTCCTCGGGACCTTAACATTGGACAAGTCTTATCCTAAAGTTCGATAGCGATGTCTTCTTCCTCTTTCACTTCCTGACAGTACAATCCACGTCCAGGATGTTGGCTTCTTCCCCTCCCGTCGAATTTGACATCCCGAGAGACTTGTCATACTGGAGAAACTCATCGACTGTGTGATCAGCCGAATGGTTGATGACAACACAAAATAGAAATAGACACTACAGGTCCACTAGAAGATATTTCACTTTTGCTGCACATCGACTATCTCATATTTTATATTGGACATGTATTATTTTGGATATATAATTAAGATTTTTTTCTATCTCATGTTTTGTGTTACACATTTAATTATTTTTTACAGGCTCAAAAATTATTTTTAATATGTATTTTTAAATCATTTTTTATCTCATGTTTGTGGTAGATGTATAATTAAGAATTTTCTTCTAGTACGTTATTATAAATAGATATTTTTAATTGTAATATGTATTATTTTTTTCTTATTTTGTTAGATTGGATCATGCATATGTTATCTCGTTATATATTCAATCACCCTCTGTTATCTTATCGTAAATTATTTTTAAGTGAATAGAACGATGCGGTTCACAGATACACCCAATGCCAATAGTTAATAAACTAAAGTGGCATTTGTTTTGACTTCATTTGAAGATCCGATTTCCTAATTTTATCTTTAATCTCTTATTCCGTGGAACTCAAAAATTTTAATTATTTATCTTCGAAAATAAAAAATTAGAGTAAATCATTGAAATTAAGTGATTTTATAAGAGATTTTCGATGTATTCGGATATTAATTTACGTGTTTTATCAAACGACCAAAACCGTCTAACTTGCCACTGAACCTTTTATTTTATCAAAAGGTTTGAATATTTATCTTTTTTGAGTTACACGGCAAGCAAGTCAAAAACAAAGAGGGCCAAGTGACAAATTGGTATTAGAGATTATCCAAATGTCTTTATCAATGCTTATCCAAACACCTTCTTTACATGTGCGTGCACAGAAACATATCTATATTTATGTACATGCATAAATACTATGCGCCATCTCCATAGTTATGTGCGGTTTCCCTAGTTTCGATTAGGGTTGACAACAGGCCGCGCTGAGTTGGGCTAAAACTTAACTGAATACAGGCGTAGTTCAAAATATAAATTATATATGTCGTCCACGACGACAAGAGGTGCTCAAGGTAACAAGAGCCTCGCTCAGCCTGTGGAGCTTGGAGTGGGCGTCGCATTTGAGGTGAATATACCATCATATTTTATGTTTGTATTTAAGAGCCGTTGATAATATCGTAAATTTTAAATTTAAAATGCACAATGTCGTACATTTAAATTTTAATCGAAATTTTGAAGGAAAATTGTAAAAGTTCCCATGAACGGAGAGAGGGGGAGAGAGAGAGAACGGGCCGCTCTTTGTTGGGCTCTGGGTTGGGCTAAAAGCTAACTCAATGCAGGCCAGTTGAAAATAGGATGAGTTGGCCGACTTTGCTCGCACAGAATTTAAATTTGACCCGGACCAATCTTTCTAATACATAAAAGGGCAAATGATGGTTTTGTTTGATTTTATTTTCGAGGATTTTTTTTTCAAATCAGGCCAAGTTATCTTAGAAACAAAACTAAATTGGGTGATGGTGCAAAACAAATTTGGGCTTGAAAAAAAGAGAGAGTGCAAACCAAATCAAATCAAACCAACCGATTTTTGGAATTGAACCGAAGAATGAACGTCTCTGTGAATCATTTAGGAGTGCGAATCTTGTCGAGTGATTGTCTAATAGGAGGTGGCCCTCCTCTTCGATGCACCCACGTGGGTATATAAATATGTATATATATATATATTTGTTATTTTTGAGGGGGCCTTCAGGTAGGTGACTGTAACATCTCTCTTAGGACTGAAGTGATCCGGGCTCATTAGCCATCATTCCTGGGGATTGAATGTCCTCGGTAGGGTGTAAACTGAATCTAGATTTCGATATTTCGAATCGATTCCGATAAAATTTAACGGGTTTGAAACTTGTTTTTGTACCCTATAAGCTATCGAAATCGGAATCGGATAGTCCGATAATTTATCGGAATCGGGATCGAAAACCGTTGATTCCATTTTCGTTAATATAATTTTGATAATAAATAAATAAAATTAAATAAAATAAAGTTAAATAAATTATAAATTGTATATATAAATTGATAAAACGATACAAATAAAATTTCAAAGAGATAATATCAAAATTTAGTAATTATATGTGAATCATTAACTTATTTTTGAATAAAAATTAATATTTGATATGTATTTTGAAAATTATCGAATTCAGATCTGATTTCGACAACAAAATCGAAATTGAACCAAAATCGGAATATAATAATATTGAAATTGTTGAAATCGAAATCGAAATTCTTTAATCTTTATCGAAATCACAATTAGATTGTGATGATTTTACTATCGAATCTGACTCATTTACGGCCCCAGCCTAGACAACGTGGCCGTTCGACGTACACAGAGATCATTGCGTTCCAAGCCACATAGTTCTTCTTGAGTTTTTTTTTAAACTAACACTATTTTTTTATTATTAGAAAACTAACATGGTAAAAACTTTTATTGCAAAACTAACGCGGTTTGTTCAAAGTCGAGTTTTGAAAACTCGACTTTCTTCTTTAACACTAATCCCACGTGATCCTGTTAGTTAAAAGTGTTTATTAAAAATAAAGTTTGAAAGTCGAGTTTGCCTGACTCGATTTTCAAATAGAAAAAGGGAAAAAACAGCATGCGTACAGTAAACATTAAATGCATACAGTAACGTTAAAATTTCTTTTATCTTTCAACTAAAAAATCGGATACTCGGATTAAAATTTGTCCGATTCACTCGGACAAATGAATTCGGAGCATTCAAAACTATAAGGTTGAATTTTTAAATTTTTGAAAAGTGCAAGTTTTATCATTGGACGGTTCAGAATGCTCCGATTTAATAATTTAAAGTTTATCAAAATCGTGATATTTAAAAGTCTAATCTTAAGTATTTCGATCTTCTAAATTTATTAGACGGAACGGATCTTTGAAATTCAAACCCGATAAATCACAATTTAAAAATATAGGTAAAATTAAATTGATTTTTGAAAAAAAGTTACCGCATTTAATGCTGTGCACTGTTTTGCGCACACTAATTTTTTTTAAATCAAGTCAATTTTACGATTTATCCGGTTTGAATTTCAATGATCCGTTCCGTGCAATAAATTTAGAAGATCGAAATACTTAAGATTAGACTTTTAAATATCCCGATTTCGATAAATTTTAAATTATTAAATTGGAGCATCCTGTACTGTCCAATGATAAAACTTGCACTTTTCAAAAATTTAAAAATTCAACTTTATAGTTTTGAATGCTCCGAATTCATTGGTCCGAGTGGATCGGACAAATTTTAATCCGAGTATCCGATTTTTTTAGTTGGAAGACAAAAAAATTTTAACGTTTACTGTATGCATTTAATGCTTACGTGTTTTTTTTTTCTTTTTCTGTTTGATAATCGAGTTAGGCAAACTCGACTTTCAAAAGTCGAGTTACATAAACTCGACTTTCAAACTCGATTTTTAATCAACACTTTTAACTAACGGGATCACGTGGAATTCGTGTTAAAAGGAAAGTCGAATTTTCAAAACTCGACTTGGAACAAACCGTGTTTGTTTTGCAATAAATTTTTTTACCATCTTAGTTTTATAATAATAAAAAAAAATTGAAAAAAAACTCAGTTCTTCTTCAGTATTTGCTCGAAAAGATCACGTGTATCGTCGATAAATGCTCTATGTCCTCTCGTCATGATTAATATATCATTTCGAGTTGCTTGCAAAAGATGCTTGACATGTAAAACAAGCTAAAACAGATTGCACGTGGGGTGTATATAGTTTCCCGAAATGTGATATCTTACACGATTTATATGAAAATGATTTTCTATGTTTTTATTTTCAAATAATGAGATATTTGTGTAAAACAATCTTTTTTAAAAGAAAAACCGGTATCGGCGGCAACTGGGGTTGTTTGGTTGCATCTCTTGCAGTTCTTCTGCATTAAATTTAAACAGCAAGATGGTACCCTACAAGTTCTAAGGAAAACATGGATCAAAACACAGTTCTTCCCCGTTATCGAATCTGAGCTTCTTCCTTGGTCGCCAAAATAGCACCGTACAGACAAGAACGGATGTTTGATAAGCGGTTGATTCGGGGATAATTCTCGTTTATCCCTGAAATTTAAGAGATAATCAAAATTTTCATTTAAATACTCCGGTACCAAACAGACCCTCAAAATTTATAAATAAGGAGTGTTCGGGTAACTTTAGATGGTCGGTGAAGTGAGTACTCTCTTCTCAAACACAAACAAATAGGAGTTACTATGATTTAAATGTCAATTTAACCCTAATATTTGTACTTGGGCAGAGAATATTTATTCTCTCCACCGACCTCATGAAAAACCACCCGAACTCTTTTTTTTTTTTTTGAACAAAACACCTTACTGTCATTCATAATAAAACATGAAGTACAGAGACCATACTTACATAGACATGGATAGAGAGGACTACGAGAAGACCATAACAGTAAAGAGAACTGAGACACCACTTAAAGTCATCTTCAAGGCTAAAACATAGCCAAGTAGCGATCTGCACAGTAAAGTGCATATAGAATCGCTCGGCAGATGTAAAGACTCCATCAAAGGAGTTTGAGAACTGCCACGAGACCGGATTAACACACCAAAGAGGTGTGGATAACGCCCAAACTAACGGTCTCGTAGGATTGATGACGACTATGTCGAAGACATAAGAAGACAACAAGACACCTAAAAACCACAATACAAACAACAAACCCGAACAATACAGACAACACCGAGAGATAAAAACCAAACACCACAGTTCCAGTAACATAATAGACAAGAGTCCTGAAGGACAGAGATGGGCAAAAACTGGAATGTGGAAAAACCACCCGAACTCATATATATATATAAAAGGCTAACTTTAACATAAAGTGGAGTCCGCATTCGAAAATCTGATTTTTACGGAGAGTACTACTGGAATCCGATTCGTTAACACGACGATTCTGATATTAATTTCATTGTTTAAATTGTCTCCGGTTTGTTTTGAAGGTGGTCGATCCGGAGATTTGAATCTTTACAACCATCGATAGTCCGAGTTTCAAACTTCGTCCAACTCCACTTAATTCTTTTGTAATTCGTAAAGTCTGAACCGATCAATTTTTAGGCATTCGAACATTGATCTGGCTCTGGAAGGACGATTTAATTAGATGTTAATCTGATCTCCCTTGTTCTCGAATGCAATGTATCTTTGCGACCGCGCCCGTGCAGAGGAATTGATCACCGGCTTCTTCTTGATGGTGTCTCGCTAAGCACACATACAGCAAGAGCGCAGCCCTGAGTTCTCATGGAGCAGGGAGCAGAGAGCAGAGAGCTGTAGCTGGTGGCCGGGGACGGGAAGAGACGAGAAATAGAAGCCAACACAGAGAACAGCAGAAGAGGGACGCTGCAACCCTAACACGGAGCAGTCTTTCGGGTGGTCTTGCGAGCGGTGTTCACGTATCAGGGAGGGAGCCAATACCATACAAAACGCCGGCGACGGCGACGGCCGGCGGAATCAGGCGAAGTTGACGGTGGCCTCGTAGGTCATGCCGAGATTCCAGTTGGAAGGGGCCGCGTTCCGCGCCATGATGGTCTGCCGCGACGAGCCGGAGACGAGGAGGAAGGACAGCGCCTGGCCGCCCAGCCGCGCGAAGACCTGGTAGGAAGCCCCCCAGTTGTGGCTCATGGAGATCCAGCCCGTGCGGCTGCCCTTCACCGACATCCGGGATATGTCGCCGGCGCCGCCCACGTTCATGACGTACACCAGCAGCCAGTAGCCGTTCCCCTGGAAGGCGAACCGTATTCCGCCCCTCTTCTGGCACGGCACCCTGCCATCAGAGACGGCGGCGGCCGGCCGGCCGGCAAGGAGAAGACCCTCGCCTGTCAGATCAGACGCAAATAACATGTATATATAGCCGGATGGAAGGAGAGAAAGAGAGAGAGAGAGAGAGCGACAGAACGGACCTGCGGTACATCACGGGGACGATGCCGGCCTTCCAGTTGGCGATCTTCATGAACGCCGGCTTGGCCAGGTCGAAGTGCTGCCGCGGCGGGTTGCACCAGCCGCCGGCGTTGGAGCTCTGGGCCCAGTTGGGCGGGCAGAGGTTGGTGGCCGTCACGGTGGTCATGGGGGACCCCCGGTAGCACCACGGCGAGCCCACGCAGCGTATCTGGAAGCAGGACCCGCAGGCGTAGCCGTTCCGGAACAGCGTCGTGCTCAGGGCCACCGTGGCCGTGCCGTAGCCGGTGCTGAACAGGTTGCCGTAGCCGCATGCTCCGCCTGCGTCAGCACATTTCATCCGGCCGGCGTCAGGACATTTCATCGAACACGTAGAATGTTCATTAGACGGAGAGAGTACGCACCCATGGTCGCCGACGCCGTCTCGTCGCCGTAGAAGGTGGCGTGGGCGCTGTACCAAACGCCGGGCTGGAATCGCAAGGCGGAGGCTGAGCTCGACCACGCCGCCGACGCCGCCGTCAGGAAGACGAGCAGGTGCACCGCCGTCCTGAGGGCGGACGGGGGAGAAGACGAAGCGGAAGAAGAAGAAGAAGCCATCGATCTCTCCGCACAGCTGCACCGCCGGGTAATTCGCCAGGATGGCTGGGCGGAGAGAGAATTATATACAGATCGGTAGGCGCCGGCGGGCAGAAGAACGGCGGCGATGGAATCCTTGGATTTCCCGGCAAACGTGCGTCGCTGAACTGCGGGACGGATGTGAATGTCTGTTCGTCACGTACATATCAACGTGCTCGCAGGTTGTTGACATCGCCGACGTCGTGCGCGGCAGAAATCCTCCCATCCGTGTAGGTGCTGCCATGGAAGCTCCGGCTACCAGCGGCGGAGCAGTTTCCGCAGCGCCGAGCTAATCATTGTGTCAGATCAATGCATAGATATATATTTATATATATATATATAGCTGCTTCCTGCTGGTCGGAGTCCTCTTTCTGGTTATAGTTTCAAAACCAAAATATTATATCTGATATTAAATTTTTTAAAATTTAAAAATATTAATATCAAAATTGATATAAATCGACATTTGTAATACATAACATATTTTAACATTTTTCCACTGTAAATTTTAAAATTGATGTTATTAGCCACAGTAATGATTGTTATTAATGTCAATTAATAGTGAGGAACGTGACTTATGGTTTAAGATGAAGTCAACTGAAATTGTAGTTCCTGAACATCCATCAAATTTCAAACGCCAATTGAAGATCCTCGACACAGAAGAAAAACCAATCTAAAACAAATGTTGATGACAAACTCAATTCAAACAACTCAAGTAAATCTAAACAAAATAAAACACTAAGTTTTTGGATTCCATTAAGTGCATGGGTTATATTTCTCTGTGTTTTGTGGATTGATGTCTTCTATTCATGGATTAGCTAATCAAAGATATTCGAATATTCTCGATATAATTAACATCGGATCTTCGTAATATTGACGTAGAGAGGTCAAAAAAATAAATTGTTAATGAACTCAAATAATATCAATACATATTTTATACTTATCATGAGTTAGTTATATTTCCATGAAATACTATAGAATTTTCTACTTAGTAATGCTAAGTCAAAATAACCGAGAACTTTCAATTCCTTGAAAAAATTGGAGGTTTCCCAGCCAGCAAAGACAACCTGTTGGCGGACCTGATGCAACCTGAAACGGTGAAACCCCTCCTCACTCAGGTAGTTCATAGGTTAGTGCTGTTCGGTAAGTTTTTTTTTTTTTTTCCAACCCAAGGTCCCAAACCGAACCAAATGGTGCAGTCAATCTAAATGGAACGAAACAATTTTAAGTTCGGTTCAATTTGTTTCAATTCAAACAAGTAAATAAATAAATTGTACATGAAAAACATTTTTAAAAATATATCTTTACGTTGAAATATGTATGACGTTATTTATCAATATAAAATATAAAATATAAATTGTTTCGGATTAATGTTGTTTTGCAGTTTGGTTCAACTCGAAATAAACCGAACTACTAGCTTTTTTTTTTTGAAGAAAAACTACTAGCTGGTTCAACCCAAAACACTTGCATCTCGGGCCCAGTTGGCGAGGTCCACGGAGGTGCGCAAAGCAAGGAGAGTAAAATAGCCCATTACCAAGCCCATTTATCAAGGCAGGTCGTTCGGCTGGTGTCACGAGCCCACCTCCCACCCTCTTCGTTGTTGCGTTTGGATAAGATTTTTCCCTCGTGGGGATTTCTTTAGAATCACTTTGTATGGTATCTAATTTTCAGTGTCTCAACAAAAAATTGCTAATATTATCTATGGCTTCAAAATTTTGTCTGGCCGACATCTCTTTCTGGTTCCCATAAAAACTATATATTTATACTTGATTAACTATTATAATTAGAATTGAATATTCCTATAACTTGTCGGAATGAGAATCAGAAACAGTCAAGTTTAGCACGTGCTTATACAATCTCAAAAAATATATATATAAATTATTAAAATATGATAAACAAATGTTAAAAATGTAAAATTATAACTTGAAATATATCATATCAATAATTTAATCGTAAAATAAATTTTGGTTATTATTTTTTAGTAAAAATTAGTATAGAATACAGATTTCAAAAATTATCGACCTGTTCTATGCCACTAATTGAATAAGAATCGTAGCGAAATCGAAATTTCATCAAATGAAATTAATTATAATTGAAATCATTGTTATTGGAATCCGAAAAAAAAGAGAGAGTAATCCTATTACCGAATCCGACCCGTTTTTCACCCCTGATGGTGCATCAGTCTCGAGAGTCTTGAAATGTTACCTTGTCCTTATGAAAAATGTCTTTTTTATTTTTATTATAATTTTTTACGTTGTCAGGGGGGAAAAATATTCTCAAAGTTCACCATCCTTCGTCTGCGCTTCTCTAAGTTTCTTCCAGAGATTGGTAAGTTGCAAACCAGAAATTAGAACTATATATGCTGAACTCAAATCATAGTTCATACCATGGTGTCTTGGCGAGGAGCAGGGGTGCAAACGAACTAATATACTCGACTAGTAGTTCGGTACTTGGATCGTTTATTAAGTTAAATAAATGAGTTTGAACAAAAAAAAGCTCATCGTATAAACGAGGTGAGTCTGAACAGAGACTTACTTGGCTCGAAGAGTTGACGAGCAGCTCGTTTAAATGTTCAATTAAATACTCGATTAAATATTCGATTAACTACTCGATTAACTATTTATTAGTTAAATAATTAAATTATAAATATATTATAATTATTATATATTTATGTTTAAATATTATGTAAAATTATATTTTATGTCTAAATAGTAATTTAATTTATGTGTTAAATCGAGTTGCAGCTCGAACTCAAGTTTTAAGTAAACGAGCGCAATCTCAAGCTCGAAAATGAGTTCTAATATGAATTTGAATCGAGTTTGAGCACACTTTTTATTCGAGTTCGAGTTAAGTTGGCTCGTTTACGTAAACGAGTGGCTCGGTGAGCCGAACTCGATCTCGTCGAGCTTAAATCGAGTCGAGTTCGAACAAGATCTTTGCATGTTCGCCTAGTATCGAGCCGAGTTCGAACTGTTAAATAATTGATCGAGCCGAACACGAACAAAACCCTATTCGGCTCTGCTCAATTGCACCCCCAGCGAGGTGTGGTAATCTAAATTTCTAAATTTCCCCCCTTCTTACCCAAAACAAAATCGGTAAACTACTTGACTCCATTTAGCTTCTATATTTACGTTGATTTTACATATACATTATTACGACCCTATAAGATTAAGATGATACTAAGAGATTATTCTTCTTTACAAATAAATTATTAAATTTAAGATTGATCTTAATTAACTAGTTATTTTACTACAAGAAAGGACCGAGAGCAGCTGTCCCGCCGTTGGATGAGCTAGCTCCTCACTATTAAACAATCAAGGACCAATAATGCAAGTAGCCCTTGCTCGATAAGCTAGTAAATCTCTTTGTTAAACCGTGTGATCGAGCTTACTTTGTCAACAAGGCGACGTTGCATGATAACACTAGCAGCAGCCTGCTGATGCATCTCTGAGCAAATTCTTTATATTTTGTTGCTCTTAACAACTAACCCATATATATATATATATATGCACTTGAATCTTGTCCTGTGACAACTCAGACTTAATAATTTATGGCATGTTTAGTTGTACGATATTTTTTATGATAACATAAAGTCTAAAATAACTAAGGATATAAAGTTATCATATCCGGTGAGATATTAAGGACAAGCAGAGTGCGGACTACATGTAACCACTGTAAGAAAATAAAAGTTATTCGAGATGATGAGTGGAGGGTGATGGCTTCGTAATGTTGTTCCTAATGGGGTGTTTGGTTGCATGATAATTGAGGTTTTTATTTTAATTTTTAAAAATTGTAAGAAAACTTGTTAAAAGAGGTGTTTGACAACCATGACAATTTTATGTTTTGAAAGTGATTTTCTTCTTAAACAAAAAAAGAGGGGCTCACCTCTTTCTTTTTTCTTGTGGTCCCCCACTTTATTTGGTCATGTGCGGTGGTTACTCTTTTTTGTAATCACATCCCTCCAAACATGATAATTTTATGTCATGAGTTGGTTTACTTTTTATTTTAATACAATTTTTTATCATGAAAGTGTACAAAAAATTATCATGCAACCAAACACCCCATAAGTTTATTAACGACAGTTGTAAGGAAACAAATTGCAATTGGATAAACAATGGTTGTCATATGTAATATTAGCGATGGTGGAAGCTGCCGCAGAAATAGAAAAAAAAATCTAGATGGTAAATTTAGAACCAAGTGTTCTTTGTGTTGGCTTCTATAGCTATCGTGAATATATTTTATATAGTAGTCACGATTTAAGTCATCACGAATGTTCGAATTTTTAATTTCACCGTTAATCCCTCGATATCGGACTGAATTAGTCGAGTTATCGTAGATCGACCTTATTTTTCGATGCAAAGTGGAACAATTTTGTGTCGACTTGTGCTAGATTTGCAAAAAAAAAGTACGTTATTTTTATAATATTAATAAAAAATGTGTTACTTAAAAAAAATTTGACTAAACAGATGTTAGTTGTGATGGTTAAAGCCGACCATCACCAAATATATTTTAAGATTTTTAAGATAGTGTGAGAATCTCGTTTTTTCTCTTTATTTTAATTTTCAAAATGATTTTTTTTGGACTACATAAAAAATAGGTGGTATCCTATAAATACATTAAATAGTCCAATGATATATTTAAAAATATTAGAACCGAGGTTCGGGTTCTTTGAAAAATTTGATTTTTGACATCTCTCCGCCGGATGGTGCGAATACCCGGCATTAACTTACATCGAGCAAGTACTCGAACGCCCTTGATTAACCGCCATAGCAATCCGTTTGGTAGAGAGTGCACATCCATACAAAATAATAAGCTAGAGGGCTGTAGCCTGACGGGCCCGATGAGATGCGAACGCGTTGCATTATGTTTAGTTGACGTCGATTTTATTTGATTAAAACGTGATTTTTTTTACCAATTGATTTAGATTTGATTTTTCAAGTTGTTTATTTTTAATTTGATCATTCCATTAATGTTTTGATTTAATGGGTTGAGTTTGATTTATTTGTTTAGTTGAATTTCAATTTGATCATGATTTTGTTTTGAGTTTAAAGTTTGATTAAAAGAATTAGGTGTGCTATGATTTGAGATTCAATGGTTAACGGATTGATTAAGATTATTTAATTTTATATGTTGCTTTTTGTTGTGACGTTGATTTAAGTATGTTCAATGTATTTTAAGACTTTGATTAAGTTGTTTAAGAGTATTTTATGTTATTTGAAATTTATCTTAAGAACTGTTTTTTTGGTGTTTACGTACTGTTTTGATGGATTTTTAATGTATTGGAGTTTGTTTATTTAGTTTTATTTGATGTTATTTAATTATCACTTGATTAAGGAATTTAGTTGCATGCGTTGCGTATACTTTAGTTTGATTTTTGAGTTGTTTAATAGTCTGATTTTTGTACTTCAGATTTAATGAGTGTTTTTTATTTATTATTTTTTTATCTTATTTATTTAATTTGAGTTCGCATCCCATCCGATCTGTCGAGCTAACGATCGGTGCTCAATTGAACATCACAGCTTCATTTCATTGAAAGATGGGGTGAAGTACATCGGTGTACAATGTGATTGATCATTCCCTCAATATATGTTTATCTTCACTATTTTGGAAAAATTTTGGCATTACGACGGCATGCCGGCTATTTTTTCCAACTTAGTGAAAATTTACCCATCCAAAATAGCCAGCCTTAGCTTAGCCATATTGGGGGAAGGATCGACGGCTACGGGATTCGTGCCCGCGCCTCCGTCCGGGTCGCCATCTACGGGATGCATACCCGTGCCTCCGCCCAAGGTGGAGTTCCCCGCTAGGGGTGAATCTCCTTAATTTAATATTGCTTTCGCATTCTGAATTTTTTAATTTAAATTTTTTTTGTTTGTCAAAGCCTTTTAGGCTTGCTGCGAGTTGAGTTGGCCGAGTCGAGACGGCCCTCCGGCGATCCTGTTGGCTCCTGTTGGCTTGAAGAATCCGCTTGCGGCAGGCGGAGACCGAGCCCAATGGGCCTGGCAGTAGTTCCTCCCCCGTTGCAGCTGCCGCTGCCTCTGGCCAGTCTTTTGTCGGCCCCACCATCGGCGCAATGGTCCCCGGGCCATTGTCGGAATGCGATCGGGCAGCGGCCCCCTTCGCGCGTTTGGGCTCGGATGGCCGCGGCGCAGGCGGCTGCGAGCACCCCGCAACAGGCAGGCGACCCATTCCCGTGGTTGGCCTCCCTCCAGCCACGGATGGCCGCGGCTCAGGCGGTGGCGAGCGCCCCGCAACAGAGTTCCCGGTCGCGGCTTACGGTCGTGTGTGCTGGGTAGCGCGCTTCTCCTTCGGGCGGTTGCAACCACTGCGGACGCAACCGGAAGGCCCATCCATGGCCGCCCATGCGATGAGTCCTTCGGACTCCTTTCTTCTTCTTTTTTTCGCGCGGCCATCTCCTTTCTGATGACCAATCTTGGCCGAACATGATGCTCTCTCTCCCTTTTTCTCTTGGCAGGCTGCTCAGCGTGGGATGTTGGCCATGGAACAAGGAGTGCACTGAGGGCTGTTCAAGATATTTTCCGATATTTTTTTGAGGGGGCGCAGAGGGCCAGAAAGGGGATCGAACAGGACTATCTTAGGGGTCTGTTCAGGATCTGTTCGGGGTCTGAACAGTGGTCGCATAGGGGATGTTATGGGCTGTTCAGACAGGCCGAACGACGAGGGCCGAAGGGGAAGCCAGGGGGGCAGATTTTGGTTGGGAGAGGGTGGAGGAGAAGGAGAAAGAAGAAAGCTTGAAGGGTTACATGGCTGTGGATGAACCTTACCTCTTCCCCCCTTCGCTTCTTCTCCTTCTTTTTTTTTTCTGTTCCTTGGCAGATGCTACAGGTGGAGCAGGAGGTGAAGAAACGTGGCCTGTTTCTTCTTCTTCCTTCTTTCTTGCATGTGGATAGAAAAGAAGATGTAGATGACTCTCTCCCCCTCTTCTCCTACCCCTCCTGTTGAGGGCTGCAGCAGTACGTGTTGAGGGTTGCAGCAGTGCGTGGAAGCCTTGGATCTCCTACGGCTGTTGCTGCTTGAGAGTTTTTTTTTTTTCATCTAACGAACTTTTTTTAAAAAATTTTAAAACTAACACGGTAAAACTTTGTTTTGTAAATCTAACGCACTTTGGTCAAAGTCGAGTTTTCAAACTCGACTTTGACCGAAAACAGCAAACGGTCCCGACTAATGACGGTGAAACAGGATTAGTTTAAAGTCGAGTTTTCAAAACCCGACTTTAAAGTCGAGTTTTCAAAACCCGACTTTAAAGTCGAGTTTTGAAAACTCGACTTTAAACCAAACCCGGCTATGAACGAAGAACGGGAGTGAAAAAAATCGTGTGGGAAAGTCGAGTTTTCAAAACTCGACTTTAAAGTCGAGTTTTAAAACTCGACTTTAAACCAAACGCGTGAAAAAAATCGTGTGGGAAAGTCGAGTTTTCAAAACTCGACTTTAAAGTCGAGTTGTAAAAACTCGACTTTAAACTAATCCCGTTTCGCCGTCATTAGTCGAGACCGTTTGCTGTTTTCGGTCAAAGTCGAGTTTTGAAAACTCAACTTTGAGCAAAGTGCGTTAGATTTACAAAACAAAATTTTACCGTGTTAGTTTTAAAAATTAAAAAAAAAAGTGCGTTAGATGAAAAAAAAACTCTGCTGCTTGAAGAGGCAGGAGGAAGTGCAGCGGATGGCTGCCGAGCCGTCACCCCTTCTGTTGGCTTCGGAAGATGAAGGCTGGCGCAGATGCCTCTGTTGGCGATAGAGGCTGGAGCAAGACTTCTCTTCTGCAGACGTTGGGCTGGAGTTGGAGATCGGCTGCTGCTGCTCTCCCTCTCTCTTTCTGCTGGCCCGCTCGCTGCCGATGGATGAAAGGGCTGCTGTTCTTGTTGGAGATCTACTCGGAGCTGTTGGCGATGAAGGCCCTGCTCCTATGCTGCCTCTCTCTCTCCCTCTAGGCGTCGGGCTGCTAAACCTCTCTCCTTCCCCTTGCCTTTTTTCTTTCTTTTATATGGCAGCCTGTTACCCGGGGATAATAGGAGGGGGGAGAGAAATTGTGGGAAGGTTGAAGTGGCAGGGATTGTTACGGGAAGGGAGAGAGGGGTAAGGAGGGAAGGTTGGCACTCTCAATCTCTCTCTCTCTCCTCAATCGGCCACAGAGTGCTGCGATGCCGATCTTGCCATTTGTTTGTCTTTCTTTTTTTTCTTTTCTGCTGACAGCATACGTGGGCAACAGAGGGAGAGAAATGGCAGGTTCCTCCTAGATCTTCTCCTCTCTTTTATTCTTTTTCTTTTCATTTCCAAATGAAGATCATAAAAAAAATAAATACTCTTCCCAAATTGTAGGAGTTAACAAAGGATATGGCGGCTGATGCTGGTAGGAGAGAAGGGACGTTGGTGGCTGGCCTTCTTAGGTCAATTTCGACCTAATCTCGATCAAGAAGACTTCGATCCGACGTCCGACATTAATTCCGGGTTAGAATTATTGAAATTAACCCAAAATTAACCGGAATAATCCGGAAGATATCTTGATAGCCGTTGATTTTGTGTACCATCATATCTTCGGTTAATGACCCTCTAATTGTCCGAAAATCACCGATTTGATAGAATTTCCGATCGGTACGATCTCGGCCCTCAAAAATTCTGAAAATTGCACTTAAAATGCAATTAAATAAATATGCACCAGGGCTTTAGCTTTCACCATAAATAATGTTATCTGCTAGCGGGTTGGACAAAATTGCCCTTATCTCGAAGTATGTGCCGACTCTACAAATTTTTTGAATTTCGTCCATAACCTCCCGAATATAGATCGGATTGATGATCCGACTTCAACATTGCTCTTCTGGGTGTCGGGCGGACATTCTGGCGGCGTCGGTTGTTAATGGGCCTGCTTGGATTTGTCCAGGCCCAATAGGGGCAAAATGGTTATTTTCTCATCCGAAGTCGGATTGTGACATTTTTAGGTGCCAACAGATAGCATGCCCTCTTGTCCCTCCCTCTTCTCTCTCTCTCTCTCTCTCTCTCTCTCTCTCTCACACACACACACACACACACACACACACACACACACAAGCCTCCCCCCACTACCGCCATTGGGCGCACCGCCGTTAGTCATCGTCGCTGCCAATTGCTTCTCCTCTCTTGCATGTTCACGTTGATACTAACTTGATTGGAACCGCAAAATGAAAATAAAAAATCAAGTTCAAAAATACTTTTGTGGGAACTTACCGGTGACCAAGTTCGGAGAAGAACGAGCATATGACACTCCATACTCTCCAAGTCACCTAATTGCATAGGTTCTAGTGACATTCACACGAACTTTCTTTACAAACGGCTTCTCTTACATGTCGGACCTTCTGACTTGTCTTGAATGATGTTCCACCATGAAAAACATACTACAAGAGGAGAGAAAAAGTAGGATGAGGCTAACAAAAAATTTGACTTCTTTGTTTTGTCAGGGTTTAGTCAAATTCACTTATGTTTATAGAGAAATTAGATTTTTTCATAAAAATTTAAAATGTTCATAAATTACGTCCATACTCACATACTTACGAATCAGATCAATTGAACAATCCTACATGATCTTACATAGAATTTTATTTTATAATATTAAACATATTCTTTTCTTAATAATAATTATTGGCGATGACTCCAAATATTCCCTAAAATAGGTTTTATCCACAGCTTTAGAGCACTAGTTGGGGGGTAGAGTGATTGGTTTGGCAAAGACTTAAAACCTTTGCTTGAACTAATATAAGTGACGACTTGAGTAATCACTTGTATACATACCCTTTGGCAACAATTTTAAACCGTCGTCAATAACGAGATATTGGAGACAATTTTAAAGCTGGTGCTCAAAAGTTGTCCATAATAGTGGTTCACAATGAGCTTGTTTGCAATAGTTTTGTGATCGTTTTGTAGTCGTTGCCAACATATATTTGCGATGTTCTTTACACCAATATTTATGAGCTATGAAAGGTAACCATAGGAAAACAATCTCGAAAATTCTCCATAGAAATATTTTTTTTAATAATAATTGCTAAACAATCTTTCTAACCATTGTTTTATGTCAGGCAACCAAACAATCCACTGGGGTTGAAAATTGCATGTTGAGAGCTTACAGTGCAATAGTTGACTCCTTCACCTCTATAGTTTTCTCTCTAGGACCGTGATACGAAATTAAATTGGAAATCAATTTAATTTAAATTGAGGGATAAATCACGTTATCCTTGGTTAAAATCGTGCCAAACGAGCCCTCGTAGAATTGTCCAAATCGTCCAACTTTGTGACATTCATGCAGCATATTCCGACTTAAGATATAAATTTAGGGCATATTTGGTACCAAAATATTTTGGGGATAATTTTGGTTTATCCCCTAAATTTTGGAGATGAACCAGGTTTATCCCCAAGTTATCTCAATACCAAACAGGCCATTAGATATCAATTCATCATTAGCATATATTATTGAAGTTTAATTACCTGATGCACCCCCAATGGAGGTGACAGAGAATCTACCTACTTAATTTATATATCCAGGAAGACTGAGATAGAAATACTCATATTTTTAAGATAGAATTGATCATGGATCCGGTTAAGAAAATCATTTTAATAGAAACTCCACGACTGAATACCTTCAATGACGTCGGATCTGAATTTTTGTAATTTACTCAACAGGGGACCCCACCCTTCCACTTCCGCCAAGCTCACGAGATCAAGATCTCTTAGTGGGATGGTGGAGGGCACATTTCTTGTACGGTAAATACAAAATATCTTAGTGGGATGATGGAGGAAATATGTGATTAATTTGTTTTGATTACACGGTGAGTCTTACCGAATATTTTGTATATATTACCGTGGAGGGGTTTGCTTCACCGGCCAATTGAGGGCGAGCAGCAGCACCGGATGTCACGACCCGGAAAATAAACAACATAAAACCACAACTACACAGCGGAAATCACAACGTCGTGACAGTGGGAGAAATCCATCATTCGGATTTCTTAACCCAACAAGCATGTAATTCAACCAACACAATCAAGTCTATAAAATTCCACAAGATTTCCAAAACCTGGAGTCAATAACTTAAAGAAATCAAGCCAACTTCATATAGTCCAAGTCCAACCAAGAACTTAAACATTTAAAACAACTAAAATTCAAAACCAAGTCCGTTCATATGCTCCAACTATAAATCAAGTCCACTAGATTGTTTAAGTACACCACAACCTAAGAGTCCTAAAATAAGCAACCTGATAAAAAATGAAATATATCACTCCGCTCCAACTCCAGGAGATTCTGGTTCTTCCACGGCCTCTGCTTGAGCCTCCAAGCCAATCTCCTGATCTTCAAAACCTGCTGAAAAATATTAACCCACAACGGGGTGAGTCCGGAGACTCCGTAGGATTTACACCCTTCACCCATCAATCGGGTAATTAACATATGAACAAGCAGGGGTATATAACATATCTAATTTGAGATGTAATACAAAAGTATAGAATGTCTTCTATATTAATCTCATAACCCATAACCAAACATAATTATCTTCAAAGAAAAAGGTTATGCCAAAACCAATCAATTCTAGACCAATGCATACAAGACTATAAAACTAAACAAAAATCGACTAGATGACCTTCAGACTTAACTTAACATGACCAATCTAACATGAGACATATCTGAATTTTTCTAACTTATCATGCTTTAACATCTAAACATAACATGCAATGAGCATAATTTCATGTTCTTTCTAAACTCATAGTCATATGGCAAGGAAGTGGTTGTCTTGCCTTTCACATCACATATACAGATCACTTTCACCAGCTCTAATTTATATAGTAGTAACATATACTAAGCTAGCCCAAAGTGCACCTAGGCAGTGGTGACACCAAGGGAAAAACCGCGGTAATCCGGGATCTGTGGGAAGGCCGGATTTATCTAAGATACCCGCTGCCCACGGGCAATTTGACTAGAATAGGCTGGTGAAGCCTCATAACATGTGGTACAAGAATTCATAATAAATTTCAGATCATGACACACCTGCGTACCATGTACACAAGACATAAACATCTCATTCTAATGTCAACCATGCAAAACAAATTGTTTTTATCATAAACTAGACAAGACTTGCACTAACCGACATGGTTAACATATCCTAATAAAAACTCATATCAAACTTGATAACATGAACCTAGCCATATCATGCAAGACATATTACACAATCTGGAACCAAACCAAATAATTTTTACATGATCTATGCACATGCAATAACAAACCAAATCTAGACATGCATAATTGCATTACAAGACAATTAATCAAACCAAATTTTGGCATAATCAAAACAAGCTAACTTCTGATGTTAACACTCATAAGCTGACCTAAACAGGTTCCAAAAGTGAAATTTGATGACTTTTGATTTTTCCAAAACTCCACCTAATTATCTTTCAATTCTAGGTCCATTCTAGCATATAAACATATACATAAATAACAAATGGTCACATCTCATGGAAAATAGTTCTACCCATCCAGAATCATGCCAAACATGTTCTATAATATCCAAAATATCATTTTCAAAGTTCTGGGTTCAAGGATTTTTGAGAAATTCACTAATCATGATTTAAAAGTCTAAACTAGTCAAATCTAGGTCCATAAGTTAAAACATGCATATTTTCTAATCAAAATGGGATCAAATACATAGACGAGCTTGAGAAACCTACTTGTAGCCTTCTGTGAAATTTCCTGATTTTTTATGGATTTTTCTGCTATTTTTTCTTGGCCTTTATCAATAACTGGATTTAATAAATCCGAAAATTCGGAATTTCCTGGACCGGCTGAACCGGGCCGGTTCGACCGGCTGAACCGGGGCCGGTTCGGAGGCGCTGAACCGCGGCTGGACCGGCGGCTGGACCAACTGGACCAACTGGACCGGCGGTTCACGGCGACGGCTCGCGGGCGGCGGAGGCGGCGGCGGCTCGCGGCGGCGCTCGCGACGGCGGGGGTGGCGCTCGCGACGGCGGGAGTGGCCGGCGGCGCTCGCCGACGGCGACGGCGGTGGGTGGGGGAGGGTCTGGTCACGACGGCGACGGCGGGAGGGAGGCGACGGCCGGCGATGGCGGCGGCGAGAAGCTCTCCCGCGGCGGTTCCGGCCGGAACAGGGGAGGTCGACGGCGGCGCTGGCGTCCGGCGGCGAGGACGACGGCGGCGCGGGAAGGGCTGGACGGCGATACTCTCGCCGGCAAGGGAGGTGCTGGAGGGAGGAGACGGCGACGAGGTGAGGGCCGGAGGCGGCGACGGCAAGGAGGAGGTCCGGCGGCGCTCGTTTCCGGCGGGGGCGGTGCTCGCGACCGGCGACGGCAATGGCGACGGAGGAGGGGGAGGCGCAGCGGCGGGGAGTCGGCACGAGCAAGAGAGAAGGAGATCCAACGGGGCTGCGAAACTGGCAAGGGGGGGAGAGAGATCGCGACTCTCCGGGGGAGGCGGCCGGCGTTACCGCGGGGGCGGCGGCGAGAAATCCGGGACGGGGAGGGAAAGGGGGGGCTGTTACGAAAATTAATTAATTTTTTTTTTAAAACAGCCAGGTATTACACCGGAGGTGCCACTTGTCGACGAAGGCAAGAAAGGGTTGGCAGGTGGACGACGACGATGGCGGTGTTGGCAATGTTGAGGAGCTAGTATGGGGGGTAGCAGCAGCCGAAGTCGGTGGGGGAGGAGCTTGTGGGGGGTCTCGGTCATTGGGGGTGGGTACAAAATGATTTGAACCGAAAAATCGACTCGAACCATCCTATTCGGTTCGATCGGTTTGGACATCTTTCGATTCGGTTCGATTCAAAAATTCTCCGGATCGATTCAAATCAAATCAAATTGTTTAAATCAATCTAATCTAAAAATTATAAAAATATCACAATGTCAATGAATACGATGTTTTTATAAATTTTACGATAAAATAATATTTATTTCGATTATTTTTAACTTACAAATTATTACGTATATGCAAACAAATAATTTAAATATTTTTAATTTAAATTAAATCAAATTACATTGAAATTAATTTGATTCTATTTAATTTGAGAAGTTGATTTAATTTGATTTGATTTAAAAAAATATTCAAATCGAATCGGGCGCACCACACCGAAGGCGGAGGATACCAAACAGCCGCAGAGCATGACGGCGACCACGACGGCAACGATCCGACGGTGTCTTGCAGCAGAAAGGGACGAATAGTAATAAAATTAATTGTTTTCAATTATTATTTTTCTCTAGTACCTGGTGGGGGGGGGGGGGGGGGGTGGATTCTCCGGTGCCGATGAGATGTTTGATTGGATGTCAGAGTGATAAACTGACCAAGAGGCTGACGGTGAAGATCAAAAATCTTGATATGCTATGTTTTTCTAAGACTAAAATCTTGTTAAGATCTTGATATATATGATACCGACCTGTCCTCTTAACTCTAGTCGTTGGGGGGCCAAATAGTCAACATCTAGCGCATTTAACAGTGACCCAAACTTAATAACTCTCTAGGCGTTGGGGGCGGAAGTTCGAAGTATTATTCCCTAGATGGGACTTTTCATTAAAACTGTTCTGAGACCGTTTTTTTTTTTTTTTTTGTGTGGATTACCTACCACACCGGCTCTCAGTGCTTCACCGTGTAAAGGTCTCCCGTCTCACGCTAAGATTTTATACATTTAATATTAAATTAATAAGAATGACCCCGTAGCCGACAGACCGTTGACTTTGACGAGTGCTTATACGAGGATCACAGTTTCTGAGACAGCCTTGGACATGGTTTTGTTGCTGCGGTTTTGATGTTTATTTTCTTAAGCAGCATTGTTTAAGCCCTAAATAGAACCATTAAACAGCCTCGGTCATGATGCAGTGTGCCATGGTTTATAATCCTTCTCCCGAGGCCCTTGCAGTTGCAGTACTGAAAGCCCCTCGAAACACTAGCATGACAAGACTTAAGGTGTTGTTTGATGCAGGAATAACTTGGAGATAAATATTAGTTATCTCGGAAATTTGGAGAATAATTTAAATTTATTCTCAAAATTTTATAGTATCAAACATGTCCTAAAATTTCTTTGTACAACATCTCTCCACGAAATATCTCGTTTTATTATCGTTGATTGTTTATGAGATGCTTGATTGATAAATTTTTGTACATTTTCACGATTAAAAATTATATTAAAATAAAAAATAAACTAATTCATGACATAAAATTATCATATTCGAAGGGATGTGATAACAAAAAAGAGTAACTACTATTCATGATCAAACAAAGTGAGAGATCACTACATGACAAAAAAGAGATGAGATCCTCTTGTTTTGTTTAAGAAGAAAATCACTTTCAAAACATAAAATTACCAAAGTTACCAAACAGCTCTTTTAACTAATTTTCTTATAATTTTTAAAAATTAAAATAAAAACTTTTATTATCATGCAACCAAACACTCTATTAGATTTCTATTTGTGTGTCCAGTCTTTGTTTTTGATAAGGTAGAAAATGTATCTTTGTCTTATTAATACGAAGTAAACAGGATCCTTTACCGAGAAAGAAAAGTACCAAGGAGTACTAGTTAGTAATGATTAACGAAGGTTTCTTTATTTTCTAAAAAAATAAAAAGAAAAACAAAGATTATTGACCAAAGAAAAAATAGCAAAGAGTGAGTGGATTGCATGTAGTCCCTGCAGGCGCTTACCTTCATAAGTGATTAAGTGTTCCCTTTGCCGTACTGGAAGCACCTTAAATTACTGGCATGATGAGACCTAAAGTTCAAATTGCACATGAACTCAACCACAAATTTCAAGTACCAAAGAGTAGTGGGCAAATAAACAATAGCGGAGCATGGGTGATTGCATGTGGTCTGTACGCTTATCTATATAAATGTTCCAGCATATATATCTCATATTTCAATCTTAATTAATTTCTATGTATGAGTGGTAATGAGATGAGACACAGTTAGTACGTGAGAATAAATTAGTCAATCTTCCCATACCTTTTTTTTATGAGGACCAATCTTCCCATACATTGATGTCCTTCACTATCATGCACATTTGATCGATCGGTATGTAAGCAAAGTAAGTACACAAACGAGGCATCAAAACGTTTGTTTTTAATTATTTAATATTTTTTTCTGGCATAATTGTTCTGTGTGTTTATGTTGATGGCATTGCACCAGCAAAGGGTGGAGTTGAAGTTAGACAATATCTAGAAAACAAATTCTTTACCAAGGATCCTAGAAGATCACTTTAATTTCTGGGTATTGAAACGTGCATCACATGATATATGTATCCTTTTCGACGGAGGAATGTAGAGTCACAGACCAGACAAACGAATATGAATTTTGTTCGAATCCGTTTTAATTTTGAATCCATTCAATCGAATATTATCTAATTAAATAAATTTTGGGAGATATCTAAAGTAGATATAATATATATATATATCTAAAGAGAGAGAGATGTTATCATGTTGTTTTTTTTTTTTGAACCATACATGGCCCAGCGGCCAAGAGGCCTGCTGCACAGCAGGCAGCAAAGGTTCGAACCCCCGTCCGAATCTCACCTGTCACCCCCCTTGCGGGGGTGCTTGGCACTAACGCTGCCAAGAAGCGAACCTCCGCACTACGTCCCCAGGCGCCGACCCACGATCGACCAGCATTATCATGTTGTTAAAAAGAGCTAATCCGGAACTAGCTAGCGGATATGGATATTCCCTCTCCCTCTCTGTTAGCTAGCCTCCATTTTCATGGATGGACCTCTCAGTCTTGCCCTCCCTCAGTGTTGCTCAACAGCAAACAGGAATGATGACAAGAAGATACTACTCTCCCCCGATGTTCACTCCTATATCTTAGATTTTTTTTTCATTTTTAAAACTAAAATCAAATCGAATCGGCAATCCAACTGAACCAAACCGGTTCAATTAAACCCGCCCCAAATGGAAAATTAACTGAACCATTTGGTTTAGTTGTGTTCAAACCATTGATTTTTTATACATACATTTAAAACGAGAAATAATTTATATTCAGACAAATTAAACTTGTTAATAATGAACAATTTAAAAATAACCCAAAAATCTATTTAACTTGATTATGAATTATATTATTACTTATCGGTATATTTTCATAGATTGGTGTAGGCGAACTAATACATTCGATGAGTAATTTAATACTCGACTCGTTAAAAACTCGACTTGGATTGTTTATTAAGTTAAATAAACGAGTTTGAACAAAAAAACTCAACTTATAAACGAGTCGAGTTGAACAGAGATCTGTTCGGCTCGATAAGTCCACGGACAACTCATTTAAATGTTTAATTAAATACTCGATTAAGTATTCAATTAAGTACTCGATTAACTGTTTATTTTAATAATTAAATTATAATTATTATATATTTATTTTTTTAAATTTTAAGTAAAATTAAAATTTTATGTCTAAATAATAATTTAAAACATGTCTTGAATCGAGTTAGAGTTTGAACTTGAGTTTCAAGCAAACGAGCTCAATCTAGAGTTTGAAAACAAGTTCAAATATTAGTTTGATTTGAGTTCGAGCACAATTTTTATTCAAGTTTGAATTAAGTTGACTTGTATACGTAAACGAGTGACTCGACGAGACGAATTTGAGCTCATCAGGTTTAAATCGAGCCGAGTTCGAACAAAACTTTTAAAAACTCGTCGAGTTCGAATGGGTGAATAATTGATCGTCGAACAAAACCCTGCTCTCGGCTCGTCTTGATTTTGCACCCCTATTCCATAGATGAAAAGTATCTAATCATTATAAGAGAAAATTAATTCGGAGACCAGTTAAGAAAACGACTTAAATAGAAGATCTAATGACCAAATGCCTTCAAGGACAGGCTCAATCTAATCTAAGGAATACATATAACAGAACACCCTCTTCGTTACCTTCCGTCAAATGAGTCATCCACCTTTCTTTATATTTCCCTTTTTGCCCCTGCACAGGACGGTTCTCACGATATGGGATGCCCAGCCGTCTTCCTTCTCATTGCCTGCCTCGCGTGCCAAACCAGCTTGCCGTGAGGCGTTTCCATCGTCGCCATGCCTTTCGCCGGAGCCGCCCCCCACACTGACCGCCATCATCCTCACCTTCCTCTCTGTTCTCGGCACCGCACGCGGAAGCACCTTCCTTCACCCCCGCGTTTCACTGTTAATTACCGAGCATAGCAGTGCACCCAACGCGTCCCCGGTGCTCCCCATCTCGTTCGTCGTATTAATTAGCTGTTGTCTATATCAATATATCTAAATATATGGGATGATCCAATGTTCTTTCTCTCGTCAACGGGGACAACTGGGGCATCTGACAAAAAAAGAAGAAGAGCAAACGACATTCGGTTGATTAGATTTTGGGGAGAAAGTTATACAACTCGCAAAGAGACTAAGTCCTTCATGTTTTGTGACACCAGACCTCTTGTTAAGGTGTTTCATGAGTGTCCGGCCTCTAGTTAATTTTCACTTATTTTAAGAGACCAAATCTCATCCGGTCTCTCGAGAAATCTGATCAGATCACACACGTATTTTTGATATAATAAATTGCCAAGCTGTCCGGCCGCCCGGGCGTTGCCAGCCCAACCGCCTGCGCACGATGCCCCCGCCAACTGCTCCGGCGCACAACTGCTCCGGCGTACGGGGGGCTTCCTGCCCATGCCAGCACAGCAGGAGTCAGGCGGCCGGGGCCTAACTCGCCGGTTGAACGGCTCAACGGGTTGAAGGCCCCCTCGCACGCGGATCCCCTCCGCGGCGGAACCCTCGCCGGCGACCCTCCAACCGCGCGGCGGCCCCTCGCCGGACGTCCTCGCCCCGGCAGAACCCCTCGCCCGGCATCTCGCCCCGGCGGCCCCTCCCGGCGGATCCCCTCCGCGGCGGAACCCTCCCGGCGGACCCCCTTCTGCGGCAGCCCGGCGGCCCCTCGTCGCAGCTTCCCTCTGCGCGGAACCCCTCGCCGACGACCCTCCAACCGCGCGGCGGCCCCTCGCCTGACATCCTCGCCCGGCGGCCTCCTCGCAAGCGCTTTCCCTCTCGGCGGCTTCCTTCTCCGGCGGAACCCCCCAGCGGAACCCCCGCGTACACTCCTTCCCCCAGCGGTATCCCCCCCCCCCCCCCGAGTGATTTCTGCCCCGGCGGCTCCCTCCAGCGGATCTTTCTTTGTGGTTTTTCATATCGCCGTTTTGAGGTCATTTTTAGTCTAGGGAGGGAGGGATGGCCCTCCCTCCCCATCTCCCTTCTCCAACACGTCGCCTAAAATTATTTTTAGGCATTTTGTATCTCTTTGTGGTGTTGGATTTGTGGAGTCCGGATTATCTAAGTTTTTCTTGTTTTTCTTCTAGTTTGTCGATGTTAGTAGTGTTGCGACCGAGTTATGAATCTGTCTCGAATCTGCTCCTTTTAGCGTTTTAGATGCTAAGCATCTCTCGAGACCGTTTGTCTGAGTTTTATCCACTTTCCTTTGGAGTGATCTTCCGGTCTTGACACAAATATCAAACTCCTATGAAGGAGTTCTTATCTACCACCCGACCACGTTCGCACTCGTGTGTGTGTTGGTCATCTCGCGGTGGTTTGGTCATCTCTTGGAAATTTATTTTTCCAAGATTACTCTTTTGTTCACTCGGTCAAGTATCTTCGCAGTTGTCTCCATGTGGATGTACAAACTTTGTATCCTTCCTAGCTTATTATGAATAGAAGTGGTTCTGTTTTCTTCAAAAAAAGAACGGCTCAACGGGTTGGGTTACATACCAATCGGTCTGATTAAAAAAAAAAGAAGCTACACTGAAAACATTTTATCCCGTGACCATTTTTTTTTTACCTTTATTCAAAAAAACGAATGGTTAACGACATGTTTAATTATAACATTAAAAATGATATTATATTATTCATATTAATATTTTTAAAAATTAAAATATCAATGTCAAAATTGATACAAACACGTAATTTTCTTTGTTTGCACTATAAATTTCAAAATTGACATTATTAAACAAACCATCTCTATCATTAATATCAAATTTAAAATGAATAGTGGTGAAAATAGTTAATATTGTTACCAAATAAGACCTAAACTCTTGAATCGAATCGATCATTTCAATCCTGATCGGTTTATCGATTTGGCTGATTTGGATAACACCCCCTTGCTCAAACATAGTGATCTGCTCCTCCCTCGATGACACACACAAAAGAATCCTTGTCTTTTTCTATTCTCAATAGACACACGAGGAAGTTTTCTCAATCCCAAATTCAATGAGATAAATTTCATACACATCACATCAATGCAAAATTCACCAAATCAAATGCATGAACCTCACCTCATTGAATCTAAAGTTGAGGGAGTCTCCTCAAACACCTACTCCAGGGAATCCGGACACGTCTACTATATATCATATCATACCGCACGATGGCCAAAAGACCGTGATAAAAAATGACTTGATGCAAACTTCCTCCTCCTTGAATAACCAAAAAGATGAGACCCCTTTCTGTTCTCCGAGGTCCCTCGCTTTTTTTTTTTTGGTTACACAGGATACTGCTATTCTTGTTATCATACCTCATCCAATACGATAATTTCATATCTTTCACTATATCTTATAATTTTATCTTAATGTATATTTATCACAAAAATAAAAAGTATTTTACTATCAACCACATGTACTTTCTTGTATTATTTTATCTCTAATGGGGTGTTTGGTTGCATTATACTGAAGGTTTTTGTCTTAATTTTTAAAAATAGTAAGAAAACTGGTTAAAAGATGTGTTTGGTAACCATGACAATTTTATATTTTAAAAATGATTTTCTTCTTAAACAAAAAAAGAGTCTCACCTCTTTCTTTTTTTTTGTGGTTCCCCACTTTATTTGGTCATGTGCGGTAGTTACTCTTTTTTGTAATCACATCCCTCCAAACATGATAATTTTATGTCATGAGTTGCTTCATTTTTTATTTTAATATAATTTTTTATTATGAAAATGTACAAAAAATTATCACGCAACCAAACACCCCATAAACAAAATAACTCAAAGCTTATGACCGGATGACCGGCGCGGTGAAGATGTGCAACGCTCGGCCCCCGGCGAAGGCGACGTGCCGTACAGTAGGGCTGTAAACGGAGCGGATACGGAGCGGATATGACGTTTCCGTATCCGCTCCGTTTAGCTATTCGGATAATCCGTATCCGGTCCGAATCGGATACGAATACGGATCGGATATTATAAGTCGGATAATCTTCGAATTCGGAGCGGATACGGATAATATCCGCTTCGGAATGTTAATTAAATATTATTTAATTAATATATTTAATAATATACAAATACATAGAAATAAAATTATAAAATATTAAATTTATCATATATTTATCAATATTAACTTAGTATATTAATATATAATAAATAATATTTAATTATATTTGTAAATATAATGATTTTAAATATATAATTATATATATTATGTATATATTATCAAAGGTGGATTCGGAGCGGATCTTAAACGGAGCGGAGCGGACATTTCCGTGTCCGCTCCGATTAACATTCGGATAATATCCGTATTCGGATATCCGCTCCGACGAATATCTAAAATCGGATATTATCCGCCTAAACGGATACGAATTCAGAGCGAATTCGAATTTTATCCGCATCCGTTTACCGCCCTACCGTACAGCCGGCCGTACGAGATTGTACGGACGACGACGGCTTCCTGGCTGCCACTATGGTTCGGACCCATGCAAGGACGGCTTGGTTCGCTGTCCGAAGACCAGAACGGCGAGTAGGTGGACGAGATGAGAGGGCCGGGGGGAGGGGGGGGGGTGGAAAGCGCAAAGAGGAGATTTTAGCTAAAAGAATCGAATCGACCATGCCCTTCTTTCTCTTCGTCTCTTTCTGCATCTTATATTCAAATAGTGGGTAGATGACATTACGGGCACCAGATATTACACAATATCCCATATGTATACAGATGCAGGAGCTCGTACAGGGTTTTAGTTTGATTAGAGATTTCTGAAGAGCTTTTTTTGTTCCCAGATCAAACCATTCCAACGAATCAAATCAAACCAAATTGAATCATGATTTTACTAATACCCAGTACATGTGCCCGTGTAAAGTTTTATTTGATTTATTTTATATCATATTTTTCAAAACATAATATGTATGACTGATTTTAGCTCGGAAGCTCTCAAAATTATATTTTTTCATGAAAGAGATGCATAATGTGTGCTTACATCAAGTTAAGCACTCAATCCAGTTTAGGTTAGTAGGATTTACCATGTAGTTTGGTTCTGAACGGTGGTTCAACTCAAATCAACCAAATCCCCCCCAAAAGAAGAAAAACGTTTTCCAGGTTGAACAACATAGCATAGAAGAACAAACATCCCCCACCAGCTAAGAAGAAGACCAGGAGCGTTTTTTTTTCTTCCTTCTGGTAAGGCCGTGGGCGCTCGTTTTCTTCTCCGTTCTCACCCTTTACCGGCGTTCGTCTTGGTTTGCACGTTTTGATGCTTCCCGCACCTCGCCACGGACGGCGAAGCCGCGCGGGCCGGGCCCCAAACGGATGGCTGATCGATCGGGCGGGCACAGTTTGACGGAGAAGAGTCAAGACGTTCTCTCAAGAACCGTGCGAGAGCTGGAGAGAGAGACAGAGAGATGGCAGGCCCTTCGGGCGTCTCTCTTCTGCTGCTCAGACGAGAGAGTTCTCTCCGGGCGGAAGGCGATGGCGGGAGACGAGGATGCCTTTGCCGGTGGGAGGGCGGCGGGAGACAAATGAGGGAAGTCCGAGGAAGCGAATTTTAGGGCATCTCTCTCTCTCTCTCCATCATTGTTCATTTTTTAATCTCCAGACGACCTGATAAGGGCGGAGCAGAAGAGAAGAAAAGGGCACAGCGGGGGCCAGAAGAAACCACTACCATAACTAGACATAAATCCTGGGGGAGCCAAGAAACCAAGGAAGCCGCCCGCGCCCCCCGGTGTCGGACGGCCGCTGCAGCCTGGTCGGCGGTCGCCGGCGAAGAAGAAGAGAGGAGGTGTGTCGCCGCCGGCGAGCTGTTGTTATTTCTTCTCCCCTTCCTCTCTCCCGCGACTTCCGGGCTTTCTTCCCCTTTTGCTTCGGAAAACAGTAGATAGATCCGAAGAAAGAAAGAAAGAAGAAGAAGAAGCCTCACATCGATCTCTGTGTATGTGGCTAGCCAGCTGTTGCAGGGATCAAGAGGGCCGGCCCGATGGTGAGGGGGAAGACCCAGGTGAGGAGGATAGTGAACGCGGCGAGCCGGCAGGTCACCTTCTCCAAGCGCCGGAGCGGCCTCCTGAAGAAGGCCTTCGAGCTGTCGGTCCTGTGCGACGCGGAGGTCGCCGTCATCGTCTTCTCCCCCAGAGGCAAGCTCTACGAATTCGCCAGCAACAGGTACACACCCGCACACCTCCCCTGGTTCCTCCCTCGTGCCGTGTCGCTGTTCAAGCTTTACCTCTCTCTCCGACGGGTACCGAGACCGGCGCTCCCAGCCCAGCCGCGTATACGTACGCCATATCATCTAGATATTCGCTGTCCCGTACCGTCGGGTATCTTTCTTAATTTTCCCTTCTGTCATCGCTCTGGTTAGCTAGAACGGCGAGTTCCGGCGGCGTAAATCGGCGCCTGGCGGTGGTCTCTGCCGTAGCTAGGCTAGCTGCCGTCGATCTGACTCGTCCGGCTGCCTTCTTCCCCTCCGTGGACTCGTACAGGCTATACGGGCACATCAATGTCATTCAGTACTTCACAAAACAAGCACAAAACAAGCCAGTCTTTGTCTGTCCACGTACGTACGTCAATAAATGTAGACGGCACTAGGGTAAGATCTTTGGGGTGCATAAAGATCGGCGCTCGGGTGAGAGCAACTTTCTTAGCTTTTTTTTAAGGTTCTCCGACCTTATATGGCCCCCTTGGTTTCACATACGGTGTTACGGCTTCAAAAGGAGCTTCTTCCCGTACGAGCTGCGGGGCCTGATCAAGAGACGTAGATCCACTCATACGACCTTACATGATCGTCAACTTTCGATATCTTGGGAAGATAAATGACCGGCATCCCTAAAGGTCATACCGCTTCGGCAGACGCAAGTGCTGGAATACGTTTATACGTATATATCTACGTAAGCGTATATGGATATGGATGCATGGCGATCTGTGCGTGTATATAAGGATAATGATGTCTAATATGGTCAAATTATGTGTGTATATATATATATGGAAGTTTTTCGAGGATGATCTCAACTACGTACGTACTGCTCTTAGCTTTGTATTATGCGCAACAATTAATGTAACTTCAAACTAATCACACGTGTGCTCCGAAGAAGACCTTAACTTATGGGTGTTATATATGTTAACCTTTAACCCTAACATGGTTTCTCGTACATAAAGTGAAGATTGGGTTCAGAATTATTGTTTTCAGCATATTGGACGAGGGTAATTATTCATAAGATCTATGTCAACGCCGTAACATCTTGTGCCATGGTTTTTATTTATCCATATAACTAAGTTTATCGGCCGATTCTTGAATTGGTTCGACATCAGTTGACCCGATTTGTGAGAGGAGGGAGAGAGAGACTGATGCACCTGATCCGGATAATTAGCTTATTCTGGTGACTCGTTGCAATTGCCTGCTGAGGCAGTGGTTGTGGCCACGTCTTCCCCATCCGTCTTATCATGGGTTTGTTGGCTCTAATAAGACCAAGATCCAATGAATTTACGTTATAATATGTGTCTGATTATAATTTTATCATGTCTTTTGGACCTAATAAGCCAAATCCATGGGAACCAATATGAGTGCATAGCCACCTTGTGTGAGATTTCGGCACCGATTCGACTATATATGGACTGGAATCCCACGGGGACATTATATGATATGTTTTTTTTTACATTTTTTGTTTTTTCTGATTTTTGAAGAACTATTATGGACTGATTCCGTATCGACTTTTCTTCCAAAGAATTGACCGATTCTTTCGATCCAATATGATCGGGTCAGAATCAGCACTAGTCGATCCAGTCTCCGATTTTGACTCCGCTTTCCCGATAGCTCAGTGGCCATTATTTTTAAATAGAAAACCCTACTTGGTGATGATTTAACATATATCAAGATTAAGACCTTATCTAATTAGTTTAAAAAAAATCTCTGACCTTTGATTCTTGAATATGTGTCTTAAGTAACCTCTAAATATCTCTTATTTCTTAATAAACACTTAAAATTAAGTTTATGCATTAGTTTTTTATATTTCTTGCAATCTCTTTATAGATGATAGAAGTAAAATATAAAATATAATTAATTCACACTAAATTGATAAATACGTAAACATCTTAGATTAAATATTTTTTTACAAGCTATTAAGTTAGACATGAGAGCAGGAATTTATTTTCAATGGGTCATTATTATACCATTTTTTATGCCGCTTTAATAAACTTATCCCTTAAGTTCATTTTGACTTTTTGAAGACATTATGGGTGTGGTGATTTTTGACCCCCAAACCTTCTTGAGACTAGTTTTTAGTTCAATGAGTTATTTTCACCTCTTTTTTATTTAACTTTTTATGATCATAGCATTAAACATATTTTGTTAGATTGTTGCATTCTGAAGTTGGCATTGTCTTGTGTCATGTTTAAGTAAGAAGAGTCAAAATTTTAATCTGGTAATTTTAACAATTATCTTAAACTTAAACTTATCTTAATGAAAGTTTAAAAGTATGGAGTGTTACACTGATAGGGCAATCATAAGATGATATGCTTCATAAGAAGCTATCATGTCACGAACCGGATTTAAAATATATGCAGTGAGTATATCCGGTGACGTAATTGAGAAAATAATCTCTAAGGAGATATCATTTGAGAAAATAGCATCTATACAACCTTAAATAATCATTAAAACTTATATTGGACTTGGAAATAATTTTAAAATACATCAATCCTTCTATAAACTCCATGAATAATGATCTGCTACTTTTCTATTACACTATTTTGATCCTTAATTCAATAAGGTCGAGCTTCAAAAAATATGTAGAAATCACATTTTTAAAGGGAAATGAATGAGTCATTGACTCAGTAGACACTCGTCCATCCACTCTATAGTTAGCACTATCAGAAAAATGCTTGCATTCAATCACATATAATTAACTTCTATTAAAGTTAATAGATATCACATATTAATTTTTGAACATAACATATTTCATGCAATATTTTTATACAAGCATATCATGGCATATGATTTAAAGATCTAATTATATGATTAATGGATATACCATCCATCAACACATATATCATCTATTTAATCTAAAGCTATTAAACAAACAATAAATTTATCATATCATATATCATCAATGCAATCTAACTAAATTACATATCATACATACAATCATTTTCTTTGGCGTTAAACAAAGTAAATTTAGTTCATAGTTTATTGGATCTAATAAACTAGTTATTATCATGGTGCAACATGTTGATAGGTATGTTTCGAGCATATATCCAAAACAGTGGCATGCTCTAGGCATGTAGTAGTACAGTGACATACACCCAGTGTGCAAAAAAAAAATAGTGACACTTACACGTTTATGTGGCAAAACAGTGGCTTACACACGTATGTGCAGCAAAACAGTGACTTACACATGTATGTGTAGCAAAATAGTGATATACACCCGAAATGCAACACACATTTGTGTAACAAAACAGTAGATTACACACGTATGTGCAACAAAATAGTGGGGATAGACACACCCAAAACACACCAAACATGAGCACATTGCTTCATCCTTTAGCTATTCACTTCATGTCTTATTTATATAACATATCATGACAACATATCATACCTATACTAATCATCTCATGTTAATCACATCATTTTTTGTCAACCATACTATCTTCATCTCATCATTTCATGTATATATATTATCATTTTATTTACTTGTCATCATCATTCTATACATCAAAACATTGTATGTATTCTTATCATACAATACATCATATCATTATTTCATATTCATGTTCTTGTCATATCATGCGTCAGGTCATCCTATCATCATATGCCTATCATGATCATACAATACATCATATTATTATTTCATTATATATTTATTATGGTCATACAAGGTATCTTATCACTTATCCAATAAAAGGTAAACAAACATGATTGAACACAATACTAACATGTATGAAAATATACAAGAAAATAAACAATATCATGCTTCTATGTTATCTTTTTTTCCAAACAAACATTTTCAGCATATTCTTCTATTCTAAATCATGGAGAACATGAATCATTAATTAATAGAATTTATCATGTTAATTACATCATACTTGATAATTTAAGAGCATACATTCTATTTGAACAAATAGCATGAGAAGCAAGTGAACAATGATATGTTTCTAAGTTTCTCGCATATCCTCGAATTTTTAATTATATCGAACATTTAAACCTTATCAAGAAAACTAATAATGCCATTTATACAATATTTCACAGTTTAAGGACATATAATCTACTAAATAAATAACCTATCTATATCTAGAATATAATCATGATAATTTGACGTTGACTAACAAATTTACGATCATGTTTTTTTCTTTGCATGCATTCTAATCAATTCTATAAAAATATGAGTATATAACTAGATTATAAGTTTTTCCAAATATTCTTATAATATCTGTTGAAATAAAAACTTACTATAGTGGACTTGAATAATTATATAAATCTTTGATATTTTCTAAAATTTTATAGATTTTTTATTATTTTTTGGCCTTTTCTTCTTTTCTCCTATTAAATAAAATCTTAAGAAAAACCCTACTAAATTGGTCATGGACCAACAATCGACTGGGCGGTCGGGTCGGTGGCTATGTATTGGTTAGCGATCCGTTGCATCCAAGGGATGAGGACGCTTGTTGCTGAGGGATGTGGACAAGCATGGTCGAGAGAGGCAGACATGTTGGCGGGCCCGAACACGACAACTGCACGACGGGGGAGGAGGAGGGATGTGGGTGCGCTCGTGGTGGCTGCAGTGTGGTTGGTGTGGTCGCCAGGAACCGGTGTATTGGCTTTGAATGAGTGAGGAGGATATGACGGAGGAGAGAAAAGTAAAGAGAGAGAATGACTATAAATTGAAGTAAAAGAAAAATTGACCTATGTGCTATGATGAAAGGAAGATTGTAGCTGGGTTCATAGGTTTCTTCCTCGTCGGCTGGCCAGAGTAGAAAAATTCTTCTCTATGCTTCTCCTTTCTTGACGTGTCCAAGGTTTGGACGCGTTATCTTGCAGTTCCGGATTAGGGTTAGTTTCATAACCTTTTTTTTGGGTATTTTGGTGTGTATATATGATGAAAAGGATATGTTATATGTCAAGAATGAAAGAAAAATGCTTGAATGAAACTAAGAAAAACTTCCCAATAGGTACTGCCTACGTAGGGTTGGCTCTTACTCTCCTCCTAAATGAGAGGGAGAGGGATCTGGATCGCTAAGAGGCCTTGGAAGATTGCCCATTGTTGAGAGGACCTAAATGTGAAGAATTTCTCAAATGTGAGCAAGCAGTTGAAGATTACTCGGCCAATGATTGAGCATGATACCTCTAGGATGGTGATGTAATTTTGACGACCGGCCCTCATTTCATCTAGCAATCCCCATTATATAAGGAACTGAAGGAGTGTCGGGTCAATTAATGATCTTGTTGATTGCACTTTTAGGCGCATCTAGGTTAGCTAGACGTGTCTAAAAGATATCTGCCAAGCGGACACATTTTCATTGCATGCTACTATGGATCAACGGCAATTGACCAACTATTGATTCGGCGCGATCAGTTTGACTGGATGTTTCAGGTTGGCGACAATGTAGGAGATTTAAATGATGCGGCATATCGATGAGTTTAAATTAACATGCTCTTGCTTAAAATGGATGTGTCTAGATTGACCGAACACGTTCAATCGAAAGAAAGCATTAATTACCCATAAAGTTAGCTGGTGGGAGATTTGAATTTTAAATCTCTTTCTTTTAAGACACGTCCGGTTGACCAGACATGTTCAATCAAAGGAAATGCTTGACTGCTTCCCGAAATAGGATGCATCCAATTTGACTTGATGCGTTTGCCTTAGGGTTCGTGCTCAATCAGTAGGCGAAAAAAATCAAAATACCCAACGTTTCCATGCGTGTCCAATGGGGCGGACATACACATCCATTGGGACTGCATGCGCCATACTCTTTTATTGGATACACCAAAAGACTTGGTCTTGCAGTTTCAAGTGACAATGATTGGTATGCATGCAGTGAATTCTCAAATATCGTTCTATAAAACATAAATTTTGTACTCCGCTGCTAGTAAAATCAACATGCCTATAGACAACACCGGAGAGGCGCTCCGAGGACAGTAGGGAAGGTAGTGGCATAGGTCGTGGTGATGACGGCGATCAGTGCAGAGGCATATGTCGTGGTGATGACAACGATCAGTGTGGTGGCATCGACAACTATCCTCAACATTGGCGACGGTGATGAGAATGAAACAGAGAACCGGCAAGTGGGGAGATCCTTTGGTGGTGGTGGCATGTAGGGCTTTTCACTGTTTGGTTCAACCCGAAAAACCAAACCAAACCAGTAATTTAATTCGGTTTGGTTTGGTTTGGTTTGAACTGCCGATCGATTTGGTTTGATTTCTAGGGCCCTTCAAACCAAACCAAACCGTTAAACTGAATAACCTGAATTAGATTAAATATTTTATTTTAGTTATATATAATACAATATTTATGTGTATTTTCTCGTAAAAATAAATTTATTTCAAGATTATTTAAGATAATTTAATAAAATATATAAATAAATACACTAAATTTTAATAGAATGTGATTTAAAACAAATAAAATAAAATTATATATTGACATAGTTATGTAGCTTAATAAAATATGGTTTGGTTCGGTTTGAGAGATCGTTTGATTTGAGAAAAAATACTCAAAAATCAAACCAAACCAGATCATGAACATCCCTAGTGGCAGGAGAGAGAGAGAGATCACAAAGCCCGGGGGGGGGGGGTGAGGCATCAGGTAGTGGTGTTGAGGCGGCACCTTCTGTTGGGAGAAAGGGAGAGTGATTAGGAAGGGAGAAGGTGGAAGGAAGGGCGACGGTTACGGTAGAATCTAATTTTTTATTTTTTTTAAAGAAATAGGAAACTACATCCTTCACCTCGTAAATTAAATTAAGTCTTTGAACTTCTTAAATGTTTTTCTCAACTCAAAGGTGATCAAGTCTATTCAATCTTTTGGACTCTTATTTAGATCATCAATTAATTCTTACACGATATAGGTGCTAAAATTCTTATCATCCGCAAGAGACCATCCATATCATATTCATAGATATGCTTCCTTGAATAGATTATATACAAGTATTCAGAATCACTATCGTATTATCAGATAACATATAAATTCTTAAACAAATCATACAATATACATATCCGAAATTCTTATTGTTGTATCCATGTCAAAATTCTAAACTTTCATTCTTCAACTAGTTCATGTCATGTCATTTATATCTGCCTAATTATCATATATTACCCATGATTTAATCCACGTAAAATATTATCTAAAAGCAATGAGATAATAGTACCCTCACCAAACAAGTTTATCAATCATGTCATCTTATTCATTCTTTAATGATGATTATCCAATATCCTTATAATAATTTAACTATTCAAAAATCACAATATTTTCTGATTCTAATAAACTCCAAAAGTGAAATCATCTCCTTATTGTATTATCTCAAAGATTGATTTGATTATTCACATCCTCAAGTATCAACAATTTTAATCACCTATTGATTATTATCACCTTTCATTTACGATAAAATCACACAAAGTTCGGTATCTCTCTATTTATCTAATTGTCTATCAATCATATCAATTGTGCATATGAGGCCACGTCGAATTCTAACTATAATCATTTGGTTCATATCATCTAAGTTTTTAAATTTATCGAATCTAAAACTTATTCTTTAAAAATGTAACTATCTAATATTATACTGATCCATGATCCACTCATTCTATAGATTCAAACTGAGATTCTTACCATAAGATCGATAAATCTCTATATATCATCAACTAGAACTTTAAATTCTACTAAATATGAAATTCATCTTCTAAAATGTAGACTAAAACGTTATGGTGGGGAGGTCCTCTGGCGGTGGTGGCAGGGAGAGAGAAGAGATAGCACAAGGCCGAGGGGGAGGCATCTGGCAGTGGTGCGGAGGTGGCACCTTCTGCAGGGAGAGAGAGAGAGAGAGAGAGAGAGAGAGAGAGAGAGAGAGAGAGAGAGAGAGAGAGAGAGAGAATGGGGTTGGAAAGGAGGTAGGGGGAGAGGTTGACTCACCGTACTGATTTGATTACAACAAATGTGGTGGAGAATTCTACGAACTTGATGATGTAAGGGTGGTGATAGGAAAATGCCACCGGTAAGAGTGATGTCTCACTAGACAACGATCATGATAAGTAACATACTTACTAACATGATGCCATTTACTTCCTGAGCCTCCCTGGGAAAACTTGGACGGAATGAGCAACCGTCCAACATCAAGAAGCATGGACTTATTCAAAAGGTAAACGAAAAAGTAAACTATTATGGGGTGTTTGGTTGCATGATAATTTTTTGTACACTTTCATGATAAAAAATTGTATTAAAATAAAAAGTGAACCAACTCATGACATAAAATTATCATGTTTGGAAGGATGTGATTACAAAAAAGAGTAACCACCGCACATGACCAAATAAAATGGGGGACCACAAGAAAAAAGAAAGAGGTGAGACTCACTTTTTTTGTTTAAGAAGAAAATCACTTTCAAAACATAAAATTGTCATGGTTGTCAAACACATCTTTTAAAAAGTTTTCTTACAATTTTTAAAAATTAAAATAAAAACCTCAATTATCATGCAACCAAACACCCCATTAGTAACTGATTAACCATTTCTAAGAGATCAAGAAGAAGTTTCAGAGTCAAACATACTTGATCGTGAGTAATCTCAGGACAGATGTTCTGAACAATCCAGTGGTATGCTTATAAAGTTGGTTAATTACATTTGATTGTTACAAATGATATTATAGTTACTATGGCCTTGTTCATCTCATATATAACATATTTCTAATTTTCAAACCTTATATTCCGACTTCTAGCCATCCAAAAATTCCAAAACCTCTATAGGTTTGGGGGCCTGTGTCTACCAAGTGTTGTTTGAAGGGAATAAAAATGACATTCTAAAATACGAGATGATATGGCAGTAATAAACATAAAATTCTTTAGTCTAGGTTAAGGTCTTTAAAACTAGATGATGCTCATTAATTTTCTGGTGACTTTTGAATCCCCCCAAAGAATAAACTCTATGTTCCCCTAGTAGCGATCAAAATCTTGTATGGTTCTCCAGAGCATGAGGAGGTGAAAGGGATTACTTTTTTTTTGAAAGTGAAAGGAAGGTGCAGTTCTGCCTCAAAAATAGGAAAATGACAACTTGCTTCTTTTTAACGATAGTCCGACTGCAACAATTATATATCCTCCCAAGAAAATTCAACTTAACTTGTCAATTGTAACTTGATGCACTATTTTGGTTCTATTAATTAAGTAGCAAAAAAGAAACTAGGCTTTAACATGCGCTTCTGTTCTAATAGTGCCGTCTTAGAAAAGGATATGATGCTGTGCAAACAGTCAACTTTTAACACTTCCTTTCGTAATATTTGATTATATTTAGTTCAAAATAAACTAAGCATTCTGGTTAAACCACCATTACAAAGAAAGCATACATTGTAAAACTCTTAAAATAGCACAACAAAACTACAGTATTTTCCCATCTTTAGTGACATCTTAGACTATAACCATAAACAGCATCTCTATGAAGTGTTGTGTTTTTATAACAAACTATAAAAAAATTAAAAGTTAATATAATTTTAGAATCATGATGGGCTGTGTTCTATTGTGAAAGACTCACATCTCACCTCAAACAAAATAGTAGGCATCTTACATTTAACCGAAATGGTTTTTACCTAAGTGTTATACCTGGATAAAAAACCAAAACTATCTAAGGTCTTGCTTGGTTAGAGTATCAAAAATGATATTATATCAATTTTAATTTTTATATTTATAAATTATAGAGTATCAATATCAAAAGTGACACTTGTATTACATTAAATTCTGTAAGGGGCGCAATGTGATGATGCGAAAAAAATGTTAATTACTTAATTTATATAATTAAGTTAATCCTTACAAATTAGGACCTATTTAAACCCCCTTTAAGGCTTTAACCAAGCCCTAACCAACTCAAGATCCAGAGGGAGAGAGAGAAGAGAGAGCCAGAGTCATCGTCTTTTGGGCGGTTCCTTTGAGTGGGCGATATCATTTTTGATTGGGGAAAGGAATGAGCTGATCCTGTCCAAAGGGATGTGTCGAGGCTTGAAAAAACACGATTTCGAGTTTGATGTTCATTTGAAATAGATTTGGGGAGTTTTCAATCAAGGTAAGTTCCTGTGGATCTTATCTCCGAGTTTAGAAAAAAATTCTATTTTGAATTAGATATGTGTTGATACATGTTGGGAAATAGTTTATTATGCGGGATTTGTGATTAGATGAATGATTTGTGAGACTTTTGTTGAAAATTTGAAACATGTTTCTTGGAAATTCACTTTGCTTACACCGTCGGCATAACAATCATAGCCATGTTTTCAACTTGTTCCAGATGGGAGTTTTCCCTGGCCGAGGCCCTCTTAGATCGCGGCATTTGAGATGGAGCAGCAGTGCTGCAACGTAGAAACATGTATGTTTTGTTCTTCCTATGTCCCAATGTCAGGAAGAAGTGATGCATCAGGATATAGGCTTGCCCTTAAAAAGGATCCTTAAACAAAGTTTCGATGAGAAACATGTATGCTTCCTCTTCCCATCATAGAAAAGAAATATAGCATATTTAGATTTTAAAAAGAATATGTTGTAAGGTAAAGAAAAATATGTTGAGACTCTCTATGCAAGTTATTTTATTACATCATTTTGTCATCGAACATTTGGTTAAGAGGGTTATTTTCTCACTGTTGTGCTACCGGGTGTTTCTGCCTTCAACTTGAGGTATGACAAAAGTTGGTATCAGTGCTTTGTTCGGGTAAAATGGAATGTATCAATATATAAAAAATGGCGATAATGGTTTTGAAAAAGATAGATAGATAGATAGATATAGAACCATAATAAATCAATTTGATTACCTATCTGATCAAATATTAAATTGATTACATATCTATTTCAGTATAGTTCAACGAGGAGCTGATCGTAGAAGGAGTGGAGATGATCTTCGGGAGGTCCCAATATAGAAAGGCAATCATCGTGGTAGAGTTGAGGCTGGCCAAGGTTCTAAAGATTCCGATGTGTGATGGATGGACATGGCTCAAGGAATGACTTGAGCATAGGAGTAGGAAGATCAAGAAAATATTCAAGGTAATCCAATGCCTAGAAGAGGATATCGTGAGACTATCTACTCACATGTTACAGGGCTCAAACGGCTCATAGGAGTTTGGTGGGAAGCAACCTTGCGCACTACTTTCGAAAATTGGAAAACGAGAATATTACTTGAGAATCATTTGTTAAGGCATTCAAAGATAAATACATTCCAGTATATGTGAGGTACGTTAATAAGTAAGAATTTTTACAACTTGAGTAAGGTGCTATGAGCGTTATGGAGTATGAAAAGTTTGTGCAGTTCGAGACATATGCTTCTTATATCTACGAAGATGAAGAGGATGGAGTTAAGAAGTTTATTGATGGGTCGCACATTCGCATAAAAATTGGTTTGATAACCAATTCATCTTGTGACTTGACAATCCACATTCTACAATTTCATGGAGAATGTTAAGTCTTTTAAATCCTTATTATGCTTTTTGGACATCATTGAGCCTTTTTAGGACCTTCTCTAAAGCTTCCAGAGTCGTTTTCGGAAAACTGGCCCACATGCCCCCTTGGAGGGCACATGCGCCCTAGGACTCGAATTTTGATTGAAACTTATCCGATTTGATTTATTGCCTAAAATCTATGTGCTTTGGAGGTGGGGCGCATGCGTCCTCCAGAGAGGGTGCATGAATCCCTCTCATTTTGGCAACCCGATCGAATTTTTGAATTTTAGAGATTTTTGGACTATTTTCCTCACACCTCCTAGGGAGGGTGTGATGCACTTAAGTCTTTCCATTTATTGCCGATAAAATCTTGGTCGAATTCGAAGAAAAATTTACTATTATCTATGTGCCCCTAGGGTGGGTGCGTGTGCCCCCAAAGGGGGCACGACGTCCAGTCTTGCATAATTTAGTGTCTTTCCTTCTGCAATTAATTGAGACGATCTCTAGACATACAGGAAGTTGAAAAATCATTCTCCAGTCTCCCCAGCATGTTCATCTACTCCATCCTTGAGTTTTAGTAATTTTTATAGAGAAACTTTAGTGGGTTTAGAGAGAGAGAGAGAAGTTGGTTTGTGCTTATTTGTCTAGTTCATTTTATCCAATCTATACAGAAGCATGGGAGCGCCTTCTGCTTGAGCTGTCTGAAGAGAAAACCTTCCTCTTTCAACCTTCTTTCATTTGCAACAAACGACATTCAATTCTGATATCTGTGCTAATCATGGCAAGCTTTGAAGTGTGATTCCACCAACAGATTCCAATTTCGGATCAATTTCTTCTTCGACCTCGAGTTTGATTAATTCTCCATCAAATGGGCCCAAATTTGATTCCTTTTCTTTCTAGTCTCATCTTTTAGTCATCATACATCATATTTTATGTGTTGTTGCTTATTTTTTTCATTATTTTAAATCTGAGAAAAAAATCAAAAAAGAGGGATTATAGATAGCCCTAAATCCGGTTAGTTATAATCGGATTGTTGTTTTCATGCCGTTTAATTTACGTTTACTACACTCTATCTAATTCTAATTGTTGTTTCATTTGTTTTACTATCTTCTAGTTGCACAGGGAATCAAGCACACACAAGTTAGAGACTCTTATTTATTGACTGACCGAAAAAGGAGAAGCTAGAATTATCCACTTTCCTTCTAAGATACGTATACTTGGTCATTTCTAATGTAATTTTTACATAAATTAGAGCTCACTACCGATGGGGACCACATTTTTGTTCTCTTTAGTATCATATATTTGTCATTCATTTTTATCCTTTTCTACCCACATGACCTGAGTAGTCCCTTTAACATCCTAACTATGTTGAAGACCGAGTGTTCAGTGATCAATGTGAGTGTGGGTAGTGAAGGAATATTTTTTTCTACCTTTGAGGTGCTGACCCGTGGACCTCCTATGCAATTCCATCTTTGGTGTCAACTATGGTCAATTAGGACATATCATCAATCAACGTCCAAATCTAAGATATCAAAAAGTGGCATCAACAACAATACACTAGAGGACATTAAATGAAAAATCCACTCAAGTTCAATTAGTAGTACCACATCAGCATGTGGCACTTATGCAAAGGGAATAAATTATACATCCACATTACCAACAAAGGAGCTCGAGCCAAAATTTTTGCTATGGGCCATTAGGATCTTCCACAGGTTTCTGAGGTGGCTAAATGTACTATTTTTGTTGCTATAATATAGGCTAGAATTCTTTTCAATGTTTGTTACCTACCTATTTGAGCACCATGCGATGTGGAGAAATATAATTCACTTTGGAGTGAGTATCCAGAGAATTATTAGAGGTATTCTTTTATATGTTATAATGTGAGATCACCATTGCTCATCACTTATTGTAGAAAAAGTTATATATGTTAGGTATGAAGGATTTTGATGTGATTTTAGGAAAGGGCTAGTTGAATTAGCATCATGTTGTTCCAAATTATCAAATAAAAAAATTACTTTTCATATTTCAGAGGTTAAGGATTTTCTTATAAATGTCCTCACTATCAGAGTGATAAAATAATCATATCAACTATGAAGGAAAAAAATTGATGCTTGCTAATTGTGAAGCCTATTTAGCTTGTCTAGTCAAGATGGAGGATGACAAGTCATCCAAGGCTATTAAGGCAGTCGAGATAGTGAACTGTTCCAAAAGATTTACCTAGCATCCCTCATTTTGAAGAGGTTGAGTTTTTTATTGAGGTGCTTCCGGGAAGAAAGCCACTATCTATTGCATCATATAGAATGACCCCATCAATTATAAAGGAGTTGAAACAACAATTGCAAAAGCTTTTAGATAAAAGATTCATGAGACCGAGTGTATCCACTTGGGGTGCACCTACATTTTTGTGCGGAAGAAGTATGGTTCATTGAGGTTATGCAAAGATTATATGAAGTTGAACAAAGTTATTGTCAATAATGATTATCCACTTTCCTATAATTGACGATTTGTTTGACTAGTTGCAAAACGCCAATGTGATCTCCAAGATAGATGTGAGGCCAACGTGCCATCAACTCATAGTGAAAGATGAATATATCTCCAAGATTGCATTCATGACACACTATGGTCATTATGATTTTTTGGTTATGCCTTTTAGATTGACTAATGCCCTAGCAGAATTTATAACTTTCACGAATTAGATTTTGAGAAGTCATGTGGATCGGTTTCTGATAGTTTTCATCGATAATATATTGATATATTCACCAATTAGAGAAAGTCATCCTCAACATTTGAGGATTACTTTATAGACTCTAAGAGGCAACCAACTATATGCAAAGTTCAGTAAATGTGCATTTTACTTGAGTAGTGTTAGTTTTTAGGACACATCATATCTAGTGATGGCATTAAAGTGGATTTGTCATGACCCAAAAAATATAGCACAATAGAAATCTAGTATCAAGACAACAAAATTAAAATCCCCAAATATAAAACTTGGAGAATAGCAGTCTTAACTTCATACCAAACAACTATTAAAATAATATGACAGATAACATGTTCATATATAACCAAAACTGAGTCTAGCAAATCAACCTAATAATTCTCAACCACAAAATCTCAAAAACTACATTGTAGACACGTAACTTTGGCCTAGTTGGAGAGCTTAAATTCTTGTTTTCATGAAGTATATTTGAGTAACCTTTCAAGGGAACTGAGTTTTCCGGGAAAATTGAGGTTTTCAGTACATTTCAAAGAGGGCGGTGCCCTGCATATAAGGGCACCTGGCGCCCTACTTATAGGGCAGGCGCCCTATAAATAGGGCACCAGGCGCCCTATAAATAGGGCACCAGGCGCCCTATATACAGGGCGCCTGGCACCAAATCAAATCGATTCGACCGGCTGATTTGATCCCCTGCAGTGACTCGTCTTGTCGATCTGACGGGCCTCATAATGCTGGCGCCCTATATATAGGGCGCTATGCCGCGTGGCACTGCTTTTCGAAAATGGCCAAAGTGCCATCTTTTGGGCTATAAATAGACCTCCATTTGGAGCTTTGAGGAGGTTCCAAGTCCGTACCACCTTAGAGCCCATCCAAGACTACGTTTTCAAGCCACTCTCACCTCCCATAACCTTCCAAACCGATCGAAAATCGTCCACCAAAAACCCAAAAAACCTTACGTTTCTGTCACCCAGAAACATATTTTTTCTCCAACTTTGAGAGCTTCTATCCGTCTCTCCTCTTGCATCCAGCATCCAAACCACCCTTCATTAGCTTCATTTGCGTATTGTCTACAAGGAGGAGCCCCTACTTCGTCCCGGAAGCCGCCCAGCACTCCGGAGCGACGTCACGAATAGGGGAAGAAAATCTGTTCGAGCCAGACTTAGTGCCCCATATACAGGGCGCTTTGACCTTGGTCAACGCGCCCCATAAGGGGGGCACCTACAGCTAGCGCCCTATATATAGGGCACCAGCAGGGGCAGAAGCTCATTTTGCCATTTTCGGAGTCCGATCGCCCGTTTAATCGAGTTTTTGTCTTCCTTTTTCATCTTAGCACTGTTCATCATGTCATTTGGCATGCATTAGATCATTTTGCATCTCATATATGTTTAAAAACCTACCAAAAATAGGGGTTGGGATTCCGTCCCGATCCGGTTAGTTCATTCCCTTTTGCATGATTCAGGGTCTTTATCAAGCATGATGCTATACTTATGCCAGAGCTAATGATCTTCATTTGTTTTCTTCATGTTTTATGCAGGACATTCTTAGGTGAATCGACCGGAGTGAAGCTTCAGTCCGATCGTAGGTGAAAGAACTCTCTAAAGCTCTCCCCTATCGGCCGGCTGAGAGAGGAGAAGTTAGAACCTAACAATCTCACCTTTTTACACCTCCCAAGGTACGGCGGTCAAACTCTTTCTTCCTTTAGTTCATTTGCTTAATACCTAATCACACTTTGGAGCTTTCGACTCCTGGCGACCACACACTTCACCCTTCACTACACACTCCCCTTCCTCTTCTTCTCTCTCTCTCACCGACACACGCGAGCCGAGCCGGCTCATCCGGGTGCCTACATACATAGATATCAAGTTCCACCTATAAACATCTATGACACTTAAATAACTCAACAACTTAAAGATAGAAGATAAATCACTCATCTCGAAACTCCTTGTCTTCTGGATCACCAATTTTCACTGTATCCTCCTCAAACTCCTCTTTTAGAATGGCTTCCCCATATCTTGTAAAACATATTTAACAAGGGAATGGGGTGAGTCATATGGAACCCAGTAGGATTTATACCCTTCTCTTACCTATATAGCACGAAAAATTCTCAAATGATAATAGATATTGCATGCATAGAATCAGAACATATACAAATATTTAAATATCTAATGCTCAAAGTTTAATTAAACATGTAGTGTTATCTTCCAATACTATATTATCTTAGACACATGTTTTTTGGCATGAAGCTACAATGCAAAGGAAATGCTAAATAGCCAACTAACTTTACCAACCAAATACATTCTAAACTACTTAGAACACAGACCTTCTAATGATACCCTAACATAATTAACATATCAATTGTTCAAATGACTACATGGATGTTAACATATAATGAGACACCACATCTAGCAAATTTTGATTTCATATGCCATGATGAAAATAAATCATTGACTTGTTTGAGCAGAATATATGTTCTATTTGGACATTATAGTTTTGTCACATAATTAGCACTAGATCTACTATATATAAAAGTAACAATATAGCTAATCTAAATCCTATAGTGCATACGGGCAGAGATGCACTTAAGTTGAATTGTGATATCTGGGATTAAATGATGTTTTGGAATATTCTAATCACTGCTGACCGTGGGCACAAACCATAATTCAGTGAAGTACAATCAAATTACAAAATATTGCATAATGCATAAACTACATTTCTTAATTTGTAGTCATAATTTAAAACACATTGCTCGTATATACACCACTTGTCAATTCATAATGCAAAATGTAATTCATATATAAAACTCAAGCTATAAGTAACCACGACTCATTCGATTTGTAATACTATATGACTCATGCACTCTTAGCTACATTTAACCATACTCTAACAATAATACATAAGATGATGCACATGATCAACAATCAAGTAATCTGCTATGGACTGACACAAAGACATGCAAAACATCAATAATTATTGATTTTATTTTATATGTGTTTAACCTATATATTTTTATCAAAAGATTCTTTTAGAAATAGGTAGGTTTCCAATATATTCATTAATGTAAAAGCTAGAAACAATCTAGTAGATCATGTTTACAATATTCTTCTATAATTTATCTACGCATGAATGCCTAGATTAAAACTTAACAACACACTTTATTTAATCATGAATTAACAACTATACTTTCCATGATTTCTAGCATAGTTAAACCTCTATTTTAAAATATACATACAATATAGACCATGTTAAAACATCTAATTATGTTTAACTCACCAAAGTTCAAATAACCTAATTTTTAACATATTCATTAAGGTCAATATAATGATTAATACATCAAAAGCTTTTGGGGAGAAGCAATGACATGTCTAGCCAAAAAGACAAGGTGATAGGACAAGCTTTAGATATTAACACATCATTCTAATCTGATAGAGATGAAAGTTTGAGAAGAGCATTACATATTAGCAAACAATCACAAAGGGAAGAAAGGGAGAGGAGAAGGGGAGCTGGTGGCTCTGGAGCCAGGGAGCTAGTGTATTGTCAATCACAGTCTGTCCAACCCACACCCATTGAGGATGTGGGAGGTAGAGCAACAAGGTTCATTCTGTCGATCTACTTCGATGCGACCCACTAAGGAACCTCACATGTTCAGGTGATAAAATAGCTCATAGAGAACAATAAGACAATCTTTTAAAGGAGTTAAGGCACCCACTTTCATAGCAAAGTGAGCAGTGAAGCATATATGCAAGTGGTTTATCTAGGTAGGTAATAATCTTCAATTGGAAAGCTCATATATGTGTATTATATATATATATAAATGGGCTAGTAACAAATTGGTGATCATCTTAACTTAATGCATGTGTTCCAACTCATGCCATCACAATTCCTTATTTCCTAACCATGATTGATGCAATATGGGAGGTTGGATTGGGATTTAAGGTCCTAACCAACCGATACATTTGTGTTGTCGGTCTTAATGAGGAAGTAAAAGATCTTAAAACTTGGATAGATGGCTTTAAGTTGTTTGAAAGGAGAGAGAGTGCACAGTAATGTGCAATGGGTGGATTGGCATAACAAAGAGATCTATGATTAACTTTCTTGTATATTGTTTAGTGGGCACAACTTTTTTAAAGTCCATTGATGCTTCAAGTTATATAAAGAGTGTTGATTACATTTTTTTCACTTATAAACAACGTTATGGAAGAGATTGAAGATGAGAACATTGTCTAGTTTATGAAAGATAATGAATCTGTTTACAAGGCTGCAGGGAGGAAGTGGATGGATAAGAGGCTACTTCTTTTCTGGGTTCTATATACAGTATACTTTATTGATCTCATGTCGGAGAATATAAGTAAAGAGGTATCGGTTTTTACACTTGTCAATCAGGCACAACATATCATCTTATTTATTTACTCGCATCTATGTTTACTCTCAATAATAAGACATCAAACATAGGGGCACGATCTGATCAAACTTGGGCTGACAAGATTTGTAGCACAATTCATTTCTTCGGAGATCTTGCATCGACATAGACATGCATTGGTCCGAGTCATTGCATCGGAACAATATATTTGCTATATGGATGACTTGTACAACATGATAGATCAATTAGAAATCCTTATACAAATGGAGCTTTTGATTATGAATAATGAGTTTGGGAGAGAATTATTTACTACTTATTCATCATTGAGCCACTTATAATTGTGTTGAGATCAGTTGACTCATATGAGAGGAATCATATGGGATACTTCTACGATGTCATGGACAAAACAAAAGTGAAAATCAAGGAGTAGCATCGTAAAGGGTGCAAGAAGTGATAAAAGATCATAGATGTTAGATATGACATAACGTTACAGCACGATGTGCATACAACATGTAAATTTTGTTAATTGTTAGCCATAATTTAATTGTTGTTTGCTCCATATAATGTATGTTCTTATGTCATATATGATGAATACAAGATATTCCTTAAACCCCCCTCCAATGTTATATGGATCACAAGCATGCAATGATGAAGAAGTGATGAGGGGTACTTTGAGTGTAATACAAAGGTTTTTATGAACTCTACATGATAAATGTGAAGCTTAGTCAGAGGTAAGCAAGGAAATTGTCTTTTACTAGTGTTTCACTTATGGACTATTAATAGTTTAATAATTTGACGACTCTTAATTTTTAGTTGCAATCTTATATGATGAGAACTGGAGTATATTCAATCTAGATTTGACGTATTCACTCGACAATGTTTCTCTTGCTGTGTTGAACTTGTAACAAAATTCTTGTGTATTTTATGATATTTGCTTTGACTTATTTGACCAACAATAACATCATATTCTATTGTTGTTTTCTGCAGTTGATTGGTGGGTGCAAGTCAACACAAAAAGTGGTTTGGATCCACTTGCATCAATTGCAATTCTAATTCTCAGTCAGAGCATAAGTTCCTCCTAGCGTGAGACAAATTGGAGTACATTTAGCCTTATTCACATGAAAAAAAATAGGCTGACATCTTATAAGTTGGAAAAACTAGTATTTTGCCACTACAACATGCAACTGAGCATAAAAATTTAAAGACTACTATAAAATAACATAATAAAAATTCGCACGATTTACAAGTGGTTTATATAAACAAAATGCTCAAGCAGAAGTACATGAACCACCTACTTCTAATATTGATGTGGACTATCTTTTCTAGAAGGAACACCCACTTTTTGCATGGGTGGAGGAGAAGGCAGGGTGAGAGAGCACCTCTAGAGTTTTTTCCCGAGGATTGTACATGAATTGAATAGTAACTAAATGACATTCAGCTTGAAGATGAAGATGTGTGATAGGAAGTTGAAGCTACTATTGCTCAAGTCCTAGCCTCAGCCTTAGTTCCATCCCCAACCCAAGCTCCGGTCCTATTCTCACAACTAACTCCCACCAAGATGAAGACAAAGACCATGGCAGCTAGATTGGGGCAATTCTCACAATTGAAAAAGGTATATCAACATGGCATAGGTCTTAGGAGTTCTTCATCACAAGTAGAAACATAGAAAAAAAGCAAAGAAAAGAAAGTTGGAGATTAGGTGAGGACTTGTCAAGCTAAGTGACAATACCCAGGCACCTTCGTCGAAGATGATGAGGAAGAGTCCATTCCTCCTACCCAACAACAAAATGTAGGGGGTTCAGGTGGAGGTGACGGTAGAGGTGGTGGTGGTGGAGGATCCTTTGGTAGCGTACACACCAGTGGGGCAAGGAAGAATGATTTTGAGTAGAGACAACATTTCAGTGAGAAAATCCAGTGTTAGAATTAAGGGTCCTTTAATCAGTACAACAAATTATCCAAAACCCCTTTAGGACTTCCACATTTATATTCTAGTGACATCTCTAGGCCCGTAGGACAATGTGTATGATTTCTCTTAGATGGTCGATTGATTATTTTCATATGGATATGGGCCGATTATGTCAGAAATTTTTTAATAAAGCATCCATGAGAATATAGAGCATGAGTGATGCGGGACGGGAAGGGAGGTGCCGCCATCCCCGCGCGCGTCGGCGGGCCCGAGGAGGAAATACCGAGCTGATGGGGTGCTGAACCGATCCTGAACCGTGCTGAATCGCTTCAAACGGAGCTGGAAACTGCTGAACCGGGCCCGAAAACCACCGAACCAGACCTCACGGCCGCTGAACCGGGCCCACAAGTGCTGAACCGGTCCAAAACGGCCCTGAACCGGCCTTAGAAGGGCTGAACCGGCCTCAACCGGTGCGAACCGGGTCCAGAAGGCTGAACCGGCCCCGAACCGGCCTGGATGGGTGAACCGGGCCCGAACCGGTCTGAACCGGCCCCTGGAGCGTCGAACCGGCCTTGAACCGGCGGTCGGACCCGGTCTGGGCGCTAACCCGGCGGTTTGACCCGTTGGCGGGCGAACCGTCGCCCGGGCCGGCCGACGAAGGCGAACCGGCGTCACTTAACCCGTCGGGGGGTAGACGTGGCCGCCCGGGGCGGCGCCGCGCGACCGCGCGACTAACTCCCCGCGGGGGGGGTCGTGGCAGGCTGTCGGGGGCTCGATCGAGAAGAGAGAGAGAGGGCGAACGGGGGCGGGGCTCGTGGCATCTCTCCGGAGCCCCCGACGGCGCAGGCGGTCGTCGTCCCCCACGCACCCGCGGACCCGGCGGCCGCAGCGGCGGTGGGAACGGGGGCGGAGGCCGCGGCGGCGGCGGCGGAGGTCCCGACGGCGCCGCCTCTTCCTTCTCTCTCTCCTCCTTCGTCGTCGTCGGCTAGGTTCGCCGGAAATGGGCTCGCTCGCGGGGTCTTCGACGGTCGACGGAAGCGGGGTTGGGGTCCGAGCTCGCGGCGGCTCAATAGGAGGAAGGGGTTCGGGGAGGCTCCGTGGGAGGCCGAAGGCCTGTGGAAGGGGTACTCGTGGGTGGGGTGGCGTCTAGAGGAGGAGGTGGTGGTCGGTTAGGGCACCCGCGGGTGCGGACGGAACCGGAACAGGGGGGTCTGTCGCAGGACTTCGGGGGGGGAGGGGACCGTAGGGGTGAAGGGGGCTGCTGAAGGGGTCGAGGGGAGGCGAGGGATCGAGGTGGGAGATCCGGACGGACTGGGGCAGCGTCCGACGGAGATGTCGACGCAAAGTTGGAAAACCGAACGGGATAGGGAAGAGGGGTACCGGACCTAACTCCGGGAGGTGGGGAGGAACACCGGAAGGGGAGGGGAGAACCGGGAGCACCCGGGAGGTGAGGGAACGACGCCGACATCGTCGGAGGAAACAGGGGGACGGGAGGAGCTTCTCCTTGGCTTCAAACATCCATCTCTCCTCATTCAAGGACTTGGGCTCTTTAAATAGAATGGACATTACAAGATGGACCTCTAAAACCCTAATTACATATATGTCCTCTAAAGGACTAAAATAAAAGAGGACTCAAAGGACTCTAAATACTCAAATAAAATGCATAAAAATAAAAATCTAATACTACGAAATAAAAGAAATAAATACGTCGTCTCCTCAAGACCCGGAAGACGCTATCTCCAAACAAACGGACGAACCAGTCAATCTGGTCCCCATCATTCTCCCCCGGTTGCAAAAACTCGTCCTCGAGTTTTGTAGTGCCGTATGATCAACATGGTCACTACCGAAACGGAGGACGGCGGTAGGGCAGCTCGGGTGATGATGAAGCGGGACCGGGAAGCTCAAGGTGACCGCGAAGGTGACCCGGACGGTGTCGTAAGTCTTTGTGTCAGTGCAGGTACTTTATCGAGTCAACTATGCGCGGATCCTCTGGAACAACCTCGGTGGTCACCTCGGCGGCTCCATAACTCGTGCGTCAACTCGGTCGGGATGGCTCGATCGGTCTCGGCCTCGACAAGGTGTCGGCTGCTCACGTCGGCCACCGTCGCAACACCGTAAGTCGCTGCTCGGTCCGGCTCGAACCTCGATGGCTCTGGCTCGCCTCGGCATCGATGGTGCTGCTTTGCTCGTACTCGCGGCAAGCTTCCTGGACGGCCTCATGCTACCTCGATAAGCGTGTCGGGGCTGCTCCTCGGACACGCGGGGCATAAGTGCTGCCGATACGGATCGGCTCTCTCGGTTCGTACTCTTTGGGGCCGCGGAGTAAGCTCTCGAGCGAATGTGTCCAAATCTGCTTGCCGATCAGCTAACCACTCAGAACCTAGAATGAGACAGTGCCCGTAAGGAACTATATCGCACCAGGCATCTTCTGCATACCGCACTGTCCATGGTCTAAGTCGGCCTCTGACAATACGAGCAAACTGGATGTAAGCTCGACCATCCTCGACCACCTGATAATCTGGAGCGATCAACTCGAAAAGAGCGAATGACGCGCGCGTGAAGAGCTGGACAGAAAAGCCGTGGTGTGCACCTCCACCGGTAATGTGATGTCGAAGCTGAAATGTCGATGTCCCGCGCAATGTAAGGATCCCGACTCGTGGAAACAAGCCGGCGCCGGCTCTGATACCAAAGCGATGCGGGACGGGAAGGAGGTGCCGCCATCCCCGCGCGCGTCGGCGGACCCGAGGAGGATGTACCGGAGCTGATGGGGTGGCCGAACCGATCCCGAACCGTCTTGACTCGCTTCAAACGGAACCGGAAACCGCTGAACCGGGCCCGAAAACCACCGAACCAGACCCTCACGGCCGCCGAACCGGGCCCACAAGCGCCGAACCGGTCCAAAACAGCCCCGAACCGGCCTTAAGGGGCTGAACCGGCTCGAACCGGCTACGAACCGTGTCCCGGGAAGGCTGAACCGGCCTTGAACCGGTCCGAACCGGGTCCAGGGAAGGCCGAACCGGCCTTGAACCGGCTTCTGACGTCTGAACCGGCCTGAACCGGGCTGGAACCGGTCGAACCGGCGTGAACCGGGCTCGAACCCGGCTGAACCGGCCGGCCGGCTCGTGGACCGCGTATGCGCGGGCCGGCCGCGGCGAACCGGCCGGCCGTCGCTCGCTCGCGCGAGCGACTTAACCCCGGTGGGGGTCGTGGCCGCGCGGGGCTCGCCCGGGCGGGGGGGTCCGTGGCCACGCGGTTTGGTGCCGCGTACCCCGCCTCGCGGGGGCTTCGATCGAACGCGGGCGGACGCGCGGGCGAGGCCTCGGGGCTTCGCCTTGCGGCCGGGGCCGCGGGCCGCGGCGGGCGGGAGGCGGAGGAGTCGGAAGCGGCGCCGAGCGCCGCCGTTGCCGTCGTCGGAGGGGAGGGGAAGGCCGGAGAGGCTCGTCGGCCAACGTAGTCGCCTCCGTCTTCTTCCTCTTCTTCTTCTCTCCTCTCCGTCTTCGCCTCCGCCGGGTCTGCAGGGGGGGGTGTAGCCGGCAGGGGAAGGGGACGGGGACGACGGCGGAAGGGGGTTTTCGGGAGGCCCCGTGGGAGGCCAAAGGACCTGTGGGAGGTGCTTGTGGGAGTAGGGGAGGCGCACGGGGGGGGGGGGTTCGTTTGGGGCGCGCGAGCGTCCCGGAAGGTGAGGGGAAGGGGGGCGGAAAGGGGAACCCGGGGAGGGGGGGGTCCGGCGAGCTTCCGCAAGGGGGTGCCGTAGGGGTCCGGGGGAAGGTGAGGGGTGGGACGGAAGGCCCCAACGGAGCGGGCGGGGCGTTGACGGAGATGTCGACGGATCTCGGAACTCGTCGGAGGTTAAGGGGAAAATGATTGGGACAGGGAGAAGGATGCCAGACCTAGCTCTGGAGGTGGGGAGGAACACTGAAAAGGAGAGGGGAGAACCGGGAGCACCCGGAGGTGAGGGAACGACGCCGACGTCGGAGGGCGAGAGGGGGAAAACGGGAGAGCTTCTTTCTTCTTCAAAACATCCATCTCTCCTCATTCAAGGACTTGGGCTCTTTAAATAGAGCTGAACATTACAAGATGGACCTCTAAAAACCCTAATTACATATATGTCCTCTAAAGGACTAAAATAAAAGAGAAGGACTCAAAGGACTCTAAATACTCAAATAAAATGCATAAAAATAAAAATCTAATACTACGAAATAAAAGAAATAAATGCGTCGTCTCCTCAAGACCCGGAAGACGCTATCTCCAAACAAACGGACGATCCGGTCCGTACCGGTCCCCATCAATGAGGATGAAAGTGGAGGCTATAGATAGTGGTAAAAAAATATTATTTTATTAAATGTCAACTTTCATTTGTATCGTGTCATCATTATTTAAGGTTGAGAAAATTCATCTCAAAGTTTGTTGTCATAGATTCTATTTTCAAACTCGAGATTTCATTGTGATAATTCCTTTGTAGTATATTTCTCCAATTACAATAGATCAACTGGTGTTAATAAGCACATTGACATAAAGTATTTTTTGTACAAAAAAGGATAGAGAATCATCTTGTATCAATTAGTTTTGTTAATGGGGTGGATATGGTTGTCGATCCTATGACTAAGGTCCTTGCACTTAAGATTTTTTCAAGATATGTGAGAATCATGAGTCTTGTTGTTTGGAATTAGTAAATGATATAATTGATACCTTAGAGATTTCTATATTGTGATGATGATCATGTTATCTTCTATTTTCTTGTGATATTTGTTAACACTTATGTTTGAAATAGAAGAACTTGTTTGTATGTCATTAAAGTCGAACATTATGTGTACTCTGATTAAATGCTTTGTTAATTAATTTTTTTGATGTTATGGTGCATAGAAGAAAGTATGCTAATGATTATGTACAACTGCCTTGACTTATATTAATAAGCTTCTTAACCTAGATATAAAAGGTGAATTGTAGATAAACTGATGAACATGTTTTTAAATGTGCGCGCTTATGGAATTTGTTTTCAAAATGATAATCTAACGACTATTTTGAAATATATATTTATTATTTTTATAGGTCAAGTGTGAGAATGTTAGACCTATCATGTAAGATGGCCTAATTAAAATAAAGTCTTAGTATTATTTTTAAGGATTTTATTAGTGTTGAGGATATATCTACAATTCTAATAGTTTACTGGATGTGAATCACGAAAGATTGATTCTATATATATGAGATTGAGTCTTGGTCCATCCAAAGCACTCACAGAAAGGGCCTACGAGTTCCCTATAGACTCTTAAGGTTGAATGGGGAGACGTGAGGAGAGAAGACCTCGTACTTTCTCGGTCCTATGTGAACTGTGAAGTTGCCTCGAATAGTTTGTTCTCGATAGATTCAAGTACATTACTGCAAATCCAACACATATTTCACGTATCAATACATTATTTTCTACACTAAGACATGTCAATTATAAGATAAATTGTATTATTATCATACAAAGATGTGTTCAAGATTTTTTGATTTACCAGTAATAAGTTATAATGTAACACACTAAAAGTGCCATACGAGGGCTTTGATGTCTAGTTCTATTGTGTAAACATCCAACAAAGATAAGACATAGTTATGGTTGAGAGCACAACCTCATGTAAGTTATGCTAAGTGGTAGTACAACATAACGTCTATCGAGTGTGTACAACCCAAGTCTGTACGACACTCCATCCTCATTGTAAGGGCTTGCGAGTGCCAAATAATAATCAATATGCAAGTGTAATTCAAGGTTGAGTAAGGACTACAAGGCTATATAAGAGACAGTTTAAAGTTGAGGATGTTTTGCAAGTTAAGATTTGAGGCCTTTCATATGAGAAAGATAAGCTGAGTATGAAATGATTTCTCGCTTACGCATGATGAGCATTCAAGCAAGGTATTTAAAAGTTCTTTTGTTCCCTACTATTGTGAAATCTTGGATTTCCATGTCTTCGTTGTTTAAGCCAGAGCACATGACGACTTATTGAGTTCCTTAGGGACTGTTTGATATCATAAAATTTTGGGGATAAACCCGGGTTATCCCCAAAATTTTGAGGATAACCCAGGTTTATCCCCAAATTATCCCCGTACCAAACAGCACCTTAGAACTTACTACTCTACAAACCATGTAAGTGTCCAGTTTTATCGAAGTCATATAGCTACACTATATAATGTAAATAAGTATGTGGACCTGACTTTGAGATTGTAGATATGTCCATAGAAAAAGTCATCGCCTACTGTTGACCAGAGCACTGGGCTGTCAATGGAAGTGATAAATAGTCTTGCTTGCAAATCTTGAGAGAGACAAACAAGCAAGGACAAATTAAAGGTTTTAAAAGCCACCCTCTTTTGGCTAGCTAGACAAATATATACATATATATAGAGAGAGAGGGGTAGGAGAAATGAATGAACGTATGGAAATCATGTTTTATTTTAAGTTGTCTATGAATTAATTAACCTCTTTAAGTTTGTAAAGATAGATATAAGCATATAACTACGCATTAGCAAAGCAGATGCAAAGGTACTTTTTTAAAGGATGTTAGTAAAAGATAAAGGTGACAAAACCAATGCAATGTGCATGGTTGAAAAGTTATACATCCATGATGATCTCTCCCCCATGATCGTAAACTTTGCATTAGTTTTTCTTTATTAATTATGATATAAATTATGTTAAGACCGCAAGACGCTCATGCATGCTTCAAACTCATACTGACTTTGCTTGTAAAAAAGAAAATACCATATCTTAATGTTCCTATGTCACACCTTGGACCCTAGACGAAAAAATTGGCATCATAAACAGGAAAATAATCCCATAGAGCCTAAAAGGTTTCAGAATAGAAAAGATAATATTAAATTTTAATTGACAATTGTCAAAAATTTTAAAAACCTGTACAAGAGATTACAATAGGTCTAGATATTCACAATCTAAATAGCTAAAATTAACCTAATAAGTATAAATCGAACTACTAGTCAACTTTACAAATCTGACCCCACCATGATTTTATGGCATTATTTTGATTACTCAAAGAAATTTAAAATAATTATAGTGAGTCGTACTATTATGACTTAATAGACTCATTGAAACTCGCCAAGCCTGCATAGTAGTGATATTCTCCACCAATAAACATAATAATATAAAAAAGGTAATCATCAGTTAGATAAATTCAAAAGCAACCAATTTTATTTTAAGCTTGCAAGTCAAGACATGAAAATACAATAATTAAAATAAATGAAACACACGCATTGTGTCTTACAGCTTTTATCTTATGTACTTAATTAACTTACACTTATTCATCTTTTTCACTAAATTAATTAAAAGCCAAATATATTATCTTGCATCATCTTCTCCTTTTTACAAAACATTTGTAGGTTATCATATTCAACATTTGGTCTTTTAATAAATATTTTTTAATTGATAATGTATGCCTTTTAACCTCAAGCCAATGTATTGAATTGATAGTAACAAGAGTAGTCAGATGCTAAAGTGTAAGTGTAATGCATTTCACTTCGTCATTTTTAGTTTTTTGACTACTATTTGCTTGAAATCTTTAATCAATACACAAGTGAGAAACTATTACTACATGTAGTGACATTAGTAGGTTTCTCTCTTCACCAACTTTCTGTTGTTCGCAAGATATCATTACTTGCACCAACTTTAAATACATATAAAAGTACTATATAGTTGAAATATACGTGTATTCAAGTAGTAATGTATTTAGGGCAAATTGTGATATTCAGAATCAGCATATACATCGGATTGTTCTCATCTTGCTATCCTCAAGCAATGATACACAAACATGTAACTCTACAGTTTTCTCATGTCACAACTTGTGTTCATATTAAATTTATTCATGCCAACTTTTTAGATCTCATGTCATGCCTTCTTTTATACGCAACAATCTTACCAACAGACATCAATAAGATCCAAGTAGATGATCTAAAATGCACAAATCTATCTAATATGATTTTCACCATAATTCATTTATAAAGTCAATATAGAGTTCTATAATGTCACATATAATAGTAATGATGGATGTAATATTACACATGTAGTCCATGTTGAATTCTAATATCATGTATAGTATTAGTGTCAAATTCATGTGTAAATTTAAATTTCTATATTTATACCCATTACATATTTCACCTATAAAACTTTGCATATGTTATGTCCAATTCGAGGGACGTATTCAATTAATTGTATTCACATGATTTATGGTTAATTGTCATTCAAACTTATGCATCATGTATAATTGTACAATACATATAATCCAAACACAATTGCATAAAATAAGTTGAAACTAGAATTTTCTAATCAAGCTATTAACAGTGCAAGTTTTTTTTTCTAATCAACAAATCTAATATGGTATATGCAAGACATAGTCACTGAAATTCAAAGCACTTACAAATTTACGATCATCAAGTGTCTAACACAACTAATAGTAAATATTACACATGAAAATAATGTGTAACATGCCATAACTAAGTTGGAGGAACCTTCTAGCTTTGATAATTCCAACTATTAAACATCACAGATATAAGACATATAGTCAAAGCAATGTTGAACAAAGCAAAAAGGGGACTCCAAGCATGTGGGCGTTCATGCAACACTCTAATTTGTGAATATATTAAGAGATTAAATCAATAGATTACAAACAACTTCGATTAACTATTTTTCGGAGATTGAGTTGAAAAGAAATCTGAAGTTAAGCATAATTTGCTGACAGTAGTCCGAGAATGGGTAATCTCATAGGAAGTCAATTAAGTAGCAGAGTTGTTAGGTTAGTCAATTGATTTAATCGTTACATATAGTATCAAAGTATAACCCAGTTGGAACTTGTCTGTGTATATAATATATGATGTATGTGTGGTCTTGACGAGGACATCAAGTTTTTAAGAGGGATAAATTGTAATACCTTGATTTGTAAACATGTTACTAAATTAAACTAAACTACCGAAAATTTTAGTTAACTATTTATCGGAGGTTGACTTGAAAAGAACTGTAAAGTTACTTTGCTGAGACTTGGGAATAGCCCAAAGATGGATAACCAATCAGCTAATTTAATTGTTACATAAAAGCTATCAAGAGATGAAATATAGAAATTTTCAATTGTTACAAAATATAAATTTTAAGAAGTGGGGAGAGAGAAAGATTATTCTATAATTTTTCCTTCTATAATCCCAACCAAACTCACCCTAAGTCACTTATAATAAGAACTATTAGATTCCAGACAATACACGCTTCAACTAATGGTTGACCTTAAATATCGGGGTTCAGATCAACTAGTGTTGATACTGATCTGATCTAGATTGGATGGCTGAATTGGCCAATTCTATGGTATAAAAATCAATACAATATCTACCTGGTTTGGTTCTTCAAAAAATAGAAAAAGTAAAAAATATATAGGACAAAAACTCTTTAGATTTTGTCACCGAATGAACCCTAATATGGTCAGTTCGGCACCAGAATCGGTAGTAGTGGTGTTCATTGTGGATAGCCGAGTATTAAATTAGATAAGTGACATGATGGTCTTCCTAGTATAGCTTCCGCCTTGCCACCAATTATGTTCGGTTGATTCTAGTAGGATTCAGTACCGATTTGGGTCAAAATCGACCAATTTAAGGGAGAATCCTCTCTTGAATTGGAGTCCTCACTCCTCCAAATCGTTAGCATATATTCCAAAATCTGCTGATTTTGTGAACCATGGTTGACCTTCTCATGGAGGCACTTCGTATGGATAAGTAGTTAGTTCAAGACCTAGAGCTCGCAAGGTTTGAGAACTTAGACTGATGGTAGGTGGAAACCTGGTGCAAAGAAACACTCTTACTTAATTGATAATCGACTCCATCTTTGTACACATGAAAGATCATTGATCGAAAGCCAACAGTAACAAGGCTTGTTGTGTGAATGCAAAACTTCATTTTAGATGGTAAAAGCCATGAGTTAAGCATAGAGTTGGACTCCCAACTGCAGCTCAATCTTGCTTTAGATTTATCCTCTTGGTTAGATTATATTAGCTTAATATTTGAATCACCTTAACCTAAATGCAAATATGTTTCGTAGCGAACATCCAAACAAACCCACTCATTCTGCACCAAACCATAGTTTGCGGAATCGGTCTATCCGGATTGGAATCAACAAATTCTTGGATCAAATTGGCCCATGCTGATCCAATTTTGGCCAAAGGACTAATCCGGGATAAACTCCCAGTAGAATCATCCCGCATCAGCCAAATTAGGATTGGAATCGGCTAATTCCAATTCGATTGCTCACTGGAATCGGCGATCTTCCTGGCTGTTACCGGGTCCATCAGGACCTGATTACAGGGAAGTCACCAAATCCCAAGCGGGGAAGATGTTGCAACAGTGCACAGCCGCCACGGAGGCCTTATACAACCCCTTTTGGGGCCGCTTTCAGCCCCAAAAGGGAATCCAACCTAAGCCCATTTCTTATATATTAGCTATTTTTAATGCTTTTTAAGGACTGATTCCGAATCGAATTTTCTCTTAGAGAATCGGCTCAGATCGGATCAACACCCACCGATCTGGGTCCTGATTCCAATTTTATGAACTATGATTCAAACTGTTAAGCTGCTTTTGTTCTCTCCTTAAGCATTTCATTTGTTTACTTATCATGTACTTCAATTTTAAGCTCAGATTGATATGGGTGCTGACCTTTCATTGCCAATTATGTGAATTGTAATCTCTAATGCATGCCAATTTTCTTTCTCACTTCTTCTTGTCTTCTTGAGATAATTCAGTGTGCCAAAGACGATTGAGCGTTATATGAAGCAGTTGGAGAACGGCAGCACTATACCAACAGCTCAAAATATGCAGGCAAGAACCTTGTACAAAAACCTAACATTATATTTTTGTTGGTATTTTTAATGAAGATGATCTCTGATGTGAGAATGAAAGAATACTTTAATTTTCTTATCATCTAATCCAAGAGGATTAATTCCGGTGATACTCTGATGGCCGAGTCCAAATTCCTACCATGAATCTTCAAATTCTCATCTACCATGAACACCCTTTTCAATATATGATCCCGCCTTAGGAATATCTTTACTTGAATTGTATATTCTTGATTGTCCTGGATTGTGTTTTAATTTATTATCTTATCACAAAAATGGAAATTCTATATCATATCCGAGCACCCCTGCAAGAGCTGTGAGTTCGACGAAAGCACCCATTTGTGTGTGGATAGCTTTGAATAAATGATATTTCAAACATAAGCATCTTTTCGTCTGCCAAACTGTAGTTTTTGTTGGCCAGTGAATGTTATATAATTTGGCATGAAATATCTGTTTTTATTTCTAAAAAATAGTCATGATGCACAAAGATTACGCCATTATGAGAGGATATCCGGTTCATGTATACTCTATGACTTGCCTGATGTCCTTCATCTTTCTTGCCATATTGTGTTTCCCTGCATTGTTATGCTGTCGAAGCCATAAAAAGAATCATCTAGGATGTTCAAATAAAAGGAACCAGCACTATCTGGACAGAGGGAGGATGAAGGTTTATGTTCTACAAATTCTGACTGTTCAGAAAATAGATTTCTTTTTTGCCCAACATGGTAAAAATTTCAAATCTTTCTATGTTACTTTTGCATTTCAATCTAGGAGTAGGAAACGTAAGAACAAGCAGAAACACTGGGTTCAGCTGTCTGTGGTTCACATTTTCACAATACCCATAGCTTCTCTCAGATTCAATTTGGGAAGGATCATCTTCTCTTCCTCTTGCAATACTTTAAATATAACAAGCTCAGCCTATGAGATGTTTTAGTAATCCCGCATTGGGTGTTGCGATGCTCTTGGCTGAAGAGGTCTGAACTCTGAACCAAGAACATCAAATGAGAAAGGAGTATTGAGATATCAATGGGCGTTCTTTTCCTCTAGGAGTAGGGTTAAAAGGAAATGAGGATCATCGTATCCTTCAATCCTAGACACATGACAGCATGTTTGACCCATTGTTCAGCCTTTTGTTAACCTTGTAATCATAGTTAATGTTTTTAACTGGACTACACAAGAAAAGATTGCAGATATATATACATATATGACCTTTTTCATTCCAGAAGTATAATGTTACATGTCCATAATAATCAATGTAGAAAAAAATGCGGGGATGCTTTTGACTCATTGCCTTGAGATTTTGACTGGTGGCTAAATGACTAACATCAGTGAATTAAAAATTTGGTGCTTCCTCTTGGGACTCAAGAAGAAAACAACAAAAAATGTAAATAACATCAAAGCTTGCCCCTTTCACCATATTCTACAATTTGTGTAGAGCACACCGTACATCAAATTGGAAGCTCTCTGAGCGGCATCCCAAGCCAATTTAGGCTCACAATACCAGCTTATTTTGTTCCCTGGAATTACTTATTTGTTGGCCTCTAATTGCTTCTATATTACATGAAACTTGGAAGCAGCAATCACCATATCAGTGTATATTCCCACAACTTGACCCAATCCTATCCAGCATTCCTTACTCACAACTTGCACCCAATCATTTTGGAAAAAGAGCTTATTTCTTTGACATGAATTTTCTTTAGATGTAGAAACTTCCCAGCATTAAAATTCCAAGATCAGTTCGATACCAGTTATATTCTCTTTGCTTTGCTTGATTTACTGAAACAACTAACTAGAAGGTTTCATTCACGAGTTTCTTTTTTTAATTTTGGAATATGGTTCGTTACTTTTTTTTCTCGTTCTGTGTAAGAAGCTCCTCTTTAATGTCTGCAGGTGTGTTAGTATAGCCACTGCTAAATGCTAATGTAGAAATGAACTATTATTAATAGAAGTTTGTTTTTATTTTTCTCTCAACTCCGTTGTTTTTATAAACCCACCACACCTTGCAGTCTCAGTACTTCACATGAATTCAAGTGCCTTCTGGTGTATGAACTATGATATTACAAACTTGTTAATGTAGGAGTGGAAGAATGAAGAAGCAGGCATGTTAAACAGAATCGAGCTTCTTCAAGACTACAAAAGGTCATTTGTTTTTCTTTTCTCTTGCTACGGGTATCATCCTCTAAAATAGTAAGAAAAAAACTATAAACTAAGAGAGTATATAAATTAACTAACTGCAGGAAGCTGCTAGGGGAAGGACTGGATTCATTTTCATCTGAAGAACTGCAAGAAATAGAGTCTCAGTTGGAAAACAGCCTAAGAAGTGTTAGAGAAAGGAAGGTAATCACAAGCTGAAATGCATAACAATTTCAAAAAATCAAGATTGTAGAAGAAAAAGCTGGCGACCAAGCAGAGAAATTAAGTGGCACTGAACTTCTAATTTACTGCTTTTTGCTGTCTTCAGAATCAAATTCTCGCGGAGCAGATCAAGTTGCTCAAGGAGAAGGTTGATTTAAATCAAAGCTTATTCTTCCTCTGACCCCTTACAAACAGCAACTGTTTTTTCTTGATATGCATATGCTGATTAAGTGCGGATTTGTACCGACCAGGAGAAGATGCTGATTGAAGAGAATACATTATTGCACGAGAAGGTTGACATGGAACAGTTTGTGTTTGTAAGTTAAGGACAGATGTGCACGACAAGAATCTAACTGGTCGTAGCTTCTGTTTCTTTCAGGTTCAAGAACATCAACGTCAGCCCAAGCTTATTGAAATGGTGGCATGTGACTGTGAGGACGATGATGAGAACACAGAAGTAGAGACTGAGCTGTACATTGGAAGACCAGGGACGGGAAGAGCTCTCTGCATAAAGCCTTCCAGGGAGAAGTAGCTGATCTCTCTTTAGAGCTGAGCAACCCTATGAGCATGATGCCATGAAGCATTCGGATGGATACTTCAAATAGATGCATTCAGATGATGAACAAGGAGACAGAGGCTTGCCAGGCTGCAGTTTCCATTTGTCTAATACACATACATCTTGATTGTGTCTTCATCCGTGAATAAATTTGAAATCCATGGGGTGCGTCGCTATCATTTTGCCTCCCTGAACAAGGTCTGTTCACAGATATCTTGTTTTTGTTTTTGGTTTTTTTTTTGAAGGGATCCCGGGTTCGAACCCGAGCCTCCCAGCCAAGGAAAACTGAAACTGCGTGTCCACCACAGCGAGTGTGACCGGACCTATTTACAGATATCAAACAAGGGAGTGGCTAATTTGTTATTTTATTTATAGTATATTTAAAACCCATTTTCACTAGGGTATTGTTAAGAAAATTGAAAAGTGGTTTTCTTACAAGATGGGATACGATGCATATATTTCCTTATTTATAGAGATGATGACCACCATAACTATCGTTCACTTGGCAGGATACTTCACTGCCGTTCAATGTCGTTCGTTGATAGTCAAGAAAAAGTTGGACGGAGCAAAAATATGGTGTTTGAGAAAAGAAGACCTCCGTTTCAAAAAAAAAAAAGAGAAAAGAAGACCAACGTGTCAAAAATAAAATCTAAATTTAAAGATTAACTGAAATTTATTTTAAACAGATTTACGATGAATCCAACTTGCTTACCAGACACACGATTCGATTAGAAAAAATTTATTTTATATTCTGACTTTGATTTTGGACAAGGTATTTTTTTTATAATTTGGGATTTAAGTCAGAATGCTTGGGTAGGTTGTGATTTTGTAACGTTGAACTTTTTCAACGTGGTTCATCACAATGGTAAGAATTGTATATAAATATGTAAGAAATTAGTAGGGTACAAATAATTCCCGATCAATGGCGGCAAGACTCCAGAGTGGGTTTGATTCATTGATTTGAGTCTAGCTCAATTGTCCCCTCACCGCATGCTGGTTGCTGGGTGGTCTTCATACTGCAGTCGTCGCCGGAGCACATGGCGGTGAGATCAGTCCAAGGGAAAGAACAATCTTTCGGGTGGGCGACCTTCCTTCCGATGAAGACGACGTTGATCCGTCATAGACTTCGGAAGAGGTGCGGCCGACAGAGGATAATGCGGTGAAAGTTGTTGCTTTCATCTTTGCTGTTGCCATTCTCATCCTCTTTCGGGGATGGTTTTTCCGGTAGGGGAGTAAAGCAGCCCTCTTGTTGCACTTCTCATCCTCCTTCTGGCTGCGTTATGTCGATGTGGGTTTTCTTAGTGGGGGTGAACGAAGTGCCCACTGCCGAGGGTGCCGGAGCCAGAATGGAGGGAAAGGGCGAGCTGGGGACCGGGAAGGAGTGTTCGAGAAGGAACGATGGGGCAGACGAGGAAGGTAACTTCTTCCTTTCTGTCTTTGTCATATCCTTCAAGGGATATCACCTCTTGTAGGAGCTATCTGCTCCTTTGAGCTGCTGGGCAGGGACCTTCTTTGCCCTATCATTCTTTGGCAATTAGGGTCATTTATCTTGAACCCCTGATTGGTAGAATACCTTGGTTATTCACTTCCCTTGATCCGACAACTGAAGCGAATCGTAGTTATGGATGTGGCGAGTTTCTAACCAACGTCATGTCGGTTTCCAGACAAAATTAATCTGATAAAACTCGATTCCCATGTCAATAAGCGTGATAAGGTATACAAATCTCTTTGTATACGATGTGGCCGTCCTCTTGTCGATAGGCAACTGCCAAATCCTGTAATCTGCCTGTAAGCCGGGTTACTTCACTGTTGTCTTTTGGGTAATATGAGGTTTTGGGCTTCTATTTTCTGACAAAGTTGGTTCCAAAGAGTAGCCAACTCCTCCCCTTCTCCATTTCACATGGAATGTAGTGTTAATTCCATGGTGTATTCTTAATTCTCTACCAGGGGTCTTGGTTTCTGTTTGCTACTGTAGGATCTGTTTGGTTTAAGTATTGTACTTAATATAGTACTGCTTTTGATATTTCTACTAGATGCATCAGCATTATGTTTCATAGTACCCAATATCAATAGTAATATGATACTTCTAGGCTTCTAGCTAATACTCTATCCAAACAGGCCTGTAGAAAGCTCTTCTCCTTAAGCTAACCTCTGCGAGTTACTTCTCAAACTGTATACTCTCGTAGTATCTTAGAAGTTTATCTCCTGTACAAAGTTAATCTCTGTGCAACAGGTTTGGAAAATCTTACTGGTCAAGAGTTAGCTTAGACCTTCTGTAAGAGGTCTTGCGAAATGCTTCTGTCCAACCCAAATGCCTAGCCTGAGTTCATATACCTCTAAATGATGTATATATTTATCTACTATGAATTATTATGATGGAAAGAAATGATAATATAAGGACAAGAAATCTTAGCATCCATAATCACATTTGAGGTACTGAAATTGCTCAGTATCCGCTATATATCAAGACAATTTGTAATGGGTACTTAAGAAGTGATAACTTTATCACCTAGTGACCGAGAAGATTTAGAAAAACAATCTATGCCACTCACTCTTCTTCTAAAGTTTTCTTCAGGTATTACTATGTTGTTTTGTAGGGCTTGGGTAGGTTTTTACTTTCACTTCATGCATGCTATAGACAGTGGTGATGGATTAACCAGTTACCATCTCTGGTGATAGTTGTTTTGTACACTTTCGGTAAAACATTTGAGGCAAATCTAGTACTTATGTGTTTAAAAGTTTGAATCTTGACTATGCGACTATTCTTATCTGACTGATACTATCTTGGAATATGCAAAATTTTGGCCGAAGTGTGAGTGGAATCAAGGTGAAACTTGTAAACAAGACAGATGCTGGTGACACATTTGTGAGTGGAATGCTTTACACCCTAGTTCCTAATATAAATCTTTATCAGATCAGGTATTATTTACTTTTCTTTTTGTTGTAACGACAAAATCGGTTGGTAGGCTTCTCATGAAGGTCACTGTTCCCGATATTCAACCGAAAACACTTGATTTTGAATATAAATTTAAAATTTGTTTATGATAGCGTGAATGGAATATCTATTCAAAATTTTATATCTAATTAAAGTTTATTGAAATTTGCAACGGATCAGCTACATTTTCTTATTTATGATCTATTGATTCCTGCTGGCATCTTTTCTAGTTCTAGAGTCTTGAGCCAATATGTCACCATCTTGTTTGTCTGAAGGTGTGAAGACCTGAGAAAAGGAGTCTCTTACTTGTGCAATTTGATTTCATTGGCTGATGAGATTAATGTGCTTTATCTAAAATCTCTTCTAAAATTCTTTGAAGTTACTGCTGGTATAAAAATTGATTTCTCGGTGTCTTACTGTATTTCATAGTTGGATCAGGCAGTACTTTTTCCCATTAGAGTTGACATCATGTCATTTTCCCATTTCATATCTTAGTCTTCTTATACCATATAAAGCAGATCAAGTTTGAGGTTTGGAGTGTGGTTATCAAGGAGGAGGAGAATAAACTGGAAGGTCGGAAAGCAAGACTGCTAATTGCTCAAGGCAAATGAGTGCTCCCTGCATCTGTCTTCTACTAGTTGGTCTTTGACTTTAATACTTTTAGAAGACATTGTGTTAGTGGGAGACTGGAAGCAATAAAGCTGATCTTCTTGAAGGGTCGCCAGCTTCTTCAGGAGGATCCCATTTGATTAATGAGTCAGATTGGTAGATTCAATAAAGGGTAACAGGTATTTTATCCTGTCCACCTTTTTTAGATATCAATGCCTATCAAATGATTGTAGAGATCGGAGACAGAACCTGAACCTATTCGATCCCATCATTAAGAAGAGTTAGGATGAGAATGTGTTGCTATCACATGAAAAGTTAGCTTAGGAGAGGGATTGCTAAATCATCAGCTGCTTTTTCTTGTTCTTATGGACTAATTATTAGCTAGAAAAATTTACTGGTTGGAATCATAAGTTGGGGTGTTGGAAAGATTGGTTTTTGTCTCTATCGTACTTCTTCCAAAGGAAGCTGCTGTTTTTTATTTCTTATTATGTAATGAGGTCAACAGGCATTGGGAGGTTTATCCTCATACTTGAATAGTGGAGAGGAGGATCAATTTCTTCAACTTCTTTCTCTACTTGGGAAGGTGAAGACTTTTGTCGTAGATCAGTGTGTTTGATTTGGAGGCAAAGGGCACTTCTTTGGTCACATCGGTTCGTAGAGTTTTTGGTAGAGGAGGTTTCTGAGTGGAATGTAGTGCCAGGTCTGGCACAAGAACCTTCTGATGCAAGTTCAGATCTTTTTTAGAACACACGGGGAAGCTTACTACCAAAGACAGGTTGGCATATTACTGATACGAAGCGGAAATCATGCTCCTTCAGGGGAGAAACCTGACATACATATTGTTTATTGTATCGTCATCCAAGTAATTTGGAATTCTTTTGTTATTCTGCGAAGATTCCTATGCTTTTCACCAGTTCACCCTGTTAAGGTCAGATCTCTATTTCTTACATGACTCACCCTACTATCCATGCATCTACATTCAGAATTGGAGCCTTGGCATCCCTGCTTTTATTTGGGTTATTTAGATCCAGTCCAGTGTTCTTGAAGATTTCACACTCCCATTTCAGACAATTTCTGCTTTTTGTTGAAGCTTATTTAAGATTGTACATTTATTATCTTAATAAAGGAGCGTATTCTTCTGAGTCTCAGCATCGTCTTTATGATTAGGTGGATTTTGCATCGCTTGCCTCAACATAAACATTTGTTTCCTCCTACTTTCAATTGAATTTGGCCTTGTCTAAGATCACCTTCAGGATGCGTGCGTGTTTGTCAGAAAGTGTCCAGGAACCTTGATTTGTACGGGTACGACATGGAAATTTGCGAGAGAAGTATGTAATTTCAGGACCCATGATGAGAAATAAGGCTACATCAAAAACCCTCTCATATTTAGCAAGGATTATGCTTTTCCAAGTTGTTTTTTTTATTCCTTCGGATTTTCACCAGAAAAGAGCTTATCACAATTACATATGCGGCTAGCAGGATCGTGTCCCCAGATCCGTGCACCGCACTCCGTTGTCTGCAGTTGACCGGCCGGTGTCGGGCGGGGACTTGTCCTTTGTTATCCGGAAAGTTCCAATCTTGAAGTCGTGCTTCCATGTCGACGGTCGCCATCTGTTTGATCAGTTTTAAGGCTGCTGCCGCTCGTTGGGTAGCCTTCTAAATCATTGATATTTGTTCAAAGATTAGGGTTGGTATGATCTCTTGTTTGACTTGACTGTTGACCGTTGACTACAGGGTTTTGAACTCCGTTGCAACTCTTACACACTGGATAATTCAAAATATTCTCTGGTCCGGAATGCCGAGTTTTGAAGAAGATGACGGTGGAATTGGAAACAGGACAATATGGGAGACCGGACGTCGACGACGGACCATCAATCGTCCGACGAGCCGATGCGGTGGGGGAAGTTGAGGAGGGCGCGGGATCCGCGGATGCGGAAGGCGGCGCGGTCGTAGGCGAGGGCCGCCTCCTCCGCCGTCTCGAAGGTGCCCAGCCACACCCGCGCCCCGTTCTTCGCCGGGTCCCGTATCTCCGCCGCGAACTTCCCCCATGGCCGCTGCCTCACCCCTCTGTAGTGCTTCCCCCTCGCAGGTGCTGCTGCCGGCGGGGTCACCGGCGCCGGGCAGGCAGGGCCGTCGCCCCGCTCCTGCGTAACCCGGGGTTCCCGCTTAAGGGCGGCGCCACCCTCCCCGGGGGGGAGGTACGGAGCCCAGCCGGCGGCGTAGGCGTCGCTGAGGACGCCGAGGAGGATCATGTCGTCGGAGTCGTCGGACCGGAGGGGCAGGCCGCCCCAGCCGTCGTCGACGCACGGCACGGGATGGGAGCCGACGCTGGAGCCGCGCTGTGGCGCGGGGGCCGGCGGGGTCGTGCCGGCCTCGTAGTATCCGGAGGGGGAACCGGTGGAGGTGCCGGAGGAGGAGGGGGAGGAGATGAAGTCTTGCTCGGTGTGGGAGTAGTGCGTCCAGTTCATCTTGATCCGCCTGCCGGTCGGTTACTGCGGCTCTGCTCGGTGGCGGTGGAGAAGAAGGGTCTGGGAAGCGGAGGGGCGGTGGTGGTGCTTTATATAGGTGGCCGAGCGGAGGAGGAGGTCAAAAGCCGGCGGAGGACCGGAAGCGAAGGCCGCCGGGAAGGTTCGCCGCCCAAACCGTCGTGCCGGGTCCGCTGCTCGTGCAGCGGCGGATGGCAGGCGGGCAGACGGACAGCCGGGGTCGCCGGAAGCTTCTTGGGCGGGACCACGGTTGCTCTCGCCTCTCTTTGTCTCCACGGGACGTGGGCGTGGTCTTATCGAGACAGAGAATGAAGCACGTGCTTAATTAGTCTATAGCCATAAATGGCGATAAAACCCTTTCGCATATGGCACGTGGGCACGCAGTGCTTTGATCGGAGTTGTAGGATTGTTTCTGGACGTAGCAGGTACGTTGATAAATAGATTCAAGGGATTATTTTTTTTCCTTACAAATAGTACGGGCTAGTGTGATTTGTTCGTACTTTATTAACGATATGTTTGCTTCTCGTCCTAATTAAATTATTTGTACCCAATAGTCGTAAAGTTTCTGAACAGGTTCCGACAACTGGGGCAGATCAGATTTTTTTTTTTTTCTGAAGATAGCGTCAAGCTATTTATTTGTAAGTAACAAAATTTGATTTTGATGCTAAACAATGCTATTATTCTAAGATCAATTATTTCCGTTAGCCGTCACCGGAAAAAAGAAAAAAGCACGCCACCTCCCCGTGGAAAGTGGGAGCAGCTGACGCAACTCCAGGATCTAACAAGGGGGGAGGGGGAGGAGGTCACGTGGCGACAGCCTCCGCTGTACGTGTGACGTCAGCATCGGACAGGTGGGGTCGCCTGTCTGCCACATCGACGTCCACGAGCGCACGAGACACGAGCACGGTCGTAGGAGACCGGGCCGCTGCGTGCGTCGGTCTTGCTTGGTCTTCGAAGGGCGTGAGCCGGGCCGGGCCGGGCCGGTAAGTCAACAAACCGGGCAGACCCAGAAGAGAAGACTTGAACGTATATATATATATGTTATTATTGTCCTGGGGCAATCAGAATTTAATCAACCTTATATTTGTCGTAAGTCATAAACAATTAAATCAAAAAGTATTTTATTAAAAGTCACATAAATATTAATTCAGAAAGAATGGAGTAGTGACTGTATTATACCCGAACTAAAAGAATAGTTAAGTCAAATCGATGGTCCACGTTGAATCGAATGAAGCAAAGTAGTCAATTTTATTTGAAGGCTTGAGATAGTTTAATGCCCCTACGTGAGTGCCGTGGGGGACTGCGATTCTTCTTCCTTGTTTTATGTCTCTTAAGTGTATGCGCAGGCATGGATGCGTCGTTGGTCAAAGGGCGTCTGTCTGCATGCTTGTGGGGGCGGAGGAACAGGGGTGGCGAGCTCCTTCCCGGAAACTCTCCCGGCGGCTGGCCGGTCAAACTGTTGGAAGCTTGACGTTGACCAGAGAAACCCCTGCGCCGAAGGGTTCATGGGTAGGGATGTCAATGGTTACCGATTATCCGATTATTCGACCCGTTCGTTAGTTAACGAACAGTTAATGGATAGTTAAAATTTTCCAAATAAGCTATCCGCGTTCGTTTATCGATTAACCGTTATCTTAGCGGATGCGGTCATGGATACACCATAAATCGAACTCGAAAACTGTTATTCGTATTCGTTAATTAATATATAATACAATAACTCACAATTTATGGCATCTAAGCATATATATGTCCATCTAGAAAATCTTATTGTCTTTAACTCACCGGTTCACCCTTCTCCCTGAGACCTTAACATTGGACAAACCTTGTCTTGACGTCCTCTTCCGCTTCTTGATGGTGCAATCCACTTACACACTTTTGGTGCAAATCTACTATCTCATGTTTTATGTTAGACATGTATTATTTTGGATATGTAATTAAGATTTTTTTCTATATCATATTTTCTGTTGCACATCTAATTATTTACCACAGACTAAAAATTTATTGTTACTATATACTTGTAAATTATTTTTTGTATATCATGTTTTGTGTTAGATATACTTTTTGTTCATTGCTATAAATAGATGTTTTAATTGTAATATATATATATATTTTTATGTGTGTTTTTATTGGTAAAATTATCTTTACTTCTTTATTTTGCTGGGTTGTATCATACACATGTTATCTCTTTATATATTCGATAACCGTCCGTTATCCGACCGTAAGCCGTTTTTAAGCGGATAGAACAATGCGGTTCGCGGATACACTCGATACCGATAGTTAACGAACAGCAAGTGGATACACATTTTTCTTATAGGATACGGATACGAATAATCCTATTATTCGACCCGTATCCGACCCGTTGACATCCCTATTCATGGGCGTCCTAGTTTGTGCGTTTGGTTCGGATTATGTGTCCGAAGTTTTTGCGAGAATCTCAAAAGATTTATATCTATGAGTTTTGAGGGGATTTTTTTTTATGACAGATATTCTTTTGTATCCATCTCTCAACTTTTTCGAGATGTTTCATCGACTTTGAGAGCACAAAAAAAAAAATAGTGCAGACTTCTAAGTTTCTAACCAGAACCTCTCCGTGGGAAATGTGACCAAACGCAACTTAGTAATATAGTTACGCTTCTATGGCATCAAGGAATGTGATGGTTTGTTAAACGACCAAAGTGTCGATGCACTCCCTTAGTGGAGCAAACGTGTAATACAACAAGTAAATTAGTAATTACTGATTGCAAGACAAAATTGACAAGTAAATTGTAAATGAGACACTAAACTTACATGGTTCAAAGAAATGATGCGTCGCCCTGACGTTTAGGAGGAGAGTACGGAGAGTCCATTAATGGTAAAATAAATACAAAATGTAAAGATACTCTAACATCATCACGTACGAAGTGATCTTAGACACTGAGCAATCCACTAGATATAGAAGAAATCTCTCTCTCTCTCACACACACACGATTTGCCACCACTCTTTTTTCTTGCCGTCTTATTTTGTATTTATTAAGATGATAAGGTGAAAAAGACGACAATGTCACAAGTAAGATGATAAGGTGAGATGACAAGTAAGGTGATAAGGTCAAAAGTGAAAAAGGTGACAAGTCAAAAGGTGAAACTTATAGAAAAAAATAACGATGACAAAGTGGAAAAGGTGAAATTTATAAAAGAAATAAATGTGATGAGATGAAAAGGTTGGAGATATGTCCCCTCCTATAATTATTCGAAGGGCAAATCTGGAATACTAAAAAACATGTGTGCATGTGCAAAATGTCTTGATAGACAGGGTGTCGAAACCGGTATTAATGGCACGTGTATCTTGCCAATGGTTCCCTATTGACCGGTCAACATCATGAATGTGTCACGCATATGCCTGACATGGCACCATTCATACGGTTAGATCAGATGTCTGGACACGAAATGTCCCAAGAAGGTGGCATTGGGGTCACTGTTCAAACCGATGGTCATATGCACGTTGACGAGCGAAAAATTCGAATTTAGAGACTTGGCACCCGATTGACTAGGCATCAAGTCCCGAAGGCCCTAAAATACTAGAAGAGAGCTATTTTTTTGGAAAACTTGGTTTCTTTGATGCGGTACTTAAATATACTCTATCGAAACAAGATTTTTTGGGTTCTACAACTAAGTCAAATTTACGTATTTGCATTCAAGGATTTAAAGTAATATCTCATAAGACATACACTATCACTTATTAAGAGTGAACGATCTATTATTGTCTACTCAATTGCCTCCATTGGGTTTTTCTTATACACAATCTATTGTCATATTGGATCATCTGTATGGTGATTCATAAGTCAATGGTTAAAGCACAAGTTTCACCTAAGAAGTCATCTTTGGTGACTCAAGTCAAATATCCAACCATACAATCGTGACAATAGATAACCATGATTGACATTTTGATAATATATCATTCAAGGTTTCTAATTCGATCAGTTCAGTGAACTCATTCCACTAATAAGCACATATATGCGTATCTCGGTATCTTCACACTAATGACTAAGGAGATTGGACATTTTCATCACATGAAAAGACATCACATATACTAGTCTTTTGAATCCTTGATATCTCATCTTAAGAATTCTATGACTAGGAACATTTATATCGCATACTTCTAGATGATTAATCTCATTATCATGATCTCATCATGATTCAATCATTATTCTATGTGATCAAGAACTTCATTACGGTATACACATCTAATAAGTGTTACTAATGAAGATTTATCAATTTAATCAAATAAAATATTTCTAAAAATGTTGAATTATACCATATATGATTAGTTTATAGACATACATTTCTATTAAAAACTACAACATCACTTGTAATCGTCATACCAAGTAATTTATATAAAGAACTTGTTTATTCTCTTTTCATAACAACTAAGAAACCACATGCCACTTTTAACACGCTATTAGCATTGCTAAAGGTGCAATCAAAATCATCAAGTGCACCAAGGGATATAAGACTCTTTCTTAAATTTGGAACATATCTGACATCTGTCAAAGTTCTAACAACATCCTTAAACATCTTAATTTTAATGTGTCCTATCACAATCGTTCCACACTTAGTATTATTACTCATTAGAACTCTGCCCCCAATATAAGATTCATATGAATCAAACCAATCTCTTTATGGGCACATATGGTATAAACATCGAGAATAAAAAATACAATTATCAAAAGAGTTCATATATGAGGAGATAGTGAGAACATTTCCTTCCTCATTTGAATTAGAAGCTACGTTAGCATCAACATCTCATTTTCTTTTCGTTTGGATTTTTCTTTCAACTTTGGACGATCATCATTCATCTTTTTTATAGTAATGACAACTATTGTCCTTGATTTTTGACTTAGATCAATTTTTCTTACCACGATTTCCACCAGACTGATCTCAGAATGATGTCCTCCTCAATTGCCACTAGTAAATTCTTTATCTATCAATTCTTTTGAGAACAAATGAGATTTCACATCTTCATTAGATAACTTAGTATTGCTACCTTCAATGGGATATTTTGTTCTCAGACATCTGATCTAAGTGCAAGAAATGCACCATGTCATACACATGTTTATGCATTCATGGCAATGACCAATGAATGAAAATATGCATGCGTTATTAATGCCGACTTAGGTAGGCCTGTAAATGGATCTCGTGCATCCGTAATATGGCCTGAATCCGAAATTTTTATCGGGCTTCGATTTTTATTGGCACACCCGAATAAGAAATTCGACCAATTCGGGTTTGCCATTCATGGGGCAAAACCCGATAGTCTCATTTCGGGTTTACAACAAATTGTTTCGGTTTCCCGAAAACTCATTTTGAAGAAGCAAATGCCGCTGTTCTAGCCTACTACTATGCCTTGGCTGAAGAAGACAATGCATTACGCTTCTTTTCTCTTTGACAACCGAACTCGAGAGCTGCAACTTCTTAATATCAAACCCGTTTAATATCAAATTCGATAAAGACTATTTGATTTAAAAAAAGTAAGGTGCATGCATGAGCATTAAATGCGAAAGGTGGTTTTTTTTTCAAAACTCAATTCGATTTTACCTAAACTTTTAAATTATAATTTATCGGATTTGAATTTGAACGATCCGTTCAGTCCAATAAATTTAGAATATCGAAATACTTAATATTAATTAGATTTTTTAATATTAAATCGGAGCATCCTGGACCGTCCAATGATAAAACTTGCACTTTTTATAAATTTAAAAATTCAATCTTATAGTTTTGAATGTTCCGAATTTATTGGTCCGAGTGGATCGGAAAAATTTTAATTCGAGTATTCGATTTTTTTAGGTGGAAGATAAAAAAAGTTTAACGGTTACTGTACGCATTAAATGCGTACTGTTCGGCGCGTTTTTTTTTTCTATCGTTTTTTTTCCTTGTTAGAGAAGGAAGAGGAGTTTTTACCGTGTTAGTTTTATAATAAAAAAAATAGTGTTAGTTAAAAAAAAAACTCCTCTTCCTTCTCTGATGGCAACAAACGGTTAGCAGATGGTTCTGGAATCACAGCACTCAACAACCGAGGATGAGTCTCTGATTTTTTTTTTTAAATAAGATGACCTTTGCATATGGGTCGAGGGATGCAGGTAAACGGGTTAACCCGAAATTGTGGTCGCACTCCGGATTCAGGTCATAACCCAAGATTTGAGATTTTATCTTTAGCGGGTACAGGTCGGATTCGGGTTTAAGTTGATCGCGTTTAAGTTTGGATATAAGCGTAACGGATCCGGATCTAACCCATTTACAGGTCTAGACTTAGGTGCCCTGTCTAACCAGACATTTTGTATATGTACAAATCTTTTTCGATATTCTAAATTTGCCCTCCGAGTGATCACGAGAGAATCTCCGATCTTCCCATCTTGTCACATTTACTTCTTCCATAACTTTGAATTTTTTGACTTGTTACCTTTTTCACTTTCTCTCTCTACTCTATCTACATTATCTTTATATACTTTTACTCTCCTTATATTTCTTCTTCCCTATACACTTTCTCTCTGTGTTATCTTTGTACTTTCTCTTTCTCCTGGCTATATATTTCTTTCTTCTTTCTCTATTTATGCCTTCCCTCTATTATCTTAAACACTTCCTCTCTTTTTGTGCACTTCTTCTCTTTATGTTTTCATTATATATATTTACTTTATATATATATATATTTCTTTTTATTGTTTACACTCTCCTATCTTTATATTTTTCAAAATAATAAATACTTTTGAATATACACGTGTAGTGGTGCCAACAACTTGAGTTGACACAACGCAATTCTATTTATGTCCAAATAATTTAAGCCTAAACCCAAAAGAAAAACCAATCGGCTTCAATAGGAAGATTCATACCCAACCTGCCATAGGTTACCCAACGGATTTTTGGGCCAACCTCACCCCTGTGACACCCCTAATGGTGCGTGCACAACAAAGTTATAATATTTTAAAATTTCAAGTATATTTTGATAAAAATTAATAGAATCATAATCTTTTAAACTATCTTATAACCTATCAAAATTAAAATTATATATTTGAGTAGTTTATCGATATCAATCAGTAATTGGTTCCATTTATAATTTTTATTTTTCAGTAAAACTTTAATATATGTCACCAAAATAATTAAAATAAAAATAAATTAAATCATAATATATGATATATCAAGTAATAAATTACTTAAAACAAAATTTTAATGAGATTATACTAAAATTTAGTAATTATATATGAGTTATTTACTAAAATACTAAAAATAGTATATATTTTAAAAATTATCAATTTTTATTTCATTTCTTATTGAGTCAACATATCTTAACGATCATCGGAATCGAACACAGATGATTTTGTTATCAAATCCACCGGTTTGCATGTATACCTAACAAACTATATATGTTTTGGATCTCAGATTCGTGCCCGATCTTGGATAAAGGAGTAGATTTAGGTGGTTCTTGTTTTGACTTGAACTGAAAATTTAAAATTTCAATTTCATCTTTAACCTCTTATTTTGTAGAAGAAAAAATATTAGTTATTAATCTTTAAAAATAAAAAAAATAATGATAACTTTTTTAAATTTAAATGATTTTAAAGATATTTTTGATACATACGTTTTACCAAACCATATAATTTGGGACTTGTTTGGCATCAAAATTTTGAAGATAAATTAAGTTTATTCCTAACTTATCCCGATACCAAACAACCCTTTACTGAATTAAACCATCTCAATATTTATTGGGTAAATAAAAAGTTAGACATCAAATAAGTTAAAACAAATAGACCTTGGGCCGCTAACGGCTGTATATCATAATATTATTGATCAATACTATTCTTGAAAAATATCAATATAGTATCTTCCCTATCTCATGATTTGTTTGGTGTTCCAATGTCAAAAATGATATTATATATATTGATATTTTTAAAAGATGAAATATCGATATCAAAATTGTTACAATTAATCTAACACCTCTAAATAATTATAGTCAATGTCACTTTTAAAATCGATAATAATAGAGATAGTTAATAATATTATTAAATATGGCATTATTCCATAAATTACCGCCATTGACTCACAAGACGCACCGGAAAGAACACGCACACAGCACAGTACAGCAGTATTGACCAAACAAAGCATATATGGCATCCAGGTTAAATCTGCATTTCATTTCATTGTAAATGTAATTACATTTCCGGTTCAATTGAACCGCACATTGTACAAGGTGTATTCACTCATATATATAAAGGATTTTAAGGGATGCGGACTCTTAATTGAGGGCTTCTGCATTTTCCCGCTCTTCACTTCCAGAGTGTGCTCGTGTCTTCCCGTCTGCATTCTGTCTTCAGATCTGCATCGTTCTTCAGCTCATCTCCAAATGGTGAAGATGAAATTCAGGTCATTCAATATAGTATCAGAGCCGTGATAAGGTCAGATCGATCTTGAGTTTGGTCCTGAAATTTTTTTTTTCGGATTAAGTCTGCTCTTCTATTTCTGTCTATGAGTACGATGGAAGAATCAGCAGTTTCTGGTACTGTATCTCCTCCATCTTCGAAGTTGCCCTTTGCTACGGGCTCTCTTTTTGCTGCTCTTCCGAGTATATCACATAGATTTTCTATCAAGCTAACTGCAGACAATTACACTGTCTGGAAGGGACAGTTTATCCCATTTCTCCGAACTTATCGGCTTATGGGATTAGTAGATGGAAGTCTGCCATGTCCTTCTGATTTCATCACAGATCCCTCTGATTCCACATCGTTAATAGCAAATCCTGATGTGGAATTATGGCGACAGTATGATAACTTGATTATCACGGTTATCATGTCGTCTGTTAGTGATCCAATTCTTCCGCTCATTGTTGGATTAGAAACTTCTGCAGAAGTTTGGAAAACTCTTGCTGCGGTATATGGTTCAACATCTCAGACCAGAGCCATACAGTTAAGGCTACAGCTTCAGAGTCTCAAGAAAGGAAATATGAGGGTCACGGAGTATCTTCAGAAAATGCAAAACATAGCTAATTCTCTGGTTATGACAGAGGATCCGGTTTCTCCTAGCGAACTGTTATTACATATTTTGACAGGTCTAGGACCTGATTATGATCAATTTGTCACAGCAGTGACTACTAGAGCTGATGCAAGAAGACTCCGTCTAGATGAGGTTTCAGGTTTATTGTTAAACCATGAGATTCTATTACTTCAGAGACAACAAAGTGTTACTGAACTTACAGCAAAGATGGCACGAACTAATTTGAATACTAATCCTCAGCAGAATAATTTTTCTAATTACATAGGCAGGGGTAGAAATAATAGAGGTCGAAACAGCAACAGAGGCCGGTTTGATAACAATTATGTTAGATTTCAGAATCAGACTTTTCAACCAAACACTGATCAAAAATTTTCATACAGTTCCCCTCAGCAAAATGTTTCTAACTCTCCGCCCATTTGTCAACTGTGTGATAAAAGAGGACATACCATTTTTAATTGTTGGAAAAGATTTGATACTTCCTTTAGAGCTGAGTATAACACTCCACAGGGGTCCTCTGGATAGAATTATCAACATTTTCGTGCTAATATGGCATCCACTAGCTCAACTTCTGCTATAGACCCACATTGGTATCCTGATACAGGGGCAAATAATCATATGACACACAATGTTAATCTCCTTCAAAATGCTGTGAATTATACAGGACAGGAGAAAGTGTTGATTGGAAATGGAGATGGACTGCCTATCTCACAAGTGGGATCCTCAGGTTATATGCAATTTTCTCTTGCTAATACGTTATATGTTCCTACTTTGTCTAAAGGCCTCTTATCAGTATCTCAGTTTACCAAAGATAACGATGTATCTTTTAAATTCTTCCCTCATTATTGTGTTGTCAAGGATATCAAGAACAAGAGGGTTTTGGCACGCGGACACAATATTAATGGGCTCTATTGTTTCCCCCCTACAACAACCAGTCCTCCAACCGGTCTCTCTGCTGAAGCTGTTGATGTATGGCACAAAAGGCTGGGGCATCCAGCTCTTACTACAGTACATAAAATATTACATAGTCTTGGTGAACCGTTTAGCAATACTTCTACTTTCTTTTGTTCAAGTTGTGCAGTAGCCAAGAGTCATAAGTTGCATTTTCCATCTTCTTCTTATGTTTCCAGTTTTCCTTTGGAATTAGTTTCATCGGATGTGTGGGGACCTTCACATGTTACTAGCACAAATGGAAATAGATACTATGTCATTTTTGTTGATCATTTTAGCCGTTTTTGTTGGCTATATCCTCTTGTGGCAAAGAGTGATGTGTTGAATGTGTTTCTTCATTTCAAACAACAAGTTGAGAATTTGTTTTCAAGAAAAATAAAATACTTCCAAAGTGATTGGGGAGGTGAATATCGTTCCTTAACACCATTTTTCTCAAAACATGGTATAACTCATAGGATTGCGTGTCCATATACACATCACCAAAATGGCATAGCTGAAAGGAAGCATCGCCATATAGTTGAGACTGCTTTGGGTCTGCTTAGTCATGCACATATGCCATATGAATTTTGGGAAGATGTTACTCTATGTGCAGTGCATCTCATCAATAGATTACCTACACCAGTTTTGAATAATATTTCACCATTTGAGAAATTTTTAAAGGTGTTTGGTTGTGCTTGCTATCCTCACCTTCGACCTTATCAAGCTCACAAACTTACCTTCCGATCGGAATGTTGTATATTTCTTGGCTATAGTGACAAACACAAGGGTTATAAGTGTCATCTTCCTCGGACAGGACATACATACATAGCAATTAATGTGGTCTTCGATGAAAATACTTTTCTTTCTAACACATTAGTTCAATCAACATCTTCAGTTTCTGAGCGTGCACAGATTTTGACATTACCGAATCCTCTAAATACTCTTGTTCAGAAATCTGTACAGACCAGGTCTTCTGCAGAACCTATATCAAATACAATGGATTCTGAAATGCATAATGGATCACCTGCTATTGAACCTTCTCATCACAGTTCCCCTGGTCCTGTATCGGATACTAATTCTGCTACACAACTTCAGCCAACTATGTTAGAGGATATTCAGCATCATAATGTGTCGTCTGATGAAGATTCTTGCCCTCCTAAAAAGTTTAGGTCTCTTACAGAAATTCTTGCAGCACCTCAGTCTAAAGCACCTTCTCAGACAAGTAAATATGCTTTGAAAGCAGAAACTGTTACCGAAACAGAACCTACATGCTTTTCTATAGCTAACAAACAGTTGTGTTGGCGTCAAGAAATGTCTGAGGAATTCACAGCCTTACAAAAGAATGGAACGTGGACTCTTGTTCCTACACCAGTCACTGAGAATATAATTGGGTGTAAGTGGATCTATAAAATCAAGAGAAATTCAGATGGATCCATAGCTCGGTACAAAGCACGTTTGGTTGCTAAAGGGTATAGCCAGGAATATGGTATTGATTACTATGAGACTTTTAGTCCTGTAATTAAACCCCCCACCATACGGTTGGTTTTATCCATTGCTATTAGTCAAAATTGGGTTATTAGACAATTGGATGTGAATAATGCATTTTTGCATGGCACTTTAGAAGAAACAATTTTCATGTATCAGCCGCAAGGTTTTGTTGACAGCACTTTTCCAACTCATGTTTGCAAGTTACAAAAGTCTCTATATGGCTTAAAACAAGCCCCTAGAGCATGGTTTCAAAGATTATATTCTCATTTACTTACTATGGATTTTAAAGCATCAGTTTGTGACCCTTCTCTGTTTCTTTTTCACAAGAACACCATTGTGATATATTTGCTTATATATGTGGACGACATCATTCTGACAGGCAACAGTACCACTGCTATTTCTCAACTTATATCAGAATTGTCTACTACCTTTTCCATCAAAGATTTGGGAAATCTTCACTATTTTTTGGTAGTTGAAGTCACTAGAACCAGTCAAGGACTGCATTTGAGTCAATCAAAATATATTTTGGATCTCTTGAAGAAGGCTCAGCTTATTGATTCCAAGCCTATATCTACTCCTATTGCTCCACGCTCCATTGTGTCTCAATATACTGGCACTCTCCTTGATGATCCCACTGTCTACCGGAGCCTTGTTGGATCCTTGCAGTACATTACTTTAACCAGGCCGGATGTGGCTTTTGCTATCAATAAGGCCTGCCAATTCTTGGCGGCCCCTTCTTCAGAACACTTCACATTGGCAAAAAGAATACTTCGATATCTTAAAGGTACTTATCAGTGGGGTCTACTTCTTAAACCAACTGTTTTTCAGTTTAATGTCTTCTCCGATGCCGATTGGGCATGATGCCCTGATGACCGTCGATCTACTGGTGGTTATGGCATCTACCTAGGGAATAATCTTATATCTTGGTCAGCTAAAAAGCAAAAGACAGTGGCAAGATCCAGCATTGAAGCAGAGATGAGGTCTCTTGTCATTGCGGTGTCAGATTTAGTTTGGTTACTTCAGTTAGCTAGTGAATTGAGTTTGCCTATGCCTTCTACACCAACTGTATGGTGTGATAATATCTCTGCCATTTATCTAAGTGCTAACCCAGTTTTTAGAGCCCGTACAAGACATGTAGAGGTTGATTACCACTTTATAAGACAGTTAGCTCAGAATAAAACAATTCAAATCAGTCACATAGCTACCAAAGAGCATGTAGCTGATGTCTTCACAAAAGTTTTACCAACACCTCAATTTGACTGCTTATGGTACAAGTTAGGCGTGTTACCCGCCCCTAACTTGAGGGGGGGTATTGACCAAACAAAGCATATATGGCATCTAGGTTAAATCTGTATTTCATTTCATTATAAATGTAATTACATTTCACCTTCAATTGAACCGCACATTGTACAAGGTGTATTCACTCATATATATATATATATAAAGGATTTTAAGGGATGCGGACTCTTAATTGAGGGTTTCTGTATTTTCCCGCTCTTCACTTTCAGAGTGTGCTCGTGTCTTCCCGTCTGCATTCTGTCTTCAGATCTGCATCGTTCTTCAGCTCATCTCCAAATGGTGAATGATGAAATTCAGGTCATTCAATAAGCAGTAACACAGGCTAAATAATGTTGTTATCCGACTCCATGAATGGATTAACAGCAGGAAGAAGGAGCTTGGCTATATACAACACTACACGGTTCTTCTGGCCTCCCAGCATCACCCCTTTTGATCTCCTTCTTCGTCCTTCCAGAGCTCCGGCCAGTTCTGCTGGGCCTCCCTCCACCCGAGCGCCGACCCCTCCCTCTCCGGATCCCAGCTACTGGACAGCGTCCCGTACGCGATCCCCACCGCCGACGTTCCGAACAGCACCAGCGTGGCGGCGAACGGCAGCCATGGCGGCACGTCCCACAGCCGGCGCTCCTTCACCACGCTCAGACAGAAGAGCAGGCCGACGCCGGCGGCCATGGGCGTCGCGACCGAGGCCACCACTCGCTTCAGCATGCGGTCGAACACCACCGGGGGTATCTCGTCGTCATCGCCGCCGCCGCCGCCGCCGTCTCCTGTTCTCTCCCCGCCTCCTTTGATCTGCTCTCCCGACCTCCTCTTCTCCGCCGCTGCCGATCCGAAGCCCCGAGACTCCGCCCGCGGCGCCCATCTCCGCCCTTCTGGGGTGGGGAAAAGGATGATGGACTTGCTCGAGTGATGGACGGCCGGAGATCTTCCCGGCCGCGGCGACGGCGTCGTCCTCTCCCCGTATGGAGGACGCAGCAGCAGAGCTTGCAGGCGCAGCGCCGGAGCCGCCATGGCGGCAGTAGTAGCAGTCAGGACTGGGTTAGGGAAGCACCCCGCCGCTGAGTGCTGAGTTATCGGGAGAGCGGGCCAAAGCTTATCCGGAGCGGGTGGAGGTAGCTGGTCTTCTTTTCCACGTAAATGAAAATATAAAAACTCTTTGTTAGAAAAATAGGTAAATAATAAAATCATATTCCACCACATATATACCGATCGAATATATTATTGCAACGAAAGGAGGACCTTAATTTAGTCGATATTTTCTAGCTTGTCTGGACGTAAGATATATATATTTGATCAAGCATTCCCATATAATCATTCCGCATGGTTATTTTACACGATTGGCGATGTAATTATTGTTCTTTTCTCGTGTATAAAATGATACAAGAATGCAAATGCGCTAATAAATGAGACGTTATATTTCTAGATTTAAACTGAGAATCATGGTAGTTAATGACCCGTTTGGTTACGGTATCAAAAATGAATATTGATATTTCTAGAAGATAAAATATAAATATCAAAATTGATACAAGTTGATATTTGTATTACACAACATGTGTCGTTTACGATACAAATTTTAAAATTGATACTATTATACAAACACTTCAAAGTGATTATCAACAATATCAATTTTAAAATTAATAGTGATAGAGATGTCTAATACCGTTACCGAACAGGACATAAGACAGTCTCCCGGGTAGGTAAATATACGTATAAAACTTGATTAGTCTGCTTTAACAACGAAATAGATCCCAAAAAAAAAATCTATCCAACCTTGTAGAAAAACCACAAATTCAAGTCCAAAAATAATACCGTCATTCAACGGGATAGAAACTGTTGCTTTGGGTTGAATTCTTGTTCTTGTTCTCCCAGCGATAGACTCTTTGAATTTTATGTGAATGTAATAAGGTGGAACTTGACCTAGATCAAATCCATCATGGTTGGGTGCTTGGGGTCCCGACCGGGTCCGTCGTGACCAAATCAGACTGGGTGAAGCCGGTAACCTCACCCGGGTGCAACCAAACTTTCCATGGGTAAATTTATTTCGGTGAGCACTTAAACTTGCTAGAGAGCCAAGTGTAGCTAGCTAGCTGTTTATGTATATATCTGGTAGTTAACTTAGTTATAATTCAAGTAAACTGAAATTATTATAAGATTCTCATATCAATTTTAATTTTTTTTAGAGTGACAGAGATTAAAAACAGTTATTACAAAGGATTATTTCTAATTCTTCGTGATTAAGAAACTATTTTTTGCATATAAACATCTGTACCCTATTTATGTACTCCGACGTATATATACCAAAGAATTATAAAGATAGAATAAAAGAAACATGAGTAGACTGTACTATTACCGATGATGAGTACGATGACAATAATAATACGAAAGTATTTTCCAACAGTTAATTATATAATTTTTTAAAATATTATTTTCACGTGGGTAAGATAGATGGTTTGTATTTCAGTTTTATTAAAATTTAATTTCACGTAATAAGTTGTTTCTCCTAATTTTCTTCTGTTACTCTAAACCAAATGCATCCTTCATCTTTGATATCTTCTTCACCTGCAATGAGAGTATGACATGGTGTTGACGATGATTATATGTTATTATATAGTTATTTTACAACAATAAATAATTAATTAGATAGCTAGTAACCATGAAAAATAGTCTAGTTTAGTTTTACCTTGCCCGAATCTTAACTTGAAAATTTCAGTAATAAATCTTGATAAATCATATAACACAGGAAAAGTTTCTGAAAAACCTTGTACGTCGAAATGATCCGCGAAACTTTTACATGAAACCAAACGGTTGAAAGCATCATCAAGAAATCCATTAATTTTAGGTGTACGAAAAGAAGACATTTGAATTTCCTTTTACTTGAAGAGTCAAATACCACATAAAGCTTGGATAGGACACCTTTTGAACTACGTACACACTGAGCACAAATCTCTTCTTAATTAGTATTTTTATCCAAACTTGGATTTTTGGTCCTATATATGTTGGGAGTTAATTTAATATTTTTTATCGCCATCGATTGATTATTATTATTTTTTCATCCTCTGTGCGTTAATAACTTACGTTTTTATCCTTTCCGTCAATTCTGTCCTCTCTTACTTTCTAATTTCAATGGTATCGTCGTTAATACTTCGAAGTTTGAACCCTAACATATATCCTTCGCACAGGAGACGGTCCTCTCCGCCATCCAATTTCTGAGATTTTTTTTCTCAAACTAAAGCACATTTCAAATCAGAATAAATTAATTTGATTTAAATTATTATGATCCGATTCAAATCACGTTTTATAAAAATACAGTACATACGTAAATAAACATTTTCATCTATCAGTTTATTTCAAATCACACTCTATTAAATTTTAGTACATATTTTTTATTAAAAATATTAAAATAAAATTTATTTTTTAATAATATATAAATATTGTGTGATTCAAAGTAAGTATTTAATATTATTTAAATTATTTAGTCTGTCGATTTAATTTCACAACATATTTTGTTGATGATAAGAGTAAATAATCATATTTTACTTTTACAGCATATTGTATACCCTATTAATCTTATTTTACATCAAAAACAAAAAAAAAATTTACGACAGACATCAGTTCGTCAGTAATAACAGGAGGTTGTGTGGGAGATTACGCTAACTGATTAATCCCATCCATTTCCACTCAATAGGACCTGTGTGAGTTCTGATTAATTCTATTTTCTAATTTATACCCCCATTAATCTCATTTTGCATGCCATGGCTGCAATTGAACGGTAAAGATAACGAGGGTAAAATGGAAAGAAATACTTGAAGTCTGCTAGCTACATTTTGAAGAAAGCAGACGAATACAGGGCCAGGGGAAGAGTTCCAATGATTTTCGAAACAGAATTATAAAATAACGAAAAAAGAACAATGTGATTAAAAATTAATTAAAGTCGCCCTTAAAATTAGGGGCTGCAGTTCATTTCATCTTGATATGTCAAGCTTCAGACTTCAGGTTGATTGACCGCCAGGCCAAGACCATCAACGGTATGTTCTCCCTACCTTATTAGTAGGGGTGCAATCCAGCCGAGCTTAGTTGAGGAGGGCTCTGTTCGAGCTCAGCTCGATCGATTATTTATCCGTTTGAACTCGGCTCGATACTCGACGAAATTTTAAAAGTCTTATTCGAACTCGACTCGATTTAAGTTTGACGCGTTCAAGGTCGAACTTGGCTTGAGCTGCTCTTTTACGTAAACGAGCCAAATTATCTCGAACTCAAATAAAAATTGCGCTCGAACTCGAACCAAACTCATGTTCGAACTTGTTTTTGAGCTTGAGATTGAACTCGTTTACTTGAAACTCGAGTTCAAACTCGAAGTCGGTTTAAGACATATTTCAAGTTACTATTTAAACATAAAAAATATAATTTTACGTAATATTTAAAAATAAATATAATAAATATGATGTATTTATATTTAATTATTTAAATAAATAATTAATCGAATACTTAATTGAATATTTAATCAAATATTTAAACGAGCATGTTCGTGAATTTATCGAGCCGAGTAAATCTCTATTCAGGCCCGACTCATTTATACATCTAATTTTTTGGTTCAAACTCACTTATTTAACTTAATAAACGATCTGAGTCGAGTTTTTAACCCGTTAACTATGGAACTACTCGTCCAACCAATTGATTCCTTGCACCCTAGTTATTGGAATCACACAACACTAACCGACAAGCACCGTACAAACATATTCTCCTTGTGATTAAAGTAACCGTCCAAGAAGGTTAGCCCGTTTCATAGCTGTGCTGAAGTGACAGTTACCTCACCACAACTAACCATGGTCGGAAGACGGCACGTGAGACTTTGGGTGCAGGGTGGATCACTTTTTGGTTCGACCAGAAAAATCAAATCAAGCTAATAATTTAGCTGAGTTCTCGAGACCATCCGAACTAAATTAAAAAGGTAAATAAAATAATTTGAATTAGGTTAAATATTTTATTTTAAGTTATATTTATTATAATATTTATATATTTTTTATTATAAAATTAAACTTGTTTCGAGGGATTTTTAAGATAAAATTAATGTTTTGTCTAAACGTGTATATATATATATTAAATTTTAATAGAATATAATTTAAAACAAATAAATAAAACAATATATTGGCATATCTGGTTTATTTTAATAAAATATAATTTGAATCTGATCAAGTTAAACCGAATTTGGTTTGTTTTGATTTGATTGGAGAGATTGTTTGATTTAATTTGATTTGAAAAAAATCACCGAAAAATCACACTTTTGAAGCCTAACAAAATTTATATATCATGCCAATATCAATTCAACTTGGTTGCCATTGCATGAGGCTTTCAAAAGACACCTGTCATTCTGTCACTCAGTAGCGTAATCATCGTGATCTAATTTCAACTCCGATAAGAGTTAAGGGATTTCGATTTCGATTTCGATAATTTCAAAATTATTATGTTTTAATTTCGACTCAAATTTAATTTCTTTATTGAAATCAGAAATAAATTTTTAAAATTTTAAAATATACATTAAATATTAATTTTATTTTAAAAAATAAAGTTCATAATTTGTTTATAGTTACTAAAATTTGATATAATCTTTTTAAATTTTTTTATTTTATAAAATTATATTTTATGATTTATTTAATATATTTTGATTTATTTTATTTATATATTTATTTTTATTAAAATCAAGAAAATGAGAATGAAATGAATTGATTTTGATTCCGATTATGATAACTTATAGTTTACAAAAATAAATTTCAGATCAATTAAATTTTATCTAAATTGAATCAAAATTTTAAAATATCTGATTCTATTTACTACCCTAGTGTTGAGTACTTGGTGTTTTTATTTTGTCAATTTTTATGATAAAAATGTATTATCAAACTTTATTTTTTAATGATAAAAAACTTTTCAGACTAGTTCTTATATATAAAATATACTTTTTATGGGATAATTGTAAATATAAGTACTTTAGTAATCTTTTTATAACTTCATATAAAAATAAAAAAATAATTTATAAGTTTACGGTTCTCATAACACTAAGAATAAATAATAATATTTTTAGAGAAAAAAAATATGGTAAGTAAGTTTTTAATCAGGTGTTTGGTCACATGACAAATGCCGTTACAAACTATACTTCAATAGAAAGCTTTTCGTTGAACGGAAAGGACCTGAGATTTTTTTTCCTTTCTTTCCAAGGATCTCCAACCTTGATATGATTATACGCATCGCTCACTTTTTTGTCATCAATGCGTCATCATATAGGATAATTTTGGCTGTAATTATCTTACAGTAACATTAATATAAAAACTTATGATAAAGATATGTAAAAATATTCTGATGCAATCAAATACCTAATGGGGTGTTTGGTTGCATGATAATTTTTTGTGCATTTTCATGATAAAAAATTTTATTAAAATAAAAAATAAATCAACTCATGACATAAAATTATCATGTTTGGAGGGATGTGATTACAAAAAAGAGTAACCACCGCACATGACCAAATAAAGTGGGGGACCACAAGAAAAAAGAAAGAAGTGAGACCCTCTTTTTTTGTTTAAGAAGAAAATCACTTTCAAAACATAAAATTGTCATGGTTGTCAAACACCTCTTTTAACAAGTTTTCTTATAATTTTTAAAAATTAAAATAAAAACCTCAATTATCGTGCAACTAAACACTCCCTAAACATTAAAATTTTTTAAAAAAGCGTCCGCATGGAAAATTATGCTGACGTCATTATCCGTCATTATGTCCTGGGGGTAGTGGGGGTTGCCCTTGCGGCCCACGAGGAGGCCACAAGAAAGCCGCCTTCTCGGCGCCACGGAGGCCAACGTCTTCCAGCTGCCTGCCTGAGACTGCGAAGGGCTTCTTCTGTCCCCGACCGCCTTTGCGACCAGATACGTACACCTATTGTTTTTTTACAGAAACACCCTCTGCATACACAAATATTATTAATAAACACCCAAGGGCCGCCTCTTCTACCCCCCGAACCCCGCTAGATCGGCCCGCCGCGGCGCCCGTCCACAACCGCGCTCCGCATATATTCCGACGGCGAGCGCCGCCTTGGGCCGTTCGGGGCGCCCCTTGCCGCTGCTCTTCATTGCTGTGGTCACCGCGTGGGGGCGGGCGGTTGCATCGGAAATGGCTGCGGCGGCGGCGCTGCTAAGCCCCTCCTTTGCCCCGTCTTGGGCGGCGTCATCCCCCTTCACCCTCCGCGAGTTCCCTTCTGGGTTCGTCGTCTCATTCGGCCGCCCCCCCTCTTCCTTCTCCTCCCCTTCGTCCTCGATCTCCTTCTCTCCCTTCACGGAGAAGAGCTCCCTGGAGAGGTACCAGAGAGACTCCTGGCTCTACCGAGGCGCCTCCGTTCCGGGGCCGCTTTCCCCGTCGCCTCCCCAGCCGTGCGATAGGGAGAATGACATTGCGCTGCAGCTGCCGGAGCTTAAGAGATTGCTGGAGCTCTTGCGGGATAGTCGCGCAAGAGTCACCGGTGGCGGTGGGTCGAGGTCGCCCGTGGGCAGCGTGGCGCTAGTGGGCACCGGCCCTGGGGATCCAGAGCTGCTAACGCTGAAGGCGTTGCGCGTTATCGAGGGCGCCGACCTCATCCTCTACGATCGGCTCGTCTCCCATGACGTGCTGCAGCTGGTCCGCCCTGACGCCCGGCTTCTCTATGTTGGCAAGACTGCCGGTTATCACAGCCGCACCCAGGTCTGCAAGACCGCCCATTTTTGTCTCATGATTCTTATCGATTGCCCATTGAGCTGCATTTCTTTTTATTTTTTATTTACCATGGGTTTTCTTAGCTTTGTCGGTGATCACCCTACGGCTATGTTTCAGGAGGAGATTCATGAGTTGCTCCTAAACTTTGCTGAGGCCGGTGCTAATGTGGTGAGGCTAAAAGGAGGTGATCCTTTGGTGAGCTCTAATCCTCCTCCTTATACTTGTGTTGCTTCTCGTACTTAAAGCCTGCTACTGATTTTAAGTCAGCTCAAATTAGTTTCTTTTTGTTAATCATGGTGACATATGAAACTTTGTTTCCCATTATTTTGTCTGGTTATCTACATTTAAACCCTTTTCTTTTTTTTTAATTCGAGGATTAGTGTTGCTTTACCGTCAGCTTGAGTTTAAGTTGTCTTATTTGTTACTCATTCATAATATCCTGTGGCTGTGGTGGAGAAGGCTTTAAATAGTTTGAGTGCTCATTGATGACTTGAGGACTATGTATCATGACATGAAGATATCATATGGGGCTTCCATAGCTTTCCAAATGAACTGCCAGGTGAAAGATTGTATGCTATGTTAGATTTCAGAGGATAAACGAAAATGTGTGCAACATTGCTGCTCCTGAAAACTGAAGGACTTGGAACCTTTGTGCAAAAAAGTCTAGATGAAATACGAGGCCCATTTATGGTCGTTCTTACAAGAGGAAAGGGAGTTCCATCTACGCATCATATTGAAATATGACACATCTAAAGTCTAAAGAGCAGCCTATGTTGAATTGAGCAGAATCACCTCTGTTTAGTTACATAGTTGAGAAGCACGAGTCTTTGGTTGTTGCAACTTTAGACTTATAAGCGGTCATGTGCAAAAACCTGTTTTGAGTTTTCAAAATATTAGCCTATAGCCAACAGCGAACAACCTTGCAGTTTCAGCTTTGAATAAGAATATTAATTTCTGATGCCTCAAACTTGCAGTGCGGATTTTCCTTTTTTAAATGATACGTATTACGGTCTCCATATTGACTAGGTAGCTGGATTCTTGCAAGCACTTAATGTTTTGTCAAGTATTTGACACTGCATATTTATATATTTCCTTTCTTGCCATAAATTCTGTAGGATATAGTTAAAGGATGTCTGCTTTTAGGTGGCTTATATGTTTCTACCTATATGTATGTACATGTACTTATGAAAAATATATACACACACATGCACATGTACTGACGTTTATCCTTTATCTTATTTTGAGTTTAGCTCTTTATTATTTATTGGTACTGTGATCAAGTAGACGTAATGTTTTGTAACTCGTAACATGTGTGGATATTTTTGAGGAATTTCTCCTGGTCTCTCTTGATATAACATCATATAGTGGCTGGTTGTGCTTTAGGTTTTTGGAAGAGGTGGAGAAGAGATTGATTTTCTACAGCAACAGGGAATTCGAGTGAAGGTTATTCCAGGTAGCATATCTTGTAGACTGATTTCGAATTTTAGTGACTCAGCCTTATTTGAGGACTAGCGTAATCTTTATCTTCTGTTCACACTGTGCAGGAATTACTTCAGCTTCAGGCATTGCAGCTGAGCTAGGAATTCCACTGACTCACAGGGGTGTGGCAACTAGGTGATTCCATCTGCCATGACTCCTAATTAAGCATTTTATTTCTTTATTAATAGGAAAGTGTGTTTTTTTTGCATCTTTCTTTCTCATAGCATTTCCTGATTGTCTCAGGTAAAAGTAATCATGTTTCATACTGGTTGGTGTTCACACTGGGAATACTTGCTTAGGCTGCTGCCTCCTATATTAGCTACAACCTCATTATAGAAATATCTTCCTGCATGTGTATATAAGTCTTGTTTAGTTGTTCACTGCATTTTAGGGGTTGGTGCTTCTAGGTACGTTTCTGAATGGGCTAATTCTTTTTGCAGTGTAAGATTTTTGACCGGGCATTCAAAGAATGGAGGGTTGGATCCTTCATATATAACAGAAAATGCTGCTGATCCTGATTCAACACTAGTGGTTTACATGGGCTTGTCAACTCTCCCATCTCTTACCCTGAGATTGATAAGCCATGGCTTGTCACCAGAGACACCAGCAGTTGCAGTGGAGCGGGGGACTACGCCTCAGCAACGAACAGTGAATTTCTTAATCCTTCCTACAATTTCTGCTTGTCATTTGAAATTTTAGTCTTTTGCTGTTATTTATTGGGAAATGGCATATGATTTTAGGAGGTGTAAAAAGGTGTATGTCACATTTGCATATGTTGAATTAAATTGTATGTGAGACATACGGTTTTGTCCATGCATACACAAATGTGCCGTTATCCAATTCTGGGTTACTGTTAGGGCCAGCAAAAGATCGGGCTGGCCCGCGGGCCTTTGGGCTGGTCCAGTTTCGGGCTTAGTTTTGGGCGAAGGAAAACAGCCCGCGGGCCACCCATGGGTTATGCTCGGGCCATGAAACAAGCCCGTCTCGGGGAGCGGCCATTTTCTCTGAGCCCCTGCATCCGGATTCCAGCCTGAATTCTCGCCTCCGCTTCCCCATTGTCGCCTGCACTCCCGGCGCCGCTGCTCCATGGCGGCAGCAGTGCCATCCATAGATTATGTATTTATTTATTTTTATCTAAATCAAATCAATATTTATATCTCTAGTCACTAAGTTGTTGTAATAATTAAATAATTTAATTAATTTTACATTTTTAGTTGATATTTTTTTATCACAAATACAGAGATCACCATTAATAAGACACATCATTGGTAAGATCATAGAAGTTATTAAATTTTTTTGGTTTGATGTTTAAAAAAATTTAAAAAAATATGAAATATATCTTATAATATATTAAAAAGAACGGGCCGGGCCAAACTTATATTTTTTTGGGCCGGGCCGGGTCGGGCCGAAATGTAATACGGGTCGGGCCGGGCCGGCCCATTATATATTGAAACGGGCTTTGTTGGGCCGGTTGCGGGCCGGGCCGGGCCCGGCCCATTGACACCCCTAGTTACTGTTTACTTCGTCTCTTACCATCCACCTAAAGAGCTTAACTTGAAATGTCGTGGACTAGTTCTTATACCTTGATCCATGAACACTTGAAATTCCGAGTCACTTTGTTTATGTAAACCTAGACAAAGGTGAGATCAGAAAGATATGAATTCAGGTTGGTTCAGAAGAATATCCTTGGCATAAAGATAAGTGGGTGGTGCAGGGACTACGATTGTACAGACTCAGCCTTGTCGGGCGTTCAGGTAAATGATGATGTTGAGTGGCATTTTCCTGTGTGTAGCGGGTTCAATGATTTGTTGAGGGTGAGTCATAGTTGTCAAGGTGCTTTTCGATTGGCGCCTTGCCAAGCCCAAGGCGCCTGGCTAGGCACCTCAAAGTCTTCTTCTCAATACACCCCACAAGGGGCACTACCCCCTTGAGGCCTTGACCTCTGTGAGCTGACTGCATTGACAACTATGTGACCGATTTGTTAAGATGTTTGGCTTCATGCCTCATTTTCTCTTGGAATCTGATAATTTCTTGTACATTTGAATATTGCAAGTAAGATTGTTTTCGCTCTCTCATAATCCTTGCTATTGTTTCAGGTATTTGCAGAATTGAAGGGTCTTGTCAATGAAGTTAAAGTTGCAGAGTTGGTATCACCAACCCTAGTAATTATCGGAAAGGTGGTGGCGTTGTCTCCATTCTGGACTAAGCCTTCTGAAGGTGTTGTCGCAACAGAAACAGGTTCTTTTACTCGGGTGCAAACAAACTGCTAAGCTGCTCTCATCCTTCCTCTGACCAGTTGCAAGAGGGCAGAAACAAGTTTGAGATGAGGATGGTACCGTACCACCTGGTAATCTAAAGCATAGAGTTGCTTATCTCATCTCATGATAGGAGAGTTCTACTGCGATTGATGCAAGAGAGGATAGCTTGATCGTGGGTGATAGTGGGAAGCCACCGGAGATTACTGGTTCATTCATACAAGGACGAGGTTTGCTGTTTAGCATCATAGGGTTGAAATGAAGTTTATTTTTGTGGGTAAAAAAATAACGAAGCGCTGGTGGGTGAAGCATTCACATCGAAGGAAGATGACTCCAATGTAAGCTGTGCCTTTTAATCTTTTTCCTCTTCCATTTCTGGTAGTCTTCCTGACTAGGGTGCTATTTATCTCCACTTTTGATATCAGGCCTGGATCCCTAACCCACTTTGGGCCGGGGTCGGGTCAGGTGACTGGGCCACCCCTCGATGAGACTACTAGAAAATAGGAAACAGAGACGCTCGGCACCCACTTTCGCACTTCCCATTCGGATAGAAACAGCCTCGAGATGGCATTTCATTTTTCATTTTTTTATTTTTATAATATATATTAATTACAAAAAATAAAAACATATTTTAATTATTTTAATAATCTTTATAATTATAATAATAGCCTTACAATTTTTATTATTTTTATAATTTTAAATAATAAAGTATTTATTTTAACGGATACAGGTTCCACTGGGTCGGCGCCCGGATCCCAACCTAACATGTGAACGTGATCCGAGGTGGAGGGGGTCTGCTCCTTGTAGGGGTGTTCAAGTGAAACCGGTAAACCGAACCGAACCGAACTGATCGGTTCGGTTCGGTTTGACAGGTTATCCATTCGGTTTCTTGAATCGAACCGAACCGATAATTTCTTATCGGTTTGGTTCGGTTCGGCATCTCCCCAGACCGAACCGAACCGGTAAACCGGTTGACCCGATTTGACAAAGTTTGACCCTCTCTATTTACATATTATAGTACATCTAAATATATATTATATCAATTTTAAATATATATTAATATAAATTTAAGTTAATTAGTATAAATATATAATTATATATTATAAATAAAGTATTAGTCTTCGTATTAATCTTAAATAATTATTATAATATATATTTTATTTTATGTTTATTTTTATTTATTTAAATATATATTAAACCGATGAATCGAACCGAACCGAACTGGTTCAGTCTTCACCGAACCGAAAACGCGACAAGGAGCTTGTCGTTGGATATCAACGCGAATAAAAATTCACTTTGGGGATATATTAAAATTTTGTATCCAAAAAGAAAAAAATCTTGAATCTCTGCACCCAGGGGACAGTGGAAGTCTGGGCGATATGTAAACCGATGCATTTAAGTCGAATAATGGTGAGATGCTGCTCAACTCTTTTTCCTCTGCTGATAAATTTTAAATTCAATCTAAACTTATTTGTGACACTTGAAATTTGGCGTAAGTTCGAACTCAGATTAAATTTTAATTTAATTTATTTAAGTGACGTTATATAGTTCTTAATACTTATAATTTATTTATTTAAATCGAGTAGTTAAGCAAATACATAATCGAGTTATGAACGTGCCTACGGAGTCGAGGGGAGATCTCTCCAACTTTGAGCCGTCGGCAAATCAAATATTATTTTTTATTCAAATTTATTCATTTAACATGTTAAACTGCTACAGTCAATTTTATGTTGAGCCCAGTTTAAAGGGAGTTTTTTTATTATTATTGAAGGACAGTTTAGAGGGAGTTGTCCAGTACATTTTAATCTGTTTGCACCGGGATTCAAGTGGTGTAAAAGAAAAATGGTGGGTGGGTTGGGGGTAAATTAACTATTTAATTTAGGGTTCCGTTCAGTTATCGCAAGATTTTATTTGGTATGAAACAAATTTTATAACAGGATAAATTAGCAGAGGTTGTTTTAAAATTTTGACAAAACGAAGAGATATTTGAGATTAAAATAATTTATAGAAAAGAATACGCAAAAACCCTATATATTTTATATACTCCACTTAACGGGGCCAGGATATAGAGCATATCTGCAATTTGGATCAGTTGAGGGGTGTACGTATATATCGGACGCCCACTTTTATTTTTTACGGAAGATATCCGGGTGGACACGTCACAAAATCAAATTATTTGCCGAACGCCGGCGCTCGCCCTCATAAAACGTGGTTGCCGGTCCCCGCCGGGACCGGATCCTGTGTGCACCTCAATGCACACCACTTCTTAAATTCATCTAATTATACGATCAAATTAGTTATTTTAATCATTTTTAAGACTGTGAATATACAAATATAATATGTGATGTTATATTTTATGAAAATTAACATTAAATATATTTTATACATATTTATTTAAATTAAAAATATAATTAATTTACAAAATAGTAGGGGTGGGCACAAAACGGTTCAAACCGAGAAACCAAACCGAACCAGCCCATTCGGTTCGGTTTGGTTCGGTTTGGACCCCATTTCGGTTTGGTTCGGTTTGGAAAATCTCCAAACCGATTTAAATCAAACCAAATCGTTTAAACTGATTTATTCAAAAAAATATAAAAAACTATTATAGTATTAATAAAATAATATTTTTATAAATTTTATTATAAAATAATATTTAATTTCATTATTTTTAACATAAAAATCAGTATATATATGTAAAAAATAATTAATTTAAATATTTTTATTTATTTTAAACCGAACCAAACCGAATTGATTCGGTTTGGTTTGGTTCGGTTTGGGAGGGTGATTCGGTTTGGAAAAAAAATGGTCCAAACCGGACCAAACCGAACCGTGCCCACCCCTACAAAATAGTATAAATTGAAAAAAATATTAATATTACTTCTTTTTTATCAATACATAATATATATTTATATTCACAGTCTTAAAAATGATTAAAATAATTAATTTGATCACATAATTTGATGAATTTAAGAAGTGGTGTGCATTGAGGTGCACACCGAGGTGCACATAGGATCTGGTCCCGTCGCCGCCCCTCGTAACCATGGTCCCCGTTAATTTTTTTACGACCACGTATTTTCTTTATTTTATAAGTTATTATCACCCCCAATTTATATATATATATATACACACTCATCTGTGCGAATGAGTACATCGATCCACGTCGGAACAAAAAAAAATGTTACCCTCAAGATAAGAATACACGGAGATGACTCAGTCAATAATAACAAGACATTTTTTGTATCATTATAAAAAACATTTTCATAACAATTGTCGAACACTTTAAAAAAAAATCCACAAAATACATATCTGCATAATAAAAACTCTATTTCTCGCGTAACTGAAGCATTCCATTACAAATCACCGCTGGGTCTCTGTGTCCATGATGCTAAGATGAACATAGCAAGGAATATATCTTTAACGTCAAACTTTCAAGGGCTCGAAGACAAGAAGGTATCACACCACACACATATACATTTGAAATTAAATAAAAACATATTAATTTAATCTTTTTTAGGAGAGTTATATAGACGGCACACAGACACCCTCTTATGTCAGCCATAGAAATCTCCTGTTCTCTTCTGTGTACCCTTCCTTCGCCACCGCTTCAAGGCTTCAAGGCTTCCGGCGTCCAGTCCGAAGAAGCTCTTCATGGCCGGGCCAGAGAAGGTCGGTGAATGACTCCTCACTCACCTTTAAGCCGCCGCAGCCGCCATTCGGCGGCAGAAAGAGCATCCTGTCCTCGGGTGTCCGCAGAGACGGTGCTCGCGGGCTACCCTCTGCTGCTCTGTTCCGTTTGGCCGGCCGGCGGCGGCGGCCGGGTTGGGAGGAGGCGGAGCATCCTTTCCAGGCGGCTTAGCTTTTGATTCCCCCTTTCCGCAGATTCCTTCCGTCTCCTTTTCACCTTCCAAACTTGTTTCCTTTAAAAAAATCGGATTTTTATCTGTTTTGGCGTCTCCGGAGAGAAGAATCGAATCGATGTGGGCATCGTGGAAATTGTTCCGTTCATCCGCGCCCTCTGATTTTCAAGCATTTTCCGCATTGTATGAAATGAGTACTGTATCTCAATTCGGTGATCCGGATGCATATGGAGACCGTCTCTGTTTCACCTCCTGGTGAAAGAAGATGACGCGCGATTATATATACATATATATCTGATGAATTAGGACTGCAGGATCTCTCTGAGATTGAATAAAAGGACGAATTTTCCGTCGACGGTAACCACGAAATTCGATCTGTCTTGCTGTTTGATTCTGTTGCAGAAAGTCGTTCTGAAGCTGGATTTGCACGACGACAAGGCCAAGCAGAAGGCCATTAAGGCCGTCTCCACCGTCGTAGGTACTGAGAGCCCACCTCCCCCCCCCCCCCCGCCCCGATCATCTTCACCTTCGTCACACCTGCTCGATTCTTGTTCTCATCGGAGCGTCCTCTCCGACGATCGGCATTTCAGGAATCGACGCCATCTCCATGGACATGAAGGCCAAGAAGATGACGGTGATCGGGGTCGCCGACCCCGTCGTGGTGGTGGGAAAGCTGCGCAAGGCGTGGCGGACTGAGATCCTCGCCGTCGGCCCGGCCAAGGAGCCGAAGCCGGAGGAGAAGAAGGACCAGGAGGCCAAGAAGGAGGAGCCCAAGAAGGAGGAACCCAAGAAGGAGGAGGCCAAGCCGGAGGAGAAGAAGGACGAGGGTAAGAAGGACGAGGAGAAGAAGGAGGAGCCCAAAAAGGAGGAAGCCAAGAAGGATCCGGAGCCGAAGAAGACGATCGACCCCGACCAGCTCGCGGAGCTCATCCGGATGCAGAGAATCTACCACGCCCACAACAACGCCTACAACCACCAGATGCCCTACGCCTACAACGGCGCGTACAACCCCCAGATGCCCTACGCCTACAACAGCGCATACTACCAGCAGATGCCCGTGCGCGGCGCCGTGCAGCAGAACGTCGAGGAGGAGCCCAGCCAGTACAGCCAGTGCTCCGTCCTGTGATAACCGACGGCGAAACCCGAGCCATAGGGCCGGGCCGGCACTTACCAGGTTGCCGCCGGTACGAGGATCGATGTATACGTGTGGTTGGTCCTCGATTCTCATGTTTTCGTACGTCCACACATAGTGATCAAGCTATGGGCGTACGTTTCTCTGGTCTCTACCCCTGAATTCAACCCTTGCACTGGATAAATATACAAGTTCTCTGCATCATCTCTGTTGGGTGATGGCAGAACTCTGTCGTAAAATCTTCTTGTTAATTAAAATAGGTTGAATCTCACCCACGCACCTCCTCGATCCTCGGTTAGAAACCCTAAGGTTGGCACGTACGCCCTTGCATCTCCCTTCAGTGTCATGTATGAAAAGGCTCTTGCAGCGAGGGGCCGTGGGGGCTGGATTGCCGTTGCTTTCTGTGCGGTGTCGTAGGGTTCAACATCGGCGGTCGGTCGAAGAAGATGTCTGCACGTCTCTTGTTACAGCCATATCACACGTATTTATATATATATATATGTAGATGCATATAGGAATGAGAGTGCCGACGGTAGGCGGAGCGCTCTCTGGGATGTGACAATGCTGACTCAGGGTGATCGTTCATGCAGGCAAGGGTCTTCTACTTTTTCTTCTTCTACTTTGTCTGCTATGTATGGCCATTGGTGTGTGTGTATATATACACACTTTTTTTTTTGACATGGCACAGTGGCCAGAAAGTGCGCCGCATTGCGCATCGGCGAGGGTTCGAGTGCTCCGGCGAGCACCCGAACCCCACAGGATGACCCCCCCGCCCCCTGCAGGGAAGGCCCCGGCTGAACAGCCATTTCTACTCTCCCAGTTGTTATGCTTTATCTATGACCACCCATTTCGATCTCTATTTTAGAGAGAGAGAGAGAGAGAGAGAGAGAGAGTCAGGAGTCATTGTACATAGGGGTGGCAATGGGCCGGGCCGGCCCACGGGTTCGCGGGCCGGGCCGGCCCACGGGTTCGCGGGCCGGGCCGGCTGCGGGCCATTTGATGGGTCAAATGTTTTGGCCCGTGGGCTTTAGTCGGGCCGACATACGGGCCGAAGCGGGCCGACGCGGGTTAAAACGGGCCAAATAACTTTCAATTTTTTATGTCAAAAACATCATTTTTACATATTAAAAATATATTTTAATTAAACTATTATTAATTTTATGATGTTATCTTAAATAATTAAATTTATCATATTTAATAAATATGTATTTATAAAATATATAGTTGGGCCGGGCCGGGCCGGGTCGGGCCAAGTCAATAATTTTTGCGGACCGAGTCGGGCCGGGCCAACAATGTAGTGCGGGCCGGATTGGGCCGGGCCAATATATTTTGGACCGGGCCCTAAACGGGCCAACCTCGGGCCGGGCCGGGCCCGGCCCATTGACACCCCTAATTGTACATGTCATCGTCATCTTGCTAGCTAGGAGTGTGGACATTATTGGAGTATTCCGCTGTCATTTTGTGTGTAATGTAGTAAACCACATGGAGCGTGTTGAACTCCGAAAAATGAAGTTCGGCAGGGTGAGAAATTCTCAAGTGTATATATATATATTCATAAATCATAAGTTTTCAAATTTTCATGTGAAAGGATATACTTTTATATTTTGCTAGGTCCCATGGGAATTAAGATGAAACAAGAGGACGAAGCAATGAGACGAAAAGCAATGCCTTGGGCTGCAATTTTGTATATTAGATTTTGTCCTGATTTTGGATCACGGTTTGATTCGGTTTGAACTACTTTTTTTTTCCTGAATCAAAACCTCAGACAAAATTGATGTAGTTTAAAACTAAAAATAGATAAAATATCTTAATTAATTAATTATATATTAATTTTAAGTTATAAATAAGTAAAATAAATTTTATTTTATTTTTAAAAAATTGACTTTTTTATGTGAGAGATAAGAGAGAGGCTTCCTAATTGCTACACGAGTGATCCGCCCTCATTTATGTCGTGATGAAAAGGAAAGAGATAACGACGAGGGGGTAGCATGGAAATAGAATGAATGGACACTCAGTTTCTCAAGAGTATGTACTGTGGAAATCTAATAGGGTGTTTGGTAGCAATTTTTTTCCTATTTTTTACCTAAAATTTGAAAATGAGGAAAGAGAGGTATTTGGTCACGTCTTTTTTTTCGCTCCCTTTTTTTTGGAAACGAAGAGTTCTATTCCTAATAGCTCTCTCGGAAATAAAACATGAAAGGAGTTGTTTTATTTTCAAGAGAGACGCGGACGCACGTCTTCTCTCACCCGTCTCCCACGTCCAGCGTCTCGCGCGGCATCTCCGTCTCCAGCGGCTCCGTCTCCGGCGTCTCCCGCGGCATCTCCGTCTACCCCGTCCAGGCGCCTCCATCGGCAGCGACCCGCCATCAGGTACGTGATTCATCGTCGACGGCGGCGGACGCCGGTAGGTCCGGGGACCTTGTCCGCGGCGAGGGGGTGGGGGGCGGCGTGGCGACGGCGGCAGCGCGCCGGTGGGCGGGGAGATTGTCCGCAGCGGGGGGGGGGGGGGGGGGGACGACGGCGGCAGCGCGCCGGTGGGCGGGGAGATTGTCCGCAGCGGGGGGGGGGGGGGGACGGCGGCGGCGCGCAGGTGGGCGGGGAGCTTGTCCGCAGCGGGGGGGGGGGGACGACGGCGGCAGCGCGCAGGTGGGCGGGGAGCTTGTCCGCAGCGGAGCGGGGGGGGGACGACGGCGGCAGCGCGCCGGTGGGCGGGGAGCTTGTCCGCAGCGGGGGGGGGGGGGGACGGCGGCGGCGCGCAGGTGGGCGGGGAGCTTGTCCGCAGCGGGGTCCGGTGGGCGGGGAGCTTGTCCCGCAGCGGGGGGGGGGGGGGGGGGGGGACGCCCGCGGGAGCTTGTTCGCGCGGGGGGAGGGGCGGCGGCGGCGCGCCGTGGGCGGGGAGCTTGTCCGCAGCGGGGGTCCGTGGGCGGGGAGCTTGTCCGCAGCGGGGGGGGGGGACGCCCGCGGGAGCTTGTTCGCGCGGGGGAGGGGGCGGCGGCGCGCGCCGGTGGGCGGGGAGATTGTCCGCAGCGGGGGGGGGGGGGGGGGACGGCGGCGGCGCGCAGGTGGGCGGGGAGCTTGTCCGCGGCGGGGGGGGGCATCCTGCTTCTCCTCTAGCACCATCCAGTCAGGGTTGACCGTCTGATTCTCACCAGAACCGCCACCATCTCAGCAAGAAGCCATCATCTCCCACCTGTGAAGCGTCCGACAGGTTTTTGCCACCGGCTGACCACCCCTGTTTCCCTGTTTCCGGCAACTCTGGAGCCGTCGGGGAGCTTGCCGATCAGGTTTTCTGTTTCATCACCCAAAGGCAATTAAAAATTACAAGGCGGAAGATAGTAATCGAGGATTATCGGGAGTGTGGACGAAGGGGTAGAAGGGTGAACCTGCGTGGAGAGTCGTCGCCGGATGCGCCGCCGGGGAGATCAACGTGGCCGAACCATCTACGCTTCGAGGAGCTTCGTGGAGAGGGGGGCCGGCCAAGCCAAGGGGAGGGAGCAGACGATGCCGTCGCTGTGCAGTCATGGCATGGTTCGGCGGCGACGCCAGCCAGTTCCCCTGCTTTTCGCCGTAGGGGGGGACGAGTAGATTTATAAGCAGACGCCTCCATCGCATTCATCGTTGTGGACCAGATTCTGCCCCTCCTCATCTCTACGTTCCCAACCCCCTATCAGCTTGGAAATTTAGTTACCAGCAATACATAGTTATATTGCATAATAAATTATGTGTATATTACCTTCAGCATACGTGTATATTACATTTAATTATTCCATACCATGGATGCATAATAAATTGTGTAGTTTGGTTGTATATTACATTTTAAATATGTTGTGATACATGCGTGCGTACGTGAAACTTGAGGATAACGTATATGTTTATGTATATTTGTGGGTACATTAAATTCACAGATGGACGAAACACAAACAACTTCGGCGAGTGGAAATAATGATAGGATCAAGTGGGATCAAACACGCTCGGCATTTCTGACTAAAATGTTGGTAGAACATCATAGAAATGGAAAAAGAGCATAGTAGACGAAATTGATGTATAGGATTCATTATTCAATCATGTTACTTGACATTATATACAATATAGATAATGTGATATTTTATGTTGTATTGACATGTACTGTATGTCGTAGAAGTCCTTTTGATTTTAAAGTCATAACCAAACACTACTATCTAATTTTTAAAAATTGTGACAGTTTTGCCAAACACAAAAAATTGGACTGTTTTGATTTTAAAAACAAAATTGAGAAGTCCTTCAATCTTGATTTCAAAAATGAGGTTATCTTAAATTTAAAAGCGCTACCAAACACCCTATTATGTTCTATTTTTAAAATTTTTCTCTCTCATTCTCCTTTTTTTTTCCCCTCTTTTGCACTTGCCATTCGTTGTCGTGCATCTCCAAACGGAGAAGTCCGATGCGCAGCACATCGAAGGGGATCAGACGTGGTCAAACCAATCTAGTCAGCACAGGCGTTGCAGCTTTATGGATGTTTGACCAGATCCCAAATAGTCAATCTCGGAGGGACCCAGCTTGTACAAGGAGGACCGGCCTGTTGACTCACCTTCTTAATACCAGATTCTGTCCACGCTAGATGGCCCTTAGTTTTCTACCTCGTAATCTCATACAACGGCTATCATGTGTAAGGCTTCGTAGGAGATAATCTCCTATTTATATATCTCTAAAAATATAAATATAAATAAAGATTACTCTTCATTTTTATATCAAACTGGGGTTAAAACTTCTTATTTTCAAAGTGAGTTGATCATGGAAAATCTTAAAATTTAAGTATTGAGATAATCACGATTTGACTTATAAATACAAGAATATTCTTTTCGATATCTAATATGGGATTAAGTCCTTCAACACTGATTAAATACATTTTTTGCTCTAGTGAGTATACGTAGACACAGTTTTTCCTAAGCATTCGACTGCACATGTTTACCTTGGATTTATCCAACCACTCGTATAGTTAATTAATTATATCGTTAGAATGTATATAACTAGGACTTACCTCAAGTTTACCACAAAGTTGGCCACAAGGGGCAATTCTCTAGGGTTAGGACCATGTCTATTGCTGCCGCTCCGAAATTATGACAATGAGGTGTTCGGTTGCAAAATATTCGTATACGCACTTGTGGCACAGAATTGGTATTAAAATAAAATCTAAGATACCTAGAAACATAAAGTTGTCATATTTGGCGAGAAATGATGATAAAAAGAGTGGGGACACCCAAAAAAAAGTAGTTAGGTCCATAAGAATTTAGCTAGAGTCTCGCCCCCAAATTTTTGTTTATAAAAAAATGTTTTTGTCATGACTGCCAAACAGGTTTTCAACAAGTTTTGTTGCAAAAACAAATTTTTATGTGGAATTTTATTTCATCAGGCAATCAAACACCTTATAATTAAGCAACAAACTTGATGCCAAGTGTATCTAGACAGCATGCACTGAATTTCTTTATCATCCTTTTTAGAAATTCCCATTGCTTGAATTTTTGGGGCATCTTGTGAGATTCTTGAAACATGCATGCATGTGAAGATTTCATTTCATTTTTCTATGTTTAGTTGAATTGCAAATCTTTTTGTAGGGTATTTTTAATAAGTATGACTAAATGCGTTGCAAGACATTTAGGAAGCCTCATATTCTGAGATGTGTGTGTGTGTATGTTGATCCGCTTTCCTAAACTGCATGCATGATGCTCCTCATGTGTAGCAATCACGCAAATAGGAGTACAATTGGAAGAACAGATTACAATGTTTTATTTTTTAAGTAGCAAGGGTACCTATTATTTTCTATAAAACTATTTTATAGGGTGTTTGATTTCACAATAAACTTTTAAACATTTTCATGATATAAATTTGTATTAAAATAAAGTGTGAGCTAATCAATCACTCACATAAAATTATCATGTTTGGGAAGATATGATAACAAAAAAAAGTGTGCATATCATATATGACTAAACAAGACGAGGGATCACAAGATAAAAAAGGAGAAGTGACACCTTCTTTTCTGTTCAAGAAGAATTGTTTTTAAATATAACATAAAACTATAATAGTTGCCAAACACCACTTTAACAAGTTTTATTAAAAAACGTAAAATTATAAAAAAATTGAATTAATTATCATGCAACCAAACAACCCATTAGCCTAGAGGTCCGCAATTGTCAGCGATTTGCTTGACCTTTTCGCTATTATTTATCTTTGGGCGGTTTGGATATATTTTATTAACTTGTTGCTGCTAGCTCTAACCGAATTAGGTCAGATATCATCAGCTCACTTCTTCTGACCATCTTTCGGTAGCCTAATAAAAAATAATAAGATTTCGTCTTTGCCAGTGGACAACCATAGGAAGGAGGCCTCGTCGGTTCTTCCCGGATGCCAATTTTAATTGGGGGTAGGTGAAAAAGGGACCAAATACAATACCCAAAAACCTCGAGTTTTATTAAATGATGGTGTGATATTGTTCTTATAAAAACATATGCATTTTATCTGGTCTTTGCTGCATATCTATGCATACATCTTTACAAAAAGGAGTTTTTATCTTTGCATCTATGTGAGACTAGCTAGAAAATTGTTAGGGGTGTGCATGGTCCCGGTTCAATTTATTTTGATTCCATGATTTTTGAATCGAAGTGAAATGAACTTGTACCCAAACCTAACCAGTTCAATTCAATTAATTGATATAATTTCAGATTAAGAATTAATAAAGGATATAAAATAATTAAATATTCATACTTAGTTTTTACTTATGAATAATTTAAGAAATAATATTATATTATAAAACAAAATAAATATTATCTTTATAATAATATATTTTTAGTTCATAATATTTTATGCTAATCTATTTAGTCGAATTCCAAACTAGCTAGTTGAAGGAGGTGCTTCACTCACCTTATGCCAGGGGGATATCTCTGATGAACCACTTTGCGTTGTACTATCAAACTTTGATGTTGGATATAGACGAATAATTGGTTTTTGTAGGAAAATGTATACATCTGACCAGCTGATTTCTGAGATCCCATGTAAAAAAAAGAGAGAGTAAATGAAGTTATACAAGGAGTGTGTATCCTTCCATCATCTTTAGAACAGCAAGAAATATTATATACATGATATAAACAAATATATATACACCCCCCCCAGGTGGCAAAGACCAATCCGAATCAAATCACTGCGGATGACCTTTAGGCGTTCATATAAACAATTAGATCTCTCCATCCTTCACACGTCATATGACTGTTGATTTGATGTTGATTTTCTTAGATGTACGAAACCTCGCAGTGTCGGTGGGGCTCTCTGAATTCAGTGTGTTGGTGCTGTGTGTAAGACTACCAAAGTGTTGCCAAAGCCGGAGATAAGATGGACCCATCTTTGGAATCGGAAGAAGAGAAAGGGAGGTTTTCTTCTCTCTCTCTCTCTCTCTCTCTCTCTTTAAGTATATATATGCTTGTGCTAGAAAATGGGACCCATTAGATTTTTAGAGAATATATAGTTGAATGGAAATATGTTGCTTTTCTTTCTTCTTTTTTTTTGGTCACTTGGCCGGTTGGCCAAAGGCCCGCCATGCGCGCGGGTGGCGAGGGTTCGACACCCGTCGAACCCCACAAGTTGCCCCCCCCCCCCCCCCATGGGGGGACCGGATCCTCTGTGCACCTCGGTGTGCACCTCAATGCACACAACTTCTTAAATTCATCTAATTACGTGATCAAATTAGTTATTTTAATCATTTTTAAGACCGTGAATATACATATATAATATGTGATGTTATATTTTATGAAAATCAACATTAAATATATTTTATACATATTTATTTAAATTAAAAATATAATTAATTTACAAAATAGTATAAATTGAAAAAATATTAATATTACTTCTTTTTTTATCAATACATAATATATATTTATATTCACAATCTTAAAAATGATTAAAATAATTAATTTGATCACATAATTAGATGAATTTAAGAAGTGGTGTGCGTTGAGGTGCACACCGAGGTGCACAGAGGATCCGGTCCCCCCCATGGGGGCGCCCGGCCTGCAGCCGCCGGGAGGCGAAGCCCCGACCTCGCACCCCCCTGCGCGAGGTCGTGCCAACCGAGCGACGCCGCCGTACATGTGTGGGTGGTTGAAGAAATTAATGTATTGCTTTGCTTGCTTCCCCTTTGATGTGGTGAAGAGGAGACTCTCTACTAGTGGTCTTGTTAACCTTAGGCTAGATCACATCAGATGAAGATCCAGTTATCTTGCTGTGTGGTTAGATAGAGTGGAGCAATGCATAGTTAGGTAATGTTTGATTTGACTTAACAAAATATCTAAAATATTAATTTCATCTTTAACTAGAACAAAAAAAATCTTAGTTATCGACTTCTGAAAATAAAAAATTATGATAAATCACTTAAATTTAGATAATTTTTTAAATATTACTATTATATTTCAATATTATGTCAAATAGTCCTAACCTCCGAGAGATTAAGAGATTAACCATCAATCAAGCAAAAATAAGCAGGTCTAATCATTGAGTCTATAAACCACCTCGATAGACACTTGGAGATGTACTTAGCTGAGAGAAAACATCATGTTTAACTCAAAACTATATTTTCTTGACCACTAAGAAGTCCAGCACCATTTTTTTAGTATAATTCTATCTTTATTTTACAAACCTCTTTTTCATGTTTTACTATCCATATTTTATTAACCCCCCCCCCCCACATTTTTTTTAACTCCTTGTGTACCTAATATATAGTTCATCATAAAAACACTATTTTGAGTTAACTTTGGGTTACAAAAGTGATGCGTAAAACAAAGAGGAGAGGCCTTCACCAAAATCATCACCAAATTACCAAGGTAGCCAAGGCCATACAAGTAGCTAGCTGGATTCTCTGTGTATCAAGGGTGTAGCTGAAGTGATATTAATGGTTGCAGTTGTATTAGTCTGGTTAATGAGCTTGTCATGTAACCAATCTAGCTATCTCATAAACGAGTCATCCAACTCAAAATCTTAAGATTATTATTGGAGTAGACATTTTCTTTGAGCGTTCCACAATATTCTAGCTAACACACCTCCTCACGCGTAGAGTGATTTCGGCTATGCCACATGGACTAGGATTCAACCGTAGTATTTGTACCATGTTAAATAAATGGGTCATTCAACTCAAAACCTTAAGATTATTATTGGAGTAGACATTTTCTTTGAGTGTCTCTAATATATATATATATATATATATATATATATATATGAGAATATTCTAACGTACCTCCTCATGTGCAGACCTATTTCGACTACGCCACATGGACCAGGATTCAAGCACAGTATCCGTACCACTGATAAATAAATGGGTCATCCAACTCAAAATCTCAAGATTGTGAGTGGAGTAGGCACATTTTTATATTTTTATATTTTCTTTGAGTGTCCCCAATATACAACTATTCTAACAATATCGAGGCATCATGGTGGGTCCTCCAGTGACTCAGGATGCGTTTGGGAACTCCGTAGAAGTGTTTTTTTTTCACTTCTCCTCTGATCAGAAGTTCTTCTTATTTTTATGGTACCGTTTGGTTACATTTTTATTTTCACTTTTCCTCCTCCTCCGAGGCAGAAGCTCGGAGGAGAAATTTTCTCCTTCCGACGAAGGAAAAGCGCTCCCGTGCCCGCAAGTCCCCATCCTGCATCCGCACAGGCGACCCCTCCCCTCCGGCACCCCCTCCCCAGTGAACCCCTCCCCTCTGCGACCCCCTCCCCTCCGGCACCCCCTCCCCGGCGAACCCCTCCCCTCTCGCGACTCCCCCTCCGACACCCCCTCCCCGGCGAAGCCCTCCCCTCCGCGACCCCCTTCCGGCACTCCCTCCCCGGCGAAGCTCTCCCCTCCGCGAGCCCCCCTTCCGCGTCGGCGAAGCCCTCCGCGAGCAGCCCTCCGCCCCTCTTCCCCTCCGCGAGCAGCCCTCCGCCCCTCCGCGAGCCCCCCTTTCCGCGTCGGCGAAGCCCTCCGCGAGCAGCCCTCCGCCCCTCCGCCCCTCCGCGAGCCCCCCTTTCCGCGTCGGCGAAGCCCTCCGCGAGCAGCCCTCCGCCCCTCCGCCCTCCGCGAGCAGCACTCCCCTTCCGCGTCGGCCCTCCCCTCCGCGAGCAGCCCTCCGCCCCCTCCGCGAGCAGCCCTCCCCCTCCGCGTCGGCCCTCCCCTCCGCGAGCAGCCCTCCGCGAGCCCTCCCCTCCGCCCCTCCGCGAGCCCTCCCCTCCACGAGCACTCCTCTTCCGTGTCGGCAAACTCCCCGCCTCCTTCATTTGTCAAAATAAAATAATCCAAACAGATTCTATTTTTGTAAATAAGAAGTTCTTCGGAATGAAGTACCTTTCGAAAGAAGGTCCTTCCAATAAAAGTCCTCCCAACAATTTGCCAAACGGACCCTCAATTTTCTAGTAGAATTTTGCCTTGATCCTACATAATCAATATATAAAATAAAATGCATTTGTTATGAACAATTGAGACGATGTTGTTAGCTATGAATGACATTTTTAACCATTAGATAGATATTATTTAAAATTTTTAGAAAAATAAATTTAAAAATATTAGAATAGTTTTATATTTGTATTACAAAAGAAAAGTTTGTCAAACTAAGTGTCAAAAATGAATTTTTACATTTTCTTTGAGTGTCCTTAATATGAGACTATTCTAACACACCCCCTGGTACGTAGACTGATTTTGACCATGTCACATAGATCAAAAATAGTGGGATGCATGCTCATAAACCAGGATTCAACTATAGGATCTGTACAATGTTAAATTAATAGACTATGCAACTCAAAATCTTAAGATCATGAGTGGAGTAGGTACATTCTTATATATTCTATATTTTCTTATGTATTCTATATATTTTCTTTGAATGTCTGGGTCATTCTAACAATATCAATGTTTTCATGATGGGTCTAGCGGTGACTCAATTTTCTAGTTGAATTTTGCCTTCATCCTACATAATTAATATATAGAGAAAATTGTATCTGTTATGAACAATAGAAAAGCTATTAGCTATGAATAACATCTTTAACCATTGGATAAATAATATTTAAATTTTTGAGAAAATAAATTTACGAATATGAGAGTAATTTCATATTTGCATTACAAAAAAGTAAGTATAGTGTCTGCTTTACACACAATACTAAGATTTAGTGTTAGATAGCTCAATAAATTTATATGATATCTTTTTATTCACGATGATCAAGTAGTCAAGCGGGTGTGCCATGCAACGAGGGATCGAGCCCCCTGCTCGATCCCCACATGTACCCTTCCCCAGGGAAGGTCGGGGTTCTTACGGCCCTCGAACCCCGCCTTCGCTCACGAGAGTGAGGGGTCACACCAACGGCCTCACGAACGGTCAACAAATTTATATGATACTAGAACTCATGGTTTAGACATCTAGGCCCTAGGCCTTATGTGTACCCATTATGTTTGTGGTCCACGTGATAAAGCATAAATAAAATAAATCCGCCTTGACACGTTAGAGTAATAATCCTATTTTCGGCATCACAAAAAATATTTGTCAAAATTTAAGTTCGTTTCTCGCATCTCACTCATGGTCTTCACGTTTTGAGTTAGATGACTGATCAATAAATTTGACATGGTGCCAAAGTTTATATGGTTTAAGTCTAGGTCCTGTGCGCACGTATTATCTCATTTATACAAATGATTCACTTACGTGATATAGAGTTTCCGTAAGAAAGAAATCAGCAAACATACTTGGAAGGCCGGCCATGTTAGAATAATCACATAATATAAGCATTACAAAAGAGTTACTTTGTTCAAAACGTTTAAGTGTGTAGTGCACATTGTATTTATATGTTAACACTTTTTTGTAAGTTCCAATATAAGATTATTCCGACAACAATAAAAAATTAAGCACGTCCGTATATAAAATAATAAATATATATAGGTTTCCATCAGCTCTTTTGTAGGCAGAAATATAATGGCAAAAATGCCCATCCTCTCGCAGTACATTAACTCAACTTCTAATGGGGTGTTTGGTTGCATGATAATGAAGATTTTTGTTTTAATTTTTAAAAATTGTAATAAAACTTGTTAAAAGAGGTGTTTGGTAACCATGACAATTTTATGTTTTAAAAGTGATTTTCTTCTTAAACAAAAAAGAGGGTCTCACCTCTTTCTTTTTTCTTGTGGTCCCCCACTTTACTTGGTCATGTGTGGTAGTTACTCTTTTTTATAATCACATCCCTCCAAACATGATAATTTTATGTCATGAGTTGGTTCACTTTTTATTTTAATACAATTTTTTATGATGAAAGTGTACAAAAAATTATCATGCAACCAAACACCCCATAAGCATAAGAAATTCTTTCGGATAGGTTTCATCTGAGTTGAGACTCTCTCTCTCTCTCTCTCTCTCTCTCTCTCTCTCTTCAAACCAAATTGAATCAGACTGGGTCATCAAACCGAATCGGTTCAATTTAATTTGGTTTGGTTCAAGATCAAAAATAGATAAAAAGTTATTTCTTACATATATTAAATTTTTAAGTTATAAGTAATTAAAATAAATATTTTTTATTATAAACATTATGTAAATACTATTTCTGTTAATAATGTGATGATATGTTAATTATTTTGGTTTGAACAGCTAGATCGGTCCCACTTGGAAGCTTTCCAAATGAGTTGAACCGAATTAGGAGCTCAAACCGAACCGAACCAGACAGAATAAGCGGGTTTAGTTTGATTTGGTGGTTTCAACGCACACCCCTAGTTGATGAGGGAGAATTAGTTGCTCGAGGAGTAATTAAGGGTCCATTTGGATTCATGTAAAGTTAAAATCAAGAAAAACATTTTCCATGGAATGACTTTTTCAAGAAAATGGAAAATATGATCTTCTATTTGGTTGCATGTAATTTATTTCCTTGAAAACAAGTTCATTTAGTTATCCAAAAGTTAACTTTATGAAAGTACTTTCAATCATTTAGATGTTTATAAATTAGAAACAAAAATTTAACAATTTAAAATTTGATATAAATTTTGAATAAAAGTTATGTGTCTATACATTACGAATTTATTATTCAAAAGTAATTATATAGTAAGATGTAAATATTTGAGGGTGGTAAAATATTTAGGATAAAACATTTGTGAGTAAACGTAACACATTCTATTCCTTAATTTTTTTTGTCATATATTTATGTATAAGATGATGACTAGAACGTCAAATGGCATGGCTATGGAAAATGGCATCCGGTTATATTTTCTGGATGTCGAAATCACAGATTTGGGAGTTTTAGGTTGGCCCCCAATTTACTTGCTACCAAATAACGTTTTGCTTAACTTTTCGGAAAAACTTTTTACAAGAGACCTATTTTACGGCTAAACAAACGGACTCTAAGGGGGTGTTTGGTTGCATGATAATGAAGATTTTTGTTTTAATGTTTACAAATTGTAAGAAAACTTGTTAAAAGAGGTGTTTGGTAACCATGATAATTTTATATTATAAAAGTGATTTTCTTCTTAAACAAAAAAAGAGGGCCTCACCTCTTTCTTTTTTCTTGTGGTCCCCCCACTTTGTTTGGTCATGTGTGATAGTTACTCTTTTTTATAATCACATCCCTCCAAACATGATAATTTTATGTCATGAGTTGGTTCACTTTTTATTTTAATATAATTTTTTATCATGAAAGTGTACAAAAAATTATCATGCAACCAAACACCCCATAAGGACTTATTTGGCACCACAATTTTTTGTGGATAAACCTAGTTTATCCCCGAGTTATCCTTGTACCAAACATGGCCTAAATGTTCCCTAATACCCTCAAACAGATTCAGTACTTCATGTATCAGGTCCGGGTGCAAGGAGAGGAAGATCCTCAAGTGTATGACTTAATATGCCTCACATATTGTAAGGGTTGCAAACAAACCAACATACACTCGGTCAAGTAACTTGAAACTTGACTCGATAACAAAATTTCTACTCGACTTATTTATCATAATAAATAAATAATCTTGGACAAGAAATAGAATTTTATTTATTAAATGAGTCAAATTCGGATAGACTTCCACTCGACTTAATAAATTTGTGTGTAACTTGATTAAGTACTAGGCTGAATTAATATTTATTTAAAAATTAAGTTATGAGTACCCACAGTCGTCGTTATATATCGTGACTTAAATATAGAAATAATTTTTTATTTGAGTTTAAACTTGATTAAGTTTTTTAAATAGATTAAAGTTATAGTTTCACTAGCATCCTTTTATTGATTTTGCATTTTATGAACGATTTCATGTTTGAACGTGAATGCGAATTGAATTTGAGTAAGTCACCATTCGAGCACGACTACTCAAGTTAAATGATGATGAATCAAGCTCGAATAAAAATCCTCAAAGTTGAATTCTATATAAAATAAATTAGTGGAACTTGATCAAACATACTATAGTACTCCGTAGGCACCCCTAATTAAGGATGTGGTCTCCCTTGCAGCGACTTCCTCGCGGCGTCCCTTCGTTGCGGTGTACCCACGCGGCTGCTCCTCACCGCGATCTCCCTCGAAGCTCCTTCGGCGCCCGCAGACACTTCGTATTTGTTTATCTACAGTTTTGAAGTCGATTTTGTTGGGAGGGAGGTTTGTCCTCCCTCCCACTCTCCCTCTCCAGCACTTTGCTTAAACTTGTGTTTAAGCTTTTTGTCTCCTTTTGTCGTGCTGGAGTTGTGGAGTTCGGCGTATTATTGTCTCTTTGTTTTAGTCGAGTCTCTACTTATGTTTGTCGTCTTAGGGTCTAGTTTTGTTGTATTCTCTTTTCTTGTTCTCTTCGTAACCACAGTACTCATTTCGAGGCCGATGAACTGGGCAATATCCACACCTATCCGGTGTGATCCTCCGGTCTCATGGCAGTTATCAAACTCCTCTGATGGAGTCTCTATATCTGCTGTACGACCTTACGAGCACTTCTATGTGCCGGTCGTTTCGTGGTTATGGTTGAGTCTTCTCAGGAAGATATGTTTGGTTGCTACGCTGGTTGTTTCTGTTTTGTTCGTGTTATCTACTAGTTTGAGTCCGTGGTTGTATTATATTTCATGTACTCTTTTATATTATCAATGAAATAGGTTGTGGCCTTGTTGTTCAAAAAAAAAAAAGACATGGGTACCTCCAGCTAGGAGCCCATCATTTTTATGCAAGCGACGTACGTACGTGCTCAAAAGAATATATAGCACCCGAAGGAAATGTACGATAAAATAAGTTCATTACAAAATGTGTTTTGGTAGCAAAACTTGTCAAAAAAAAATCTCTTATTCGTGACAAAAAATATAATTGTACAGAGAATTATTTTTTTACTTAGATCTAAGGATGGGTGAGTCCTTGTTTATTTGTTATATGACCTCTCATCTTTTCTTAGTCAGACATGTCTCTCATTCTGTGTGTTATGGCGCTGCCTCACCATATATATATATGATAGTTTTATACCTTTAGTCATCTCATATTTTATTATAATATATACATGGTGATCTTATTACGACTATGACAACAAGTTATTGATTACAATAAGGTCAAAATTACCTTTCACTAGCCTCTTACCATTAATTTGGGATCTTGCATATATATTGTGGTATTCGGATTGTCTTTCAAGCAGGGGCGGGATGGTAAACTGCAGGTCGGATTCAACTGCGAAATATATATATCCTTAATAAGATTTGATTCGGGTTGAGGTATCCTGATTACGATTTTGATGATTCCAAAGTCACTTATATATTTCGATTTCTAAATATTGTTCTCGACTATTTTATCAAGATCGAGATGAGATTCGACCGTTTTTCGATCCCGATGATAAATGTCGATTTTTATTCAAAGGTAAATTAATGACTCAGACGTGATTACTAATGGGGTGTTTGGTTGCATGATAATTTTTTGTACACTTTCATGATAAAAAGTTATATTAAAATAAAAAGAGAACTAGCTAACTCATGACATAAAATTATCATGTTTGGAGGGATATGATAACAAAAAAAGTAACTATCATACATGACCAAACAAAGTGGGGGACCACAAGAAAAAGAAAGAGGTGAGACCCCCTTTTTTTGTTTAAGAAGAAAATCACTTTCAAAACAAAAAATTGTCAAACACCTCTTTTAACAAGTTTTCTTACAATTTCTAAAAATTAAAATAAAAACTTCTATTATCATACAACCAAACACCCCATAAGATTCGATATGGTATTTTTAAAATTTTACTTTTGCTATTATTTATTTATTTTATTTCTATCGATATCGGATAGACGACACAAGCGAAATTACCTTATTCTAATCCTTATTCCGGTAAATTACAATTAATACACAGAAACAGTCTTCAAATACGTTAAATTTTAACATTATCAGATGAAATTTAAAAATACTTAATTTTATTTTACTATATAATATAAGTGTCAGCTTGTATTATTTTTGATATATATAGATACTCTAATATTTGAAAATATTAATATTGATATCGATATAAAACCAAAAATGAAACTCTAATCAAACAGCACGTTATAACAGAGAACATATATAGATATATAAAAGTACTTAACTGTTAACACAATTACAATGGACAAAGTGTGAGGTCTACTTTTGGCGGAGACACAACTCTTGAAAAGAGATTTTAAGTTAGCTTATCACAAAAAGAGATAGCGCATAGAAAAAAACATTAAAAGAAATATTTAAGATAGAGAAATATAGATAAAAAGTAAAAAAATTTAAAAATTATTAAAAATAAAAATATATAGAAAGATAGTTAAGGGAGGTGATAGAGCGAGAGAGAAGACCCATAGCATCGTTATATTCAGTACACCCATAAAAATGTGTTAAAAATAGCAAAAATCATATAATTAACAAAAAAATTTAAGCATCATTATAAACAAAAAATATCCAAATATAATGTTGAACCAAGAGACAAGCTAATATTATTCCTACGTGATATATATATATATATATATATATATATATATATATATATATCGTCCACAAGAGACAAGCTGCATGGGGACCGAACAGCTAGCGCACACAGGATGCAAGGATTCTGATCCCCTCGTCTGAATTGAGTTGTTTTCTGTGGAAGGATGAGAGAGAGAGAGAGAGAGAGAGAGAGAGAGAGAGAGAGAGAGAGAGAGCGCTAATAGCAAGTGGTCCTCGGAGGGTGAAGACAAGCTTTAATTATTAGATGATCACGCAGTGAAAAACAGATCGAAAATTTAAGATATGAGATAATTAAGCTTCAGCAACAAGGGAAAGTGAGATGGGAGTGGGTTCAAGAAGAGAACATGGATATATAATTCCAGAAGAGATCGTATGAAGTTGTGTCGTAGTGAAGTCAATGGAATCTCTTGTAACACGTACGTATTTGTATTTACGAACACGTTGAGAGATTAAATCGGTGGACTATTAAAAACACTGATTAATTATTTTTCATAGATTGAGTTGGAAAGATTCCGAAGTTATGTGTACTCCATTGAGGATAAGTTATGTGCATTCCATGATTAATACGATTGTTAGACTAGTCAACAGATTTAATCCATCATTAAGATTTTTACTCTTATTGTCCGGTGTATCTAGCTTGTCTAAATACCATCTTGCTAAGTCTTTCGATGGAGAGAAAAACAAACAGACAGACCTGTACGTAGGTGAGGCCCACTTTTAATTAGCATGGAGCTGGATGTTTTTTCTTTCTTTCTTTCTTTCTTTTTTTACTTTGGGCGAATGATGAGATTCATGTTATGAATTTCGAAACAAGAGCTTATGGGGTGTTTGGTTGCATGATAATTTTTTGAACACTTTCACGATAAAAAATTGTATTAAAATAAAAAGTGAATCAACTCATGACATAAAATTATCATGTTTGGAGGGATGTGATTACAAAAAAGAGTAACCACCGCACATGATCAAACAAAGTGGGGGACCACAAGAAAAAAAGAGAGGTAAGATCCTCTTTTTTTTGTTTAAGAAGAAAATCATTTTTAAAACATAAAATTGTCATGGTTACCAAACACCTCTTTTAACAAGTTTTCTTATAATTTTTAAAAATTAAAACAAAAACATTCGTTATCATGCAACCAAACACCCCCATTAGTAAATTCCGTTTGGTTAACTTTTGTAAGAGGTTGAGAGAAGGAAGTAATTAATCATGGGACCACGCGTGTGACGAAAAACCAAAGATCACAGCATATATAGTTTTACGGTTGTAATTAATGACGTTCTTGTTTCCGCCTTCACACCCGCGTCTTCAAAAAAATAAGAAACCGTGCATTGTCTTCAAAATACAACCTTTATCAACGGGGAGTGATACAGCTGAAAACACTTCAAAATGGAACGAGCACCGCATTAATCTTTTTATTTTTTGTGGACTTTTTCCATGGAACAAACAGAGATAAACAACTACGTACAAGCAAACAAAAAAAAATGACATGAGGCCAATACCAACGGTAGGGATGTCTAACTATATATATATAAATATGTGCTTAATTACTACCTCGATCTGCAAGCTTCCTCTTCTTCTCGAGACGGAGAAGCTCCCGCCGCGCCGCCGGCAACCGGCGAGAAGCTGCCAGGCGGTGATCAGAGACGAGCGGGCCGGACAAAAGCCAACCATATATATGCGCAGCCACCGCATTGATAAATTGCTGCATACGTATGTATTAATATATTAATATATGTTTGGCGGTGCCGTTACTAGAAAGAGGTCTTGTCGCCGTCAATCCTGGAGGGCAGAGGCGTGCACAGGCAAGGCTGTCTGGCCCTTGGTACATCCCGATCAGACCTGTGGTGAAGGAAGGCTCCGCCATCATCATATATATTGTATATACCATAGATGGAGTTCGGGTCCCATTAGGGTGGTGCAGGAAAATCTATCGAAAATCTATCGGTCACCGATAAAAATGAGTCAGTTCATTCTTACGCGCGAATGGAAAGAAACGATGCCGATAAGTTAGCGGACAGCAGATGGTCACGGAATGTTTGACATGCTCTTGGGTTAAGAAACGATCAAGAGAGCGGATTATCTCGGTATCCCGGATGGAGAGAACTCTTCATTCTTCAACCAGGTGATATCACATAATGCAGCCGAAGATGAGACAGAGACACATTTCAATGAGGACATGAAGTGGGTCTAATACTGTTTCAGTAGTGGGTCATTATAAAGCCGGTAATGAATTTTTAGAGTTTCGGTAACAAATTCGTAGCCTCGGTAGCATGTCAACAAAGGGTTGGTGGTGGGTTTTCAAAGTCTTGGTAGTGAGTCTATAATCTCGATAACGGGTCAATAGAGAATCGATAGCAGATCTTCGGAATCTCGGTAATGAATCTGTAGAGGATCGGTAGCAAGTCATTGGAGTCTCGGTAGTAGGTCAATAGAGACTCGGTAACGGGTCTTCGGAACTTTGATAGCGAGTCTCGATAGCAAGCTCATCATCAAATCATCACAGGTTCAATAGCGGGTCTAAAAAGTTGAAATAACATCACATCCTCGTTAAAGTGCACTCCTATCTCGTATTCTATTACGTCACATGCCGTCACTCTGTCGGGGATTACGGGAGTTTGCCCTACCTTGAGATGAACTAAACCCCATGATCAAAAGATAATTTATTGGCCACGTATGCATAGAGCTCGGCTCACATCAGGAGGGGTAGGGTGGAGTAGCTAGGAAAGTCTATCTATTGATCACGATAAAAATGAGTTATTCCTTTTTGCGCAAAAAGAATGAAACTATGTCGGTAAACTTGTTCCATATGAAGAAAGAATAAGTTAAAATTTCTCGATAAATTAATGATTTGGGTAACAAATTATATGTTACGATATCATCACAATGCACTATAAATGAAACTGTTTTCATTAATTAATGCATAACCCAATGACTAGAAATTTATTGCAATTAAACATATACCTTCGTCGTAAAACCTTGGCATCTCCGATTAACCTTCCTCTCTGGACAGTTGACGATCCACCTCAACTAGAATAACCTTGAAATAACTTTTAAAACATTCCAATGCATGATGGACATTTAAATTTTGAATCTTCCTCCAAATTCTAAGTAGTCTGTAATATGTTCATCAAATATATATTTCTTCAAAACAATTGTGAATGCCATGAATATTAATTAAGATTAGCATTTGTTGATCTAGGCCAATATATGCTTTCATTTACTTGGCAAACTAATCGAAGTCACCTCAAATCACAGTTGGATCATGACCTCCACAAATCTATCTAAGCAGGTTGATACATTTAATTTGGCCTTCTACGTAAAATAAAGGAAAGTGATTATTTTAACTGCATAGTTTCATTTGATTGGACAATAACTAAGTAAAAAGCATATTATAGTAAAATGATAAATTTATTCATCAGATTGTTTGTCTTTATATATTCACTAACAGTCAATTATCTGATGGTAAACTGCTTCTTGGCATATGGTAGAAAGCGGTTCACAAATACATTCATTTCTAACAAATAACAAAATAATATACGGATACATTTTACTTATACGATACAAATATGGATAATATTATGATCTAACCTGTATTAGACTTAAAAGGTGGCCGAGTGATGTTGATATTAGACTTAAAAGGTTTAGTTTTTTTGGAAGCCGAGTGGCCAAGGACATGATGCTCCGCGCGTAGGCGAGAGATCGAGCCCCCGCTTAATCCTCACAAGGAACCGTCCCCTAGGCACGGCTAAGCTCTACTAGTCCTCGAACCCCTGCCCCTACTCGCCGTGAGCTGGAGAAGTGCCAACCGACCTAAGGTGGCGGGCGACCTAAAAGGTTAGAATAACATAAAAGTAAAGGGATTAGTATCACAAAAAACGGGGCATTAATATGATAGGTAAAGAATTAGTATGACAGAAAAAGAAGCCCGGGAGTAACAACAAATATATAATATATTATTAATTAAATTAAGTACTTATCTTTATCAGGGGGTAGGCATAAAATTAAGACTTTACATTTTTAAATTGAGCCGGATGTGACACTCTTAGGGGCTGCTTGGTATCGGGATAACTTGGGGATAAACTAGGTTTATTCTCAAAATTTAGTGGATAAACCAGATTTATCTCCAAATTATTTTGATACCAAACATGCCCTTAGGACCTGGGGATGGCCTTAAGGATTTAATTTCTATAAATTTATTTTAAGATAAATATTGTTTATCTCTAAAATTCGATTTACCTCCTCGTTAATTCTGTAATGCACCAAATAGGGGCATCAGAACTCGTTTCGAACAAGATAATTAATTTGAAATGTGATTTACGTACGAATGTTTAGAAATGATTAATCAATTAATTTATCTATCTCTACATTAATCTTGAACCAAAAATGTCCATAGGTGTCTATATATGGCCACTTTGGACGTGTGCCTGCAGATCCCATTTTTTAAGCGTCCTTGTAATTGAACTTATCATTAGAAAATTAAACCCGGTATGACCACGTACGGGTGCTTGTAAAATTTATTAAATCACAAAGCACAAAATTTTAGAGTAACATACGTACACTTAATTATATTCTAATACATCTAACGGTTTGTTTCCATATATAAATGTAGAAAGATATATATTTTGTCTCCCAAAAAAGGGATACCGCGATCAGATAACGTGTTTGGTTGATTAAATTTTTGTTACAAATTCTTATCGTTGTGATAAAACTTGTTAAAGAGATGTTTCTTGATTCTCAACATTTTGTGTTTATAAAAAAAAAAAATCTTCTCAAACAGAAGAAGTGAGTTTTTTTTATTGTGTGGTCACCTACTATAATAATAGAATTTAGAACGAACGTATTAGAGATAAGAATAAAAATTACAAGAGAATCGAGAATATAGTAGAAGAAAGAAAGTTTGGGCATATACGTCCATCCTCTTGAAATATCTGTCAAATGAATTGAGACTCTTTGATATTGCCAGCACAGAAGAAGCTGGTGCAGTTCAATTATTTGAGATTAAAATTTTGAATCTGAGTTTGAGATCCGTATCTATCCGGAGCATCCATGATTGCTACTCTTTTTCATTAATAAGCCTTGTTATTAGTTTGTTTATATTTCATTTTAATATATTTTTTATCAGAAAATATAAAAATTATTTATTTATTTTTCTTACATTCTCACTCCGCCGTTAGATAGCACGTGCCGCCTCCCTGTTATCTAACGATCTACCTGCACGACGCCTCCGCCCCCCCCCCACTCTCTCTCTCTCTCTCTCTGAGCAGAGCACCGAAGGCATCAATATCAGAAGAAGCGAGGAGATCGAAGAGGGAGATGGGAAAGCCCAGGAAGCTGAAGGCCGCCATCAAGGCCCTACACGACGCCCTCGTCAGCTTCCGGCCGGCGGTCGGGGCTCCGATGTGCATCCAGCCCGCCAAGACCAACTCCTTCCGGGACCTTCTTACCAGCTTCCACTCCGTCTACAACGCCCCGCCCGCCGCCGCCTCTGCCTCCTTCCCCCACCCCCGCACCCGCCGGAGTCACCCCTGCTACCCCCGGAACAACATCCCCTCCTCGGAGATTCGCCCCGGCGGGAAAGGCGGCATGGAGGAATCGGAGGAGCCGGCCATTTCTCCCAGCACTACTAGAAAAGTTAGTATTTGTTGCGAATAATTATACCACAAAAATTAATAATTTTGCAATAAATTACTTTTTACAGCAACAAATATTTTTGCTACATGTCGCTGTATAAAGTTCTCTCACAATATATTTTTAGCTGCAACAAATATATTTTGCTATAAAAAATAGTATTTGCAGCAAACACAATTTCACAGTAAAATATCATTATTATGACAAAATTAAAATTGCAGTAAAAATATATTCACCGCATAATTGATGTTGTAATAAAATCATTTTTACTGCTAATTAAAAATTGCACCAAAATCTTATTTACTATGGATTTGATGTTGCAGTAAAATAATTAATATGACAAAATTAAAGTTGCAACAAAAATATATTCACTGCATAATTAATGTTGTAGTAAAATTATTTTTACTGCAAATTAAAAATTACACTAAAATCTTATTTACTACGAATTTGATATTGCAATAAAATCATTATTATGACAATTAAAATTACAGCAAAATCTTATTTGCTATAGACTAAATACTAATTTTTCATGTCTACGGGCATTAAGGTTAAAAAGCTAAAAACATGTAAAACACAAAGATAATCATAACTTGAACTTGAAGGACCGAAATCGGCAAACATTCTTTGGGATATAACACCCGGATAAAAATTTTAAATCATATAAAGAATTTTCAAAGCATGACTTTTCTTTCACTGGATACGGTGATTCACAACTTGTGCTGGGGTTGGCTCATAATCTTTCATTGATGGAAACGTGTGATGATGGTTGGCACTTGAAAATCCAAAATATGCCTGGAAAATTTGTAACCAACATAACACAACATGCGCAAAATACACGGAAGAGCGTATTCTTTTACAACTCCGGCCGGGGGGTGACTTTCTTCTGACTGTCCACTCTCTCTTAATGTACATGTACAACACGATCATCAGAGCGTGTACTCGCAGTCGAGCAAGCAAGGGAGTATATCCTGGCAGTTCGGCCGCTCGTCGGGTTCTTGTCAGCAGTCTGCCAAAAAACAAAAAAAATTATAGAAAATGGACATGTACAGATGCCCGCATGCAAGCAACACAAGTCAAGAAACATAAAAATTATAGAAAATGGACCATTTCCAGAATATGCAGGGAAGTATACACAGCTAACATAACCAGGGAATTAGAAGCCACTTGTAGGTCCATACAAAGAATTTACTAAAGAAATCTCCTAAAAAGAACTTACATAGAACGAGAATAGGACAATAAGAGTACGAACAAAACTTTGTTCCATATGAAATCAATACCCTCGGCACAGAAGTAATGTGAGAATGACGGTGCCTAGGTAAGAGAAAATAGAACCATGCCTGAACGCAAAATAGAACAAGCATGCCAAAATAGAACAAGCAGGCCAAGGACTCCCTGTTTAATGCTCCCTCATAATATATAAATAAACCTTGAAACAATGAGAATAGACAAATAGAAACACGAGTATGCTCACCTCTTGCTCAAGCTGCGATCTATAGAGACACTTCATGTCCTTTATCCCTTTGCCCACTCCATCACTATGGTCAATGCCCTAAGGCAGACAGAAAGGAAATAATTAATTCACATATTTTATTAGAAAATCTGAAACCACATTAACACATTGCAAAAATGATCCAACAAAACATCTAGGCTTTCTTAAGAGTTGATGGTACCATAAGTTTATTAATGACGAATTTTGTATTGCCAGATATTTTGCACTGCAAGTAGCTGAATGGTTTTCATCTAAGACTAATCCAGAGCAACATAGAAATAATTTCAAAATATTATCCTTTTGTACTAAAAGTGGTTACCTGTTTTCATTGACTTTATATATAGGAGAAGAAACCACCACACTCTGCTCACATCTATTTTTTCTCCTGCCAACCTGTTGTCTTATGTTGCTTGCACGACTAACCTACAGATTGATGATGTGAAAAGTATTTTTTGCAAAAACAGAATAGATATGACAGGAACAAAAGTGTTTTATTTTGAACATGAATCCTGTAAAGGTCTGAACATTCAGCAATACCTTGAGAACTTGCTGTCTATGTCCAGCAATGTTCTCTTCGGAACCCTAAATTCCAGAGGGAAAACATTCAGGACTACTAGCAAGCCAGATAATTCCACAAAAATTATGTGAGAGCATGCTATCAGTTGACAATGAAAAACAAAGTTAAAGACCATACATCACTATAGCTAGAGACATTTGTATTGGACATAGAACTTTGGTGGCCGTCAGACATCAGGGGTTGCTGACCTTCAGACACCAGGGATAGTTATAATTGATGGATGGTATCAGAATAAGATAGATAATATGCTGGCACAGGACATAGTAAATTGCAACAAAAAATATAAACAAAAGCATTTGAAGGATCGATGGAAGGTATAATACAAAGGTTAAACCATAACCGCACAAGACTTTCTGCTCCAAACAGCTGATCAAGCAAATAAATGTTTCCTTTGAACAATTTTACCTTGTTAAAAAGTTCTATCGGCAGATTGTATTGTGATTGTTTATCTGCTCTAAAATGGAAATCCTAAGGATGTAATATAGTATATGTCATCATGAATAAAAAAAAGATAATAGATCAGAATGTAGACAGCTCAAGTTGCAATCATGATTTAAAATACCAAAGGTTTGGTGATCTTCCGCTTGTTGCTGCCAAAAATGCCCATGTCTCCTTTGGCTGATAATATCTGTATTTACATAAAAATGAAAAAAATGCCAACACATCACACATGTATCTTGCGATCATCACATGCAAATATATGTGCAGTGAATCAGAACTGCACCTTTTTATTAAGAGATGAAGCATTAAACATCATCAGATCTTTCTTACGACTTTGATGATGGTTTCCACTTGCTTGATTCCTGCAAGCATCATTATACTAAAATGATACAAATTCATGTATGTTTCATTCCAAACATGTGTTAAATCGAAGTACAGAAATAGCACATCAGCATAACAGGCTTGAAATGACAAGAAAACACAATAATCAAACAAATTAAGTATAAACCCGAGAATAATCAAGTCGTGCTTCTAAAAAACAAATAAAAATAATGACATTTGAAAGGACAACCAAGTAAAGATAAGTTGTTTTGGGAAAATATGAAAAGAGAATGACGGTGCCTAAGTAAGAGAAAATAGAACCGTACCTGAACTCAAAATAGAACAAGCAGGTCAAGGACTCCCTATTTAATGCTCCCTCGTAATATATAAATAAACCTTGAAACAATGAGAATAGACAAATACAAGCACGGGTATGCTCACCTCTTGCTCAAGCTGCGATCTGTAGAGACATGTTCTAATAGAAAATTGGGTTGAAATTTCTATTTTCTGCCAGCTAATTTTAATGATTAAAATCTTGAAATGCATGCTAATTTAAGAAGAAAGAAGAAACCCTAGCCCTACTGCTGTAAACCAATCGCTGGCTACAATGGCGGCCGAGAGAGATCAGAAGGTAAGAATCCGAGAGAGCCTCAGCATAGGCATCCACCGAGAACAGGGTGTTTGAGATCACTCCACCATCGATCGATTGATCTTAGAAATAGATCCCATGAAGGAAGCCTATACTAGATCTAGCGTCAGACGAGGGAGTCACTGCTGAACGAAATGCGAACTGCAAGGTTTACGAAAGATACCTACGATGCCGACGAGATGATCTTAGCTGTGTGGATGATGTTCCTCTGGAGACTTCACCAATCACGATCTCCCTTGCACTGAATGTCACGATCTCCCTTGCGATGTTCCTCCAGAGGCTTCACGACGGAATCTATAAAGGAGCGGATGAAGATCATCATATCCAGGTGGGATCGTACAAAGGGGCAATCGGAGAGATGGAACTAGATAGGGAGGAACATGAGGTTGTGTGGGTAGCGGATTTTACCTGGAGAGCCAGATAGAGGGTGGAGCAATCGCCAAGTTACCTCACGTTTTGGTCGTCCTCGTTGGCGTCCTTTGCAGCGTGCCCTATTCCAAACTTGAGACGAGAGAACACATCGCGGCGTCCTGCGGCGTGCTCAGAGTTGAGATGCGTTCGCCGTATTAAACAGTGCAACGTTCGCAACATATGTTCGCAGCGTATATTAACGGCAATTGTTCGCAACGTATGTTCGTAGCATATATTAACAGCATATAATAAAGATATAGCAATTGTTCGCAGCGTTCACAGCATATATTAACAGCATATAATAAAGATATCTGTTTTAGCAATTAAAGTGATAAAAGAGGATTAAAAATATTTAAAACAATTATTGGAACTAATTAAATATTTAACTTTAATATCTTTACCATTCTCTTCAAAAAAATATCTTTACTATTGACAAATATAAATTTTTATATTGTTTAACTATAAACATATACATTTTGAATTACACTGAAATAATAATAATAATAATAAATTGTACAGTTATATTATATTATATTATTTATGAGAAAATTTATGTTTGTAGTAAATAAATATCTTTTTTTTGGCAACTAACTAAAATTACTATTTTAAGTTAAATTTTTATTGTAACATTTTGAGTTTCGGTAAATAAATATATTTTTTGTGGTAACTAACTAAAATTTCTATTTTAAATTAATTTTTTATAACAACATTTTGAGTTGCGGTAAATAAATATATTTTTTGTAGCAACTAACTAAAGTTGCTATTTTAAGTTAATTTTTTACAACAACATTTTGAGTTGCGGTAAATAAATATATTTTTTGTGGTAACTAACTAAAATTGCTATTTTAAGTTAATTTTTTATAACAACATTTTGGGTTGCTGTAAAAAAGTTGCTGTAAAAATTTCAATTTCTTGTAGTGCCACCACGGCGGCCACCACCAGCACGTCCGGCAGCCGCCTCTCCTCGTCTTTCAGCGCCGCCGCCGCCGCCGCCCGTGAGATTAACGTCGAAGAAGACAAGGGTAATAACAACACGGGAGGTGAAGCCTTCCCGAGCGGTGCGTTATGCTCGGAAAGGTTCTTCTTCCCGCCCTGCTCCTCCAAATCCATCATGGACGACCGCCCCTTCGAGCAGAGGGGCTCCAGGCGGCCGGCGGCGCGCTCCCGCGGCAACCCCGCCTTCGAGCCGCTGCCGGAGGCGGAGGATGAGTGCGGAGAAGGCGGCGATGACGTGCTCGACAAGCGATTGGGGACGGCGACGGCGGCCCTGCGCAGGGAGAGCACGCCCGTGGCCGTGACGTCGATGGACCCCTACTGCGACTTCAGGAGCTCCATGGAGGAGATGGTGGAGGCGCAGGGCCTGCGGGACTGGCCGGAGCTGCAGGAGCTGCTGCATTCCTACCTTGGGCTCAACGACGCGCAGACCCACAAGCACATCCTCCTCGCCTTCACGGATCTTTTAATGGAGCTCGCCTGCAAGGGCGCGGTCCACAGCTCCGCCGTGCGCGACGCCTTCTCCTCGTCGGCGTACCGTTGGCCTTCCCGGTCGCATCCATTAGCGGCGAGAGGAGGCGCGGCCCCAGATTTCCGGCCGCGGCGAGGGGCCTGAGGGGGGCTCAGAGCAGCTCCGGGCGGCGGCGGAGCTTCGGAACGGAAGAGCTCGTTCCGCCGCCGCGGCATGGATCCAGCGGCCCGTCTGAGCCGGGGAGACGATGGAGTTTTTTTTTTTTAAGTAACACAGTTTTTTTTATTTTTAAAAAATAGCACAGTAAAACTTTTAATTGCAAATCTAACATATTTTGGTCAAAATCGAATTTTGAAAACTCAACTTTCCTCCTTGATACAGTTCCCGCGTGATCCGATTTAAATATATAGGTAAATTTCAATTGATTTTAAGAAAAAATGTTTTGGCGCACAGCATTTAATGCATTGAAATTTTTTAAAATATCAATTGCAATTTACCTATATATTTAAATTATAATTTATTGGGTTTGAATTTGAACGATCCGTTCCGTCCAATAAATTTAAAATATGAAAATACTTAAGATTAAACTTTTAAATATTTAAATTTCGATAAATTTTAAATTATTAAATCGGAATATCCGGGACCGTCCAATGAAAAAGCTGACTCTTTTCGAAAATTTAAAAGTTCAATCTTGTAATTTCGAATGTTCCGAATTCATTGGTCCGAGTGGATCGGACAAATTTTAATCCGAATATCCGATTTTACTAGGTGGAACATACAAAATTCAAACTGTTACTGTACGCGCATTTATGCTGCGCTTGTTTTTTTTTTGCGCACGTTTGAAAATCGAGTTTGTACAACTCGACTTTTGAAAGTCGAGTTACGTAAACTCGACTTTCAAGTCCGACTTTTATTAAACACTGTTTAAGTAATCGGATCACGTGGGACCCGTATAAAGGAGGAAAATCGAGTTTTCAAAACTCGATTTTGACCACAGTGTGCTAGATTTACAATTAAAAATTTTACTGTGCTACTTTTAAAAATAAAAAAAAACTGTGTTACTTAAAAAAAACTCGGAGACGATGGTACTTAAACTCCATTTTAATTATTCGTTCAGTCTGCAGCAAAATAGGTAAATGATCTAACTGTAATATTCGATTATTTTGACTTGATATCGAGGTTTGCATGATATTAATTATGAGCAAAAGACACTGATCAAAGGCTGTCATCCGGTGGTCATCTTATCTCTCACTAAATTCTTGCTCAAATTTAAAAACCAAATATGTTTTTGTAAACAAATTTATTAAAAAATTGTTTCACGATTATTATAAAAATATAGTTTACAGAATATTTAGTTTTGAACAAAAAAGAGGTTAGAACTTCTTCTTCTTCTTCTTTCCTCCACCTTCACTTTTTATTGTTATACATGGTGCTCAATATTTTGGGAAAATTGACTTCCGGCCCAATTAAGTAAGTCTGGTACAACATCCGGTCCCATGACCAAATAATCTTAACGTCCAATCCAAATCTTTAGTGGTATAGGTCCTTCCGGGCACTTTCTTGAAGCCTCTTCTTTTTATTTTTATTATACCCTTTAGACCCTTTTTACATTTACCTAGGAAAAGAACTATGCTACAGAAAATCGACGCGCCAAAAATTTGATTTGATTTTAATAAAATAATAAATAATTTAAAAGTTATTAGTATATCATAAAAATTGTTAAAATGATCCAACTCGGCTATTTTTGTGTTCATTTTTCATATGTATGTCAGAAATACAAGCAAGCAAAAAATAAAAATGTGTCGTATAAAGTGATAAGAAAGAAAAAATAAAAAAATTTAACGTAAACCTCTTTCCAAAAATTGTGGCTTGACAAGTATTTGAAATCTAACTATCACACCAGATTTATTAATCTTATTTATGACTCGTTGTATCCAGGATAAAAATTATTACATTTGACCGACATCAAGATTTAAATATAGTATAAATAATAACTTATAATTATCTATTCTTTTATATTTATATTGACAAGTGAACTTGTATTTCATCAAATATCAAAATCATTTACTTCTTAATGTTTTTAATTAATCGATTGAACATTTTATAGACCAAGTTTAACAATTTATTTAACCATATTACAAGTCAATATTTGGCGTTTATAAACTTTCCCGGTGTATTATTCATCCTATTGGGCCGTGAGAAAGAACAGCCCAATATAATTTTCCAATATTGGATTTCGACACAAAACATGTCTTGAGCTCACTACTTTTTATGAAAATGAGGTCAAAAATATTGGAATTTCATTTCTTTTTGGACCCCTGGTTGAAACGGACCGCCTTTGATTTCGCCGCCTCAATCTTGTGTGCTTGCTGGTGATTTATGGGGGAGTCTGTACGTTGCACCCGGCAGCAGATCAAAGGAAGTAGATGTGCACACAAAAGAATGCATTTTTCGGAAGAACCGGTTTCACTATTAACACAAATGAATACATGTTGCGAGAGAACTCAACCGCTAAAAAAAGAAGCATGGAATACATAGATTTGATGAAGGTTTAAGAACAAGGCAAGGCAAGACCAAAAATTGAGGATTACAAGATCAGGAAATGGAAAATAGAGATGGGGAATTTCCGACAATATCAATGTTAAATGTGCCGAGTAGAGGAGGGAGGGAGGTGACTTGGGTTAGAAGAGTGCTGCACAGCAAAAAAGTTTAATGCGAGACTAAGCGAGTAAAGTTTCCTGCAAAATTAACATGTTGAACCATATTGATGTCCATCTGGGGCAGTTGCATCTGCTGTCTAACCTACCACGACCTACAAGCATATATATACACTCTCATAAATATCAATGGCTCTTTGAGCATGGTATTTCCAGTTTGGTAAACTCTAGAAAACCTCTTGAACCGACACTAGCTATGAGACGATGTTTATCTTTATATCCAATCCATATCAGACAAGCATTTGTAATAGGTTATATGAGATTCCACATTTCCACATCCTTGTTTCCCACCTGTGCTTTAAGACCATACTCTCCACAGTGGCTCACTCCTTTGCACAAACCAGACGAACCAGTCAGGACTGACCATACAGCATTTTCTTGTCCAAGGAAGAATCTTCCGTAAAAACATTTCTTTACAAGGATGACCAAACGCTTCTTTAACAAGTTTTGTCACACAAAAAAAATATTTTTGTAGGGCAAGACGGAGGAATGGGCAAGTGTGCCCAACGCTTGCCAGGAAGATTTGAGAGCAAAACACATCCATAAAAATATACAGTACGCGCTTTGTTTTGTTGCAAAGTGCGCAGGTGGACTGGCAACACACCCACACGAAGAGTCATCAGGCATACACTCTAGACGATGAGCTATATAATTTATGTACTTACAAAACGGTGAAATGGCAGAGACCCACGCCATGAAGATTCAAGATGCGGCCTCATGCTGTTGTTCATCGGATTTGTTGTTTACTTTAATCTCCAGAAGTCGTTGTATCGGTTGCCGGCAAATGGGGCAGCGGTTGGTTTGAAACCCTAGAACTTTGGCACATCCTCTGCACATGCACTGCGTCCAACAAAAGTAGCATACGCAAGTTAGATACAACCATTCTTCTATTATTTTTTTTTCAACTGAAGCAACTCATACGGGCTGTTTGTATATTATCAACAAAAAGTGATGCTCCAGAAGTTGATGTGAACCCCCCCCCCCCAATAACGAAGAGATGATCCACTCATCAAAAACCGCCAAGAAGTCAACGAGCATATTATGAGCATATTATCCAGAAAAGAAGAGGCATGTCACATTCGGGAGCTAAATAGGCGGCCATGCATTCCTGCAAACACAGGCTTGCTTTTCGTGCCAAAACAAATAACCTAAAATTTTCATCCTACTGTGCTAAGTTAATAGACTATTGATGTAACCTCAAAATCTCCAAAAAAAGATTTGTTCTCTTTGTTTTGGAAATTCATTTTCCTCTTGAATTTAACTTAGACCTTAGCATTGACTTTGTAAGAAAATAGATGATATTTCATAAAAGTACTAACTAGGGTCAAAATTATGTGTTGAGGTTGTTAGGTTCTTTGAAAATTTATTTTGACCTCTCCCCGTCGGATGGTGCGAAGATCCGACGTTAATTACATCGAGATAACTCGAATACCCTTGATTAAGCGTCATGGCAATCCATTGTAGTAGAAGACATACATCCACAGTAAGCATTCACACAAATATAGGAGAAGACAACTCCATGAATTTGATGGAAGGCAAGCACTTAATGTGTTTTGGATTTAGTTTGAATTATTTGAATTGAATTGATTTGAATTTTGGTTTGATTAATTTGAATTTGAGTTGAATTTGTATTTGAGTTGATTTGATTTAGTTTGAATTTGAGTTTGATACCTTTTGGAAATTGTTTATTTGATTTGGGTTGAGTTTGAATTGATTAATTGATTTAAATTTGTTTGGGATGAGTTTGCTTGGAATTGATTTACTTGAATTTAATTTGAGAGATTTATTTGGTTGACTTTGATTGATTTAGATTGAATTGAATTTGATTGAAATTGAGTTTGATTTGAGGTTCATTTGGAAATTTGATTTTTTTTATTTGCAGATTCGGTTGAATTGAAGTTGAGTAGGATCTGTTTTAATTGATGGGTTGTGCTTGGGAAATTTTAGTTGGGGTCTCACAATTTTCAGTTTTAATTCTGATTTCAGAAGTTTTACATTTTTATTTGTTATCTTTGTTTGTTGATCCTCTTAGAAATGACATTCAGATTTGAAGTTCGGATTCTAGATTTATTACAGTTTCCTGAAATTCAGATTTTTGAAATGGGCTGACCTTGTACAGATCACAGATTTCGGATCTTTACAGTTCCAGATTTGATTTAGTTGAATTTGATTGGTTTGGATTTCAGTTGATTCTGCAGATTTAGTATTTCATGAATTTTGACAGTTTCTGGATTTTCTTGTCTTAGATATGAGGTTCAAATTTTAATCTTGATTCAAACAGGTTTATGTTGGGACTTTTATGTTCTGTGAATTATCTTCAGATTTCTGCCAAGTTGATGGATTTCACGTTTTGTTTTCAGATCTTTAGATTCAAGTTATGTTTCAGATTTTGGGTTCGGCTTCGGATTTAGCAGACTTTAGATTTCACATTCTGTAGATTCTAGATTTCTCCAGATTCTGGGTTCTGCAATTTTACAGATTTCAGTTAGCCATTATCAAGTTTGTACAGATTTCAGATTTTAATGGGGATTCAGATTTTCAGCTTTCTGGGTTTTGTGCAGGTTTCGGATTTCAGACTTATATGCTTTAAGTCCAGATTTCAGATTTCAGATTTATGTGATTTGTTTTGGGTTTGATTTGTTTGAGTGTTTTGATTTGGGATTTGGTTGTATAAAGATTTAGATTTCAGATTTACAGGTTTTAAAATTTTAAAGTCTTTTACAGGTTCAGAATTTTTTAAGGTTGTTTGAATCATTTGTTAGTTTTTTGTTGTCTTGCATTCCAGAAATTCCATGTGATTGTCTCTCCTCCTTGAGACATCAATCTATTTACCGAACATGGATTTCACTTGTTCAAAAAAAATGAGACATGATTTACAACTTGAATAGCAATCCGGTCCCTTTGAGTCTTTGATGAACATGGAACTTGCTTGATCAGTTTGAGATGGAAAAACACCCTGTCTTTGATAGACTTGTGGGCATTCCTCTCACTGATTTGAGATTGAGCATATCCCGGCCTTTGATAGGCTTGTGGGGACTCATCTCATTGTCTTGAGATTGAGCATCCCGGTCTTTGATAGACTTGCGGGAAATTAGCTCATCTCGACCTTCATGGCTCCTCCATAAGTTGATGAACTTGTCATTTCGTGGGCGGCATGTACCCGGTCTTTGATAGACTTATGGGCATCCCCCACTGTTTTGAGATTGACTACACCCGGCTTCTGATAAGCTTGTGGGCAATCAACTCACTGATTTGTCATCCTCATTAGCCTATGGTTTGGGCATATCGGCATGTTGATCATGCATAGCCTTCCCATGGCATAATGGGTAAGAAACTCTCTCTTGGGGCATGGTTAGACATTGGGGTCTTTTCATTAGACCTTTGTATGTCCACCTTAAAAAGTTAAGGGGAAGGTTTAGAACCGACCCACAAATTCTTTTAAGTTTAGCCGAGACCATGTGGCGGGTTTTTAGCCGGCCAGATGCTTGCCATCGGTTTGTTGAATTAGTTAATGGATTTTTATTTAATTTATGTGAATTGTTTGTTTTATTTTGATTTTTGAATTATGGGTCAAGAGGCGTGCTTGAAGCCGGCCTATTGCTTTCCCATTTGTTTTGATTCTTTTAAGTTATGCCGAGACCATGTGGCGGGTTTTTAGCCGGCCAATGCTTGCCATCGGTTTGTTTAATTAATTAGGTGCATTTTTATTTAAATTTTCATTTGATTGTGTATTTTAAAAGAGAGATTGTTTTTTTTGCTGCTGCAGGCTTCAAGTTAATGGGCCCGGCCCATCTTCTCCCTTGCGCGCCCGCTGGCTGGTCCAGCGGGTGCCTCTTTTTTTTTTAAATCTTTGTTTCTGGTGGGCCCCACATCCAGTTGACCCCGGGTCAACTCTCCTTCCCGCGGGCGCAGGGGCTTGGCCGCTGCTTCTCGCGCGTGCGCGGGAGACGGCCGCGCGCTGCCTGGCTTTTTTTTTTCTTTTTCTTTTTCTCCTGTGGGCCCCGCACCTATTTTGACCTGTCGGTCAAAATCGAGTCCTCCACGGACTCCCGCGGCTCCCCCTCTCCTCGAATATGCCAGGTGGTCATAAGTTTTAAAAAAAAAAATACACCGGCGGCCCCTTTCTCTCCCCCCGACCAGGCGACGGCAGCGGACAGCACCCGACGCTCTCCCGGCGGCTTCGGCGGCACCCGACGGCGGAGGCAGCTTCGGCAGGAGGTGCTCCGGGCTTCTCCGGCGGCGGCAGAAGGAGATCCTTACCAGTTCGGGCTGGTTTGCGGCGAGGGCTCCTTGCGGCAAGCAGCTTCCGGCGAGGACTCCTTGCGGCAGGAACCTCCGGCGACGAGGGGCTTCCGGCGAGGCTTCTTGCGGCAGGAACCTCCGTGGCCAGGACTTCCGGTAAGCCCTGCTCCTCTTACTCCCTCCCTCGGTCTCTCGATAGCTCTCTCTCTGGAGGGGGGTTTGTTTACGCGGGGTTCTGGGGATATTTGCGCAGCCTCTGGGGGTCTGTTCTCTCCTCTCGGGTGTCTGTCCTGCACGGAAGAGGGTCTTCTGGGGGTCTCTCACGCACCGTCTGCCCGCACGAGGGGGGGGTCTTCTTATAGGCTTGGTGCGGTACCCTCCCTCCGTCGGGAGACTTCCCGGGATGGAGATTGCGATCCCGAGAGGGACTCGGAGCAATCCCGGATTGCTTGGGATCGAGCTCCCCTTCCCTTCCTATCCTCAACTGCCTTCTAGGCGGTTCCTTGTGCGCGGGCACGGCTCCGGGGAGAGTCCTACGGGAGTCCTTCTTCTTCCTTAATCCGACTGCTCCTCTCCATTTATTCATTTATTTATTTTCTGACGTGGATTTCTCTTGAACGGGCCTGTCATACGAGAAGAGCCAAATGGGCCAGCATTTGGGCCATCTGTAGATAGCTAGCTCCATTGAGCTACCTTGGTCGTGACTACCCGGCTCCCTCTCTTTTCTCTCTTCTTCTTTTTTTTTTTTGAAAATTTTAGGTTCTAACAACTATCATGTTCAATTATGATATCTACCGAGACAACTATGGCAGATCTTGTACATAAATTGTCCTAACAGGTGGAACAGCACTCTGGCATTTCTTGTCACTCGATGATAAACAAGAAGTAAAATGTTCTCTTTGGTATGAGCAAATGCCTGGCTAAATTTAGTTTTTTTTTTCCTTTTAGAAGAACCTGCATCTTACCAAGAAGAGACGTCAAAAAAGGTACTGAAAGGACTTGGGCTGAAAGTGAACACCAAGTCAGTAAAAAGATTCTAAAGATTCATTTCTAAAAAGTGCAATTTAGGTAACACTAAAAGCAAAATTAACTTTTGAACATCAGTAAATATATGGCATAGGTAAGCAGAGAGCAACTAACCATGTGCCTGCAAGGTAGAACAGTTGTGTCTCGTGGTTCAGATAGACAAATAACGCATTCTTTTCCAGGATCATTCCCATCAAAGTCACCATCGACTGAGTTACCAATTCCAAAGATTTCCTGCAGCTCATACCTTGTACCATTAACCCACAAGATCTGTTTCACAACCCTCACCTGATACTCACCGTTGTCCCTCTTATCAAATACTGCTTGTGTGATCTGTGAATTTGGATTTCCTATCTTTTGAATATCATCAATCTGTTCATGTTCACTTGACGTAGATGCTTCTGCTTTCACCGCAAGAGGATACACTTCTGCCTCACCTTCTTTCAGCAGTTCCACTTCCTCGAACATTGAAAAATCAATTCCTGTTCCAGATGGTTGTCTGAACTTTTGGCCTAGTCCCTCCTTGAAAGAAACTGTAATTGGTTTCAGCGAGTTCTCTTTCATTGATGTCACGTTACAATCAAACCCTTCTTTTGCAAAGAACATAACAGTGATGCTGTTCAAGTAAAAGAATCCAAAAGTGAACTCTATCAGGCCAAAGTAAAAAAAAATCTCCATAAAAGTATCACAAGTTTTCTATCCAGTGAAATTAGATGAACAAACAAATGAGACAGCAACCGACACAACAGCTCAGCTTTTGTTATCTTTTCTGCAAATCTCTAGATTTTGGATTCTTTGAATCTAACTATACTCACGTACACTTCATGTTAATTGGGTGACAGCAAGTTGTCATGCAGTTGACAGCAATACAGCATTATGACGTATGTACAACAAGAATGTAACAAACAAGCATAGGCAAATGTTGTCAGAGAGCAAGATTAACATGCACAAGGACATCAAAATGTATTTCAACCAATCCACCCTGATGAGGGTCGATCTCATGCCTCAACTTTTGGCATGGCTAGAATGAGATCCAGAAAATTGCTTCTTCATGGCTGCTGCAGAATAGGCACTGGCTCTTGTTGGCTTGGAATCCTCCACTTGTCCTGTGGCAAATGAGACAAGTGAGGACATAGTTCTCCACATCTGCCCCTATCTTCAGCTAGTAGTACTGTAGTAGCATCATTAGAACAGATCAAGGTTGTCCTTCATGCCAAGATGGCCTGCCCACGGAGCGCACACCTTGAGCAACTCTGGATGCAAATTTACTACTTGTGATACAAAGATGTGGCTTTTTGATGGTAAAGAGAAGTATGAATGTAGGATCAATGCCAAAAGCATCTCTTCCTCCCTTTTGTAGCTTGCATCATAAGATTACAAAGAAATTTTGTGCTCATGAAAACAACGAGGCACAAAACACACCTCAGCCCTAGAAACTCCTTGCTAGACTATTTATGACCATTAACTTCCTGCTAACTGATTGCTAACTGTTCCTTAGCGGATTGCACTAAAAGGTTTGCAAATACACCCATTACCAATAACTAACAAACAGCAAGCAGATATAGTAGGGGTGAAAACGGAATCCAAAATTCCAAATTTCAGATTCAAGTTCCAAAAGAACCAAGGAATTTGGAACCTATTATATATCTTGTAACCTACCGGAGTCTGATATTTCAACAATTTATCGAAATTGGAGTCAAAATCAGTCATTTTAATATGTTTTCTTGATTTTGATAAAAGTTTAATGTATAATTCTAAAATTTAATATTATAAAAATAAAAGTAGCCAAATTATAAAAATTATAGTATATAAAGTGATAATAAACTAAAAATAAAACGCTATAGTTATTATATAAAATTTTAATAGCATGATATATATATATAAACTTATTTTTAATCAAAAATATAGTATATATTTCATAAATTATCAAATTTAGTTCTGATTTCAATAACCAAATATGAAGTAGAGTGAAATCAGAATTACATGTTCGGATTTAATCGGAATCAGAATCACATAACCCTTATCGGAATCAAAATAAAAAATAGACAATTCCATAACCAAATCCGATCTGTTTGCAGCTATAGAATATTGTCTTTACCTAAATTATATGAAACAGATAGCGACACTATCTGCACCATATTCGACCCATTTGTATCCTATTTCCCAACAAGAGTTCTTAAACCTTTTAAAATCAGTTGTCCAGTAGACAGTCTGTGTCTTGTAAGACAGGCCAGTCCAAACAGGCACAACAGTGTGATCTAGTCTAAACCTACCAGATCAACTTGAACCTATCAGACTCAGATCCTGACCAATCCAGGCGGCACTAAGAGAGTTCGAACTGGCTTAGATTAGTCTGACCCAGTAAAGATTGGTGTACATTGGTCCCCACAACAGACCTGGCTCATGATTGTCAGACTCGAAGATTGATAGGCAAACATGGGCATGTCATCTACTTTTCACAGAGCCAACCTATTGGAGGTTGTGAACATCACCACCGGTGTGGAACTATTCTCAACAAGAAGTGTATCAAATTTGATGCTCCAGCACATGTGAGATAGATAAAAAGAAATGCAGGACCAGCTCTTAAACAGGAGTGAGGAGATCTGATAAATTTAATATGACACTTGATACATGGTCGGCCATTTGCAGGATGTGCAAGACCAGAGGGTCGAGTAGGGCCAGCAATGTGATGCTCGGCACGAAGATCCATTCCACATCACTGATCCATTGTGAGATTAAGGCATACATATAATATACCTAGTACACTGGTCTTCCACATTAAGTTGCACTCAATACCTTCAGCCTTCCTGCACCAGGCAAGGGGTTCCTCTGTTCCCCAACCCATTCATCACACTTGATCAGGTTCATTTTTCCGAAGCGGTTATTTGTTTCTGAAGGTGGCGAGCTACATTTCATTGAATATTGAAAAAGTATGAGAAATGGGTAACATTCTGGAACATAGAGAAGTGCCAAAAGTAAAATGCTCTCCAACTAAGGTAGTAGAAAAGGTAACATAATTCTAATCAACTAAAGAACTTAAAACCAATGATTTTTCTCTCCTGTAATATGTTGTTGATGGGGACCCGGTCCGGTCCATTTTGGGGTTTATTTACGTTTACGTCCTTTTGGACTTCATTGTAAATATTTGAAGTTTATTTTTAATCTTTTCCTTTAATTCGGGTCCTTACGAGGACATGTATGTAAATAGTCATTTATGATGTCTTATTTGTAATGGACTCCTCTATTTAAGAGGGCTCACTTGTTGGAATGAAGAGAGAGTTTTTAGTGTCAATTTTTGGAACCCTAGAGGGGCTGCCCCATGTGCTGGGGCGCTGCCCCTTCCCCTTCACCCTCTCCACGATGGAGGTCATCCAGTTCCACCTCCGGTGAAGACCGATCTCCTTCTCGACCCTCCGGCGTGGGTGCCTTCATTCCCCTCCTCCGTCCAGCGGCCTCCGAGCCATTCCTTCCCCTTTCCCCTTCACCGGTTCGAGTTGCAGCCCTATCGACACCGTTCACCTCCGTTTCCGACCGTTTCGACATTTCCGACGACGTCGACTGCCTCCACTCCGTCCATCCCACCTCCGGAGATCCCCGGAGTACCTCCACCCCACCATCCCGGTGCTGGAAGCCCTCCCTCGGAGCCCTATCAGACGGAGAAGAAACGAGGAAGAGGAAGAGCCGCGTCCGTGGCTCCGTCCGTGCGCACGGCCCGCTAGGGCTCCGGCAGCCTCCGGTCTCCTCCTCCCGCAGTTGCGGCTTCTCTGAACACTCCCGGCGGCGTCGGCAAGCTCCAACGACGACGGCAATGGCGGCGTGCTCCCCCGGTGCCTCCCCTCCCGCGTGGAGGCGCCGTCGATGCCGCGAACCCCCCCTCCCCCGAGCGGAGCCCTTGCTCGGCCGAAGGTGAGCGGAAGACGAAGCGGCGAGCGTGTTCGTAGGCATCACCCCGACGGGGTACGCGGCGGCCGGCGAGCCGGCCGCGTCTCTCGCCCCCGCCGCCAACCACAGGCAGCCACGCCCCCCCCCCCCGCTAAGTCGTGGTCGGCCGCGAACCGCCGCCGGATCGCCTCCGCCCGGCCGGCCGGTGCACCGGCTCGCGCCTCCCGCCCACCCGGTCCTCCCGATCGGTTCGAGCCGGCCACGGTTCGCCTCCCAAGCCGGTCCGGCCACCAGTTCAGCCCGGTTTAGGTTCAGGGCCGGTTCGGCCCAGTTCGACGGTCCAAAACCCGGTTTAGGGCCTAAACCGGCCGGTTCACCCTGTTTTGGGCCGGTTCAAGCCATTTTGGGGATGGTTCAAGCCCGTTTTGAGCAGTTCAGGCATGGTTCGACATATTTTGGGCCCGTTTTGACCGGTTTAAGCCCGGTTTTGCTTATTTACTGCATTTTTAGGTCTTTTGAGCCTCCCGACGATCCGCTGCAGCGCCACGTCGCCGGTCCGTCCCGCCTCATCCCGCATCAATTGTCCTCCGGATAGTAATAACCAAATTGTGCAAAATACCAAGGCGAGTCAGGATTACTGCATGATATAGGATGTCCAACGTACTTCCTCGGTTATGAAAGATGTGCCAGTTCCTTTCTTTCCATATGGCCCATAGGATGTCAGGTTCATTATACATGATTAGTATTGGGGAGGAGGTTCAGCTAACTGAACTCCAATATGCAAATGATATGATTCTCCTTGACTGTAAAAGAGTGCATTTACAATCTCAAGGCATTGATTATGCTAATAGAAGCCACTATCGACCATAGGGTAAACTACAACAAAAGTGAGATAGTAGAAATTCATGTGAGGAAGAGCTAAAAACATCCTCCCATCTGCTGGACTTGCTCACTGATTCTTTCTCGATTAAATATTTGGGTCTTTCACTGTCCATAAGAGCTCACATAGTAAAGAAGATTAAAGATCATCTACAAGAGTGGAAGAGGAAATTATTGTCGACAGGAGAAAGGTGGGTCTTATCCAAATATGTGTTGTCAAGTATACCACTTTATCACAACGATATTTAACATGTCAAGGAATGATAGCAAACAGCATGAAACCATAAGGACATCCTATTTTTTTAAAAGAGAAGAAAATCTAACGATAAAGGAGGACATTTGATCAAGTGGAATAGTGTGTAAACCAAAATAGAATGGAGTGGGATTTAAATTCCTGATTGCACAAGTAATAAGGCATTGTAACACGGGACGTCTCTAGGTTGGACTAAAGACTAGCAACTTGATGATACATGATATGTCCAGCTTAAAACGAGCAAGGAAATTAAGTAATCAACTAAGTCAAAAACAGAACCCGAGTATCAATCCATAGAAGGGAGGGACCATGGTAGGGTGCATCCTAAAGAGTTTTGGCTGCTCTCTAATCAATGCAGTCGATCGGATAGTCTGAGATTGAAACTTGCTCACAAACTAGTAATGAACTATATCAAGCTAGGTATCTTAACACTTACAACAGCACAGCATACAAATGCATAATAAACAAGTAAACAAACATAGAGTCAGGAGACATACCTCCATGCCAAGATGCCACCCGGCTGTCCACTTTCTGACTGATTTATACACCACTAGGTACAAATATCAATCAAGCCCACACAGCATATAGTGATAAAAGGCTACAAACCAAGAGATACGGTCGGAAATGAAAAGGTTGGCGGGCACTAGGATGACTCGCTGTTGGCATAATCCCGGTGCAACAGTCCGACCGGCCTGACAGATGCTAAGTGGGCCTCTGGAGCGAACGAGTTGGACCTTCCAACTGGCATGGTCCAACGGCCGATTCAGGGGACTTGCGATCACAGCCCAATGAGCATGAACTGGGCCAATGACTGACGCACTGTTTGGTGTCGGATGGTCCACTTCACAATCTTCAGGTGATCCAGCTCCGGAACTTGATTCTGCCTGGTGCGGTTGAGTCGGGTCAATATATGCTTGCTAAATTGACCCAGTAGAACCCAGATCCTAATGAGCGAAGACAGAAGCACTGTACGTTCGTGAACGGGAAGCTCTGCAGCTTCATAAACTAAATTCTGTGCAGGATGACACAAGCTACTCATAGAAGGAAGAGGCATTGCGTACTGTCCGTGGGTGTGAGTGAGACATAGATGCATAGAAAAATAGATAGAAACTGTGGGTGCCAGTGAGACATAGATGCATAGAAAAATGGATAAAAATCAGTCATTGGATTGGATTCTCTGAAAGAATTACAATCCAAAATTGATCCGGATTTGCATTTTTTTAAATTTTTTTATTTTTCAAAAAAATCATGATAAATCACAAAAAATGAGAGCACTTAGAAAATTATAAAAAAATTAAAAGTAACATGTAATGCAATTCATGTGACTATCACTCTATGAGACATTAAAATATGTTGATATAAAATATCACCAATATAAATTTCAATAAATATAGACAACTGTACAATTCATATGAAAATAAATTATACGTTCACATCACCACCATCTGCAAATTTGACCCTCATAGTCTTCATTATTCTTATTTGCTTGCTTGAATGCTCCATTGAGATTGGTCAATCATGATTGGCCTGTACCGAAATGAAAATAATGACTCGGCCATCTAGCAAATAATATACGATATCCGGAGGTGGAGGTGAGGATGGATAACATAACTCAAAGTCTGAAATGAGATCTAGATAATGCGTTATCGTGTGCTCATCAAATAAACTCATGATTTCAACGTTGATTTCTTCCACTTGAATGTTGGTGGCAATCCAAATCATCTGGTCTTGCTCCACTCATGTGAGCACTACTGGATCCTGAATCATTTTCTCCTTCATCTCCACTTCCATATAAACCATCTTGATTTTGATTTTATGTTAATAGAATGAACTCTTCATCATCATCTAAGGAGGGTGCCTGGGTATTGTGACTAGAACTCAAGTGTTCAATTGATAACTACTTTCCTCTTTTTACCCACTTCCTCTTATTATGTACCATGTTCAATACTGTGTTGATACACTTTCAAGGATTTGAATCCTCCAAATCTTTCTTTCTTTTATGAACAATAGAAGGATCTTGAATTGTGGCTGTTTGGAGTTGTGGTGTGAGATGGATCCTGTTAGATTGGTGTTGTACAAGGAACCTAAGTACCTCCTTATTTTGCATTTGTTCGTCTTTATCCTCACACATTATGTTATCAAACTCTCATTTTACCCATGTTCGATCGTTGGGGTCAAACTCTGGAGCTGGAAGGACATCATTGTCCTCCATCCATGTTGAAAGTGGATATTCTTCTGAAAAAGGTATTCTAAGTTAACATCCCCCCTACGATCATGGTTTGCCATCTCGCGAGAATCTCAGTCTCGGTGGCCTTGCGAGATCCGGAACAGCCGAAATAAGCTGTTTCGGAAGTCCAAGAGCCGGCATCAGTTGAGAGACTGCGGAGCCGCCGCTGCGGCTCTTAAGTGACCGGATCCTGCTTTCAAGACATATCAGGTCGGGAGGACCCAATATCTCAAGTGACCGGATCTAAGTGACTGGATCCCGCTCGTACCGGGTCCTCTGGACCCGGTATGAGCGTCAAGAATACAGTGTCAATACGACCCAAAATGGGTTCAATCAAACAGTAAGCTCCATAGAAACCTATCTGTGAGTTTATTTTTAAGCTTTTTTTCTTGTATTTTCAAATTTATATTATTACGTAGTATATCTTACGTAAATAAAATCCGAGATCCGATCTCCCGAGATTTTCCCGAGAATTTCGCGAGATCTCTTCTCTTTCACCCTTCCGAGATTAAACCAAGATCCGAGACGGCAATCCTTGCCTATGATAGGCCCTAACCATATGTATTGTGTCTATACTCACAATGACCACCTGCAAATCTTACAAATCTTTTCTCAAAAATTCTTTTACGGTCATTAATATTCTTCATTCTTAACTACATGTTATAATTACAAAACACTAATTAGTCTAATCTCTCACTATTCAGCCTATTCCTTTTTAATGTGTATCAGGTTGAAAGTGCTCCAGTTCCTCTCACTTTTGAATAAACTAGTGCTTTGACTCAACACTAGCACAACAATATCGACGAGTAGATTCCATCTACCCATCTACTTCTATTGGATACTTGGATCTGCCACTCAACTGAATAAAAAATATTAAACTCGCTATAATGGCATTAAAAAAATAATTAACGTAACTCAAATGTTATCAAACATATCTGAAGAAACCTGTCATATGAATATCGTAGATCAAGATCTCCGTAGACTCTAATTCTACACTTACATAATGTCATCTGAAATACGATATGAAATATAAATTAATTTATTAGTCTTTAAAACTCAATTACTTATATGTAAGTATCAATCAGTCACTTCAATTTCATCTTCTATGTTGTACTACGGAGTCCTAACTAAACGTTGTATCACTAACAACGTGCTTCGTAAAACTTCTAAGTCATTGGATACTTATCATATTGTATCATTGGATTCAAGAAATATCTTGAAAAAAGAGAAGACAACCATTAATGACATTTTTCAACCATACTACCATGAAATGTATGTTTTCCTTTGATTTTCAACTTGGCTTTGTCCATTGCATCATATAAAGTACCTTATCTAATTTTTGTTATTTGAATCTACCAATCTTAACACATGCACCAAGGATTCTATCATAACAAATAATAATGCACTCTTTCCCATCATTTGTTGTCCTCAATGATGCGTTCAATCTTTGTCAATATATCAAATTGGTCCATTCTGCCATGAATGTCAGCCATATAATCGATGTAGGCTGATAAAAGTATGAATCTTTTTAAGTCATGTCAATATCTCAACAGACTTTCTAATGTAAGAAAATGAATGACAAATCTTGTTGAACCAGATCGTACTAGATCCCTTCCTTAAGTATATTCTCTCGTGATATATAGGAGGCTAGAGTGCGTATATATAAATGATGTAATTAATTGTTCTTGGCTCACCAAAGTCCTGACAGATGCCTCCTTATCAATGTCTTCCAACATCAAATCAATGAAATGTGCAACATAAGACACCTAAAATAAGTATGGTATGACTTTCATAAGCTTCTTCCTTGTAGTTTTATAAGAATCTTCATTATCAATGACGAATTGAACAATGTTGACTTCACCTATTTCCTCGACAACATTGTTTATGAGACCAAACAAGTAATTTGTATTATTTATTTAACCAGATGCATCAACATATTTCAAAAAGCAAGTGCCATCATAACAATAAATAAAGAAATTTATCATTGATCACTTGGTGATTCCGATCCATCCATCGCACATTACAATGCAACGCCACTCCTTATATATTATCTTGAACTCATCCATCCACTCAGTCAACCTTTGAGTCTAACCCACCCTCATAGATATACTTCGAAGTCGGGACTTTTAATCTTGGTCTAGCTTCTCTAATAGCATCAATCATCATCTAAAAATATGGATTATTGACCTTATGTGCAACAATACTTACATCAAGTCAAGAACATTTACATGTGTTGTTAACACACTTCAAATAGGACATTTAAACATGTTGTATATGCCTATAAAAAATACTATTTACATATGTGCTTTCCTACCTTCTTTGCAGTCCCTGTTGAAACCTTCACTCCTTTCAAAGTTTGCTTGATACCCTTTGGCCTCGGTCACTCTACCTATGCATGCTAGTGTTCGTCGGCGGCTAAACTAACTGCGACCGATGGAACTCCTCTCTCACCCCACCTGACGTGTAAAGTGAATGAATGGATCCACATCTGAACGTTTGGCAATAGATCCTCTTGCTCCCTTTCTCCTCTCCTCATCTTTATAGGCCTAAGCCCTACTTGCATGCATAGTTTTTCTTATTTGTACCTCTTCATTATTGGAACTTGAAGAAGATACATCAACCTATGCGACTAACCTTCCTTTTCTTGTACTTTCTCCTACGAGGTTTATGTCTTATTGCCTGAGCAACTCATCATGCAATTCTTGTCCTTGCTCAATTTAGATCTCCATTCGTGATGCTCAACTGGTTAAGTACTTAAGTATGCCCTCATTTCTTCTCTAAGCTCCGATTGTATCTTGTCACATTTCTTTACGTTTTCACCCACCCTACCTATGTGTTGTTTGAGGTGATAGACACCTCCATTCACCTTCTTCTCGCACCATTTATATCTAACTCTCTTCTTGTCCACATCTAACATATGTCTGTGTTGCCATCTAATGTCCTTATATGCAAAAGTACGTTTCTCCCCATCCAACATTTTTCTTATACAAGAAAATTAAATCAGAATCAAATAATATATAGAAGAATTGGATCGGGAATCAGGTTTGGAACGGGAAGATCCGTTACTTAAAAACTTCCAAAGCCGATTCTTGATCCAATTCTTGAGAATTGGCCAATCCAAGGCCGATTCTCACAATCTAGACCAAAACCTATGGGAATCGATTCTAGATAGTTCATGCAAGAATCAGATCGGCTGATTCGATCCAAATCAGCCGATTCCGAAAACTCTGTACGGATGGAGAAGGGTAGATGAGAGCGCATGGCATCAACCGTGCAGCGGTGGCATTGAGAGAGACTAGGAAAACGAATGCAGCACTAAGGAAGGGAACTCGCTTGGGCACTGGCAGTGGCGGGCTGACCGCAGATCTAGAGGTGGCAACCAGTTGGTTTCAAGGGGCCAAAGAGGATCAGTGAAGAGGAACTCGTACACCCAGTGGAAGAGAGCATTGGGCAGAGGAAGGAAAGAAGTTACCAGAGAAGAGAAGAATCATGAGGGAGTAGCGAACCAGGGAATAGAAAGATCTAACCGGCTTAAGATTGTTGTGTACACACTGACTATGCAATGGTGGTCGAGTGAATCCAAGGTGGCGGACACGGAGAACCCAGCTGGACAAGGTGGTTTTGTGACCCGGGGGTGTATATGGTGCTCGTCAAATACTATAGTGGGGTTGGACACTGGAAAGGAGCCAGCTGCAGAAATGGAAAGTCCAAGATGCGTGAGATAAAAAAGACAACAACAAAGAAGTCAAGGGTTGTGGTGCTTGTCGGACACTAGAGAGCAAGGATCGCAGAATCAAAATTGGGACCCAAATTGGTAGGTCCCGATTTCTTATATGAAATTGGTCTGGATCGATTCTTCAAAAAAACACTAAAAGTGAAAAAAATACAAAATAAGAGCCTATATCAGGTTCTGACCCAATCTAGCCTCTTTTGGGACCAAAATCACCCTAACATAGACCGGGAATGGCTGCCGTGGCAGTTGTTTCCACCTCACTGGAATCAGTCCGGATTCAGCCGATTTGGTCAATTCTGGTCCCAATTTAGGCCAATTTGACCGAAGTTGACCGATTCCGATGGGAGTTTGGGTTAGATCGGGTCTCTAAGCCAATATCGAATCAGAGGGGTCTGATCCGACCTTGGAATTAGCTGATTCTGCGAACGACAATGGAGAAGGGCCAGACACCGGAAAGGAGTCAATCACAGACATGAAATGTAGGTTCCAAGATGAGTGAGATAGAAAACGATGACAAAATAGGAGTCAGGATGGCATTGTAGTGTCATGAGTTCATGCGTTGTTCCTTCTTTGGCACAGGGTTTCCTGGATCCAAAATGGTGCAGCAACGATGGTGGAGGATGAAACAACGAGCAGGAACGACATGGCAGGAGAAGAGGTAGGATTATGGGATGGCAGAGCGCATAAGAAGGTGACCAGATGGGATTGGTGGAGTGGCGTATGTCCAACTCTGGTGATGGCTTGGAGCTCTTTAGAGGAATAAGAAATAAGATGGAATCGGGCAGGGTTTCATTGGTTGATCTAGAGAATGAAGGTGGTGCAGAGGGATGACAACTGTGAGAGAAGGATGATCTGGAAGACAGTAACAGATCAATAACGCCTTCATGAGGTCGGCCAGATCCATGAAATGCATCACACGATGGAGGTTCTATGCAGGTCATGAAATCAGAATCACCAAATGATGCAGAATCCAGGAACCACATAATCGGGGAATGTGAATGTGAAGAATGACGAATGGGTCAGATATTGGTAGAGAAAGCCTCCTCAGTCAGAGGGTCCAGGGCCAAGCCCCCTATGGGATCTTTCAATTCCAAAAATTCTTTCTCATTCACTTTTTACGGGAGTACAGGAATGCTCTATTTATAAAGCTAGCAACACTACAATTTACATCCTCAAAACAAAAATATTTACAAATATGCCTTACCGACCAAAGGAACTAAAACTCAAAAAGATGTCTACCTAATTCTCCATTGCGTTGCTTAGCAAATGATTAGGAAGTTGGATAGGAGCAGTCAATCATTCTAGTAAGCAATAATTCATGCAAGACAAAAAATTGATCAATTGACATAAAATGCTCTTCGATCATGAAAAGAAGCTCATAACCAAAGGTCAGTCTTAGACAACAACAAAAGTGGATGTGGATCTAGCTGCTTGAATGGCAGGCATGCAGCAAGTAAAACAAAAGGCAATTTCACAAGATGCCAGGTTGTTACACGTGTATACGGTATACCACTCATGTATGATTTAAGAAGATGTGATTAAGTGCAATAATTGTACGTCTTTTACCTGATAAAATAGCCTGAAAAGTTTAAGGTACATCAAAGCAGATATTAGGAAGAGCTATTCTGAGCTAGAGTGACAGAAAGTAATATACAACCAAAAGCATACATTAGAACAACCAGAGAAAACCCTTTTTTTATGAAATGGACCTGGTGATTTACAATGAACAAAAAGGCATTCTTACAAGTAACGAAGTCAAATTCTAGCATCTGGAATGAGAAAAAGCTGCATTCAGCAAGTTACTTCTTGGAAAGAGACAAAAACTGAAGCCAATGAAGGTTACAGCATGTCCCCAGCATTGTGGCGCAGCGCCAGGCAGCACTTCCCCATTCGAGGAGGTCTCGGGCTTGAATGCCCATTGTCTCTCGCCGTGCAAGAGTAAAAACCCTCTCATTGGAGGGATCACAGATTTACAGGTTTCCAACCTGTGCTCTTAGGCTGCTGGGACATGTCCACAACCCTTGCCACAATGACCCAAAAAAAGGTTGTAGCACAAGAATAACCATTATCCTAGAGAAATGATACCACTCAACCTTCAATGGAATGAAATAGATTTTTTAACTTCCTGAAACATCAAAAACAACATAGGAGATTTCTGATGTTGAATGAATGCCAAGTGAGAACCTGCCACCCTTCCAGAAGGTAAAAACAAGTACCTGATTCTTTGCCAACATACCGGTGCAAATTCTAAACTATGATAACTATCACTAGCTAAATAAGCAGAACGAATAGCACAGCATGGCAACTCCAGAACAGCAGAACAGACACAGCTACACCCATAAATCTCCACTCCCCAACAAAGTTTGTTTGTTTGCAGTTGAACATGGATATTCCAGAGACTAAATTAAATGGCATGAATAAGAGAATTTGGATCGTCCAGGCAAAGAATTTGGATTGTCCAGATCCGAAGGGCTACCAGCTACTGGAATCATCCAATGAAGAACATAACAAAAGGCTGGAGCATCCAACGAAGTGGCCAAGAAACTGAAATTACATAATTTTGAATAGAAAATGGATTAGCTGCACCACTAGACGTCAAGGGAATCGGTAGACGTGAAAGAATAGCTAAGTTTTTTTTGTTTTTTTACCTCCCAGATATTGTGGCATCGAATGTAAAGGCGACGAGAAAACGTCCAGGGTTCTCCTCGTCTGATTCCATCCTCAGGGTCTCCTTCTTCAGATTCACATCGTTCCGTATGGTAATGGCCTTCTGGTGCTCCACGTAAGGGACGGCGGGAAGCGGGGGTGGTGGTGGAGGAGGGGACATGTACCCGGCGACCCAGCTCGGATGGGGGGCGTGGTGCCCATGAGGCGGCGGTGGAGCCCCCCGGTAATGGTGGTCGAATGGGGCGGGCAAAGGTGAGGGCAAGGCCGGCGGCGGGGGAGCATAGTAACCGTGATACTGGTAGTACTGTTGAGCCGCGTTGGGGACGGGGTACTGCGGCGGATAGGGCGTCTCCGCGGCAAACACGTATCGATTTTCTCTGATCTCCTGCGGATATGGGGCTGGGGGCGGCCCAGCAGGGGGCGCCGGGAACTGCTGCGGTTGCTGGTGCACGGGAGGGTGAGGCGGCACGGCGCCATGAGAGTTGGGAAGCCCCCCGTTCCTGCGCCGCCTGCTATCGTTGGCCCCGCCGCTGCTGCTCGCGTTCCCCATCTCTCACCCGCTACGCTACGCAGCCGGGTATCGTCCCCGGCGGGCCTCGCGGATACGCGTCCTCCCGGAAACGGAAGTGCGCCGTCAGGGATCAGAGGCAAGCGCCCCAAGTTCCGATCAGAGGGAGGCGGCAGGGCCAGGGGGGTACGCTGACGCCTGTATCGCGGCTGATCCAGAAGGAACCTGATAAAGAGACGCGTCGGCGGCCAACCGGCACGTAGCAGCGGCACGCCGCTCCGAAGATGGGTGAGGTGATAGGAACGGATCCCGAAATCCGGCCGAGGGCACGGCGTCGGCAGACGCGGCGGCAGCGCCGCGGGCCAACCTGCTTCGTCGCGGCGGGCGCGCACTCCGGGCCTTCCGGCCTCCACCGCCAACCCGCGCTGTGTGCTGCCTTCTTACCTTCCCCGTTGTCGCGAGAAGGCAGGAGTTACGGTGGTGTGCCGCCGCTGCCGCCTCGCTCTCCGGTTCGGCAGCGGTGCAAACGAACGAATACATTTTTTTTTTACAATTACCTTCGAACTAGATTCGGATAAAAACTCCTATTTTATTAAGTTAAATAAATAGTAGATTTAGATAAATTTACGAGTAATATGATTAAATACTTATTTAATATTTTATTATAAAAAATAAAATATTAATATTAATAATTATATATTATCACTTGAATACATGAAATAAATGGAATTGTTATTTTAACGATAGGTCTAACTTGACTTCCATTAAGTAATAATTCAACGTACCTGTAACAACTTAAACTGAAATTAAATTAAATTAGTTAGCTGTCAATTAATTATTTTTTGTGAAGTAGTGTTTGAAAAATGTTTGAACCTAAAACGAGTTTTGTTGGAATACTTCTAAGTTGGGTGATCTCCGAGAAATACCGTTCATTAACACAGTTGTTTCTTTTTCTTTGAACAGTGGCGCAGTGGTCTGCGCTCGCGAGAACACCGCCCTCGACTGGGCGGGCACGGTTCGAGACCGCGAACTGTCGCCCCGGAGGGGCGGTGGTGTCCGTTGCGCTACGAGTAGGAGTGTCAATGGGCCGGGCTTGGGCTGGCCCGGCCCAGGCCCACTTCAGCCCACATATAAGAAATTCGAATCCAAGCCCATGTTAAAAGCCCAACGGGCTTGAGCTACGTAAATGGGCTTTAACCCACCATAGCCCATTAGCCCAACGGGCTTTGATTATGTAAAACACTATTAAATTAAAAAATTTACAAAAATAAAAATTATAAAAATTATAAATTCTATAATTATGCAGAGTTTAAACAAATCAGAAAAAGAAAAATTAAGAAACTAGGAATCGTTGTAATATGAGGAATCAAAAATAAAAATGATGATATATCAACAATTCAACTCATAATGTAACAGATCAAACAAAAAATGTTAGACAAATAATAACATGACAAAAATCTGGTATTTGGACTATCAAATAATTAGCAATCTTGGTGAAAATGATGCCTCTGCATCCATTATTTTGTTTTCTTAACACTTCGATAGCCTGAGAAATAGTAACAACTACTCCAATCTCAACCTGTGTTGTCTATTTTAATTTCGGAGAGCTCTAGTATGTGTCTGATGTCAATACATAGATCATAATTATTTATTTCTTTATATACCCCAGCACTAATATTACTCGCAACCAATTTTATGCCGCGGTTGTTGTCCCTTTGCATCTGTTCGATCTTGAGCGCCGCGGCGATGGCCATGGGTCTGTCACGTCGGTGCTCACAAATGGAGGATTAGGTGGCGATTCGGGAGGCGGCGGCCGCCGGCATCACCGGAATGGAGCATCTCATCTTCCAGCTCTCAAGAAACACTGATGCACAGCAGAGAGCCTCCCTAGTGGACTGCCGTGAGATCACTGATTTCACTGTCACCAAGTTTAACAAGGTCATCTCCCTCCTCAACCACACCAGGCACGCCCGCTTCCGTCGGGGCCACGCCGCGGCAACGACCTCCTATGCATCAACCCCTCCTCACGGTGGTCAAGGTTGTCCTAGCGTTGCCCGCGCCGCTCCCGCCGCTCCCGCCGCTCCCGCCGCTCCCGCCGTAGTCGGTCATGCTCCATTTAAGCAACCCAACCTTCGCCACTGAGGGAACGGTTAGCAGCCGAGGCAGCAAGGACGGCTTCAGTATCTCGCCGCCGTGATGCAAAGGACGATGAGGGCGGAGGTCATCGGAGCCTGCATCTCTTTCCGGAGCGCCTCAGCCCTGCCATTTCAAGAGAGCTCGATCAAGATGCAGCTGGTAAATCCAATTTCAGGGGTTTAAACACAGGCTGGCCGGCCGCGCGGCGGAGGGAGAACAGAGGAGAAGGGGAGGGCTGGCGGCTGAGCGAGCAAGGGCGTTCCACTGGGGAGTGACGGATTCGTGAACATAGCGTCACGATAGGGTTATCGACGGGCCAGACGGGCCTAAGATCACCAAGCCCGCCAATCAGAGAAAGATAGGGGACAATCTTTTCCACTCAGCCCGATAAAAATTTCAGCGGGCCTAAACCGGCCCCTGACGGGCTTTTTGACGGGCTGTCGGGCCAGCCCGGTTCACTTGACAGGCCTAGCTACGAGCGCGGGACAACACAGTTGTTGACCAGTCCAGAGATTTAATCGTGACGTAAAATATCAAAGTATGATTGACAATACACCGTAGATATATAAATGCGGTCCTCTCATGTGGACTAGAAACTAATTTGACATACAATAGATATGCTAGCACTTCGAAGTAAAATTTAAATAAATAAATAAATAAATAAATATATATATTTATATATATTGTATCGCGTTTGACGAGAAAACGATATCCTTTAAACCGGTGGGACCATAATTAATAAAAAGGTGAGAAAATTTATCTCGCTTTTCGTTGCTGGAAAAAACTACAAAAATATATAACTTAGCAGGTCTGTAAAGGGAATCCAAAATTCTTATTAAAAGAAAAACAATAGGTTTGAAACTTATTTTTTATTCTATAAAACGTGATGATAGGCAGAGTCCGATGTTTGTTCTGATAACTTAATTGAATCCAAATCAAAATGAATATAAAAAATAGGTGATTCCGATTTTAATAAAGATAAGCATATATAAATAAAGATAATGAAAATTAATTTAAAAAAATATAAACTATAATGTATATAAGATGCTAAAATTAAATTTTCTTAAAGAATTATATGCAATTATACATCAATTTTTAACTTATTTTCAAATAAAAGTTAACACATAATTTATATTCCCGAATTCGACTCCAATTTTCATAACAGAATAAAAATCAGATACAAATTGAAATATAATGATTTTAAAATTATTAAAGTTAAAACATCTTATGGGGTGTTTGGTTGCATGATAAATTTTTGTACATTTTCATGATAAAAAATATTTTAAAATAAAAGTGAGCCAACTCATGATATAAAATTATCATGTTTGGAAGGAAGTGATAATAAAAAAGAGTAACTACCATTCATGCCCAAACAAAGTGAGAGATCATAAGAAAAAAGAAAGAGGCGAGACTATCTTTTTTGTTTAAGAAGAAAATTATTTTCAAAATATAAAATTATCAAGGTTGTCAAACATCTTTTTTAATAAAATTTTTACAATTTTTAAAAATTAAAATAAATTTTTTTATTATCATGCAACCAAACACCAATTTTTACAATTGATTTGAAACTTATTTTTTATTCTATAAAATATGATGATAGAAAGAGTCCGATGTTTGTTCTGATAACTTAATTGAATCCAAATCAAAATGAATAGGAAAAATAGGTGATTCCAATTTTAATAAAAATAGGTATATATAAATAAAATTAATAAAAATTAAATTAAAGAATTATAAAATATAACATATAAGAGGATAAAAATAAAATTTTTCAAATAATTATATGTAATTATACGTCAATTATTAACTTATTTTCAAATAAAAGTTAACACATAATTTATATTTTCGAATTCGATTCCAATTTTCATAACAGAATAAAAATCGGATACAAATTTAAATATAATGATTTTAAAATTATCAAGGTTGAAACATCTTATGGGGTGTTTGGTTGCATGATAATTTTTTGTACATTTTCACGATAAAAATTATATTAAAATAAAACGTGAATCAACCCAGGTTATAAAATTATCATATTCGGAGGGATGTGATAACAAAAAAAGAGTAACTGCTATTCATGACCAAATAAAGTGGGAGATCACAAGGAAAAAGAAAAATATGTGATTCTCTTGTTTTGTTTAAGAAGAAAAGCACTTTTAAAACATAAAATTGTCAAGATTGTTAAATATCGTTTTTAACAAATTTTATTATAATTTTTAAAAATAAAAATAAAAATCTTCGTCGTCATGCAACCAAACATCCCATTAACTCTTATCAAAATCACTCCACTTGATTGCATCCTTATCTTTTAGTAAATTTTGTCAACAAGAAAAACTTAGAAATCTGTCACGCGAACACCGTGTTACGTATATTTATTTTTTACTATCTATCTATCTCTTATTTTTACTTTTATTTATTTTGAGAATTATCGTTTACACTTTTTTTTTGTTTCACAATGATTGAGTGACCGGACGAACATGTCGCGTCGCACGTAACAAGAGATCGAGCCCCCTACTCAATCTCCTCTTGTACCTTTCCCCTTAGAAAAGATTAAGTTTTTGTGATTCTCGAACCCCGCCTTCACTCATGAGAACAAAAGAACATGTCAACCGAGTCACAATCGATCCCGAGAATTACAGTTTACATGTGAACCGAGACTTCTTCATATATCTTCAAGTTGGGATGTAACGTCACCGTGTTTAGATAAATAAAAAGGAAAAAAATAGTTAATAAATATTTATTAATATTTTAAACCCTTCTTCCCCTTGTATATATCCTCTTCCCCCCCCCTCGATGTCTTCCCCGTCCAAACCCAGCGGCGCCGTTTTTTTTTCACCCCCGAAACCCTATTTTTTTCCCTCCTAGACGCCGCCGCGCGCGTCCTGCCAGCGCCGCCCGCCCTCCGTGACCACGGCCTGCCGCGTGTCCATCGCCGCCCGTGCGCGCCCGCCAGCGCATCGTCGCCGCCTCGGCCGCGCGCCGTTTTCTTTCCCCGGGCACCGTGCCCACTGTCGGCCGCGCGTCGTCGCCGCCTCGGCCGCCCGACGCCCGACGCGTTGCCGCCTCGGTCCTCCCGCGGCCGCCCCCCCGTTGACGGCCATGCCAGCCCGACCGCCGCGTTGACGCCGCCCGCGTCTCCCGTTGACACCCCCCACCGCCGTCTTCCGTTGACCGCCAACCGCCGCGTGCCCGCCGCGCCCGCCCGCTGCGTGGACCTTGCCGCCTTGGTCGTCGCGCCGCGCGACCTCTCCCGCCCGCGTGCACCCGCCTGCGCCTCGCGCGCTGCCGCCGTGCGCTGCCCTCCCATCCTCGCGGTAACCTCCTCTCTCTCCTATCTTCTCTCTCCTATCGCCCTCTATTAAACTCTCTAGTTCATGATTTCTCTTCTACCAGCAGATTTTGAGACCACCTATCCGGCTCGATTTTTCGTCGCCGTCGTGACCGCGACAGTTTCGTCACCTGATTCGCTTTCCTTGGAATTCCGTGCGCCGTTCGTCGTCGCCGTTAAGGTAGGCGTCTCGGCTATTCTTAACACTATATATACTTGATTAAATCGTAAAAATTATACTTAGATAATCATGATTAATAGGTTGGAATTAATGGACTGTTTTGATTTATTAGCATGTTTAGATAGAGTTAGATTAATCTGTTTAAACCGTGCATGCTTAGATTAATTTGGTTATTCATGTATGCTAGTCATCATGATAGGTTTGTATATGTTTAAATCTAGCTAGTTTAGCATGTTTGCATCACGATAAACCTTAAACATGTATATCCCGATTTGATAAAAAGCCGATGTAAGGATTAGGTATAGTGTTGTTAGAATTTAGTTTATTTTCTTTTATGTAATAGATAGTTCTGATTAAGCATATGTTTAATATGTTTAGATTGTAGCTTGCATGATCTTATTTAGATGCATCATATGATAGACTAGTTCTAGTTTGTGCTAGATTGTGGTATGGTATGCAAATATGTGGTGCATAGAGCCTTGTGTGTTCTTCTATGTATTTCATGTTTGGATTGCCCATTTCACGTTCATGGTTACTGTCTGAGTTATTTATATGCTTGTATTGTGTGAAATGTGGTTAATGCAGTAAGCTGCATTGTGATGGAAATGTACTTCACCAGATTATAGTTCGGTCCTGTGGGTATCAGATGAATTAGAACAATCCGGAGCATTCTTCGATCCCGGATACCACAGTTTATCCTAAGTACTCCCCTGCCTATGGGGTACTATGGGATTTAGTTACTATATGTTACTTCCTACTATATGGTAAATCTGGTGCTAGTTTTGTGATGTGACTACATTATTCAGATGGAGCATGATATTTACTCAGACAGGTGTTTAGTTGTGCATTTTGGCATAAATGTTAGTGTTCTAAATGTGTCCTTGGTTTTATGTCAGGTTTATGTGTTTAATGAGCATACCTAGAGTAGCCTAATGTGCAGGACATGTTAATTTTAGTGCATATAGAGTCTGGTTATCATATGGGGTAATAGAAAGATATTGTAAACTTTTAATTAAAAATATATAATTAGTTTAAGCACTATGTATTATAATCTGATTTTTAGGCTTAATGTGTATTGTATATCAATAGAAATAATTATTATAGTGGGGTAGTTCGGGTGTAAATCTTACTTAGTCTGTGGTCACCCCTTCCGTTGTTAATATTTTCAAGATTGCATGTTTAGCGCAACAGAAACGTAGTGATATTTTGGAATTCGAGAAACTAGTGATTCAATTGTTCAATGTTAGTATTTATTTTGTTTAGATAGAAGTTTGTTGTACTCATAGATGGATGTTATAATGAATCTTGATTGTAATTTTGGTCTTATTTGGTTCCAGACCGATATTCTTCCCCGTTACGTCACCGGATTATCTTCCGCTGTGCATGTTAAAAATTCGGATCATGACATGGGATCATCTCAAGAGACTTATAGAGAAAGTATTCTCCATCTGGATGCGAACACCTGTTGACTCGTCTAATAGACATGAATCTCGTGGATTAAATCGGTATTTAATTCATGATGAACTCTAACTATTTGTGTCTTGAACGGAACATACTCTCTCCGTCGACCTCTCACCCGAACTCCACGTCTCCTGTCGCTGTCGTCACCACTCGTGACTGCGCCTCCTTTACCGGCATGAATAGATCAGCTTCCACTGTTTGGGGTTGGATTACGGGCCGTGCGTTTGTTCGACCAACTACTCGGCAAAAAAATAATTAACGAAAATACCAATTTGATATTTTATATTGACCTTGTGCGTCGCAAATTTCTTGCGAGTCCAGCTACAAGCGAAACCCCCCCCGGTAACATCAAATTCGACAACTAATTAACTAAATTAATATTACCTCGGTCACCGTCTTATTTAATTTAGCTGAAGTTATGGTTTCTCTGACGGGCATGCTAGCTAAAAGATGGAGCGGATCCCCTTTTCCAACGACAAGCCAACAACCGGCTGCCTTACCATATAAAATAAAATACTTTATTTATTTTATAATTTTAATATGTTGAAGAACAATTCTATTTAAAATTATATTATCGAATAAAATTATTTTATCAAATGAAAAAACTTTTTGCCCCATACTTTCTAAAATTCTTAATTTAAGTAGGACTTCAAAATGCTCGAAAGGTATAAATAGAGTTTACAACTTTGATGTGTACTTATTCATCATAAGCAGATTTTTATTTTTTGAAAAATATTTTTTTGTATAAATAAAAATATATATTATATTTAAATATTTTATAAAAAATGTTATCCTACGTAATCTATTTAACATGATTTATTCTTATATATCATTGAATAGAACAAATAGGTATTTTAGTAAATAATTTTATAAACAAATTGGTATTTGTTTACGTTGAATATGAAAATCTAACATCTCTCACCTCTAACCTCTTAACTTGTGATAAAAGTACTAAATTTGATTAAGAAACGGGTGATAAATTTGTTTTATAAAATCTCTAATTAATTAACATCTTATCTAAATGAGTTCATTTGAAGATAATGTGAACTATAAACGAAAGCATAGGCATGCAACAACCTAGACCCACACACTTGATATCAAATTTTGTTGTTATAATATTTTATAAAAATATTAATACGTAAAAAATATTTTAAATATATTAAAAATAATTATTTTAAACAAAAAGATAAACTTTATGAAATAAAATGTTTTATTCACTGAGTTGAATAATATATAAACATTGTTCATAATTTTAAGACTCTTACACGTTATAAATCAAAATTATGCATGTTTGCATAATTGAATATAATTTTTGGGTAAAACCCAAAATATATGTAACTTAATAATAGGAATAGCATGTTCATAAAATTGAAAATAATTCTTGGGTAGTGCACGTTCACAACTTTGTTGCACACAGAAATAGCATTATATAACATAATACACCAAGTGCCAACGCGAGCCATAAAAAAATAGGTGTTCTTTCTTAATACTAGCAAAGTTGCCAATCTTTTATAAACTTTGTAGGGTGTTTGGTTGACAATAAATTTTTATACGTTCTCGTAATAAAAAGTTGAGCTATTCAATGACATAAACTATCATGTTTGAAAAAATATGATAACAAAAAAAAGTGGATATCATATACAGCTAAACAAGATGGGGTATCCCAATATAAAAAAAAGAGGTGACATTTTTTTTTGATTTAGGAAGGAAAACTCTTTGTAAACATAAAATTGTAATGGTTGCCAAACACGTCTTTTAACGAGTTTTGTTACGAAAACATAAAATTATAATAAAAACTCAATTTATCATGTTACAAAAATCTGTATTATACTTCTTGATGAACTTCTCTTACTAGCTTTCTCCATAGGGAGGAATCAAAATTATTCATATATGATAGCATTTTCTTAATTACTCCAACTGGTTCAACCACTATTGTTCTTGGAATCTAGGAGAAGACTACAAGATGATGCATTTAACATACCATAATCTCGCGAATCTATTAGACTTGAAGAGGAGATACAAGAAGATCAAAGAAAAAGAATTGAAAATGACCCAAAAAAAGAACTTCGTTAAGAAATTTTACATTTGAAGCTGTCACGACCCGAAAAAACTCAACTAAACAATGGAAAAAACTCAACTTCACGACTACGGGAGGAAAACATATACTCAGATTTTATAAAACTCAAACAAGCACACTAATCAAATTGTATAGTCAAACATGATTAACACGGCCCAATACTTAACAGGGAAAGCAACCTTAAACACAAATCCCACCAACAAAATAAAAAAATCACAAATTCAAAACTAATGGGGTGTTTGGTTGCATGATAATTTTTTGTACACTTTCATGATAAAAAATTGTATTAAAATAAAAAAGTGGACCAACTCATGACATAAAATTATCATGTTTGGAGGGATGTGATTACAAAAAAGAGTAACTACCACACATGACCAAATAAAGTGGGGGATCACAAGAAAAAAAAAAGAGGTGAGACCCTCTTTTTTTTGTTTAAGAAGAAAATCACTTTTAAAACATAAAATTGTCATGGTTGTCAAACACCTCTTTTAACAAGTTTTCTTGCAATTTTTAAAAATTAAAATAAAAACCTCAATTATCATGCAACCAAACACCCCATAAACAATTCATTAATTCAAAACAACTCAAACCACCTAATGAAAATATCATCACTCTACACCAAGTTCAGTGAACTCTACATCTTCACATTGCACTCTTGAGCTTCTCTCTTAAGGTCAGGCTCCTCAAAACCTACTAAACAATTTATAAAAATAGGGGGTTGAGTCATGAGGACTCAATAGGAATTGTACCCTTCTTTCGCCAATCAGACACTCAAAATAAACAAGCAATTGTACATAAAATATCAATCTTGAACCATGTAATAGGGAGTATAAGCAAGTGTCTTCTATATTTTACACCATTCATTCAAAAAAAATATTTTAAGATCATCTTGAGATAATATTTTTTACCTGAAGTCATTCCTCAACATGTCACTTATCAGATCGGCATAATCTAATCAAGTGCAACTAAAGACACCAAAACACAACCTAACACGACTTTTCTTTACATGAGACCAATCTGAATATTTTTAAACATGTAACGCCAAGACACTCCCAACATAGCATACACGTAGGTGATTTCATTTCATTTCAAATATATGTTCATTGTTGCAAGCTGGTATTGCCAACTTGCCATCACATATCACATGTACAAGCATTTACACCAAATTTGCCATATATAGAATATAATTATATATCTAACTAGTCCCATAGTACACTTAGGTAGTGATGCACTTAGGAAAAAATGCAATATCAAAGATCAATGGATGCTCTAAATAGTTCTAAGTTGTTAAGTTTTCTTAGCACATAACATATGGCTTGCAAGAGTTTTCGCGATTTATCATATCATGCATTTGGTTCCATGACTCATGACATAAACATCTATTTCACATGAACTATATGTATGTCCTTACATAATTGACAAGATTTAGGCACGACTTATTTTAAAATCAGTCTAATTAACATGATTTAGACATGATCCACACCATACATGACAAAATTAACATAATCTGAACCATACAAGACAATTTTACATGAAACGGACAACACTAAACAAATTAACATGATCTATACCATACTAGACAAATTAACATGATCTATATCATGCATGACAAATTAACATGATTTTGATCTAAATAAAGGGAGTTTTTGAGCATCTCAAGTAAAAATAAGTATATTTAGTATATTTAAAAAATAAAACTATTTTCTATTAAGTTATCAAAGTAATTTAAAAAAATAACTTGTCATGAAGTTCATTAACCTTAATCCCTGACAACTATGATTATCAAGTTAATTTATGAAATTCTTTAATGTTTATGAAGTCAAGTAGGTAGACTAACTTAGGAAACCTACCTGGAGTTTTATTTATTTATTTATTTTTGGATTCTCTTTCGATTATTGAGAGCCAGTCTCGCATCAATCAACTTGTATAAAAGGCTGGCCATTATATATATAGGGAGAGAGAGAGAGAAGCGACACCACAATTATATTGCTCTCTCGAACCCTAATCAATATTAAAGAACTTTTTTGATTACGTTTGTGGGCATTGTTAACTAGAGGTAACACATCAAGAGATCACACGTAGCATACGTAGTTTGATACATGTATTCCGCGATATGGTGTTAGTAGCCAACTTGCAGCAAAGTTCCTTTCTCTTGTTATTTACTCTACTTAATTATAAAGTTGTGGAAACACATACGTGTAGTAATTAATATTATCTTTATCATTGATTATATTTACAAGTGAGTATGACATTTATACAACACAACATTGGTCAATCTAAATTAAGCTGAAGTTATTATGCCTTCTTGGGTACATAGATAAGTAGGAAAATGCAAACAGAAGTAGATTGTTCACTGTTCAGTTCAACATAAAAAATTAAACTAAATCAACAATTTGGTTTTGTTTGATTTGGTTCGAACAATTGATTGATTTGATTTGATGGGTCATAGGACCCATCAAATTGATTTCTAGGACCCACTAAATCAAACCAAATTGACAAAATTAAATAATCCAAATTAAATTAAATATTTTATTTTTAAGTTATATATAATATAAATTGATATATCTTTTTTTATAAGAATAGATTTATTTCAACAATTTTTAAAGAAAATTTAATGAAATACATAAACATATACACTAAATTTTAATAAAATATGATTTAAAACAAATTAAATGAAATTATATGTTGACATATAATTATCACAAGAAGAGGGCAGGTTGTGTCACACCACGGAAAATGCAGTGAATTGTTTTTTTTCGGAATGCAATAATGGGATAAAACTCTGAATAAAAGAAGTTTGACAACAAAAACACACAACCTAAATAAAACACGCCCACTTGTATTACTTCATAAAGTTCAACCACTAAAAAAGTAAAATGTTCCAATGTGACAACTTCAATCACCAAAATAAGATATCATAGTTCCAACCAAAATAAGACTAACGGTCTAAGTGTTACATCAAAATAAAATCACAATCAAATTGATAATTGACTACACATAGCCACTTCATTGGAAATATAACAAAACACTTAAATAAGGTGAAGTTACAAAATCTAGTTCTTCCACTTGTTCTTCAAAATCAAAGTCATGATCTCCTCAAGTCCAACTCTTGGACCTACGTCTTCAAGACCTGTTGAAAAATATTAAACCACATGGTGAGTCAAAAAGACTTAGTTGACATCCTATCATTTACTAGATCAGGTAGCTAATAAGGCCCCATCATGATAATATATAAGTACACAATCATACATCTACATTATAATAATAATAAGTTAAACCATAATATATATCTTCCAACATTTTACAATTTATTAACCACACAACCACAACCTATCAGAATGCTAAGATAACAGAGACATCACACCATGATACAACTTCTAAATGGACAAATGCAATGAAATAAATACAATTGAGACTTACTATGCATACAATGCAACACAATCTATTCAAGATCAACTAAAGTACGCAACATGATGTAATGTTCACAATCTCAATACCACTAATACAAACAATCACTAAATGAATCATATATGCCATTAATACATTTATTCTCTAAATGGAACATACACGCCGCTACATACACATTTTTTCATTTTCGTAAGGAAAGCAGTCATCTTGTGATCTCAACTAATTAGTAGTAGATTTATTATACATAGCAATAATCATGTAACTAAACTAAATCTCATAATACACCTAGATAGGGGTGTATTTAAGATAAATCACAGTATTTAGGATCGAAAGATACACCTGACTATTCTAATCCTCGCTGCCACACGCATGACTATGCAGTTTGGTGTATCTCAGTTTTTACATTCATTTCAATGCACACATGTATTCACATCTACTCATGCCTTGCCATGAGTCATTCACATCATTTCATTCACAATACAGGATATGCTATGCAATGACCTGCTATCCACATATAATATGAACACTATGCAATCATGCTAACTAAATGAACACATACACATAGACAATGTCATTTATCATCTTTCATACATCATCTAGACATAATACTCATGAGACCAACACACCTATTAACCTGCTTAAACAAACACTAACTCGATGCTAACAAACACGAGATATGCCAAGACAAAACATCACACAATTAAGACCTTAGCAATCTGATTATTAATAATGAGATAACCAAAAATCAGATTTAACAATGTATTTAACACCAACTAATCTTGTTTGCCTATCACAAATTATACAAATAACACGATAGCATAACTAGGCCAACCGATAACTAATTAAATATAAGATGATTGCAAGAGAATATACTACTAATCATGTTGTCATATGAATATAACAATAAACTAAGTACAACCTACACCATGATGTTAATCACAATTAAATAAAATAGCTCATGTTGATTACAAACCAACTACAACATAATTATACGCACCAATTAATTTAACGGCATCAAAATTTACGTATCATGGAAGATTCATAACATGTGAATTTAATGATAATTTAAATGCCAATAATGTTTACGGATCGGCTCTTAAAAATTACGTTGGATCGACATCTAAAAAAGTCAAACAACCATGACGTGACTCGCATGAACAGACATGGATGTGATTTCTTGTTTCTCTTCTTGTTAAATAGGAGAGAAGAGAGAGATAAGAAAGAGAGTGTGCTGGAAAAAGAGAAAGAATACGAGGATGACAGGGGGTCTCTGCTTCTACGGAAGAAAAGGCGAGGTTCTCCTCGGAAGCTTTGTGGGGTGCTCGTTCTGCCTTCCACAGGTTCTCTGCTTGTCTTGGGGCAGGATCTGTTTTCCTATTCTCTCAATAGCGCTGGGTGGAATTGGAGCGGCGTCACCTTTAACTGCTTATCTTCTTGGAGAAGTCCTCCTCCAGAGGGTACACCGGTCTCTATTTTTCAGTGTTCACTAAGGGGAGCTGGAGTCTTTCCTTCCGTTCGAAAGTCCTGCATTTTCCAGGTAAGTTCATCTTCGTGTACTCACCTCAGTTGTCCATTTACTCTGCCACATTCCTCGCTTCTGCTTCTGCATGGAGGAAGCCGGGAAATCGGTTATACAGGAGGAAGAAGACATAGTGAACAGATTCAAAGAATTGCTAAAAGAAGATAAGAAGCTGTCGGAGCCGATTAGTATCAGCAGATTCCCTCAGTCTACAATTCAAAAATGGAAGAAATCACTTGTTATTGCGGTTTTATCGGATGAAAAGATCAGACCAGCAGGATTGCTTGAGTGGTTACAAAAAATGTGGTGTCCAGTTAGCCCTTGGTCCTTGCTCGATTACCCAAATGGGTCTTTCCTTCTATCTTTGAACAGCGAAGAGGAGGTAAATAAAATTTGTAGGAGGACCCCATGGTTCTTTAGCAATGATCTTGTTCTTGTGGAAAGAGGCCGTCCAAATACCCCACCATCAGAATATGCTCCCTCTTCAGTAGATCTCTGGATGAGAATTTATGATGTTCCCCAAGAATTCCTCAATAGGGAGATTGATATGAATATGGCTTCACATGTAGGAAATCCCTTTATGCCAAATCAAGAGATAGCTGATAAATGGAGTTTATTTGCCATAGTGAAAATTTCTCTAAATATTAAAGAGCCCCTACCGACAGAGATATCAGTCATATTGGAAGATGGAAACAAGATGTTTTTTGAATTAGCATTTGAAAGAATCACTAGGTTCTGCTATTTTTGTGGTTTACTGGGGCACAAATATGAGAACTGTGACAAGCTGCTCATGCTGCAATCTCTAATCAAACCATCTTTACCTACACGTACCCAAGAGTGGCTACAGGAAAAATTGTCTTTTAAATTTGGAGATTGGTTGACTGTCAACGGAAGAGCTGCTTGTGGGGGTTGTAGACCTGCTGAATTCAGAGCAAAATGCCAAAACAGAAAGTCTTCTGATGGGGGTATGGCCTATGCTTAATCATGCCCATAACCTCTCTTCGGGACAAGCACAAACTAGTATGTCTGTATGTGCCTTAAAGTCAAACAACCCCATATCGTGGACTGACACCAACTTAAATGGCCAACCTGTAATCACCACGCCCCCTATGTCCCAGAGTAATAAGTCTCCACTGGATACCTCAGTAATGTATGCTCCTCTACACAGTTCCGTAGAGATGTTGGGCTGTGGGGCCCAGTTTCAGTTAACTTATACCCAGAATCATCATCAAGACAAAAAGGCCCAGTCTGTGTCATGCTACAGGGTCGAACAACCTCAATGGGTATATGCTTTTGGGCCACCAAGCAATCCATTCACAAATGTTATCGATATGAAGCTACCGGTTATAGAGGATCCTACTAGTGCTACCCCCACAGAGAAAATAAATGATAAAGCCCAGTCCGGCAGAGCTCCTTCTTGTCTGGCTGTTACCAATCCAAGGCCGAAGGATAAGGATAAAATAAAATCAAAAAGAAAAGTGTGCTTACAGCAAATAGGTGTTCAGTTGGCATCTTCATCTTCACTCTCGTCCAAACCCCTGTATGAGAAGCTTTGGGCACTGGCAGCCAGCCCTGAAAGGCTGCAAGGGGATAAATGAAAATCATCTCTTGGAACTGTCGGGGTGCGAATGGGTACCCGACAGTCCAGTTTATAGACAGAACTACCCATTCAGTATCACCTGACTTAATTTTCTTAGCAGAAACAAAAAGGAATCTGGAATCATCCGAGACTTACTTCAGGCAAAGAAGTATCAAGAATTATGTTATATCTCCTTCTTCCGGTCGTGCAGGTGGCCTCTGGGTTTGGTGGTCTGATAATATTACCTATGAAGTTCTGGTCATCAGAAACTCCTGGATTGCTGGTTCTATCATTGATACTGTTACGGGGAATAATTTCATTCTCATCACTACTTATGCCCCAAATAAGCACAAAGACGGGAAAATTATGTGGGATCAGATGAGTACATTCCTGAAAAGTATTAAGTTACTTGTTTGTTTGATAGGAGACTGTAATTGCATTAGATTCAATTATGAGAAGTGGGGGGTGAGGCCCCAAATCACAACTTACTTTTTCAATTTGAACAGTTTATACAAAGTAATAGGCTTGTGGATATCAGAGTGGAAGGGCCGGCATTCACATGGTCCAACAAAAGAAATTTCAACTGTAATATCCGTGAAAAACTAGATCGGTGCCTGGCCTCCATGAGCTGGATCCAAAGAAATCAATATGCAAAGGTTAGTACTCTGCCTGCTTATTATAGTGACCATGCGCCTCTTATGCTTAATACCAATCCAAATGTTGTGCATAGTAAAGGCTGGTTCAAGATGGAATCAGCGTGGTTTGAACATCCCTCATTTTTGGGTGTGGTCAATAATATTTGGTCTAAAAGTCCTAGGTTATCTCTAAATTATGAGAAGAAAATGAGTGTCATAAGAAGGGAGGTTCTAATTTGGAAAAGGACAGTTCTCGGCAACATAATTAACCAAATGGACGAAATTAAAAGTGAACTGCTCAAGGTCCAGGGCATCCCTATCAGCCAGCAGCAAATCGATTATGAAGGTGAGCTTCAGGAAAAGCTTAGGGGTCTGGAAACTATGGACAATAAGTATTGGAAACAGAGGGCTAAAGCTTTTTGGCATAATCTGGGGGACAAAAGCACCAGATTCTTTCATATGAAGGTTATAAATAGAAGGAGACGAAATAAAATTCCGGGTATCTTCATGGGTGACGGGAATTGGTCTTGCAATTGGAATGATATTCATCAAAAATTTCTGTCCTACTTTTCAAACATTTTCTCAGCCAACAATGAATGCCCCTCAGAGATCGAAATCCCTAATACCATTAAGAAAATCTCTATTGATCAGGGAAATTCTCTTTTAAACAAAATTTCTATATTTGAAGTCAAGGAAGCTCTATTTTCTATGAAGGCTGATAAGGCCCCCGGGCCGGATGGTATCCCCCCAGGTTTTCTGCAAAAAATGTGGCTGGGTATTCAAGACGACATCATGGAATTTGTCAATACTCTTTTTACCACTCATAATATTCCGCATGGGCTAAACCACACCATTGTATCTCTTATTCCTAAGAGACAAAACCCTGAAACTCCTGAGCATTACAGACCCATTAGCTTATGCAATGTCTTGTTTAAAGTTTTTACAAAAGTCCTGGCTGGTAGAATAAAACAGCTCCTACCGGATATTATTTCGGAAAACCAATCGGCTTTTGTTCCTGGTAGAATGGGTCTTGATAATATTATTATTGTGCACGAGATTGTTAATTCTTTCATATTTAAAACACGGAAGAAAGGTCAGTTCATGATCAAACTTGATATTTCCAAAGCTTATGACAGAATCAAGTGGGACTTTATTGAGAAAATGCTCCATATCTTAGGATTCCCTTTGCAGTTTATTGACATCATTATGACATGTACCAAATCTGTTTCTTATGCCATTAACCTTAACGGCCAAAGATCTGCCACTTTCAAACCAGCCAGAGGTATTTGATAGAAATGTATGCCCTACAAGCCAATCATATATGATATGATTCGACATTTCTAGAAATATCTCATTCAGATTAATTAGGCAAATCTTCATTATAAGCTCTTATTAGAAGCGAATATCATAATGAAGTCCTTGATCAAATACAATGATGATTAAATTATGATGAGATCATGATAATGAGATTGATCATCTAGAGGTATTTGATCTAAATGTTCCTAGTCATAGGATACTTGAGACGGGACATCAAGGATCCCGGATAGACTAGTGTATGTGATGTCTTCTCGTGAGTGAGGATGACCGATCTCATTGGTCATCGGTGTGGAGACTTCGAGATACACGTACGAGTGCTCATTAGTTGAATGAGTTCCGCGGCGGCCGAATTAGAAACACGAGATGGTATCTTACCAGGAACTGTCTATCGGGGGTTTTCTATCATCACGGTTGCATGGTTGGACCTTTGACTGAGTCGCCAAAGATGCCTTGTTGGGTGGAACTTGTGCTTTGACCATTGACTTATGGATCACAATTTAGATGGTCTATATAGCGATGGATCGGGTACAAGGAAAATCCGATGGAGGCAATTGAGCGGACAACAAGGGATCGTCCACTCTCGGTAAGTGAGAGTGAATGTCCTATGGGATAGTACTCTAAATCACGGCCGGGGTAGATAGGATAATTGGAAAAGGAGTTTTCCAATTGATCCCGATTAGAGTACATGATCATAGAGTCGAGTACGCTAAGGAGTTGACGATCGATGCCGTACTCCTTTCGATAGGGACATTGGATGGATGAGGGTTTATATCCATGTGGTGTGATGATGGAAAGGCTCGATGGAGATGAGATTATCCCCATAGCCATTTGGGATCATGGGATGTGGCTTGTACCCTTCATGATCGGTAGGCGATGTCTGTTATCGGATAACGGATTTAATTAAATTAAATAGAATTGTTCTATTTTATTTAGGCCTCAACCAAATAGGTTATTGGGCCTAGTGGGTCACACACAAAAGGACTTATCCACAAGTACAGGGGCAAGGACGTAATTTATAGAGATTTTGGGTTTTTATGAAAAATTCCATAATTCTCTATAAATACTAATGGTTTCAGCCAAACCCCATCAAACCAAGGGTGAAAACCACGTCCCAAGTCTCCTCCCAACCTCCTCCTCTCTCAAGAAGGTGTCCATGGTCGATGGAGCTCCGTTCGGGAAGAGTTCTCGAGGCCGAAGCGAAGGGAGAACCTGCTGTGGATGAAGTTCGTGTGGATACTTCTGGAGACCGGACACTTGAATGGTTTTTAGAGCTTGAGAAGCTCATCTTCTTTCTCTCCATGGGATTATATGAATCCCTATCAGGTATATTCGAACCCGATTTGATCGGTTTTCGGTTTTCGTCGTTCGGTTCTGATTGAGACGGATTCTAAAGGAACCCATAGGAATCGTCGCTTCCGCTGCTCAAAAATTTTAATGGACGATTCCTTACAGTGGTATCAGAGCCCGGTTCAAGTCTCGGTCGAAACCGACGTCGAATCGACATTATTTCATGTTATTTATGTGTTCCCGAATCTGTGCAACCGTCTGTTTTGACGAGGCCACCATATTCTGTGTATGACTCAGATAAAATATTAGTTGGACTTGATAGAATCTCGTGATATAGGGCTTTCCAACGCCGCAAACCGTTTGAAGTTTGGATCTCTGTAGTGTTCGGGAGAAGTCTCAAAAGTTGGTGTTTCTGTCATGCCCGAACTGACACCCGGATTTGGGGATTTTGTGAAATCTCCGTCCACAGAAGAAATTGAGACTTGTAAAAGGTTTGGAAGATGAGTAATATGATTACCTAGCCTTTAACTTTGATATCCAGCTTTGAACGACGGCGGAGGATGAGAATTTTTGAGTTTTCCGACGAACTAGGGTTCTGCGGAATCTGGCGGCGCCGACTTGTTTCTTCCTGATTTCCCGCTGATAGAGAATTTTTCTCTGAAAGGATATATACATATTTAGAAACTTCATATGATGAGGATTCTAAATTGTATTTTTGGAGAATATTTGGCTTACTGGATAAGGAGTTATCCTCGTTGCAAAATAGAGATTTCTGCTACGGAATCTGGGTGACCGACGCCTCTTCCTCCTCATTTTGTGGTCTAATGCGATTTTTCCTGGATATGAGGCCGACTGTTTTGGATTCCTTATTCGATAAGGATTCCAACGCATATTTTTTCGGATTTTTCGGAGTCCGGGATAAGGAGATAAATCCGATTCTATTGGAGAGATTTTCTCCCGGATGAACAGTGCCATACGCGCGGGAAGTCGATCGGCGCACGCGCCGGCGCATCGACGGTCGGCGCACACGCTCTGGAGGAGTGGCGCACGCCAGGGCGCACACAGGCGCTCGCCGGCGTGGCGCAGTACGCCGGACCACGCGGTGCATTGCGCCGGACACTATATTTAATGATTTTAAAGTGTTTAAAACCATAGAAAATTCCGAAAAATTGCCATAAAATTCCAGAAAAATTCTTAAAAATTCTATAATATTATTTAACATGTTTTAAAGTGTTTAATAACATGTTAGATGATGTTTAGCCTTATTTACATAGATTCACTCATGGTTAAACTTTAAAATTGTTTTAAAGGTTTAACTTAAATTATTAGTGTCTTAATTAATTCTGTAAAATGAGATTTTACAGAATATAAATTGGGACATTAATTTCTGACCTTGCACAGTATTGGGAATGCATGAATGTTCTAAATAGTTTAGTTTTATATGTTCATTTCATATAAATTGTTTATATGTTATTTTCATGTTATTTATTTCATGAAAAATTCGACATGCATGAAATTGAGAATTTCAAAATAAATTATATATAATTTTATGCTGATATATATGATATATCTCATATAATTATCACGTATGCGCTCTATGTTCATGTGATGAATGTTAGTGTGTGTATGGAGGTGATCATGGACTTAATTGAGCTTGGCTTGTGATTGCTTTTAATTATGTTGGTTATGTTATTAAATGGGGCCTGCGTGTGCCTCCTCTCTCTCTATACAATCTGATTGTACATTCTACCTCCCTCCATTAATGTACTCCCCTTGGTTAAAACCAAGGTTTCTTATTGAGTTATGTACATTTGTGGGTCTGCATACCCTTAAGCCGCTTGTAAGAGTTAGAAGCTGGTTCGTGGAAGGTTGGAGAGCGGGACCACTTGGAGAAGCACCCTTCTGAAGCGGGAGCGTACCAACTCAAGCATACGAAGCAAGGATTTGCACCTATAGGGGTGCCTTAGGTGCATGCTTAGGGTTAAGTCCGTGATCACACGATTTTGTGCATATTTGATATGTGGATGTGTGCTACTGAGGTTATACCTTAGATATATGATATTCCAAAGGTATTATATATACTTAGCACATATTATTGATGAGACTAAAATAAAATCCCTCCTTGTCGAAATTAGGTTGATAAACGTGTGACATTAAGAATGATTCACGTAGCCTTCGTTGTTATGGTCTTGATGAGCCAATCTTAGATTGGATGGGTTTGTTGTGCTACCACAAGACTCATTCGGCAAGGGATTGGTGATCATGGCTAAGGCATTTGCTTAGAACCTTGGGGTGGACCATTTGCATGGCTTTGTTGTGCTACCACGAAAGGCATGTGAAGAATCCATTCTCGTAATGTAACAAGCGGATTTGACCTAAGCCAGAGTATATGGCTTGTTGTGCTACCAAGGTCATAACTCTAGAGGCTAAATGACTAAGAGTTGCAAGAGTTGCAATGGCAATAGTTGTCTACCTATTAAGTATGGGGTGATTTGTTGTGCTACCACAAGGTCATCACCGTAAAGTTAATAGGGTCTTAGTCCCCACTAGGATTTCATCGTGATATCCCGTCTTTGCATAATGAGGGTTATGCAAATTCGTCGAAAATTAGTGGGAGCATAAATTAGGATAAAAGACCATATCTTAATTTTAATGAATGTTTGCAATGTTATATTGATAAAATTATATCTCAGTTGTAGAATACGATTATAAACCACCATTAGTATGACATATTAGATGTCAAATAGCTTAATGGCTCACACTTCTTAGACTGGTTTAAAACTAAGAGAATTGTTCTCATAGTTGACCAATTAACTATTCTACTTTAGAAGTAGGTGTCTCCTAAATTATCTAGTGATATGAAAGAAAGATAAGATCTTATCTCATAGACAAGATGCATTGTTTGCCTTAAACTAGATGTTAGTCTCTATGAGACATAATTATAGAGACAACATGGATAGATGGATATGAGATCCATCATGGCTCATAGTGATGAGCTAACTAAAGGGCAACTTAGATCAACAATACATCTTAATTACTTCTCGTTGGTGAGACCAATAGTAAGAAGTAAAATCATTAGATAAAATATGAGAGAGTTAATAGTAAAAGAAGGTGGTCAAGATAATAAAGCCAGAATAAGACAGGATTCTTACACTGTCATGATGATGATAAGTGGAAGAGAAAGAACAAAGTGTTTTTGTATATAATGCAAAGGTGGAGCTTGAGAAGCTTCATGTATCCAAGTCATTGACACTTACTTGTTTTAAATATACACTTAATAGTATTAGATACTATATGTGTATATCATAATATTAGATACTATGGATGCATCTAATGGTATGAGATACCAGGATATGCATCTTATATACACAAGGAGTTGTAGATGATGACAAGTAAATGAAGGCTTAATAAAGAAGATATTGACCTACATATGAAATGGTGCAAAAGTTGCATCATTATCAGTGGGAGGTGCAATTCTTTAATAGCCTTATGGAGATGTCTTAATAATTAATATTGCTATTATATCCTTCTACAAGAACATTATATGATTTCCTACTTGAATAAATGTTGATTTATTCTAAGCTATGGAATTGATAGATGTTCTAATAGATTGAATGGCAAAGTATTTGCCAGTGAGAGCTTAATGAATTGTTTAATCATATTTGATATGTTAGCTCTCGTGTTATGTGTGAATATTCCTTTTAAGAGGAAATGGGTTGATTTAGATCAATCTACACTTTAGCTTTATATAGACATGGAGAATGGGTTAATGAGTTATTAGAACTCGTACATTTAGATGTATGTTAGCCCATATCTAGTAAGGCTAAAGAAGAATATTTCTACTTCATTATTTCAAAGATGATGTCTCTAAGTATGGATATATGTACTTTATGAAGTACAAATCTAAGACCTTTGAGAAATTATACGAGATTAAGAATGAAATAGAGATACTAATGGAAAGAGTATTAGAACTCTTTGATGAGATCAAGGAGAGAATACTTAAGTACATAATTTACATATAATAGAAGGATAATAGAATCTAATGGACATCTTTACACATGTTAGCTTAATTGAGTAGCTAAAAGGAAAAGCCATATTATGTAGGACATAATATGAACAATGACAAGCTTTGCAAATTTTCTCTTTGTCTAATTTTGGTTAAGTACTCGTTATAACCACTTGATCTTAATAGGTACCTTCTAAGTCTGTTCTGATTATTCCATATAGGATATGGAAAAGGGGTTAAAACTTGACCTTAAGCAAGTTAAGGTTTCGGAATGTCCGACCTGGTGAAGAAGTATAACTCTAACAAGTTGGAATATAAGACTATGAAGTGTTGCTTGTGGGATATCCAAAGGAAACTTTTGGATATTAAATATACGACTTTTATGTCAAGGGTATGTGTTACTCAGCTCACTATATTTCTAAAGGAAAAAGTTCCTTCTTAAGAAAGATAGTGGGAGCAAGGTATATATGGAAGATGTTCCAGTCCCACAACTCAATAACACTTCTATTAAGGTGCTAGTTAATAATTACACAAGGACAAATGATAGGTCTTTACTTGTGTCCATTCTACCTAAGAGATATGTGAGACATATCTCTGATAGATGAAATGAGGCATAAGATAATAAGGATATTGATCCTACGATCTATATAGAACCAATATGAGATATTGATTCATTAATGGGAATGGACAATAAAATCCGATATAAACTTTATCTATTCTAATCAAGTTTAGAACTTGATAGATCCACCTAAGGATATAGTATCCATAAGGAATAAATGGATCACTAAAGAATGGATAGGAGTGGATTAGAAGGTAGATACCTTCAAAGGTGAGAATAGTTGAAAATGATATCATTGAAGTCAAATGGTTGACTATGATGAGATCTTTTACCTATTCCATGGATTAATCCATTCGGATTTTGATTGTTACACTCTATGATTATGAGATAAGCTAATTGGATGTTAATATAGTATTCCTCTAAAGTATTTTGAGGAATAGGTGTATATGATACAACTATAGGGAATCAAGTCCCAATAACATCCAAGAAGAGTGTGTATTAAGTTCATTTATGGACTAAAGTAAAATTTCCCATAAATCATATATAAGGTTTAATGAGATTAAATCTTATGACTTCGTTAAGAACGAAGAGGAGCCTTGTATATTCAACAAGATAAGTGGGAGTGCTATTACTTTTTTGACGTTTTATGTTGATGACATACTACTCATTAAGAATGAAGTAAGTGTGTTATCATAAGTGAACCTAGCTATCAAATTGATCCTTCAAACACAATTTGGGTTTTGAGATCTATGGAGATAGATCTAAAATCAATGCCCAGTTAATGTACGTAGTCACCATAGTCAAAGGGTTTGACATGATAAACTCCAAGATAGGTTTCTTACCTATGTGGTATGGAGTTGATCTCTGTAAAGTGTTCTCTTTGTAGACTTCTTGAAAGATAAAGAGATCACATAAATGGAGCCCTTATGCCTTTGTCATAGGGTCTATCATTTATATGATGCTACGTACATGATGTAATCAATGCTCTAAGTGTTATGAGCATTCATCGAGCGATCCAGTGAGAGTCCTTTGGATAGTTTAGAGATATATCATTTGGTACTTGAGAAGCTACTGAGAATGTATCTCTATACACTGGAGGATAAGACTTGAAGTCTTGTAGTTTAACAAACACAAGCTTAATCAAATAAGTTTGATATTAAGTCGAATTATGGTGGTGCGGTGAATTGAAAGAGTTCTATGTGATATAACACTTGTAAATTCTACACCATATGTAACCAAGTTTACATGGTGGTTGCACACTACTTGAGCAGTAGTCTAGATGAAGATTCTCGTCTAAGGTATCGGATTGTCCCCATCTTCTTTGAAAGTGTATCATTGTTTTGAGAAAACAATGGAGTAGAGCCGATGTCTCATCGAAGTTTATAACACGTGGCGATACAATACAATCGGAGAGAGATTGCAGCTTATAGAGATATAATTAAAGATAAAGTATCTACCGTTAATAACATTGCGGATCCACTAATGAAAGCAGTTACTCGAAGAGTGTTTGAGCTTCACCTTGGTGATATAGATCGACGGATGGGTGATTGGCTTTAGTGCAAGTGGGAGATTGATAGAAATGTATGCCCTACAAGCCAATCATATATGATATGATTCGACATTTCTAGAAATATCTCATTCAGATTAATTAGGCAAATCTTCATTATAAGCTCTTATTAGAAGCGAATATCATAATGAAGTCCTTGATCAAATACAATGATGATTAAATTATGATGAGATCATGATAATGAGATTGATCATCTAGAGGTATTTGATCTAAATGTTCCTAGTCATAGGATACTTGAGACGGGACATCAAGGATCCGGATAGACTAGTGTATGTGATGTCTTCTCATGTGATGAGGATGGCCGATCTCATTGGTCATTAGTGAGGAGACACTGAGATACACATACAGGTGCTCATTAGTTGAATGAGTTCACTGAACTGGCCGAATTAGAAACCCTGAATGGTATCTTACCGGAAGCTGTCTATCGGGGTTTTCTATCATCACGGTTGCATGGTTGGACCTTTGAGCTGAGCCGCCACAGATGCCTTGTTGGGTGGAACTTGTGCTTTGACCATTGACTTATGGCTCACAATTTAGATGGTCCTATATAGCGATGGATCGGGTACAAGGAAAATCCGATGGAGGCAATTGAGCGGACAACAAGGGATCATCCACTCTCGGTAAGTGAGAGTGAATGTCCTATGGGATAGTACTCTAAATCCCTGGCCGGGGGTAGATAGGATAATTGGAAAAGGAGTTTTCCGATTGATCCCGATTCGAAGTACATGATCATAGAGTCGGTACACTAAGGAGTTGACGATCGATGCCGTACTCGCTTTCCGACCGGGACATTGGATGGATGAGGGTTTATATCCATGTAGTGGCGATGATGGAAAGGCTCAATGGAGATGAGATTATCCCCATAGCCATCTGGGATCATGGGATGTGGCTTGGACCCTTCATGATCGGTAGGCCGATTAATGTGTTATCGGAGAACGGATTTAATGAAATTAGATAGGATTGTTCTATTGTATTTAGGCCTCAACCAAATAGGTTATTGGGCCTAGTGGGTCACACACAAAAGGACTTATCCACAAGAAGTACGGGGGGCAAGGACGTAATTTATAGAGATTTTGGGTTTTTATGAAAAAATTCCATAATTCTCTATAAATACTAATGGTTTGACCAAACCCCATCAAACCAAGGGTGAAAACCACGTCCCAAGTCTCCTCCCGACCTCCTCCTCTCTCGAAAGGTGTCCATGGTCGATGGAGCTCCGTTCGGGAAGAGTTCTCGAGGCGAAGCGAAGGAGGAGAACTGTTTGTGGATGAAGTTCGTGTGGATACTTCTGGAGACCGGACACTTGAACGGTTTTTAGAGCTTGAGAAGCTCATCTTCTTTCTCTCCATGGGATTATATGAATCCCTATCAGGTATATTCGAACCCGATTTGATCGGTTTTCGGTTTTCGTCGTTCGGTTCTGATTGAGACGGATTCTAAAGGAACCCATAGGAATCGTCGCTTCCGCTGCTCAAAAATTTTAATGGACGATTCCTTACAGTATTAGGCAAGGGTGCCCGTTATCTCCTTATTTGTATATTATCTGTGCTGAAGCTCTCTCGGCTATCATAAATGATTTTGTCAGCAGGGGTCTGTACAATGGTATCAATATTTATAGAGGAGGGCCCAAGATTACACATCTCATGTTTGCGGATGATATTGTTTTGTGTGGTGATGCAAATGTGGAGGAAATTTCTAGATTGATGGAAATCCTGAATATTTACCAAGATATCTCGGGCCAAGCCATAGATCTAGCAAAATCCAATATTCATTTCAGTAAAAATGTGCGAAGAAGCCTCCAAGATCAAATTTGCAGTATTTCAGGCTTTGTGAAGGCTTCACCATTTGATAAATACTTAGGTATCCCCTTGGGGATATCGGACCACAGAATAAACCACTATAATTGGCTTTTGGACAGGTTTCATGATACTTTGGCGGGCTGGAAATCTGAGTTTCTTTCTACTGCGGGTCGCACAACTCTCATTGAATCAACCCTAAATCAGCTCCCAATCCATATTATGTCGCTGAAAAAATCCCAGTGGGTATAGTAAAGAAGCTGGAGAGTATTCAAAATGCTTTTTGGTGGGCTCACAAGGAAGGGGGCAGGAAAAAAATTCATTTTAAAAACTGGAATTCTATAAAACTCCCCAAGCAGGAAGGAGGGCTTGGAATCAGGGATCTTACATCCATTAATGAAGCGCTGCTTCTCAGACTGGCTTGGACCTTTGTGAAGGATAAGAGGAAATTGTGGGTCAGAGTGCTACAGGGAAAATATTTGAGAAGAGATAATTTCTGGGAAGTCAAAGTGAAAAACACCTGTTCGGACGTCTGGAAGAACATTTTGAAAGCTAGAAATCATCTTATTAGAGGTTGCATTTGGAAAGTTAAAGATGGGGCTAATATAAACATTTGGAATCAAAATTGGATATTAGATAATAGGGGTCCACCAAAGCCTCTGTCGGGGGGAAATGATAGTCCTAATTTAGTCAAGAACCTCATATCAAATGGCAATTGGGATAGAGACTTTCTTCAGTCCACTTTTGACAAAGATTCTGTGGATAGGATTTTGAAAACCCCTATTTTTGCCGATGAAAGTCAGGACACCTTGATTTGGAAGTACACAAATAATGGAGTTTTCAACACCAAGTCAGCGTATAGATTCTTCCATGAGATGAAAATTCTGCCAGGTACCTCTGATTAGGAAATGTGGAGGAAAGTCTGGCATCCTTTGATGAGCAAAATTTTTCCTCAGAAGGTTATTATATTTCTTTGGAAAGGGTTAAGCAAAGCTTTGCCGACAAATGAAGCCATAGCCAAAAGATGCCCTTACATTGATCCAGCTTGTAACGTCTGTTCCCACCCCTGCAAGGACATGGATCATGTGTTTATTTCTTGTCCCTGCAGCCGAGCTGTTTGGTTCGACTCTCAATTGGGTTACAAGAAGAGTGGCAGCAGCAGGGGTTCAAACCTTTACTTTCAAAGTTCAGCGATTGGGTTAGGAGCAAAGATCCTGCGTCAGTTTTTTTGGGGACTTTGGGTATTGTCATTATGTGGTTCATCTGGAAACACAGATGCGATACTTCCATTAGGAATATAAAGAAAAATCCTCTTTGAATTTCGAAGATGGCTACTAAAGAGGCGAACTACTATTTGTCTCAAGCTAAGCTTAATATCCCCCCATATCCCCTCTCGGAGAGTTGGAAACCCCATCCTAATACTCATGTTAAACTTAACGTTGATGCAGCTACCGACAACTCAAAAGGAGCGATTGGTGTTCTGGTTAGGGATCACCTGGGCAGAATGCTTGCGTGGAAGACCAAGGTGTTCACGTTCACAGATCCTACCATTTTGGAAGCTCTTGCAGCTGAAGAGGCGTGTTCGTGGGGTTATCTGGAGCTCAACCCGGCGATCATCAAAAGCGATGCTCTTACTATTGTGGAAGCCATCAATGAAGCAAATGTTGAGATATGGAAGGCGAGCTCCATCATCCGGAGATGCCGTCGTCGGCTGCAAAACCTCCAATCTTCGGTTAGCTTCAGCCCTAGAGGGGCAAATGAGGCGGCACACGTCCTCGCGAGGTGGGCTCTGAACGTTGGAATGAACAGCACTTGGTCGTCTTCTTGTATTCCGTTGCCGGCTCCTTTGATGGTCCGGATTTTGTTGGACTCACCCGCTGGTCGGCGAGATGTGTAGTCCCGTTTGTTATCTTATGCCCTGTTTGGTTAGAGTTTCATTTTTGGTACCATATCAATATTGATATTAATATTTTCAAATGTTGGAGTATCAATATCAAAAGTAATACAAGCAGAAACTTGTATTACATAATATACTTTGTTTGTACTACAAATTTTAAAATTGAAACAATTAACCAAACACCTCTTAATGGTTTCTATCAATATCAATTTTAAAATTAATAGTAATAGAAGTACCTAATAGTGTTACCAAACAGGGCATTAGCTTTATAATATATAACGTGTTTCAAAAAAAAAGACAGGAGAGGTAATCGGACAGGAGAGAAAAATAAAAAAAAATGAAAGGAAAGGGAGAAAATAGTTTAATGTAGCAAGATAGAGAGGAGAGAGAGTGTTGGAGGGTGGCCGGTGCACTGAGCGGTGCATGTGGTGGCGCACGGGGCGGGATGGGCGGGACCAACGGCCAAAGGTGGCCAAGGCGGGGCAGCCACGTGGTGGGTGACGTCACAGCGGAGGCGGCTGCGGGGGGGGGAGCCACCCGGGTGGCAGGGTGGGGGCTGGTGGGGCCAGGTCCGGGTGGTGTTGATGTGAGTGCGGCATCACGCGACAGTCGGCGGCAGCGTCCGCACGGTGTCTCACGCAGCAGTGAGATGGATGGAGAGGGCGAAAGATTTTTTTACATATAACACAGTTTTAAAATATATTTAAGAAAATAGCATTTTTTATATAATTTTAACAAATTAACACACTTTGTTTGAAAGTGTGTCCTATCTATACACTGTTCATCCGTACGTCCGTCAAAAGAAAGTGAGTTAATTTATTAAAATTGTATCAAAAGATGATATTTTCTTAAATATATTTTAAAACGTGTTATATGTAACAAAATCCCAGAGGACGACCGAGGATGGAGGAAGGAGAGAAAGAAAAAGAAAAGGAAAATAGAGGAGGAAGAAGAAACCGATGGGAGCTAAGAGAGAGGAAGTGGTGAGGGTCTCCGTTAGAAGAGAAAAGAGAGAAAAAATAGTAGAGTTTGGGAAGAGTTATGAGGTGTTTGGTTTAGGGGTGTCAATGGGCCGGGCCCGGCCCGGCCCGAGTTCGGCCTGCTTAGAGCCCAGTCTAAAACATATTGGCTCGGCCCAACCCGGCCCGCACTATATTCTTGGCCCGGCCCGACCCGGCCCGACCCGGCCCGACCCGGCCCGCAAAAATTATTGACTTGGCCCGACCCGGCCCGGCCCGGCCCAACTATATATTTTATAAATAAATATTTATTAAATATAATAAATTTAATTATTTAAGATAACATTATAAAATTAATAATAATTTAATTAAAATATATTTTTAATAAGTAAAAATAATATTTTTGACATAAAAAATTGAAAGTTATTTGGCCCGTTTTAGCCCGTGTCGACCCGCTTCGGCCCGTATGTCGGCCCGACTAAAACCCGCGGGCCAAAATGTTTGGCCCGTCAAATGACCCGCACCGGCCCGGCCCATTGCCACCCCTAGTTTGGTTGCATGATAATGAAGATTTTTGTTTTAATTTTTAAAAATTGTAAGAAAACTTGTTTAAAGATGTGTTTGATAACCATGATAATTTTATATTTTAAATGTGATTTTCTTCTTAAACAAAAAAAGAGGGTCCCACCTCTTTCTTTTTTCTTGTGGTCCCCCACTTTGTTTGGTCATGTGTGGTAGTTACTCTTTTTAGTAATCACATCCCTCCAAATTAACATAACAATTTTATGTCATGAGTTGGTTCACTTTTTATGTTAATATAATTTTTTATCATGAAAGTGTACAAAAAATTATCATGCAACCAAACACCCCATAAATGATTGATTTTAAAATACTAATCGACTCCTAATCAGACACACCTGATACAAATAAAATACAAACACCTAATTAAACTAATAAGACACGTTACAATTAACTTAAAACACCTGCAAACATACATAGACATCTTGAAAATAATTTAGACACACTAGGTAATTAATTAAATAAAACATCATGATTATAACTTAATTAATGAGGTGTTTGTTTTATTATAATTTTTTGTACATTTTCATGATAAAAAATTGTATTAAAATAAAAAATGAACCAACTCATGACATAAAATTATCAGAGAGATGTGATAACAAAAAAGAGTGACTATCATTCATGACCAAACAAAGTGGGGGACCACAAGAAGACATTTTTGTAATTAAATAATTACTTAAGTAAGTAATTAATTATTTAAAAAGCTAATGACGTTAATTAGTGACTACTAATGTAAGTATACTTTTAATTATGTAAAATGAATGATTAACTAATTATATGATTAAGTAAGTAATTAACTATACCTTCCAACTAATGATGTGTTAAGTAACTACTAAACTAAATATCTAACTAATCTTTTAGCTAACTAACTATGTAAGTAAGCAAATAAGTATTAAAAAGAAGAAACTACTTAACTAACTAATCAATGGAACAAATATTAAATAAATATACTAAATGAACTAATGAAATGCTTAATAAAATAATTAAGTAAATGAAGAACAAAATAAGAGCAATGAGAGCAATGAGAGCAATGAGAGCAAAAATGAGAGCTTGGGAGTGAGAGTGGGGGGGTGGGAGTAAGGGAGCCCTTGGGGGCTTTAAATAGCCCCCAAGGGGCTGAATGGAGGGGTTGCACCCCTCCATGACCGTTGGCAACGGTTCGCGCGACCCAGCGACCGGGTCGCGCGACCCGGCCGGGAGAGTCGGCCCGGCCGGGTCGCGACCGGGCCGGTCGGGACTGAACCCGACCGGGTCGGGGCCGGGTCACGACCCGGCGAACCATGGTGGTAGTTACTCTTTTTTGTGATCACATCCCTCCAAACATGATAATTTTATGTCATGAGTTGGTTCACTTTTTATTTTAATACAATTTTTATCATGAAAGTGTACAAAAAATTATCATGCAACCAAACACCCTATTAACTATAGTAATATTAGGTCAATTAAGAAGGATTTTAAAACACGTTAATGGAATGTTTGGTTGCATGATAACAATGACTTTTATTTTAATTTTTAAAAATTATAAGAAAATTTGTTAAAAAGAGGTGTTTGACAATCTTGACAATTTTATGTTTTGAAAGTGATTTTCTTCTTAAACAAAAAAATGGGTTTCATCTTTCTTTTTTCTTGTGGTCCCCCACTTTGTTTGGTCATGAAATGGTAGTTACTCTTTTTTGTTATTACATCTCTCCAAACATGACAATTTTATGTCATGAGTTGGTTCACTTTTTATTTTAATATAATTTTTTATCATGAAAGTGTACAAAAAATTATCATGCAACCAAACACCCCATAAATGATTGATTTTAAAATACTAATCGACTCCTAATCAGACACACCTGATACAAATAAAATGCAAACACCTAATTAAACTAATAAGACACGTTACAATTAACTTAAAACACGTGCAAACATACATAGACATCTTGAAAATAATTTAGACACACTAGGTAATTAATTAAATAAAACATCATGATTATAACTTAATTAATGGGGTGTTTGTTTTATTATACTTTTTTGTACATTTTCATGATAAAAAATTGTATTAAAACAAAAAATGAACCAACTCATGACATAAAATTATCAGAGAGATGTGATAACAAAAAAGAGTGACTATCATTCATGATCAAACAAAGTGGGGGGATCACAAGAAGAAAGAGATGAGACTCTCTCTTTTTTGTTTAAGAAGAAAATCACTTTTAAAATATAAAATTGTCAAGGTTGCCAAACACCTCTTTTAATAAATTTTCTTACAATGTTTAAAACTTAAAATAAAATTCTCCTTTGTCATGCAACCAAACACCCCATAATACTATAAAAGCATGTAATATTACATGTTGGTTTTTGGAGACGGTGGTGGTGGCGACCGGCGAGGGTGAGAGAGTTTTCGAGAGTCTTTCTTTTTTCATGGCTGTTGGCGTTGCTCATCGAAGAGGTAGAAAGGCGAATGAATCATCTTTGATTCTTTTTTTCTTCTTTTACATGGCTGTTCGCGGTGCTTCCGAGTAGGTAGAAAGCTGAATGAGTACTCATCTGCACTGAGAAGCAGCTCTCGTGAAGGTGTCGGCAGTCTGTGTCCTTCAATTTTCTCTGTTGACCGGATCCAACGCACACCGATCCGAGTTACACACTTTCACATACACATGGAGATTATTATGAGATTTGTGGGAGAAACAGTAGTACGAGGCTGAACTGGCAGACCCATTTTCTGCCCATTCAAGGGCAGTGATATAGACCTGTGTCTGAGGCCCATTTGCAGCGAATGTGAGGGCTTGTTTTGGGCTATTCTCCTGAACCCATTCAAGGCGGTGTTCAAGGCCCGTATGCAGCTCTCTCTGATAGGAGGATACAGAGTGGATATGACATTTCCGTATCTACTCTGTTTAGTTAGTCGGATAATCCGTATCCAATCCGAATCGGATACGAATACAGATCGAATATTATAAGTCGGATAATATTCGGATTCGGAGTGGACACGGATAATATTCGCTTCATGATGTTAATTAAATTTTTTTGATTAATATATTTAATTATATACACAAACATAGAAATAAAAGTATAAAATATAAAATTTATCACATATTTATGAACATTAACTTAGTATACTAATATATAAGAGAAAATATTTAACCATATATTGTAAATATAATGATTTTAAATATATAATTATATATATTATGCATACATTATCAGAGATTAATTCAAAGTGGATTTTAAACGGAGCGGGGCGGACATTTCCGTGTCCGCTCCGATTAACATTCGGATAATATCGATATCCAGATATCCGTTCCGACAGATATCTTAAATAGGATATCATCAGCCTAAATGGATACGAATTAGTAATGAATCCGAATTTTATCCGCGTCCATTTACAGCCCTACTCTCTGGACTCGGGGGCCTGCCAAGGGCTTTACGGGGGTCCCAATTCAGAGCAAACTTGGCCTGGCCAGGCGCTTGATAGAGATGCCCATCTGCTATCTTATTGAGTGGAGGCCATATCCAGTCCATTCAGATAGCTGTTGGAAGTTGGGCCCTCGGTCCATTAAAAGGCAACTGCATGTTTTGAGGCCTGTCAAAGAAGGCAAAAGCAGACTTGGTCCCTATAACAATCCATAATTCCTCAATTTGTATTCTTGCTGTTTCTTATGCCAATTGGAAGGTCCATCGGGCTAAAATCCTTCTTAGTAGCCTGAGTTGTGCCTCTCCACCTGCTAAAAGAAGCTTGAAAGGGTAGAGTCCCTTAAAGTTGTCAACATAAGTAAAAAGGGAAGAATGCAACTCCCCTTCAAAATTCTGTGTAGTAAAAGATAGAGGCCCCAAAAGGGACCCCCTCGGAGCTTTCCCTGTTGCAGGCCCGAGGAGACCAAGAAAAAGGACCTCTTTTGAGCCCTCTCTTGTTAAGGGTTCGTTTGGTGGAGATTTTGTGTCACAGATCCCATCCAAAATCTCCAAAAGCTCGTGTCCAAGAGATTTGAGAGATTTTCCAACTAAGACTCTTACTGTCTGTTTGGCACCAATTTTTTTGAGGATAAATTAAGTTTATCTCCTAACATTTCCGAAACCAAACAACCCTTTGGTGTCTATGTCACTCCAATTCTCAAAGTCTCTCCTATATTTTCAAGCACGGAAGCTGATGCAAATAGGTTGTATTCGGTTGTAATTTTGAGTTAAAATTTTATGGCACGAATCTCTTTCCCGGATTCCCAAATAAATGCAACTTTCTCGAGGAAGAAGAAGAACCAAAGAAAACGGCCGTTTCTCTTTCATTGCTAGGAACGGGATGCTAGAAACGGGCGGTGATGCCCTGTTGGGGCTACTCCAAGCATGGATTGCAGAATCGGCCGATCCGGATCGGGATCGGCCGATTCTTGGATCGGATCGGACCCCTCCGATCCGATTCCCGGCGGAACTACCGATCCGGACCGAAGATCAATCCGGATCGGTGTTTGTAGGTGGAATCGGTGCCGGAATCGACCGATTCGGTCGATTCTGGATCGATTCCGGCGATTCCCTCGCCGGAATCGACCCATAGGCTGCCGCGGCGGCCATCCCGCAGCGGCAGCCCTCTTCCCCGCCCTATCGGGCGGGGAAGATGACCTTACCGGGTCCATCGGACCCGGTAAGGCCAGGATCCGGTGACTTAAGTCACCGGATCTTACCCTACCGGTTGAAGATCCGGTGACTTAAGTCACCGGATCCTATCCTTACCGGGTCCGATGGACCCGGTAAGGTCATCTTCCCCGCCCGATAGGGCGGGGAAGATGTCACGGCGGCAAGCTGCAGCCGTGGCGGTGATTTCGGGCCACTTTTGGGCCCGAAATCGCCCCAAAATGGGGTAGATCGGATCGGAATCCGATCTACCTACTTATTTAGTTAGTTTTTTGGTGTTTTAGGGTTTTTTTAAGGGTCGATCCGGATCGATTTTCCTTCCGACGAATCGGCCTGGATCGGTCCGATCCAATCCGATCCGGATCGGATCGGTCCCCACCGATCCAGGGACCGATTCCGATCCCGCGATCCTTGACTACAAGGGGATCCCCAGCCCTTGTGAAGAAAGGAGGGGTGGAGAACTGTAAAAAAAAGTAACATATCGAACTTTTCACGTCATAAGTTTTTGTAATTTTATTGATGGTACACAAAAGAATACAACCATTAAAGGGCATAAGGGTAGAATCAGATAAACTTGGGGGTACTTCACCAAGAACGTCTTGCTTTTATTCCACCAATCTTTTAAACTAGCTGTAACTGGACAAGTACAACTAGATCGGCAAAAATTTTATGTGGTGTTTGGCAACATGGTAAATTGAATTTTTATTATATAAAATTATAGTTTATAAAAAACTTGTTAAACAAAGGGTTTTGACAATCATAAAAGTACGTTTTTTTAACAAAGAAATCCCTTCTTGGACAAAAAATGGCGAAACCCTTTTTTTTTTTTTGCGATTTTCCATCTCATACAGAGTCCCACTTTTTGTTGTCATATCTCATCAAACAAAATAATTTTACATTTGTTGTTATCATAGATGCCATTTAATATAAAATGATATCGTAAAAATGTATACAAATTTGCTGTGCAAACGAACATCCCATTAACACTTAAGCCATGTTCCAATGAAATGTGAGATTCTGAATTTCTTTTCCATTTTGATAAAACACATTTCTTCATTATATAGGATCGATCGATTTTTTTTGCATATTTTTGTTTTGCTAAAATTTATATAATTTTTTAAATACTATGGAAAACTAAGTATTGACAAACTACAAATATTATAATAGATATAATGATAAAAATAGATATGAATACACTCTTGTGTAATCAGATACAGTTTTGATGGTTATATAGTACTTATCTTTCAATTATACACACATATAAATACACATCTACATCTGAAATTATGGAATTTAATAGGAACGAAATCAAGACGTTTCTAAATTAGTCATCCAAAATCACCGGAAACTTTGTTTTCGCTACCGAACATGATATTGTAGTCATATTTTTTAGTCGAATTAATTTCGCGGGGAATGCAACATAAATACAAAAGATTTCTGCATATTTTTAAATATATATCTTCAAGACTTCCAGTAAACATCATTCGTAAAGTTTTCGAGGGGGCATTGATTTATTTTTTAGTGACAACAAATTTCAGGCACTTGATATAATTTTAATTCTACGAAGAATGGAGATATATTAAAATAAAGATCTATATACAGTAATACTTAAAATTTTAAACTCAAATATAATTTGAAAAATGGTATGTTGATAGGCCTGGCTCCACACGTACTCCGTGTGGGTAGGGGTGTTCATGATTTGGTTTAATTTGATTTTTGAGTATTTTTTTTTCAAATCAAACCCAATCAAACAATCTCCTAAACTAAATTAAACCAAACCAAATCAATTCAATTTGATTTGATTTGGTCTGATTTAAATCATATTTTATTAATATATAGTAGATATGTCAATATATAATTTTATTTTATTTATTTTAAATTATATTCTATTAAAATTTAGTATATATTATATAATTTATTAATTTTATCTTAAAAATTCTTGAAACAATTTTTTTTATAAGATAAGATACATAAATATTGTATTAAATGTCCTTAAGATAAATTATTTAATCTAATTCGAGTTATTCGGTTTATTAGTTTGATTTGATTTCAAGGATCTTATGTCTTATTTGGTTAGAGTTTCATTTTTGGTACTATATCAATATTAATATTAATATTTTCAAATGTTAGAGTGTTAATATCGAAAGTAATACAAGTTGACATTTGTATAACATACTTTGTTCACACTGCAAAATTTAAAATTGATATAATTAATTAAATATTTCTTAATGATTTTTATCAATATCAATTTTAATATTGATAGTGATAGGGATACTTAATAATATTATTAAATAGAACGTTAGAAATTAAATTAAATTGATCACTAATTTAAGTTAAATTAAATCTAACTAAATTATTGATTTAATTTAATTTTTTTTGGTTGAACCGAATGGTGAGCAGCCTACTTGTGGGGCCGGCTGAGTTGACGAGCCGAAACGGTCTGGACTCGGAGCGTGCAGGCGACTTCCGATCCCATTCCACCATGCCTCGACTCCACCCGGGAAAGAAAAGCCGAGGAGGCCTCGGGCCTGTCTGTTTCTCCGACTGCGGATCTTCGTAGAGGAGGCAGAGCGCGTCCGGAAGGATGCTGAACCCCATCGCGCCGCCATCGTCCTCTGCTTCAGCGGTATGACCTCCTCTCTTCTCGTTCATCCCTCCTCCATCGACTCCGGCAACGTGTGCTGCGGCGGTCCTTAGATCAACCATATTTGTACATCTCATCCGATCGCCATTTGCGTGATGTGTCGGTCAAAGGGGGAGAGGAGCAGAGGTCTCGTGTATGGGATCTTCCGGCCATGGATTGTGTTGTTTTACAGGAGTCCATGTCGGGAGAATGGTCCATAACAAAAGTTGGATGTTAATTTGTCATATGCCAAGCTGAGCATGCCAGATGGTGCTTTCTTTCAGCGCACGTCTAGAGAGGGGGTTTCAACCTTTTATTGCTACCTGACGTCTCCGTTTGAATTCATTGTGAACTCCCTGTCGGCCCAGTTTTTCTTATTCGAGGTACCGATGAAGGATGTGTAGGCTGAGATTGATTCATTCCTTTTTCATTGCAGGGACACAACCTCTTTTCTGGATTCACGCGTCTATGCAAGGGCCTTTCTTTGGTGCTCATTAGTGGATATGTTCTGCTTCAGATTTTCCCTTCAGCTGTCATCTATCTTGCGCTTATTCCTGCTAGGTAACCTTCGCTTATTAGGCAAGTTAAAGACATCTTTAGTTGAATAAAGAAAGGGAGAAAGTTATTTAGATGACTTTTGTCGGACGAGTGCTGTCTCAGATTGTAGATGTTGCTTCATCTGTACTGAATCTCTCTACCGGAGTTGATATCCAGAGCTCAGCCATATTTGTACATCTCATCCAACTGCCATTTTCAGAGAACCCACAATCTCATTCATTTCCATGAGCGTACTGTCGCTTCTGCCTTACAACCTTGTTTGTTTGTGGACTGTGAATGCCTTTGTGTTGTACGGTGCCATACCTTTCATAAATGGTATCTGATCCTTACCGACTCAACTGTCTCTTGGTTGTGGTGTGACCTTTGGCAGACTTGGGTTGACATGTTAATTTGGTAGTTTGTTACTTTTATGGTTCTACCATTTTTACATCAATGGGATTTTAAAAATCAATCTATTATTCTCAATATTTAAATATTTTTGATACAACTAAAATATTATAAAATATCTCCTAAATATATTTTAGCTCCAAAATGTATCTGCCATCTTTAAACCATCAAATGCTATTATTTAGAGGATATTTGTGGCTAAGTTTTCATGGGGCATTGACTTGCATTGCTCCATGTACTTGAGGTGGGTGCCTCAGGCACTTGAGGTGGAGTCAAGGATTCCGGAATCGGAATCGGAATCGGAATCGGTTGGGACCGATTCCGATTCCGATTCCAGGAATCGGCCGGAATCGGCCGATTCCTGGGAAGGGAATCGATTCCGGATCGGTCCGGAATCATTTTTTTTTTTGATTTTTTTTTGTCAAAAAAATTCAAAAAATTCAGAAAAAATAGGAAATGAGTTAGAAAAAATCAGAAAAAATTCTAAAAATAGGAAACATTTTAAAAAATAACCAATGCATGATATCCACAAGACCACATCATACAAATACTAATGAACACCAATTGAACACTTGAAGACTTGAAGTTAAGTACATATTCCAATTCCATTGATTCGAAAATCAAAGAGTTGATACATCGTAAAAAAAAAAAAAATTACATCGTATCAATCTACTACTTAATGTCTAGGATATGATATGGATCTTCCTCCTCTCCCTGCTCGTGACGCTCCTCCCTCGTGCTCGGTCTTGTATCTTGTCCGGGACCGTATCCGTATGAAAATAATGCCGATGCCATGCCATCAAGAGTCGTATGGATCGGACTGGCAGGACGACCGGGACGTGGCAGCGAGAGGATGGTCGAAGTCAGTGGTGTAATCGGCTGGCCGGTCGACTGACGAATGCTCTGGATGCGCCCGGCTCCATAATATACGAATGCGGTGTGCGCATCGTCGGCGTGTAATACGGCCGGGAAACCGTGAATCGGGTGACTCGGTACAACAACGATGGGCTGCGTCGGCGGTATACACTCCTCGTCGTCGTCACTGTGAGCGAGGTGAGAAGGAGCTGCGTCTTGTCATCGGGGTGACAGGACGCGACCTCCAACTTCCTTCTCTTTACCTCTTCGCCCCAAAGTTTTTTCAACTTTCGCAAATCCTCCCATTTTTCGCGCTCACTTTGTTTCGTTCTCACCGGACTGCAGAATGGGTAGCCGGCTGTGGGGACCGAGGACGGAGGCGGAATTTGGGGCCAAAGTAGCGGTGGTCGCTCCATAGGCCTTGGGCGGAAGAAGACCTACTGAGCACGAGAAATGTAGATGGAGGTGGAGGTGGAGCATCCTCTCGGCTCAACACCATCCAACTCTCCTCGCCGTACGCGGTCATCGGGATCAAACTCGGTGGCGTGATCCACGGCTTCCCTCTCTCATCCGGGAGGCAAGTGCGTACGCTCCTCTGGAAAATCGGGTCCACGTGTCCACCTCATCGGGTGGTGGTGTGGCGGAGAATGTCTCTTGCTCGTACGGGCCACCGCGAACCGTGCAAATCGCTCCTCGCCGATCTTCTCGCCGATCCTTGATGTTCTTTATGCGCGGCCCTCGTTATAATGACGAAGAAGACTTCTCGCGGTGCGAGGTCGACCCGTTCCTCCTTTTGGTATGTATCGGGTTGAATGTACTCAGGTTCCTCCACTGGTTCCTCTCTCGGTGGGAGGAGCCGGTGCTCCCAACTCGATGTCCCGCCTGATAGGCCGCAAGTGGATTCCATCCACTCACTGGTGTTCACCTGAACCCACCGGTACTCACCCTAAGAAAAACATAAGAAAGAGAAAAGGAAAACAATTAGCCCATCTAAACCGTAACTTATATGAAAAGAAAAGAAATTCCTCGTATCAAACTATTACTATACCGAGGTGACACTTTGTCAATGAATATTTACGAGTCGAGCATACGAGTATACCGACCCTCGTCTTGTATACACGTACGAAACATATAAAAAATAATTAGTTGCACAGTAATGCTAGTCCGATGTATTTAATGAACTCTAACTTACTTATCTCGGCCTACATCATCTGTCCCGCCGAGATCGGCACGACCACGGATAATGCCAGTGTACCCCGCATCACCTCGTTGTCGTTCACCACCTTTGTCCTCGTATTGGATGCGGGGGTTCGAAAAATATCCTACAAGATTTTATTAGTTAACCTTTGTGCATATAAGACAATTATACGACGAAAATAATTTTTTAACCAAGTTACTGACGTGGACATCGTGGTGCGAGATGCTTGTACACGTCGGTCCATCGATGATCTTCCACCACTTTTGTAACCTACGGGATTTTTTTCTTTAATTTTCGGCTTTTGCCCGGTCCGCAGCATCGTACGGTGTGCCCATCTGGTCCCCGACATTGAGTCTACCAACCTTGCAAGACAACTGCAGGTGGCTCGATGATTACGAAGTAGTGAGCGATCCTCTAAAACCTCTTGTCGGTGATGCGCTTCTCGGACGACAAGAATCTCCAACTTTCTTTTGTCGTACGGGGTTGTCCACCATATAGTTGTAATACTCCTCGGACGTGTGAACCTAACCAAAGCATGCTGCCGGTGTAAACTCTCGTATGATGAAGTTCGTGGCAAATCGTGTCGGACCGGGCTGACAAGATCGTGCCCTCTGTGCGAGATCTCGTGATATGTAGGAGGCGGGGATGCGAATAAATAAAAGATGTGATCGTCGCGCCGCCTTGCTGACAAGTGTAGATACACCCTCCTCCTTGTCATATCCTCTAAAATGAGATACATGGAATGTGCTTGCACGGGGCACCCAGAAGATGTGCTTCTCTCTTCTCCGTCAACTTCCTACAGCCGCCTTATATGATGGTTCGTTGTCCGCGAACGTAATCCGAACCGCATTGTCACTCCCCGATCTCCTCCACCACCCCATCCAGGAGAAAAAGATGAAGTCGGCATTTTTTATCTTCCCGAAGCATCTGCGAGCTTCAGAATGTAGTCCCTCGAACGCACACCAAGAAGTTTATCGTACTCCTTTTGGTGATACTGTCCACCACATCGCGCGTGATTGTGCAACCCCTCTCCTTCCACACCACTTGAACCCGTCCATCCACTCCTCGACTCCTGGACCTCCTCGTCGAGGCCGGCGCCGTATGTGTGTACGCTTCCCGGGCTCGAGCCCGGTCCGGCCTCGCCGCGGCATCCCACCATCGTTTGGAAGTAGGGGCTGGTGGGTGCATGTGTTGGGATGGCTAGATCAAGTTAAAAAAAAATGGGATCAAGGTAAAATTAAGTTTAAGTAAATAAAACGAGCATAATGTCGAAATATAATTTAAAAAGTGATACTCGTGTAAAAAACCATTTGACGATGTGGCGAACGGCTCTCTTTTGCGGCCCGTTCCTACTTCGCCCCTTTCATTGTACGCTTTATCCCCATCCGCCCACACTGCTTTTTAAAATAAATACTCGTCACTCGGTGTAAATCGAGTGGCCGGTAAGTGGAACGGCGGTATGGCTCCTGTCTCCTGGGGTCGGGCTCTCGGTCCCCGAGTAGGGCGAGCCGATCTTCCCGATCGGCCCAAAGGCGGGTCAACTACGGACCCAGACCCTCCTGCTCCCCTCCTCCTGTCCTTCTCCTCGGCCCAATGCGCGCTCGGCGTGCCCCTAGCACGTCCGAGCTCGAGTCCGGTGGACTCGTCCTCGCTCTCCGGCTCCGGGCTCGCCGCCTTCCCCGCCCTTTCCCTTTGGAGGTAGGCAAATCGCGGTCCCTCCTCCTCTCGAGTAGCTCGTCTGCCGACTCCTCCCTCTGCTCGATCCTAATCGCCCGTTGAGAGGCTACTGTCGTGTATCCTCTCGTCTCCTCGCTCTTCTCCCTCGGCACCTTGTCGCATTTTTTACATTTCCACTGTTCGGCCCGATATGTTGTTTCGGCCGAACACCCCCGTTCATCTCCTTCCCGCACCACTTCGGCTGTGCCCTCTTCCGCTAGGTCTGCGTATGCCCGTGTTCCCAACCCACGTCGGAAGCACGTCTTTGGTCTTTGCGTCACCTTGATCGGCCATTGCTTAAATCTGCAAAAATTGTAAACAATGCACTAAAAATGATTAGATAACATACAAATTATTTTAGACGTTGTTCGGGTAGCAGAACAACCCGAAACACACCATTCGGTATGTTTAAAGGGTTACGTATTTGCGAAAATCAACGGGTAGGTATCAATTTTTCCCGTACAAAGAACATCCAATCGATGTTCGAACAACTTGAGCGGAGTTATTCGATCACAAATCACCCGGTTTAACTCTACTCGGAGTCGTCGGAAAACGTGTAAAAATAGGCGTACGGGATATCGAATTTTTCCCGTGCAAAATAGACATATCCGGATACTAAAACTTAAACGAACTTGTTCGGACAAAAATCGTAAAGTTTAACGACACTCGAAACTCGTCGGAAACGCGTAAAAATGGACGTACGAAGTTTTGGCGAAGAAATCTTACCAAAAACCTTACAAAGATCGAAGAAGGTTGATTCGATGCCGATCCGAGCTTGAATCGGCGAATCCTTTGAAAACGAGCTTGGAATCGCCGGAATCGCCTGAATCGCCCCTGGAATCGCCGGAATCGGTGGAATCGGGCCGGAATCGACCCTGGATCGACGGAATCGGCCAGAATCGACGGTGGATCGACGGAATCGAGGCCGGAATCGCCGGAATCGCGCCGGAATCGCCTGCGCTTCCTCCTTCCGCCGCGGGATCGACCGAGGCCAGCTGATGGGGACCGGTACGGACCGGATCGTCCGTTTGTTTGGAGATAGCATCTTCCGGGTCTTGAGGAGACGACGTACTTATTTCTTTTATTTCGTAGTATTAGATTTTTATTTTTATGCATTTTATTTGAGTATTTAGAGTCCACTGAGTCCTTCTTTTTATTTAGTCCTTTAAAGGACATATATGTAATTAGGGTTTTTAGAGGTCCCGTCTTGTAATGTCCAGCTCTGTTAAAGAGCCCCAAGTTTTTGAATGATGGAGAGTTGGATGTTTGAAGCCAAGGAGAAGCCCCTCCCGTCCCCCCCCCCTGTTCCCCTCCGACGATGTCGGCGTCGTTCCCTCACCTCCGGGTGCTCCCGGTTCTCCCCTCCTCTTCCCGATGTTCCTCCCACCTCCGGAGTTAGGTCCGGTACCCCCTCTTCCCCTATCCCGTTCGGTTTCCAACCTCGTCGTCGACATCTCCGTCGACGGCCGCCTAGGTCCGTCCGGATCTCCCACCTCGGGTCCCTCACCTCCCCTCGACCCCTTCAGCAGCCACCTTCACCCCTACGGTCTCCCTCCCCCCCCTGGAAGTCCCTGCGACAGACCCCCCCCCCCGTTCGGTTCCGTCCGCACCCGTGGGTGCCCTAACCGACCACCACCTCCTCTGAGACGCCACCCCTACCCACGAGTACCCCTTCCACGGGGGCCTTTGGCCTCCCGCGGAGCCTCCCCGACCCCCCTTCCCTCCTATGAGCCGCCGCGAGCTCGGACCCCAACCCCGCTTCGTCGACCGTCGAAGACCCCGTGAGAGCGAGCCCATTTCCGACGAACCTAGCCGCCGACGACGAAGCGAGGAGAGAAGAAGGAAGAGGCGGCGCCGTGGGGACCCTCCGGCCGCGGCCGCCGCGGCCTCCGCCCCCCGTTCCCACCGCCGCCTGCGGCCGCCGGGTCCGCCGTGCGTGGAGACGAAGACCGCTGCGCCGTCGGGGCTCGGAGAGATGCCACGAGCCCCGCCCCCGTTCGCCCTCTCTCTCTTCTCGATCGAGCCCCCGCGGCCTGCCCGCGGCCCCCCCCCGGGGGAGTTGGTCGCGCGGTCGCGCGCGCCGCCCGGCGGCGGCCCGTCTCCCCCCCCGACGGGTTAAGCGTGACGCCGGTTCGCACGCCGGCTCGGCCGGCCCCGGTCCGCTGGTTTCCGCCCAACTGGGTCCGCCCGACGGGTTCGGCGTCCCGGACTCGAGCCGGCCGCCGGATTGAGGCGGTTCGACGCTCGAGGCCGGTTCGGAGCCGGTTCGAGCCGGTTCGTGGCCGGTTCAGCCTTCCTGGACCCGGTTATGCCGGTTCAGAGCCGGTTCGGCCACCTTTTAAGGCCGTTCGGGGGCCGTTTGGGACCGGTTCAACGGTTGTGGGCCGGTTCGGCGGCCGTGGGGACCGATTCGGTGGATTTCGAAGCCCCGTTTAACGATTTCGCCCGGTTCGACGCGGTTCAGCGCTGTCCGGGTCGGTCCAGCTCCGTTTGAAACGGTTCAGCACCCCATCAGCTCGGTACATCCTTCTCGGGCCCGCCGACGCGCGCCGGGATGGCGGCACCTCCCTTCCCGTCCCGCATCAGTTTGGTATCAGAGCCGGCGCCGACTTGTTTCCACGAGTTGGGATCCTTACATTGCGCGGGACATCGACATTTCAGCTTCGACATCACATTACCAGTGGAGGTGAATACCACGACATTTCGTCCGACTCTTCGTACGGCGTCGTCATCTCGGTCTCTTTTCGAGTTGATCGCTCCCGATTATCAGTGGTCGAGGATGGTCGAGCTTATGTCCGGTTGCTCGTATTGTCGAGGCCGACTTAGACCGGACCGGTGCGGTACGTAGAAAGATGCCCGGTGCGAGATAGTTCCCACTACGGCACGCGTAAATCGTCGGGTTCGAGGGTGGTTGGGCCGATCGGCGTGCGGTTTCGGACACATTCGCTCGAGCACACTTATGAGCACAGTACGAACGCGAGAGCAACCGTCTGTCGGCCCGGCACTTGGCTCCGTCGCTGTGCTGAGAGCGACCGACACGCTTATCGAGGTAGCTTATGAGGCCGGTCCCGAGCTTGCCCGCAGTACGAGCGAGCGTGCACCATCGATGCCGAGGCGACGAGCCATCGAGGTTGAGGCCGGCCCAGCGGCACCGGTGTTCTTGTTTGAGGCCGACGACGAGAAGCCGGCGACACCTTGTCGAGGCCGAGACCGATCGAGCCATCTGACCGAGTTGACGGCACCGGAGTTATGGAGCCGCCGACGGAGTGACCACCGAGGCTATTCCGGAGGATGCAACGGCATAGTTGACTCGATAGAAGTACCCGGACACGGAGCTGAGCACTTACGACACCGTCTCGGGTCACCTTACGCGGTCACGCCGGGAGCTTCCCGGTCCCGCTTCATCGTCACCCGAGCTGCCACCGCCGTCCTCGGTTTCCCGGTAGTGACCGTGTTGATCATGCGCACTCTGAAAACTCGGGGACGAGTTTTCGCAACCGGGGAGAATGATGGGGACCGGTACGGACCCGGATCGTCCGTTTGTTTGGAGATAGCGTCTTCCGGGTCTTGAGGAGATGACGTATTTATTTCTTTTATTTCGTAGTATTAGATTTTTATTTTTATGCATTTTATTTGAGTATTTAGAGTCCACTGAGTCCTTCTTTTTATTTAGTCCTTTAAAGGACATATATGTAATTAGGGTTTTTAGAGGTCCATCTTGTAATGTCCAGCTCTATTAAAAGAGCCCAAGTCTTTGAATGATGGAGAGTTGGATGTTTGAAGCCAAGGAGAAGCACCTCCCGTCCCCCCCCCCTGTTCCCCTCCGACAATGTCGGCGTCGTTCCCTCACCTCCGGGAGCTCCCGGTTCTCCCCTCCCCTTCCCGGTGTTCCTCCCACCTCCGGAGTTAGGTCCGGTACCCCCTCTTCCCCTATCCCGTTCGGTTTTCCAACTTTGCGTCGACATCTCCGTCGACGCTGCCCTAGGTCCGTCCGGATCTCCCACCTCGATCCCCTCACCTCCCCTCGACCCCTTCAGCAGCCACCTTCACCCCTACGGTCCCCCTCCCCACAGGAAGTCCTGCGACGGACCCCCCCCTGGGTTCCGTGTCCGCACCCGCGGGTGCCCTAACCGACCACCACCTCCTCTAGACGCCACCCTGCCCACGAGTACCCCTTCCACAGGGGCCTTTGGCCTCCCGCGAGCCTCCACAGGAACCCCCTTCCCTCCTATTGAGCCGCCGCGAGCTCGGACCCCAACCCCGCTTCCGTCGACCGTCGAAGACCCCGCGAGCGAGCCCATTTCCGGCGAACTGCCGACGACGACGAAGGAGGAGAGAAGAGAAGGAAGAGGCGGCGCCGTCGGGACCTCCGGCCGCCGCTGCCGCGGCCTCCGCGCCCCGTTCCCACGCGCCGCTGCGGCCCGGGTCCGCCGTGCGTGGAGACGAGACCGCCCGCGCCGTCGGGGCTCGGAGAGATGCCACGAGCCCCCGCCCCCCGTTCGCCCTCTCTCTCTCTTCTCGATCGAGCCCCCGGCAGCGCCACGCGACCCCCCGGGGAGTTAGTCGCGCGGTCGCGCGCGCGCCGCCCCCGGGCGGCCGCGTCTCCCCGACGGGTTAAGTGACGCCGGTTCGCACGCCGGCTCGGCCGGCCCCGGTCCGCCGGTTTCCTTCGCCCAACTTGGTCCGCCCGACGGGTTCGGCGTCCGGACTCGAGCCGGCCGCCGGTTCGGGGCCGGTTCGACGCTCGGGGGCCGGTTCGAGGGCCGGTTCGAGGCCGGTTCAGCCTTCCTGGACCCGGTTCATACCGGTTCAAGGCCGGTTCAGCCCTTTTAAGGCCGGTTCAGGGCCGTTTGGGACCGGTTCAACAGTTGTGGGCCCGGTTCAGCGGCCGTGGGGACCAGTTCGGTGGATTTCAAGCCCCGTTTAGCAGTTTCCAGCCCGGTTCGACGCGGTTCAGCGCTGTCCCGGGTCGGTCCAGCTCCGTTTGAAACGGTTCAGCACCCCATCAGCTCGGTACATCCTTCTCGGGCCCGCCGACGCGCGCCGGGATGGCGGCACCTCCCTTCCCGTCCCGCATCACCAGCTCTGCGGGTCGATTCCGGCCCTAAAAGGGCCGGAATCGGTTCGATTCCCGGTCCAGAGTGAACCGGGAATCGAACCGGGGCCGGGTCAACCCGGCCTTCCGAAGAATCGGTCGGATCGACCGATTCCACATGGAATCGGTCGGAATCGGATCGATTCCGACCGATTCCAGGCGATTCAGACCGATTCCGAGGAATTCTTCCCGGAATCGGACCTTCCGCCGGGAATCGGATCGGAATCCACCGATCCGATTCCGGAATCGGTCGGAATCGGACCGATTCCGCCGATTCTGCAATCTATGGGTGGAGTTGAGGGAGTGAGCACGTGGAGGGCTTTTGGGCAAAGAGGAAGACATTAACGGGTACCTTGGAGGCCTGGACCCATTATGATCGGGGTCCAAAACTTAAATTGTTTTCCTCAGCGACCGAACTGCTTGTTTCAGTGGCATAGTGCTATACAACTTAAGTTTTGGACCCTGCTTACATTGGGCCTATGAGACCCGCTAATTGGGTCTTGCAGACCCTCATCTTCTCTGCCTGAAACAGGACAGGGAAGGCACCACAAGCACTTGTTGCACTCATCCAACTGGCCACTGTGGTGGGTCTGATTGCCTAGGCAACTTGGCATGGGTTGAGGCCTTGAGGGGCTGTCTCTCCTTGCCTCATATCCTAGGTGGTCGCCTGACGAATCGACTATCTTTGACATAAATCTATGCTCTGTGGTGAAAGGGAGGGTGATATGAATATTTTATAATAGAGAAAGGTATGAAGGAAAACTGAGAAAGATTTATTCCTATTGCATGATGTTGTTTGCAATTGACTGTTTTTTCTTGTTACATCTGATAACTGTTAATTTAGTTTCAATTTGAATTTTAGCTTATTATTTGATTCAAGTATCACCTAGAAATGCTCGTGTATAAAAAATGAACTACTTTTCAAACGTACAGTTCCTTGAATCAAGGCAGGAAGTATGGATATCGGGAGCCTATCATTCTGCTCCTGACTGATATGTATCAGTCAATATGACTAAGTGGATCTGTATATGTTCTGAATTGACCCATTTGTGTTATTAATTTATTTTTAAAAATATATATAAATTTTATTAATTATACTCAAAATATCAGTGGGAAGCGTTGATATTGCGGTGGATCATCCGATCGGGAATCAAAATTACACTTGAAATCCTTGGAATGGGTCTGGATCAACTAATTTGGGTTACGTAGCAGGCCGGATCAGCCAACCTGGTGCCATAGTGTGCTGGGCTGGCTGATATGGCCTGCTACAAGCCACCCCAGCCAATCCCCATAATGGATCGGCCGATCCAATTGGTATCAGATGTGCCAGGTCGGAATTTGATCAGATTGGCTGATACAGCCTGACCTGATATGATACAGCCTTCCTTGATTGAAGTATTATGTTACACTCAACTTACATATGTGAACCCAAGTTACAGTTTATTGTATAAGATTACACATTTTGAGGTTAATAGTAGATGAAACCCTGTTTTGGAAAAAAGAATTATGGACTTGGACTTGAGGAATTAAGATCAATGAATTGATTTAAAATTTGAACTAATTGCTTGATGAATTCTATATACGTATGGAGAGAAATGTATTAAGACAATTTCAAGCAATTGAAGCACGTCATTGATAGAAATAAGCTTTTAGTAAAACAAAAAAAATAGTATTGAAAATAAATAAAAAGATGATTTGACAAGCCTAAAAGTTAAATCCAGAAATTTATTTTACCAGTGGACAATGTGATTGGGCATATTTAGAATATGCTGTCATTCCCCCAATTATTTAGTATTATCAACAATGATAAATGCATTTAAAATTTTTACAACAGAACTGAGAATTCTTGGTATATTATGGTTATGCACTACTTGATACCGCATCTAAAGAATATGCATAGGAAATCTGAAAACCTAACAAAACTTAAAGATGTAGGAGACTTTAAATTTTGAAGTAACCATGATAGCTTTGAGGTTATGCCTTGGCATTTTAGATGAGGGGTTGCCTCACCTCTTTGTTGCCCAGACACTACCTCTAACTACACAGCTCTAATGCAGGTCAGAGAGGGTTCCAAAGGGCTAAAAGGTTTTTAGGAAGCAGATCATTAATGTTGTTGACACAAGCTAAGAGAATAAGAAGCCTGGGACAACTATAATGAATCTCAGTCCATGCTTTTGTTGAACTGGGATATCCTAGAAAGTATTGTACAAGACAGGAGCTATCTGCTGTACCAAGGGAAAAGAAATAGAAGAAGAAAGCCTCTGTGGTGTGTATCAGCATAAGATGCAAGGAAGGCCTATTGCATGTGAAATATACTGAATGGCTTCTCTTTATAGAACTAAGAAGAAGAAAGTTGGGGTTTATGGTAGTACCAGAGATATGACTTAACTGACGTAAGTAAGGATAGTTTTGACTTTTGAGGAAAATTTCATTAAAATAGGAGGGGTGTAACCAGGGGTGTATCATAACCGGGGTGAGCAAGGATGGGCTGGACAGTAGAGGTTCATTTCATTAAAATGGATTAAGAACAACAGATATACTAGTATACGACAAACATATAAATGTCTAATTCTAATTGGCTTTCCCCGTTTCCCTTATGTCTTCTATGTGTGATCTTTTCTGTAAAATTCTAAAGATGTTACATGATATTGTCACTCACCTTTCACCCCAAACTGATTGGTATCATTTCATTGTAATTTATTTTGTAGGACTATTCCTTTTTCTTGGAATCTTCTAACAGCTGGTTATGTGGAACAATCACTTCATGGCGTATGTATTTTATTTGCTTTCTCCCTGCATTAACCTTCAAATATGATCTAACTTGCATTAATAATTCTTATATTTCTCATTCATATTGTTGTGTCTTTTCCTTGGAAGTCCTGTTTAAGATTTTGAAAGGTACTACAAGTTTGAAAATTCTTTTGAAAGTGTGATTCGCATCCCATAAATCTGAAAGACTGGAAATTGAGGTCTTGCATCATTGGGTCTGATTGGAGTATAATCTATATTTTATTGCCTTTAAGGGATATTGGAATTGTATTATTGGGGAAGCAGAACAAGTAGTGCAAGGTAGGAAAGGTAAAAGTCTCTTAGCTGGTGGAAGATGGGTGCTATAGTACAGTGTTGTCAGCCTTGCCAATTTATTTCTTCTTTATTTTTAGCCACAAAGACAGTTTCCAAGAAGGTTGAATTACTTGGAACGGCTTCCTTATGGTATGGGAAATCATTGAATGAAGGAAGGAAAGAGGTCTTCATCCAGTCAAAAGAAATGTCTTATGAGGAGGAAGGAGGCTTGCGTCCATCACCTATTGAATCAATAGAAAAACTCTGTTTTTAAAATGCTTTATAACCAATGATTTCTTGAGAGCTTGTGGGCAAATATTGTCAAGATTAAATATTTTGATCGAGATAAAATGTGGTTTAAAGGAAGTCAAAGGGTTCAATGCATGTCTGCATGTTCAGATATGGACGGTTTATTGAGTAGTTTTCTATCTACATGTTTTACAACTATTTTTGTTAATGATGGTTCAGCTGCAATATGTTGTAAATACTAAAAGGTTCAACGTTGATCCTCTTGCAGGGATCTATACTGACTTGTATAATATCACATAGATTGATGATAACTTAGAATGAAAATCCATTTCAATAATTTGTTTTAACAGGGATCTTGTAGAACCTGAGACTCAGGAGCTGCTGCAGCTTTGGTGTCCGCAGCTGCATACATATAGAAAGTGGACGGTAAGGACTGGGAGTGGCTGAAAGGCTTTTTATTGTTTAAGTTAGTAAAACAAGGTGTCTTGGTTGGTTCCTTCGCCGGTGACAAACATATTCCTATTAAGATCAGAATCTTTTTGTTGAGAGTAGCCTGGGGGAGGGAGATTATCAACATGTGAATGAAAGGGGGCAGTTGATGTGCCCTGGTGGCTGCCTTTAGTGCCCAAAATACTTTTGATGATAAAGGTATTTAATAGAATTTTAATATTTAATATAAATTTTAATATTTAATATAATAATACATAATAATATACAAAATCTAAATTTATAATTATAATAAATAAATTATAAATAAAATAAATATATATAATATTAAAATTAAAATATGTAAACTTTTTTTATAAAATAAAAAGAAAGAAAGAAAGGATGAAGTAATGCAAAATATGAAGTAATTGTGATAGATTTAAAATGAAAACTTCATGGGTTGTAATTTCACATCTTGATTTCATCTAGGGGGGATTGGAGAGGAAATCTCGGAGGGATTTTAGTAAAAAATTGGGAGATTGGATTTGAAAATGTTAATCCGAGTGTATTTTAATTTAAGATGTCATGAAATCTCTTCAAAATGGGACAAGGATTTTTGAGAAACAGGACTAAAACAATCTAACAAGGGGGAACGGAGATAGAAATATACGGATGGTGAACTACTATCATTAGGAGACATACTACAGATCCCAAGGTGGATATAAGCTTTGTCGCGAGCATTATGGTGGGAAGAAATCTCTGAGATATCTTTGAAATCTTTAGAGAGGTGCTACATCTACTTTATAAAATTTTGTTGGACAGCAATGCCTTGATTAGTCTCCAAATAGATGCAACAATAGAGTTGTCAACATATGGAACAAAGTCAGCAAGGCCTAAAATAATACTAGAAAATAAAATGAAAGAGAATATGAATGATATAAGCAATTTGCATTAACATGGAGCTAAAAAGTTGAGGTCACAATATGTGATGGAATTAAGGGATGAAAGATGTTATACAGATATCATTGCTTTGGTGAATCTTTATTTGGAGATGTAGTGAAAGAAATTCTTGAGAGATTGCATTTCATAGGTGTGGAAAAAGAAAGAAAGAAAATAGATACAAGCCGCTCCATGAGCATGAGTGGAATAGCCAGCTGCAAATGGTGCATTTCAAACTCCCAGACCAATGATTGCGGGATCAGAATTGGGACCCTGGATAGGATTGGCCAAATCAGCCAAATTTTTGGGAGAAAAACCAATCCGGAATTAGTTCTTCAACAAAATTCTAAAAGTCGAAAAAATGCATAGAATCAAAGGCTAGATTGGATTTTTGTCCCAAAAGATGCAGGATGCGGTGGCCGATTTCGACTGTGGTGTCTTCCCCACCCCACCCAATACGAGAAGGGATCCGGACCTGGTAAACTGAAGACGCCGTGGCTGCCGTGGGGGCTGATTCCGGCAAATCACTGGAATCAGTCCAGAATTGGCCAATCAACTGATTCCGGTCCCAATCCAGCTCAATTTGGCCGATTTCGGCCAATTCCGATGGGAGATTGCCTAGGATCGGGATTCAAACCACAATTGGACTGGTGGGTTCCGATTTAATCTGGGAATTGGCCAATTTCGATCCGGTTTGGCCAAGTCTGCAATCAATGTCCAAGACATGCTGTGTGCCTTCTAGTTTGATATACACCTTAATTCAGTGGCCACTGCTACAGTGTGGCCAGGTGCACCAACTGCCTTGGTCTCACTGTGGCATACATCTATACACATACATACACGCAAATGGTGACAAAACTAAGGAGATGATGATTCATTAAGAACAAGAAACTAAAGGAAATATAAAACAAGAAGGAAAGTCTTCCGATATAGTAGGCATGGTAATAGCAAAAAGGAAAGAAGAAAGGTTTCCAAAGAGAGGGTAACAAGAGTTAGAAGAAACATTGCAGGTTCAATGCGAAGGGGAAACATTGCCTGTTCAATGTGAAGGAAATTCAGGTTTGAGTTGTTATGATGTAGGGAGGCTGTATTCTTAGATAACATAAGGGAATGGTGGAACGAGGTCAAGGTTTCGGAGACTCTGAGTCAGCATTGTTGTTTGTAACTCAACTCAGGTCAAAATTGAAGAGATGGGCTGATGACATCCTCAGAGCTTCGACTGTAGAAGGAAAAGGATTGTTTGAGGAAATTAACATCTTTAAAATACTAAATGACAGTGGTAATTTGAGTGAGCAGCAATGGAAAAATTGGATGGCAGCAAAAGAAGAGTATAAAGAGTGGTCCATTAGAGAAAATTAAATAGAACTAGAGATCAAAAAAGACATGGCTGAGAGAAGGTGACAAAAACAAGAAATTCTTTCACGCTCGGACAACTCTAAGGAACACAAAAAACTTCCTGCATCAAATACAGGTGGAGAGGTCAGAGTTCAAAGGCACATACCCTACAGGCAAGGTGACTATGGGATTCTATGAGAAGTTATTCAAGGAAGATGCAGAGTGGAGTCCTCTACTGAACTTTGACCAGCAAACTCAGAGGGTGAAACAGACACATTGGTCATCAATTTTTCAGAGGAAGATGTATTTAATGCAATGCAGTTGATTGATCCCTACTAGAGGTGTAAATGGGGCGGATCTTGCCTGATCCAAATCCAGATTTGATAAGAGAAGCATCTGACCCGATTCAATAGCATTTGTCCTGAATCCGAAATTATATTTGCCAATAAACGATAATCGGGTTCGGATTAACCCCGATATGCTCGAATGTGAGAATGGGGGCATGCTCCCCGCCAGCGGCAGCGCCCCCGCCACCCCTCCCCGCAGCGGTGCTCCCCCGCTAGCGCCAGCGCCAGCGCTCCCCCCGCCCCCGCGACGCTCCCCCTGCCCCTTCCCGCAGCGGCGCTCCCCCCCGCCGCCCCGCCTCCGCCGCAGCGCTGCCCCCGCCCCCCCCCCCCGCAGCGGTCCCCCCCCCCTAGCGCCAGCGCCACCGCTCCCCCCGCCCCCGCGCCGCTCCCCCTGCCCCTTCCCGCAGCGGCGCTCCCCCACGCCACCCCGCCTCCGCCGCAGCGCTGCCCCCGCCAACCCTCCCCGCAGCGCTGCTCCCCCCGCTAGCGCCAGCGCCAGCGCTCCCCCCGCCACCCCTCCCCGCAGCGCTGCTCCCCCGCTAGCGCCAGCGCCAGCGCTCCCCCGCCACCCCTCCCCGCAGCGCTGCTCCCCCGCTAGCGCCAGCGCCAGCGCTCCCCCGCCCCCGCGACGCTCCCCCTGCCCCTTCCCGCAGCGGCGCTCCCCCACGCCACCCCGCCTCCGCCGCAGCGCTGCCCCCGCCACCCCTCCCCGCAGCGCTGCTCCCCCTCTAGCGCCAGCGCCAGCGCTCCCCCGCCACCCCTCCCCGCAGCGCTGCTCCCCCGCTAGCGCCAGCGCCAGCGCTCCCCCGCCCCCGCGACGCTCCCCCTGCCCCTTCCCGCAGCGGCGCTCCCCCACGCCACCCCGCCTCCGCCGCAGCGCTGCCCCCGCCACCCCTCCCCGCAGCGCTGCTCCCCCGCCCCCGCCCCCGCGGCAGCACTCCCCCTCCCCCCGCCCCCCCCCGCCGCGGCGCTCCCCCCCCCCCCCCCCCGGCAACGCTCCCCCTGGCGGCGGCGGCCGCGCAGCGGTGCTCACCCCGCCAGGCGCCCCCCCGCCTCTCCCCGCAGCAGTGCTCCCCCCGCCCCCCTCCGCTCCCCCAGCGACGGCGGCCCGCGTTTTAGGCCTCTGCGCTTTTACATATAAGCCGGCCGGCCGGCCGCCCAGCCCTCTCGTCTCTCCGCCATCTCCTCCTTCTCCGCCCACGGCGAGCGCGGCAGGGGACCTGTGCGGTGAGCCGCTCCTGCTTCCGTCGGATGATATCGGACACCCGACAAATATTACGTCTGCCCCGAAATACCATTCCTCGAGCCCGAACCTGATACTGCTTAGTCGGGTTCGCCGAAATCCACCCTAAACCCAATAAAATACATGAAATCGGGTCAGGCTAATGGATATTCCGAATCCATTTACACCCCTAATCCCTACAATGCTCCACTTCCTGATGTACTCTTAATTGGTTTTTACCAGAAATGTTGGGGTGTTATCAAAGATGATTATTTGCTTCTGGTCAAAGAATTTGAGAAGAATCCTTTAAGTGTCAAATACTTGAACACAGCTTCTCTAGCCCTCCAACCGAAGAAGGTGACTGCTAGTGATATCAGAGATTTGTGTTCTACAAGTCTGCTAAACAAGGGATACAAGATTATTACCAAAGTCATGGCTAGTATACTCAACAGTACATAGACAAATTGGTTAGCTCCACTTAGTCAGCTTTTATCAAAGATAGATACATATTGGATAACTTCATGATAGCTCACAAGTGCATTCACGACTAGAAAGTAAGAACAAATGAGGGACTTATTCTAAAATTATATTTTGAAAAGGTTTATGATAGATTAAGATAGAAGTGCCTAAGCAAAATCATGGGACTTATGGGGTTCATAAACAAGTGGATCAAATATAACATAGAATACATTGGCATGACCAAATTCAAACTAGATGTCAATGGCAATTCTTGCAGTTTATTTGGCTACTCCAGAGGTTTGGGGCAAGGAGATTTTTATCACCTATGTTGTTTGTTCTTGTAAGTTAGGTTCCATGTACTTTGCAGGAGAAAGCTAGAGATGGCAGTTTGATTGAGGGTGTATTGGTTTGCAGGAACAAGGAACATGCTACATAGGGGTGTAAACGGAATCCGATATTCCGATTTGATTCCGATAAAAATTAACGGGTTTGAAAATTGTTTTTGTATCCTGTAAACTATCTGAATCGGAATCAAATATTCCGGTAGCTTATCCGAATCGGAATCGTAATCAATTGATTTCATTTTCGTTAATCTGATTTTGATAAAAATTAAGTATATATAAATAAAATTAAATAACATAAAGTTAAATAAATTATAATATATAATATATAAAATAATAAAGTTATTTTAATATGTGTGAGTTATTAACTCATTTTTGAATAAAAATTAATATTTAATATGTATTTCAGATATTATCAGATTCGGTTTTGATTCTGATAACGGAATCAGAATGGGGTCAAAATCGGAACATAGTGATTCTAAAATTATCGGAATTGGAACCTCTTAACCCTTGTTAGAATTAGAATCGGATTCTGGTGATTCCACTACCGAATCTAACCCGTTTATAGTCCTATTGCTACATATCTACAGTTTGCTGATGATATTCTGCTTTTTGCTTCATCCGACGAGAAGAAATGTGGTAATATAACAGTTTTTATAAAGAGAACACTAGTCTTTGTTGTGTCTACCGGTATTTATGGTCTATATGGCAGGCAAGGAATAAAAGAATCTTTGTTGATCATTTTGAGAATTCTGCAGTAATTCTCAACCTTATGGTTTTTTTGGTCAAGGACTAAGAGTTCACATGTTTTTATTCTGAGCTCGATGAATCAGTGGTTATGGAAAAGCTGTTGAGTTGGAAAAAGCTTATCTTGTAATTACATTTGAACCCCTACCGCCTTGGTAGTGGTTGGGTAGCATCTTCTCTTCTGTTATCTTTTCTTTTTCCTTCACCGTTGTACATACTTTTGCTTTTTTATAATTATTTGAATTGTGGCATTGTCACCTTCAAAAAAATTGCAAATGTGATTTTGATCCGACAAAGCTGCAGTTTTACTCTCATGTTGTGGAGTTAAAACTCAAAGGCGAGTTTTTGTCAGGCAAGGAGAATGGCGCGATCTTGCTCGAACTACACATACAAACAAACGCAACTCATTTTTCTTATTTGCTTAAATGTAATCCTTTTGATAATTTTTACGTTGAATAGCTATATTTAGTAATGAATAATTTTTGTGAACATGGTTAAAGGAGGTGAAATTTTGGAGCCCCCTTTGAGGCTGTCCTGGTCATCCCTCTCTTCCCTCTTTGATTGGCCAAGGAGGGCTTCCTCTGACTTCTCCTCCCTTCCCTTTCCTTAATCTGACTTCTTTCCCCATCGTCACCCTTCATCTCCCCTCTGTGTGCTGCCCAAGCATACCATGTACCCTCGGTGCCTTATAGATAGCCTTGATGGCAAGCCATCTTACCAGCTCCATGTGGACGCGTGCGCCTGGTCATGATGCTGTCCCCACCTCATTTGGGGACGATATTTTGAAGTTATTCAGGTCGTAACAAAGATAAGATGTTATTATGTATGCGGCTTTCCTCTCAATCTTGTCCCACATGACCATGGATTGCAGAATCGGCCAATCCGGATCGGGATCGGCCGATTCTTGGATCAGATCGGTACCCACCGATCCGATTCCAGCCGGAGCTACCGATCCAGCCGGGACTCCCGGCTGAATCGGTCTGAATCGATCGGATCAGTCGATCCTGGACCGATCCAGGTGGATCGATCCGGGAATCGGTCGATCTGGACCGATTCCTTAGAACCCGGAAGGGTCCAGAATCGGATCGATTCAGGACCCGATTCCAGACCATTTTCTGGGCCGATCCTCTCTAATAAGGGGGAGATCGGACCAATTCCTCCTTCCCACCCCTCATTCTCACTTCCCCCCCTCCCCTTCATTGTCTAGGGCTCCCCTTAAACCCCTCCCCCCAACAATTCACCTTGAACATTGGCCGAACCCCCCCCCTAAACAGGTAAATTTAGGGGGGGCTCCGATCCCTTCTTCCCCCTTCCCTTTATCACCATAAAAATATTTTTTTCTCGAGAGGCGTTGCCCCCTGATACCCCCCACAAGGGTTGCTACCCCTTGACCCCCACGACCTGACCGCGCAGGTCGATCCGCGACTACTCTCCGTCCCGCTGATGATAGTGTAAACATATTAATATATTTCACTATCACTTATACTATCACATATATAGAAGATTCATAATCATAAATATATATTATATACTTAAATTTACATAAAGATCTATTTTAACTCTCTTCTCTCTCTCTTTTTTATATAATAATTTATACTTATATGACAGTTTCTTGAAAGGAACTTACGTTGTATGACATTATTTGATAGAATGTCATCCACATTTATTTTTTATTTTTTTAAATTTTTTATTTATTTCTATAATTTTCCCTAATTTTTCTGATTTTTTGAGGTTTTTTATGATTTAAAAAAATAAAAAATTTGCCCAATCCGAACCGATCTAGGACTCCCTTTCTTCCGAAGGATTGGCTGATTCGGACCGATCCGATCCCGATCCGGATCAGATCGGTGGTCACTGATCCCGATCCCGATCCCGATCCCGCAATCCTTGCACACGACATGTCTATTATCTTTTTACATTAATTTGGTCCAAAAGAAATAATCTTGAGCTTCCTTTGGTCTTTGCTTTTCTCTAGAAACTGGGATTTTTAAATCACCAGTTATTTCTTATAGTATCCTTGATTGACCATCAGTGTCTATTTCCAGAGCTCACAATTTCAACTTATTTGATACTCTTCATAAAACCAGGAATTACATCCTGGTGGTGGAACATGGAACTTTTTGGTATGTGATAGTATTGCTGAGCATCCAGTAAATGATGATGGTTGATGCCTAATTGATCAAGATACACAACTATTGGCATCCAAGTTTTCTGATATCCTTCGTTTATGGTCTCCCCTTATTTTGAATGATTGGAGAATTTAATGATGAGCCGTTTTAAGTTTTAACTTTACACCTAACAGTGTTTCTTTTGTTTTCAGTTTCAGCAGTAACTCGTGCCTGTCGTTTACATTCTATCATATGCGGATATGCCTAAACTTACATATTTCAACTATTCAAGTGAATAAGCAATATGTATTTTTTCAGGTGATAATCAGCACAATTGGGCTCTTGTTCATTGGAAAGTTCATAGAACCTATTTGGGGTTCAAAGGAGTTCATGAAGTTCATATTGATAGTTAACTTTCTGACTTCACTCTGTATGTTCGTTACTGCTGTTGCATTCTACTATATTGCAAGAGAAGAAAGTTACCTGTAAGTGATAAACATTGCATTGGGCGTACTCATCCTTTTTTCCGTCTGAAATTTCAATCTTTGTATGGTTCTATTGGCTTATTTTCCATTGTCATGTTTGTTAGCTGGACACTAGTTGCTAGCTTTATTATAGTGTTTTGGTGTTTCTCGTACAATTCTTTCTTTCTTTTATTTTGTTACCTTTTTCACTGGTTTTGATACACTTCTCTTTTATATTTTCTTGCATGTTCAATTCTTAATTTCTTTTCTATTTTAGCAACTGTAGACTAGTACCATGGTTTACCTTTACCTTTTTCTGTTGTACCAGCTACACACCAGTTTCTGGGTTCCTTGGGGTCCTTTCAGGACTACTTGTTGGCATTAAACAAATCATGCCTGATCAAGAAGTAGGTTTATTTTTCCTATTGAAGATCAAGGCTAAGGTATCTTTCTGCCTTATCTAATGTTCACTATTTACTATTTTTTATAAAAATGTAGGATTTCTTAAAATATGCTTCAGTTATCCTCTTCTTTGTCTCCAGTGGCTGCCGTCCCTTCTTGTATTTGTATCTGCAGCATTGAGCTTTTTTATGGTGGAGGCTTTCTCATTCCTTCCAAGTATAATATTTGGCACTTATATGAGCTGGATTTATCTGAGGTATCTCCAAAGGAAGCCTGAAGGAAACCTTAAAGGTGATCCAAGTGATGACTTTGCCTTCTCCACTTTCTTCCCACAATTTTTAAGGTAATTCTTGTTTTCATCTTAATGAAGGTTTGTGTTTTTGTTGCTTTTTCCTAACTGTCTTCTCTTGTTTGTGTACATGAAGACCAATCTTGGATCCCATTGCTTCAATTTTTCATGCACTTCTATGCGGAAATTCTGAAGGTTCTGCTGAGACAAAGGGTTATACGGTGGGTGGAGCCCCATTACCTGGTTCTGATCCAATTGAGGCATCAAGGAGGAGGTACGGTTTCTTTCTTTGACCTGCCTCTTTTCTATTTTATATTGAGAGCAGAAGCTCTTAGGCTAGGTGACTGAGGTGTCCTTCCTACTCCTATCTCATAGCTGAATGGTATAGGCTGTCAATGGGCTAGGTTGGGATTGGTCCGTGCATGACTTCCTGCAGCCCAACCTTCAAGATTTTAGGTCAGGCCGGCCTGTTGGGGGCCGTGGGTCAAAGCCTTCTAAGGCAGGTGGAGAAAGAGATCAGGTGGGAAGATGCAGATGACTTGGAAGTGTCTCTTGTTGGGGATGATGGCGGACATTGGATGCTATTGTTGACTGTATGCCCATCTAGTCTTGGCTCAATTGCAGCAATGGCACCTTTTCTATTATCAAGCTCCATGTCATACCACGAGCTCTCCCACAGTTCCACGCCCCCAATCATGCACTTGCAGCCTCATCTCTACCTTTTCCACTCTCTCTCCCGTCCTGACCTCCCTCATGCTCTTCCATCTTCATCCTCTTTCTCCTCACAGACACTTGCACCGAGTGTACACTGGTCACTGAACATCGTCTTGCAACCTACTTTCTTCGGCTTCGATTATTTAGTTTATATTAAAGAGCGATTTGTTGGTTTAGCTTTTTCATGTGAAAGAAAAATTGCAGAGAACGAGGGGCCAGAGCCTTGGAAGAGAGGCTGGCAGCCGAGAAGTCGTCTACAGCTGAGTCGGCGGCTGGGGTTTCACATGGAGACGTGGAAAATGTTTGAATCTTGCGGCTGCCTCGTCATTCCTCTCTCGAGGAGGTCGATTTGCACTCGCTTGGAAAACTCCATTTTGAGCTGTTGCACATTTTATGCCACCCGTCTTATTTACAAACCTCCGTTTATGTCACAGCTTGATCTGCACTTGTCAATCTTAGCTCCCGCTCCCCCTTGGCAGATAGATGGCTTACGTATGTGCTACATGTCATTATTAGTGCCCCCCTTTCTCTCTCTCTCTCTCTATATATATATATATTTCTGTGTGTGTGAGAGAGAGAGAGAGAGAAAGAGAGAAGTTTTAAGGGTGAAAATCAAAATCTATGAAAACGTTAAACAGAGTGCTCACCCACTGGTTCGCAATGGTCTTGGCGGGGCGTATGAGTAAAGCGTCCATGTGATCAGACCTATGTTTACCGTGCGATTGGCGGAGAAGTGAAGTGAAGACCCGGCGTTGTGCTCTTTATCGTTCTTTGCGGGAAATGAGGAACCCTTTCTAGCTACGCCGGCGTAGGAATCTCTACCTGGCAGCACTTCAGGCTGGCGCTTGTGTTTAATTAGAGCGCTTCCAAGCTATGAATCTCTGCGCGCGTGAGAGAAGTGTTTCGTTCGTGCGAATTGCTGATGATCGGATGCTGTGTATATATAAATATATGTACATATCATACACCCAGAAAAAAAAAGGCGAGGTGTCAGCCTTGCACCATAATTATTGGGGTGCAAACGGAAATCTCGACCGTTCTATTGTCTTTCATTCCTTTCTTCTCGTATATATATATATATATGTAAATATATATGTATCTTACGTTTTTTTTGAAGAATATGTGTTATTCCACGTATGGCCCAGGTAAAAGTCAGACATTTGTGCTCTTAGACGTGTATAGATTGCTCGGGTGGCGGCGTAGTCTGCTCGAATTCGAAGGTCGCATATAAAAATAAATCATGAATTTCCTCAGTTTCCGGACACGCACGTGTTGAAATGTTAATACAATTGTACATTAACACAGCATCACTACTCAGAAGTTTTCCTTTCTTGGACGGACTTCAGCACCACCGCACCTGTTCCCTTTTCTGTTGTAACAGTTTTTATGTGCACACACGATCGTCCCACGATCGCCCAATGATTGTAACCTCGTATTCACTCAATAAATATTGTGGTATGCTCATTCGGCACACCACAAGGCAGTATTGCCAACACCTGTGCGTCTTCTTCTTCCTCTGGCCAACCTCTGTTCCAACTTCCGCAATTGCAGCTACCGATCTGCACCGAACTCAACTGCACGTTCATGGCAAACAGGTCAAGTATGCGTACGTACGTCGATCGGCTGCCTTCGCCCAGTCGAACGTACGACTGCCCCCCGCTAAGAAATAATAAAGTTAACATCTGCACCGTCTTCCTCTCTGCAACGCGTCTCGTTCGTACACGTACGTCTACGCAGCTGCCCAACATCTGGCTACCCATCTGCTATATATATATATATATATATATAAGTACCGTAAACTTCAATCGTTTTCTGGGCAACCATCGATCCAAGGCTTACGAATTTGCTTGAAGCTGCCGTCTCGCCTGGCCAGGAAACATATCATCCCCCCTCGTTGACCATGTTAGAACACCGCGCTTCATCCCTCGGGAACGCGCGTGCGTGCTGCGGGGAAGAAAACCGAGGGAAGCCTTTCGGTTTAGGTTGCTTCCGCTCCGCGCGTACGCCAATTAATCCAGAAAAGCTCGCTTCGTCTGGCCAAACATCTATATATATACGTATGCGGGCAAATATATTCGAGCTCATAACTCCTTCCATCGATCATGGGCGAGCCAACAGCCCCATGTCGGCAGCGAGACTACATGGATTAGGTCAGAACACAGGGACGGGGAAGAGGGTTACTGAGATCGATCGATTAACGATTAACGGACGTGGGCTTCTTCTTCGGGTGCGTGCTAGAACGGATGCATATTTTCGTGATTAGAAACTATCATATATTGTTACCACTAGCCCCGTCTCTCCTCCGCGCCCGACGTTGATTAGATGTCAACGCCAGCAGCAAAGCCGCAAGATCGGTACCACGAAGCGTCGACGGAACGTTGACTCTCCCTCATTTGACCGACTGATCATTATTTAGCATCTGGGTTTAAATGTTAGATACATTATTAAATTAAGTATTTTTTTAAATTTTTTTTACTTAAATACTAAATAACATTAATCAAGAATTTTAGTAAGGTAAACTTCAAGTTAAGCCCAGGTTGTGTTTAAATTTCAAAAAATATATGAGTATATACCAACCAAACTCGACGAATAAGTTTTGATCCAAAATTTTTATTGGACTGATCTCGTCTGGTTCTACTTGACCTCCATGGCGAGCTGGGTCGACAGTTGGCGCGGTCGGCGCCGCCGCCTCCCAGCCAGGTCTCTCCGTCAGTACTGTTGTTCTCTCCTAATTAAATCATTCCTCTCTGCTCCCGGGTTCCGCTCGACCAGTATATATATAAAGGCCCCCCTCCCAAATCCCATCAAGCCATCGAACTTCTCTCTGATTCTCGGTGTTCTCATCACATTCAAGGTCGTCCGCCGAAAGAACAATCAACCAGCAGAGGATTATACATATCAACCATGGCGTCCGGCACCGGCGGGACGCGCGCACGTCTAGTTCCGGCGGCGACGCTGGCGGCGGCCATCCTGCTGGCGTCGCTGGCGCTCGGCGCGCCGTCGGGAGAGCAGCTGGCGGGACGGCCGGCGAAGAAGAGGGGGAAGCAGCTGGACCCGGCATCGACGCACTACGTGGCGCTCGGCCGGTCCGGAGCGGGGCAGGAGAGGGTGCTGTGCCTGGCGCGCGGGCGCTGCCACTTCCGCACGCTGAGTTGCCCCCTCCAGTGCCCCCTGCGCAAGCCCCGCAGGAACCGCGTCGTCAAGGGCTGCTTCCTCGACTGCAGCAGCCGCTGCGAGACCACCTGCAAGCGTGAGCATACTCTTTCTTGTGAAATTGTGAAAACGCAAGTGCGCTGAGTAGATCCAGATCCAGGTTACGATAAAAATATAGAATGTTTCTCCGATAACTAATGTGGGATAAAAACCCTTCGAACATTCCGTCGCATGCACTTAACTTAATTTGAGCTTACTAATTCCCTTCCAATTGCGTATATGTATATACCTACTGATATAAATATTTCACTGGTCGGTCGGTCCGTCGATTTGTGTATCTATAATATGGTTTTATATTATTAAATCCAATCTTCTGATGGGTCGTGATCTCTTATCACGAGCAATCCTAGTCAAACTCGCCCCTCCTCCTCTTAGCACACCCGATATGAGCACGCCGACGGTGTAGGGCAGCGAGGGATGCCACGGGAGGTCTCAGGCTGGAAATAATGCTCATTCTGTATTGATTATCTTGGGATAAAATAAAGTCCCATTGTATTATTCATGTTCAATAGAGTAAATAAAAAAAAAACGGAAGTTCTCTGTCTTTATCAAGCTGAAGCGCGAAGAAATTCGATTCGCCTCTTTGAACTACGGTGTCGGTGTTCTCCCTCCAACATATAAAGAAATATATATATATATATGTTTGTGATGATCGATGATCATCTTAATTATTTTTTGCTGCAGATCGAAGCCGAACTGCGAAGGGTACGGATCGATCTGCTATGTCACGACCCGAATTTTTAACATGCACAGCGGAAGATAATCCGGCGTCGTAACCCTTGAAATATATCGGTTTGGGGCAAAGCAAGATTTAATATTGAATTCCAATAAATAACTCCAATAATTCTATCCAAATTATCTCCAAGAAATTACAATTTAAATACCTACATTGAACAAATAATCAACCAACTCTTCCAACTCCAAAATACCACTACGCTTCTGCTGCGCTAAACCTGTAATCCTGAAAAATATTAAAGATTGGAAGGGGTGAGTCACATGTACCCGCAGGGACTTACACCCAACTAGCCCACTATATTAAACAAGTCCTACTGATAATAAAGATATAAACCCCAAACAAAAATCAGATTATAACAACTATAAGTAAAGTTAATTATCAAGGTTCAATTAACTAAATAAGATGCTTTTGTACCCATTGCATAGATTAACATGATTCACCAATGCATACTATTCTAATCATGACATAACCACATTAACATAACTCTATATGCACCTACCATAAGGACTTATCATGAAGATGAATTAAATGCGATAGCTCACTAATCTACATGTCATAACACAATCAACACTAAACTGTTTGTCTGAGTAAAATACACACTTCACTTGACATTGCAAGTTATATTCCAGACTAGCACCGTATTTACCATATACAGTAGAATGTAACATATAGTAACTAAATCCCATAGTACACCTAGGCAAAGGGGTGTACTTAGGATAAACCGCGGTATCCGGGATCGAAGGATGCTCCGATCGTTCTATTTCATCCGCTGCCCACGGGCCACTAACCATAGTCTGGTGAAGTGCAAATCACATTACAAAATGCAGCACACTGCATCAACTACATCTCGCAAGCTGAAGGCATATAATACTCAGACATACACCAATTAATCCAAGCACACAAGCTAAAAGCAAACTGACATAAAATATACCTATATGCAACCTTATACAATGACATAATTAAAAAGACTACAACTATACCTACACGCATATTAAGTCATGATTAACCAATCTAATGCACAACTAATAAGACAATGCACTATTCTAAAATCATGCAATCTACTATGAATTAACATGCCATGCAATTGATTGAATTAATTATGTTCAACTTACTTATATTAAAACAACTCTAAGCTTTCTATTAATTAACTCTAAATAATTATAGTTGGTTCATATATAACTTAAATCAGGATATACATATACTTAAGATCATGATATGCTACAATTTAAATTACATAATTAAATGCACTCAAAACTATGATAATTCATTTTTAAATAAACATCTAAGTGTAAACAACTAGATTAACTTCTAATGGAGATTAAGCACACAACTAAACCCATCTACTAACTAAATATATTTTTCTAACCAAAATTAACTAATCATATTTCAATGCCTTAATTAATATATTTAAAATGATAAGAGATAGTTGAGATGCCTACCTGACGACGACAAAATTAATTGAAAACCAAGAAGAACCGGTTAATAATCTGTCAAAATAATTAAATAAAGATTAGAAAAGAGATGATGTTTAAATAAAATGAAATAGATTGAGGAGAGAGAGAGACAGGGGATAGAAGAGAGAGATAGGAGGGAGAGTGTGATAAGAGAGAGATACTGCGGAGGGGGGATGGCGCACCAGTGGCGCACGGGTGGCGCACGGGTGGCGTCGGGCGCTGGCGGGCGCCGGCGGTGCGGCGGGCGGCGGGGCTGGCTCCGGGCGGGCGGCGTCGGGCGAGCGGCCGTGGACGGTGGCGCGGCGACGTCCGGACGACTTGGTGCGCAAGGACCTGATGAGGGGGGGCCGAGGTGATGGTGGCGGGGTGGTGGCAACCGCGGGAGGGTGCAAGCGCGGCAGCACGCGGGAGGCCGGTGGAGGGCGAAGGTGCTGGCGCCGGGCGGCAGAAGATGGCCGGTGACGGCGGCGGTGGTCGCGGTCGCGGGAGGGCGGAGCTGGCGCCGCAGCCGGGAGGGGAGGCGGCGGCCGCGAGTGTGGCGCAGGCGGGGATGTGCAGGTGGGGTGGCGCGTACTCGCGGGAGGGAAGAGGGAGGCGAGGGAGGGTGGAAGGCAGGGCTGCTGCGCGGGAAATAAATAGAGAGGGGAAGGGAGAGTTCGACCGGAATCGGGGGACTAGAGTTCGATCCGAAATGGGAGAAGAGGAGAAATCGAATTCGATTGGGAGAGGAGAAATCGAATTCGATCAGGAGCATAGTTCTAAAGGGAGAGTAAATCTAATTAAAATATTAATATATAATTTAATTTAAATATTCAAATTATAATAATAAAAAAAATCAAAATATTACATGATACGACCCTCGCTTCGTCGGAGGCGACGGCGTGATGTTCTACTTCCACGGCGCCAAGGGTGGCGACTTCGCCCTCGTCTCCGACGACCAGCTGCACATCAATGCCCATTTCATCGGCATCCGCCCCCCGGCCGCCCCCGCGACTTCACCTGGGTGCAGGCCCTCGCCGTCATGTTCGGCTCTCACACCCTCGAGGTCGCCGCCGGGAGGGTCGCCCGGTGGGACGACGCCGTGGACGCCCCTCTCCCTCCGGTGGGACGGCCGGCCGGGAGGTCGAGATCCCCGCGGAATCCGACGGCGGCGAGTGGCGGGGGGCGAGCGCCGAGGGGCGGGAGGTGGTGGTGGTGGAGAGGACGGACGCCGCCAACTTCGCCCGGGTCACCGTGGAGGGGCTGGTGGAGATCGACGTGAGGGTGCGGCCGATCGGCGCGAAGGAGGACCGCGTGCACGGCTACCACCTGCCGCCGGACGACGCCTTCGCCCACCTGGAGATGCAGTTCCGGTTTGCCAACCTGATGGCGGAGGTCGAAGGGGTGCTGGGGCAGACCTACCGGCCGGGCTACGTGAGCCCCGTCAAGAGGGGGGTCCCCATGCCCATGATGGGCGGCGAAAGCAATTACCGGGTCCCTTCCTTCCTCTCCGCCGGCTGCCTCGCCTGCCGCTTCTCGCGCCCGCCGGCGGCGGACGCAGGGCAGGCCGGCGGCATTAATCCGTCTCTCGCCGGCGACGCCGTGGCCCAGTTCTGAACATCTTTATCTTACCCTACTGTCACGGGCACGGCCGTGGCTATGGTTTCTCCACGTGCGAAACTCAAATAAGTATTTATAATTCCTTTTTTTATTTTTATTGTGTAACTATGTAATTTCTCTGACGGTGATGCGAAAGTCAAATAAAAACTTATAATTTCTTTCTTTTTTATTTTTATCATTTAACAGTATAATATTTTCTAAGCCTGGAAAGTGCTGATCGATTTCTGTGTGAGAAGAGATCAGATCTCCTTGATTGGTCTCCGGTTAGAGTTCATCACACATATTTTGTTGATGTGACAAGTATTACATCATATTTAATATTTATTCGTCGTATCAACAAAATATGTGTGATTTGACCGAATTTTCTCAAAGAATCTCTCCAAAAAAATTCGATCTCGTTCTAGAAAATGTCTGTATGCATTGTACGGAGGCAAGCAAAGTGGCCTTTCACTTTCATGCCCGAATAAGATATATGTATATGCAGTTATTTATCATGTGTGGGAAAGAGGTACGTTGTGAAATGATTAAAATATTGTAGATTTTATAAAAAAATGATAATATTTAATATCACATCTCTTTATATATAATGCGCGTTTGGAAGTGAGGAAAGAATAGGAAAGAGACTAGTTTACCTTCTGAGTTTCCCTTTTAAAATTCTTCTCTAGAGTGGTCTCTGCCGTGGGAAGATGTCAAACAAGAACCGAGAGTGAATCTCCACATGATATGTATATAAATAATTAACTGATCATCACACACATTACTTGTGTTTTATGTGATTCAATTAACTTACCTTCTTCAAGACTTAATCTTTCTCAGATTTTCTTACTAAACGAACCTTAACGAATCATACAAAAATCATTGACTGAAATCTAAAATTGACTTGGATCTATATAAGACATTTTTATCTCTTGAACTTTGATTGACTTGAAAAACATGTCTCGCATCTTTTAATACTTAAGGTGCTGTTTGGTACAAGGATAACTTGAAGATAACCTGGGATAAACATGAGTTATCCCCAAAATTTTGGGGATAACTCAGGTTTATCTCCAAATTATCCCCATACCAAACAACACCTAAGGGCCTGTTTGGCACCATAAAATTTTGGGGATAAACCTGGTTTATCCCCTTTAAACCAGGGTTAAGTTATCCCCGTACCAAACATGCCCTAAAGGAATAAGGAGAGAATGTCTATCCCCTCGATACCATATAGGTTCTAACATATCACAACCGGTTACCTTGACAACACATGCCGTACCGGGCATGTAAACAAAGTTTACTCATGGAGTGTTCGGTTACATCATAATTTGACTTTTTGTTATAATTTTATGTTTTTTAAAATAAAATTTGTTAAAAGAGGTGTTTGGTAATATATTTTTATATTTTATTCACCACTTTGTTTTAAATCATTCAATTTCTTCTGAGTCTAACCACCTTACATGATTTTCTAAATGTTTTATGTGCTAATGCCATCTTAATTTTTTACTTATCATTCAAGATATTTCAACATAAAGTTAAGTAAATTTAAATACATAATTATAAACTAACTTTTAACATCTTAAAGATCAAAGATAAATCTTGACAACTAATTAGAATATTTTACCAACACAAGTTATTTGATCTTAGCCTTATCATGCTACATTTCATTCATATTTACTAAATGAATTCAATATAATTCAACACATAGTTATGGATTAGATATCACATTTTAACTATAATGCATACTTTTTAATACTAAAACATGGTTGGGACACCTATCTAAAATTTTCTGAACTTTTTTCTATGTATTTCTTTTTTCAAAATATCCTTCTCCCTCTGCTGTAGCAATGGGCCAGCTGTGCATATGTGCCATCATCGCCCTAAGGGTGTGGTGGGCTGGGCCTTGGATGGGCCGTTGGTCCGTTGGCTGGCTCGAGTCTGCTGATGCTGGCTAGGGGTGGGGGCGGTCATGCGGCCACTGAGGGTTAAGGGGTAATTAGATAGGGGGTTAATTCTAGTTCAAGTAGGGTTGACTGGTTAACAATTTTAATCCTATTGGGCTTATGATGGGGAGAGGGTTTCCTTCTTATATATCTAGCGATAGAGATAGATAGATATATATATATATAGAGAGAGAGAGAGAGAGAGAGGGATAAAGATAAATTTTTTAACAATATAATATTAATTTGACTTCTAAGTCAAATAAGGATTAAAATAATTATCATAAATAAATTTAAATTATCTTTCTGTTGGTTAATATTGTTGTATAAATCTCATTTAATACCATCTAGTCCTAATTAGGATTGGGTCAAACCTAATAATAACTTATTTTAGGCTAAAATAGAAATATTCATTATTATATTATTTTATCCTTAAAAATATCAGGTATTACATAGTGAGTTTATTATTGATGATTTATAGTTGGGGTTAAGTTTCACTCTTTTAAAAGATGATTGTTCAGTTGTTATCTAAGATTAATATAAACAAATCAGAGTCATCAAAACAATTTTAGGCACCAAATTTTGATATGTGATGAATATTTCCACAACTAAAGTTTAGATCATCAGACACAAAACATATTGAGCATGCTCAAAAATATTTAGATCCGTGGATATATATCAATATAGTACTAAATATTTGGATGCTAAATACCCACACATTTCTTATTTAAACATAAATCAACAATAAATATCTAAAAATATCCATGATTAGCATAAAAGTTTGTCTGAACTTTGTCAGCATAATCTTAGGCTGTGTTTGGCAACTCGTTGGAGGACTTCCAATAGAAGGACTTTTTTTCATAAAGCACTTCTGTCAAAAGTGCTTCTCATTTACGTAAGTGAAAGGTGTTTGGATACTAAAATTTAACAGAAGACTCAGTTAATACACTTCTTAGGTGGATATCTCGTCCACGTAACTTTTATTGCTTATTGCATCGCCATCAATTTGCATTGCTTGTGCATTGTCTCGTTGTACTCGGAATGTTTGTTTGATCTATTACGACCTGGTTTGGTTGGCACTAAAATCTTTTTGGGATAAATCGGGTTTATCCCCGAGTTATCTCGATACCAAACAGTCTCTCGATGAGTGCACATTGCAGAGTTTGCTCTTCAATAAAATTTCTAGCTAGTGTTACCACCTTTAGCCAGCCCCTCCAAGATGGCATATGTAATACCCCGATTTGTGAATATGTTAAAAAGATTAAATCAGTGGACTACCAACAACACCGGTTAACCATTTTTTGGAGGTTGAATTGAAAGAACTCCGAAGTTAAGCGTGCTCTGTTGGGAGTAAGCTAAGGATGGGTGACCTCCTGAGAAGACTCTTAATTAACACGATTATTAGACCAGTCAACTAATTTAATCGGTCGTTACAACATATCATTGGCTAGAATATAATCTTATATCTGCACAGAAAAAGCGTGACGTTGGATAGATTTCAACCCTGGTTGGAGCGAGGAATACTTTTTCGGCCCACCTGGTCAGATCTTAGACTACATCAATTTCATCGAGGGACCCAACTTGGCTGATCCAACCCGAGGGTCAGACAGACCAAGTCAGTTGAGTTGACTGATACGACCTAACCTAGATCGACTGTGGGTAGCCCAATGGTACACTGGACCCAAGGTGTACGTAGATTTTATTGGACCAGTCCAAAGTCATGCCTTTGGACCAAGAGTCCGAGAAGGTCAATTTGGTCCTTGTGCTGCCGTGTGACACCGTCCAAAGCAAGCGCAGCCAAAATGAGAGACGAAGGAAACTATAAAACGCGACTAAATCACTTAACATTTCTTCTCCGGATCGGTCACCGTCGATATCACGATTGAAATATACGGGATAATGCAGAACAAATATAAGAGTAGAATTAGAGGGACAGCCTTAGAAACCTGTCTGTTCTGATGTCACGCGAAAAATTTCAAAATCTAATGAGCTGTTTGGTTGCATGATAATGAAGATTTTTGTTTTAATTTTTAAAAGTTGTAGGAAAACTCGTTAAAAGATGTGTTTAGTAACCATGACAATTTTATATTTTAAAAATAATTTTCTTCTTAAACAAAAAAGAGGGTCTCACCTCTTTCTTTTTTCTTGTGGTCCCCCACTTTATTTGGTCATGTGCGGTGGTTACTCTTTTTTGTAATCACATCCCTCCAAACATGATAATTTTATGTCATGAGTTGCTTCACTTTTTATTTTAATATAATTTTTTATCATGAAAATGTACAAAAAATTATCATGCAACCAAACATCCCATAAGTAATGAAGTAAAATCAGATTTAATAAATATGAAAAATATATACTTCTTCTCGTATCTAATTTTTGACTAAGTCGCTTAACTTGTGATTAAAAGAATCGAAATATAATATATCATCCAGCAGCTGGTCTCGACAATCACATGGCATGCTCGAAACGTCGCCACTTCCCGAAGCTTGGAATGAGCAGGCCTCCGTCAATACACTCCTGTAACCCATTACTAACATTGGCTCGGTAACAGTTCATGCCGATTCACTCCTGAACCGTCGGTTAAATGATTAGAATCGTGACAGTCTCCTATCAGGAAATCCCCTCGGATCAAAATTCAAATGATATGGATGAACCTCTCCCAGATCATCATTAGAACACCATTCTTCTTCTGTACACAGAGAGAGAGACGTGGATGATCACCATACCCCGATGTGCCTGCACGCGCCGCGGCGCCATGGAGTCCCCGGCACCCTTGCGCTTGCATCGGCGCGTTGCCGGCCGCCCGCCCGCCCGCCGGCGACCAAGCATGCGTACAAGCTACACGTTCCCAAGCTCCGCCCCCAGTTGCACCTGCGCCGTCGCGGACCGCCATCATTCGGAGCAGACGGCGGCCTCCGGGCCGGCGGATCCGCGAATTATTGCGCGGGCCGGCGACGTGCCGCCGGCGGCCAAGGAGCATGTGCAGCGTCGTCTGTTGCGGGAGCTGCGCGGAGCTCCGTGAACAGGGGAGGTGGGGGTAGATCGATCGGCGTCGAAGATCGGCGGTGGGTCACCAGAGGATCGTCCGTCCCCAACAAGAAGATAACGGGGAGGCGGGCAAAGCTAGCTGCTCGGTTGTGACCATGCAAAGATCCAAAAAAAATTAAAACTAACCCTATTTTAAAAAAGTAAGAAGAGATAGAGAAGAGATAATAAGGATATATACAGGCCAGATACAAGAGAGCTTGACGGGTACGTAAGAAGAGATAGAGAAGAGATCCTGGGATGCACGCCAGAAAGTCCAGCCGTTTTTACAAGCTCCTTTAATTAATCTCTTTGTCGATGAATGCGATATATACATATAATATACATAGATCATGCATGATATATGCAGATTTTTCTCTTTCAAAAGAGTAGCCTAGCTATAGCCGGTGATGCCTTTAAGTCTTTGTCCGATAAGAGATCCGGATAGACATGGCCAAGTGAGAGACAGAATATTAAGATTCTCGATAAATATAGTTTGCAATATTGCTTTTCTTATATAAAATAACTCAGCTTGATGGTTCGTTCGATCTATACAAAAGTTGGATATTCAAGAGAGCTAGCCATCATGGAGAGAATTGTATTATTAGATTATTATCTGCTAAAATTTAGAAGATATAAACTAATTAAGTTTATCTTCCAAACAATCTTACCCTAAAATTTAGGCTCCGTTTGGTACCGAAATTTGTTCAAGGGACAAATTTATCCCCTGAATTTTGCGGATAAACTAAGTTTATCTCCGTCGTACTTGGGTACCGTACAGGACTTTAGGAAGTTGTTTGGTAAAAGATTAATTTAAGGAATAACTCATGTTTATTCCCGAGATATTGTTGGTACCTGACGCCACCTATATATATATATATATCTAGGGGGGGGGGGGTAACAGAAAAATCAAAGGTTTATCCTCAAAATATTAATGTTGTACCAAACGTGTCCTTAATTACTTCTTAGTCATTGTCCTTGTGAGGTCTGCAACCTGTGCATTATTCCAAGTGGTCGAAGAAGACTTCTGCTCTTCCTGCTCGAGATTTGATGGGGAGGCCTCTGGTGATCCACCTGCGACGACGACGAAGAACGATCTCTCTGTACACACACTTCATATATATATGCACATATATATATAAAGGTTTGTTATTGTTTTTGTAATGTACGTACGTTGAGCAGTTGGGCAACTCCAAGGAGAACCCCTGGCTTTGACTTATCTTATTACCACATGCATGTATCGTCATGTAGTAGACTAATCTAAATAATCAAATTCAACACAAGCATATATATGGTGCTTGCTCCACTCAGAGTTAGCTTTAAGATTTTGAGTTAGATGTGATCTGATAAATTTAACATGATATCAGACCTCATAATTCAATGTTGGGTCCCATGCATGCTTGTGTGTGGGTCACACACATAACAGATCCTACCTAGCTTATTAATTTGAAAAAAAATAAACCTACAGGTGATGAGTAGGTGTGTGTGAGAATATTGTTCTTCCTACCGTATTATAAAAGAGAAACAACGAATGCATACTCCATACTCCACTCGGTGTGTTTTAAGTTTTGAGTTGTAACCAAAACGATTAACATGCCCCCACACCCAAATCATTTGTGGTATAATTAAGGTTATAAAATTCTCGTGATATAGTCATGCTTCTTTTCTTTTTTCCTTGCATATATATATATATACATGTGTGTGTGTCTCTCGTGAGGATGTAAAAGTTGATTGCTTTTGAAATCAAGGATCTGGGTACGTAATATATGCTTTTTACCGTAAGATGTAAATTTATAATGACGGCTGTTAAAGATTAGGATTTGAAAATTGAAAGCAGGTAATTACCGCGCATGCCAAACAGCAAATTATTGTAACCAAAGCATTTACGAATCTTTAATAATTTTGCAAATTAAGCCATGACCACAGTACTCTCGTGAGGTCCGGAACCTTTGCCGGACTTTGGCGGAATCTCGGTGTTCTCCTCGGTGGCAACTTTGCTGCTTCCAGCGATGTCTTCGTCTCTTCGGCGTCCCATCTCCGGTGCTATCGGCTTCCTAACGTTCTCAGCTCCCTCTATCAACTCTCCTCAGCATTCTTGCATACCTTATGACATATCCCCTTTCTAGCCATTTCTTATTAGAAAATCCCTCCACTATCCGTGGCTTCTTAATCGGCGCCCTCACCCTTGTGTAGCGCATTAGCCCTCCCCCCCTCCAATTTTCTACCCCCTATCTGGTCATCCCCTCCCACTGATTTTCCACCCCCCGTTCCGGCACCCCTCATCTTTCCGTGTTATCCCCTTACCCAAACAACTTTTGCAGCACTTTTGCAGTCTCTCTGTAGGCCCATACTTGGTGTTTTGGTACAGACTCAATGTTTTGGTACAGACACTTGACGGCGATCCCTCACTTCTTATTTGAGGTAAACTTGGGTGGGTAGGGTGGTCCCTCCCATATGTTTCATTCTTGTAGTTTTGTCCACTTTTCAGTGTTTGTATGTAGGTGTCGTATCGTTTGGTTCACTGGAAATGTGGCACTCGGTGTACCTATTTCAGTGTTGTTTGTATGTGTTGCTAGAGTGTCGTATGTCCTGGGTGCACTTTTATCTAATTGCCTTCTCTTGTCTTTTACATAGTCGTTATCATTCATACGAGACTATTAGTCTAGGCGGCGTTAATCACATCTTTTTGGTGTGTTTATCTAATCTCATGACAACGATCAAACTTCTACGATGAAGTTCTTTCTTTTGCATAGCAATCGTCTGAGCACATTATTATGTTAGTTGCTTTATGACTATGTTCTACTTTATAGATGACGACTTTAGACATATTTTCAATAGTCTTCACTATCGTCTTATATCTTGTTAGTTTTTCTTTTATCCTGATTTTGTTATAAATGAAATTAGTGGGCGTTGCTTGTTAAATAAAAAAACAACAACAACACGATTCTTCGAGGGGTGTCCCCTAGATCGGTCCCCCGCCCATATATCTTCAAATATGATAAGATATGCCATTTTGACGTGATAATTGACAGAAGAATCCTCGGGACCATCTTGTTTATAGCGTCGTGCATCAATTTCGAGATACGCATGCTGCGTCATCGGCATATATTAGCATACTGGCTTTCCTTGATGTCAAGCGATCAACATCGTGAAACAAATAATGTCTTAAAAATATTTATTTAAGACCCTATCTGTTATATCTAAGTCTAGAGATTCTCGAATGTTGTTACGACAATCCGTGTATTATACTGAAGTAGTCCATATATCAGTGCGATGCTCCATATTATATTTACTATATGTGATGGTGTTAATTCTGTATTAATTATAATATTCTGTATTATTTTACTATTAATTATATCTAGCAAGAAATCTGCACACATGATGGGGGCGTTGTAGGACCACGCGTAAGGGTGGACACAAAACGGTTCAAACCGAGTAACCAAACCGAACTAGTCCATTCGATTCGGTTTGGACCCCCTTTCGGTTTGGTTCAGATTGAAAAATCTTCAAATCGATTTAAATTAAACTAAATCGATTAAACCGATTTAATTAAAAAATATTATAGTATAAATAAAAATAATATATTTTATAAATTTTATAATAAAATAGTATTTATTTTTATTATTTTTACCTAAAAACTAGTATATATATGTAAAAAATAATTAATTTAAATATTTTTATTTATTTTCAATTTAAACCGAACCAAATCGAATTGCGATTCAATTTGAGAAAGTGATTCGATTTGGTTCGATTTAGAAAAAAAATGATCCAAACCGGATCAAACCAAACTGTGCCCACCCCTAACCATGTTCCGCTTGGAGGGCAATCTCTGGACCCAAATATTTGGTCTGGGTATTAAATTTGGTAGAGTAATACGATTTTAAATATTTTTAATAGATACATCAACATTAAATTGCGTATACGTATCTCGTATTAGTGTGACGATATTCTTGGTTAATTAATATAATTAATATAGTATATTTCCTCTTCAGATGACTTTGATCCTTACGAGCGTATGAATTATATTAAATTAATCGGTGTAAGATGCATATTTATGTTTTGATTACCAACCATAGGGATTTGTGAAAATGTGTACAACAAACCGTCAGTGGTCAATATATATTTTACCGTGTTGATAAATAACCTCTTTTATCTTTATTCACTGAAAATAAAGAAATTATAAACAATTATTGATAGTCTATTTATTTAATTTGTAATATATCTGTAAACTTCGATGTTGTAGTTTACTACTTTAAAATATTTGATATTTTCATCAACATCATACACATATCTCACCTATCACTCATCGTCCTAACTAATATTTTAGTTAAGTTATAACTATGATATCATATATAAAAACTAAATCAATTGACTAACTCAACAACTATAATAACTAGTCTTTCAAATAAAGAGATATTTTAACTTTTGAGTTTTTCGAATTCAATTTTAAAAAAAATTGTTATTGTAGATAGTATAATCATATTTAATATTTTAGCATGTTTTTAAATCAAAATATTACATATATTTATAATATATAACGAAAATAATATATATTATATTTAATATAAAAATAGACCGAAGCGAATTAAATCCGAGGAAACTATATATTTACTAGATCTGACTTGAAAGGTATAACCATGCTAGTTTTATATGATCTACTACTATTTACTTCGCTCATATCTTATATATTTTTCTGAATTTAGGATATCTATGTAACTTTTTCATATTATCTCTGGTGGCACATATTTATGTATTGATTCATTAGGTAGCAAGTTTCTTCACATTCACATGTGTATATATGTGTGTTATAATTATTTTTATTTAAACATAGACCCAAAGTATGGATTCAAGATATATTCGAACATGAATTTAGGTGCACTCACAGGCACCCATTTTTATCTCTAAGTGGACAGGGAGCTAGCTCTCGTAAGGTGTTTGGTTACAAAATAATTGGCATACACTTTTTCTATAAATTTATATATTAAAATAAAATCTAAATAGTTAAAGATATAAAAATGTCATGTTTGGTGAGACATGGTATAATAGAGATGGTGGAGACTGTGAATGACTAAAAAGTGAGCAACCACCAGAAAAAAAAATCCTGGTCCCCTCTTCTTTAACCAAGAAGGAAAAACAGATTATAAAGAGTGTACAACATTAAAAAGACAGACAACCCCAGCAAGCATCCCTATGATCCTAAACTAGTGGGACGATTAAGCAAGTGGTGGGAACACAAGATAAAAAAGATGGCGTCTTCTTTTTTTGTTCAAAAAGATTTTTTTTTAAAATATAAAATTGTAATAGTTGCCACATATTTCTCTGACAATTTTTTTTAAAAAACATAGAGTTGTAGCAAAAACATAATTCAGTGTTGGATCTTTTTAAATTATCTGTCATCTAATAATAACTTTACTTGACAATTATAATTATTAGATGACCAATTTGATCAGTATCCCTACTTCCTTGGTTGGGCCTGCCATCACCTTGTGATCTGCCGCCAGCCGGCGGCATGGGTCTGATTTTTTTTTTTTTGAACAAGAACACAAACTTATTCATGGGTCTGACTCTGTTCTGCAAAACGAAGAGCGAACTCTTCTCTGTACTTGTACCCACCGTACGCGAAGCAGGAGGATTCCCCCTCCCCGTTAGAAGTTAGAACGATTAGGTTCGCGCATTCATGCGAGCGTAAGCGGAGATCGCGGCGGAGCTGCGTGATGTGCGCTCGCGGTCAGCGGCGGGGCGGCGGCGGTTGGTCCTCTTAATCGGTGGTGGGGGCGCTGGCTCAGGTCGGTCGTCGATGGCGTTGGCAAGCAGCAGAGATTCGTACGCGAGTAGTCTAAGGAGGGGCATCGATTGCGCAGATCCCAAATCAAAATGGGAAGAACAGAACAAATCTCGTTCACATTGACCCCAGATCGATCGCTGAAACCTGCTTTCTTTACTGCTCCGGTAGGAAAACAACGCAACCTTGTCTACGCTCCGCCCCGGTGGAATCACTTTGTTTATATGCGGAGGAAGACGACGCCTTTCCCCCCGGAAGCCTCACGCTACCGCGACCAAGGTCGCCGCACACACATTTCCCCCCAAGCATATCGCCGTCATCTCGTATTAAATACCTGTCATGATCTTGGTCCCGGTGGGGTCATGCGTTTGTGCGCCGCTTCCTAATTCACCGCCGACGCCGCACCGACGGCCGCCGGAGATCGACCGGCGCGGCGGCGGGTTGGTCCAGCGCCGAGCACCCGCGCTCGGCCGACAGCGACCGCCGGACCGGGGCTCACCGATCGCCAATGCATCGCTGCGGCACTTGTCAGCCGTGGGCCTCTGCCAGTTCTGCTACTCGGGCGGCGGGCTCTGCAGCCCGTGATGGAGGGGGTCCCGGTGGAAAAAGACGATTTTTTTTTCTTTTTTTGGCCGGAGGGAGGTGGCGAGCGGCAGCGCGTATGATACGCCGGAACCAACTCCCCCCGCTGCCCTCCTTATCGATCCGCTCCATTAGCGGCGCAGCGCCGGGCGGAGGCGGAGCCCACCACCTCCCGTCTTCCCTCGCCCACTCCATTTCTTCGTATCGTATTTCAACAAGGATGCGTATGTATGATGATACTGCTATGCGCGCTTGCTTCCCCCGCTCCGTGGCACTCTCTCCCGCCCCGGCCGGCAACTTTGTGCGTACACGCGTGGTGCCGATGGGAGGAGAAGGATAAAGGGCAAGAAAGCTCTGGGAGAAAGGCCACGCCACAGGGGAGAGGCGCCGGAAAGCGCCAACAAGCTAAGTATCTATAAATACAGGACCGTGCCAGTGCAGCGGAGGGCAAGCTTCGAGTAGCAGGCTAGCTCGCTGTCTCCGGCCGGACGCCCGCCCGCCCGCCCGACTCTCCTGCAAGTTCCTCTCTTTCTTTCTCCACCACCTCGGTGGCTGTACCTCTGGTTTGCGCGCTCGCGCGGCGGGCCCTGAGTTGTGTAATGGCTGGGAAACCCTGTGGCGGTGCCTCCGGGACGGCCCCCTCCCGCGGCGGCCGTTCTCTGGTGCAGTTGCTGGTGATGTGGTTGTGGGCGTCTTCTTCCGTTCTTCTCCTGAGCGAGGCTGCCAATGTCACCTATGACCACAGGGCCATCGTCATTGATGGCCAGAGACGGGTGCTCATCTCCGGCTCCATCCATTATCCTCGAAGCACCCCGGAGGTGGCGTTTTCAACCCGTATCTCTCCTGCCTCTGTTGCTGCTTTTCTTTTTCTCTCCCTGAACATCCCCTGTTTCGTACAGATGTGGCCGGCTCTGATTCAGAAGTCCAAGGATGGTGGTCTGGACGTCATCGAAACGTACGTCTTCTGGAACGCCCACGAGCCCATCCAGGGCCAGGTTGTACTCGCCACACCCGCCGCCGATGGTCGTTTTCTACCTCCTAAATCGCCGTCTTGAAAAGGAAGAAAATTTGTGCTAAAAGGCGCGCCCTTTTCGCGCCATTTTTTATTTCGATCGATGTTAGAGCGTCATTTTGATGTTTACTTGTGCACCAGTACAATTTTGAAGGAAGAAATGACTTGGTGAGGTTCGTGAAGACGGTGGCAGAGGCTGGCCTTTACGTTCATCTCCGCATTGGCCCCTATGTCTGTGCAGAATGGAACTACGGGTAGGGAATTCGCGATTGCCCTTCCACCTTTCGTTGTTTCCTTCCCCTGTAACCCTCTCTCTCGTGCTTCTTTGATTTTGTTGTCTCAATCCATTTCGTCGATTTTGCCTCAGAGGCTTCCCTGTCTGGTTGCATTTCATCCCTGGCATTAAGTTCCGCACGGATAACGAGCCCTTCAAGGTTTGTGCATCATCCTCTGTGTTGTGTCTCTATTTGAACGCGCATGGTACAGTTGCAGTATCAAAAAAAAAAAACCGTTCTGTACTGACAAAGACGCGGTTTCATCTTCACTATCAACAGAAGGAGATGCAGCGTTTCACGGCAAAGATTGTCGACATGATGAAGCAGGAGAAGCTCTTCGCTTCTCAGGGAGGGCCCGTCATCTCAGCACAGGTTGTTTTGCCGTCAAAATTGAAGGGCTATTCCATGGCTGCTTTGTGGATGAGCTCCCAGCTCTGTTTCAAATTGATGATGATTCTGTTATATTGCAGATAGAGAACGAGTACGGGAATGTTCAAGGATCATACGGTTCAGGAGCAAAACCGTACATCAACTGGGCGGCGTCGATGGCTACTTCGCTGAAGACAGGTGTCCCATGGGTGATGTGCCAACAGGCTGATGCCCCTGATCCCATTGTAAGTGCAACATGAACTTTAACATTTTCTGCAAAACGGCTTCTGCCAATTGTATAAGAAACTGGGTTGCTGTGCAGATCAACACATGTAATGGGTTCTACTGCGATCAGTTCACTCCAAACTCTGTAAATAAACCAAAGATGTGGACGGAGAACTGGAGTGGGTGGTAAGATTTCTTTTTGCAATCTTATCCATTTCTCAGTTCTCCTGATATACAGGCTTGCGCAGTTGCTGCTTTCCTTTGCTTTCTGTAACGCACTCTGACTTTGTTTCTCAACAGGTTCCAAAACTTTGGTGATGGTGCTCCGTATAGACCGGCTGAGGACTTGGCATTTGCCGTCGCACGATTTTTCCAGAGAGGGGGTACTTTCCAGAATTACTACATGGTAAGTTGTCTGTTCCTGAAGCTGTCACGAGTTATCACTGTTTAAGTTATTGGATGAATGTCAGTCAACAGAATGATGTATTTGTGTGTCCTCAGTATCATGGAGGAACCAACTTTGGTCACACTACAGGAGGACCTTTTATTACCACAAGCTATGACTACGATGCTCCTATAGATGAATATGGTAAGCTTGTGATATGCCAAACCTGAGATCGAAGTCAATTCTTTTTCCTTTTCTGTAATTCATTGTTGATGCTCATTGTTGGTTATTTGCAATAAGTTGTGTCTAAACATGTCTTACTAAGGCGTATTATATAGATAGCCAACTCTTCATGACAATGGTAAGCTTTTTGACAGGAAGCCTTGACAAGGTAGATGGGTAATAGCCAACATTTAATGAATATGGTAAGCAAATGATATAATGAACATTGGGTCAAATTCTAGGCTGTCTTTACTTCTGTAGAAACAACGTTTGGGCTCTAAGAAATCTCAGCAAGTTATGGCATTTGTATTGAGGAGTAAATTCTTGTAAATGAAGCAAATCTTATTGACTCAAATAATCCATTATGCATGTTCCAGTATGCCTTGTACAACTCTATTTTCTGTTATTTTTTTCTTCATGTTCTTCCTGTCATTGTATGTCTGCCATGGTTAAATTCCATTCTCATCTTTATTTTAGCACAGAATTAACTTATGGTTGATATCAGCTTACTTTTAGGATTCTTTTCGATAGAATACTGTGTGAGCATACTTATGTGGATACCTTTACCTTTTGTGAAACCTTGAAATTATAAATCGTTTAAATATAGGTTGGAATGAGATAATTCTAATATTCATTTGATTTTCATTCATTATCTTTGTCTAACATATGCAACTACAAAAACAGATGGTATCTTATAAGAGTATTAGCCAAAAATATGAGTTTTGCATATAAATATAAATATATTGAGGTTTAGAGTTTATTAAAAATGTCTTTGGATCTCTCTCCATCTCCATTGGAAAGTGCAAATTTCTGATTTTAATTATATCAAAACTCTTGAACACTCTCGATTAACTGTCATAAACAACTCATGAAATGGAAAACATACATCCATAAACCATACACGTGAGATTTGTAATCGCATAGACTCAATGGAATGCAAACTTAATATCTTAAATTTGATTTGAGTTTCATTATGTGTTATAGAGAGTGCATTTTAAGATTCCAACATTTTAAGGTTGTAGACCTAGTGGATTCAAGTTCTCGCTGAGGCATGTTTTCGGTTATTAGAGTTATTTTGGATCCAAGGTCAAAATGATATGATTCAGATCAACTTTCATTATGTGTTATGAATTTTGTCATATGGTCTTCCTTTCGGTTCTATATAAGTTTAACACCTTAGTCTTAGTGGAATCCGACTTTTACGACATTTAGTTATTCTTAACATGGATTTAACTCTTTTAATTCAAGGTTTTAACACAAGGCATATTTTGAATTATTAGACTTTATTAATTCCGAAGTTTATTCATGATATGTCTAAAATTTAATTCATTATGAGATTATGTATTTTGATCATAGGATCTTAGTTCCAATTCCATTTTTGTTTATCTAAGTATTCACAATTTTAGACTTAGTGACATCAAATTTTATGACATTTGATTGAAACATGTTCATTATCTTTTCATTTATTATATTCTAAGTCTTTTTATTAGGTACATTGGACTTAAGATTCATTATACATTCATTTCAAAGCTTGGCATTAGACTCGGGAATCTTGATGGATCCAAGATAAACATGACAAGATCTGATTTGATACTCAAATCTAATAACATTCTCTCTATATAAATTAAGCTTTTTTGACATGATTGGGGTCTAGGACTTAGAGGATAAAAGGTCTTCATTCTTGCCATGGCTCGTGCGTGGTAAATTCATGGGCAATTCTCATTCATGCCTTGAGCTCAAGATCTATCAGATTTAAGATAAAAAATTCAATTTCTGAACATTTATGATTTTTTCAACATCTCCAGATCTGATAATTGCCACCCCCCGATCTGATTTCTTATAACTTGATTAGCCCATAACATTTTTATCATGTGGAACATAAGGCTTAGGATTTAAGACATGTAGATTTCCCATTGTCGGCCATCTTGAACATCCTTCTATAGGAGTCATGCCATCATCAAAATTCCCTGCTGCCTATTAACTAGGTTTTAACAAATTTTTGGACTACGATTGCATGAAGTCTGATATATAATCCCCTCAATACTATAGGTATTCAAATATGAAAGTGTCATCTTTTACATTTCAAATCTACGTAATTTTGTGTTGGTCATAGACTTAGGGGACCCTAACTAGGACCAGGATGTATATACAGTTTGATTTCCATGGCCTTTAGGGCTTGAGGGAAATAATTTGATTTCTAACCTTCGGATCCCATCCCCTTGGTTCATGTCAAAGTGTACACATTTAGATGTATACAAGGATGTTGGAATCAAAATCGACAGGGACCGATCTGATTTGAATTGGATTGAACTAACTGATTTTGAGGAAGAAAAACTGATTTGAAATCAGTCCGAATCATTTTTTTCTTCAAAAAAATCACAAAAATTAGGAAAAATATCAGAAAAATAGATAATTCACCTCAAAATTCTTAAAAATAAAAATGTAACATTTATTATGTTTTTATTACATATCATTGCAAGATACTTTTGATTAACAAATGTAACAATTAACAAGATAAAATTGAGTCTTTGACATAAAATGTGATATGATACTTTTTTATTTTTTAATATTTATGAAATTGGCCTTCATCCTCTTGCTCCTCCTAAGTCTTTTGGGCTTAGGTTCATGGAATGTAAGATCATGACCTAGGCCTGACCCAATTGATTTTTGGGCCGATTGACCCAGTACCTACCTCATGACCTAGGTTCATGGAGACCCTAAATACATTGTTATGGGGTTCTGGGGGAAGTCACAAAGGACTTGAAATGATGGATCGTCAAAGAAGAACTGTTGCCGAAGACACCCCACCTCATTGAAATCATTGTCGAATTGTTGATGAAAGAGCTGAATCACCAAAATTGCCTGGATCAGTGTCGAAATCACTAGATCGCTCAAGAAATCGACTAGATCACTATCAGAATTATCGAAAATTGGGAGCCATAGGGTGTATTCAAGTATAAATCGACCCTTCAGGACCGATATCGGATTGATATTGGGTTTGGATTAGGCCCAAATCGATTTGCCGCCGGAACTTAAGTTGTCTCTGTAGAATCAGTTAGATCAATTGATCCTAGGTCAGAATCAGTCAAATTGAATCAAACCAGGCTGATTCGACCAATTCTGACTGATTCCTTTGGAATTTCATTCCAAATTAGTCGTTGTGGCCAGAATCGGATTGAGACCGACCAATTTGATTATGAAATCAGCCAATTCTGATCCAATTTGGCCAATTCTTTAATCTGTGGATGTATCAGATTTCGGAATCCCATTACCTTCTCATCTTCGAAATTGGCACCTTCATTAAATCTGAAATTGACATGAGGATTTTGAATCCAAATTGTTTGATATTTCATCATGTTCGGGTTGATACATTTATGAATCAATTATATTAAATCTAAAAGTTGACCTTTTGAAATCATTTTTTTAATCAGTTCCAGAGTTGTTATTTAAATTGCATCTTTTGATGTTTGCATTCCACATAATATATGTGGGTAATACGGTGCTCTCTTACCATAAAATGGAGCATTTGACACATAATATCATTCATATGTTATGGGATACATTTTAATTTCATCGATACATAAGGGAGCTTATATAACCATGATCTTTTCTTAAATTGACATGATATCATGCATTAAGTGTATGATACGATGCCATGCATGATAATGCTATATCATTTCCCGGTATTCTCATGTAATCCAATGTTCGGTGCTGGTTCCATCTTCATTGGGCCTTATAGGCCTGTTGGAGCTTCATTAGGCTTTACAGGCTGATTGTTCTTGTCTTCATACCCAATGGGCTGCTTCATCAGATCTGGGCCTTACAGACCTTCTGCACATCGGCTTCCTGAGGTTTAGGGCCTGCTGTCCGGCACCTTCTTGAACATATCAATCTGCTGCCATGTTGCCTTCAGACCTTATAGCTGTTGCCATAGGGTTAAAGTCATAAAGGGACTGTCTAAGATGCCAAAACAAGAGGTTTTATGACTGTTTTTGGCTTTTTGGGGTCAAAACAGGACCTATTTAGGGGATATTATGTATAGGCATATCATGGGCCATGGAGGGATGGGTATGGGCGTGTCAATGGCCATAGAGCGGGACTAACATAGGCATGTCTTAAGTCAGAGCATATGGGATGTAGGTATGATATACAAGTGGATCGGGTGTCCTTAAGGCTCAAGCTCAATGGGTATTAAGGGAGTTGATTTCTCCTTGCCCCATAGATCTAAGTATATATCTTAGATGTTCAATATAGGGTCGTGGGAAATAGGTTTAGTCATTGACATGTATGGGCTCTTAGTAATGGGTAGATAGGCATGTGCAGAGATGGCTATTATCCTCCACCTTATCTTCATCCCCCCTGTTGCGACAGAACAATACCCCGTAGATACACAACTTGATCCTTGAGTGGGCCTCAGCCTTGGTACATGGTAGTGACAATAGCATGGCATAGGCATGCTGTCCAGCCTCCTGACTCCTGAGAAACATGGCAATCCCCTGGACAGCATATCAGAGAGAGGGTGTGTGGCCCCTTCTGGTTTGCAGCATCATGGCCAGCAGCGGCATGCATGGATTGTAGAAACAATCCTTTCCCTTTGCTGTTGTAAACCAACCACAGCAATGCCATTGGAACACCATCAGCAGCATTAGAGACATCAGGAGGAGCATCTTAGCATGGTACAACTTCAGTAGAAGCATCTTCACATGGTGATATCTTCATCGGCCCCAACAAATGCAGCACTAGCACTGGGCTTCAGCAAGTGCAACATTCGAGAAGGCTTGGAAGGGGCTTCTATAAGCATCAGCAGTAGCAATGTGGTCCATCGGTCTGCCAACACTGGCAGTAGCATGCGCAGCATCCAGGAGCATCATCTTCCCCCATCAGCAGTAGGGGTAAGCATCGAGGGGAATGACAGTTGCAGGAGCATGATCTTCCTCCGCCGGCTTCTTCTCCTTCTTACATATGCATCGGCAACAATAGGAGAAGTAGCAACATAGGATGGCAGTGGTAATAGGAGAAGCGGCATGAGGAAGATGAGGGGGCAGGGGGCACAGCCCCTTCTTTCTCTATTCTTCATCTCTTTGAATCACAGCAGCATGGAGAAAAGGATGAGTGGCCGTAGCCCCTTCTTCCTTTTCTATTATTCACTTCCTTAGATACTTCTCATAGGTACACAGCAACAACCACCGGGAAGACGTGGACATCCTCTTCATCCTCTCTCATATGTGCTGCCATCAGCTGAGCAAGGAGGGGAAGACTATTGCATATCCAACAGCATCTGCAGCCTTGAGAGGAACACTGGGCTCCTTCCCCTTCTCCCTCCATATGTGCAGGAACAGGAGCATCAGGGTGGCAGCTTTGGCTTCATCCTCTTCTTCTCCTAGGTGCACTAGAACAAATAGAGAAAGGTGTGGTGACTGTTAGGGCTTAATGGGAAGTTTTCCAACTCCTTGGCAGGTGTGCAGGACATGTTCTTAAAGTTGACGGGGTCCAGGCCATCAGAGGAAGAGTCCTATCCTTCAAGGACTCTAGGCTGGCAGTTTCAGTCATGAGAAGGTGAGTGCATGACTCCCTACTTTCTAGGGACCTCCTGATGGATGATGGTAGACCCGATAAAAGGAGACATCATGGGGAGCATCTCCCACCGGAATTGGCCCACTCTTCTTCTCATTTTTAGGCCTTCAGAGATAGTTGCTGATCCCAATAAGAAGGGAGAGGGAGTGCTGATCGTGGCCATACTTTTGATGGGAGAAGTCTCCAAAAGCTGATGAGGTGGCAGGTTGACAAGGTAAAGATGGAAAGGGGACAGCTATCAATGTGATCCTCCATGTGGCTTGGAGAAGCTTCCAGAAATTGATGAGGTGGCAGTTCTTTGATAATTCTCGAACATGGGTCAAGATTGACATCAAGATGGGGCCATTATTTGACATGTTAATAAGCTCATTTAGGAGTTAAAGGATGGCTGATAAATATAGCATAAAATGTGCCACCAAAATGACATAAAGTGGGAGTATTTAATGAGTGACATATGACCTAATAAGTGGCCAAGAAATGGGCTACGAAATTGTCAATCAAAATAGAGTTAATTCTCAATGGATTAGTCCCAATGATGGCCCCAAATTAAGATGGAAATTTAGCTTATTAATGACATAATATGTGGGCTATGCAAATTGTCATATAAATGGGGTTTATTTCTCAAAGAATTGGCAATGAAACAAAGCATAATAAATAGGCCAAAATTAAGAGTTAATTATGATAGATCAAGAGAAACGGAATTGGGCTTAATCCCATCCCATGAATATTGAAAATTTTAGGTGCCAACACCTTTTTATAAGGCATCAGTACCTTTATCTTCTATGGTTCTACCCAAGGATTTTCAGCTTGGACATCTTGAGGGAGCAGTGGGACATCTTCAACCTTGACCAGGGTCTTCTGGATTTACATATTGTCTCTTGATTGAAATTTCTTTTTAGGATGTGCCATATCCATAATTGTCAAGGATGTGTATGACTATGGTGGCATTGGTTTTAACTTAATCTAAAAATTTGAACTCTTAGCTCTTATTCAACTCAACTCAACTCAAGCCTAAGTCCTAAATTACTTGAGATTCTCTTTATCCACTCATTTCAATTTTGAGTTACCTCAACTCAACTCAACTAAGACCTTTATCCCAAATTATTTGGGGTCAGTCATATAGATTCTCTTTCTCCACTTATGTCGATTTTGTGTTATTTCTTTAGAGATATTTAAACCATCTAAATCATATTGAATTACTCTCCTCCAAGTTAACTTAAGTCTACCACACCCCTTTTTGTTCTTGTCATTTTAATATTTTCTATCTTTCTAACCGAGCCTATTTAGGTCTACGTTTAATATGTCCAAACCATCTCAATCTTCCTTCTTTCAATTTGTTTACAATTCTCGTTACTCCTACATTTTCTCTAATATATTCATTTCTTATTTTATCTAATATAGTGTGACCACTCATCTATCTTAACATTCTCATTTCGGCAACATTTATTTTAAGTATGTTTTTCTTTTATTGTCCAACATTTACTACCATATAACATTGTGGGTCTTATACTTGTACGATAAAATTTTCCTTTAACTTTAATGGAATTTTACGATCACATAGAACCCCTGAAGCCAATCTCCACTTCATTCAACCTGCTTTAATTCTATAATTAACGTCTTCATCACATTCTCCATCTTTTTGAATAATTGATCCAAGATACTTGAACCGAATTTTTCGAGACAATATTATCCTATCTAAATTGACGCCCTCACCTACTTCTCTTTGATTTTCATTAAATTTACAATGCATATATATCGTTTTAGTTCTACTTATCTTGAAACTTTTAGTCTTCAAAATAATTTTTCGCATTTCTAACTTTCTATTCACTCCTTGTGTTTCATCTATCAATACGATATCGTTCGCAAATATCATACACCAAGGTATATCATCTTGTTTAGTCTTCATTAATTTATCTATAACTAATGCAAAAAGATAATGACTTATTGCAGACTCTTGATGTAAGCCAATTGAAATAGAAAAATCTCTTGTTTCTCCACCAATTGTGCATGCGCTAGTAGTTGCATCATCATATGTCTTTTATCATTTGTATATACTTAACAAGCACCATCTTTTGTTCCAACACCCACCATGGAAGTATGGAACCTCTCTTTTGAAATATTTAAATTATCTAAATCATATTGAATTATCCTCCTCCAAGTTAATCTAGGTCTATCACACTTTTTTTTCTGTTATTTTAATATTTTTCACTTTTTTTATTGGAGCCTCCTTACGTTTATGTTTAATATATCCAAATCATCTCAATCTTAATTCTTTCAATTTTTTACAATTGTCACTATTCTTATATTTTCTCTAATTATTTATTTATGATTCTATCGAATTTAGTATGACCATTCATCCGTCTTAACATTCTCATTTCAACAACACATATTTTAGAAGTATTTTTTATTTTTATTGTTTAACATGCACTACTATATAACATTGTAGGTCTTACACTTGTATGATAAAATTTTTCTTTCAACTTTAGTAAAATCTTATGATCACATAGAGCCTAGGCAGCTACTCTCCACTTCTTCTAACCTACTTTAATTCTATGATTAACATCTTCATCACATTTTTCATCTTTTTGAATAATTGATTCAAGATACTTGAATTGGGTTCTTTGAGATAATATTACTCCATCTAAACTAACACCATCACCTGCTTTTCTTTGGTTTTCATTAAATTTACAATACATATATTCTATTTTAGTTCTACTTATCTTGAAACTCTTAGTCTCCAAAGTATTTTTTCACAATTCTAACTTTCTATTCACTCTTAGCTCTTAGTTTGTGATAAAAATAAGTACTTGATTTGATTAAGATGTTTATGTGTTAATCAATTTAGTCTTTACTCAAGTTATATTATATTTGTTACCTGTATCTTCTATGAAGAGATAGTGTCTAAAAATTAAAAAACTAAAACATACCACTTAATTTTAAGAATTATACCAAGATATAAGAGATGTGCTTAGATGTTAATTAAAATAAATAACCAAACAGTCTAAAGACTCGTACATTTGACCGTCTGAAGTCTGAACATACCAGAGGTCAGAGGTATGTTAAGACCAAACAAATGGGGCCTAAGCATGCTTTATCTGCTCCTATAAGTATGATGATGCTTTTGCAAAATCCCTTCACGCCAATTCTTCAATTTGCTTTGCCATGGATTTTGTGGGAACAATTCACACCAGTAATTTTCAGGAGCTACAACTGTGATCCACACCGGTGTTTATCAGAGTGTTGTTTTGTATAGCTTTCATTTTATGATGCATGTACATAGACACTGTATGGTTTTATTCGTGTCTTCATGATTACTTTCTTATCCAAATTGCAGGAATCATTAGACAGCCAAAATGGGGCCACTTGAGGGATCTACATAAAGCTATAAAACTCTGTGAAGGAGCATTAGTTGCCACAGATCCAACATATAGTTCTCTTGGGACAAATTTAGAGGTATGGATTTCCTGCAATCTATCTAAAGCATCAACTACTTTTTTACTGACATAAATGTCTCAATTTTTCACAAACATGTATGTGACTTTCTAACTAGGATTAGGATGTTATCTGTCTAGTGGATATCTGGACCTCATGAAGCCATATTGTAATATACTGTCATTAACCTTGTAATAACGTCACATCATAAGAAAAACTTATAAATATAGAATTGCATGCCCAAGAAATTTTGAGAGTACAGAAACTTCTGAAACCAGAATTGAACCAGTGGCAGGTGCTCTCTTTAACATTTTTAGCTAGGGAAATGTAGTTTTATCTAGTTTTAAAGTAAATGTTATTATTAGCTTTTCCCTATAAGGTCTATAAAGAAAGATACCCAGCACCTTGTGGCCACAATTGTTGACAGTTGCAGTGGCAGGAGTACTAGTATTAATCTAGTTTCCCATGAAGTGGATTTTTTAAATATAACATGCTTCTTTTTTATGTATTAGGCCGGTGTATATAGAGCAAAAACTGGGGCATGTGCTGCTTTTCTTGCGAATACTGGAACTTCTGATACAGATGTTACCTTTAATGGGCATTCGTATCATTTACCTGCCTGGTCAGTGAGCATTCTGCCTGACTGCAAGACCGTGGTCTTCAACTCGGCTCAGGTTATTCTTTTGTCTCTTGCACTTCACTTACAGTGCTCCTTTAAGGGTACTTTCTGAAATAGTAGTCTTCTGATTCGTCATGATTCCTTGTCAAGGCAAGTACTTTTCACTATGTTATATTTTAACTGCTTTTAGTGCTATTCGCTGTTTGATTTTTCTTTTGATGTATAAATTGCAACTATTCTTTTTGCAGATTAATTCACAGACAACAAATATGGATATGACATATATGCAATCTCAACCTAAGACTTCAAGTGGAGTACTTCAGCCATCGAAAATAATTCAGTCAGATTGGAGTTGGATTAGTGAAGCTGTAGGCATCTCAAAGAGCACTGTATTCACAAAAGACAAATTATTGGAACAAATAAACACAACTGCTGATTCAACTGACTACCTGTGGTATTCAACTAGGTAAAGGGTGAGATCACTTATGCAATTCAGGCGGCTGATGTTTGCTTAATGACTGGTTTGATATTTATATAATGAGAACTTTCCTGGAAATTCTTGCAGCTTGACATCGTCCCTTGTGAATAACACCCAAACTTCCTTACATGTGGAGTCGTTGGGCCATGTCCTCCATGTTTTTGTCAATGGAAAAATTGCAGGTAATGCAAATAAGACCCTGCAGAAAACTTGCAGTGGTATTTCTAGTTGAAGCATCTGATGCGTTTGTCTAAAGAACATCTCTTGCTATGCTTTTGCAGGCAGTGAATCAGGTACTAAGATTATCTTTGAAAAGGCGATAACACTTAGTCCTGGGAGCAATACTATTGATCTTTTAAGTGCAACTGTTGGCCTTCAGGTACATTATCCTGTTCTGCCTGAAGATTGATTCAGGGGTTAACCTACCAACTGAAACACATGTAGGAAAGAAGATGATTAACAGTACTGTCTTATATTTTAGGACAACCAATTTATTCACATGACATGAGCGCTATCATTCTATGTTGTGTGGTGGGTGCAGTTGCTGATTTTAAATATTCCAGATTGCTACTTATCCTCTTTAACTCTTTTCCATTTAGCTCAAATCCAGTCTTTAAGTAAGCAGCAACGAAGTAAAATATACTTCTCTTAATTCTTTGAATTGTTGTAATTAATTTACTTTGACAGACAAACTTCAGGCTCTCTATAGATGTTTTTTCGACATTGTGACCTAGCTCTTCAAGTATGTGGTGCATCTCCATGATACCTAGACTTGCATAGCTTACCCATTTATTGGATGGTTCGAGAGAACCAGTTTTAAGTCCTCTCTGATGTGTTCACCTTTGTTTTCTTCTTTTCTAGAACTATGGTGCATTCTTTGACGAAACAGGTGCTGGAGTTACTGGTCCCGTCAAGCTGAAGGGCAATAATGAGGACATTGATCTTTCCTCAGTGACATGGACTTACCAGGTTATTATTATGTCTTTCCTTGGAGTTATGCTTGCTAAATGCTGCCCCATGGAAAAGTTGTGAAAGTTGGACCTTTTCTCTTGTCTAATTTTCATTTTCTTTGGGTTATTTATTTTGAACACCTGAGGATATATAAAAAGAAATATCTTCCTCCTCGTTATATTAATTCGTTTCAGGTTGGATTAAAGGGTGAAGAGTTGGCTTTTTATAAAGGTTCAGATGAGGTTTCGTGGTCTTCATCTACTTTGCCAACAAATAAACCATTGATCTGGTACAAGGTAAGCATATATCAGGCCTTCACATTTGTGGATGAGGTATCAAATAAAATAAAGATTACAAATTACTGGACTGTTTTCATTTCATGATAGAAGATGACCTTTGTTTTCGTTATGCTCAGAATCTCGGATAATTGTGGCCTCTCAAATCGAAATGAAAACGACTCTCTTATGGTTTACAGATACCTAGCTTCATATAAAAAAATATTACACAATTTAGACTTCACTCCCACAAGAGACTGGCAAAACAAGCTTTCATCCTTTCACTAATACTAACACGGATGCAGCCAAAGTTCTGAGCACAACTGGTATACACAGTACTGGCGCTCATTTTGGATGGCATCCTCTTGTACCATGAACACAAAAGACTGATAGTAGGCCTTTCTTCTACTACAGATGTTGGCTTGTAAAAACTAGAACAAGTTTGTCTTGCAGACCTCAAAACTATGGCATTAACCTTGAGTGGTCCAGGGAGTATACCATTATAATCTTTCCGAAAAAGTCGATGCGGGACTGTAATCACTCCAATACTCTCCCTCAGCATCAAGATGGACAAGTGAAAATTTAATGGGAGACAAGATAATCAAATATTAAAGTTAGATTAGTATCCTACTCTGCTTAAAATCTCAAAACCCTAGTATTAAACAAGGACACAAGGGTAAATGGATGGCATCATCTCAGAGATCCCTTCATTTTTGAATGAACCGGACTGATTTTATCCGAGAAACAAAATAATCATAGGTATTCTAGAATAAATCGCATTTTAGACTCACAAAAACGCAGGTGAAGGTACACTGTGGTACCCTCTACACTCAATTCTCGTGGTTCTATGCTCTCAATATTTACGTTAAAAGGATGCATAAATTCTTCTGCTGCGACCTATTGACATAACATTCTCAGACCAGCAGGGCTATTCATGTATGCGTCTAATCTAGACACGGATGCTATAATTTGGCGCCTGTATTTACCTTCAATTTTGTGAGGAGAGGATGATCTCATTCCATTGCAGACAACCTTTGATGCTCCCGATGGCACCGATCCGGTTGCCATAGACTTCACCGGGATGGGCAAGGGCGAGGCGTGGATCAACGGGCAGAGCATAGGACGGTACTGGCCTGCCCGCCTTGCATCGCAAAATGGCTGCACAGGTTCATGCGACTACCGGGGGACATTCGGGCCGACCAAGTGCGTCCGGAGTTGCGGAAAACCATCTCAGCAGCTGTAAGATTTCGGACACGCACCTCCTCCAAGCACAGAGCTTGATCTTGAAGAATGTGGTTTGGCTTCCCGCAGGTACCACGTTCCGCGGTCGTTCCTTCAGCAGAGCGGCAACACGTTGGTGCTCTTCGAGGAGGTGGGCGGCGACCCGAGGCTGATATCCTTCGCCAAGAGGCAGCTGGGGAGCTTCTGCGCCCATGTCTCCGAGCTGCATCCGGCTCCGGCGACCACCCGGATCCCAGCCGAGGCAGGCGCGGGCCGCAGATCGGGGGCATCGCTCCGGCTGGAATGCCCCCGAGCGGACCAGGTCGTCTCGTCGATCAAGTTCGCGAGTTTCGGGACTCCGCAGGGCAAATGCGGGGCTTTCAGCCACGGCGAGTGCCGCAGCGACAACGCGCTCGCCGTCGTGCAGGAGGTATGTATGGATTGGATGCCCTTCGGGGCCTTCTCGACCGCGCTGGTGGTCTGGCTCGTCTCGCCGATGTGGCTCACTTCTCCGCGCCGTTGAACTGCAGGCGTGCGTTGGGAGGAGGAGCTGCGCGGTGGAAGTCTCGGCAAAGGCGTTCGGGGAGCCGTGCGAAGGGGTCACCAAGAGCCTTGCAGTGGAAGCTGCATGCACGTAGTGCGGTAACGGGTAGCGTTTAGCAAGCCAGACGGCAACCTGCTGCCATGGAGCGAAGCTCTGTGTAGTGCGATCGATCAGTCTTAAATCCTGCAGTCTAGCTGGTGGATATCTTCTGTCTCCCCCATTGCACGTAGCTTGTCGGTGTGAAGCAAAATCCACCACACAAGCATGCATGGAATAAAACCTGAGATGTATGGTATTCTCGGTGCAAGCTTATTTATCTATGCGCCTGATTTCCTGAGGGTTGGAGATGTATCATAAATATGTGATCCGGTGTCGATTCAAGAAGTTTTAAAATTTCTGATTGTGTTTGGTTCGAATTGGGAAGGGGATTTCTAATCATTAAAATTTCTCACAAGATACAATGTCGTTTCAAAGACACCATGCCCATTTGTCTGTCTTTTAACTTTTGAATTGCATTTATTGAGATTTAATTTTTAGAGAAGAGAGAGAAATAGGTTCTTCTCTTTCTTTCTCTCCACTTTCAAAAACAGTTTGGAGAGATATTGTGTAGCTCATAGGGTGTTTGGTTGCACAATAAGTTTTTGACAAAAAGTTATATTAAAAGAAAGTGAGTTAACTAGTGACAAAGTTATTATGTTGAAAGAGATATGATAATAAAAAGAATGGAGCCATGTATGACCAAAAGATGGGGCACCCATAGATAAAAAAGGTCGGTCTCATCTCTGTTTTAATTGAAAGAATTGCATATGATTGTGTTTAGTAGTCTTGCATATGGATTGCATTTTGTATGTTTGGTTTGACAAGTTATGTATGTTTGAGTAATAGATGATTTCATTTTATGAGATGCGAGTTGATGCTGTGTGATGTATTTTGTGATTTAATTGCACTTCACCATACTATGGTTGGTACCCGTGGGTAGTTGGGGTTAAAATAGTTTAGAGCATCATTTGATCTCAAATATCATAGTTGATCCTAAGTGTGTCCCTATCTAAATGTACTATGAGATTTAGCTTACTTTATATTATTTCTATATATATTTAAATTTAATGCTAATTCCGTGACACTAAGGTTGCAATGTCCAAATGAAGCATATGTTCTACTCAGACAAATAATTTAGTTTTACATCATGCCAGGTAAAGTAGAGGGTTATAGATGTGGTTCTTCATTTCATGTTAAAGTCTATGTGGTATTTGTATATAGAGATATGTTAGTTGTGTCATGCTATGATTAGAGTGGATTGTATCTAGATTCATGTTATTTTTACTAGAAAAAGAGAAAAACATCTCATTTGATTACTTAAGTATTGATAATTAGCATTATTTATAGATGTTATGATATGACTTTTGTGACTTATTATCTTTATTATTAGTTAGGAATTCCTCGTATAGTAGGGTAGTGCGGATGTGAATTCTACTGAGTCATTTGTGACTCGCCATATTCTTTTATTAAATGTTTTTTGCATATCTTGAGGAGCCATTGCCTAAGGAGAAATTTGAACAGGATCCTACTCCACTTGGTGATCCAAAAGTTGAGAAATTTGGTGACGCATGGTCACCCTTGTCTTTAGGTTGTTTGAGTTACTTAATTATGATGGATTTTACTTTGGGTGGAACTTTTATCTACGTGGTTTACTTGAGACTCTTTGTTTGAGACTAAGTAGATTGTTTGGTTGATTTAGTTTTGGTTTATGGACTTGTTACTTGTGATGTTATTGTAGAAAGTTCTAGTTATTTGGAGTTGAGTTTATGTTGTTCTTCGATTTTGAAACTTGTTTGGTTTGGGTTGAATTAAGGCATAGAATGAGTAGAAGTTCTCATTCTTCTTAAATACGTGTTGGTGATATCTAATAGATGTTTAAATTCTTGGAACAAAATGGCTTCTCGGGAAAATAATCGTAGGTGTGATAATAGAGATTTGCAGGATGTCCCAATGGTTGATGAAGGTCGGCAAGAATGCCGCAACCAAAACTCTGGTCAGAATGTGGGAGAGGCGCTAGTGTAGTAGGTTTGCTGGAGGCTATCAATGGGTTATATCAAGCTGTCCAGGCCCAAGCTCAGGCTCAACTGGGAGTTGCACAATAGATGCAAGCTAGAGGGGATCATCCACATGGTAGTACACCAGAGGAATTCAAGAAGATGAGCCAACCAACATTCAAAATAGGAAAGATCTTTAGGGCGATGAAGTGCCCTCCATAAGACATGGCATAGCTTGCTGCTCACATGTTACAACATTCAACATGAGCATGTGGGAGTCTTCACTTCGCACCCACTATGCTGGTACTCCTGAGGCAGATATTATAATACCCTGGTTTGTGAATATGTTAAGAGATTAAATCAGTGGACTATCAACAACGTCAGTTAACCATTTTGGAGGTTGAGTTGAAAGAAATTTTTAAGAAAGTGTGCTCTATTAGAAGTATGCCGAGGATGAGTGGCCTCTTAGGAAGACTACTAATTAACACTATTGTTAGGCTAGTTGGCTAATTTAATCATTACATAGATGTCAAAACCATTTTTCTAAATGAAAACATAGAGAAAGAGTCCAAGATTTTTTAGAATACGAAAAAAGAATATCTAGTGTGTGAATTGAATACATCAATTTTCCGAACTTGAACAACTTTTCATATACCTCAATTTTAATTAGATGATGATTTCTATTGATTAGCTTCCTAAGAAAAATCATAGATCAAACTTCATGCAAAAAGTTAGTCCTAAGTAAATTCATAATTCTAGTACTAAATGGTAAACATCTTCTACTTGTTTTAAATAATCATTCTAGCTACTCAATGAAACTAAAAAATTCTACAATAAAAATGAATAATTTATGAATTCAAGATGATAGATAAAAGAACCTTATTTTTTGGTCAATGTTAAAAGAACCTTAGATTATCTCGAATTGTCTACACATCTGCAAATGTGTTAGAAAGATTTAGGATGAGTAGTTGCAAGCCTAGCATTGCTTCAATTTAGAAATACGATAAGTTAGTAAAATACAATTGCCACAAAATAATTCAGAAACGAACGAAATGAAGAAAATACATTATATGTCACTTAGTGAGCAACCTAATAAATGCTAAATGCTGTACACAGCTAGATATTGCTTTCATGTATAAGATTACTTGGTAGCCGTCAAAGTGATCATTTGAATGGAATATTGAAAGGCTACAGGGACAAAATTTTAAGGTTATAGGGAACACGAGATTACCAAGTAGACATACAAGCAGTTAAAACATTCATGCTAACGATTATCGGATACTCACATGAAGATTATATGAGTTATCTTATATGTGATTGCATGCCAACATTTGGGGGGCATTTTTTTTTGTTAGATACTTAAGAACAGTCTCATGCCGTCTTTCTATGAGATTTTATCTCATATCTCAAAGTGATTGATTCTATAAATTGAACTTTAGCTGTATATACGGTGATAGCCCAATATAGATAGTTAACAACTGAGAAAAAAAGACTTCCAAGATATCCAAGCATATAGATGTCAAGACGGATAGAAACCAGATGGGTTATATATATATATATATATATATATATATATATATATATCTCACTAGATTCACTACATCATACTGGCACAAATTAAATGATTGCAAATCTTATGACGAGTAAGGGCTGGCACCTAAGTCACTTCAAGATTATGTAAAAACAATGTGTTTGCATGTAGACAAAAGATAACATTTATCTGGTTGGTCATAACTAAAAAAAACATTTATCTGGTCACATATATACTTCCTATTGGACATTAAATGGGCCTAACAGTTTGTGATTGATTATCACATATATTGGCTCTTTGCAATCACATAAAGGCTCTCATAAAAAATAATTGGAGAATTATTAGGTAAAGTATCATTGTGAATTGCAAAATATTGTTACTGTCGTAACCTCTCATATTATGCTTTACTGATTACAAAATATAAACGTTAAGGTGGAAGTGAATCTTAATCTAATGTATACCATCTGGGTAGAACTGTAAATGGATTTGGAGAATCCGAAGGTCCAACCTGGATCCGAAGAAATTATTGGATTTGGACATTTAACGGCAAAACCGAATTGTGTAATTGACACGTTCGGATTTGTTATTCATGGGAGAAACCCGAATGTGCACTATCGGGTTTAACATTCGGGTTTCTCCGGAACCCGTGAGAGTGAGACGCAGACGGAGATGGGTGTGGATACAGCGGCGAGCTGTGATGCGAAACTCCCTAGCATTTGTTCGAAGGCTGATCTTGAGCTTCTTCACACAATCGAGTGACTGCGCCAGAGCCGCCGGTCCTTCTAGGTTTCTGATCCTCTCGCGTGCTTGCTGGCTAGCCATCGGATCGTGTTGCTCTTCGGATGTTGGGGCCCGTAGTAGACCGTTGCGGCGGAGACGGGGGGTGTGGGGAGCTTTGCGACAGAAGAGGGGGACGGACAGGGGGGGGGGGCGGCCGGGGATTGTCTTCTCCAGCCATCTTTGTTGTCGGTTCCGGCGATGCCGGTGGTAGGATTATCATCACCAACCGTAGTCGCCTTCGTCCTACCGGTCGACGGATCATCGTTGCCGCCATGGAGCGGCAACCTGCAGCTCCCGTGCCACCCAGAGCGTCTTCGACATGGTTCGTCGCTGTTGGGGTTTCCCCGCTGAACCCGCCTTTCCTCCCCTTCTTTCTCGGCCTCCATCCCTCCGAATCTGAGTTCTCCGAGTCCAGCGGCTCCTCCTCCTTCGGCGTCTTCGTTGCGGCGGCCGCCGGCCTGCTGGGGGCCCCCCTGGCCGGCGGGCACCCCCTCCCCCATGCGCACGAGCCCCCTTCCCCTCCGCGAGGCCCCCGCCGCCGGCGAACCTCCTCTGCGAGCCACATTATCCCCTCTCTCCCACCTGGCAGGGTTGCTTCCTCGTCAAGTAACGACGAGGTGCACGCAAGGTATTCAAGTGTCATCGACTCATCGGGTTCTTAATAGATAGATCCGGATCCAAAAATATTTTCGGATCCGGGTATGGGTTTATATCCGAAATATAACAACGTATACGATATGTTATCGGATTCGGATCTGTCTTATCGGATTCGGATCCGGATCTTAAAAATCCGACCCGAGAAGGATCCGTTGACAGGCCTACATCTGGGTACTGCACACATGAAATATATACACTCTAAACTGAACTCTTCCTGGCATAAATTCTTTCAAACATATAATACCTATATACGTACATATTTCTTGCTGAGATAAAGAAAAGGGCTCCCATGCTATGTCATCGCTGTCTCCTCCAATTTGAAGTGTTATATAAGAAGCATATGAGAGAGTGGAAAATCTGCTAGTCTACTTGAAAGATCTCTACAAATTTCCGAGTGGATGACCCTAGCTTGCATTCTTCGATATATATGTCGACATCCCGAGACGATTCTCGTTGTATTTATTTCAGAGATAATTTAAATCAATTTTTAAGATTTGAAATAAGATCAACATTATCCTAAAAAGTTTAAAAGTAATATGTTTCGTTAAAAGAAGATGTCTAGTTGTTTCAGAAATTTCTTTGTTATGTCGTCCCTTGGAAACCCTGGAGGGACCTGGAGGCGCCGGAACTTGACAAGACGGGGAGAGAGAGAGAGGGAGAGAAAGGCCGGAAACGGTTCCACCCAGGGCTTCAGCCTTCTTTCCGGCCGAAGATGGCAGAGCAACAACAACACGTTCCCCGGCGGAACGTGGGCACGGGCATAGCGGTGGAAGCGGAAGGGGAGGCTCTTGCTGCTTCGGTAGCTCCTCCGGTCCTCGAGCCGCCGCCACGGGACCCTGAACAGCTCAGCGGCGATGATATCCCGCTCCTGAAGCGGGAGAGACCAGACGAGGGGGATGCGGCGAATGGCGTCTGTCCCGCTACCGCGGCACCGGAAAAGGGAGGTTTAATGGAAACGGAGAAAGGTGAGCCGGGGAAGCAGGCCCCGAGACACCCTTTATGGAAGACAAGCCTCTGCTCCTACTTCAGGCGGCAGAATGGGACATGTAGCCACGGAGATGCCTGCCGCTATGCCCACAGCGAAGAGGAACTCCTGCCCAGGCCTGACAACTCCTGGGATCCCAACTCTCAGAGGGCTAAGAAGCTAAGGATATCTACCGACAAGGCAGCAGCGGCAGCGGGCTGCAAAGAAAATGGTTGTTGCGTCACCGTCCACAAAGAAGAGGATATGCTCGAGTGCTCGGAAGTGTGCGACATCACAACGCTCGACAAGTGCCTCATCGGGCTCCCAATGAAGTGGACTACTGATAACTTGAAGAACTTCCTCAGCAGCCAGGCATGTCATGAATTTTTGACTAGATGACGAAAATTAATGCAAACGAAGAGTTCGATAGATCTATTTGTTGTGATAACTATGTTGCATCTTCAGCCTATCATGTAGTTAGATTGTCCATCGGAGCCGTTCCAAATGTCAGCATAGGACAACTCTGTTCTCATCCGCGCTGCTAGTCGTAGCCGATGAAGGCGTATATCTGTCCCATATGTATCATTTGCCCATTATAAGGAAGCGAGGTTTGTAGCAGAAATCACCACATTCTCACGGAATACTGATTTTCTTTTTCTGTTTCCGATTTTCGATTAGATACCATAGCTGGTAGAGCCTCACGACCACATCTTCACCTCTTCTTCTGCTACTGCTGCAATATCTGCACTTGGCTTGCTCGACCCCTGCTTCTCTTTCGTCAATCACTGATGTGGCGCGTGTTCTCCCCTTGAAACTATATCCCCACTGTAAGAACCCGAAAATTCAGAAAAAAAATGCGATGACATGTGCACAATCTATAAAAAATACATTTACAATTTCAGAAAAACCCAAGCCTGTGCCCTTCGTGCAAGTTCTCAGTAACATATTCTTCCATCTAGTTTTTGCCTCAATAGAATGCATGAGTTTCTATACGTCTAGTGAGGAGAGCTCTGTTCGTTTGTTTTCTGAAATTCTATTATGTATAAAGGAATATAGGTAGTTTGTTCTTATCGTAGTTTTCGTATGGTCAATTGGTTCTAGTTTCTTTTTTATGATAAATGGTGCAATTTCACATGGGTGCATATCTAACATTTGTTTGATAACTATTCTGATCGCAGCGAAAATTGAATTCCTAATGCCTCTAGTTCCTAGAATTCGGTTAGCTTTCTGATAAATTGTAGTTTGAGATGTCCTGACACATCAACTTGGTGTAACATTTAGGTGAGCCATGTTCCTAATCATAATAGGTGCAAGGAAGGGCAAGTGAGGATTTGGATCAGATTGACTGGTTCAGCAGATCCAGGGGAAGAAAATTCTGATCTGGGATCACCCTGGATTGTTTTTTCCAAAAATTAAAACAAATAAAAAAATACTATAAAAATGTTCCCGTTGGTTCCGTGATAGTGGGTAGTTAGAACCCAGCCAAAAAAAGAACTGCTTCTGGGCAGTGACATCTGATAAAGTGCTAAATTTGCCAACTTAGTTAGGTTGATTGGTGCATATTGGGTCCAGACCACCTTCCCTACCTATGTTATCCGAGACATGAGGCACTCAAGGCAAGGAGGGGCTTGCCTCGCCTTAGCTGCTTGACACAAAGTGTAAATTTAATTTATATATATATTATTTTATATGTGTATATACATGAGATACTAATAAATCATAAAATAAAAAATGGAAATAAAAATTTAAATAACTTAAAAGAGTGACAACAATTATGTAATAATCAATTTAAAATAAAATTGATCAACAACATCAAGTTTTAAAAAATATAACAACTTAATATCATGAAATTTGAGCAATTAATAACACCAGCTTAGGAGAAATGATTCAAAACCAAAGGTAGATATAATTTAACATCTATGAATGACTAAATAGGACCAATAAATTGAAAAAGATTAAAAAAATGATGAACAATTTTATAACAACAACAAAAGTTTTAAGATTGCAGTAACAAGCAACATAAAAGGATTACATAAATTTAAAACAAAAGAGTGCAATACCATCAATTTAAAACCGAAAAAGTACAAGAACTTAATTGAATTAATTTATAACAAGTTAATGACAATAGGAAATTTTTTTATGTTACATCAATAAGAAGCATTAAAAGGATTATATAGTATCGACCTAGAAAGAAATCAAATCTAAAGTGTTGCTGCCATTATGATTACATCAATCAAATCTCAAGTTTAAGGCTCTCTAAGACAAATACATAACTTTTAGTTTATTGGATCTAGGCTGATGGCAGTCCTAGATCCAATAGGTGGTTTGGGTTACTGGACCGGGTGAGTATGTGAGATGTATAAGGCGAGTGCCCGGGCAAGAGGTGAAATTGGCCAAGGCGAGGTGGAATCGCTTCACGTCGCCTCGCATTGTCACCTAGGCAACCGAGGCGATTGTTTTTGATGAGGAAGGTGCAGTGGACCGTGTCTGCCGAGTAGATTGGCCGATTGAGGCTAATTTGGTTCCAATCCATCGATCCCATGGTATCTCTCGCGGTCGGATCAATCGATTATGCAAACTATGAATAGGATTGATTATGTTTCTTTTTTTTCTACCGACATTTGTTGAGCAATTTCTATTTTCGATCAGTGTGAGGATCTCTATTCTATTTTATTTTATTTTGTTATATTCCAAGGAAGTGTTATATTTTGTGGGTTTATGTTCTTTTTCTTTTTGTTGAGGAGGAAGATATTATGGTCTACTATGTTTTATGGATACGAGCAAAGATATTTTATTCCATTTTGTTTTCGATAATGGCAAGAGCTAGAGTTCTATTTAATTATTTAATATGAAAAGAGAAAGTACATAAGCGTGTTGAATAGGAAAAAAAGAAGAAAACTACAAACGAAAAGAGACACTCAACCAAGGATTGTTGTCTTGGATTTCGGCTTTGTCTCGGGGGGGGGGATGAAAGAGAAGAGAGAAGAGCTCCCAAAGAAATCTCGAAAAAATCTCGGGAGATCGGATCTCGGATTCTCGGATCAAAATGTATATATGTATGAAACATAACATAATATCTTATAAAGATGGGAATACTTAAATAAATTTACATGAAAATATATAACACATTTATACATCAACTACTCGAATGAACAATTACAAAGTACTCTCAATACCAAGCGAGGTGATCTTTGTGCTTCTAAAAGATTTAAACTTGTATATAATCTTATTTAAATATTAATATGATATTAACAACATTTTTATGTTCTTGTTCTTAATTGTTTATTACAAATTGTTGGTTAAATATTTATGAAATTGAATTGATATAATTTATTTATTCTATAACATATAACCTTTATACAATATATTGATGATTAATATCCATATTTAAAATTTGAATATATTAAGAATATTATTTGACATAGATTATAATTAAATGTGTATGTTTATGTGGGAGAGAAGAGAGTTAAAATGTATCTTTATAAAATTTAAGTATGTAACACATATTTATGATTATGAATCTTATATATATGTGATAGTAGAAGCGATAGTGAAATATATTAATATGTTTATATTGTCATAAATGAGGTGCATAGTAGTCGCAGATCGACTTGCGCGGTCAGATTGTAGGGGACAACAGGGTAGCATCCCTTGTGGGGGTATCGGGGAGGGCAAAGCCCTCCGAAGAAATTTTTATGCACCAATTCACATGGGGCGAGATCTCGGGGATCTCATTTCTTAGCCCCTTGGCGAGATCAAGAATCTCGCGAGATCTCGGCGAAATGGAAAACCATGCACTCAACTACCGAGGAGATAGTCAAGTATCCTCAATAGGAACTCCATTATGAGTATATTCTGTTTTGTTGACAGGTGAGATGGCAAATTTTTAGCACCACGATATGTATTATGGAGAGCTTTGTCATGTTAGGGTGATCTTGTTTTATTATACCATATTTTTTATAATTTTTCTAAGGGTCTGCATCAATCTTTTGAAAAGAATTTGTAAGTACTTTTGTTTTCTATAAGTTCTTTTTATTTATTACTAGCATTTGATTATTCTGTTCAGTTTTGACTTTTATCTAAGGAATAGATTGGAATCAAGACCAATCCCAATCTGGATTGGATTAGCCGAATTGGCCAATTCAATTGAACAAAAATCTGATCCAAGATGGCCCGGATTAGAATTTTTTGATAAAAAATTGTGAAAATAAGAAAGATATAAATTTAGCCATGATAACTTTAATTAAGGCCATGTACTTCTATTATACACTTAAATTGAACTGCAGCAACTCTGGAGATATTTTTTTTTCATTAATTTAAAAGTAGTTTATATATACAATCTCTGTATCCCCAAAATAGTCAATTAGGATCATATGAATCTTCGTGCTAATCATATTATTACCATGTGAATTGTGATTGTGAAGTCATACTCAACTCAACTCAACTAAGGTCTTTATCCCAAATATGTAATTGTAAAGTCATAGTATCTTTTATATTCATATCAAATAAAGAATTTGCATCATCTGTTAAACCACTGTTTCATTTTGCCCTTGTCCTAGGGAGATGAAAGGAACACCCCTATACCCTGAATATTGGAGTGCTATCTTATGTGTCTAAGTAAAACTGACCTCCGTATGTATCTAGAATGTTGGGTATTCTCAGTAGATGATACGTGCTTTCTTTATAGCTCATTTTCTCCAAATGTAATGCTATGTTGGCACTGAAAATTTTCAAAGAAAGAGGGATTAAGTAATCAAGAATCCCAGTGTTTTGTAAAGTCAGCAGGTCAAGACCTATGTGCTCCGGGACACATGCCGATAACATAAGTAAAAAGAGTAGCACTGCAAGATTTGTACAGGCATATCTGACCCGAGAAATAATAAGGAAGGGTACACATGACCCTAGGGGTGGGCACAAAACGGTTCAAACCGAAAAACCAAACCGAACCAGCCCATTTGGTTGGGGCCGTTCATTTTGAACCCCCTTTCGATTTAGTTCGGTTTGAAAAATCACAAACACAGATTTAAACCAAACCAAACCGTTTAAACCGATTTAATCAAAAAAATATAAAAACTATTATAGTTTTAAGAAAAATGATATTTTTATAAATTTTATAATAAAATAATATTATTTTTCATTATTTTTAATTTAAAAATTAGTATATATATGTAAAAAATAATTAATTTAAATATTTTTATTTATTTTCGGTTTAAATAAGACAAAGTACAGAATGGAATTTGGTTTGGTTTGGTTCGATTTGAGGGGTGATTCGGTTTAGGATTTCGGTTGGGGGAAAAAAATAGATTATTTGGACCAAACAGACACGTGCCCACCCCTACATGACTGTTGGTAAGAGAAGAAAGAGAACGAAATAAAAGAGATCCCACAGCCCATGGGCATCAAGATCTGGACAAGGCTATCCTTACATGAAAATTGAGAAGCAAAATAAGTCTAGGAGCAGTAAAAGCACATTGGAGATTTAGAAATATTCAGCTAAAAATTGCAGGGATAATATGATCATCATCCAAAAATGGTAATAGACATGGGTAGCCTATGTGCAAATGACATAGAAGCAGTCAAATCTGATGGCATAATAGGAGATTTCTTGTCCTAACCCAGGAAGGAAATACTCAGAGGAATTCTCTGCCTAATCAATTTATAAGCTACACGTATCAAAGATCAAAGTAGATATAAAAAATATAGAGTTTATCAGCTGGTGTGCTAAGCTTTGTGACAGGAATACCTATCTGATGGCATATGCTAAATAGTGTCTATTTAAATCAACTGATGTCGAATAGAATTGAGGGATAAGTTATACATGCTGTGGGAAATTGATGCACACAAGC